>CM032771.1:10697584-11980084 GCA_019155195.1 Avicennia marina
TTTGGGCTCTGGACTCACAGGCTTGGGTTTGGACCCGTTTGGGCTCTAAACTCGCAGGCTTGGGTTTGGACCTTTTGGGCTCTGTACTCACATGTTTGTGTTTGGACCCGTTTGAGCTCTGAAGTCACAAGCTTGGGTTTGGACCCTTTGGGCTCTAGATTCACAGGCTTGGCCACTTTTTATTTGCTATGTATGGTTTTAGCCTTATTCCAACTCAATTGGATCTAACGCTCTTCTTTTCAACATGGCAGCTCCAAGATGGCACATTTCAAGAGTCATGTAGCACAATCTGGCGAGGAACGTTTGATTGTGCTAGATGATAGAAACCAGCGAGTGGAGCGGGGCACGTCTTTGGTCGTACATGCCCCTTTGATTGGTCGTTTTACGACTCCCTGGCCTAGATTGACTGTTTTTAGACGTGTGGATGAATGGTCACAACCCGCTTCTTTTGGACGGTCTGGGAAGGCATGGACACTACAGCCCAACCATCATCAACCCTCTGATGAGGTTGTTACATTGCCCACACTCGGTCGTCGTATTATCAGTTGAGAGGCTAAGTGGGATAGCCAACTCGATTTGACTGGTGAATTTCGATACATCCCTGGGTATTGGGAATGGACCGAAGATGTTCTCAGTAGATGTAGACCCAAGCTGGATGCCGCTAGAATTTTTGACGCGGTGTATGCTTCGTTGTTTTCGTATGATCGAAGCACAGAAGTTGTGAAGGCCTTTCTCGAAGCCTGGTGCCCTCTCACCAATAGCTTGTTAACCTCACTTGGGGAGATGTCAATATCCCTTTACGACCTGCGTTCAATGGTCGGGCTCCCTATTAAGGGAAAACTTTACGACGAGGTCGTCCCTAGTGCTAAGGAATTGGTTGGCGTTGACGGAACAGGGGCAAAGTTTGTTCCCCGCTCCTGTAAATACCTATTCCATGCTTTCCACAGGCTTTGTGGCAAGGTCCTTGAGGGTCAACCTCGGAAAGTGCCAATTGTTGAGTGGGTGAAGTTTTGGTCCAAGAGGGCCTTAAAGTACTCTGCACCTCCTGCCCGTAGAGAAAAAAGGACAGTACGCCCTCGATCCACATATAATCCTTCGGGGGATATTGATCCTCAAGTCCCTTGGTCAACATCGGAAGAGTCTCTGTTTGGAAGCCTAAACGTCAGTGAGGGGGCTAGGGAGGAGACATATTTGGCAGCCTTTTTGTCATGTTGGCTTTGTGCCTTTGTTCTCCCTAATGAGGATGTTGGATTCATACGGCCAGGTACATTTAAAATGGCCGGGATCATGGCTACGGGGCAATACGTGAGTTTGGCAGTCCCGGTTTTGACCTCTATTTACAGTGGTTTGAACAGAATGGCCAACTCTCGTCGCCCATCCCAGGAACCTGCAACATTTCCAGTGCATTATGTTTATGCATGGATCTCTCACTACTTTAGGACCCATTTTCAAGTCTTCAAAGGTATGCCGAACCCCAAGATGGTGGTGTACTCCGGCGAAGGATGTGCTAAGTTTTACGACTCGAGCGAGGCCCGGAGGTGTATCCACAAAGGCGAGCAGGCTTGCTGGACTTGTAACATGGTGACTAAAGGCGATGACATCATCTATATAGATAATGATGATGCTGGGGAACTTGAACGAGATCATTTTGTGGCCATTCGTTCAAGTTATCTAACCATGAGACGGGGTGACCATTTTAATGTTGAACCTTACAGTCCTCATCGATTCAGCCGCCAATTTGGTTATCTTCAAGAAGTGCCTGGGTCGCTTGCGCATGACGTAAGGCAATGCTCTTTAGAGGATGGCCTTCGCTATTGGCGCCTATGCCTGTTGCTCCGATCGATGGCTAAGGCGCGCTTTTCTCACAACCCCACCTTTGCGCGGCGATACTTCTCGGCGGCCTACAAGAAATGGTGGGCGGTTGTCTATGGCGATTTTTTGGAGGAACATGCCTCTCGCTTGGTTGACCTTTCACTTGGTGATGCTTCCCGAAGGGATAACAGTGCCGGTCGAACTGTTGGTGATGTTCCAGACACACATCCCGCTCCTGCTATCATGGCTGATCTGCCAGGCACGTCCAAAAGGAAAAAGGACGTCGGGATCTTAGAAGATAGCGGTAGCAGTACTGCCGACCGTCATTGGAAGCGAACCAGGAGGGATTCAAATTCTTCAGTCCCAAAAGACAAGGATCTGGACCATGGACAGTCAACTGAAGAATATGCCAAAGAGGTATTTTCCAGCTTGCATTCTTTTCATGCAATAACATTTTTATTAATAATGATAACTTAATTGTTACTCATCATTAGTGTTATTTTCAGCTGGTGGAACACGTTTTTGGGAGCGACGCTAGTGAAGGTTCACAAGGATCAGTCTTCGAACATGACCCACTTTCGACTCCCGTTGGCGACCCAGGTGGCTCAACTTCGAGAGTGGTTGGCAAGGCTACTTCTTCTACTAGGGTTTCTGTCTTCAAGGCCGACAAATTCCTTCATGATTATCAGAAGGAATATTTGGAAAAGTTATGGGCCGGTCTTCGTGAGCGAATAATGAAGACTCCAGTCGAGTCAATCTCTTCCCTTAGTGACAGCGTCTCACTGGTCATCGAGTCAATGAAGAGCCTTGGCCAATTTGACATTTCCCATTTAGAAGCTTCGTTAGGCGCGTTGTTTGCTAAAGCCACAGCTTACGACGATACAAGGTCTCAGGCATCCGAGAAGTCAACGAAAGAGGTCCTTGCCCAACGGCTGAGTGAGGCCCGAGATCGCTTGCACAAAGCCCAAGTTAAGGAGAGCAAGGGAGCTGAGCAGATTGACCAGACGAAAGCAGAGTTAAAGGATGTGGAAGCCCAACTTGCAGCTTTGAAGGAGAAGCGGGAGGAGCTTTCCAAGTCCTTGGCGTTACAGCTCGAAGCCCATGAAGACACTTTAGCCGAAGTCAAAGAAATGGAGGAGGAGGTCAAGATCATAAACAAGACTCCTCCCTTAGACGACGAAGCGGCGAAGACCTTGAAGTCTTTGAGGGGTTCTGTTGAAGCTGCCAAGAGGGGGTTAGATGATTTAAAACCCTTTGGTTAGGCTTGTTTGCTTCCAACATTTGTATCCGAAATGTTGTAATCATCGATCTATGAATAAAATGTTTCTTTTACTCATTGTCAATGAATTGTTCTCTCCCTTTTTCTTTGAAATGTATCTGTCATTTGAGGCATGAACTTGGAATTTATCATTTATCATTTATCTCTTTTTTTTTTTTAGTTGCCCAACTTTCTTACAAAGGGATCAAGTCATAACATGGTTCGACTGACTGAATATGCCCAAAAGATTTAGCCGTTCACAGTTTATACTCTTGCGGGCCATGAGTAACTTACAATTTAAACTCATGTGATGAGGAGGATTTCATTTATCAATTTTGACAGTTTAAACTCATATGAAGGAGTGTAGTAACTTGAAATTTGATCAGATAGTTTATACTCGTATCAAGGAGTTTTTTTTTTTTTAAGGATAATATTTTTTTAGGAATTTTCCATTGATCGGACCAACCCTTACACCATCTTGATCAACGAGTTTGTAGGCACCATTTGGATAAACCTCTCGAATGATGTATGGTCCGTCCCACTTAGAAGTAAACTTGTTTCCAGTGCGGTGGGTGATGATGATAGGCCTTCTCACGGCGAGTACTAATTCTCCAATTTGGAAAGACCGGGCCCGCACCCTTTTGTTGAAGGCTTTCGATAAGCGGGCTTGATAGCACTCGAGCCTTTGTTGTGCATCGAGCCTCTTTTCATCAAGCGCCTCCAATTCTTCAAGACGCAACCGGACGTTGTCTTCCTCAGTCAATCCCTCTTGCATGGCAATCCGCAACGATGGAATCTGTTGTTCCAAGGGGACAACAGCTTCAACCCCATACACCAGCGCATAAGGAGTTGCTTGTGTAGGTGTCCTGACAGTGGTTCTATAGGCCCACAATACTTCTCCAATTCTTTCATGCCAATCCCTTTTTGTCTTTGACACCACCTTCTTCAACAGGTTGCACAAAGTCTTATTGAAGGCTTCGGCGAGACCGTTGGCCGGAGCATGGTACATCGAGGATTTCCTTTGCTTAAACCCAAACCTTTGACATAATTTGTCAATGGTACTATTGACGAACGGCTTCCCATTGTCGGTGATGATGTATCGAGGCACTCCATATCTGTAGATAATGTTGGTGCGGATAAAGTCAGCAACATTTTCTTTCTTTACTTCCTTGAGAGGAGTTGCCTCTGCTCATTTAGAGAAGTAGTCAGTAGCAGCCAAGATGTAAAGGTGACCAGCAGATGACTTGGTCATGGGTCCAACGATATCCAATCCCCAAGCGTCGAATGGCCATGAAGCTACTGTTGGGTGTAATGGCTCAGGTGGTTGATGAATGAAGTTAGCATGGTACTGACATGCTTGGCACCTTTGGGCGAACTCCATGCAATCTCTAACCATCGTCGGCCAGTAGTATCCCATCCTTTTAATCCGAAAATGAAGTTTTGGTCCGGACTGATGGGAACCACAGATCCGAGAGTGTGCTTCCTCCATAGCTTGAGTGGTTTCGTCATCGCCCAGACAGCGTAGGAATACTCCATCAAAAAAGCGTCTATATAAGACGCCCTTGAAGTAGATGAAGCGGGCTGCTCGACGTCGAATATCGACTTTTTGACGTGGATCATCTGGCAACTTCTCGTATTTTAAGTAGTCTACAAATGGTTGGCGCCAATCTTCTTTTTCCACATCAAGGACTTCCACAGAGCAATTTTCCCTTTCTTCCCCATCCTCAAATGTTGGGGGTACTACCCATCTCTTGCATATAGGGATGTGATATTCAGCGTCGGGTAAGGATAAAGCGGAGGCAAGCTTAGCCAATGCATCTGCCTGCTTGTTTTCGCTTCTCGGCACATGCTGAATCGTGGCGTATCCAAGCCATCCCATAAGTGTATTGGCATAGTTGTAGTAGGGAAGTAATTTAGGCTTCTTGACTTCATACTCTCTTTGCAACTGATTGATCACCAGTTTGGAATCACCATAGACCTCGAGGTGGAGTTGTTTGATATCCACAGCTATCTCGAGTCCGATGATCAGAGCTTGGTACTCGGCTACATTGTTGGTGCAGTTTTCAGTGAGAGTAAATGCGTGTGGCAGAACTTCGCCTTCTGATGTCACAAACACTATCCCTGCACCGGCTCCGCCTTTATGGGAGGCTCCATCAAAGTACATCTTCCATGGAGGAGTGATTTCGACGATCAGAGCATCTTCATCTGGCAGGTCGTCAGACAGGTCCCATTCGGCTGGGATGGGATGATCTGCTAGAAAGTCAGCCAATGCTTGTCCTTTTACCGCCTTTTGTGGTACATATACAATTTCAAATTGTTGGAATTGCAGGTACCATCTTGCGAGCCTATCGGAGAGAACGGGCTTTGTCATGACATATTTTAAAGGGTTAGCTTTGGACACCAAGCGAATTGTATGAGCTTGGAAGTAGTGCCTTAATTTCTGAATGGCGAAGACCAGCGCCAAACATATTTTCTCAATTGGCAAGTACTTGAGTTCATTTGGCGTCATCATCCTACTTAAGTAGTAGAGGGCGCTCTATTTCTTTTCATCATTTTCTTGGGCCAATAGGGCCCCCACTGAGCATTCTTGGGCAGCGATATATAAGATCAAAGGACGATCAGCTACCGGGGCTACCAGCACAGGGGGTTTTGTCAAGTAAGACTTGATATTTTGGAAGGCCTTTCTGCAGTGTTCATCCCATTCAAATGGGACGCCCTTCTTCATAAGTCTACTGAATGGTTGACAGCGGCCTGCGAGATTTGACATGAACCTGCGAATATACGTCAGTTTTCCTTGCAAGCTTTTGAGCTCATGGATATTCCGAGGCTCTAGCATTTTCAAGATGGCGTCGATTTTTGCCTGCTCGATCTCAATGCCCCGATGGCGGACGATGAAGCCTAGGAACTTACCAGAAGCAACCCCAAAGGCGCATTTCAAGGGGTTCATCTTCAGCTGGAACCTCCTGAGGCGCTCAAAGACCTTTCTGAGATCGTCCAGGTGGTCCAACTTCCTTTTTGACTTAACCACAAGGTCATCAACATAGCATTCGACATTTTTGTGGAGCATGTCATCGAAGATCTTCTGCATAGCCCTTTGGTATGTGGCTCCTGCATTTTTAAGGCCGAAAGGCATCACTTTATAGCAGTATATGCCCTTAGGTGTGCGAAAGGCCGTCAATTCCTCATCCTCTGGTGCCATGCGAATTTGGTTGTACCCAGATGATCCGTCCATAAATGAAAGAGCCTCATGCCCCATAGTAACATCGATCATGAGCTCGGTGATGGGTAGAGGAAAATCATCTTTCGGGCATGCCTCGTTGAGATTTCTAAAGTCGACGTATACCCGGATTTGTCCATTCTTCTTCCTAACCGGGACAATACTAGAGATCCACGTGGGGTATTTAACTTCCCGGATGAATCCAGCCTCGATTAGTTTATTGACCTCTGCTTCGATTTGTGGAAGCAATTCTGGTCGGAATCGGCGTTGCGCTTGTTTAACGGGCCGAATTCCTCTCTTCACGGATAAATGATGAACGGCCACTTTTGGGTCTAAGCCTGGCATCTCCTTGTACAACCAAGCGAACACATCTTTGAATTCTTTGAGAAGCTTAGTATACATGTCTGCTTCTTCATTTGTCAGCAGAGCGCTGAGGTAAATGGGTCGGGGGTCGTCGCTATCGCCTAAATTCACCTCTTTCAATTCATCTATTGTGGATTTAGTTCCTGCCTCCATTTGGAGTGGCGCGACCTCAGCATCTTCTTCGATGACTTGCCCTTCTTCGCATAGTGTAATGTGGTTGGAGGAACCAATACTTTCTTTATCATCATCCTCGGCTACTTGAGCTTTAGTGAAGATGATTGTTTGGAATCTGGCTTTAAGAACTCTGTCGCGTGATACCACTAAATTTGCTTGTCTCTGCATGCGAGAAGGAATCAAGTTTCGAAACTTTTCATCCTGCTTTGGCGTCCTTGTGATGCCCCATTTCGCCTTCCAGCACTTTTGTTTTTTGGGTGGGCCAAGTCTTTCAAAGACCGACGCCCGTGTTGGCTTGCCTTCGACCCTTGAACAACGGTCAGCCTCTGTGACATTATTAATGGTAGCCCTTTTTATGGCAATGCGAATAGGGCCTTTGGATTGTTCATATCCTAACCCCGCTCGCGGAGTTTGACTTGAGGATTTTTGGGGAAGCTTCCCCAATGGCGATTGCTCCTGCGGGTTGTATCCAACCTTAATGAGGAGTTTATACGCCTTGGGACCAAAGCCCTTTGCAGTCCTCAACTCCCGAGCCTCTGAGCATTCCCTTTCAACTTCTTTTGGTTGTGATGTAGGAGCTTCGCTGTTAATTTGGGTCAGTGGTAAGGTCAGACCTCTAAGAGCATTATCCATTACCGGGCTTTTATCTCGGTGGCTCTTGGAATGCCCCTTGCTGACCTCGCTTTTCTTTACTGGGCCATCTTCTTGCTTCTCCTGGCTTTGAGAGCTACTAGTTTCAGGAGTTCCGACCTTATTCAAGTAATATTTGGCATCGGCAAAGTGAGATTCAGCTTCAGTGAAGGGTTTGCAATATCCCAACACTTTCTTCACAACACCGTTGCGGCAATACTTGAAACATTGATGCCAGGTAGAAGGGACTACTCCATTCTCATGAAGCCATGGCCGTCCGAGGAGTAAGTTGTATGACGTCTTTGCATCAATGACATGGAACAGGACAGTTGACTGCATATCATCTATGAACAGCTCTATCCTCATAGTGCCCAAAGCTCTCTGCCCCCCTTGGTTGAATCCTTGAATCATCAGGCGGCTATTTGAAAGTTCGGCGGTCGAGATCCCCAATTCTCTTAATGTCTTCAGGGGTAATATATTGACCGCAGAGCCACCATCAACTAGGATTCTATTAATCCTTTGCTCGTGGACATAACCTGTCACAAACAACGGCCTGTTGTGGGGTTGGGACCCTAGCATTAAATCTTCGTCCGTGAAGACTATTGCAGTCGCATCGTCTTCAGTGGGCTCTTGGCTTTTCTCTTGGAAGCAGCCAACTTCATTAGGGGAGTTGCCCATCTCATCAACTCCATTTCTTTGGTGGTCGAGGGTGATGGTGTTAACATTGGCACTATCATCCTCTAAAGTGATTTTTCCTTGGCGGGCCAACTCCATGACTTTGTCCTTGAATACGAAACAGTCATGGATTGGATGCCCAACCAAGCGGTGGTACTTGCAGTACTTGGGATCGTCAGTCTTCCCGGCTTCTGCGGGCCGCTTCATCTCCGGTAGATCGATGAGTTTGGCCTTTAATAAGTCGTCGAAAATCCCAGGGACGTCTGTGTCCAAGAAGGGGTATGACTTAGCCTGCATCTCTTTCAAAGTTGGCCTCTTTGGCGGTGGAACCTCTTTCTTTTCAGCAGGTCTTTCTCTTGCTGCCGGTTTAGTAGGCTTTGCCTTGACTACCATCGACTCTTTAGCTAGTGATTTAACTGCCATTGACTCCTTGGATGGTGCCTTAGTAGTGGGTTTGCTAGAGAAGAGCTTGCCCCCTTTTTGCTTCTCCTTAGCTTTTTGGGAGTCTTGTGTGGGTGGACCATAGACTCCACTGGCTGCCATGCTCAACTCCATGTCGTGGGCACGAGTGGCCAACTCTTCAAAGGTTTTGGGTTGGATCCCTTGCAGGATGTATTTCAACCCCCAATGCATTCCTTGAATGCACATTTCAATGCCCGAGGCCTCTGAAAGTCTATCCTTGCAGTTCAGGCTTTTATTCCTCCAGCGATTGATGTATCCAATGACAGGCTCATCCTTCCATTGGCGAGTGTTAGTAAGTTCAACCATGCTAACTGTTCGCCTGGTACTGTAGAAGCGGTTGAGAAACTCTTGCTCCAGCTGTTCCCAACTGTCGATGGATTTTGGCTCCAAGTCAGTATACCAGTCAAAGGCATTTCCTTTTAAAGACCGAACAAATTGCTTGACAAGGAGGTCACCGTATGTTCCAGCATCATTGCAAGTCTCGATGAAATGAGCAATATACTGCTTTGGATTCCCTATTCCATCGAATTGTTGAAACTTAGGGGGTTGATAACCTGCTGGCATCTTCAAGCCATCGATTCGAGCCGTGTAAGGCTTTGCATAAGTTAGGGACGATTTGGTAGTCCCTTCAAGTTTGGTCTTAATGGCCCCTTCGATGAAGTCTTTTAGTTGATCGAGGGGGATGGAACCATCTGCTGAGGGTTGGAATACCTCAATAGCAGGCTTCTTTCCTTTGTCTGGCTGCCTAGATGTCTCAGCCTCATCATGAACTTCTTGAGGCTTTTCTTCCACTCGACTAGTCTCAGCAGGTTCCGCCTTTTCCATTAATTTGGAGATTTTGGTGTCTTGTTCTTGCACATGCTTGGCAAGACCCTCAATCAACCTAGTCAATGCAGCGACTTGGTCTTCTAGACTCGAGGCACCAGTCATCATTGCTGGAGCAGTGTTGAAGCCAGGTGAGGTAACTTGGCGAGGGCTGGACGGAAATGAACCATTCTTATTGCCTTCGCTTCCTTGGCCTAGGTGGTATGATTCTTCAACAGCCTCTAGAATGGCAACTGGCTCGGAGTAAGTCAACTGCCTTGCTCGTCCCCTAGTGACAATTCCCCTTTCAAGAGCAGCTCCAGAGGCATCTGAGGCGGTAGCTTTGGATGACTTTGCTTTGTCTCCGGCCATTTGAGGTTCTTGAATCAACTTCTTGTTGAGGGAAGAGATGAGAGGTAGAGAGGTCCCACTGGGCGTGCCAGAAATTGTAGGACAAAATTCTTGCAATTCGAATTTCTACTAACAAAAAAATTGTACAAGTACAATTGACTTGAATCAAATGAATTTTGTGGGTACAATCTCTAACTTGATCCTCTGATTCTTCTCTCAAGAACCCTTGGCTTGAATGTTTAATTGAAGAACCCAATTGAAACTGAGGGAGCTTTGAGCTTTGATCCTCCTTGATGTTGACCGGAGCCTTCAGTAACGTTAATCCACTGGTTTAGCACCTTGAATGTGGATCAAACGCCAAAATTTGATGGGTTTTTGTGAAGAATGCCTTGGATTTGATGACGAACTTCTTTGAATTTCTTGAAGTTGGTGAAGAGAATTTGAATTCCTCCTTGAATGTTTCTTCACTTGAAGTCCTCTTCTTCGAAGAATTCTTGTTGTTGCTGTCGCTGGTTGCTTGTTGCTCTTTCTTCAGCTCTTGTTGTTCTTCGTTGCTTGGTTGCTTTGTTCTTGTTGTCGTCGTCCTCCTTCTTCTTCTTGTTCTCTTTTTTTTTCTTCTTGTAGATGTCATCCCTATTTATAGGGGTGGCGAAGGCTTAACTGCCATATTTGACGAGCGATGTGGCGAAGTCTGATTGGCCGAGTATATTTGATTTGGCATCGCTTCCTTTAATTGGATGATTGCAAATTAATTGCTAAATCAACAATATTCTCCTTCTAAATTTACAAGACTTGACACGTGGCGTGACATAATTGGTCCACTTGTCGTTATTTAAATAGATAAAAAAATATTAATTTATTTATTATTTAATTTTAAAAATTATGTTTATTTAACTCCTAAAATATAAATAATTAAATAAATTAATCATTTAATATCACGTGACGACATTTAACTGGATTATTTTAATTGTCTACACTTACTTAATAAATTTTCATGTTTTAATGCTTTTAATCCTTTAAATAGCAAATATATCTAAAAGTAGCTAAATTTTGAAAACTAAAACAACCCCGGGACAGTTTTTTTGGTAATAATACAATTGTTAAGGATGTAATGACAAAATGAAATAAACAAATGTCTGAAGATGTGACTCCAATCTCAATCAGACTCAGTTGGAAAAAAGATACGAAGACGATACAGTGAGGTCCCGAGCATCTTCTAATCACTTGTCGAAGATCAGCTGCTAAAAGGAAAACCTGAAGGCACCCACCTTGGAATCTGTCACAGAATCCCAGAAAGAAAGTTTCTTCTGTTGGCTCTTTGTCTCCTCTGCCTTCAGCATCAGCTCCTCTAAGGTTCCAGGTAGAGAGGCCTTAATGGCATTCCTAAACTTGTCATGCAAATTCACCCTATCTCTTGTCCCAGACACAAGAGTGCTCGCGTTAGGCCTCTTCAGAAAATCCAAGACATTCAATAAATTCCGCCTGCAACACAAAAATAAATCATCAGAACACATGATCCTGTTGATGTTCTGCATGACTAGGAATGATGCTTGAGAGCACTTCAAGTCTGCATTCTACTGAGAGGTGAAGGCATTGCAGGAAAAACTTGGATGCATACAGTTAAATGAAGATGACAAATCGACCACTAACTTGTATTATGACTGCATCTAGGTTCATCTTGCTATCTTGTTCGTGATTTTCTTGTGGCGAGAAGATATTAAAGGTTTGAAAAACAAGAAGAACTTAAGTCTGCTAAATCCTAACCCCCCCCCCCCCCTCCGGGCTTACCTTGCAAATTCATTTTTCATTAATATTCTAAGCCGACAACGAAATAAAGGTTTGAAAAACTTGAAGAGTTTGTTTGTTAAATCCTATCATTTCACTCGTTAAGAATAAAACAGTACCCCACAGAAGTATAGGGATAAGAGCAGTGGGATTGGAATTGGCATCTGGTCATTGCGCGGTGGTGCCACATTGTGACAATGAATTTTTTTCGTTAATACAGGTTATTTGGTAATGCCTATTTCCTCCAAATACTCTTTTGTATGGGACGGACACTCCTAAAGAAATTATAGGATGATTCAGTAGAATGGCAGATAAAGACTCAAACATACTTATAACAGGATAATTTAATAATGGAGTCTTGATTGCTTCATCCAATCCATAAGATTCATAGGTTTAGTCATCAAAACTTAACCACTTCTACTGCCAAACTTAGACCACTTAACAAAAGGGAGAGATGCCAATATCAATGGCCTTGAGTCATGGATTGAACATTATCCAGATTCGACAAAACAAAAATATACGGCATAGTATTGCAAAAGCTAAGAAATCATAGGAAACTCCCTAAGGCATTTATCATCACCATCATGTGCTTTAATAAGGGGATAGAAATTATACCTGCTAACAAAATTTTGGGTAATGGCCACAGAATCTTCCAGGTTAATAACCAAATGCCACCATCCGTTAGGCACAAAGATCACTTCTCCTGCCTTGCAGACACACTCAACCGGCCTTTTCTTCCAACTTTTGGTAGCATTGTAGAAGTTCATGAACCACTCAATTATAGAAACAGGACATGCAACCTCTGCACCATCTGGACTTGGATGCACGCCTGGCGGTACCACATCAGGAGGGAACAATATCCATTTCTTGGAACCCCTAATCACTGCATTCCAAGCAGACGTTGAGTTAGGGTCAATATGGAATGATGATCCAGACCCTGCCGGTCCCATTATAACCCATCTATAGTCCGGCCTATCCTTGCCCAGAGCACTAAAAAGATCCTCCTTGAAGTACACAGGAACTTCATAATCAGCACCCAACTGTGGAACCCTGTCAGCAAACTTTGGGTCAAAAAGATACAATGGCCTTTCCTCCTTCACTTGATCTGAGTACCTAAAGTAGTCCTCGAGCTTCATCTCCACCGGTCCAACTGAGAACTGAGCGTCACCACAAACTTCAACCAAATATTCTCTATCCCATTTTCGCATAGCAGGCCAATTATCTAAACAACCTTCCAACAACACTGGCTTATTAGGCTCCTCAAAGTTCAACACAAACTCCTCAACAGAAATTCCATTTTTCCTTCCTATGTTATCCCTCTCAAGCCACTCAGGTTTCATTTCAAGATTGGCACAGAGCCAACTCTGGAACAAGTAATCAGAATAAAAGTTCCTAACTTTGATTCCAGAACTGACAACGTTAAATGAACAATTATGAACACTAACAAAGGTATTTTTCCAAGAACCCTTGTACAAGAACCCATTTATCGAAGTCTCCAAGACGAGGTTCCTCCATAGGGGTTCATGGTTGCAGAAAACATAAAAGGATTTGCTCACAGTTGACAAAACCCCCAAGTGGGTCCCCCCCAAGAGTCCAAGAATATCAAGAACCAGTTCGTCCGTTAGGATTTGCAAATTACCGAGGCCCGTGTTTCTTGAATTAACGGATGAACTACTGAAGTAAAGATTTCCCAGAGGTTGGACCCCGTGCGAGTGAGATCGAGCTGAGCCTTTCAAGCTGAAATCGCCTTCCTCTCCTTGTCTTCCAACTCCATATTCTTCGTCTTCCCCCGATACCGGTGTTGGCGTTGCTAAGACTGCTTCTTGATTTTTGGATTCGTTTTTCAGTTCCTTCGTAATTGAGTTTGCCTTCTTTGCAGCAGTTTTTCGGGGTCGTTTTCTTTTTGTCATTTTTGTCTTGAACAACAAATTTCTGGAGCTAAGCATTGTTCAACTCAACAACGATAGCAGAAGTTTAGGGGAAGGTGGTCGAAGCCGCCGGGACAGAGGCTGCTACGGCGCCCCAGGGCCGAGGTCTTTCGACAATGCCCTATGTATAATCATATCACCACTTGTAAAAGTTATAAATTATAAAATATTGTATTCTAAATAATACACATAAAATTATTTTAACATTATAAGAAAAATATTTAAATAAAAAATAAAAAATCAAAAGAATATAAAAATAAAGAAAAATTGAGAGAAATTATAAATAAAAATAATAAGTTGAAAAAAAAAGAAAAAATAAAAAATTTAAATAAAGAAAGCTGTTTAATTTCGCATTTGCAATCTAAAACCGTTATTTTTTAGATAATAGAATATAGATATTAGTATTTTATGTACAATTAGTTATAAAATGACACGATGCATAACTTTGAATATTTATTAGGCATGTAATTACAATGCCTATGTTTGTTTCCTAAAGTAGAGGAAAACTTGAATAGTTTCAATAATAGAAAAAATTATGTTTAATTTATAAAATTTTTGTGGATAGATAAATTATTTTTATATTTATTTAATATATAATAAGGATTGAATAAATTGATAATATATAGATTTATATTATAATAAAAAATAAATTTAAATAAAAAAATTATATGATACGGTATTAATTTAATTGTAAATAAGTAAAATGATTGAAAAATTATTAATTTATTATAAAATATTTAAAAAAATAAATTTGAATTTGAATAAAATTTATATGATAAGATGTTTGTTTGAAAAATTTTACATAGTAATGAGTAGTTTATAGGAAGGAAACAAACATAGCCAATAATTTTTATGATAATATGTATATATTTTAAATATTTGATATCATATTTGAAATGAAAAATTCAAAATTCATATACATATTAGCAAACGATTCTCATTTTTATTTGGATTGCAATCAATTATTATAAATTTTAAATTATTTACTAATTTTTGAATTACTGTTTGATTGTTACGGTGGATTTGAAGTCTATTTAATATCAAGTGATTTGAATTTTTTTTTAGCATTTAATTCTTCTCTTAAATTTAGAACATTTAATCGAAAGGTAACCTAAATGCGAATATTTGGATTTGTTAAGAGGACGCATCAACGAAGAAAAATGGATAAATGTATAATTTATTGCTATTTACTCTCACATTAAATTTTCCAATTTCTAATGCAATTTTTGTCTCATGCAGTCTTCCAAAAGCATAATTAGGTTCAGTTTGCTCGAACAAATAATTCATCGAAATTAGGAATGGTCTATGTTACATACATACAAATAAAATACATACATATATATAGCTTGAATAATTTTAGTTTTTGTTTCAAAAGATCTAACTAAAGGAGAAAAATATTCCATTTTTTGAAATTGCAAAACTCACTTGCCTAATATCAATTTTCATTCCATTTTATTACTATTCACATTAATATATTGTATTTTTAAATTTTTCTATCACATTAAAAGTTTTGAAGTTAACAATTCATGCAAATGCTATAACCTGCAAGAGTGCAAATTATGCAATAACTCAAGGGTTGGTTTTGTTACTTATGTAATAAAAATTGTTCACTGTTTAAAAGTGGTTCATCAAAAATTCAACCTCCCACTTGAAACTATTCTCTTTTAAAGGTTGTTCACATGCAATCTAAATTTTTGTATTAGATCTTGTCACTTTGTAGATGCTTATCTCTTAAAAGACATCCAAACTCGTAAAGATATTAAACAGAACTCGATAATATACGTGAAATTATGTACTTTAAAATTTTAATGGAGATTACTCATATTTTATATATTTATTTCTATGTCTCCTTTTACTTTTAGTGTAGATCTCTCTAAAAAATCCAAAATAAAAGGAAAATTAATTCAAAACTCAACTTTACTTGTAAAGTAACGAACTTCCTAAATTTTCCCGTGTTACTCAATTTTTATTTCCATTTTTTTTTGGTTTGTTTTCATTTTCGCTTAAGATTGACTTAAATCGTCACTTTATTAAATTTCCTTGAGACCTACAAAATTAAAATAAAAAATACATCACAAAAAATTCTCTTTATAAATTTAAACCCTATGATTTTTTTTTCTTTGTACAACAAATAAGCTTCCTTTTTTTATCTAAAATAATAAAAATGAGTGTTGATTAAGAGAGGAATATCTCAATATTTTGAATATTTTGAGGAATATGTTTAGTGGGGTCGGAGAAAAAAAGTGGCTGCTTAGCTCATCTGTGTAAAGATACAAGAAACTGAGCAAATGGGGTGTACTGTGTACGTTAGATTAAAACAAACAAAAGTTCTTCAACTGAACATGTACAAAAGTAACCAAGGCAACATGGGCTCACACAATTTCCAGAAAGCCATAGGTCCACAAGGATGCAATCACTCCCCATACATTTATTGATCAATCAAAAACATTAACAAATGGGGGGTTCTAAAATGTACCCTATAAAACAAATTGAAGAGAAAGCCGTACAAGATAGAGAATCCCATCCCATAGAAAGAAAAGACCCAGAAAATAAATAAATAAAATAAATATAATACAATTCATGAGCCAAAGAGAAGAAAAGCTTAAAACCATTCAGCATCCAAATGGGTGGCAGCAGACTTTACATACGGATGCAGAGTACTCACTTTCACAATTTCGTACTTGATATAGATCTCCGCTGTCCCACGTGAGAACCTTGTTCTAAAAGTGATAGCAAGCCTGCATTATTGGTTGATAACCCAAACGCGTACCTAAAACAAGAAGAAAAGATGGGTAAATGCCCGTAGAATCTCCAAAGCTAACGGCAGCAAAAAACATACTGTGACAAAATTTCTGAAACATTAATTGTTGTCAAATGGTTAACCCTCCCTTCCATTCTTCTCCGTTCCAAATTCTAAGGAAACATGTGAGGCTCCAGATTAATATTTTGATCCGTACCTTCTCAAATCAAAAGTTTTTTCTCAGCATCGTGCAGTAATACTAATGAATTGCTCATATTCCACCGACAGGGAGCAATTATTAGATACTATTCGGTAAAGGGTGGAGACTATTATGAGCTTCATTTTGGCCAAGGTTAAATTCTCAAGTATACAGACTATGTTACAGCATTCATTCCCCTCTTATCAGGTTCGGGGCTACAAGCACATGTATAAAAAGCAGCCAAAAGGCAGCTCCCAATATTCAGTGGGCAAGATATTAATATCTCAAGCAGAACAGCATGAAGTAAAACTACCAATAATTAAGAATCACAGTAAATACTTGGTCACTCAGTTGGGCATAAATGTACTCACTTGCATCTGCTTGCTTTTCTTTTCCAGAAAACCAAAGCAACGATCCACTAAACAAGAAGATGTAGAGTCAGCAGTTATGAATAAGTATAATTTAGGTTTAGGCATGAGTAGAAGCAGCTAAATTCACAATGGCATTTCAAAGCTGCACTAACAAATAGCTTTCTCAATTAAGCCGGCATAGAAGAAACAAGTGAAAGCACACAACAGATTTGAAAATGAAAAGGAATGATAAAAGGTACAATAGAACCACCAGGAGAAGTTTATTTCACAGGAGTTTGCCGCTATTGACCTGTATACTTAGTATTGTGTTAAGATGTGAGTCAACTTACACTTTGACTAAGAATGGTGAAAGCAAATAAAATACCACAACTAAATACAATGTACAATTATTCACAAAATGAATGTTATAATACAACCACCAAAACATGAACTTGAAATCATCATGAACTCAAAGACTTCATAAACTGGTCCAAAACAGTTCTAAAGAGTAAAAACCCATGCAGCAATGCCAAGGATATAACAGAAGTGCTGTCGCCAGGAACTGTGATACCGACAGACTGCAACAGCTATATATTACTATAGCCTTTCACCCTCCAATGCTGAACAATATATTCAGCGAAAGAAGCACAAGTCCTATAGTGTTTCTTCAAATAGACTTTGTGAAATTTTCGATTGTAACTTCAAGGAGCATTGGTTCTGATATCACCCATCAGAGATACATGGCTAACTGGCACTGGAATGAATTAAACACCACAAATGCCTTTTTTTGTTTTTTTTTCTTATTGTTGTGTGATGAAAGAACTAGAGGCATGCCATTTTCACTGCCATGCATGTTGGGCTGTTAAGACAGTGACAGTCACAGAAGGGTAGGGCATATTCAGTGCGTTAAGCTCCACCTCATTCCGTGTTCCGGGAGTGTGGGATTGCCAAGAACACCAATCACATTATTTCAGCACACACACACAAAAATGTTGTTTAATCAACATTGTAATTGTATAAAATGCAGCCCAGTTCAGAAGGGGCTGATATATGAAAGCGAAAGAGCTTTAAGCAGACAGATTTTCATCAGAAGGATCACGTGATCTTGTGAAACTATAAATAACTGGCAAATTTTCAGAACTATTACCTTGAATACTGAGATAAAAGAAAAAATTGTAACCACTGACTTCTTCTGCTCCAGCATTCCCCTCGATGATGACATTTCTTTGCAAAAATTCTGAGCAATCTCCTTCAACAATTCCATTTGTGCTTTATCAGTCCCAACTGAAATAATAGCCTGCCTCATTGTTTCTCTATCAGCTTCAAGAGCATGAAGTCTTGCATACAACTTCTGGATCTCTAGGTCTCTGACATCAGAATGATTCTGTGAGTCCTTAGGAGTTGTTACATAATCATCACCACCAATTCCAACAGAAGCCTTGTAATCCATGACACCATTAACAGAAGCTCTTCGATGAATGGAATCAATAGTGTAAACTCTATCGCTCACATCATCTTCAACTTCAGATGCATTTTCCACCTTCCTGAAATTGGAACTCACATCCAAATGGGAATGTTCAGTCTTCTTAATACTGCTACCAAACACTGGAGAGTCTGTGGCATAATCAGGTCCCATTTCTTTACCCATTGCGAATGGTGAGTTTGAATTGTCAGTAATATGCAAGGGCCGTCTTAGAGATTGGCCAACTATGACCTTATCAAACACATCATTTGCACCAACGCATTCTTTATCAGGCTGAATGGTCCTTGGAGTTTTCTCCAATTGATTGATTCGGTACTCCAAATCCTTTAACTGATCCCGAGAATAAGGAGTTTCCCCAGATGCATACTGCTCAATATCAGCAGCTTTGTCATCACCATCTGGATAGAACTGGGATTCATTTATATTGCACTTCAGAGGAGGATAAATCTCATAACCAGGAAGCTCAGATTGCCCTTCTAGATTTGCAGTCATGCTGGTGTTCCTAGTCATACCCCTTTCCCCATTAGCCACATAGATTTCATCAACCTCAGCCTCTGTGAGCCCATAACTCATCATCCTGTGTTTATAGGCCTGCACCTCAAAAGTAAGCGATTCAATGGCATGCTCCCTCTTATACAACAACTCCTCTAGCGCTGACATCTCCTGCTGATCATGAGCCATTTTCTCCTCAGCAAATCTCTTAAACTGTTTTGCCTCCATCTGAATCTCAGCCTTTTCTCTTTGCAGCCTTAGAATCATAGACATGGCCTCATTGGCAGCTGAAGAGGAAGCATTCCTTTCCTCCTCCAACTCACAAATGAGATCCTGAATAGTCTGCTGCTGACTGCTGACTGTTTCACGCAGTGCCGTACATTCATTTTCTATCTCCACACGGGCATTTTGTGGTATGGTGAATCCCGGGATGGTGAACTGGCTCTCTCCCTCAAATTCAACATATTTACGCTTGACAGACCGAAGATACGTCTCAGAAGGGGACCTGTTCATCACTGAACAGCTGCAGCCGCAGTCACAACATTTGACCAGGCTCGTCGATGGAGGCAAATTGTAAGACTCCATAGACGGAAGCACATCCAACACAAACTTAAAACGCACCAATCACAATTCAAACCAAATTATCGTCTTTCACAAAGAAGTACAGAAATAAAGACCTCCAACCCTCCAACACCTCCGCCTGTATATATTAATAAACTTCTTCAGCTTTTGTACAAAATTTCCTCTCTTTCCTCGATCTCAAAGGATTCAGATCAAAGTCTGTAGCCGCCAACTCCCTACCAAAAAGGCCAAAAAAAAAAAAAAACAACAGAAGGCATGAACGAAACTCTCACAATTTCGTTTCTCAGCAAATTTAGTGATTTCCAGTTATACGTGCGCAAGTGTATTTTGTTTACCTCGAAGTCCGGCAGGCGAAAAGAGAGATATAAAAGGCACCCAAATTTTCCCAGAAATATATTTTCAGGCGTGCGAATTCTAATAACGATAATCTAGGGAAAATCCGAGGTGGTTTCTGATGCTGATTCTGATCCAAAGGGGAAAACAATTGTTCCCTCTTGAACGAGAAGATTGAGGGAAAGAGAGGGAAAGGAAAACGTAGCGGACAGCTGGAGAGGGGATTTGGAACCCTAGAATTGGTTGATCTTTTTTCCCTACTTTGGTTTTCTGGATTTTCCTATAAATTAGATTCGCTTCCTATTTCGTGAATGAAACCGATTTGCTGCTTTTGAGAGAGACGATTGTTTGTTGGAAATTGGAATCAGTCCAAGACAGCGGGGGCCGTCCGGGGGTATATTTGGAATTTCGGATAACTTGTCGGAATGTTCAACACCTTGGGAGAGTGGCGGTAGCAGAGGCAGCCTGCCGCTGACCATTCCAAACTGCCTTCTCAGTTTTGCCCTTCGCGATTAAGCTTTGCTATTTCAAAAACGATTAATCATGGTTAAACCTTCGGAGCAATTATCTATCTTAAATTGTCCTTTTACTAAATTTATCGACTAATTTATATCGACATTTATAGACTAGTTGATGCAAATTTGCATCCATATTTCAAATATACAACACACCAAAATTTTATTTTATTTTTTAATTTCATTCTCTTTCTTATTTTGATATTATTTCTAAATTCTCGTGTCAAAATTTTTAACTCAAAATTTGTATCTGGACATCACAATGTTTACATGTAAATTTTGAAAGAATAAAATTTAACATAAAAATAATAGTGTAAAAACACGAGACAAAAAGTTTTATTTTAATGATTGGAATATTTGGAATAATTGATTTTGAAGGTGGCGAATCTGCATCCAAACAAACCTTTTTTGTTTCGTGACTAAACTCTTAAAGTAACTATTTTGATTATTTAATTAAAATACCTTCTTTAATAAATTCATATCTATATATCGATCAATACTATATGTTAAGGATATAGGCAGATCTTTGGTTACTGAATATTAAATTATTATAATATCTTTATTTCTTTGTATTCTTTTTATTTTTTTCTCATCATTTTTGTTTTCTTAGTTATCTTTATTTCTTTTTTTTTCTTTTAATTATTCTATTTATCTTTGTCTTCAAATTTTAGTTTTTTATTTTATAAATAAAATTAAATTATATTTAAACACATTATTAATTTATTTATATAATTATGCACACGAATTAAATGTGTTTCTAATCACTAGTACTATATACTAAGATTAAATGTTTGTCTTCATATAGCATTGCTAAATTACTATAATGTCCTTACTATAATATCTTACAATTTTTCAATTCATTCTTCGTACACACACACACGTAAAAATTTTCACTAACTTGAAAATAATATTTTTTTTGTAGATCGTTATAATGAGTTAAATTTTATAAGTTACAAAATTTTTTTATACAAGCATTGAGTGTACCATTATTGCTACTATTTATCATGGTTAAAAAATTTTGGTGTTTAGAGTAATAATATTAAAAATGTCTCTCTTATATTTATTTTTTACTTTTTCATCCTTTTTTCTTGTATTTTTCCTTTTTTATCCCTTTTCATTAAATTTTATTTATCTGATTATTCTCATTTATTTTTTCTTAAACTATTCTTTTTTCCTCTTATTTTATATAAAATCTTAATATGTTTTAAAGCATAACAGTTTATACTTTAGTATCATCACTAAAAATATATAAATTTATTGTATTTAAAATAAATAATTTTTTATTGAATGATATATTATACCACAAAATATGCATGCATATAATTAAAAATATTTATAAAATAAAAACAAAATTTTAGCAGAATATGATGAATTATATTTTAAATTTTATGTACAAATGCATGAATTGCTAATTATTTATTATGGCAACAACCTCTAAAGTAACGACACTTGATTATCTAATACTTTTTAATATACCCTTATAATAAATCTACACTATTTATTATGGCTAATTTAGAGTACTTACTTAAAGTAAAAAGAGTAAAATGATATCTTTTATTTATATTTTACCCTTTTCCTCCATTTTATATATTATCTGTCTTTTTGATTATTTTCAATTAAAGTTTATTTATTTTATTTTTCTTATTTAATTTTTTATCTAAAACTTTTATTTTTCCTCTAATTCTACATAAAATTGTATGCATCTTAGATCATAATAGTTTATATTTATTATCATCAATAAAACTATATAATTTAATTATAATAAAATAGACTATTTTATTAAATGATAAATTATAAAATAAAGTCTGATGCGTACAAGTCAGAATATTTATATAATGAAAACAATTTTATCTATATATAGTAAATCATATTATAAATTTTATATAAATATGCATCTAGTGTACATGCATGAACCGCTAATTATTAATTGTAAGCCTGTTATCTATATTTCATAATTTAATATATTTTGGGATATGTCATTACTAATAACTTCTATTCGTTACAAGTTTTTTTAATTTTTTATCTAAAGTTATAAATATAAAATAAGTTTAAAAAAATAATTTATTTTTATTAAATAATTTTCATTTTTTGTATATTGATTTTTATATCTTTATTTTTCGTTTTTATTTTTGTCTTCACACACTTACGCACGTATAGTATATAAAAAAGATAGCATAATAAAGCCATTATAATTTTTAAATTGTATTTAAACATAAAACATCATTATATGAGTTTTTTATATTATTATTAAAATTAGGAAAAATAAAATTGGTATTTATGTTGTATCTATCATTAATTTTTTTGTAGAGTTTTATCATATTAAAAATTAAATTTATTTAGTTTTTGCACACACATAAAGTGTACAAAAGCTTAGGAATTAAGTTTGTCACTCTTAACAAAATTAAATGTGTATTGTTATTAATTAACGTTGTTTAATTTTTGTAATGCGATTTCATAATTATTATCTTTATTGTGACATTAAAGCATTGGATATAAAATTTATTTCCTTTAAATTCAAACTGGCATTCATCGCACACAAAATACATACATTGTGTTCGGATCTCATACACAAGATGGATTCAAATGTTTGATTCTTCATTTTGAAAAATATTATTCGGACAAATCAAAATGATAAGCAAAAAATTGCCCAAGATTATCAATAAATTGATCATCCCAAATCATACAATGCCAATTAAAGCCATCAAAATCAACATTTAATGGTTTTCAAAATAGGATCGGTGATCAAGTTAGAGAATTATCTGAATTACTGGTTCAAGCTGTTGAAAAAATTTTAAAAATAGCTATTTTAAAGTATATATATAATATTATATACACATAAATATGTACAATACTATTAAAGTAATTTTACAAAATAAATATAAACGAACTTAATACTATTACTAAATGATTATTTTCCCAAGTAATATTACAAAATTTAATAATTCCATAAGAATAAAAATTTATCACACAAATTTAAAAGAACTTACTTAATTCAAAACAATTACAAGTATAAAATTGAAAAAACTCAATTAGAAAAAAAAATAAATAGATAAAAAATTACTAAAAATTAAAAGTCAAAATTAAAAAATAAATAGTGAATTGTATATAGTCTAATTAATATTTAAGAGTTAAAAACGTTAGAAAATAAAAATGGGACAAAAGGCATTTTTTTTTTTATAAAATTTTTCTAAAATCTTATTTTATTAGGTCTTAGATCAAAGTCAGTCGTTAGCCTGTTTTTGTTGATTTTGACTTTTTCTCGATTTCATGACAGTTTTCAAAAACATTCTAATGCCTCTCAAAGTTGGAATTTTGAAAACCAATTATGAGAAGGATGTCTTCTAAGATTCTTCTTTCTTTTCTCCATCTTCAAAAATCCCAACGCTCTAAAGTGAGTGATAATAAGCACTCATGATGGGGCTTAATTATTTCGAATAACCATCATTAACCAAGATTCATAAAACATAATATGATAACAACAGACTATGGATTATATACTAGTTTATAAGTTGGTGTTCTCTCAAGTATTTCAACCATTCATGATGAAAGGATGATAACAATCAATGTGGATTTTAATATTAATGTTTTATGTTATTCCAAATCATAATATTACCGCAGTTCATCAAAACGTGTGTGTGTGTGTGTGTTAAATATATATACAGATTTCCATTTTCTATATATTTGGTGCAACGATAGACGTAGAATAAAATCATGAATTACTAAAATGATATATATAAAAAATAAAGTAAATAAAATTTAATTGACAATAAAGAGGAAAATAAAAAAGGATGAAAAAATGAATTTCTATAGTTGAAGTTCTTAAAGGTAAATTATTATAGGGGGAATGGTTACAAAAAAAGCATATAGTTTTATTAAAATTGTATTTTAGGAAATATATTAAATAACTAAAAGGTAGTTATTTAAGGGAAATTCCCCCTAGTATATGGTATAGATGTATCCCGGGCTCAAGCCTGCTCTTTTACAAAAAATGAAAAAAAAAAAAACAGAGAAATACTATCGTTAATTATAAATTGGTTCAAAAGTTTTTCCTTAGTCAATATGAGACCAAAAATATATTTTCCCTTGCTCAAAGTTTCACACACTCTCATCATGCATACCTTTTATGCACACCCTTTCAACATTGCCAGCCCACGAACATAAACATACTCGATCTTTTTTATGTTTACTTTCGTTTTTTTACTCAAACATGCCACTCATTCACACACACACAACCTGAGATCTCATTTATGAGAAATTGAGTTCTAAACCATTGAAGGAGACACCCATCTTCATGATGTTTGTTCATGAGCACTCGACCATTTGCGAGCTCATTTTTCAGGCCACACGCACGAAGTCATGTCACATTTGTGGTGACTTATCATCCCATACATGACATGGACAAACGAATTCGTTTGGACACCACAAATGTCATAAATTCCAAAACAAATTAGTCAGAGCAAAGTTCACTTAATTTGTAACTTGATACATGAACTTTTTCTCAATCAATGTAAGATAAACCTGAATATGGGTGTCCCCTTCAACAGCTCCAAAACAAATTAGTCAGAGGAACTCCACTGAAATATTGGAAAACTTAGTTGGAAAAGAATTTTCAAATCCTTTACATGCCTCCCGCATTCTGGAAATATTGATTAATTATTATAAAACAACCAAACGGATTGGACACGATATATAAAATTGCAACGTCCAGCCATGCACTTGGCTCTTGTTGTTTCTGTCTACATATAACTTTCTCAACTCAAACCTTTCCCAATCATCACATATGCCAGCATTAATGGCTTCCAAATCCTCCAAACCCAAGCCTCTCACCTTTCCTTTCACTATTTTCTTGACGGCCCTTCTAATTTTCACCGTCCACTACCTAAGGCAGCTGCATGATGAGTTCCAAACAAGGGTCACCCGCCCTAAATTAGAAAGAAATCCCAAGTGGTGTGACGTCGTCCGTCAAGAGAGGGGAGACGAAAACATCAACGTAGGATTGGTCAACATGGGTGGAATGGAGTCAGTGGACACGAAGGGCAAGGTTGTTCAGGTAGATTTCGACCCGGTGGAGGAGGGCATGCAGTGGTCCAGCTTGTTTCCTGAGTGGATTGATGAGAGTTCTCCTTCCAAGTGTCCAAAGCTTCCAATGCCAAAATTTGAAGACTATCAAAATTTGGGTGTGGTGATTGCTAGGGTTCCTCGTACAGAAGCTGAGGGCAGTGGGTTGAGGAATGTGTTTTGCAAGTCAATTTGGTGGCTGCTAACTTGTTGGTAAGAAGTGGGAGGAAGCAAACTGGGTTTAATAGACCAATATTTGCTGTGTTTATAGGCTCATGTGGCCCAATGTGGGAGAGTTTCAGATGTGATGACCTTTTGTGGCATGGTGGAGATTCTTGGGTTTACAGACCTGAGTTGAGGAGGATCAAACAGAAAGTGATCATGCCTGTCGGAAGTTGCCAACTTTCCCCTCCATTTGCACAATCTGGTGAGCTATATATGGTTCTCTTTTCCCCTATAAACCCTTCCTTTATTCCAGTTAAGAGTAGGCACGGCCATGGTTCTGGTATTGCTAATTTTGTCGATTTTGGAAAAAGGTAGAACTAAACCCAGGCTTTTTACACTGCAGTTCGGTTCTGGTTCTAGAACCAGTGATTTTGAATCTGGTTTTTGGATTAGATTTAATTGCTTCTATAAATTTTAACATGAAAGTAACGCAACCATATATTTAACTCACAAAAAAACTGAAAAACAAAATAATATTTTTGACTTTAGAAATAAGTGATACAAATTTCATGGAAAAATATCTACTGACAAATATTTTAAGTGGAAAAACTATCTATGATGTTTTCATGGAAACAATGATATTTCAAAATAAGTGTTGCTTAATCATTTCATTAGTTGTGATGTTACTTGAATCAATTATACTTTTTTTTAGTTTCTATTTTTCCAAGCCAAAACCAACCCAACAATTTCAGTTCTGGTTCTATATTTTTTGAAAACCAAAATTAGAACCATTACCTACGATTCTTCTTCCACGTTCTGGATTCTGGTTCCAATATGGTTTAATTCAATTTGGTTCGAGATGAGACCATGGCCAATACTAACTAACCATGTCTTGATTGATAAATTCATCTCAGAAAAGCACTAGTAGGGCTAGTTTTGATAATACACAAAGTCGCTGAATTATTCTGCCAGTGACTGAAATTTCAGCTGAAGAATTATGGAGAAGGCCCAGCGACAGGAGCCATAACAGCAGTCTCCGACAGCCAAGAGAGGCTTATGTCACGGTCTTACATTCTTCAAAAGCCTACGTATGTGGTGCAATAGTTCTTGCCCAAAGCATCATCCTATCAAACTCGACCAAAGACCTCGTCTTGCTAGCAGACGAGCATTTATCTCCAAAATCCATCGAGGGCCTCAGATCAGCTGGATGGAAAATCAAGCGAATACAACGAATAAGAAGCCCCCATTCGAAGAAAGATTCCTACAACGAATGGAATTACAGCAAGCTCCGAATATGGCAACTTACAGACTATGACAAAGTCATGTTCATAGACTCTGATCTCATTGTCACCAGAAACTTGGACGACTTCTTCATCTACCCACAGCTCTCGGCTGTTGGAAATGATAAGAATATGTTCAACTCAGGGTTGATGCTGGTAGAGCCTTCCAAGTGCACGTTCAAGGCTCTGATGAAGAAGAGGCATGTGGTGGGATCATATAATGGGGGTGATCAGGACTTCCTCAACGAGGTGTTTCCTTGGTGGCACCGCCTTCCCGCCAAGCTAAATCAACTTAATTTCTACAGCTCTGTTACTGATTATACGCATCAAATACCAAATGATGTGTACACAATACATTACCTGGGTTTGAAGCTCTGGATGTGCTACAGAGACTATGACTGTAACTGGGATAAGATGGAATTTCAGCCCTTTGCTAGTGATTCAGCTAATGAGAGGTGGTGGAGTATTTACAACAACATGCCCAAGAGGCTGAGGCAGCATTGCTTCTTGACTCCTCAGATGGATGCCAGGATTCCAAAGTACAGACATAGAGCCAAAAACAATAATTTTTCAGATGGGCACTGGAAGATCAGGATCAAAGACCCCAGACAAAGTTTAATATGATTTACTCTTCCAATGCAAGTAAAATTTGGAATGCAGATAGGCACACCCAACTGAGTGATAAAGGGCTATTCAAGTTGGGAGAGGCTTCATCTGCCAGTATGTTCTGTAGAGAAATAGCAGCAGTAAAATTTATTTGATGGTTGTGAAAGTTCAGCCCCTCAGGTCACATCATAAACAGTATCATAAACAAAATTATTCATCCCGAATCGTTTCAATATTATGAAACGGTTCTCACATAATTTCTCTCCATTGAACATCCCAGTGAACAATTATTGTTTAATTACAGAGTGTCTTCTTATGCATGGGAAAATCACACAATGTCAGGTGGCATCTAAGCTTACAGAACCATAGAGACTAACAAAGAATTAAAATCCAGCATGAAGTGAAGCTTGGCACAGCACGCTTGAACAGGGAATTACAGGAAAATGTGCAGTATTTTCAATTGCAATTAGAAAATTTTGTTGTATTGACTAGTGAGAGAATCCCTGAGATTTGAATAGAGGCCATAGAGAGAATACTGGCGAAGGTTTTTAACTTCGTACCATGAGTTGAAAACTGACTCATGCTTATCTGTGCCAGAAAATGCTAATTGTATCCCAAGGCTACAATCTACTGAACCCCCTCGGTTTTTGCAGTTATTGGTTCTAATGGCACAGTCTTGATTGTTTAAGCAGACAAAATTCGATTTGCCTGAGCAAGCAGCGCAGCCATCTCTTTTCCAGTACAGGTTTTGCAGCCTCCCCTTTTTAAATTCATGAACCTGCATCAAAACAAATCTCATCAAGTTATATATGGAAATGGGTTAATCAATTATTGGAGAGAACATGACAAGGGCTAATTTCTTTACCAGAGTAAAACTGGTGACCGTGTATGTGCTATTTGCAACAAAAGCTGGAATTGACCTTGCAGCATATTTTCGACCAGCAAATGCCACCATGTAACCTCCAACATTATCCTGGATGACGAAAAAGAAACAGATTGAATGGGGTGAAAACACAAATAGCGTGAAGGGGTGCATATGAAAAGATACTATGAATTAATAGCTTCAAGGTAGAATTTGACTGTAGAACTCCAAAAGGATATCATTTAGGTTAATCTGTTTATAAATGCAAAGGAAAAGGACAAGAACATCAAATTCACAATAAGGTTTTGCTGCACTTAGCAAATTTGTCAATTGAATATTGTACTTTTGGGGTTCATGTGAACTCAACCACAAGCTTTGATTAGATCTGTTGGATTTGGCGGCATAGCCCAACTAGACCACGAGCATCATCTATAGGCAACAGCCTATGCGCATGCAGTGGAGCCCAACTAAAGTTAGAAGCATCATCCATGGGTTGAGCATGTATATTCGTGGGTCTAACACCATATGTCAATCCAAAGCCTTAAAGATATGGGTAATGATCATGCACCTACTGAAACATAACTCAATATCTTCACATTCTTTCAATGTGGAACGGGAGTTCATACTAACCCAACAACATTCCTAAAGTATGAGTTCTTCAACCTACTCTCCCTCAATCAAGAACTTATCAAATATTTTATAGTTACCAAGAGTGCTGTCAAACAATTTCATACCTATCAATTTCGTGGATCCTCTAATAGGATCTAGGGATTCCAAAGAATTAATCAAGAAAGCACTTTTTCATGGCATCAATTCTATGGACCTTTCATGAATTTTGGACCTATCATGAAATCAACTAAAGAAGCACTTTTTCATGTCCGTCCATTCTGTGTATATCTCCTATGAGATCTGGGCGTTTCATAAGATCAATCAAGGAAGCACTCTTTTCATGCACATCAATTCCGCAGGCCTCTCATAAGATCAACCGAGTACCGTATTCATACTAGTCTCAAGCTAAGGCATCAGCTCTCATACTGCTTGTTGAGAAATTTGATAGGTTAATGTTTAATGTAGATTAAGTATTTACAATGTCACGATATTTATAATAGATCAAAGCTCACCATAACAAATATATTTATACAAAATACAACACCAAAATTCTAACATTCTCTAAAGGATTTTAGCACTCCCGGATGACACAATTACAAATTCTCCTTAAACACACTTAGAGGAGAGCACTAGCATATCCTCTTTAAGTCATTTTTAGAGAATCACCTCATGCTCTCTCTATATAAAACCTTGCTTAGAGGATTCCCACTCTTAAGGTCTCACATAGAGGCTATCTTTCTCTAAGATAAATTTAGAGGATTTCTCCCTTTATAAACTTGTCTAAAGGCCCGCCCTTCTCTCTAGAAAGACTTCTCTTTCTAGAGGATTTTTCTCTTGAACCTTCTTTTAGAGTTTGATTTGACAAACTAACTTTAATTCCTAGATGAAGTATTTATAAAGTAATTTGATTTGACAAATGTAGATGAAGTATTTATAATGTCACAATATTTATAATAGATCAAACCTCACCATAACAAATATATTTATACAAAATACAACACCACAATTCTAACATTCTCTAAAGGATTTTAGCACTCCCGAATGACACAATTACAAATTCTCCTTAAACACACTTAGAGGAGAGCACTAGCATATCCTCTTTAAGTCATTCTTAGAGAATCACCTCATGCTCTCTCTATATAAGACCTTGCTTAGAGGATTCCCTCTCTTAAGGTCTCACATAGAGGCTATCTTTCTCTAAGACAAATTTAGGGGATTTCCCCCTTTATAAACTTGTCTAAAGACCCGCCCTTCTCTCTAGAAAGACTTCTCTTTCTAGAGAATTTTTCTCTTGAACCTTCTTTTAGAGTTTGATTTGACAAACTAACTTTAATTCCTATTTATACTAGTATCCCCTAAGAATAGTTGGTTGTGATTTAAAATATCATCAACACAAATTGATCCTTTCTTAAACACTTTACCTAGGTTTCCTATCACAAGTTTTTGGACATACATATTGTCCAAGTATATCACCAATCCATGTACGTCGAAAACTTTTTATTATTCATACTTACACATTCTATAAAGTTGTGAAAACAAAAATTCTCTAGCAAACCTAACAAATGAGCGATAATGCTCCCCATAATTTGTTGGGTATCTATTATGAGCTCATCCCATGTAAAGAAATTAAGTTGTATATAAGTGGATGTATAAACTATTATCTAGAGCCATAAGATTTTTGGTTGGAATTTAGTCTAAGACCTATTAACAGTATTCCTCACCTAGTTTAGCTTTGCTCTAAGCCCAATAGACAATTGTTTATGGATGACACTCCTAATTCGATTGAGTTTTATGACCAACTCCAACAAATTTAATCAGAGTTTTTGGTTGGCCTCGCACGTACCCCATCAAAATCGATGGTTTAGTTAATGACAAGCATAAAAAAACTTGATTGATTCCATGGAAGGCCAATAAAATTAAAGGGCAAGAAAGAGTTTAACAAGATTATCGTATACTTGAAAGTTTTTGATTGAAAGAGAGCATTGTTAAAGAACTAATACTTGAGGTAGAAATTATTGAATGCTAAGTATGAGTTGAATATGATTTTCCTATGGATGATACTCCTTTGTCTAGTTAGAGATTGTGGAGGAAGAGATTAAAGAGAAAAAGGTAGTTCATCACAAGAAATGAAGCAAAGCAATAAAGGAGGAAATGAAGTGGCTCCCTGAAGAACCACATCTATGTCTTGATAGAATTCCCTCCGAGTGTCAAGAGAGAGATTGCTGAGACTGTTTCCACTCATTTGTTGAATTAGGTAGTTAAAGCGTACGTATGAAGAATAAAAAGTTATCTCCATACATGGAGTTGGTATGTATAATGTATGCCCAGAAACTTATGATAAGAAAGATAAATTGAGTAAGGATCAATATACATTATTGGATACTTTTGAATCATAACCAATCATCTCTAGATGAAGCTAGTATAATTAGGGATGAGAGTGTATAATTAGGAATGAGAGTTAACTTGCAAACTAAGTGTTAAGAAAAGTTCCGAAAGGAAAATCCTCTAGAGAAAGAAGTCTTTATTAAGAAGAGCAAACCTCTATACAAGTTTTAAAGAGTGAGAAATCCTCTAAGTATGTCATAGAGAGAGAAAGAGAGAGAAAGCCTCCAAGTGAGACCTGAAAGAGGGAATTTTCCATGCAATGTCTTGGAAAGGGACAAGAAAAAGATTGTGTAGTAATCCTTCAAGAGTGAGAAAGAAAATGCCAACGATATCTTTGAAGTGAGTTTTAGAGAGAATTTGTGTTTGAGGCATCTGGGAGAGTGTTAAAATCCTCTTCAGAAAGAAATTATTTTGTTCTTGTTATATTTAGTATAAATATATTTGTTAGAGTAGGTCTAGGTATTGACCCACCAAATTTCCCAACAAGTACAAGGATCCACGTGGTAACTACACAAAAATTAAGTTCCCTCATGGGAAGAGAGCAATTAGATGCTTCAAAAAGCTACACCTCATGTTTTTCCTCTTTTATAAGGTGTGAATGTAGCGTTGCACAGTTACAAGAAAAAAACTTCCTAAGCAAAAAAAGCTAAAAAATAGTTACAAGTGCATTTTGAATCTAGACATGATCAAATCAAGTCTATGTTTTAGACCCTTGTAGCAAAGGCAATGATTTCAAGAGAGTTTGTAACCCAAAAGCTATGTTTGGGAAAGAGATTTCTATTGGCTATAATTTTTGATAGAAATTGTGTTAGGATGAATAATATGCTTAAAAGGAATGTTCTAATAGATTAATTATATAATTTATTTAAATATATATATAATAATAATTGTAAGATGTGATAGTTTATAGACATAATAATTATGTTATTAAATATAAATAAAAACAAATATGAATATATATGTAATATATAATAGATATTGATTTGATTGTCAATAAGTATAATAATTAAAAAAAATTAATTAGTTATATATAAGAGAGAGAAAAATTTTAAATATGAATTTAGATAAGAATGTTGTTGTCGAATGCATGTTTGATTGTATGAAATTTGAGATATTGTTTTAGAGTTGAAAGTCCCAAACAAAACCAAAATTTCTGACTAAATTATAATGATCCACACCTATCGCCATTAGATGTTATAAGGCAAATCGAATTCCATGTCTAAACACAAGAATCTCATCGCATTGGAGCTAAATAAAATAGTGCCGATCGCATCTGATATGGTACACAACCAACTCCCCATAGACCAATCAAGCAACTTAAGATGCATGAAATCCGAGTCGCGTTGGGGATTAGTCTACAACATAAGTCGAAAGCAGTAAATGTACCCAACAAATCCTAACAGAAAATCAAAAAATCAAATCCCTCACAAAATAACTAAATAAACAATTTGAATTTATTAACAACACTAACTCAACACACAAGTAGACAAGTAGATATTTTAAAAAGCATTATTACCGCTAAGAAATTAGAGGTATTGACGGTGAGCAGAGAGATCTCGTCGACTTTAGGGCGGAAAACGGCGACCTGTGCATTGGCCGAGGAGAGCGCAAGGCGGCCGTCGCACGGAGACAGCTGAACGGAGCTGTTGAAGGAGAAAGCCGTTCTCGCGGCGAACGCGATACCGAAGGTAAACCCGTCGGACCTCTGGACCGTCGTGTCGGAACACGGTGAATACACGTTGTTCGTGGCGCTGGCTGACGCCGCCAAAGAAACGATACACAACAATGGTATAAGTAGAGCTGCTGACGGTGTCGAAACCGCCATTGTTGGGTGGGAAAATGGCTCGAAAGAGACAGATCTTCGGTGCGATCCTGTAGAGATTCAGTTCTCTGGGCCCTATTTTTGGAGTGGGACTGTTGTAATAAAGGGATAATAGCTGAAAAAGAATTGATTTAGGGTTTAAGTGTCCGCTTGGAAATACGACGGAATCAGTAAACGTTTTGATTCCCTTGCATCAAATTCTGTCTTCGGCTACAAATTTTCAGAATTTAAAATTAATGCGGGTTTTTTATGTGTAGAATTACGGTAATGAGTTTTCAGGTTTAATTCATTTGATTCTTTTAGGTCTTTTATATTTATAATATTATATATTAATTTAATATAAAGTAAATTAATATAATAATTAAAGTGTATGTATTTTAAAATATGAAAATAAAAATTTTTTTTAAATTCAAAACAAAATTATTAAAATATATTACTTAATAAAAAATTTGTTTGATTTTAAATTTAAATTGTTCTCTCTCATTTATACATACATATATTTAAAAATCTAATAATTATGTTTATTTTTTATTGAATCAATACACACGCATGTGCTTACTAGTAAATGCAGTATATTCTATGCATAAAATTATTTTATTTAAAATATAAAATTTAAAATTTAAATAATATTTAAAAGGAGAAAAGTTACAGGTAAAAAAATTTGAAAGAGAGAAAATTGGAGAGGATAACTAACAAAAATAATATGTTAAAAAAATGATAAAAAAATAAATATAATTGTGTAATTTTAATTATGTAAAATTTTTATTTTTTAATAATATAAATACAAATATATAGCATAGAAAAAGTAATGATATGTTGTTATTATACTTGAAAGTGTAAGTGTAAGTGTAAGTGTAATTATTAAATTTACTAATTAAGGCTAATATTGTAAATTTACAATGTGAAATCAAATCAAATTTAAACTTTTAACAATATTATAGATGCGCACAATCACATTTATATATCTTTATACACTGTTGTATAATTTAATTATTATTATTATTATATATTTAAATATATATATTTATATAAATTCAAATAAATTAAAATTTTTGTCTTGTCAAAATTTATAAATAAACATAATTTTTGTCCCTAATATAATCTTCATATTTTCATTCTCTAATAAATACTCCGAGCAAACATAACTTGACAATAGGCATAACTTAATGCTTAGGTCGGACTTTACTCTAAAGAAAATCTGCTCAATTGTTTTTTCACCTGGCATTAAACGTTTAAATATAAATTGACATTTTTTATAGAAAATACATTAACATTTGGAAATTTTGAATAAATGAAAGTTAAGATAAAAATTTTAAAAATATATCCAAATAAAAATATTTTATAATTATGCTTTGTATAATTAAAATTAAGTCTTTTAACCTCGTACTGACAAAATGAACACTTGATTGCTTAATTATCTAAATAAATTAACAATACCTTTTAACTACAAAATTTGTATTATGTATAATGTTAGTAAAATTTGCATACTCTAAATTTGTACTAATTTATTTATAATTTATAAAGTTATTGTACTGTAATCAGTGAAAATAAAAGTATTTAACATTAAAAAGTATAAAGAAAACTAAAAATAACACCATAAAGAAATATCAAAATGATTAAAAAAGAAAATTTGAGAGAAAATATAAATAAAAATAATAAGTTTAAAGGATAAAGAGGAAATATAGAAAAAATAAAATAACTAAAATGTATGATTTTATATTGCAAAAAAAATTTAATAAGAAAATGATGAAAGGCCAACAATTTGAAAAATGAAAAAATTTGAGATAAAACATAAATATAAACTATAAGTTAAATGAGAAGCGAGAAATAAAATAATAGAAAGGATAAAAGAATTTAATATGAAGATATTTAAGAAAAATCATTTTATGCAATCAAACAGTTTTATATTAATTATAATATAGTATTGTAAAAATTTACAAATTTTATATACGTCAAATTAATTTATAAATTATAAAGTTATGTGCTTTAAATGATAGAAATAACAAATTAAAAAATAAAAGTATAAAAATATTTAAAATAGGAAATTAGATATCAAAAGAATTTAAAAAGAGATAATATTTAGAAGAAAATATAAATAGAGATATAATAAGTTAAAGGGGAAAAAAAGAAAGGGATAGAAAAAATTAAAAACATTGACGTAAGGATGATTTAGTAATTTTAAATTGTACAATCAATTAACTTAATAATATATTATAGATAGATCTACGGCATAAAAAATAGTCATGATATAATAACAATAATTATATTTGAATGTGTTGGGTTTTTTTAATTAAAGGCAACGGAATAAATTTATTAATTAAGAGTATTGTTGTAAATTCACAATATACAATTAAATTAACCCCAAATTCTCAATAATATAGTCTAAATATAGGCATTTATACTACCATAATGGTAAAAAAAAAAAATTATTATTTTTCTCTTTGCTTCTTCATATTTTCATTTTATGTGTTATTATTTATTTCCCTTTAAACCCTTTTCCACTTATTTTATATAATTTTCATTGCATTTGAAATTTTTACAATTTATTTTTATTATACTTTTTTTAATCAAAACTTACTTTTATTACTATTACACAATACTATATGTTTTATTATCATTATCACGCATCTAAAATACATCATTTTTGATGATCAATAAATTATAAAATAAAACATATACACTACATAATTTTAAAAAATATTTCCATGATCCAAAGGCTTCTAAACAAAGGAGTCCCTGGCATGCGAATGAAGTTACTATGCTATCGGCAGTCTCAACACCTCCCCAAGAAGTCGGATTTCATCATCATATGTGCTTTAACCAAACAACTCAGTTTGACAAACTACAGTAGAAGAAGAGTGAACATCATCTCAGCAACAAGTTGAATCACACCTCTTTCCCACCTGATAAATGCTTCAAAGGTAAACTATTGGTCAGAACAATTCAGTTGAAATCCCAACAAACACAAAAAAGATGCTCTGAGATCAAACGTAGAAGCACAATAAACCGAGTTCGTCAATGCACGACTCAGTTTAGCCTATTGGCAAACGATGCTAATTTATAATGTCATGTCATTTTGTCTGCCTTACTTACAACCATCAGTAGCGTTCGGATTTCTGAACTACAAGGGAGAAGTTTTCACGGGCACAGAAGAACTACAGCACACCTCCAACCTCTCCCTAAATCGTGCCCCAGACATCTATAACATAGTAGTAGGCGTCGTGGTCCACGCACAGTTTGTGCCTCGGCTTTATCCTATTATCTAAGCTAAAGGAAAAGTACTGTGGGAAGGCTACCAATGCCTCAACTTCCGCCCCCTCCCCCCCAATTTCCACCACAAAATAATCAAATTTCGGCTCAAATTTTTTTTTAATGTTGTAACAAAACAGCGACAGGAATCACCTGAACATTGTAACGGTATACTTGAACGAAAAACCTAAGTCTCTATAAGTACTTAATCTGCGGAATGAACTTGGATTCGATGAAGTGCGACAGACATAGGGCCCACTTGCTGACGTTGTCGATTTTGATGATACCCTGGAGGAAGTACGGCATGGGTCAAAGTTGGTGGTTGACACTGTTGGTGAGGAGGCACAGACAGCGGTACATGATGTGCCAGAGGTCGACAACTATTAGGAGCAATGGAAGAAAAAAAAATTAATAAAAACGTAGCACTTTGTATCCGAAAATGTAAAATGCAAAAAAAAATAAATAAATATAAAAATAAGAGAAATTTTAAATATATAAAATAATCCTTACAAGAAGCTTTTTACTTAGAAACCTTTGTACACACTTACTCTTTGAACTCTTAAACTTGGATTGATATCAAAAGTTTCCAAAACCTCTTATATTTATAGATAAAAGCCCCGTACTTGATTGGTTAAGTTTGGATGCACTTACTCCTATTCCATCAATTTTCATGCACTCCAATTGGTTACACACTTTGGCTTCCACTTTTTGATTGAGATGGACGGTTATTAGTCTATAAATAGTTACAAACATCAACATCCCCCCTCCCCCTCCCTCCATTGTTGCTATTTATAGACTTTCTTATAATCTAATAACTTATTTGTTTGTGTTGGTCTTCTCTCCAGGCAATGCTTTTGTTAACATGTCAGCTTCATTATCATCGGCACGAATCTTTTGCAAATTTACTTCCTTATCTTCTGAGGCTTGTCGAATCTAGTAATAGTGAACATTAATGTTCTTCTACTGATGAAATGTCGAATTCTTACTTAACTAGATCACACTCTCTTAGCTCCATCTTAACTTTTAAAGGAACTTTTTCAACCCAATTAACTCTTTGCGCACTTTGATTACTGCAATGTACTCTGTCTCAGTACTTAAAAGTGCAGCATACTTCTGGAGTTTACTTTGCTAAAAAACGGCAGCACCTACAAAAGTTATGGGATAACTAAAAGTAGATTTTCTTGAATTAACATCACATGCAATGTTTGCATCAAAATATCATTTCAGAATAAGCTTGTTCCTTTCTCGAGTATAGTAAAGTCCAAACTTGATTGTTCCTTTCAAATATCTAAAAGTTGACTTAACAACCTTCCAATTTTCTTTTCCAATATTTGATATGTAATGACTTACTTGTTCAACTGCATAAGTTAGGTCTGGTCAAACACAAGCCATTGCATACATCAAGCTCCTGATAGCTGAAGTATATGAAATTTTACTCATATACTTCTTTTCATCTTCACACTTGGACACTGCTTTGAAATTAATGTGAATTGTTTACCTAGTAGAGTTGTCACTGATTTTGCATTTTCCATCCCAAATTTTCCAATCATCCTTCTTGAGATATCTAAATCTTACTACTTCACCTATCTCACAGAATATGCATGTTCAAGATTTCCTTTATTGGTTCTAAGTCCTTCATTTCAAAGGACTTATTCAACTCCTCCTTTAATTTATTGATTTGATTTAAATTATGGCCAATAATTAATATATCATCATCATACAACAATAAAATTATAAAATCATCATCAAAATTCTTAATGTATACACAGTGGTCACCATTTGTTTTTCTAAAATTGTGTTTGGCCATGAATGAGTCAAATTTCTTATCTCACTACCTTAGAACTTGCTTTAATCTATAAAGACTTTTCTTAAGTCAACAAACTAAATTTTCTTTACCTTTCACCTTAAAGCCTTTTGATTGTTCTATAAAAAATTTTTCTTCAAGGTATCTCTTTAAAAATGCTATTTTACATCATGTTATTTTATCTCCAAATTCAAACATGTAGCTAGTCATAAGATAACTCAAATTTACAACAGGAGAGAAGATTTCATTAAAGTAAATACCAAATTTCTGTTTAAAGTCTTTAACTAGCTTTATCTTATATCTTAGTTGAGAACTTTCTTCAGCTGACTTCAACTTGAATACCCCATTTGTTTTTAAATGCTTTTCCAGAGGTAAATTTATCAAATCATAAGTTTGATTTTTATTGATGGACTTCATTTATTCTGCCATTTCTTTCCACCATTTCTTGCTATCTTTATGATTTACCACTTTTTCAAAGAACTCTGATTTACGATCTTATTATGTATTCAGTTGGATTATACCTTTGTTGAGGACCTTCTTTCTTATTCAGATTTCCTCACAAGTTGGGTGGAGTTGGTGCAGCTTCAACTTCAAGTCTTTTTTCTATATTTTCCTATGGGACTTCATTTTCTTGTTGAACTTACTGAAACAGAGGACATTTCACTAGAATTTCCTCATCTACCCTATTCTTATTTCAATAGTTTGATTTTCAATAAAAGTAACATGTCGACTTCTTATTAATTTTTTCTCATTGGATCCCACAATTTATATCTAAATTCTTCGTACTCATATCCTAAAAGGATGCAATCTCTTGATTTAAGATTAAGTTTATTTCTTTTATCTTTTGGGATATAAACAAAAGCTAAACACTTAAAGACTTTTAAATGTTGTAAATTAATAAACTCATCCAACCATACCTTTCTCGGAATATCTTCATTCAAAGGAACTGAACATAAAAAGTTGATCAAATCGATAGCTATCCTCGTTGCCTCGCTTAAAATGAATTTGATAGCTTTGCATATAACAGCATAGCTCGGATGTTTTTGGTAATGGTTCGATTAATTCTTTTAGCAATTCTATTTTATTGTGGGGTATTTGGAATGTTTTTTGCTAATTGGATTCCATGACTGCTATAATATTTTTTAAATGGTCTTTAGTATTTTTCACTATCATTAGCCTAAACGCATTTCAATTTGAGGCTTATTTCTTGTTCAACCTTTAAATGAAAATTTTTGAAAGATTCCAAAACTTGACCCTTTGATTTTAAAGTATAGGACCAAACTTTTTTAAAAAAAATTACCAATAAAAATCACAAAATACAAAGTACCTTCAAGAGTTCTTTCATTCATTTGACAAATGTTAGTGTATATAAGCTCAAGGGGTCTTCTTTTTTAGTAGGGGAATAACTTTTGAAAGCAATTCTTTGTTATTTTCCTTTTATGCAATTGATACAAGGCATAAAATCAAAATGTTCAAATTTTGATAAATAATTATTTTTAGCCAAAATTAACATACCTTTTTTCACTCATATATCCTAGTCTTTTATGTCACAGCTCCATAGATGATTCTAGTACAGTGCAAGCATCATCATCAATTTTGACATCAGCAATATAAAGAGTATTTACCTTTCTCTTTTTGACAATAATCAAATTACCCTTAATTAGCTTCCATATTCCACCAACAAAATAATTGGAGAACCATTTATCATCCAGCTTTCCTTTAGAAATTAAATTAAACTTTATGTTCGGTACATGCCTTACATTTTTTAATTTTAGTTTACACTCTAAGGCAGTAGTTATCAAAAAATCACTAATTTCATGTATTTTACAAGTGCCACTATCACTAATTTTTACAAATCTATTTTTCACAGGATAATAAGAATAAAATAACTCCTTATATGGAGTAACATAGTAGGAAGCCTTCGAGTCAAACCACCCAAGAAAATCTTAAGAAGTAAAATTCAAAAAATTTTGACTACTTACTATTATTACTTCTCCATTTGAAATTGTGACAGTGGTTTTTTAGGACATATTTTTTTTACTTCTTTTGTTCTTTTTTTCCTTTACTAGAGTCTCATTTCTATATCCAACAATCCATTTTGATGTATGCTTTTCTTTTATAATAAAAGTATTTAATTTCTTTTCTATTAATCGATTTATCTCTTGAGCGTCTTCTTCTTCGATTTGATTCTTGATTTTGGCTTTGTTCATGTCTTCCATATCTTTCAAAAAATCGAGACTTGACTTTCAACTTCTTGTCCAAACTCTTTCCTCTTTGTTTATTCATTAAATAGGGCTTCCTTCACCACATCCTAAGTCAATATTCTGTTTGAAGTAAAGTTAAAAATAGTGCCAAACCAGATTTTCTAACTATCGGACAATGAATTAAACAACAAAAGAATTTGAACTTCATCATTGAAATTTAATTTCAAGGTTGCACAATAATTAATTAATCCTTTAAATTCATTCAAATACTCCAATATACTAAAGCCCTCTTTATAACAAAAACAAGTGATTTTTTTTTATAATAAATCTTTGATTAAACCATATTTTCTTTTATACATTGTTTCAAGTTTCTTTTACAAAATATCAGCCTTTGTTTCTTTAGAAATATGATCAAAACACTTTAATCAATTTAAGTACGAATTTGTCTTATCATTTTTCTATGCATAATTTCTCACTCAATATCAGACTTACCTTTAATTTTTGCAAAGTTTATAGGCATTGGATCCTACAGGTTTTATATGATCAAGTGATTCTTCACACAGTGCTAAATATGCAATAATTTATGTCACTAATAGATATTAGACATATTAGCAATTAAATCTCCAGATTGGTTGAAACCTGCTTAGAGACTGTCTCTATATCTCAATAGATTACTTGTGACCCCTTCTCTCATTCTGAATTTTTCAATTTTGACAGTCTGAAGTTCCACTTGTTGGAAATATAGCTCCAGATTTTGAGGCAGAAGCTGTTTTTGATCAAGAATTCATCAAGGTAACTAGTGACCATGCTGTATAAATATTTGACCTATGATGGCTTGTATGCACGTTCTTGTTCATTGAAGTTCCAAAGGTTATCTGTCTTGTAACCAAAGTTGAACGGTTGGCATTTACTTAGTCTCTTGATCTGCTTAACTTGAGACAGAAAACCTTAAGTTCCTGGCAAAAGTTAAAAGAGTTTTTAGTTGGATCATTGTCCTGTAGACCCCAACCTTGGAGTTATTGTGCCAAGGGTTTTGAATCGTTGCATTATTTTATATGCCAGGTTCCAACATTTGGCATTTCACACTTAACTTTCTACTGATAGTTTTCCAACTAAACTGGGTTCTGTTATCTGCAGGTTATACTCTCTGAGTACATAGGAAAGAAATATGTTATTCTCTTTTTCTATCCATTGGACTTCACCTTTGTTTGGCCCACTGGTTAGTTTTAAACTAGACCCTGTGACCACCTCATGTTCGATTTCCTGTTTAATGATGGGATCATTTAAGCCTGCTTCTCTTATTTCTTTTGCAGAGATCACTGCATTCAGTGACCGGTATTAAGAATTTCAGAAGTTGAACACGGAAGTGTTGGGTGTATCTATAGACAGTGTGGTAAGTCTTATTTTTCACTTCTAAAACTGGTTAAAAATTTTCTTGTCTACTACTTCTCAATTCTCTCGGCATATTACTTCTCATATATAAGTTGCTATTATGATAGGTGCTTACTTTTATTATGTACAATAGTCTCCTCTGCATTTACCATCTCGTTATGTACAATTGTGTTCTTATGGAGTTTATGATAATTTGGCTGCATGCGTCCTGCATTTTGAAGCTGAGTGGCACTGATGTGCCTAATTAACAGCAATTTCATATTATGTAGTAGACTGACTGTTGACATGTTCATCAATGGTCGTGTAGCTTTCGCACCTTGCATGGGTCCAAACAGACAGGAAGTCTGGTGGCTTGGGAGATTTGAAGTATCCATTGGTTGCTGATGTGACCAAATCAATCTCAAAATCTTATGGTGTCCTGATTCCTGATCAAGTATGTGCTATACAGTCCCACCTGTGTCTGGCTTACTGAATCAATGGTGGTTGAACATGTTGCGTAATCATGATATATTTACATAATCAGGATACCTGGCAACGGATTTGGAAATTTGATATTTAGCCACTCGTGCTCTTGAAGGTGTATTCTATCTGGTCTGGAACCTTTGAGAAAAAAGAAATAGAAATTGGATGTCTTCTTATGGTACTTCCGTAGGCACATATAGTTTCCAACTCGAGAAATTTTAAGAGGTGATTGTAAGGTGTTATGGAATCCTTGCACGGTGATTGTAAGGTGTCATGGAATCCTTGCACTAAATCCAAATTTGATAGTGCTCTTTCATTTCTCTTAGATCCGTTTGAAGATTCTGCAGCTGAATTTATTTTTTACCAAGCCTATATCTTACAATTGGAGCTACCATAATTGATCTTTCCTGAATATAAAGATCAAGAAGACAACAAATTTTAAACTTTTTTGTCATCCTGTTGCTGTGTGTCAGGGGATTTCATTAAGAGGGCTCTTTATCATTGACAAGGAGGGAGTTATTCAACACTCTACCATCAACAATCTGGCAATTGGCTGTAGTGTTGATTGAACATTGAGAACACTTCAGGTACTGTGTGCCGACCTTGTTGCCTATATTGTTGTCAGGATAATTTGTGACTTTTTGTGGTGTATGCCTGTGTGTATGGGTGTAACATTATTAAGTTCATAACAAAGGCTATATTTGTTTTCTGATCAAGATGAAGGGGAAAATTTAGGTGATTTGAGTGGGGATGAAAATTACATTTAATTTATAAAATTTAAGTGGATAGGAAAATTATTTATATAAATATATATATTTAATATGTAATGATAATTGAATAGTGGAATAGTATATAGGTCTATAAGGTAATAAAAAAAATGTTAATAAGAAAATTGTGGAGATATGTGTTGATTTTATTGTGAATAGATATAACAATTAAAAAATTATTAGTTAGTTATAAAGATTGAATTTGAATTTAAATAAAATTTATATAGTAAGACGTTTGATTTGTAAGTGTTTAAAGTAGTGATGAATAATTTATAAAAAAGAAACTAACATTAGCTAAAAATGTCGCACCCAACTATTTTTATAGAAAGTGTAAGTTGATACTGTCTAAAACTGTCAATTAACACCCCATGAGACCATTTCATGATGTGTCTTATACCTTGGTTATGTTTGGAACACCATTTTTTATTTCCACATTTCTCGTCGAACTTTACAGAATCAAACATACTACTTGAAAGAATTTATGTTCGTATTCAAATTTAAAATTTATCTCTCTTATAATATAACTAACTAATTGTAATTCAATTATTACACCGATTCACAAATACATCAATACCTATATATATGATATCTGATAAGAGTTGTATTGAAACGAATAGTGTGTTTGATGATAAGATATCATCATCCAACAGAACCCCTTTTCCAAGGGCTAGTTCCCCGTATTTTAGAAAAAAACACATCATGTAATGTTATCATTCAATAAGTTGTGGCATCATTCAAAGTTTTCTAGTGTCAGCACGTGAGGTAGGCATGTCATAGAGGAATGGAAGCCATTCCAAAAATCTAGAGTGGGTGCTTATAGACAAGATGTTGGATGCGGCCTGATGACAAATATAGAACAGCTTCGACCATCAAGGCCTTAGGGAATGTACTGCAATTTGGCCGTTTTCATGTTTTATTGAGCTCTTGCAGCCGCTAGGACCACTTGACAGTATATTGGTTTGTTTTTAATTGAGAAAAATAAAATTAAATATTATTCCAATTTTTGACCTTCTAATTAGAATGGAAACAAGCTGGTTGTAAACTTGGGCCTTAGTAACAGGTTGATTCCCATTGGCCATAATGTGTTGCTCTCTTTCCCCTCTCTTACGCTTGTTAACTGCTGTGTTGCAACTGCCTCTTCTGGCCCTCTATTGATGGTTACTTTTAAAAGAATTTGGACGATTTGATGGGATTTTTCACTGCATATTTATTTCACGGTGGGTCTGCAGGCTTTGCAGTATGTGCAAGAGAATCCCGATGAAGTATGCCCGGCCGTCTGGAAGCCTGGAGAGAGGTACATGTAACCAGATCCCAAGCTCAGCAAGGAATACTTCGCTGAAATTTAAGCTGGATTGGTCCAAGACCTACCTACAATGGCGTTGCCATTTCCCAGTTAAGAGAGACTGTAGAAATTTTTTGTCACAAGGATGATTATTTTGTGAAACTCTAATGTTGAGAGTCTACCGTTGCTGGGGAATAACCTATGTCAAAATTGAATGTATACTTCACCTATTCTGGGTGCTGCAATAAACAACTTCCTCCAATTGCTTTCTTTGCCTCCACATGCTTCTTATTTTTCCCTTTTTCTCTTGTTGGATTATATTTTGCCATGGGTTATAAATCTAACCCCGTTCCAGAACCAGGCTGTCTTTGTTGTAAAAGAGTTGGTGAACATAATAAAATCAATATAAGCCTCCTCAGGATGTTGCATATTTCTTCATGAATTGGCGAAAGATGAAAAAATAAATGTAACTTCTACTGTGTAAAAGGGCTATATTCTTTGTACATGTAATGTACATGTAACCATAATTGTTTAACAAAATCAATTTGTGTTTCTGCCCAAAAATAACCATGGATTTAAGTTAACTTTGACCACGTGGAACGAGGTGAATTCTGAATTGAGACCACAACAGACCACACAAACCACGTACTAATGATATGCTCAAGTCAAAGAGAAGCAGCTCACTACCCACCAACACAGAACACAGATACTATCTTCATATAACATACCAAGACATGGAACATTTTACACTATGTAATCATCCACTCAGCGCACAACAAAAATCGAGTTCAAGTTTCATTAAACTGTTACACTAACAAAACTAATGTCGAATAAAGGCACAGACTAAGCAATTGGAGCCTATTTCTGTTCACAGCTCAGAGCAAACTACCAAATTTCACATGCTTACTCAACTTCGGTACCTTCTGTGGTCACTATCACGTTCTCTGTCACGATTGTAATCATAAGAACGTCCTCTCTCTCTCTGCCTAGTCCGTTCTCTATTCTGATGTCTATCCTTCTCCCTCTCATCACACTCTCTTCCACCACGGTCCTTGCTTCTTTCTCTTTGATCTTTGTCACCTGACAATACCATTGCCATAAATTCAATTCAATGGTTTCACTATAGACAGAGATGGAGCATTCCAGTTCATTTAAAAAAATATGGAAAGGAAGAGTGTTAACAACTTGATACATCACTTCAGACCTGTTTACCCAAATGATTGTGCAACACCAACACTATGATCACACTTTCCAAGATATGCCTTGGTAAAAGAGAGGGGGAAACAGGACGGAAGGGAAGAGTGTGAGCAGCAGGAATTCTTTCTAATTTTGTCATCAAGTAAAATCCAATATTCTGACAACATGTGGCACTGAACATTAGAGAGCGGCTAGTTTATCATCAGAAAGCAACAAATACCAACTGTATGTGTTTCATTTCGAAAAAATTTTATTCCACAAGACTTCTTACTATTGGGTCATCTAAAGAGCCGTGCAAAAAGTTTATAAGTGGACAAAAGTGTAAAACCTCAACGTTTTCTCTTCACTTTATATTGGTCCAAGTAATTTTACTTCATGTTCTGTCGCCAGCTCTCCAACTATAACTACATAATGAGTATAAATGTAATGAACTAAACAGATCTACAAAACCAACATCTGGACACCCGGAATAAGTTCATCAGAAACACTCAAGGGATATGAAGATCCCGGATGAAAAAGGACTAGAGCAAACAAATTTTGTAGCATAGGCAGATCAGCAGCAGGCTAATTTTGATTAAGTTAGCCCAGCACAAAACGCAAAGCAAGTATCAACTACATCAGGCAATCAAATCTGATCATCCCACACTATGTGCATACTCATCAAATATAAGCACCAATCCATAATTTCTTAAAAATTCAGAGAAAACAACGGAAGTCCATTGTCATCAGAGTACCTAGGTCTTCAACCTCCCATCCAGCACGTCCGACGCCAGTAACACCCAGAGCTGTTTCAGCTTGTTGCGTTTTTGCACGGAACTTTTTCTTAAGATTGCCAAATTCATCGTATATTTCCCCATCATCCTGATATCATAGAAAATGATTTCATTTATTTCCTCAAATAACATATATTGACAAAATAATTTCATAGAATAATGGCATACTTTTTCAGCCTCTCGCCTACGCTTTTTTGTCTCTTCAATTTCTTCCTCATCTAGTTCTTTGTAGCCTCCACCACGTCCTCCTCTAGAGTGAAAGTTCAAAGTGGACCAAGCTTAGTGCTCAACTAAGAAACATGTGGCATATTTATGCAGGAAAAGGAGAATGAAAAAACACTAACTACATCTTCTTCCCATAAAGCCCAAATAAAGATTTAAGAGAAAAGGAAGATCATTTTACAGCCAATACAAGGCAGCATAAGCATTCATCTACCAAATAATTCTTCCCGGAAACAACATTATCATGGACCAAAAAGGTTCAAAAAAGTATTTTAAGACACATTGAACGAGAAATTATGACCCAGCCAAAAGAAAAAAGAAACATAGAACTTGGCGTAGTATTGAACTTCCCATACATGATGTAGATGAAGAAAAGCAGCATGAAGCCAAAAAGATCCAAACAACTAAAGTAAATACCTAACACCCCCATCATTGTGTCCAGGTTTATTGGTATTGCAGATGTTGCATTTCGTTCGCTTTGCCCAATTAATGTTTCCACACCTAAATCAACAAGTTGCACCATAAGGCAAGCACAATGAAATAACTTCAGTGACTGAATGACTGGACTATGTTGCCACTAGTAACAAAACATGATGCAGCAACATAGCAAGTGTAAGCATTAAATAAAAGACTGAGTCCCTTTATTTGATAATACACATTAGCGTATTCATTCATTATTTGCATTACTGAGAATACCACCTACCTTGAGAAATTATTATTTACATCAGCACTAACACAATCTACAACTATTAACATATAGTCAAATAAAAACAAGATAATGGAACACTTGCCCACATAGAATGAATAATAAGGCATTACCAACACAAAGCTTTCTTTTTAGTATGGTAAAAAAATTTTAAGACAATAATTTCAATGAGTAAAATCATCGACAGTGAAATGTCTTTTCATGGAACTAGTCGAAAAATTCAAAAAAGAAAAGGAAAGAAAGATTGCAGAATCCACCAATCTGATCTATTATGGGTTTTCTATTAAACCAATTTCAGTTTTTGCCATACAATATTTTGATAACCAGATAGTGTCATCCGTACAAACTGAAACCAAAACAATTTGAACACAAATTGACATGATTTAGGCCATGTCAAACGTTGCAAAACTTGAATCCATGGGTCACAGTTAATATATTGCCAGATTGCTGTCCTTGAAAGAACAAGTAGAATATTTTTATACAAACAGAACAAGAATACTAATAACCACTCCTGTAAGGGTCATTATAGCCATTGAATAATAGGGAATGGTAAGTAACAGCCATCCTAAAATTCACTCCAGCGAGGGTCATTATACAAACAATCAGGTGCAGCACTGCACACCCAATTCATTGATAGTGATTGGATCAAGGGTAGTGAAATAGGTGCAAAAATACTCAACAGATTGATCTTGCAACACTTAGTTTCACCACATTAACCTTCCAACTTGAAGTGTTTTTTAATGCTTAATGCAACTGCATGATTGGATTAATAAAATTATATACAACCTAAAAATCAATATACCAACAACCATTAGATTCAAAGGAGATTCAAATATGATTTACTTTTTCGGCTCCGAAAAATATAACAGAGAAAGGGCCTCCCAATTCCACAGAAAATGCATAACGATAATTCTACCCAAAAATGTAGATAATTCAAACTTCAAAGTAATTGCATGCCCTAATTGAGATATGAATGAATAACATTATAAGAGAATAAAACTACAATCTAGGACTGTCACCTCCTTCCCAGTGCAAGAAGATTGAGCGGATGAGAAAAATTATACTCCTAAACATCAATCACTAGAACAGAGAACAGAAATTTTTTACCTTTCGGATTAAGACAGATTACACAACAAAGCATCACAGAACAACAGTACTAATCTTAAAAACAAAAAATGAAAAAGGTAAAAAATAAATAAATTGCAAACCATGCGCACTCTCACATTGGACAAGGCCAATCATTTGGACCAAAAAGCCCTCCTCCTGTAGTGCCTACTGCACGAGTATGATCCCCTGAATCATTGGCACCACGGCCCTTTCCTCGCCCGCTGCCCCCAGCACCACCACTAGAGGATCCAGTGGGGCGTGCAGTTCCACAGCGATTGCACACCCCTCGAAATGCAAAGTTTACATTGCCACAACTGTTTCCACCACAAAATATAAATATTTTGAGAACTGGCTTTAAGTGAAACATTAATAGATCACTGCAGTGAATAAAAGTACAAAAGAGTAAGAAAGAGCTGCCCACCAATAATCACGTCACAAACCTTGTGTTCGAACACAACCAATCTCCCTCTTGTTGCCATGATTTTCCTAATGGATCACCTCGACCTCTACCCCTTCCAGCCCCACCATTCAGACCCCTAGCTCCTTCCTCCAGCCCATTGAGCTCATCACCAATAACTTGATTACTAGCATGATTCCCCATGTCATCTTTGCTCTTTGACTCTGCCAAAAATACTCCAATTGTGGCTCCATGGAAATCTTGGTTGTTGAACCAATCAACAGCAGCTAATGCAGCATGCGGATCCTCATATGTGACTGTGGCATCTCCTTTGGGCTCCTTTGTCACTTTATCATGATACATCCATATCTTGGGACGCCCACTTCGTTTGTCTTTCTGTACAGCAGAAGTAAACTACATTCTACCATTGACCAATGAAGCCAGTACATAAAATATACAGCAGATATGCAGGGATAAAACTTGCAAACAGATGTATATCTGTGGGTACAATTAAACTTGCATATTCTAAATAATCAATAAATGGGTAAAATCATCTGACAAAAAGGAGAGTTGGGAGGTTGGGGGCGTGTAATTGCTGTTCAAAATCTGAAACGCACAATTTTAAAGGCACATACAGTGAAACTTACATACATACTAGTTGGTGATTGATACCCTCAACCCACTTGCTATGAAATAAAGGACAAAAAAAATTGGAACTCAATTAAAAGATATACCTGAAACACCCATACCTTAAGCAAGCCAATGGTTCCAAAGTGTTCAGCCAGCATGTTCTCATCGGTACCGAAAGGCAAATTACAAACATAGACAGAGCCATTTGTGAGGGCTCCTTTTCCTGAATGACTTGTCATTCTGCTCAAATTTCATGAAGCGCTGCAGCAAAACAATTACTAAAACCCCCAGTAACCTTTGATTGTTGCCCTAGCTATCGCTTGACAAAATGAGAAAACTAACTTGATGCGAAATTCTAGAGAAATAATAATATTACATTTATAACGCTACAAGTGTATTTGGTGGTTCAGCTATAACTGAAACCGTAAAAAACATCATTGTTCCCCAAATACGAGTGAGTAGTTTTCGAATTTTGATTAAGAATAAGAAGCGAACAGAAACTAAGAGAGAGGCATCACCTGATCCGCCGCTAGTGGCGCCACGCCGTCGCCGATGCACTCCAGTTGCGATGGTGGAGGTCAGAATGGGATTGCAGCAGGGGATCGAATCGATAGCCTGCCCGTACATAAAATGCAGTTTCGTATTACACCAGAGGATAGTTTGGTCTTACTACAAGTTTGGGTCTAAACTTGCTCTTTGTTGTCAGGCCTCAACGTCGTCGTTCTGGCCCAGTAGCAGTTCTCGCCAAGTCCAACAAAATAGGTTCGTGGGCCTTAATTGGGCTTATGGATCACAAGCCGAAATTCAGAAGTCCACAAAATTGTCCGAGAACCTATTCGAGCTGTAACCCTGTAACACAAAGTTTCAAATGCAGGTTACTGACGTGTCAAAGGGTTTTAGGGAGACGTTATTAACCATTTCATACCGTCGACGAGGAGGATGATGATAACTTAAGTTAAGATGCGCAATGATGCAGCAGTGAAAAGAATAACTTAATGACCAAACTTTTGAGAAAAGGCGTGTGAGGTACGTAATTCCATCACCTTTGCATTAAGAAGGCTGTCGCGTCAAAATTACAGCTACTTTTTCCACTCTTTACCTTTAATATAGTGTCCAAGTTCAAATTTCTTATTTCTAGTCTGTACTCCGTAGCATTCCCACGTACAATTTATGTTTTCTTATATTAATGGGTTCCATGAAAATACCCATGACCCTATCTCTCTCATGCAGATAGGGAGAGCAGATCAAATTATATTTATTGCTTTCACCCACATGGCCGCGCAGAGGGCAAAGATGCGTATTTGAAGCTCAAAAGGCAAAGATTAGGCAGCCCTTTTTAGTAGATAATGCAACACATTACTTTTAATCTTGCTTTTCCTATTCAGGACTAGTGCTTTACTTTAAAACTGAGAAAATAAATTAAATTAATTAGTGGCGTTCTAATCCTGTAATTATATGTTCACACATACATATAGCCATATATTAATTTATTAACCTATTTAGACAAGGTTAGATGAGACATACAGATATACATAGTTGCAATGCAAGTTATGATAAAGCAATTATGACATACCTATATATATCTATATATATTAATTTCCTTATGTCTGTGACACTGCTTTTCTGGTCTTGTTGCTAGAGAACTTTTCATGATACAATTTATTTGGTGCTGCTCGTTGTATGTCTTTTTAGGCCACCAAAGACAGATGGGAGAAGCTTTTTGACTGAGCCTCCCAATTACAGTACTTTCAACGAGAAGATAACATGCTTGTGACTGTAGAATTTGGACCATTTTGGGATATATTAACATGAAAAACAGCAAACCTGCTGTTGCTTTGAGCTGCCCATGTAGATCTGTAATACCCATGGAAAACACCATAAAAGATTTCAGGAAACAGCGTAAAATGATCATTATTTTTGTATAAAGGAATCAATAGCATCATTGAATTAGTTCCAGCTGTATAATTATCAAATTACAGGCTAGCAACATATAATATAACATGCAGTGATTTACCGTATCATGTGTGTAGAGAGAGGAGAGAGAGAGAGAGAGACAGAGAGAGAGAGGAGGAGAGGGGAATGTTTGGGAGTTCATAATCCCCATGTAACGCAAAAGGGAGGGTACATGCAAAGCTTTAAGCTTTAACTAAATAAGAGTGGCCCTTTAATCTTTATTCCCTGTCTTTGAGTTAGGAAGAAAATCGTACACAGTTCCCGATTCCTTCAAACGGACAGCCCCCACTCCTTGCTTCGCTTTTCAGCTCCTCGTATTCTGCCCCAAACCATCCTTTCTTAATCTCTTGTCCAAAACAGTCATTTTACAGCACAAGAATTTATGAAGTAAATGGCCATGTTTGGAGGCAAAATAAATATATTTTATTTATTTTTCTCTTATATCTTTGGATTATTGCCGTCAATGTTTTACTCATCATAATTTGCATCCTAATCAAGCCAAACATTTTAGATGTGTATGTCAATTTCTCCCATTTTTAGCATAAAAATTATATACAGAATCATGAAAAGCTTGAATTAACAGCTCCTGGTTTCCTTTCTCTGCTTTCCCAGAAGGAGGTTGGAGATTAATCCCACTAATTTATACACGTATTTTACATCTTCTCGTTGGGCGTACATACATGCCTAAGTATAAGAAAGAATTGTCTAGGTAGATAATTTGCAGTTCATTTTCTTTAATGGTGAGATCATGAACTAGAACATGATGGATGCGAAATCCATCTCATAAAAGCAGCTATATGATTAATTGCCCAACATCCAAAAAGTGTGGATACAGTGATTGGCATAGAAGTAGAAATGGTCCATCAATTCATAATCTTTAAGATTTTAGATTAAAAAATGATGTTAAGTCCACAAATACACTCCCTCATTTAGCCTAAAAAATGTTATTCTTCAAGCATGCATAGCCCGCCGAAAAAGCTCGCAACCCATGGATAATTTTTCTTAAAATAATTGTTCGTGTATGATACTCACGGTCACTAAATTTAACAGATCCAATCAAAATTTTGAGAGGATTTTCCCACTCCCAATCACTAATATTAGGTCATGACTAGCTCTACTTGCTGTTAAGAAAAATGCTAATGGAGACAACATAATCATAGGTAAATATAATGCACATATAATTTTTCCACCGTTTGCAGGAGGCAGATGTGATAGATTATGTATCTTTACTACTTTTCCGATTAATTAAGCACTATGCAAGGAGCTAGCATGAGAGGCAGAGTCCCACTACCACCATATTCCGTATCTTTAAATAACAAAAAATACAATACACACTTACACCCACTATAAATACTATATGCGTATATAGTGCATCTAGAAAGATGAAATTGAGAGTAAAGCTGATTTGCCTTTGGTACTGGTGCATTAATTCGTCCTCCTTGTCAGCACATGCAATCCACTTTCCACTGCAATGTCGACTCTGGACCCCAAATATTTACCTCATCCACAAGAAAAGAACACACCCATCTTTCTTTCTTATATTTCGCTCATGATCTCTTCAGCCCACCCATAGTTTATAATCTTGGATAAGAAGTTCAAGCACAAGCTTTTTTTTTTACTCTTCTTCTTATTACTCGTTCTACTTTTGTTCTTGTAGTCTTCTTCCCTGAGATTTTCTTTAGCCCTTTACCCTTTCGAGGTCCCTTTTTGGTACACTATTATTGAATAATCATCAATCAAGCTAGGCTTATCGAAGAAATCAAGATATTCACTGAGAAGAAAAGAAAATGAGGGCTGGTGGTTGTTCGGTGCAGCACGCTCTCACGGCGGCGGCCTCTGGAGTCGTTAAACAGGCGGTGGTGCTCGCGAAGCGGCGTGGCCATGCACAGGTGACGCCGCTCCACGTTGCCAGCACCATGCTGGCGGACACCAGCGGTTTGTTCAGAGTTGCCTGCCAGGAGTCACACTCCCACCCTCTCCAGTGCAAGGCGCTGGAGCTTTGTTTCAACGTGGCGCTTAATCGCCTTCCGGCCTCCTCATCCAACCCCATTTTAGGCCCTCTCCATATCCAACATCCCTCCATCTCCAACGCGCTTGCGGCAGCCTTCAAGCGGGCGCAAGCCCATCAGCGGCGCGGCTCCATCGAAAATCAGCAGCAGCCTCTCCTGTCTCTGAAAATCGAGCTCGAGCAGCTCATCATATCTATCTTGGACGATCCTAGCGTCAGCAGAGTGATGAGGGAAGCTGGTTTCTCGAGTACCCAAGTGAAAAGTAATGTGGAGAAAGCGGTTTCCTTGGAACTGTGCTCTCAGAGTTCTTCTCCTCCACGCAACAAATCCGAAGAAACTAACCTTCTAACCCGTCAGCCATCGTCGTCTCCTCCGACCAGCCAAAATGAAAGAAAAACCGGCATGCCGGCAGCATCTGAATCCGAACCAATCAGAGATGAAGATGTGAACTTAATAATTGAAACTTTACTGACGGGTAGAAAAAGAAAGAGTCTTGTCATAGTAGGTGAAAGCATTTCAAGCTTGGAAAGTACGGTTAAAGGTCTAATGGATAGGGTTGACAAAGGAAGAGTTCCCGATGCCCTGAGGGAAGTAAAGTTCATAAGCATCCCACCACTTTATTCTTTCTGCAATCTTCACAGGGTAGAAGTTGAGCAGAAGATAGGAGAATTAACATGCCTTGTGAAGAGCCTTGTGGATAAAGGGGTTGTGTTGTACTTTGGAGATCTCAAGTGGATCAATGATTATAGGGTTAGCTTATTAGACCAAGAGAGGGGCTACTACTGTTCTGTGGAGCACGTGATTATGGAGCTTGGCAGATTGGTTTGGGGACTTGAAGAGATGGGAAGGTTTTGGCTCATGGGTATTGCTACCTTCCAGACTTACATGAGGTGCAGAACAGGTTATCAATCACTTGAAACAGTTTGGGGATTGCATCCTGTCACAATTCCTGCCAACAGTTTGGGCTTGAGTCTTGCTTCAGAAAGGTATGCTGTCTGCACACTTGTTGAATTAATTTTCTGTTTGTTTCCCATTTGTCCCCAGAATAAAATCTTTCCTAATTACACGTTTAATTTTAATTTCCAAAGAATCAAAGTATTAGAATCTAATAAAGTCTGTGATATATCGTTAATGTTTCCTTGTGTTTGATTTTCTCAGTCATAGAAGAGTGGAGAATCGATCGTCTCAGATGCAGCTTACAAATGGCACGCAGGTAAAACTCTCTTGCTGCGCTGATTGTTCGGCAAAATTCGAAGCCGATGCTCGAAAATTGGTGCAAACCAGAGTTTGTAATAACAGCAATGAGCCCACGTTGCCTAGCCTGCCTGCTTGGCTTAAGGATGAGTGCAGTAGAAGATTTAATTGTTACAGCGATCAGGTCATTACCATGCTCAACTTTATATCATGGATCAAATTACTAATATATTTTTAACAACTATCCTTACCTTTTCACTTTATCTCAACATTTGCATAAGTTGATGAAAAACTAACAGTGCCCTTTCTGTTTGCATGTGATGCTTTCGATGATTTCAGAACTGTGACTCAGTCAGCGAACTCTGCAACAAATGGAACTCGTTCTGTAGTTCAGCACACAAACAGCCTGGATCAATGGAAGGGACCCTAACATTGTCTTCTCCACTGCCCACTTCCTGCATTCCATTTGACCAACAGAACCCTAATTTGCCGCGAAGCAATAATCTCCCGTTGCCCGAACCCACGGGGAAAGACAACCAGCTGCATTGGAGCTCTAATCTTGCGCTCATGAAGGAGAACGGAGACGCATATTCTTCTAATCCCAGCTCCACGCCCAACTCTACTTCTTCAAGCGACGTAGTTATGGCGGAGATGGAGTACGTACAAAGGTTCAAAGAGTTCAACGCAGAAAGCCTGAACATCTTATGCAATGCGCTGGAGAAGAAGGTTCCCTGGCAGAGAGGAATCATTCCCGAAATTGCCGGAACCGTACTGAAATGCAGGTCTGGGATGTTAAGAAGAAAGGAACAGATAAGAGGCGACGCCGATGTTAAAGAAGACACATGGCTATTCTTCCTTGGCCGCGACGATGGACAAGCCAAAGAGAAAATTTCCAGAGAATTGGCTAAAATTGTGTTCGGCTCTTACTCAAGTTTCGTCTCAATCGGGTCCAGCAGCTTCACTTCATCTACGACAAGGTGGGATCTGTCGGACGAGTGCTGGAAAAAAAGAGGGAGAGACGAACAAAGCTGTTCCAGTTACATTGATAGGTTTGCTCGGGCAGTGGCAGCGAATCCTCGCCGGGTTTTCTTGGTGGAAGATTTGGAGCAGGCGGACTACTGCTCGCGATTGGGCATAAAAAGGGCGATTGAGAGAGGAAGAATAAGGAACGGAGATACTGGTGAAGAGGTCGGCTTTTGTGATGCCATTATTGTATTGAGCTGTGAGAGCTTCAGCTCCAGATCGAGGGCCTCCTCCTCGTGCTCTCCAGCTTCTTCAAAGCACAAAGAGGAGAGTGACGTGGCCCTTGGCGGCGCCGGAGAAGAGGGAGCAAGCCATTGTGTCTCGTTGGATTTGAATATTTCATTTGATGACACTGTTGGAGATCGGTTCGTCGACGATTTACGTATTCTAGAAAACGTGGATAGGCAAATAGTCTTCAAAATTCAGGACTTGTAACAGTAGGGCTTTTTAAATTATTGCTTTGTTTTCTTTCTTGTATTTAGAAAGGAAGAAAGAATAAGAATTCATTTTTTTTTTCAATTTTATTTTGTCAAACATAACGTTTCAATTTCTCTTTCTCCTAAATTTTTCTGGCCCTTCTTCCACCACCATATAGTGGACACGGGCATATACAATTTATACATATTATATGAAATTAATATGAATGGAATATTCATCGACGAGAGAAAAAATGGTATTCCAAGTAAATTTACCGAACTTTTTAATTGGCCAGTTTATTCGAAATGTGAAGTAATATATCATATTTAGGTCAGCAGATGCATCAAGCACTGTAACAAGTATATACATCTGTGCTTAATTATTTAAACTTTAAAAATTATATTGTTACATCATCAAATAAATGGCTTTGCATGCAGAGAAATGGTGCCAATGCATCCATTTGGGAGACAAATGGAATACAAAGGGATCCCCTGGCTGATGATATCTCCGAATTAAGTTCAATTTACGAATCACTCAAATCAAATTAGATTTCAGGCAAAATTGCTTTCTGGACTTAGGAATTCCATTTTGTTTTCTGTCTAGATTTTTTGCATACATGTTCTAGATTTTGGATTCGCATATCAAGACAAAATCACTTTTAAAAGCAATGAGTATCCAAAACTAAAAGGAAGGAAAGAAAGAAAGAAAGGAGGTAGCAATATTGGAACAGAAACAGAAGAAAACAAAGACAAAGAAAGCAAAGCAAATTAAAGGGGAAAATAACTTGCTTTCTCTTTCTGTTCTTACGAGGTCTGAAAGAGAAAGAAAAAAGTCATTTGGACCAATTCCGATCTCCCAAAATTTTGAATAAGTTTCAATAGATGATAAGCTTACTGTTAGGAAGGAAATTACATTTAGGATAGTTCAAACTTGAACCTGAAATTACACATTGTTTATGGTCAAGGACTTTTTTTTTTTTTTTTAATCTTCTGGCAATTTTGAAGTTCGTTGTAAAAAAAGGATTTTATTTCATTAATACATACAAACACACACACACACACATACTAGTAAATTGACCAACTCTATGTTTGTACTTAATTAAAAAAATAATTTTATTAAATGTTAATTTCAAACAGCAGTACTCAAATTTTAAAATTATGAAAAACTTTTTATAAGAAAGAAAAAGAAAGAAAATAGTTATCAAAGAGATAAAAGGATTAAAAATACAAAAAGGGAATAATGATAGAAGAATAGTGGTATTTTAGGTAATTTATATCATAAGATTTATAGGGATTGCACAATTAACTCATTAAAAGTTTGACAAAAATGAAAAAGGAAAGAAAATAATTATTAAGGAGATAAAAATTTTCAAGAAGAAAAGAAAAATAAAATAAAATAAGTGTACTTTAGAAATTTAGTATTTTGACATCTAAAAGTAATTAATATAGAGGTCGCACAGTGTACATAAAATATAGATATATATATAAAGAAATAGGAAATGGCGTCTCATCTTTGCTTTATCTTAATTTAAATTAATTAATTATCTATCACGTAATTCCTTGAATTGGGTTTAAATTATTTTTGTATGCTAATAAATAGATTCCCTTTCTCATTTATCTCACTTATTTCCTGATTAACACAAGCATTACTTGGATGCTTTTTTTTCACGAGGAGCTGCCATGTCTGTTTCCAAATCACGATGGGGGAAAGTCTTGGTGATCTGTATAGGAATAAAAATTATATTTATTTTTTTGTAAAAAAATTATGTTTAGTTCATAAGATTTGGATAGGTATAAAATTATAGGTATAAAATTATATATATATATATATATATTTAATATGTAATAATAATTAAAGGATGCAATAGCATATATGTTTATAGCATAATAAAAAGATGAATATGAGTAAAAAAAATTATAAGAATATGTATTGATTTGATTATAAATATATATAATGATTAAAATATTATTAGTTCGTTAAACAAGATAAGAGAGTAAAAAATTTGAATTTGAATAAAATTTGTATAATAAAATGTATAATTTGTAAAATTTTAAAGTGGAAATGAACAATTGGGGGAAAGGAAACAAACATGGCCAATTTGAACTGATAGATGAGAATTAATAATTGCGGCATTGTTATTCTCTGCACGTAGAGTTAAATTAAATATAAAGCTACCAAAATTAATGTGTGAACGATGCATAACGTAAGGGTTGCGCAAAGTAGGGCCAACCTTTCAGCTTTAGAAGGTTAAAGAGAAAAATAAAAGCAAAATCTTCCCCAAGAAAAATCAAAAGAAAGCACTACTTTTCATGCTCTGTGAAGTGTTTCGCAAAAGAATCACCTTTTCCTTGGGTAATTTTCGTAACCAAACATTCTTATCCCTTACAAAGCATTATAAAGTTGAAGAATAAATGTTCAAAACAAAAGACTTGGAGATTACCAAAAAAAAGGTAATTAAAAAAATAAATATATGTATAGATAAAGAATCTATCTTTAGGCCATGAAAAAAGATGATGTTACTTAAAACGAAAATTGAAACGTACTTCAAAGCATAAATAGGGAATACTTATGGCTGGCTCTTGCCTTTGAAAAAGATTACGAGTTTGCTGCAGGAATTATTGCAGGTTGTAAAGGAGGAAAGAAGGGTTTCCTTACAGATTCCTTGTCCAACATTCATTTATCCCTTTTTCAGATTAAATAATATCTGAAAGATTAGAACGAGTTTACTTAATTAGCTTCTCCAAATTTGGCTGCAAGAGAAAGTTTTATCCTTTACTTAAATATATCTAGCTTTTAATTGTTTATATTTTATATATAGATTGAGGGAGGTAATTAAAGGAGTAGTTTGAAATATTTATTGGCTTTGTTTGGTTTGAGATTTTGACGGGGGGAAGGAAAATAAGGGAAATTTTGTTGGATTTTGTTTCGCTATAAAATTTAATGGGATAAAATGTTCATTTATTTGAATTTTTGTAATTATATATATATATACATATATATGTGTGTAAAAATGGAAGTATTAATTTGTTTATGAATAAATGGAATAATTGGATTTTGAGTATACATGTGTGTGTGTGTGTGTAGAAGAGAGAAAATAATTTGATTTTGAAAACTAAATGAAAAAGTTGTTGGATTGTACACTCAGTTGAGTAAATTTTGATGGGATAAAAAAATAAGAAAATACATAAACAAACATTGCCATTACAATTTAGTATAAAATATTGTATTTACTTACATATAAATAATTTATGTATAATATCTATGGCTATGTTTGTTTTCATTTTTTCACCTCAAAAACACACACTACAATTATTATACTTTTTAAATTTAATCTCTATCTCTTTCTTACTTTTATGCACTTTCCAAAAAAAATAAACTTAAAAACACATACTAAAATCAAAACAAACATGACCTATGTTACTTGATCACACGAAAATTAGCTAGGGTTTCATGCAATTTACCCACGCATGTGGAACAAGTCATGCACAAGAAAAGAAATAAATTAAGAAAGAAGAAAAATCAGAAAAACCCTCCCAATAAGGATCTGCAAAATAAGCTCATCGCCTCAGCCATAATCACACCAAACCTCCATTTTTCAAACCACACGAACCCTAGCCACCTAATTAATTCCATTAATCACCTTGCTGTACCACTGCATACCTTTCAAACAAAAGAAATCTTAAAAGTATTGACACAAGAAAGTGTTAAGTTTCATGTCTTTTCTTCATATCAACCCAATGTAGAGCGGACCCTCTTACTTTCAATCTTGTCCATTAAAAGAAATATGCTAGAGCATGGAGATCTTCACTTGAAGTGTTAAAATCATTACCTAACGTTGCAACGGTGATAATATGAGGTTATCAAAAACGTTGCATAAACTCTTGAAATGGTTACAAATATTATAAAAGTGGTAGCAAAATTGCTAAAAATATTGCATAAAATATTAAAAGGGTTAATCCAACTTTGATATATTAGAAAATTAAATGTCCCAAAACCAGAGAAACCCTTGTTTATAAGGTTGCTATATGACTTTGTAATTAATATTAAAAATTGTAGCATAAAGTTCAAGGGACTTTCAGCAACAGCTTAAAAGTTTTAGCAAAACTTTATACCACACTTTTTATAAAATATGCAACAGTTTTTGTGTTGTTTATTGGGATAAATGTTGTAATGAACATAAAAATTATCATACTTCAATTCAGATATTTAAGTGATGACCAGTTAGATTGTTGCAAGTCCCTTTTCAGGTGATGATAATATACAAATTTCAGGTAGCTAATGCGAGGAATACATAAAGTAGCTAGCTAGGAATCTGGCAAACCATGTGAAAGGATGCATATCTAATTTCCATAATTTATTTGAGATGTGAAGGCATATGGAATCTAATTTCCCCTCAAAAGCAGGAAGAAAGACACACCATGATGACTGAGTTAACAAAAAAAATTAGTACGAGTGTAGAAAGTGGACAGCCCTTTTAACACAAAGTTGTTTGCTTTTTTGCACACCTCGTGCATTATAATTGAAAAGACTACTTTAATCCATGCACCTTTTAATGCCTTTAGATGGCTTTGCCTTTTTCTATTATTGTTGATCTTATAATTTGGTATAGTCTTAGAAAAAGCTGGCCTCTTGTTGTTGTGGGAATTTTGATATTTGCATGGGGGAAAAGGCTGATCGACAGATTACACTGGAACCTGTTTTTCTAGTAGTTAAACATATCAGACACATGGCCGGCACTTTGATCTAATTTCGTAAAATAAATTCTACGAACGTAGGATCATCAGCTTCAAGATTATTCTTTTCTTTCTTTAATAAAAAATAACAAGATTTATTCCTCTAAGGTTTAGGGGAGAGATCAATCAATTACAATTAATGTGAAATCAAGAAATCCATAATGAGTCCCTAGCTAATGGTATAAATCAGTCTAACACAGCCCAGTACGATTAATTTATATTCCAAACATTCCATAATTTCTCAATACACATTGCTGGAATTTGGTATCTCTTGCTGTCTTCGGCAAGGATGTTACGGATGCCCCTTTGGTCCTCTTCTTGATATAATTCCTTTTTGATCGGGATTTTGTTCTCTCAATAAGCATGCGTTGTTGCAAAAACATGTGAAAGATGTAGAAGCTTGCAGGTCGTGCCTATATCCATGTAGTGTGCATTGAAAAGACAATGTATAAATCAGCAAATTCCATGTATAATTATGTTGGAAAATATTTGGTTCTAAGTAAAAATTTAGAAAAAATAATTTAGTAGGCCCTTACAATATTTATCTCACTTCAAAAAAACAAAACCGAGTTAGTAGCTACGCACTTTTTTCTTACATTTTTTAAAAGTGTAGAAATAAACACTTTATGGTTACATTAAAATGAAACCGTATGTAAAGACTGTTTTTCTTTTTATTTATTTTATTACTGTTTAATATAGTGACAATATCTACTAAAAATTAGAATTCTTTCTTTCTATTATTTCCTCTCTCTCTCAAATTAAAGGCATTAAGATTGTGACTGTTTTTTCCCTTCTACGAAATGTGGCGCCGAAGACAAATTTTGGGTAATAACTACATCACACATGAAGAAAAAATCTTAATTACCTATTAATAAGACCAAGCTCCATCTAGATTATTAAAAGTCACAAATTTTTTGTAGTAACTATTAAGAAGCCTTAATAGTGCTTTGAATTCATTGTTTCACTTCTCATATCTTCTTCTACATCAATTTTATTGGAATATCAAAGTTTATATTGAAAAAGAAAGAAGAATAAGTTGAATATAATTAGTTTGATTTTTGAATTGATCAAAGTCCATCACGTAGGAAAAAATGTTTCCAAGTGGTGAACAATCTTCTCGTGTTCATCATTCAATCCCATCAAGCATCTTTATTCTCCTTCATTCGATTATATTTAAGCAAAATATATTAAAAATTAAATTATGGTATTGTAATGGTTGTTTTATTCATAATTTACTACTGTTATGGTTAGTTTATCTTCATTCCTAATATAATTTATTGGGTAAGTTTATATAAAATTATTCAATTAATTATTGATATGAAAAACACATATGGATTTTTAAATCCAACCACAATGCTGTATCTAACAATGATATTAACCGTTTACGGGTCTCTTCTAGTCCGGCCCAACCGTTTACGGGTCTCTTCTAGTCCGGCCCAATTTTGTTGTTTCTTTTCTTTATTGTTCTTCCGAATTAATTAGCCTATCTTAAACTTAATGATCAAAAGTTGGACTTTTGATATTTTTGTATCCACACATATGCAAGCACAACTACTCACCAAAGTGTAGCATGGATGCTAAATTTCTTTATATATATATATATATATTGAATTTATTTATTTAAAAGAGAATCAAACTAAAAAATAATGAAAGTGTAAAATAAAAGGAAAAATGTTTCAATTATAATTTTTTTACTAAATATTTATCTCTTTTTCCTTTAATTTGATTAAATACTTAGTCTATACTCAATAAATAAGATAACTAATAAAATAATAATTATTTATTTAATTTGTCTAATCTTTGGTAAGAAATAATTACACACACACACACAAATGATAATATTACTGTAAACACGTTAAAATCTCGCATCGAATAAATATTAATTAAATCATTTTGTTTATTTATTTATTTAAAAATTTAAATAGATATAATTTCTAAGATAATTAATTAATTAATTAATATTTTAATCGACCAATTAAATGGTGATAAATGACATAATTTTGTTAAAAGCAACACAAGACAAAGACTTTACAAGATTAAACCTATCTATTAAGTTATTGTATAGAGTACAAGTTGTCACAGTCAATAAGATTATGACACGTTAGCAAAATGATATAGCTACTCTATCTCTTCTTCAATTATAAATAAGAATCAAGTTCCATAAAAAAGGAGGATAAAAGTTAAATAGTTAAAACAACTAAAAACTTGAAACAGTGAAATCTTTCTAAATTCTCTTTAGTATTCTTAAGAACATTCAAGACATTCTTTATCAAATTCAAAGAGTTTGTCATCAAATTCAAAATGTTATTCGTCAAAGTCTTCAAATCCAATATAGTGGCATTAAGTCCAAAGATCAGCGTTATTGGATACCTAACAATCCTAAAAAAGGATTAAGTACAAACTATTTCTTTAAAGAGTGTTCAAATTTCAAATAAAACATTTTTAAAAAAAGAATTAGAAGATTGAAGTTAGAGAGATAGAATCCACAATAATTCAAATTTATCCAAATTATCCGATCTTACATAAATTTTTTTATTATTCAAAAATTTTGTTCTACAATTTCACTCATTTTTTACACAAATTTTCAATTCAATTGAACTGATTGAAGTAACATTTTAATGAAGAAATGTACTGTTTAGCTTTATCATTAATTTGATTTTAAAAACATTGCAATAGATCAGATTTACGGTGCACATGCTGATGACAAAACGATAACCCCAGGCCCAAACCTGAACCCCAGATGATGGACTGTTCAAGTATCCAATCTAGACCCATCTGGTCTACCTGACCCCAATTTGATTAAGACAGCCTTCTTTAATTGCAACTAATTACATCACAAGAAGTTTGTATTAGAAATTTTGGGTTCGGGGTGAACTGTGAAGTCCTCTTGTTTCTGGTCCAGATATAATGCCACTGTCCATAATTCTCTAAATGTGGTTAAGGATCCATAAATTGGGAGTGGGCAATTTTTTCATTTGAAATATCGAATTTTAATTCCTCTTTTCTTTATATTTAAAATTTAATTATTATATTTATTTATAATTAAAACAATATATATATGTATATATATTCACGTGTACATTTATGTTTATATTTATATAATATATTATAAAAATAAATTATTGTTCTCATATATCATCATATATTTGAAATAATTTAAAATTTTCAGTCTTCAATAATATACCACCAAGCATTGCTTTGATCCCAAAAAAATTCTCATCATTTTTGTACCAACACAATGTCCAACCAAAAAGAAGAATTGCAGAATTAAACCCACCCTTTAATATTAAAAAAAAAAAAGAAAATAGAGTTTAACAAGAGTAATAAAGTAAAATACCCATATCTTGCCTTTATAATAAAACAAACACGGAAACTGTGGTGAAATGAGAAAACTGTTCAATCCCTTGAATTGAGAGGAAAGGATTACTTCAGTGGGTTTAGGGTTTGGGTGGATTCGTGCGTTGTGTTTTTGGTAGAGGTTTGTTTCGGTAATTGTTGATCCCATTCCGAAGAAGCTAATCTACTATCCGTTGGTTTCGGCTGCTTGACGCTGAACAATTCTCCAGGTCCTTTCTTTTCCCTTCGTCTTTAATATTTTTCTATTTTACCTCTTCTGATTTTGCACTTAATTTGATGAAATCACGTAATGGGTCTCCCAATTGAATTAACGATTTGGCTTTTGTTATATGCTTGTATCATAATTTTGCTTCAGTTGATGGCTTTTTAGTTGGGCATGACCTTTATGAGCATCGTGGTTCTATTGATTTGCTCATATCAATGTTGAAAGAGAGTGGCGTTTTCTAAGTCAGTGATGATAGCTGCTTCGGCCATTTCTAGTGGTCTGATTTTAGTTGTTTCATCGTGCTGTGAAAATGCCTCTGTTTTTTTTTTCCTGGCATCATGCTGTTATTATGCAAATATGCCAATTGTATTTTAAACTTTAAATGCATACGCCATCAATCACTAATTAAGTTATAAAAATTACAGCTAATAAATCGAATCATTTCATCTGCTTTGCTGTCTTCTTCGGGTGATGAATAATTAAGATTGTACAATCTGCACTGCTCATAACCGTTGCCTCTGCTGTCTACCGCTGCATTCAATCACCATGCTACTTGATGCATGGAAGGGCACAAAAGAGTGGTAAGCATCAGTCGCGTGTTCCTCCCCTCGTCTCTGCCTCGGCTCTAATGTTGTGCCATCCTCACGCTGGCCTCTGGTTTCAACAGTTACTGAAAAATAAGGTCTGATATTTGATTTGCAGCAATTATGGTGCATATAAGATTTAACATCAGCTGTGTTTTACATATTTGCCTTTATACAATCTACTTTATACCTTCTTAGTTTGAAAAATTAACTTATAAAGAAATGTTCTTGTGTCTGTTTTGTATGATTTTAACATACAAACATGTGTTAAGAATATACAAGAATATAAAAGAGTTATGCTAATTTGTGCTATGCTTTTTGCAACCTATAAACTTATGAGATTTTGGGTTATGTTTGACGGTATTTTCTGAAGAAGATTATAAAAATTGTTAATTTACTAAGAAAAGAATTCCATCATATTAAAAAATTTTGCATCCTAGTGCTTTGTAGCTTTGTTGCTACTTGTTCATTGAAATCATGTTGGAGAAAAATATAGGTCATATGGTTGAAAATAAACAGGCAGTAGTCTACTAATTTTGTCAAAGAGAAACTTGGACTTCTTTTGTCTTTCCATTTTGTTAACCAGAGAGTAGTTTTTACCTTTGAGCATGACTGCTAGGCTGTGTTGTGACTATATCTGGTTTTGTTCCATCTTTTCAGTGAAACATCTTTGACAAGTTAGTTCCTTGAGAACACCCTTTAACTCTTGATAGCTTTGCCATGTGGATTTATAACATTGATAGAGATAAGGGGAAACCCAAGAATAACCATGAGTCTATAATGGGGAAACTTTTAATATACAGAGAAGTGCTGGGGAGCAAAAGAGAAGATAATTTCTGCTATTTTCTGTTCTAAGGATTGACTTCATCTAGAATTTTATGATGAATTTGAAAGCTATAACCTCTAAGTAATCAGTACTCTCTCCGAGGTGATACTCCATAGTAGCTAGCTTTTGGATGCTTTCCCCTGGAGAAAATTTGAGCCCTTTTTTCTTGTGTTACTTATTTTAATTGCTTGGTTTGGCTCTCAGCCGGAGCAGAGCAAATGCTTGTGTTCACAGTATGAACACCCTTTAGATTTGTGTTCAGGCTTTCTGAAGCTGGGCAAGTGATTGATATGCATTGGAACTGATTCTGCATAGGAGTTCATTTCTTTTACATCATGAATATCATTTCTTGATTTTTCATGGTGCAATCACCATAAGTAGATGGTTTTCTTGTCACATACATCTTTATGTCCAATTTAACACAATTGGGTTGAGATTTTCTTTTTTTGCGGGGGGTGTTAACGCACATCTCACTTCTCTTTAGCTATTGTCTTCTCACACTGTTGACTGCACAGCTGTTGAACTAGTTGTAGTTGTAGGATTTGGTTAACTGCAGTCATTTTTTTCTATTTTTTGCGCCTTTTGTACACTTGCCTTCACTGGCGACTGCAGTCATTCAGTGTTAGTTGTCTTTTACATGTTTTATTGGTTATATATAGGTATTGTTGATACAATGGAATCCCGCATGTGTAGAAACACTTCTCCATCATTTCCTAAATGGAGAAAAGTTGCTTATGGAGGGATGCAACCAGGGTTTGATGATAATCACACCGATGAGTCTTTCTTGGAAGATATGATTATGAACGCCAACGTTGTGAAAAGAGACTTGGTTAAGGCGATGCTGGATTCAGTTTCCATCTCTCAATATTTGTGCATTGTCGCTCTTGTGGTTTTGGTGTGGACTTATACCCTCAGATCTATCTTTAGTGAAAGGTCTCTCTTGCTACTCGACATTTTCCTTCTTGGGGCAGGTTTTTTAATTGTTCTTTTAACAGCAGAAGTGCTTTTGTTTCGTTTACTGCTCAATTACGTTCTCAAAATCTCCTTTTTCATAACTGGTTTGTATGTTTTATCTCCCATTTATCACACACTGACCCAATCTATAAGCTCAGACTCCATTTGGGCACTAACAGCTTTTCTAGTTGTGATCCATCTCTTTCTGCATAACTATTCAGGTTCCGCTGTGAAGCCTCCCGGGGCCCTTGAAAATTCGACCTTCACAAGCAACATATCTCTTAATGCTTCTATAGTCGCTTCACTTCTAATTGCTTCCCGACTTCCATCCAGGCTTCATGTTTTTTCTATTGTGCTCTTCTCCTTGCAAGTTTTCTTGTTTGCTCCATTTGTTAGTTATTGTATAAAGAAATACTCTTTCCGGCTGCATATGTGTTTCTCCTCCGGGTTGATGGCAGTAACTTTGTTTTTCGTCTACCAATTGCACAGGTTGCTCTTTGTTTTGTTGTTGAGTATATTGGTCTTTGTTAATTTGGTGTGCCCCTATTGGCTGATTAGAATTCAAGAGTACAAATTTGAGATCAATGGTCCCTGGGATGAAGCAAAGCTCTGTTTTAATATAATGGAGTGAAACTGCTTTTTTGTTCTTTTTTTGGTTTTTTGGGCATGTTTTTGGGAGCTTGAAGCAACGTAGAATCATCCCGCTGTTTATGTTGTGGAGGTTGATGGCTATCTACCTCTGGATTCATTTTAAACTATTTTCTTTATGTGTATAACTTTATATGTTTTCTGATATACAACTTCTCTTGCTAGTGTAGTGCTGGGGACTTTGGATAGCTCGAAATTTTGGTGAATCTTTGTGGCTATGTTTAATTCATAATTAGGATGGGAGGAGAAAATTTAGGTAATTTGAACAAGGATAAAAATTATGTTTGATTTGGATGGGTAGAAAATTTTTTTATATATATTTAATATGTAATAACAATTGAGTGATGTAATAGTATATAAGTTTATCGGATAATAAAAAAATAAATGTTATTAATTAGTTAAAAAAATAAGAGAGAAAATTTTAAATTTGAATTTGAATAAAATTTATATAATAAGATGATTGGTTTGCAAGATTTTTAAATGATGATGAATAGTAGATAGTTTGGAAACAAACATAGCCTCTAGTTTTCATTAGAAATATGATCTCTCTCTCTCACATATGCATTTTGTTAGATTATGTTTGGAACTCAAATTTCAACTTCAAAACATCTTCTCAAACATATTATTCAACAACATTTTCATTTAAATTTAAATTCAAGATTTTCTTATTTCATATATGTAATTAATTAATTATTTTTAATGATTATATTTATTTACAATTAAATTAATATTTACATATATCACATATATATTTATATTATTTTTATTTATATTCTAAAATATAATCATTATTTTTATTAGATATAGCATCATTCAATTTATACTGTATATTTTATATATATTTTCAAATAAATTCATCCCATTCAAACTTTTATTTTTAGCATACTGCTCATTCTTAACATAATTTTTACTAAACATCATATTTAATAAAAAACTCTTGTACCAAACATAGCCTTGACATTTTGCCAAATATGATGTCAAAAGAAAAGTAATTGGATTTTAGTTAGGAAATATTCTAATCGTTATATGTTTAGAATCACCACGCCTATTTTTATTGTTCGGAAGATTTATAATCACGTGTAATGATCATATTTTAAGGATGACAGCTCATAATTGCACGTGAAGTCGCGAACAAATTGACAGATGTTTGATGCATGAAGTAAAGATTATTAATAGGACATTCCACGACCCAAAGGCTTGCCAGATGTCAATGCCTTTGTAGTAAACTGACCTGGACTTGAAGCCTGATCATCATTGCAGATCCTAGAGCCAGAGGCCATGTTTGGATGCAATGTTAGTAGGAATTTTAACCCACTAAAAATATTCACTTCAAATCATTCTACTCTTTTTGGTCTCTCTTTTCTTCTCACGCTATTGCTAAAATTCTCCACCATCTGCTTTAACCAGATTAGCATCCGAACAGAGTAACTGGGGTATTAGTAGTCATGTTGGGCTTATTCATGTATTTTAATTACATTCACCAACAAATTTTGCTTTAATATGCAGCAAAGTCAGCTAAAGAAACTTCATAGTTGGGTGAGGTTGTCCTATTGAGCATGTGTAAGGTGGACTATATGTCACTAAATTTGAGGACTTATTAGTCTCTTTTCGTGTTTCAATTATTAGCTGGCTGAGAGGCAGAGGAAACTCCAACCAAACCTCCCAAGAAACACCATGTGAAGATTGGACCCATGTCTCCCCAAACAAGTCCGCCCACGCCTCTCCTTGATCTATACATACATGCATACATATATATAGATACATATACGTACACAAACACTATTTAATATGGGAGATTTTTAAAGTGATTAACTATGAACATTTAATGTATTTCCTAAAATTTCCTTTTCAATACTTCTATTTGCTATTTATTTGATTAAACCCTTAATAGCTACCGCTTTGTATTTTAGAAAAACTAAAATGTCTCTCTCTCTCTTATATATATATATATATAGATATTATTTTTTTTTCATTCTTCTTTAATATTTTCTCTTTTTTATCATTTGTATTTAATTATTTCATATATATTCTCTAATTTTTCTCACTTTATATGCATTTTGAATCCTCATAATTTACATTTTATTACAATTATAAAATTTTCTAATTTTATGAGATTTACAATAAAAGATTTTTGCTAGATGATAGATTATAAAAATAAAAGACGTGTTCTCATAATTCAAAATATTTATACGATAAAAACATAATTCTTCGTGCATATATTATAAATTACATTTTGAAATTTATATGCACATGTATGTCCAAATGGCTAAGTATACGCGGATAATGTGAGTTTTATAAAGAGAACTGAATTATTAGGGAGAAGGCAACCACATTTCGGTGGTCATTGTTTTTCATTAGAGAAGAACAAACAGCCATACCAAATAATTTATTAGAGAGTTGTTAAAATGGAACAAATATTATTAATATAAATTATTGTTAAGAGTAGAGCCCGGTCACAATATAATTATTGATGCTGCCCAAATGGGATTTGCGCACATAGTCAATGTTCCATTGGGGCGGCCATTAGGAAAAGTTTTCTTGACGATATAAAGTACTTCATAATTGTCACTATCATACATATCTATGGATGTATTTTGTACTCCTTTCATGTCTAAACAAAGGGGATACCCTTTTTGACATGGGCAGCAACTCATTATTTGGCCCTTCCTTTGTCCTACGTTCAAGTTTAAAATTCTATAAATTAGACATTTCGATTATAAAATTCATAAAATTTATAAATATTTAATTATAATATGAATGCATAGATTTGTTTTTTTTTTTTTATCAAAAGTTTTTTACTTGTTTGACTAATTGATAAAAGAACAGCGTGTATTGTCGATTAGCAAGTTTTTTCTTGGTTTTAAGCGTGGGGATGGGTTCAATATAAATTACATTGTCGATTAGCAAGTTTTTTCTTGGTTTTAAGCGTGGGGATGGGTTCAATATAAATTACAATTTAAAAATATGTTTCTATTGCATTTTCCTTTCGCCAATAAAATCTTGATTTTAATGATCAAAGTTAAGGTATCAAAAAAAAATTTACGGGTAAAATTTTTGTTTATATGAATTTCTATAATTTTTTGTGATCTTTTGGTCATTGAAGATTATATCAATTATTAAACAATATCTTAATATATAAAATAACTATCATTTATAATCGTTAAATATCTTAAAGTATGATACAACTATAAAAGAGACCCTCCAATTTCTCGAGACGAAAAAAAAATAATGATATTGTTCTCTCTCTTTCTTTCTCCAAATAAATAAAAAATAAAAAGAAGTTGCCAATCTCATCTCTCCATCCTGACAATTATAGGAGGCTATTAGTATTGTCAGTGCCAAACATCATTTTCTACATTTTTGACCAAAAAATTCCATGCATTGCATGGCACTCGTGCCCCAATCTGTTGCACAAATTTCACTCAAATGTCAACTTCTTTTCCGTACATGAATCTTGAATACCGCACCACACAGCCAAAAATAAAACATATATATATGACTTCGATGCCTGGTAATCAACATTAATTTTAATTAAATACTGAATTTGTTGTCAAGAGCAACTGTCTGCATAATTCTCAGAATTTTCGCTCATCAAAATACTAATTATTAATGTATTACATATCAAAATAATTCTCTCTCTCTCTCTCTCTCTCTCATTTCCTATCCCATCTACGCTATTACTGATTTCATATCCCACCAAACTCTTTATCTCGTTGTCTCTCTTCTAATTTCTTATCCCATCAAAATTTGCATTCAAACATAGCTCAAATAATTAATAAGAAAAAAGTAAAAAAAAAATGAAAAATTATAAAATAAAAAGAAAAAATGACGGGGAATAAAAGTAGTTGGCATCTGAGTTTGGTAGAACAATCTTAAACCACTTAAATCACATGGGGTTGCCCACAAAATCACGGTGTCGACAGCCCCCACAATACTCAATACAATACACATTGGATCAATACAAATGATCGAAAGGTAAACCGACGACTTCGGGTCAACAACAAACTCAAATAATTTAACAAACCAAAAGAGGTGGTAGCTTTCATGCTTGAAAACTCACGACAGTATTCACAAATTATTTTAGTAAATACTAAAACTAGTAAGTATCGTTACAATTTAGTTCATCAAATTCTTTTATTTCAAGTAAATCGGAAGTCTATTACATAACAGTAAAAATAAAATAAATGATTTATTCTATTATATCAAAAACTTAATCGTAAAGCAATGATATAACTTAGTCTTCCTCGTTCTAGACTCTTCTTTTACTATTTTCATATTTGTTTTTTTTATTGTGGTTTTCTACATTAAAAATTTCAAAAAATGGTATTGACTAAACGCCTAATAAGTAATTACATGCCGCCCTTTTTTATTAGAATATGCATGTAATAAAATAGTTGTCGACATTCAAACATTAATGTAAGAATCAACTGAAAAGCTAGCAATTGAAAATTCACATGTGAATCGCTACATATTCACATCACTTAACTTACTCTTTAATATGCTTTGGGACTCATGCAATTTGTATAGCATTTTTTTTCTTGATTAGGACCTTAATCATTTGTCCCAACCCAAGAGGGTTTTGTTCCAATCTTTAAATTTAGTTGAATGAGTCTTAACTCAACTTTTAATCCCGGTTGAATAGGTCTTACTTCAACCTCTAACTCTATTGAATATGTCTTTTCTCTTTACACTATTCTTGTTGGTCTTCGCTGTTCTTCTCAATGATCTAGTGTACACAATTAATATATTTGAAGTAATTTAAAGCACTTGCTTACATCCAAAAACGTTTTAGATTAAAACAGTTTAAACCAAATATGCCGATTTATGCATATCAAACAAGAAAATTTTTGGGAAAATGTTTTGGAATAAGTTCAGAAAACCATAAATTTCAAGGAATATTCTGAGGTGAGTTTCATCAAGAATACAAAGTTTTCATGAAATATAATTCATGTTAAAAGGCAGTTTATAAAAGCTGGTAAGTTAACTATTTACTTGTCTTTAATTCTGCGGCTGAATGGGTTCCTTAGCTATTAACTTTTGATTTCTTAATTATATACACAATGACTCATTTGATGCTTAATTCATTTAAATCTCAAGCTTTTAGATGATTCGTGTGTATCCTTCATATCTAGTTTCCTAATCCGCTCAATATCCGGCTACCATCTCAGTAATCATTCTTATTTAAATTATTTCAATGACTATTTCTCATGCTTTGTTATCTTTCTATATAATGTATTTTAATAATTTAGTCTCAAAATTGAAAATTTTGACCTAAATTACATAAGAAGTGCATTTTGCCTAGTAATCACAATTTGGCTCTGCACGTGGGCCGAGCCTCCTTGCGCCTATGCCGTTGCCTCTCGCAATTGAGCCAAGTCTCCTCGCTCCTATTCCGCCTTTCACAATTGCATTAGTGGTCACAACAGAACACTGGTTTGTTCAATGGGTTACTATTTGGATGGGTTTTTTGCCTTCTACGCCGTTCTAATCACCAAAACTTAATTCAACATGATTCTTAAAGTCCTTAAACATATTTTTACACATTCAAACTTATGAAAAACATGATTCAATAGTAACCTTAAATTTTGAAAGAATTTAAGACACTTTTCAAGTTATATGCCAAAATGCATTTCTATACCTCCTACACATATATACATGACCCATTCACCATTCCCAAGCATCAACAATGTGTTTAACTCTTAAAAGTCAGATTTTCTTGTGTCTATGCATGGATAATTGGTGTTTCTACGTGTATGCACGTGTAACTACGGATTTAATATAGAAGATACCTTAAAATATTGCATTTGAAGGCAAGAGAATTTCTAGAGAGCACTTGGGCGGTTACTGGCTCTGGGGTCAGAGAAATAAAGTTTTTGTATCTTACTATATATATATTCCCTAGGTTTGCTAAAAAGTCCTTGGAATATCAAGGTCCTTCTTTTTAAGCCTAAAAATTATGTACTAAGTTTCTAGTTTCCCCAAGCATTATTCACACAAATTTCTAAGCAATTTCCCTTATTTTTGGTCCCCTAAACATGTCATGACTTGAGGAAATTTTGGTTGCCAATTTATGCCCATATCCCTTTCCACACTACTTTCTAATTCTCCAATCAATTTCCACACGAAAATTAAAATTAAATAATATCTCAAAATTTGATAAAATTTGACTAGCCTAATAGTAGTTATTCTGCGTGCACTTAATATTACCTCATAAATTGTATGAAGAATAATTGAAAATATTTAGGCTGGGAACTTAATAAATTCTCCACCAAAATTATTTCAATAATCATTATTATTCCTAAAAAATTCGGGCGTTACATGGGGTCGCCCATTTTCTGTTGCCGTAGTCTAAACATAGAGTAATAAACGGCACATGGCCGCGTCCACAGCCCAGACAAAACCCAATACAATACACATTGGATCAGTACAAATGATCAAAAGGTAAACCGACGACTTTAGGACTATAACAACCTAAAATAATTAAATAACCAAAAGATGATGTTGCGAAGAAGAAGCATCCATACGTTAACAAATGATTTTTTTTTAATGAAACAAAAAAAGAAACTGATTATTGCAAATGATTTCTTTTATCTGCAGCTCAATCATATAAGGGTTGTACAAGATCATAATACATCGCCATTCCCTGCTTTCATCTCCCTCAGTTTGATTTATTTTGGGGAGAAAGGTACAGTTCTTGAGCTGATGTAAAATTTGGATTGAGTACCCGTTCAGCTGCATTTGATAATCATCTTAATTTAAGAGATGGAACTGTGATCAGACATTGACGCTGCAACTCCGGGAAAGCTGATACTTGATGCCGCTGTCGAAGATGATTCCGGCGTTCTTGCTGTTCCCGAGGGGAATATAGGTGGGGCAGGTGACGTGAAGGTGGTAATGCCCGGTGGTGACTGAGCCGACTTTCCACTTGACGCGGCCGTTAATTTTGAAGACCAAGAAGATGGCGCCGTTGGTCTGGTCCTGGCTGAGGGCGACGCCGTTGTACGGGGCGACGGGGACGTCGTTGCCGGAGACGAACGGGGACCAGACGTTGACGTCCTTGTGGCCCTGGTACACCGGCGGGATGCCCGTGCTGTAGGTGATCTGCTGGTCGTGGTAGTTGGCGTAGACGTGCATCTTGTCGTAGTAAATGCCGATCTTGGAGTTGGGGTTGCGGGAGTTGACGGTGAACTGGACGTTGGTGGAGATGAGGTTGGGGGCGGAGACGTTGAGCACGAAGACGGTGGCGTCTTGGAGGACGAATCGGGGCTTCTTGGGCTGGAGGATTGCCCAGACTATGAGGAAGATGAGGAGGAGGCCGAAGATGAAGATGAGCAGAACGGTGACCCACCACCGCCCCTTCAGACATTTCTTGCACCACGGGTTCTTCTGCTGGCACTGGCAGTGCGTTTTCCCGAACATGCTGACGGCGGCGCTGGAGGGTCTTGTAGGAGGATGAGCCGATGTGGGATTGGGATGTGAACTAATACGTGAAGCCTCAATGAAAAAGAGGGGTTGTGCGTTTTATGCCCTCACAAGACTCAGAATGGGAGTGTGGCATATTTATAGACTGTACTCTCTCTCTCTCTCTCTCCCCATTCTTTTTGAAATTATATAAATCTTTGTTAATTTTGTATTCTACTGTATATTTTATATCATTAATATATGTTGAGTGTTTTTTAATTACATATGCTTGGATTTAATTAAATACTACCACCGGAATTTAGGTCTAGCTGGCGAGGAAAAAGACTATAAGCATCTTCATTCAAATAATAAGGCCTTGCAGACGAAACTCTCTCTCTCTCTTTTTAATAAAAAATGTGCCTTTTCAAATATACAACATTTTAAAATTTATTTGTTGTATCTTCTATATACATATTATACAAACACTGTACTAAACTTAACTATTATCTTTATATAAAACCACATCATCAATTTATATTATAAAATTATATGTATATTCAGTTATTTATGCAAAATGAATTACTACAATTCTATCTACCAAAACATACAAAAACAAACAAAATAAATATAAAATTTATTATTTTCATACCAGTTATAAAACATTTATATAAAGAGAGCCATTTCCCCATAAAAAATAGTTATAAAATTCATCAATTGATTTTCAGTTATTTCATAATTAATTTATTAAAAGAGAAGAAGAAACAGAGAAATTATGGTAGGTGAGTCAATTGTTATGCTGCATGGAGAAAGTAGAGATTTGCGCGTAATGGGATGTAGAGTGGGGCCAAAGTCGAGTACTGTAGTAAAAGATGGCGGCCGCCGACGACTTGACTTCATGCAAAATTTTAAATAACTGAAAATTTGGGTGCTTTTTTTTTTCTTATTTTAAATTTACATTTAATCTATATCTATATTATGCAAGCAAGTCCTTTTTAATTGCATATTATAAAATTATACAACTATAGTTAATTTTGTTTTTTGTATTTATATTCTTTTATTTTTCTCTATTTTTTTATTTGTTTTACTCTCAGTTTTTTCTCCTTTTTGATCTTTTATCTTCTTTTCTTGTTTTAAATATTCATATTTTAAAATTTAATAATTTATATTATTCAAATTACAATAACTTTTAATTCATAGATTAATTTACTCATACATAGATTCTGTCACTTTTATTAGTAAGATTTCTTTTATTATTACTACAAATAAAAAAAAGATAAGGTGATTCAAAATAATACTAATCTAAAAATAAATTCTATAATTTGACAAGCCCAAAAATGAAAATTTAAGCCATAAATATGAGATGAGCAGAGCGTAACACAAGAAACAAAATACTTCTTAATAATTTAGTCATATATCCTAGAAATTTCATTAGCTTTGCACGAAATTTTTCTACTAAAGTCGGCATCAACGAAAGCAAGTCGTCACAACATGACGCAGGTTCAGAAAAACAGAAGTATATTCGTTGTTGACCCATTCACCATTCCCAAGCATCAAGAATGTGTTTAACTCTTAAAAGTTAGATTTTCTTGTGCTCGTGCATGGATAATTGGTGTTTCTACGAGTATGCACGTAAAACTACAGATTTAAGATAGGAAATACCTTAAAATATCAGCATTTGAAAGCAAGAGAAGGTTAGAGAAATAAAGTTTTTGTATCTTACTATATATATATTCCCTAGGTTTGTTAAAAAGTCCTTGGAATATCAAGTTCCTTCTTTCTAAGCCTAAAAATTACGTACTAAGTTTCTAGTTTCCCCATGCATTATTCACACAAATTTCTAGGCAATTTCCCTTATTTTTGGTCCCCCAAACATGTCATGACTTGAGGAAATTTTGGTTGCCAATTTATGCCCATATCCCTTTCCACACTACTTTCTAATTCTCCAATCAATTTCCACACGAAAATTAAAATTAAATAATAATAAGCACGGCCGAGATTAATTTCTTAAGCACTTGCCAATAAAACATCAATTAAAAATTCAGTTAGGTAATTCTCAAAATTTGATAAAATTTGACTAGCCTAATAGTAGTTATTCTACGTGCACTTAATATTACCTCATAAATTGTATGAAGAATAATTGAAAATATTTAGGCTAGGAACTTAATAAATTCTCCACCAAAATTATTTCAATAATCATTATTATTCCTAAAAAATTCGGGTGTTACATGGGGTCGCCCATTTTCTGTTGTCGTAGTCTAAACATAAAGTAATAAACAGCACATGGCCGCGTCCACAGCCCAGACAAAACTCAATACAATACACATTGGATCAGTACAAATGATCAAAAGGTAAACCGACGACTTTAGGACTATAACAAACTCAAATAATTTAATAAACCAAAAGAGGTTGTTGCGAAGAAGAAGCATCCATACGTTAACAAATGATTTTTTTTTTTAATGAAACAAAAAAAGAAACTGATTATTGCAAATGATTTCTTTTATATGCAACTCAATCATATAAGGGTTGTACAAGATCATAATACATCGCCATTCCCTGCTTTCATCTCCCTCAGTTTGATTTATTTTGGGGAGAAATGTACAGTTCTTGAGCTTATGTAAAATCTGGATTGAGTACCCACTCAGCTGCATTTGATAATCATCTTAATTTAAGAGATGGAACTGTGATCAGACATTGACGCTGCAACTCCGGGAAAGCTGATACTTGATGGCGCTGCCGACGATGATTCCGGTGTCCTTGCTGTTCCCGAGGGGAATATAGGTGGGGCAGGTGACGTGAAGGTGGTAATGCCCGGTGGTGACTGAGCCGACTTTCCACTTGACGCGGCCGTTAATTTTGAAGACCAAGAAGATGGCGCCGTTGGCCTGGTCCTGGCTGAGGGCGACGCCGTTGTACGGGGCGACGGGGACGTCGTTGCCGGAGACGAACGGGGACCAGACGTTGACGTCCTTGTGGCCCTGGTACACCGGCGGGATGCCCGTGCTGTAGGTGATCTGCTGGTCGTGGTAGTTGGCGTAGACGTGCATCTTGTCGTAGTAAATGCCGATCTTGGAGTTGGGGTTGCGGGAGTTGACGGTGAACTGGACGTTGGTGGAGATGAGGTTGGGGGCGGAGACGTTGAGCACGAAGACGGTGGCGTCTTGGAGGACGAATCGGGGCTTCTTGGGCTGGAGGATTGCCCAGACTATGAGGAAGATGAGGAGGAGGACGAAGATGAAGATGAGCAGAACGGCGAGCCACCGCCGCTTCAAGAATCTCTTCCAGCACGGATCATGGTGGTGGCTGCACACTTTCCCCGACATGCTGACGGCGGCGCTGGAGGGTGTTGGAGGAGGACGAACTAATGTGGGATTGGGATGGGAACTAATACGCAAGGCCTTAATGAAAAAGTGAGGGGTTGTGGGATTTTATGCCTACACAAGATTCACGAATGGGAGCGTGGTTTATTTATGGACTATATGCCCTTTTTGGAATTATATAAATCTCATATTTAAGTCTATAATAGCTGTTAATTTTGTATTCTACGGTATATTTTATGCCATAAATATACGCTGAGTGTTTTTTAATACCGGGCGCTTGGATTCAATTAGATACCACTACTATGATTTAGGTCTAGCTGGCGACGAAAAAGGTTCATTCAAATAATAAGGCCTTATAGACAGAACTATATTTCGGTTTTTAATTAAAAAAATATTCTTTTTTAAAATATAAAACATTTTAAAATTTATTTGTTCTCTCTTCTATATACATATTATACATACATTGTACTAAAATTAATTATTACCTTTATATAAAACCACATCATCCATTTATATTATAACATTATATGTATATTTAGTTATTTATGCAAAATAAATTACTACATTTTATCTACCAAAACATACAAAAAAAAAACAAAATAAATATATAATTTATTATTTTCATGCTAGTTATAAAACATTTATATAAAGAGAACCATTCAATTAATTTTCAGTTATTTCATAATTTATTAAAAAGAGAAGAACAAACAGAAAATTACAGTGGGTCAGTAAATTGTTTGGTGAATGGTGGGTGGAGACTTGGCTAAGCAAGTAGAGAATTACACGCAAAGGACTTTAGAGTGGGGCCCAAAGTTGTTTTTTAGGAAGAAGTGGGGCCCAAAATTGAGTACAGTGTGTGAAAGATGACAGCCGCCCACCTCGGCTTAATGATGATACACCGACGCCTTGACTTCATGGCAAAGTTTAAATTACTGAAAAATTAGGTGCATTTTCCATATAAGCATTTTTAAGAGTTCAGATCTAATTTAATGTATGTTGTAAATTTACAAAATTATTTTAATTTATAAATTTATATTATTATTTTTAATTATAAAGGTCAAACATATTTAAATATAATTATTAATGCATCGTAACATCTTTTAAATGTTGTGTATTATACGCCTAATACTAAGGTGGGCATCAACGGGAGCAAGTCATCATATCATGATGCAGATTCAGGAAAAAAGAAGTATTTTAGTTGTTGAAATAAAAGTGGAACGGACTATATTTTTCTCTTCCTCTAAAAGGTTCCGTTGGCGAAGAGCTATCGTAAAAAGAGGGATACAACTTTCTACATAGTGATGAGAAAGAAGAAGAAAAAGGAGAGATTTTATTTAACTAACTCAACTTTGAACCCACTTTTTTTTGTCACCGCTCTCAGCTTTTTCACCAACCAATGACCATTGATGAATTCAAAAATAAGCAAGATTTAATATTTTATGTGAAATTTGGAATCTTTAGAAAAGTAAGCAAGGAAGTACCAAAATTGATGTAAAAGAATGAAAGAAGAGAACAAGAGGCGTTGGGACAACAAAGGGAGGACAAGATAAGGGATTTCCAGCCATCCACTTGCTCAGAGAGGACATGGGCTGGTTAATGGGGATTGGGGTTGGACGACATTTTTTATTTGACAATTATAGTCTTTGCTCACTGCAAAAAGTCCCTACAATATCTTCCTTGAATTTTGAGAAACCTCAATTGCCACTGCATTTTCAGATTCATATTTCTTTTCGCGTCGGAAGCACAAAAAGCCAAAAAGGGTAATTAAAAAAGTACATATAGCTGATTTATTATATCAATAATTTTAAAATATAAAAAGAAAATATATAACGCAAATGAACAGATGAAAATATAATAAATAAATATTTTGTTATATTAATAATTTTTTCAATTAAAACAAAAATAAGTGAAATTTAAAAAGAAATAATAAAGTTGAAAGAAGAAAATCGACGAATTAAAATTGATTACTCAGAAGAGTTAAAATATAATGCCGAAAGTTTGTGGAGAAAAGTTCAAGTTGAGATAAGACAATAAAATTTCAATAATGTAAAAGATATTTTAATTATTTTATTCTAAAACTATCAAACAATTATTTTACAGGTCTCTCACGTTCTAAAGTAATAGTCTATGTTTGTTTACTCATTTTCAATTTAAAGATACATATTGTAATTATTACCCTTTTAAATTTTTTTCTATTTTTATTTTACTTTTACATAATTTTTAATAAAAAAAACACTTAAAAATTAAAACAAACATTCCCTATAAATTTATTAGTTTCGTGAGTCCAAGAAGTCTAGCTTTTTGCATATACTAAGTAAGACACCATCCAATCTGGCTCAATTCCCAATTTTATCATGTAGAGGTAGTTAAAAACAATCTTAGTACTTAACAATATTTGGTTAACTGTCTTTAAAAATCCGGACAACAAACTGTTACGTGTGCAAAGGGTTTTTATTCAGAAAGGGTCGAAATGCAGAAAAGTGAAGAGAGATAAAGTGATACAAAAAGCATAGACCAGAGCTGCAAGCAGAAAAAGGACCGATTAAAAAGTGGCTTGGCTGAGGAAAAGGGCTTTGAGTGTACGGACCATAGTGGGGCCAGTGTGTGATGTTAGTGGAGTCTAAACCTTTCTTCTTTTTCAATCTTTTTCGAAGGTGACAACAACACAATTACTCAAATTTGGCTTCTATTCTAACTAATCTATCATTTGGGCTGTGTGTTTCTAATGATTCATGCACCGCTTGGACAGAAATGAATGAATAATTTAAAGAAACTATTTTAGAGTTGAAATAAAAAAGAATTATTTGAAAAGCATTTATTATATAGTAGCTTTTAGTTTTGCTATTGCTGGGAGACTGAACACAGGCCCAGCCCCGAGATGTGCAGTTCAGACACTGTAAGACGAAAAAGCATCATAAGTTAAAACACATAACCTTGATGAACTTAATAGGCAACTCACCACAAGCGAAGGCACATATTGCGAACCAAATTATTATGAACACGAAGATCATATCATGAAATTGAATTTTCAGGGAATTCCACGGGACACACGCAAAGGAAGTACGCAACAATGCAATGGGGAAAAGATGACAGATGGAGACATGTAGCTCATGCTCTGCTTCAGTGCAAGGGCCAAAATTTGAAAAAACTGAGGCAGGAGATGTTCGAACAAACCGAAGCAGGAGATGTTATGTATTGATGCCTAACAATGGAAGTTTTGCAAGAAAGAAACTGTTGTAGTAAATGACGACACTCGTTTGGGCAACTCATTGTTGGAACTACACAGCACAAATCTATAGTAACTGATGAGATACTGACAAGACAACTTCCCATGTGGAAGGTTTAATAGTCAACCGAAAGCAATGTGCATTTTAGATTATAAGCAGTAAATCTAGGATAAGTAGTTTCAGATCAAGGGAATTCAGATAGCGTCACGACAGTGTACTAATTCAATGTCCGATGCACTGTAATACATATGACCTTGCCGCAGAGAGAGCAAGAAGTATCCGTGACAGAATCTCCAACAAGTTGTTGCAGGTGTCAACTGTAGAACTCAAATAATGGAAAATAGAATCGAAAGAGTTACACGGCAGATCTTTGTCCATAATTCCCTGAATTCCTTCTAAAGTAAGAGCATCCCAAGTTGGCAATGCTGTTACTTCTATGGACCTAAGACATCAGATTCACACCGTCCAGACCAGATCATGCAAATTATCGGGGAGATTTTTTGTCAAGGTAATGTTGCATGCAAGTATAAAAAAATGTTGCATTTGAATGTGAATATTTTTTAATCAGTTGAATATAAAAATGGCTTAAAAATTGATTCAAATTACGTTATTAATATTTACAAACTATAAGATTGATTAGTGGCACATGTTTCACTTTTTGTAAAATTTAAGATAGTAATTGTTTTAAGAAAACATATATTTTATATTAAACACAAAAAACTAATATGCTTGAGGTAGGCTCAATTTGAGCTCGAAAATTTTTGAAATTGAGCTTGATTGAACTTTTTCTTTAAGTTGGAATTTGAGTTCAACTCAATTTAATATAAACTGAATTTGATTTTAAAATTTTAGATTAGCTCAACTCATTTGTGTCAGCTACACAAGTGGTCATCGGTAATTGTTTCATGCGAAGTTGAACATTAATAGATCAAGTATGACTTTCCACTAAGAGAAAATTTTCAAGTTTTACTTCAACATATTTTGAGTAAAAAGAACCACTTTTGGAATATTTAGATAGAATTAAAATCGAAAGAAACATTGTGTTTAGGGCTGGGATGAAATGGGGCGGGGGAATATTTTCCAAAATTGTTCAAAACGATATATATTCTTAAAAATATATATAGATATATAAATTTTTTTATGTAAACTAATGACACCATGCTATTGTTATAGACCATCTCTGCGTTGAGTGGTAAAATTGAATTTATTATTTTATTTAAATTAATTAAATGGCAACAATCCTAATTAAAAATTGTAGCAAAATAATCAAAGTGTTTAAAATTTTTTCATACTATTCAAAAAATAAACCTATTTTACCTTGTATTAGTAATTGAATTATTTAGGTATGAAGATTATAGCGGCACAAATATATATATATATATATAATCATTTTAAATAATCAATGATTATATATAATCATGAGTGATTAATTTTCCAATATAATTTTTCTTATCTTTTGAAATCATGACACGTGCAATAAAGTGAGTATGATCATAGATTATGAAATTCTTAGTTTAAATTAGAACAAAATATAAAGAATCACATTATTTTGACTACAGCTCGGTATAGATTGTTGTGCATGTGTAAATAAATCGAATTTAAGGGAAGATATAATGGAATCTCACCCTAACATTTATATGGTTAACGATAAATTAAATATTTCTTAAATTTATATGGTTAACACATAATTACCAACCTAGAAAAGTAACCGATGTCAGGTAATTTAATCATCTAATTTTCAACACTTAAATATATTTTGGCTTATTTATTTATTTATTATTTTTATTTTTATTCTTTTTGTGTCCAAAACTAGTCTTTATGCAGGTGTACAAAATTAAAGGCGTGGCGTATAGAATCGCCTCAAACCATTGCATTATTTTTTAATGAATTTATATACAAATTGCTTTGCTATTGCTTCTTTGTTTTGTACTATTCACCGTCATTCAATAACTACAAATCAAACGTACCACTTATAAATTTTATTTAAATTAAAATTAAAATTAAATTTTTTTCCTCGTTTACCTTTTATGACTATCTAGTTATTTTTTAAAATATTATACTTATGTATAATTAAATTGACATATATCTTTATAATTTTTTTATTCACATTTATATATACTTATATCCAATAAACTTATATATTATTACGCCATCTAATTATTATTACATATTAAATTTATATAATTTAAAATTTTCCTCTTTTTTACAACTTAATACCAGATATAATCTTTTTACCTATCTAAATCATCAAAATTTACATACCTTCTCTAATAAGGAACCAAACACAAGTTTTGAATTTTCCATAAATAAGGCTTGCATGTGGTTGAAACTCTAAAACCACCAGAGTAGCGTCTCATGGTATTGGATCCATTTATCTGCCTATATTTATATTATGTTATAATTGCATGATATACAATTATATAATTACTCTTATTTTAAAGTTGTTTATTTCTTTTACCATTTTTTACTCTCTTTTCTTTTAGCTAACCATTTTAATTTCTCTCATCTTAAATTCTTTTAATGTTTCTTTATTTTTTTGCAATTTTTTTTTATAGTGTTAATTTTTAAATAATTATATATATATAACATAAAATATAATAATTTTATAACTTATAAATAAATTTGCACACACATAAAATGTTCTACTTTACTGGTATTATATTATTAAAAAGTTTGGGGCTAATTTGGTCATATATTGTGAATTTGCAACTCTACCTTTAAATAGTATATTTACACAATTACCCCTATTGTTATTAAATATGCCTAACACACAAGAATATAAATACTAATATACTATTATTTTTCTTTATATAATATATACAATACCTATACTTATATTACTAAGAAAATAAAACTTTTTAGTTGCACATTATATAATTATACAACCATCATCAATTTTTTTTAATTTTTATCCTATTCTCTCTCTCTCTTTTAATTTATTACTTTTTTTTATTTCTCCTCTCAAATTTTCTCTCTTATCCAATTTTTTATTCTTTATTCTTTTTAATTTATATGGACACTATATTTTATGGAATTAAGTTTTTTATTTACGCATTGCAAACTTAAATAATTATCCTTGATTTTATTTTTTATTTTTTTGTTATTTTCTTTTTCACATTTCTCTTAACTCATGATTTGCACATATTTTTCTGAAATGATCTCCCTTTTTAAATTCTTAATATCTTTTATTTTTTATTAATGTAAATATTCTTTATTTTTTAATTGTAGTAATATTTTTTTATTTAAAATGTAATAATTTTGTAATCCATAAATAAATTTGCACAAGTATAGAATATGCGACTCGATGCATTGCTCCTGAAAATTTGCACAAGCAAAATGGGTCTTGTTTTGGAGCCCTTCGCCAGATCCGACCCTTGACAATGGAGACAGTGGTGAACGAGGTTCTCCACCATTAGAAAATTGAGAATGTCGTTGGCCAAATGAGCTTCTCCATCATCAGAAAATCGAGAATGGCATCTAGGGTGGGGTGGTTGAGGAGAGAGAACAGAAGAGAGTGGAAGTGAAGTGGGTCAACACACGCGAATGAGGGCATAGATAGAGATGGGACAACAGAAAAATGGTTAAGAAATGGGAAATGGGGGTTTCTCACTCTTCTCGAACAAAAAAGTAACGTACGGCCATTTCTATGAGATAAAATCTCACAGGAATGGAAAAAATGGGGAACGGGTGGCTGTCCAACCACAGCGTTGAATGTGTAGGATAATTATGTTTGGTATTAAGGTTTAAAAGGAATGAAAATTTTTAATTATAAGTGTACAGTATGTATCAATGATTAGATTATATAGATTTATAAAATATTAATATATATAAATATGAGTAAAAAAATTATAGAGATATATGTTATTTTGATCATAAATATGTATAGTTATTGAGATCTTTACAAAGCTTACAATTCCAACAAAATAGAAAAAATATTTCAATCTATTCCATGACAATGTGCTATTCCCACTCATTTAAATTTTTACCAACTAAATATCTTACTTTATAATTTTTTTGTTTCAAATTCAAATTCAAACTTTTTTCTTCCTTCCTTACATGTATAACTAATTAATTATTACACAATTATTATACATATTCATACTATCACATTTTTCAATAATTTTTATATCGTATATGTATAAAAATAATCATATTCAAACAATTTAAGAACTTCCCTCCATTTTACATTTTATTACCAAACGTATTTTCATATTCATCAAAAACCAAACACACCCCAAAAGTTTTTCTGTAGATGGAAGCAGATAAGCTTGTATTGTTACGCGTATATGCCAATGAAAATTTCCTTTTATGCAGCTCCTTCTCTCTGTAAAAATTTCAAAGAAGCGAAGTTAATGGAAATATTTATTAAGAATTGAAATGTTTCTCAGTCAATTGAGTTGTTTAACTGAAAGAGCAGACACGATGGATGTACAAGGAAATTGCATGAAAAGATAATGAGACCTTTTTTTTCGAAGATGACCAAACAATTAGACCAAGTCTCTTTGGATTTTAGTTGTGTTTTTAGGGGTATTATTTTGAAAAAAAGTGCAAAATAAATAAGAAAAGAAATAAAGTTTAAAAAGTATAAAGATTTCTCATTTTAAACTTTTTTTTTTTGTATGTTGAATTTCTACGGCTTTATTTGTTTTCTACAATATACTGTTAATCACTACTTGAAAATCTTATAAATTAGACAACTTATCATACAAAATTTATTAAAATTTAAATTTAAAATTTTATATCTTTTACATTTTTTAAAATTAACTAATAATATTTCAACTATTATACTTATTCAAAATTAAATCAATACTTATCTTTATAATTTTTTTAGTTAAATTTTTTTATTACTTTATAAGCCTATATATTATTATATTATTCAATCATTATTACATATTAAATATATATAAAAATAATTTTCCTACTCACCCAAATTTTACAAATTAAATATAATTTTTTTCCCACTCAAATGACAAAAAATTTTCCACACTCTAAAAAGAAACCAAACACACGCTATCTTTCGTCTTTAAAATATATGAAATGGTGAGGACATGATTGAATGTTTCGTAAATAAGTAGTTTTTTTTAATCTCTAAATTGATGCAAGTTTGACATACAAATCGAAGTTGATGATTTAAAATATAGAGTGGCAATTAAGGTGGAGTTTGGATTGCATATTGAGATTGGATTTAGATTTGAAATCATTTATCTGAGACTTGAAATGAAATATGTAGAATGTGTATCATTAATTGACGTTTGGTTTGCTAATTCGTTAAAATGAAATATGAGAAATTTTAATTTTAACTTTAGTATGTATAAATTAAAAATTAAGTAATTGAAAATAAATCTGCATAATTTATTTATAAATTTTATATATTATTATTTATAATATATTTTAAAGTTATAATATTTTAAATAATAAAAATAAAATTATTCAAAGTAGACAATCAATATTATTTTAACTTTATATCGATTGAAATTAAAATTAATTTTTTTTTAGATTTTATTGTAAAGAGCTAGCAAACCAAACATTAATATAATGATGTGAAATGCACATGTTGAATCGAAGAGATATATAGCGATTGAAATTAAAATTAAAATTTTTTTAGATTTTATTGTAAAGAGCTAGCAAACCAAACATTAATATAGTGATGTGAAATGCTCACGTTGAATCGAATAGATATGTTAATGAATAGCTCCATTCCGACCTTAAAGTTGAATAATTTTGAATTTCAAATTCTGAATTCAAACCAAACGCAACTTAAGATCTTAAAACATGAATTTCATAGCTGGCGCCTGGGGCCATCATGGGCTAGCAATAAAAATAATTATCTGGTCGTGAAGACCATGTTTGGATGTCAGTTTGGCTGAGGAAGAAAAACGTGTGTTTTTATTGTGAAAATCTTATTAAGAGGAAGAGAGAAGGGAAGATAGTGGTAAATGATTATTCAAAGACTTTTTTTTTTAATTTTATAAAAATCTCATACATGAAAGGACGTGATCATCCCAAATTCAAAATTCTTAAACTCATCAAGATTTGCTCGATTATTATAACAAGCATTCAAAAAATAATAGACTTTCAGGTTCTATGGCTATGTGATTGAACTAATAGGCAGACTAACAATTAGTACAATTTCGTGCAAAATGCAAAATCATCTGTGTGAATCTATAATTTTTTAACATTTTTACTGGCAACATCCAGGGCAATGTTCAGCCTCCTCCTCCAACAATGATAATAACCCTTTTCAGGTCTCTTCTATTCTGACCCAGTTTTGTTGTTTCTTTTCTTTGTTGTTCTTCTAGTCAATTAGCCTAATCTTATACTTAATGATCAAAAGTTGGACTTGTGATATTTTTGCATCCACACACATTCAAGCACAAGTGCTCACCGAAGTTGTATTTATTTATTTAAAACAGAATCAAACTAAAAAATAATGAAAACGTAAAATAAAAGAAATATGTTTCTATTATAATTTCTTAATAAATATTGATCCCTTGTTCCTTTAATATGATTAAATACTTAGTCTATACTCAATAAATAACTTAACTAATAAAATAATAATAATTTATTTAATTTGTGATAATAAGTAATTATATATATTTACACTAATGATGATACTACGCTGATTTTTTATACAAAATTTTCAATTCAATTAAACTTGTTGAAGTAGCAATTCCACAAGGAAGTGTACTTTTTAGCTTTATCATTAGTTCGATTTTATCATAAGTTTGATTTTAAAAACATTGCAGTAGAAAAGATGTAGTGTGCGCATTCTGATCACAAAACGTAAACCCAAGGCCCAAACCTTAAACCTAGATATGGACTATGCCAGTGTCCAATCTAGCCCAGGCAGGTCCACCACTCCCAATTTGACTAAGACACCTTCTGCAATTGCAACTAATGACAAGAGAAGATATTTGACTTAGAAATTTGGGTTCGAGGTGAACATTGACGTTCCTTCGCTTCTGGTCCAGATATCATTCCGCGGCCCAAAAAACTCTAAGAGATGTTTGATAAAATTTATTTTAAATAATTTATAATAAAGTAACTTGTAAGATATTTTTACAATTTATAAACTTATACATTTTATTTTTAAGATAAGCCAATAAAATGTTTAGATATGGACATCTTATAAAATTCTATAAAAATTTATAATCTATAGCCAGTGTATTTTTCACCTTTGAGCATGACTGCTGGATTGTGTTGTGGCTATATGTGGTTTTGTTGTATCTTTTCAATGAAACATCTTTGACAAGTTAGTTCCCTGAGAAGACCCTTTAACTCTTGATAGCTTGGCTATGTAGATTTAAAACATTGATAGAGATAAGGGGAAACCTAACAATAACCATGATTCTACAATGGGGAACCTTTTAATGTACACAGAATTGCTGCGAAGCAAAAGAGAAGATAATGTCTGCTATTTTCTGTTTCAAGGATTGACTTCAGCTAGAGTTTTATGATGAATTCAAAAGCTATAACCTTTAGGTAATCAGTACTCTCTCCGAGGCGATACTCAACAGTAGCTAGCTTTTGGATGCTTTCCCCTGGAGAAAATTTGAGCCCATTTTTCTCGTGTTACTTATTTTAATTGTTTGGTTTGGCTCTCTGCAGGAGCAGAGCAAATGCTTGTGTTCACAGTATGAACACTCTTTAGATTTGTGTTCAGGCTTCCCGAAGCTGGGGCTAGGTGTTGATATGCATTGGAACCCATTCCGCATAGGAGTTCATTTCTTTTACATCATGAATACCATTTCTTGATTTTTCATGGCGCAATCACCATAAGTAGATGGTTTTCTTGTCACATACATCTTGATGTCCAATTTAACACAGTTGGGTTGAGATTTCCTTCTTGTGCGGGGGGTGTTAACGCACATCTCACTTCTCTTTAGCTATTGTCTTCTCACATTGTTGACTGGACAGCTGTTGAACTAATTGTGGTTGTAGGATTTTGTTAACTGCAGTCATTTTTTTCTATTTTTTGCTTCTTTTTTACACTTGCATTCACTGGCGACTGCAATCATTCAGTGTTAGTTGTCTTTTACATGTTTTATTGGTTATATATAGGTATTGTTGATACAATGGAATCCCGCAGGTGTAGAAACACTTCTCCATCATTTCCTAAATGGAGAAAAGTTGCTTATGGAGGGATGCAACCGGGTTCGATGATAATCACACCGATGAGTCTTTCTTGGAAGATATGATTATGAACGCCAACGTTGTGAAAAGAGACTTGGTTAAGGCGATGCTGGATTCAGTTTCCAGCTCTCAATATTTGTGCATTGTCGCTCTTGTTGTTTTGGTGTGGACTTATACCCTCAGATCTGTCTTTAGTGAAAGGTCTCTCTTCCTACTTGACATTGTCCTTCTTGGGGCAGGTTTTTTAGTAGTTCATTTGACAGCAGAAATGCTTTTTGTTTGGTTTACTGCTCACTTACGTTCTCAAAATCTCCTTTTTAATAACTGGTTTGTATGTTTTATCTCCCATTTATCACACACTGACCCAATCTGTAAGCTCAGACTCCATTTGGGCACTAACAGCTTTTCTAGTCCTGATCCATCTCTTTCTGCATAACTATTCAGGTTCCACTGTGACGCCTCTAGGGGCCCTAGAAAATTCAACCGTCACAAGCAACATATCTCTTAATGCTTCTATAGTCGCTTCACTTCTAATTGCTTCTCGACTTCCATCCAGGCTTCATGTTTTTTCTATTGCGCTCTTCTCCTTGCTAGTTTTCTTGTTTGCTCCATTTGTTAGTTATTGCATAAAGAAATACTCTTTCCGGCTGCATATGTGTTTCTCCTCCGGGTTGATGGCAGTAACTTCGTTTTTCGTCTACCAATTGCACAGGTTGCTCTTTGTTTTGTTGTTGAGTATATTGGTCTTTGTTAATTTGGTGTGCCCCTATTGGCTGATTAGAATTCAAGGGTACAAATTTGAGATCAATGGTCCCCGGGATGAAGCAGAGTTCTGTTTTAATATAATGGAGTGAAACTGTTTTGTTTTGGTTTTTGTTTTTATTTTGGTTTTTTGGGCATGTTTTTGGGAGCTTGAAGCAACGTGGTGTCATTCTCCTGTTGATGTTGAGGAGGCTTATGGCTATCTACCTCTGGATTCATTTTAAACTATTTTCTTTATGTGTATGACATTATATGTTTTCTGATATACGACTTCTCTTGCCAGTGTAGTGCTAGGGACTTTGGACAGCTCGAAATTTTTGGTGAATCTTTGTGGCTGTGTTTGATTCATAATTAGGATAGGAGAGGAAAAGTTGGCTAATTTGAATGGGGATGAAAATTATGTATGATTTGTATGATTTGGATGGACTACAAACTTATTTTTATATATATTTAATATGTAATAATAATTGAATAATATAATAGTATATAAGTTTATCGGATAATAAAAAAAAAATGAATGCTATTAATTAGTCAAAAAAGATAAGAGAGAAAAAAATTTGAATTTGAATTTGAATAAAATTTATATAATAAGATGATTGGTTTGCAAGATTTTTAAATGACGATGAATAATAGAAAGTCTGGAAACAAACATAGCCTTAGATTTTCATTAGAAATATGACCCCCTCTCTCATATGCATTTTATTTTCTTAGGTTATGTTTGGAACTCAAATTTCAACTTCAAAACATTTCCTCAAATTTTATACTATTAAACATATTTATAAGACAAAATTCTTGAATAATAAGAAAATTCGTACATGATTGAACAAATTTGGATCAAATTGAATTTTTATGAGTTCTATTTTCTAATTTCAATCATTTGATTCTTCCTTTAAGAATACTGTTTTGAATTTTGAACAATTTTTAGGGGAAATGGTTTGTACATAATCTTCTTAGTTAGATTCTCAATAATATTGACATTCAAGTTTAACACTACGATTTTCAATTAAATGTTGGATTTAAAGACTTTTGATGAAATTACATCTTAAATTTGGTAACAAATTCCTTAAATTTAGTGATGTGCATACTCGCGGGCAAATCTCCCAACTATTATCTCTAGTCTGCTTTTGTAACTTCCAATCTTAACCTCAACTTCATCTTATTGGTTTATTAAGCTTGCAAATTTGGCTTTCATGCAAACATATCCCCTTCCTTTAGCAAAACACAAGGTGTGATAAACGTTCATACAAATGGATTTTGATTAAGGAAACCTACACGCGAGTGGAAATTTGTATCTATTGCTTGTATAAATAAGATAGCGCTTATTCTTCTTCTTGCCACCACTTTATTCAACTATGACATCAATGATATAATCCAAAGCGCCATCAACAAAGGTGAGACCTTTATTTCTTACACAACATCCTCACTATCTCTCCTCATACCTCAATTCAAAGTTTGAATGTGCAAGCTTACCTTCTGTGTGTATTGCCCTTTTCTTTTCACAAAAGAATCACTTGTCTCAGAGTTCATTCTAAGGAATTCGGTTGGGAAAATAACTAAATGCCCACTTAGCGTGCCAGAAATTTATAAAACAAAATTCTTGAATAACAAAAGATAAAATTGAACTTTTATAAGTTCTATTTTCTAATTTCAATCATCTGATTCTTTCATCAAGAATGTTACTTGAATATTTGAATAATTTTCAAGAAAATGGCTTATACTTGATCTTTTTTTAGGATTATTGGATCTGCAATAACGTTGATCTTCGAGTTTTGCAACATGAGATCAAACGTTAAAATTTAGAGACTTTTAATGAAGAATGCCTTGAACTTGTTGGTGAACTTGGTGAATTTGGTAAAGAACACTTTCAATGTTTTTGGAAATTTTAGAGAGAATTTGATGAGAGCTTTCATTGCTCTAAATCTTCAATTGCTTCAACTCTATTTTCTGCTGTAACGTTTGGCTCCTATTTATAGTTGAAAAAAAAATAGAGTAGCTACATCATTTTATTAATGTGCGTGCAATTTTATTGGTCATCACAACTTGAAACCTATTCAAAAATTTAACCAATAGACTTAATCTTGCAAGGTTTTTATCTCCTAAACTTCTAAAAAGATTTTACCATTTGTCATCGTCTAATTAGCTGATTAAAATATCAATTATCTATTTATTTAATTTAAGAATTATATTTATTTAAATTTCTAAAACCATAAATAGAATTTATTTAATTAATATTTTGCACTGTATTCTCATGTGGCACTATTTAATGGAACATAAATTTTTTTTATATTTATAAAGGCTACCTCAAGAATTGTTTATGAAAGCTTTATTTTAAATAAATAAACATTTTTTCCCTATTTTATTTTGGGCCTCCGAATGACGCTTTAAGTGCTTGCTTTGACAATGATGGCCATAACGTTTGGATATTTAACTTAGCAATGGATTATTTTTTTGATCTATTAGCCCACATCTCTCTTTGTCGCTGGCCTTTGCCGAATAAACCAACACTTGAGCATCTTGGGCTCTGGTGAATATCCTAATGCCTACTGTCCATTTCAATAAGGAGGCCCAACATGAGTCCCATCTCTTTGCCGGAGCCCGAAAATCTTGGAAGGTGGACTGGGGGCTCTTGAAATTTGAGTGACTTTAATCGGCCTAATAAACCCCTAGCCCAGGCAAATTGACACATCACCCAAGTGCCACAGTGGACGGCAGGCTCGCTAGATGGAAGCCGTGGTGAAATGTCTGGTGGTTTCTCGATGGTGGAGGTTCTCCGGCGTAGGCGGCTTAGACTGGCAGTGCGACGACGATGGAGCCTGGACCGTTCTAGGTGGTGCTATCTAGATATATCATACACATATTTACATTTATTTTTATTTTTATCTTAAAATATGTCATTATCTATATAAACTATCACATCATTTAATTTTTATTATACTTTTATGTATATTTTTAAATAAATTATAATACTATTCATCTCATTAAAATTTTCATTCTAAATATACCACTCATCCTAACATAATTTTTATCAGACATCATATCCAACAAAAACCTCTATTCCAAACATAGCCTTGGCTTTTTGCCAAATATGATGTAAAGAAAAAGCAATTGGATTTTAATTAGGAAATATCCTAATCGTTATATGTTTATAATGACCATGACTATTTTTATCGGTCGGAACATTTTAAGGATGATAACTCATATTCACCAACAAATTTTGCTTTAATATGCAGCAAAGCCACCTAAAGAAGCTTCGGGGTTGGGTGAGGCTGTCTTAGGGAGCATGTGTACGGTGGTGGACTATATTTCACTAAATTTGAGGACTTACGAGTCTCTTTCCTTGTTTCAATTATTGTCTGCCTGAGAGGCAGTGGAAACTCAAGCCAAACCTCCCAAGAAATACCAAGTAAAGACTGCATGGATCCATCGCCCCCCAAAACAAGCCGCCACATTCCTCTCGTTGATCTATACATATAGATGAATGTATGTATACTATTTAATATGGGAGATTTTTAAAGTAACTAACTTTGAACATTTAATGTATTTTCTAAAATCTCTTTTTCAATAATTCTATTTACTATTTATTATGATTAAACCCGTAATTAATGCCTACGTCTTTGTATTTTAGAAAAACTAAAACGTCTCTTTTATATGTGTGTGTGTGTGTAGATATGCATATTTACCATTTTTTCATCCTTCTTTAATATTTTCTCTTTTTTATCATTTGTATTTAATTATTTGGCCCTTCCTTTGTCCTACCTTCAAGTTTAAAATTCTATAAATTAGAGATTTCGATTATAAAATTCATAAAATTTATAAATATTTAATTATAATATGAATGCATAGATTTTTTTTTTATCAAAAGTTTTTTACTTGTTTGACTAATTGATAAAAGAACAGCGTGTATTGTCGATTAGCAAGTTTTTTCTTGGTTTTAAGCGTGGGGATGGGTTCAATATAAATTACAATTTTAAAATATGTTTCTATTGCATTTTCCTTTCGCCAATAAAATCTTGATTTTAATGATCAAAGTTAAGGTATCAAAAAAAAATTTACGGGTAAAATTTTTGTTTATATGAATTTCTATAATTTTTTGTGATCTTTTGGTCATTGAAGATTATATCAATTATTAAACAATATCTTAAGATATAATATAACTATCATTTATAATCGTTAAATATCTTAAAGTATGATATAACTATAAAAGAGACCCTCCAATTTCTCGAGACGAAAAAAAAATAATAATAATGATATTGTTCTCTCTCCCAATAAATAAAAATTAAAAAGAAGTTGCCAATCTTATCTCTCCATCCTGACAATTATAAGAGCCTATTAGTATTGTCAGTGCCAAACATCATTTTCGACATTTTTGACCAAAAAATTCCATGCATTGCATAACACTCATGCCCCCATCTTTTGCTCTAATTTCACTGATTTCACTTACATGTCAACATCTTACCCCCACATCAATCTCGAATAATGCAGCACACAACCAATAATAAAACCTACACACACACACATAAAATTAAATACTGGATTTGTTGTCAAGAGAAACTGCATGAATAATTCTCAAAAATTTCACTCATTAAAGTACTAATTATTAATGTATTACCCATGAAAATAACACTTTATCTCTTTCTCTCTTTTGCTCTGTTACTCATGAATATTCTAAAGTAAGTTTCATCAAGAATACAAAGTTTCTAAGAAATATAATTCATTTTAAAAAGTAGTTTATAAAAGCTGGCAGGGTAACCACTTACTTATCACTTAATTCTATAGTTTAATAACTTACTTAACTATTAAATCTTGCTCTATTAGTCATACACACAATGTTTCATTTAATGCTTAATTCATGTAAATCTCATGCTTTTAGAGAGTTCGTGTGTACCATTCATGTCTCATTTTCTAATCTGTTAAGTATTTAGCTACCATATGAGTAATCATTCTTATTTAGATTCTCTTTGTAACTATTTTTCATACTTTGTTATCTTTTTACATAATGTATTTTAACCTGATTTAGTCTCAAAATCGAAAATTTTAGCCTAAATTACATAATAATTGCATTGTGTATAGTGGTTGCGATTAGGCTCTGCACATGCGCCAAGCCTCCGCGCACCCACGCCATTGCCTCTCACAATTGCGCTAAGTCTCCTCGCACCTGCGTCATCGCCTTTCGCATTTGCACCAACGATCTCAACAGAACGCCAGTTTGCACAACAGGATACTATTTGGACAAGTGCCTTCTACATCATTATAATCACGAAAACTCAAATTTAATATGATTGTTAAGGTCCTTAGGCATATTTTTACATATTTAAACTTATGAAAAATATGATTCAATTGTATCCTTAAATTTTGATAGATTCCATGACACTTTTTAAGTTATATGTCAATACGCATTTCTACGCCTCCTACACATGTATACATGACCCATTCACCATTCCCACTCATCAACAATGTGTTTAGCTCTTAGAAGTCAGATTTTCTCGTGCCTACGCATGGATAATTGGTGTTTCTACGTGTATGGATGAATAACTACGGATTTAACAAAAAAAATACCTCAAAATAATAACTACGGATTTAACAAAGAAAATACCTCAAAATATGGTGTTTGAAGGTGAGAGAATTTCCAAAGAGTACTTGGGTCAGAGAAAAAAGGTTTTTGTATCTTAAAAAAAAATAAAAAAAATATATATATATATTTATATATATATATATTCCCTATGTTTGCTAAGAAGTCCTTGGAATATCAAGCTCCTTCATTTAAAGCCTAAAAATTATGTACTAAGTTCCTAATTTCCCCGTGCAATATTCACACGAATTTCTGGGCAATTTTCTTTATTTTTGGTCTCCCAAACATGTCATGACTTGAGGAATAATGCATATTTTACTTACCATCATTTTGGTTGCCAATTTATTCCCATATCCCTTTGCATACTACTTTCTAATTCTCCAATCAGTTCCCACACGAAAATTAAAATAAAATAATAATAAGCATGGCTTAGCTTAATTTCTTAAGCACTTGCTCTTAAAAACATCAATTAAATTTGTTTAGATAATTCCCAAAATTCGGTAAAATTTGATTAGTCTTATAGTACATGCTTAATATTATTTCCATAAATTCCACAAAGAATAATTGAAAAAAATTAGACTAGTAACTTAATAAAGTATACACTAAAATTATTTCTATAATCATTATTGTGTCTCAAATATTCGGGTGTCACATAGGGTCGCCCATTTTTGGTTGCCATACTCTAAACACAAAGTAAACAGCTCATGACCGTGGTCACAGCCCAGACAATGTCCAATACAATACACATTGGATCAGCACAAGTGATCCAAAGGTCAACCGATGACTTCAGGACTACAACATTGGATCGGTACAAATGATCTAAAGGTAAACCGACGACTTTAGGACTACAACAAACCCAGCTAATTTAACAAACCGAAAGTAATATTTTAAAAACTGGATCGGTGGCTGAATCGAAAAATTTATTGGGTCATTAGGTCACTGATTCGATCGGTTGAACTATTAAAAAATTTAGTTATTTTAATTATATAATATTATATATTACTATAAAAATAATTTACAAAATAAATGTAATCTAATATAACAATAAACTGTAAAATAAGTTTTAAATGTAATGTTAAAAATTAAATAATTTAACTAAAATAAAAAATTATTACACAAATTAAAAAACATATTAAATTCAAAATGATTAAAAGTATAAAATTGAAAAAATAGTTTTGAAAAATAAAAAAATTAATTAATATGACCCATTTTAATTTTAAGATACAATAATTCAATTTTTAAAATATTTAATTAGAAAAATAAAAGGATAAAAATTACTAAAAACAAAAGTTAAAATAAAAATTTTATATTTAATTAATATTAAGGAGTTGTAAATGTAAGAAAATTTTGAAGAAAGTTTGAAAATTTATTTTGTAATTTTTTCAAAAAAAAATTGCTAAAAATTTCTTTTTTTTTAAATTTTTAAATAAAATCGATTTTTATCCAATTTTGACCGGTTTTGACCTGTTTTTACTGGTTTTGGATCAGTTCTATAAATGTTTTATTTTTATATCTTAATCGAAACGAAAACCAACTAATTCTCGATCGAATCGATTGAATCGACCGATCCAATCTGATTTTTAAAACACTGACCGAAAGGGGTTGCAGCGAAGAAGCAGCAACCATACACTAACAATTTTTTTTTTTTTAACCGAAAAAGAAAAAGAAACTGACAACATATCCTCCACTAAACACCAATTATTGCAAACGATCTCTTTTATGTGCCACTCAATCATTTAAGGGTTGTACAAGATCATAATATATCCCAATTCCCTGCTTTCATCTCCCTCAGTTTGGATTGAGTGCCCATTCAGCTGCATTTGATAATCATCTTAATTTAAGAAATGGAACTGTGATCAGACATCGATGCTGCAACTCTGGGAAAGCTGATACTTGATGGCGTTGCCGACGACGATTCCGGTGTTCTTGCTGTTCCCGAGGGGAATATAGGTGGGGCAGGTGACGTGGAGGTGGTAATGGCCGGTGGTCACGGAGCCTACTTTCCACTTGACGCGGCCGTTGATTTTGAAGACCATGAAGATGGCGCCGTTGGCCTGGTCCTGACTGAGGGCGACGCAGTAGTACGGGGCGACGGGGACGTCGTTATCGTAGACGAACGGGGACCAGACGTTGACGTCCTTGTGGCCCTGGTACACCGGCGGGATGGCGGTGCTGTAGGTGATCTGCTGGTCGTGGTAGTTGGCGTAGACGTGCATCTGGTCGTAGTAAATGCCGATCTTGGAGTTGGGGTTGCGGGAGTTGACGGTGAGTTGGACGGTGGTGGAGATGAGGTTGGGGGCGGAGACGTTGAGCACGAAGACGGTGGCGTCTTGGAGGACGAATCGGGGCTTCTGGGGCCGCAGGACGGCCCAGACTAAGCCGACGACGACGGCGAGGACGATGAAGATAACCAGAGCGGTGATCCACCACCACCGCCCCTTCACACATTTCTTCCACCACGGGTTCTTCCGCTGGCACTGGCAGTACGTTTTCCCGAACATGCTGACGGCGGCGCTGGAGGGTGTTGCAGGAGGATGAGCCGATGTGGGATTGGGATGTGAACTAATACGCGAAGCCTTAATGAAAAAGAGGGGTTGTGCGTTTTTATGCCCTCACAAGACTCAAGAATGGGAGTGTGGCTTATTTATAGACTGTACTCTCTCTCTCTCTCTCTCTCTCTCTCTCTCTCTCTCCCCATTCTTTTTGAATTATATAAATCTTTGTTAATTTTGCATTCTACTGTATATTTTATACCATTAATATATGTTGAGTGTTTTTTAATAACATATGCTTGGATTTAATTAAATACCACCACCGTAATTTAGGCCTAGCTGGCGAGGAAGAAGACTATAAGCATCTTCATCCAAATAGTAAGGCCTTACCTACAGACGAAACTATCTTTCTATTTTTAATAAAAAAATGCGCCTTTTCAAATATATAACATTTTAAAATTTATTTGTTGTTTCTTCTATATACATATTATACATAGATTGTACTAAAATTAACTATTATCTTTATATAAAACCACATCATCAATTTATATTATAAAATTATATGTATATTCAGTTATTTATGCAAAATGAATTACTACAATTCTATCTACCAAAACATACAAAAACAAACAAAATAAATATAAAATTTATTATTTTCATACCAGTTATAAAACATTTATATAAAGAGAACCATTTCCCCATAAAAATAGTTATAAAATGCATCAACTGATTTTCAGTTATTTCATAATTAATTTATTAAAAGAGAAGAAGAAACAGAGAGATTATGGTGGGTGAGTCAATTGTTTAATGAATGCTGCATGTGCAAGCAGATATCTGCGCGTAATGGGATGTAGAGTGGGGCCCAAAGTCGAGTACTGTAGTAAAAGATGGCAGCCGCCCGACGACTTGACTTCATGCAAAATTTTAAATAACTGAAAAATTGGGTGCATTTTTTTTTCTTATTTTAAATTTTATTTATACATTTAATCTATATCTATATTATGCAAGCAAGTCCTTTTTAATTACATATTATAAAATTATACAACTATCATTAATTTTATTTTTTATATTTATATTCTTTTATTTTTCTCTATTGGTTTATATGTTTTTCTCTCAGTTTTTTCTCCTTTTTGATCTTTTATCTTCTTTTTTTATTTTAAATATTCATATTTTTAAATTTAATAATTTATATTATTCAAATTACAATAACTTTTAATTCATAGATTAATTTACTCATACATAGATTCTGCCACTTTTATTAGTAAGATTTCTTTTATTATTACTTCAAAAAAAAGATAAGGTAATTCGAAATAATACTAATCTAAAAATAAATTCTATAATTTGACATGCCCCAAAATGAAATTTAAGCCATAAATATGAGATGAGGAGGGCGTGGCACAAGAAACAAAATACTTCTTAATAATTTGATTTAGACTCTGGAATTATTATGCTACCATGTTTGATAAAGACAAGTCAAATCTTGCAAATAATTTAGTCATATATCCTAGAAATTTCATTAGCTTTGCACGAAAATTTTTCTACTAAAGTCGGCATCAACGAAAGCAAGTCATCACAACATGACGCAGGTTCAGAAAAACAGACGTATATTCGTTGTTGAAATGTAAGTGCAACGGACTACATTTTTCTATTGCTCTAAAAGGTTCTGTTGGCAAAGACCTATCGTAAAAGGAGGGATACAGCTTTGTACGTAGTGATGAGAAAGAAGAAGAAAAAGGAGAGATTTTATTTAACTCACTCAACTTTGAACCCACTTCTTATGTCACCGCTCTCAGCTTTTTCACCAATGAATAACCATTGATGAATTCAAAAATAAGCAACATTTAATATTTTATGTGAAATTTGGAATCTTTAAAAAAGTAAGCAAGTACCAAAATGGATGTAAAAGAAGGAAAGAAGAGAATAAGAGGTGCTGGGACAACAAAGGGAGCCAAAGATAAGGGATTTCCAGCCACCCACTTGCTCAGAGAGGACATGGGCTGGTTGATGGGGATTGGGGTTGGACCACATTTTTTGGTTGACAATTATAGTCTTTGCTCACTGCAAGATGTCCCCACAATATCATCCTTGAATTTTGAGAAACCTTAATTACCACTGCATTTTCAGATTCATATTTCTTTTTGCGTTGATAGCACAAAAAGCCAAAAGAGTAGTAAAAAAGGTACATATAGTTTTGTTTTAAAACGTTTAATCATTTCATTTGCCAGACTGAATTATTCTCGTTTACATAAAATTTTAGACTAATGGTATCTTCTGGTCTCAATCCATATATTTAAAGCATAAAAGACAAAATTCTAAAAGCCCGACTTTTTTTGGTAGGCAAGTCTCAATTTATTATAACTAGTATTGCTAATTTGCTACACTTGATTTGTGTGTGCACCCATATTTAAAATATATTCTTAATATCAACTACTTTTAATATAAATAATGTTTTTAAAAATGATTTATTATATCAATAATTTCAAAATCTAAAAAGAAAATACATAACACAAATTAACAGATGAAAATATAATAAATAAATATTTTGTTATATTAATAATTTTTTAAATTAAAAAGAAAATAAGTAAAATTAAAAAGAAATAATTAAGTTGAAAGAAGAAAATATATGAATTAAAATTGATAAATCAGAAGAGTTAGAATATAATAACGAAAGTTTGTGGAGAAAAGTACAAGTTGAGATAAGACAATAAAATTTATATAAATGTTAAAGATATTTTAATCATTGTATTATGAAATCATTAAACAATTATTTTAAAGGTCTCTCATGTTCTAAAATAGTAGGCTATCTCTGTTTACTCATTTTCAATTCAAAAATATATATTGTAATTATTATATTTTTTAATTTTTTTTTATTTCACTGTTATACTGTTACACAAATTTTAATAAAAAAATACTTAAAAATATAGTTAAAATAAACATTCCCTATAAATTTATTAGTTTCGTAGGACCAAGGAGTCTAGGTTGCTGCATATACTACGTAAGACACTATCCAATCTGGTTCAATTCCCAATTTAATTTATCATGTGGAGGTAGTTAAAAACTTTCTGAGTACTTTAACAATTTTTTGTTGACTGCCTTTAAAAATCCTGACAACAAACTGTTGTGCGTGCAAAGGGTTTTTACTCAGACAGGGACGAAATGCCAAAAAGTGAAAAGAAATAAAGTGATACAAAAAGGATGCAGAAGAGCTGCAAGCAGAAAAAGCAAAGATTAAAAAGTGGCATGGTTGAGGAAAAGAAATCAAATGGGATTAAAGTGTACGGATTGAAAAAAGGGCAGAAATCAAGAGCTGTATAAGCACTTATTCAAAAACCAGTGATTGCAGACTCAATATGTGTGCATAATTATACTAATAAAATAATAATATTTTTATATATAAATTTTTGTTTTTAATAAATAAGAGAAAAAGTTATAAACTTTAAAAAAAGATAAATAGAATAAATTAAATTTGAGAGAGGTGGTCAAAAAATGCAATAAACCAAAATTAAGGGAGGATAATGATATAAGTAAAAATTGAGAGAAAGAAAGTAAAAAGGAAAAAAATATAAAAATAAATAAGGATAGTATAATAAATTAATATTGTACAACCGAAAAATGGGTTTTAGTTATAATTAAAAAGTACAGATTCACCACTGCATGGTCAAATTTTACAGAGAGAAAAGCATTTTGATTTTAAACTCACACCCACTCAAGGGCATTTTCAATGACATTTAAATCCAACTGCCCAATTTTAAATGTCGGAGAAGCCTCACGAGAAAATGCATTTTTCTTCTCATCTTTATTTTCATCGAAGGCAAATTTAGAGAAGCCATGATTATGCCTTAATTAATGTGGATATATTTATAATTAATTCCATAACATATTTTTTGTGCATATATAGAAGCATGTCTTAAGTGATTGCAGCTTGTGTCGCACAGTCTCTTCCCTAGATATGGTTTATAAGAAGGCTATAACCCTGAGAGACGAACATCTCCCAATGACTATTGTGAGAGTTGCTCTACTGATGGCGCTAGTTTTTATGAACGGTTTGTTCTTTAATATTGTCTTAACTATATTTTTTTTCCCTATTTCATTGATCAATTAACACAGAAGTCCATAATATTTTGTTGATGTGTATTGACGCAGACGTTTGTCTGGGATGAGACAACCCAATCCGAGCTACCTGAACAGAACTTATACAGAAGATTGTGTGATAAAAGCATGCAAAAGATCTTGCCTACGCAAAGGATATAAAGATGCATATTGCTCAAGAGTTGGATGGATATCAAGATGTTTTGGTGCAAAAAGTAAATGTTATTGTACAAAACTTCCCCTTTGCTAACAAACCTTGCATACATACACATGTGTGTGTATTTAGGGGAGGATATAATTTTGCAATCAAGGCATGCTTTATATAATACTAAGGAATAAAATAAAGAAAAAAGTGTTAGCTAGTAATCTTTTTTGTTCAAAAGCTTGCAAGTTAGCTAGTAATCTTTTTTTAAAAAATATTTTATATGTTTACTTATCAAATATTTTATACATTTAAATGTGCATCATGGGTATTAAATTAATGTGTAATAAATAATGTATAGTATGTCATTAAAATTATATGTAGTAAATACTTAATTATATAATAGTAATAATGCGGTATTTTTAGTAATATTACAAACTAATATAAGCTTCATATCTAATTATAAATATTATATGTACATATAAAATTATTATTAACGTCACATATAATATCATTCAAATATAAATATCTTTTGATCACTTGAATATAAAAATGGCATAAAAACTGATTGAAATTAAGTTATTAATATTCATAAATTATAAGGTTAATTAGTGGCACATGTTTCATTTTTTTGTAATATTTAAGATAGTAATTTTTTTTAAAATATATATATTTTATATTAAAAACAAAAAATTAATGAGCTCAAACTAGACTCAACTTGACCTTGAAAATTTTTAAGCTTGAGTTGGATTGAGCTTTTTCTTTTAAGTTTGAATTCGAGTTTGACGCGATTTAATATAAATTGATTTTGAATTTAAAATTTTTGATTAACTCAACTCATTTACACTTGCGTAGCAAGTGGTCATTAATAATTGTGTCACGCAATACGTGGACATCAATAGATCAAGTAAGAATTTTCATTAAGAGAAAATTTTCAAGTTTTAGTTCAACATATTTGAATCCAAAAGAACCACTTTTGAAATATTTTGATAGAATGAAAATTGAAAGAAACATTGTGTTTAGGGATGGGATGAGATGGGGCAGGGAATATTTTTCAAAATTGTTCAAAATGATATATATTCTTAAAAAAAAATACATATTTTTTTATATAAACTATTGGCATCATGCTATTATTATAGAGCATATCTGCTTTGAGTGGTAAAATTGAATATATTATTTTATTTAAATTAATTAAATGGTAACAATCCTAATTAAGAATTGTAACAAAATAATCAAAGTGTTTAAATTTTTATCATATTATTCAAGAAAATAAAACTATTTTACCTTGTATTAGTAATTGAATTATTTAGGTATGAAGATTATAGAGGCACAAAATATATATATATATATATATAATCATTTTCAATAATCAATTATTATATATAATCATGAATGATTAATTGGCCAATATAATTTTTCTTATCTTTCAAAATTATTATTGAAATCATGACACCTGCAATAAAGTAACTATGATCATAGATTATGAAATTCTAAGGTTAAATTAGAAAAAAATATATAAATAATCATATTATTTTGACTACAGCTCATTATAGATTGGTGTACATGTGTAAATAAATTGAATTTAAGGTCTCACCCTAACATTTATAAATAAGGAAAAATTAGATGTTTCTTAAATTGATATAGTTAACACATAATGACCAATGAAGAAAAGTAACTGATGTCTGGTAATTTAATCATCTAATTTTCAACACTTAAATATATTTAGGCTTATTTATTTATTCATTATTTTTATTTTTATTCTTTTGTGTCCACAACTACTCTTTATGCAAGTGTACAAAATTAAATGCGTGGCGTATAGAATCGCCTCAAACTGTTGCATTATTTTATAATGAATTTATAAGTTGCTTTGCTACTGCTTCTTTGTTCAGCACTATTCACCATCATTCAATAACTACAAATCAAACGTTGTACCTATAATTTTTATTTAAATTTAAAATTTTTTCCTTTTACTTTTTATAACTATCTAGTTAATTTTTTAATTATTATACTTATTTACAATCAAATTAAAACATATCTTTATTATTTTTCTAGTAACATTTATATATACTTATATCCTATAAACCTATATATTATCACATTATCTAATTATTATTATATATTATATTTATATAATTTAAATTTTTTTTTTTTACAACTTAATACCAAATATAATCTTTTCGCCTCCCTAAATCATCAAAATTTACATAGCCTCTCTAATAAGAAACCAAACACAACCTTTGAATTTTCCATCCATATGGCTTGCATGACGTTGAAACTCTAAAACCACCAGAGTAGTGTCTCTTAGTATTGGATCCATTTATCTACCTATATTTATATTATATTATGATTGCAAGATATAAAATTACATAATTATTTTTATTTTAAATTCTTTTATTTCTTTTACCATTTTTTACTCTCTTTTCTTTTAGCCAACTGTTTTAATTTATATTTTCTTTCAAGTTTTCTCCCATCTTAAATTCTTTCAAGATTTCTTTATTTTTTATTGTAATTTTTTTTATAGTTTTAATTTTTAAATAGTTATATATATTACCTAAAATCTAATAACTTTATATCTTATAAATAAAGTTGCACCCACATAGAGTGTTCTACTTTACTAGTACCATATTATTAAAAAGTTTATGGGTAATTTGGCCATACATTGTGCATTTGCAACCCTACCTTCAAATAGTATATTTACACAATTACCTCCTAATTTTATTAAATATAGCAAACATACATGAATATAAATACTAATATACTATTATTTTCTTTATATAATATATACAATACCTAGACTTATATTACAAAGAAAAAAAAGCTTTTTAGTTGCACATTATATAATTATACAACCATCATCAATTTTAATTGATTAATAATATTTCAACCATTATACTTATTCACAATTAAATCAACACTTATTTTTATAATTTTTTTAGTTAAATTTATTTTTTATTACTTCATAAATTTATATATTATCATATTATTCAATCATTATTACATATTAACTATATATAAAAATAATTTCCTTACCCACCCAAATCTTACAAATTAAATATAATTTTTTCCCACTCAAATGACCAAAATTTTCCAGACTCTATTAAGAAACCAAATGTAACCGCATACATTTCTTCTTCAAAATATATGAAATGGTGAGGACATGATTGAATGTTTTGTAAATAAGTAGTATTTTTTAATCTCTAAATTGTTACCAGTCTCGCATACAAATCGAGGTTAATGTGATTTAAAATATAGAGTGACAATTAAGGCGGAGTTTGGATTGGATTTGAATTTGAAATCATTTATCTAGGGCTTGAAATGAAATCATTTAATCCAGAGTATCTGGTTAAATATGAAGAATGTGTATCATTAATTGATGCTTGGTGTGCTAACTCTTTTAGATTAAAGTATGAGAAATTTTAATTTTAACTTTAATATGTATAAATTGAAAAAATAAGTAATTGAAAATAAATCTGCATAATTTATTTATAAATTTTATATATTATTATTTATAATATATTTTAAAGTTAAAATATTTTAAATAATTAAAATAAAATTATTCAAAGTTAGACAATAAAAATTATTTTTACATTACACCGATTGAAATTAAAATTAATTTTTTTTAAGATTTTATTGTAAAGCGCTGGCAAACCAAACATTAATATAGTGACGTGAAATGCGCATATTGAATCGAACACATATATTAATGAATAGCTGCATTCCGACCTTAAAGTTGAATAATTTTGAATTTCAAATTCTGAATTCAAACCAAACGCAACTTTAGATCTTAAAATATGAATTTGATAGCTGGGGACTGGGACCATGAGCTAGCAGTAAAAAATAATTATCTAGTCGTGAAGACCATGTTTGGACGTCAGTTTGGCTGAGGAAGAAAAACGTGTGTTTTTTATGTGAAAATCTTATTAAGAGGAAGAACGAAAGATAGAAAGATAATGGTAAATGATTATTCAAAGATGTTTTTTTAAATTTTAATAAAATCTCATAAATGAAAGGACGTGATCATCCCAAATTCAAAATTCTTGAACTCGTCAAGAATTGCTCAATTATTATAACAAGCATTCCAAAAATAAACTTTCAGGTTCTACAGCAATGCCATTCAACTAATAGGCTGATTAACAGTTAGTGCCATTTCGTGCAAAATACAAAATCATCTGTGTGAATCTGAATATCTTTTAACATTTTTGCTGGCAACATCCGGGGCCCTGTTCAGCCTCTTCATCCCAGAGAGAGGCTGTGGTTGCAATTTCCTCCAATGCCTAAGATGGTTGCTCGGAGGACCCTGAGCCATGCCTGCACTCACAAGCCAGAATCCTTTCATTTCCTTCTACGGAATATCCCAAGAGAGATACTAAATGCCTGTGGCGAACTTTAGAAGGAACGGCAATTTCAGGTTGTCAGTTCATCCAATGCCTTGCTGCTGCATACTCCGGCTTCCATTCTCTTCATGGCTATTTTAGTTCCATCATCAAATTCTCGCTTGTGAACTACGCCAAAACCACCAAGACCTAGTTCATTCTCGGCAGCGAAATTCCTGGTCGCGTTTCCAGGAGCTTGGACTGACACGACCAGATTTCCTGCATCGATGGAACAAGGCGTGCTGCTGTTTACGCTTGCAGAACTACTATTAGTCAAGGAAGAGGCACTTCTGTTTTTATTACTTGGAGTGACAAACTTGACTGAGTTATCTGAGTTTGATAGGTCCCTCTTGGATGAATCAAATGGGAGCTTGGAAATTGGAGTAGGGGGCCTAGCTCTCTTATTTTTACAGAAGTACATAGAAAGTGGCAAAACCAAACAAATCCGAATTTCAAAACCGGCAACAGGAGCCACAACTACAAGTGACTTATCTCCATTGGAGTGTTTTCCTCCAATGGAACCACATGTGGGACTAGGAGAGCTGGTGCCTGATGAAGACCGGTACAGGAGAATATAGTGAACATCTAGGTGATGTGTTATTACCTCGAGAAGGTGGTTCTTGATGCAGCATAAATGCAATACATTACAAGTGTACAATGGTTGCACAAGTAATACACGGGAATAGAGTTGTACTTTCTATATGGAGTAAAACTTTTGTTTAATAATATTGTGTTTTAATTAAGTGAACAATTAAAGGTGATGATAATTTAAAGAGATGATAAAATAAATTTTAACTAAGTTAAATGGAGTAGAGAGGACTATGGTAAATATTACAAGAAATATAATTCAATAGCAATTTTCACACAACAAACATGCAAGAAATTTATTGCCAATTAAATTAATTATCAAATTTAATTTCTTATTTTAGGGATTGTTAATTCTTTAAGTTCTTAGTACACTTTTCTAAGTTATACTAAGATTTCAATTGGATTAATTCAATTAACTTAGAATTAATTCAATTAAGAATGAAAATAATGAATTAACTTTGATCTCTTGTGAATGTGGGACCTTCACTTCAGTTGCAAGGTCACAATTTATAATTGTAATTAAATTGCTTAACTTGTAGCTTCACTTTCATTATAACCACAAATTAAATCAAAAATAAAAAAAAATAAAAGAAAGAAAGGGAGGAATAAGAAGAAGCAGAACGAGAATAAGAATATAAGATTGATCACAATAAAAAAAAGAATGGACAATTAACTTAAATTGATAAAATAAAGTTTTCACTTGTTTGCTTTAAGATTACAAATATATCAGACTTAAAAGGAAGAAATAATCAAAACTTATTGCTTGCCTGGTGCTTCCTTCTTGTAGCGATTCCTCTCTTCCAAGCCTCGTTCTATGTCTTGCAAGACACCAAACTCACTTGTACTTTCTACTATTACAAACTTGATTAGAAGAATGGTACAATGCATATATGAATTCTAATGTTTGATTGATGCTTTTGGCATGTAGAACAGCCCCTATTTATAGAGTTGAGCTTCCACCATCCAAAGATCTTTATTAGCTATTGTTTTCCTCCATTTTCTTCCAATGGTCCAAGGGTTAGGTATGAAGAAAATTGAATTGTCACTCGTAGCTATAGAACTAGCGAAGTTGGTTGCTTCCTTGTTGCTTGAGTGATGCGAAGGCCGTCGCTTAGGCTATAGATAGGTGACGGGCAGTGGCTTTTGATTGGTTTTCACCTATTCTTTCGCAATCGGCTCGCTTAGGTCATGGTTTTGATGCTGAAACTTCACTCAAGCGATAAAATAGGCCTTAAATTTGCATTTCCTTAGTTTGGTGTCTTTGGACGAGCTCTCTTTTCCTTTCACTTATTTTCATTACATAACACCTGAAAACACCAAAGATTGATCAATTTCTTTAAGATTATAAATCAATTTTAAGAACAAAAAAAATAAAAATAATGCAAAATGATTCAAATTAAATGTTCTCTAGTTTTTCTAAAAGAATACATAAAAAGATTCCTGAGTACTACATAAATTTGCTAGATTCAGAATAGATCACCAAGCCTCAAGGTTTTTTTTAATGCGTAATATATGATAAATAACAAAATTATGTAATTAATTGGCAAGTGTCATGTGAACGTCCGGCATGTGCAAAGTATATGTAGTTATCTTTTAGTAGATGTGGAAGAAGAAAAAGAAAAAATTAAAAAATTAAATTGTATCAATTTCTTTATTTTGATTGTGAATTTGGATTAAATAACATAATTTAAACATAAATTTATGCACACAAGGTCTTATTTTATTTAGGTTATCAAATACCCCCACACTTTATTTCTTGTAAGGATCCAACAAAACAAAAGAATAAATTTATATAAAATCAAAATTTTTAGATCACAATTGCATCACAGAATTCTATCAAATAATGCACTAACTTCTAAATGTGTAGATTTATGTTATCATATTACCTTTGTTTTAAAAATCTTTATGTGTGTGTGCTTTTCAAACAACTTTAATGTAAAGGCATTCAGAAAAATTTATATTCTTTAGTTGTGTTGCATTTTCAATGACCCGCTAGCGAGTTTTTTAATTCCATATTTTATTTTAATTTTTGACTTTCACAGGGAAACTTTTTATAATAACTATGGAGCACTTTCTCTCTCTCTCTCTAACATTTTTTTAAGTCATCACACAACTTTTTTTTGCAAAGATGAATAAGAATCACTTGCACACTCTTAGTTACTCAGTATGTGACAAACTTAGAATATTTTGCATACTTATAATTTTTGTTTCCTTTTACGCGAAGTAAACAAAGGTCACTTTCACACTCTTGGTTATTTAGCACTTGAATCAGCAAAATAGACTTTCTATTTTAAAACCCTTTTTTGTCACTTTTTTTTTGAGTTCCCTATGCCATTTTAAATTACAATTTATTCAAAAGATCAAGTAATACAATGTCAAGATTTACACTTTAAATACAATACATCAAAATATAAATAATTCCTAAACTCAATTTCACATCAAATCAAAATGCATGGTGTGTGTGCTCAAAAGAGGACTTGCACTAAGCAATGTAACACATAAATCACACCTTTATATTACTAGTTTATTACTTTTCAAGAATTTATTTATCATTGACTATGATTGTAAATTTCCTTTCCACATTAAACTTATTATCTTATTAAATTATTAAATATTATCTAAAAATTAAAGAAGAGGTATGAAAATAAAGACATTAAGAAAAAAATTTTATTCAAAATTTTCAGCTTCTTTTCCAAACCTAGTTCTTGGCAAAATGTTCATAGTATTATTCATTTGTGGAATCCTTATCATTGGCCTATCATGAACAATTGAGTTTGGACAATTTAATGGTTGAGCTAACCATCATTATCAATATCAATCTCCACTAAAACATAATCATTTCAGTCAAATATTAAGAATCTATTCTTGCATCATAGTCATCATATTCATTCATTCAAAATCATTCAAAATTTAATGATAATCATCATCGATAAAATTAAATATTAGTCATGAAGAGTTCAATCCATTCAAAAGTTAAATAAAATCATGTCATGAAACACACACCCCACCTGTTGGAATTGACATTGTCCTCAGCATAAAAAAAAAAACTTACCATTTATGCAAAAACTGATTGTTATGGCTCATTGAGAGGTGCGGGGGGAGGATTGACATTGATTTACTTGGAAAGCATTAGTCATTAAGTCCTCCAGTTGGTCTCCCAAATCAAGGTTATCACACAAGTTTGCTTCATTTGAAGTAAATTAAAGATGCAATGAAGATTTTTATTTGGAGGATAAGTGAAATATCCTACCAGGACGTAGGATAAATTGAGATGCCTTCAATGTGGGCCTATAAAAATCAATCATAAATTTGGAAAAATGGGAGAAATTTGCCTCTCGTCCTCCTAAAAGGGCATGTGAAGATTTAGTTCGAGAATTCTATGCAAAGCAATATGAAGAAAAAGAGAGTACATTTTTTGTATGAGGGGTTTTAATGCCTCTCTTGCTAGAGGTACTGAATAAAGTTTATAATACTAATCCTGTTAACTCTATTGGAGAGGTACTTGATACAATTATCTCTAAGGGTATTTATGAGGATATTGCTAAAGCATTGTGCCTAAATGGTACTATTTGAAGAGACAATCACACTAGTCCTCCTACTATTTTCTTTAGTAAACAATTGGATGACAAATCGTGGGCATGGTGGCACTTAGTATGTGCAAAATTAATGCCTATCTCACATTTAAGTAGCATTCTTGTGGAACGAAAATTGCTACCTTATGCAATAAAAAAGAATACTCTTTTTGATATTGGAGTTATAATTTATGACATGACTAAGAGCATCATAAGAAAATCCCACGAGTATAACCCAATTATACATTAATGCTTGGGTTCAGTTGAAACAAAAAGACTTATCTTTTAAAGATGCACTTGGAGGTAATACCCCTTCAATAATGCATAAGTGGGTGATACTCACAGGATTTCCTTATGATGCTCTTAGCTATGCCATAAATAATAACTTCTATATCAAAAAGATTGCCCTTGTTTATTGCATAAGGAAGCAATCCTCATTGCACAGGAATACTACTTGAATGAGAGACAAGCATTAATTTCGCACATATTAAGTGCCACCATGTCCTCAATTAGTCATTCAATTATTTGGCATCGAAAGTAGGAGGAGGACCAATTTGGTTGTCTCTCCAAATAGTACCATTTGGGCACAATGTTTTAGCAATTTCTCCATAAATACCCTCATAGTTAATCGTATCAAGTACCTCTCTAATAGAGTCAATAGGATCAATATTATAAAATTTATTTTTTTTTACCTCTAGTGAGAAAGATACTGAGACCCCTTGTACAAAAACAGTATCCTCCTCATCTTCGTGTAGCTCCACATGGAAATCTTGAACTAAATCTTCACATGCCCTCTTAAAAGGATGAGAAACAAATTTCTCTCATTTTCTGAAATTTGTGACTGATTTGTATGGGTCCAAATTGAAGGCATCTCAATGCATCTCATGTTCTAGTATGATGTTTTGCTTATCCTCCAAAGAAAATCTTCGTTGTATCTTTGATTTGCTTCAAATGAAGCAAACTTGTGGGTGGGCATCGTACGTAGTGTTGGAGGTGCTTGCCTTGGATGCTCGTCTCTTTTTCCTTGTAGACATTATTCCTACAAAAAGACATAATGCTGGTGGTGTGGACTATAATTCAAATGCCACTGAAGGTTATTATCAACAATTTAAGCTTAAGATATTGCTGAAAATGAGTCTAACTTGAGAGTGGAAATACTAAATTGAAGTTCCAATTTCAAACAAGTGCAAAATCCAATTAAATATAACAATTTCAGTTGAGTATCCAATGCAGAATAATGCTTATACAACTGATATTTCAGAATATCAACGAAAATGGGTCTAACTATTTGGACAAGTTTTTTGCTTTCTACTCTATTTTAATCACAAAAACTCAAATTCAGCATGACTCTTAAGGCCCCTAAACATATTTTTACACATTCAAACTTATGAAAAATACAATTCAATTGTATCCTTAAATTTTGAAAGATTCTAGAACACTTTTAAAGTTACATGCCAATACGCATTTCTACGCCTCCTATACATGTATACACAACCCATTCACCATTCCCACACATCAACAAGGTGTTTAACTCTTAAAAGTCAAATTTTCTCGTGCCTATGCATGGATAATTGGTATTTCTATGTGTATGCATGAATAACTATGGATTTAACATAGAAAATACCTCAAAATATCTTGTTGGAAAGTAAGAGAATTTCCAGATAGCACTTGGGTGATTGTTGGCTCTAGGGTCAGAGAAATAAGGTTTCGTATCTTAATATATATATATATATATATATATCTATATATGTTGATGTGATCAGAACAATGGTGAAAGCAAAAAAGATAGTGATGGCATAACCGAACCTAATTCTAGATCCCAAGGACACGAACCATGAGCTAAAGATCACCCAATCTAACGTAATGGATTTGAATTGAATCTGATATAGACGATCACAATCAACATATTGATAACTGATTGAAATGTCATGAATCACACGAACTACTCTAGAATGACTAAATTTGGAAAGATAGGAATCCACGAGAAATTGAACGCACAATTTCTGGGAATCAACGAAACTCTCAATTAATTAAAAAACACTATCTGTCTAATAATGAAAGCTAATGTAATATTTATAGTTAGCATTATGGGCCATGAGCCCATCTATTATTATATCCCTAATGGTCTTGTTTGCATGTGGCCCAATACTAAAATATTCTACAATAAACTAAATTAATTATTAATTCTCTTGGTCTTCTAATTCTCAATCATCAGTCCAACAAAGAACATTCACTTGGTACTCTGATTATCCTGTGTCAACGTCTACAAATACTAATAAAGGTCTCAGTGGTAATGATTCGACACAAACCTCTTTCTCATGGTTGGTTTCAATTCCATCCATATACGAATTAGTCCCTCTCCAGCTTCTCCTACTGGTGTATAGCTAATTCTATCATATGATAGCATAATCTGTGAACTCCACTATAGCCAACTTAACTTTTTGTCGTTCCAAGTATGGTGGCAATAAAATACCAATTCGACCCCCTTTTCCTACTCAAAGTAGATGTCAAGGTCTGAACGCCCCTCGAAAGGCAGTAGCTACAACTTCACTCTCTTTGGTAGCTCATTGTCCACATCATCTCTTTGTTGGCGTCTCCTAGTTGCAATTATCATAATCATAATCATACCAATCATCATCTTCATTCGACTCATAATCCTCTTCATAACCATGCTGATCTTGTCTCATATTTGTGAAAGGGCATCCATGCCTATTCTAGGTTCTGGCTAGCCCTGGCAATGGACTATCCCTGTGCCCAATTAGTTTGGGTATGGAACTGTTTCTATCATGTGCTGCAACTGAAATGCTTGCCCTCGCTCCAATCAATCCTGGATGCTTTCTATACTTCTAGTAAACTTCTTCAACTCCCTGCTGAAGGATTCAAATATAAATTTAATTTCGTCAGGATTTGTACCCTAGTTCGTTCGATGACTAGTCATCTAAAATAAATGGGTGCAAGAAAAAAGTAGGAAAAATATAAATATGTATATAAATGAAATTAACCTCACTAACTCATTGTACTCACACCTCTCAAATGAGTTTTAAGTCACTCATTTTTTACCCCCACTTGTGTGTCACACTACACTGAGAAATAACTCACACAATATCAATTTCTTGTGCTCTCCTTGTGTGATTTAACAGTGGTCTAATAATGACGTTCAACCAAGAGCAAGGTATAAATGATGTGAAACTATGAATGGGTATGAATTGAATAAAGAGTCAATAATTAATCCAATGGGCTAAAATAAAATTCAAGGCAACTTTCTCTCTTCTTTGTTTTTCCTTTTTTTCTTGGTTTTTTGTTTTTGTTTTTTTCAAAATCAACAATCAAACAAATTCCTTGGGAAAATGCAATAGCCAAACAAGGCTTTACTAGGTTCAGTTTGTTGCCAACCTTATAAGATTTCTGGCCTAGATCCCTTTAGTTGTCCTCAGCCCAACAACTGACATCTTGGCCTGACTCAACTTTGTCTTTTTTTTTTCGGCTCAGCCCTAACTCTTCTAGCCCAACTCAGCCTAACACTATCGACCCAGTAGTCTGCGGCCCAGCCAATTCTTGGCCCAAAATATTTTTTTTTTAACCGATTAAGGTTTCTGGTTTGCAATGGGTGGCGGCGCTTCAGCTGGGGTTTTTTGATGAAATTGGCCATGATGAGGTTGGTTTCTGGACGACAGGGCGTCCCTTATGGTGGAGCAGCGGCAGATAGTGGTGGGACTGTGCGAAGGAAGGCCGCGAAGTCTACTAAACTTCGCTACTCGGACGATGGTTTTCGGTGACGACCTGGGGCGATAATCGAACGGGCTCCAGCCGATGATTCTCTCTCGAATCAGTGAGGGGTCATCGGATGGCTAATGGTAGCGGTGCCGGCAATGTCATTCTGGATGCAGCGGTCGCGCATCGGTCCGGTCACGGCTTCTATTTCCTTCTTTAAATTTGTTTTCTAATTTTCTAATTTCCCCTTTTTCTATTTTTTTGATTTTTTTTTTTTTTTGAATTTAGACTGAGTATCGAAAGGATTCAATACAGTCAACAACGGTGGAAGCGGAAGCGGAAAAGATAGCTAAACCGAACCCTTCTAGATCCTAGGGCGCCGTAGATAGCTAAACCGAAACCTTCTAGATCCTAGGGACGCGGTGAATTGAAAATCGTCTAACCCTAAGTAATGGAAATGAATTAGTTGATATGTTGCTAATAACACAGATAATTATAGAATAATTTGATTTGTAAAGATATAAATTTAAACGCACAATATCTAAGAATTAACAGAACTATCAATTAAGTGGAAAATATTCTATTTAATAATAGCTAACTTAATATTTATAGGTGGCATTGTGGGTCACGAGCTCATTTAGAATTATATACTTAATACTAAAATATTCTAAAATAAAATAAAATAAAATAATTATTAATTCTCTTAATCTTTTATTTTTCGATCATCGATCTAGCATAAAAAATTTAAATTTATGTCCATACATAATATTCTCTTAAATTTTATGCACAAGTCAATTAATTACAATTTTGATCTTATTTATATAAGTCCTAATCATTAGTCCAACTGAAATCTACAATGAATCCTTGGAATGTTTACATCATATATATTCCCTGAGTTTGCCAAGAAGTCTTTGGAATATCAAGCTCCATCATTTTAAGCCAAAAATTTATGTACTAAGTTCCTAATTTCCCCATGCAATATTCACATGAATTTCTAAGTAATTTTCCTTATTTTTGGTCTCCCAAACATGTCATGACTTGAGGAATAATTCATATTTTACTTACCAAAATTTTGGTTGCCAATTTATGCTTATATCCCGTCCCATACTTCTTTCTAATTCTCCAATCAATTTCCACAAGAAAATTAAAATAAAATAATAAGAAGCATGGCCTAGATTATTTTCTTAAGCACTTGTCCATAAAAACATCAATTAAAATCGAAATTAGAAAATTCCCAAAATTCGATAAATTTTGACTAGCCAAATAATATATACTTTGCTTTTTAGATATACTTAATATTATCTCCATAAATTCCTTGAAGAATAATTGAAAAAAATTCGGCCACTAACTGAATAAATCATCCACCAAAATTATTTCAAAAATCATTATTATGTTTCAAAATTCGGGGTTTTACGTGGGGTCGTCCATTTTTGGTTGCCATAGAATAAAAACAAAGTAATAAACAGCTCATGACCCAGTCCACAGCCCAGACGACACCTAATACATTAAATATTGGATCAGTACAAATGATCAAAACGTCGACCGACGACTTTAGGACTCCAACAAACTCAAATAATTTAATAACCCAAAAGAGGTTGTAGCGAGGAAGACGCGTCCATACATTAACAAATAATTTCTTTTTAATTAAACAGAAAAAGCAACTAACAACAGACTCTCCACCAAACACCCATTATTGTTTCTAATCACAGAAACGATTATTGCAAATGATCTCTTTAATCTGCAACTCAATCATATAAGGGTAGTACAAGATTGTAATATAACGCAGTTCCATGCTTTCATCCCCTTCAGTTTGATTTATTTTGGAGCAAAATGTACAGTTCTTGAGCTTATGTAAAATTTGGACAGAAGACCCATTCAGCTGCATTTGATAATCATCTTAATTTAAGAAATGGAACTGTGATCAGACATTGACGCTGCAACTCTGGGAAATCTGATACTTGATGGCGCTGCCGACGATGATTCCGGTGTTCTTGCTGTTCCCGAGGGGAATATAGGTGGGGCACGTGACGTGGAGGTGGTAATGTCCGGTGGTGACGGAGCCGACTTTCCACTTGACGCGGCCGTTGATTTTGAAGACCAAGAAGATGGCGCCGTTGGCCTGGTCCTGGCTGAGGGCGACGCCGTTGTACGGGGCGACGGGGACGTCGTTGCCGGTGACGAACGGGGACCAGACGTTGACGTCCTTGTGGCCCTGGTACACCGGCGGGATGGCGGTGCTGTAGGTGATCTGCTGGTCGTGGTAGTTGGCGTAGACGTGCATCTTGTCGTAGTAAATGCCGATCTTGGAGTTGGGGTTGCGGGAGTTGACGGTGAATTGGACGGTGGTGGAGATGAGGTTGGGGGCGGAGACGTTGAGCACGAAGACGGTGGCGTCTTGGAGGACGAATCGGGGCTTCTTGGGCTGGAGGATTGCCCAGACTATGAGGAAGGTGAGGAGCACGACGAAACCGAAGACAAGCAGAACCGCGAGCCATCGCCGCTTCAGGAATCTCTTCCACCACCGATCCTTGTGGTGGCTGCATACTTTCTCCGACATGCTGACGGCGGCGCTGGACGGTGTTGGAGGAGGATGAGCCGATGTGGGATTGGGATGTGAACTAATACGCAAGGCCTTGATGAAAAAGTGAGGGGTTGCGGGATTTTATGCCCTCACTAGATTCAAGAATGGGAGTGGTTTATTTATGGACTATATTCTCCTTTTTTTTTTTTTACTTTTGGAATTATATAAATCTCATAGTTTAATCTATAATAGCGGTTAATTTTGCATTCTACGGTATATGTTGAGTGTTTTTTAATAACACTTGCTTGGATTTAATTAGATACTACTACTATAATTTAGATCTAACTGACGAGGAAAAAGACTATAAGCATGTGCATTCAAACAATAAGGCCTTACAGACAAAATTATATTTCTTTTTTAATAAAAATGGTTCTTTTTCAATATATAACATTTTAAAATTTATATATTATAGCTTTATATGTATATTAAGTTATTTATGCAAAAATAAATTACTTCGATTTTATCTACCAAAACAAACAAAATAATTATATAATTCATTATTTTCATACTAGTGATAAAAGATTTATATAAAGAGAACCATTTCCCCATACAAAGTAGTTGTAAATGCATCAATTAAGTTTCAGTTATTTCATAATTAATTTATTGAAAAGAGAAGAAGATACAGAAAACTATAGTGGCCAGTAAATTGTTCAGTGAATGATGGGCGGAGACTTTGACTACCGAAGTTCAGTACCGACGACTTGATTTCATACAAAATTTTAAATAACCGAAAAATTAGGTGCATTTTACATATAAGCATTATTAAGAGTTTAGATCTAATTTAATGGTATGTTGTAACTTTACAATGCTATTTTAATTAATAAATATACATCATTCTTCTTAATTATGAAAGTCAAATACACTTAAATATAATTATAAATGCATCATAACATCTTTTCAATATTGTATATTATATGCCTATTCTTATATTATTTATAAAAGTAAGTTGTTAAAGTTGTAATTGTGAAATTACGCATTTATGCATAATTAGTTTATTTTTATATTTTACTTTCTAATTTTTCTCTTTTCTTTTAACTTTTTATTTTATTTTTTCTTTTTAATTTTATTTCTTTTCAAATTATTTTCATCACTCTTTTTTTCTTATTTTAAATATTATTTATACTTTTAATCTATATCTATGCTATGTTATTACGAAAGTAAGTCTTTTTAATTACACATTATAAAATTACACGTTATAAAATTACACGACTATCAATAATTTTACTTTTTATGTTTATATTCTCTTATTTTTCTCTGTTGTTTTATTTGTTTTTCTCTCAATTTTTCTCCTGTTTGATCGTTTACCTTTTTTTTTTTGTTATTTTAAATATTATTCATATTTTTAAATTTAATAATTTATATTATTCAATTTACAATAATTTTTAATTCATAGGTTTATTTACTTATACATAGATTGCGCCACTTTTATTAGTAAGATTTCTTTTATTATTACTTTAGATAAATGATAAGATGGTTCAAAATAATATTAATCTAAAAAACAAATTCTATTCTTTGACATATCCAAAAATAAAAATTTAAGCCATAAAGATGAGATGAGGAGAGTGTAAAACAAGAAACAAAATACTTCTTAATAATTTGATTTACATTGTGGAACTATTATGGCACCATATTCGATAAAAACAAGTCAAGTCCTGAAAATAATTTAGTCATATATCCTAGAAATTTCGTTAGCTTTGCCCGAAATTTTATTTACTAAGCGGGCATCAATGAAAGCAAGTCATCACATCATGATGCAGATTTAGAAAAAAAAAAAAAACAGAAGTATATCAGTTGTTGAAATAGGAGGGTAACGGACTACATTTTTCTATTGCTCTAAAAGGCTTTGTTGGCAAATCGCGGTCGTAAAAAGAGGGGTACGACTTTCTACACAGTGATGAGAAAGAAGAAGAATAAGAAGAGATTTTATTTAACTCAACTTAGAATCCACCTTTTTTTTTTCTAATCACCACTCTCAGCTTTTTCACCAACCAATAACCATTGATGAATTCAAAAATAAGCATGATTTAATATTTTATGTGAAATTTGGCGTCTTTAGAAAAGTAAGGAAGCACCAAAATTGATGTAAAAGAATGAAGAGAATAAGAGAGGTATCCAGCCATCCCACATGCTCAGAAAGGACATGGGCTGGTTGATGGGGGGTTGGGGCGCGGGGGTGTGGGTTGGGGTTGGACAACTTTCTTTTTATAACAATTTTAGTCTTTGCTCAGTGCAAAAAGTCCCTACAATATCATCCTTGAACTTTGAGAAGCCTCAATTCCCACTGCATTTTCTGATTCATGTTTCCTTTTGTGCTGGAAGCACAAAAGCCGAAAAGAGTAATTAAAAAAGTACATATAGTTTTGTTTTAAAAACGTTCAATCATTTCATTTGACAGACTGTTTTATTCTAAAAGCGCGACTCTTTTTGGTAGGCAAGTCTCATTTTATTATAACTAGTAGTGCTTATTTGCTACACTTGATTTGTGTATGCACAAATATTTAAAAGACATTCCTAATATCAACCACTTTTCATATAAATGATGTTTTTAAAAATTATATTAATATTTTATTTTTTTAAAAAATATATAATGCAAATTAACAGATGAAAATATAATAAATGAATATTTTGTTATATTAACAATTTTTTAAATTAAAAATAAAAAAAATAAAATTAAAAAAGAAATAATAACGTTGAAAGAAGAAATAGATGGATTAAAATTGTTAAGTGACGAGAGCCCAAGAAGGTTAGGTTGTAGCATATCCTAAGAAAGACACCATCCAATCTGGCCAAATTCCCAAATTATCATGTAGAGGTAGTAAAAAACTTTTTAGCACTTCACTATATTTTGTTAACTGTCTTAAAAAATCTTGACAACAAACTGTTGTGTGTGCAATGGGGTTTCATTCAGAAAGGGACGACATGCCAAAAGGTGAAAAGAAATAAAGTGATACAAAATAGATGGAGAAGAGCTGCAAGCAGAAAAAGGAAAGATGAAAAAAGTGGGATGGTAGAGGAAAAGGACTCAAATGGGATTTAAGTGTACGGACCACAGTGGGACTCGTGTGTGAAGTGAGTGGAGTCTAACCCTTTCTTCCTTTTCCAAGTGAGGTATTCCCTTCAAATAAGCAAACTGCTATGAGTTTCATGAAAGATCTCTCTAAATGAAAGAAATTTGATGTTCTAAAGTATCCTTTATGTGCTTCTCTCCAAGCTAATTTCAGAAAGTCAAAACAAACTGAAGCATGAGAAGTCTTGTATTGACGCATAGCAATGAAGTTTTGCACGAAAGAAAGTGTTGTAGTAAATGACGACACTCATTTGCGCAACTCATTGTTGGAACTACACCGCATGAATCTATATTAACTGATAAGATACTGACAAGACAAACTTACCATTTGGGAAGTTTAATAGTCAACCTAAAAGCAATGCGCATTATAGATTGTAAGCAGTAAATCCAAGATAAGTAGTTTCGGATCGAGGAAATCCAGATAGCGTCACGACAATGCATTAATTCAATGTCCGATGCACTGTAATAAATATGACATTGCCGCAAAAAGAGCAAGTGATTTCCGCGACAAAATCTACAACAAGTTGTTGCAGGTGTCAACTCTAGAACTCCTATTTCTTTAAGCCTGGAATTGTAAGTTCTTGGCTATTTTTTGAACTCCAATTTGCATTTAGAAATAAATATGAGTTAAAAAAAGTGACATACCAAATTGGTAGAAAAAGAAAAAAGTAACTTGTATATAAAGTGGATACTTGACCCATAATTCACAGCCTTAAAGTTTTGGATTAATACATAGTGTCAAGTCCACTTATATACATGCCCATGTACAAGCTTGTGAACGGTTCTCTTCGATTTCGTTGGGCTACACTCCAAGTCCGATTTCATTGAACTTCACTCCATGCCCAACATACGTTGTTGTTTATGCCAGTTATTGTTTTTTTTATAGTCTTAAGGAGAATGTTCTTGGGGTTTGTCCAAGAAATTAATTCCATTTTTGGCCTCTTAAACATTGGTTTGTTCATTTTTCTGTGTTATAAAAATGGTACATCAACCTGGGGAACACGAATTCATCACTAGCACCAAAATCCATGCGAAAGGTGAAGAATCGGGAGAACAAGGAAAAGAAGATGTTTGCTGTAACGGAGTCTGATTGTAGGAAGAAATGATCTTTAATTTGTTACTTTTCTACTGTTCTGGCAAGAAGACCTTAACTCCTTTGGTATAAAGTAATTAACATATTAAAAACTTTATTAGGTATGGACTGTTCATAAGTGACTCTACCACCCAATGAATATGATACACCTTACACATTTTTAATAATAACGATTAAATGTTTAGTGTGGTAATTAATATGGCATTATCCGAATTAACCAAGGGCAATGAAATCCCTAGAAGCCACTAATTCTTGTCTATTTTTATTGGTTGGCCTGCGGCATGTGATTGTCCAGAGATGAACTATGGGTCATTGACGCAAAACACTGTCACCATATACTAAAGAGGCAAAACAACTCTATTTAATTACTTAAAATTACTATTTCACGTTATGGGACCTTTAAACCATCGTGAAATCAGTTTCCAGCCCTAGCTGCAATTACAGTGTAATATGATTGTCTATATATCAATTAGCTACTCAAGGAAAAGGGCATACTCAAGGGAAAAAAAATATACATTTTAAGACATACAATGATTATTTTTGGTCAGAATTTTAATGGAAATGAAAAAAAAAATTATAAGCGATAAAATTGTGACTTGTTTAAATTTAATTATTTATGTATAAAATGTTGCGGATAAAAATGTCGTTGAGAATCTCCAACCAAACATAGCCAATGAATTTGTCGTTGTTCGTTCACACACATTAAAAGATAAATTCAATGTGCAGCAAAAATTAATTAGACGAGTTGAACTTAATGACTATCAATTTGTGATTGTGACAATTAGCCTCCAATAAACTAACATGCGGTCTTGTAGATGCCGCACATAATGAACATTACAATTTTAATATTTAATCACATTTTTCCAATGCAATTTGCCACAATCTTAAAGTACTGGTATATTTCACAAGTGTCGGATAGAATTATCCCTAATATGCCTAGTAGTTAGCTGCCGGATAAAGTTTTATTACAGCATAATCTTTGAAATTTAAATTTAATCAAGTTCAATTAACTACATGATAAATGTCATGATATAGTTGATCAATGAATTTAATCCATATGTTAATTAAACAATAAGTACTAGCATATGACTCATATTATGCTTTAATTTTCTTGAAATATGGAAGGAAGCATTATATTCAAATTTTTAGGTGATGAAAAATTTTTGGTCGCTAAATATCAGCCACTTGTTGTTGACAATAAATTAAGCTATATATCAACATAGCCACTAACTTTGTTGTAGTACTTGTTATTTAGAGGGAAAAAAGTTTTAATAAAACTAAATCACAGAGTGTCAATGAACTATTGTTGTGAATAAATAAAACTATATTTCTATATTTTCAGCAACATAAATGAAACAACTGATCAAATTAGAAATTATCAACGAGGATACATTAAGAGATAGGGTTTAGGGCTATTTAGAAATAATTAAAAAAAATTCAAGTTATAAGGATAAAAATATAAAAAGTACCGTAGACAAAATTCTTATATTTAAATTTTTATAAACAAGAAATTTTTACAAGTACAATTTAAATCTAAACCAAATAAATTTATATAAGTACAATTTCTAATTTATTCTTCTAATTCTTCATTTAACTTAGAAAAACAAAGGTCAACAAAAGTTTATTGATTTGATCTTCTTTAAAGTTTATATAACCTTCGAGAAATGTTAATTTTTTAGTTAAGTGCTATAATTTTGGATTAAAATGCTAAAATTTGATAAACTTTACGTAAAACTCTTTGAATGCTTTGAATATTCATTCAAGAATGCAACAGAAGTGGAGGAACTTCTGAGTTTTAATACCCTTTGATGCTGCTTGGGATTTGAATCACATTAATTTATTGGTTTATATGTGAATTGAACATTAAAATTTGATAGAATACGAAGAACACCAAAAATACCCTAGAACTACTTTGAAGGTGGGTGGAGAGTAATTTGACCTCCTTTACTCAAGACTTCTTCAATTGTTATATTGTCTTGAAGTTTATAAATACCATCTCAGTTTACAAGGGTGGAGGAAATATTCTTGTCATATTCATACGATGATGTGACAAAATTTAATTGGTAAAAAATATTTGATTTGATATTATTATTGTAAAGTTATGATTGAAACAACCAAAACATCAATATTAACCTTCCATAATTTAAAAATATTTGATTTAGCTATCAAATTAACAAGATTTGATATTTGATATAATTTGATTAATCAGCCTTGGTATGTGTTACAATTTCATTGATCATTCATATTTGTATTAAAATATAATTTATTTTATTGTTTAATTTTAAAAATTATATTTTATTAAATTGGTAAGACATAAATAATTAATTTTTTATTGATTTTCAATACAGTAGTTTACCACGTGGCCTAACTTGATTGGACATCAAACTTTGATTGTCTACAGGTACATATTAGAGAGCACACCTGCAATAAAGAAATTTAGATAAATTAATTAAAAGCCCGTTACGGTTAGCCCTTATTTAATTAAGTATATGAAAGAAATGAATTCCCCTACACTCCCTCTTTTCAAACATCGGCCATGGCCGCTCTTGGATGAGCATCCATTTGAACAATAAATGGGTTTAGCCCTGTTTTCTCTGACAAAGCCCATGTGATTCATGTGCCCCCTTCTTTGGGACAACATTTTCATTATTAAATAATAATCATGATGATGAAGATAAGGATGATAATAGAAATGACGACATTATTATTATTATTATTATTATAAATAACAAAAACGGTGTACCTATTCTTATTATTATTATTATTATTGTTTCTATTATTATTACTGCTACAATAACCTTTAACCATTACAATTAATATTAACTATAACAACAACATACAATTTAATCCACCAATATTATTTTATTTTATTTTTACATGATAACTTTCTCATAAGTAATATTAACTTTCCATCACATCACACACATGACAGTACTATCCTACAAAATATCATCAAATCTATTACTATTTTTTATCTGTTATTGTCATTACATAGTTGCACAATTAATACAAATAGAATAATAACAAATATATCATTTACCATATCCATCCTATAATACCAAAAAAAAGAAAAAATTCATTATAATAAATTTAATAATATTCTACACCCAAAACAATATATTAACATATAAAATTTTACATTACTTTACATATTAAATCATCCACTCAAATAAATATAATTACTTATTATATCAATCATCTATCATCATTACTTTTTTTTACAAATAATTATATGCAACTCATTACTATTTACTCATAAAAACTCATCACCCTCAAATCCTACAAAATTATTTTTCAGGTGGAAGTTACATTGAACCGTAGCCTTACATTTTATAATTGATGGAACCAACAATTACTTCATGAATTCTTTGTATAAACTGATGTCACATCAATTAATTAAATCACTTCAATGAAACATAAGAAAAATTCAAAACAAAAACCAACCTGTATCTCACAATCATCTTAAATTTAATATATATTAAAAAAATTGTGCAGAAAAAATAATAATTCTCTAAACATCATTTGAGTTTCTGGAAACTCAAATACCAAAAAGAATATGAAGTACGGTTTGATTTGCGGCATTTCACTTTTGAGGTTGTAAAATTTAAGAGAACATATAAAATCAATCGTATAAGCCAAAAAACAGAAAAAAGGAAAACTGAAATATATATATATATATATATATATATATAAAGGAAATGATAATGATATTTGACTTGTGATTTGATTTTATTAATTTGACTAGGTCCTATGTATTGAAATAGCTAGAATTAGACGCAGTTTATATTTATCAGATCCCCTTTAATTAATTCCACACTTTTGAACTACTTAGAGGGGCCAATTTGAGATCTTCCATATCTAATATGTGCACTTTTTTAATTTATAATATATTATTAAGTTAACAAAGTTTTTTGTTGAACAAAGTAAAATTATACAATTATTTTTATTTATTTTTTCATTTTATTATCTTTTTATTTGTCACTTTTAATTTATTATTTTATTTATTTCTCTCTTAAGTTTTTCTCTTTCAAATTCTTTTTGAACTTTATTTACTTTCCTATTTTAAATATTTTTATACTTTTAATTTTAAATATTTTTATTTTTATTATTTATAATGAACTAAATTTATGCTTTATAAATAAATTTACACATATATAAAGTATACTTATTTTTATTATTTTTTTATTATTTCATTGAATTAGTTAGCTATTTAAAACTGAATAGTGCTTTGGAGTGGTGTGGCGGTGCGAAGGGTTTCTTTTGGGTGGCGACAATCTGGGATCTGTCCGAAACCCATTACTTTATACCTTTTATTTTCCCCCTTTTTAACTTTTTGTCTGAACAATGATTCGAAAAAAGTTAATTAAAAAGAGTCAGTGGCCCATTTCTTGTGGCAATAACTATTATGGCTTTGTTTCATTCCGCGTAACAATTAATCAATTTCACTAAAAAATTTTACAAACTAAATATTTACTATAAAATTTATTTAAATTCAAATTTAAAATTATCTATCTTGTAACTTATAAATTAATTAATTAATTTTACATCCTTATGTCTATTTACAATCAAATCAATACTTATTTATATAATTTTTCTATATTCACATTCATTTTTTATATCTTATAAATATACATATCATCACATTATCTAATTATTATTATATATTTAATATATATAAAAAATAAAATTTTTATTCACCCAAATCCTAATACCAAATATAATTTTTTCTCCCAGATAAATTATTGAAATTTTTCTACCCCTCGTAGTAAGTAACCAAGCATACCTTCTTTGTTCTTGTCACGCAGATTGGCCCCTTAAGTACTTCGTTTTAGTGGTTGTAAAACCTAAACCCTAGCTAATATATGTATATTAAAATTGTGTTGAATTGTGTTTAGAAACTTAGGCTATATTTATAACCTATTTTTCAATCTTCCAACATCCCATCAATCTTCATACAATAAAATAATTACTTAATGAAAGTTTCATTCATGTTCAAATTCAACTTTTTTTCTTTTTTACATATATATCCAACTCATTATATTTTAATCATTAAATTTATTCATAATTAAATAAATATATATACATATGCACACATGCACTCACACTTATATAATATATACCTTAAAAAATAATTATTAATTATCTTTATATGTTATTATACCGTTTTATTATTATTTTATATTTTATATATATATTCAAGTAAATCAAAAATTGTATAACAATAAAAAATCACAACTAAACATACTACCTGATCTTTGCAAAACTCACACCAAATATCATCTTTCACCAAAACTCCTTACCCAAACAAAGCCTTGAAGATTGAAGCAATAGTGGGTGTCCCAAATGACCTTCGACGAAGAAACAAATTTTTCTATATATACACACACTCATACAGTTTTTCCCCACACAGGCATCGTAATCACATTGAATCCATAATAATCTTCGTTCTTGAAACTAATTAAATCTCTTCCGGAATACATTTCCAGAAAAAAGAGAAAAATCGATAATATTTAGCCTCCAAGCAGCCTCTGTTGAAACAAAAGTTTTGAAGTCAAGTCATATCACAACTTTGCTATTGCCTTTTTCCTTTCAAATTTCATACTATCTCTTGAGAGTCGGATTGTTTGTCATTGTGAGGTCTGTCAATTTGTGGACCACAAAATTAATTAATCTTACTTCTAGCTAAATGCTAATGTTCTATTTTTTTTTTCTGAATCGTGCATTAAATTTTAATCCACACACTATTATATATATATATATATATATATTTGATTTACAGATAATTGATTACATTACACTAACATATAGTAGTATTATGTATGCGTTTATTTAATTAAAAGTCTATAATATGCGGCAATCAATGTTTATTACATAATAGATCTTGCTGAGATAGGATTTTTATAACTTGTATAATGGTTTTGAATATTACAAATATTGTATATTAAAATTACTTATACAGCTGTTTGAAGAACGGTATAAAATTACAATAGGTAGCTCAAATTAGGTGTATAATTTAATCTCTCATAGTCTCTTCACAATTATTCCGCATATTCATTTTATAATTAATATTTTTCAGAAACCCTTTCGAAAGCTGTTAAGGGAATAAAAAATCCAATTAAGCAAACATAGTTTTAATTTAGAAATTCCCGAAAATTGAAATAAAAGAAATAAATAGGGGAACACACACACCCGCGCGCGCATATAGTGAACTCCATAGGGCAATTAAGCAGCTTCAATATAATGTAAATGCCAAGTTTATTTCAATAAGAGATAACACTAGATTTATTGAAAGTAAAGTATTACTAATTGGATATCTCAAAAAGGATAGAGTATATCCAAAAAAAAAAAAAGGCAAACTGGGTATCATTATTATTATTCAGTCGAGAAAAGAAATTACAAACACACTTCTTCCTCTCCTTCCCTTCGCTCAGTATTCTTGCTCTCCGGCAACTCCTCAAAGGTCACAAAAATATCTATCGCGACTTCATTATCGTAATCAATAACGGGTTTGACGATTCCACAGCGACGAAGCTGCTTGAGTTGTTTCTGGTCTGTTCGCTTTGGCTTTTGGAAAAGTGCCTGTTCGGAGAGTTCATGAACTGACATCGAGATTTTCTCGACATGTTCGATAATGTCGATAAGCAGAGCAACGACGACAAATGCTTGAATATCTTCTTCGATGTCTGCCTTCGTGGTAAGTGAATTTTCCAGCTTGTGTTTTTGGTCATTGGCTGAAGATCTGGTATTCTGAAAGTAAATTCCAACTGCAGATGATGGAAAGATTAGGTTTTTGATTGCAGAGCTCAGTTCTTTCAATGCCTCCCCTAATTCTTTGCTAGTGGCAGCGCATGGTTTTTGGATTTTCCTGTGAAATTCAGACGTTTCCTGCACGTGAAAGTTTTCAATAATTTGTTTTTGGAATTTTAGTATTTAATTTAAAGGGTGAGATCATTATTATATTATAATTAATTTTTAGCACGGTCCTGAAATTTTTTTATTAATAATTAAAGAAAATTAAATTTTTTGATCTTTCCATGCAACTAGGCCTCACTTCATAGAGAAAATGCATATTAGGCAAATTGCTTTGAATTTAGCACGCGTATTATTGCTAAAACTACTTGCAAAGAATTTAACAATCATATTCAAATACCTATGGACAATACCGTGCATAGACACAGCTTCTTCAAACCTAATTAGCTAATTAGTCTTGTCCAACTCCAACATTCCATCTAGGGCTCTTACTGTATTAAATTATAGGAGGCAGCAATAAATTTGCCTTTGATATCTACTCATAGTCTACTACACTTAATTTTTAAAATGTCGAACTCAATTTTAAACTTAGTCAAATAGTGAAATTGAATTTTAAAATATTTTAGAATTCAAGTTTTAGCTTCACAAGACATAAAAATGTTTTTAAATTTAATTGAATATGAGTTGAATAACTTGATTATTAATATAAATTTCAACAAATAATCTTGAAAATAGTATTAGCCTGCATGCTCAAAATTCATCTTAATTCGCTGAAATAAATTAATTAATAGTTCCTTCATGACATTGAGAGTATTGTTCTAATGTCTGTCAATCCGACCGAAATATAACTACAACTTGTCATTAAGTCAACATTAGAAATTAATACGAAATGATGTGGTACCTGAGGTTTTGAGTTAATGTGCCTGTGGAGTCTTTCAATCTGGCATGCACATTTTCTGATAAGATCTCCTACCTTCAAATATTGTTTCCATGGATGACGAAATCTGAAACGACCACGACCAACTTCCCACCATGCAAAATTTGCCTGAAAACATATATCATCACGTCAACCCTTGTTGTACCACATTGTGGTACGCTTATAGCACCTTACACAACTAATTAGTTTCATCATCAGCTTGTTGACTGATCCTTCTGTAAGTTGAAAAATTCTTCTTAGCCCATAGATATTTTGATAATTATCTTCTATAGTTCTATTATACTAGTAAAAATTGCGCAATTTATGTGTATGCAAACTTGTTTATAAATTAGAAAGTTATTATATTTCAAATAAAAAAATAAAATAATTTAAATTAGAGTTTAACAAATTTTTAAAATAAGAAAATAAAGAGAGCTCAAAAAATTTGTAAAAAAAAAAAGCAAATGTTTAGAGATGACAAAAATGAAAATAGCAAGTTAAAATTAGAGAGAAAAAAATGCACAGAATCAAACAATTTAAATTAAAGATAATTGTGTAATACATTGTACAAAAAATATTTGAAATAGGAAGATGGATAAAGATCAAAATGAATGGAAAAGAGAGAATATTCGAGAGAAAACATAAATAAAAATACCAAAAAGGAGGAAAAAAGAATGAAACAAATTAAAAAATTAAAATATGGATAATTGAGTAATTAATTAATTTACAACGAAAAGGTCTTGTGTACAAAACTTACCAAGGATTCCTCGGTTGCCTTAGAACTGAGAAAACTTTCATAGCTTATGAGAAATGACTTGTCATCATCCTGGGAGGCTAACCTTATACCTCCTACATGCCCTGGAAAACAGAAAAATTCGTCTTAATACAAAACCTGTAAATGTATACAAGTTCAACTTTGATAAGGCTGATATCATCTGATTCACTTATCAAGTATATATACAAAATAAAATTGATGTAATCGGGCAGCGGCCTTCCCAATTTTCTTCCCTATATACAGACATATAGCACAAACTATCAAAGCCAACACAGCGATAACAGTTCCACGTACTGTCCAAGAATACAGCAAGGTTTTCCAAGCTCGAAGCAACTAGATTATGCAAATCCTGACCCTCCCAAACCGGACAAACAAACACGGATATTATCACACAGGTTGCGCCGCCGATCAGAATGGTGATGACTCTATCACGGCCCATCTCTATGATCTGGCTGACCTGGATACCCGATATCGCCACCAGACTGAAAGTCACTATGAATATCAGCACCCCGTAATCGTATTTGCTCGTCACTTTTGGGAAGAATCGTGTGAATGTCGACGCCGCCGCTGCATGATTAGCAGAAAACATAAGTCGGTCACTGTCGGATATATTTTCACCCTTACAACGTGGCCTTATATTTATATATGACAAAATTAACATATGCGACTATTAAGTATATATTAGTGGAAAAATAAAGGGCGCGGGATTTCATAGCATGCTTATGCAAGTAACGATTTGATAATTATGATGCATATTTTTGCTGCAATTTGCTTTATTATATTGGTCGTTTACCTAGAATAAATACCAAAAAACCAACAACCACGGGCTTGGCTTTCTCTCCTGCGACATCGGCCAAATACACGGCTCCCACACCCAAAGTAGCGGCTACCAATGTTGCAAGACCTCTGTTGAAGCTTTTTGATAGAGTCCCACCTTAAGACACACGTTTGCAATGGCAGATAATAAATAATTGAAGGAAGACATTAGTAAAATTAATTAACATTTAAAGATTTAATACAATTATTCAAAAGTCATATCTAGGGTTAGGACTATGTAGTACTCACCTACTCTAAATTGAAATACAGAAACAACAATTATAACTGCGCACATTCCTGCTTGCCCAAAGCCATCGTAGAGAGGCCTTAAATAGTAGAATAGAGAAATTAACGTGAGAGCCAATCCGACCTTCACGGAATGTACAATTCGTCTTGGATCTTCCTCTCCAGTTTTCTTCATAATTTTCATGGCCTCCACCACGTTTGCCCTAAATTTTCCAGGCATCCCCATTACAAAACCATATGAGCATCTAATGATAGGGGAGGATTCTCTCTCTGATGAATTCATCTCTACTAAAAATGAAAGCCAATTAATAACCATATACGAATTCTTGCCTGTGTCTAATCTTTTTTCTTTTTGCTAGTGTTTTTATCACAAAAGTTACACAAGAAAATCAATAGAAAAGTGCAAGCTTGTTTTTTACATGGATGAATGGGCTTTGGTACCAGGACTTATTGGCCACTGTTCTATCCCAATTTATAGTAAGTTCCATGGCCCAACCTACTAGCTATTTTCATGACTGGAATTTTGTATATTAACAACAGAGGGACACTCTTTGTCTGCACAAATTTATTTATAACTTATAATATTACTGGATTTTAAGTAATTAAAAACTATTAAAATTAAAATATAAAGGATATTTAAAATAAGAAAGGTAAATAATTTGAAAAGAAAGAACACTTGATAGACAAACAAGTAATAATAGTAAATTAAATAAAAGTGACAAAGAAAAGAATAGAAAAATAAAAAATAAAATTAATGATAGTTGCATAATTTTATAATGTGCTATCAAAAAGTCTTGTTTCTATGATAATACAATAGAGATATAGATTAAAACTATAAAGAATATTAAAAATAAGAAAAAAAAAAGAAAGGTAAAAAGAATTTGACAAGAAAAAATTTGAGAGAAAAATAAATATAAATAATAAGTTAAAAGAAAAAATAAAATAAAATGACAACAAAAAATAAAGATAATTATATAATTTTACAATATGCAAATAAAAGTCTTCCTTATATAATAAAATAAATATAGATATATAGTATAGAAAGATATATTGCTATATATTAGTTAGTTGTATTTAAATGTTTCTTATCTTTTTAATTAAAGGTAATAATATAAATTTATTAATTAAGAGTAATATAAGTACAATAAGCAACTATATTAAACCTAAAGTTTTAATAATATAAGAATATAATATGGTATTAGTACGTATAGACCAGAAAGTCAGGGCAGGGTTACTGCTGTTGATAGATTTGTTATTATTGTCAACCAGCATTGTAACATAACTGTACTTATGTCTTCAGAGACTGCCTCTCCGTTTAATGCTATATTTTCTTGAGGTCATCCGTCTTCATTTTTCTATCAATACTCGCTAAATATTTTTATATAATTTTTTTGTGAGAAAATAATTTACGTAGCAATTATATAAAAATAGGACATGGGCATAGAGGCTAAAGGAGGGATAAAAAACAACACAAGATTCATGCCGTGTATAAAAGAAGGAATCGCTCTTTTAAAATTTTCTTATTCTTGTAGCTCTTGGTGATTAATGTTGGAAGTAAATACGAATTGAGAAAAGAATTAGCATCTAACATTGAAAAGAAAAAAAGAAAAATGATTAGTATTTGGAGAGATTCTTAACGTATAATCTACAACTTTAAAGTTTTGAGTTAATAGTGTCAAATTCATTTACATATATGTTCACATAAGGCTTTGGATGATTCTCTTTAATTTGATTGGATTTTATACTAGGCTCAATAAATATTTTCTATGTATAATGTTCTCGAAAAGCAAAACAACTTGGAGCACAAAAAAGAGTGACTGCACAAAAAGAAATAAAGTGGCGGTTTTGTTGGGCTCCGCTATCTGGCCAAATAAGACTTAATTTGAGCTTGTAGTTGAGTCTCCTCACACACATTTAATAAGTAGTATCAAACCAATGGTTTAATTTTGGACAAATATAGAAGACTGCTTGGGGATTGAATGAGAGACCCATAATGAAATGTGTCAAACTCACATATATGAATGCTTATCCTAAGTAGATACTTGCCTACTTAGCTTTAGAACCTATAGGATTAAGATTTTAGTTATTATATCATGTCAATTTTACTTATTAGCATATTCACATGCAAGTCCATGAATAATCTTTTCTAATTTGATTGAGTTCCACTCCAAATCCATTAAGTGTTGTACAGGTGATACTCTCAATTTAATTAGACTTTACTATTTTATTCTACAAGGTCTTGAGCTATTTGAAGTGTTCATGTATGGTTCTTGAAAAAATGAGGATGTCATCAATATAGATAATGCAAAATTTATAGCAATAATTAAATATCTCATTCATAATTCTTTGGAATTTTTAAGGAGCATTCTTAAGATCAAATAGCATTACGTTCCATTCATATTAACCAAATAGAACTGTAAAAGTTGTTTTATACCTATCTTTTTCAGATATTTGTATTTGTCAAAATCCTGACTTCATGTCAAATTTTGAAAATATAAAGGCATTGTGGAGCTTTTGGTTTAAGCCTCTTTTATTGAGAATTGGATATCTAATCCATTGTAGGGCTTTATTGAAAGGTATATAATTAATAACTAATCTAGGAGTACCTCATTCTATTTTAAATGCTTTGTTAACATCAAAAGTGGCAGAACTCCATGATGATCTTGATTTGAAAATAAGTTTTTTGCTTTGTAAATCTTGTATTTCTTTTCAACAAAATTCTTCAAGTTTTTGTTTCATTTGGATAGGTCTTGCTTTTGTGGGAATGTCTTTTTCTTTGAAAGTTGATTCGTAAGGAAGGTCAACAACATATTTCTTTCTATCCTAAAAGACATTGAAAAGATTTAAACAAACTTGTTGTTTAATTAATTCTTGAAGTTTTTTGATTTGGTTTTGAGCTTGTGTACTTTGAAGTTGGGTTGTAATCCTTATTAGAGAAATATATTTCTTTAACTTTTGTAGGTGAAAAGTTTTGATTTGAACAGTATTATTCATAGAATTTTCATATATGGAATAGGCTTTGAAGAAATTGATATTTTTGGCTTTTGATTTCTTAAGGAATGAAAAATAAATTTTTTTGAAATTCACACGAAAGGATATTGAATTAATTCCTACCTAAAGAGTAAGTAAGTTTATGAAAGCAGTCCCTAATATAATTGTATGGTGTATTTTTAACAACAAAGAATGAAGTTTTTAAAAAATTTTCTTCATTTAAAAGTGATGTATCAACTTTTAAATTAACTTAGACTTTTGAGTTATTAGTGGTTGAGAGTTTTTCTTGTGTTTTTTCAAAGAATTTATTGGGAACGAAACCGTATTTTATACAATTTAAATCTACACCTGTATTAAAGAGAGCAATTGACTTTAAAAGATTAGGAGAATTCAAGAGTAATTTTGATAATATATTTTTTAGAAATAATTTCTTTTCGAACAAATAAAAAATCTTCTAGGACATTTTGAATATTTTAGACTTTTTCTTTTAGTAGTAAAATAATTTTAGAGCCTGTCCCATGGACGTAACCCACTAAAAGGTGAATTATGTTAAAATTGTTGTCCCCTTATTTATTGCTTATATTTATTTACTATTTATTTGTTTTTTGCCTGGTGATCAGTGGTTTTTTTGCTCAACACTCTGTGGTTAATCCACTCGATGGACTGTGGCTCTTTTGCCTAATACACTATGGCTTACATTTTTTTTTTATATTTTCACTGTGCAGTTATTATTAATAGGTATTTCAAATTCTATCAGAGATTTAGCTTGGTAGGGTATTTGGTAATTAGACTAAATATTGATATTTGTTACCAACGAGGGGTCTAACAAGTGGTATCAAAGCCACATCCTCTGGTATATTAGTGTTATTAAAATGGAACAATCTACCTCCAGTACGGGCACTATGATTAAATTGACTCCTACTAATATAACATGTGGAAGCCACATATGGAAAGTATAAGGATTGTTGTTTTTCACCGTAGTAACAAATTCTAGAGCAAATAATGTTTATACATTTTGATATGATCAAAGAATTCCTTCTTAACAAGGAGACAAGAGGGAAGGAGTTAGGGCAAGATGTTGAGACACAAGCTCTAATCATAGAAAAATGCAAATTGAGGGGGAGAAGCTGCAGTTGAAGACCAAACCAATAGAGGGGATATCCATGAGGAACATCAATCAATAAAAGGGAGATAGAATGTTTTCATTGCAAAAGAAATTAGTATATCAAAAGTGAGTGTTAAGTTTGGAAAACGGAGCAAGCCAAGGAAAAAGATTACTGGAAAAGGCAGGACCAAAAGGAAGCAAACAATGAAACTACAGTAGTAACAACTGGAGGTGTGATTGTCACTATGTTTAATGAATCATCCATCAATTTAAAAAGGTCAATATTCTAGTTCGGTGATAAATTCTTGTGCATCTTACCGCGTGAGTCCATACAAGGATTTGTTCTCATCCTGCACACCTGTTGAATCAAACCAAGTAAAGATGGGAAATAATAAAGTCTGCAAGATTCATGGAGTGGGAGATCTTTCTATCACCACAACTTTGGATTGCCAATTGAAATTGAGGAATGTGAGATATGTTCATGACTTAAGATTGAGCTTCATCTCAAATGGCAAAATTGATGATGAAAAATACTCTAGTCATTTCTCAAATGGCACCTGGACGCTTACCAAAGGAAACCTAATGATTGCTAAAAGTAATATGGTAAATACTCTATAAATTATAGAAGCTAAAGTAAAAAAAGAAGAAATCCATGTTATCCAAGAGGTATCTGCTAAATTATGGCACAAGAGACTTGGAGATATGAGTGAAAAATACATGCAAGTGCTAGCAAAGAAACAATACTTGCTAGACTTAGAAGGTGCAAACCTTCAAACTTCTGTTGACCACATTTTGGGTAAGCAACATTAAGTAGATTTTAGAAGTTTTTTCCCTTCTAGAAATCTGAACCTGTTGAACTTATACATATTGATATTTTTCAAATGAGTGACAAAACCCTTGAAAGAGCCTTGTATTTTGTAGCCTTTATAGACGATCACTCCAGAAAAGTACAAAGTTTTGCCCTCAAGACAAAAGACCAAGTCTTGGAAATCTTTAGAAGTTTCAATGTGAAAACTAAATGTAAAATTGGACTAAAACTCAACTGTGTCCCTCTTGACTATGGAGGGGAATATGAAGAACCAAGAATTGTATTGCTATAGACATGGAATCCAACTAGAGAAACAGTACCAAAGACCTCGCAATGTAATAGCATTGCGAAGAGAATGAACAAGACTATCACAAAAGAATTAAAGTCATGCTGTCACACTCCAAGTTATCTAAACCTTTTTGGGGGGAAGCCATGAGAACAAAAATTGATTTAATCAACTTGTCGCCATTAATCCAACTAGATGGAGATGTCCTTGAAAGAGTGTGGTTTGGTAGGAATATTTCCTACAAGCATTTAAGAATTTTTGGTTGTAAAGCTTTTGTTCATATTCCCAAAGACAAAAGATCAAAACTTGATGTCAAAGCTAAAGAATGCATATTCTTAGGATATGAGCATGGAGAATTTGGATATAGACTTTGGGATCCTACTGAAAAGAATCTTGTTAGAAGAACCGATGTTACTTTTCTTGAACACCAAACTATTACTTACATTGAGACAAGTCCTGATCCATCTTCCAGGATAGAGATTCCTATTAATGATCCTTTAGTAGCTCATGGAAAAGTTGAACCTTAAAATTAAGTTCCTATAGAGTAATAAAAACAACAAGAACAAGCAGTGCTTGAACCACTGACATTAGAATCACCTCAATCCCAATTAGAACAACTTAAAAGGTCAGAGGGAATAAGGTGACCTTCCACAAGATATAGTTTGGATGAGTACACTACACTTGCTGAAGGGGCAAAACATAAGACTTTGAAGTAGCCATTAGAGGTGAAAATAGCAAAGAGTAGAAAAAGGCAATAGGAGAAGAAATGCAATCACTCCATGACAACATGACTTATGAACGTGTAAAGCTACCACTTGGGAAGAAAGGCTTAAAGAACAAATGAGTGTACAAATTGAAATTTGATGAAAATAGCTCGCAACCAAGGTATAAGGTAATGTTAGTTGTGAAAGGTTATAAACAAAAGAAAGGTATTGATTTAAAGAAATATTTTCTCCAGTGATAAAAATGACTTTTATTTGAATTGTTTTAGGACTAGCAACTAGTCTAAACTTAGAAAGTAAACAACTAGATGTAAAGGCAGCATGTCTACACGGAGATCTTGATGTGTAGATCTACATTGAGCAACCAAAGGGATTCAAGGAAAAAAGAAAAGAAAACTTGGTTTGCCGATTGAGAAAAAGTCTTTATGGATTGAAGCAAGTGCCCAACAATGGTATAAAAGGTTTGATTGTTCTATGAATACACATGGCTTTCATAAAACTAATACTGACCATTCTGTATTTGTTAAACTTCTTGGGAACAATGATTTTTTGATATTGTTATTATATGTTGATGATATGCTAATCGTCAGTTGACATACCAACAAAATTGCCAAGCGGAAAAAGGAGGAAAATAAATCCTTTATCATGATGGATTTAGGACTTACCAAGAGATTCTTGGAATGCACATCTTTTGAGATAGACAAAATGGTAAACTTTTGCTATTTCAAGAAAAATATATTGAAAAGATTCTTAATAGATTTGACATGAGCAAGGCAAAGATAGTATCTACACCAATGACTAGACATTTCAAATTTAGTGCACAACAATTTCCAACAAGTGAAGAAAAGAAAAATTACGTAAGTAAAGTTCCTGATTCTTCTACTGTGAGAAGTCTCATATATGCAAAGGTGTGCACACGACCAAATTTAGCTCATGCTATTAAACTTGTTAGTCGCTATCTCTCCTACCTTGGAAATGAACATTAGAATGCAATTAAGTAGATCTTTCGGTATCTCAAAGGTACTTTCAAGCTATGCCTATGTTGCAATGCAGGAAAAATAAAGTCAATGCTTGAAGGATATATGCATGCAAACATTGCTAGAAATATTTGAGAAAATCTATATTAGGGTACCTAATGACATTTGTAGCAGTAGTAGTATCTTGGCAAAGCTGACTCCAAAAGTGTATAGCCTTATGCCGCCCAGAGGCTAAATACATAGCAATCACATAAGCATGTAACGAATTTTTGTGGCTAAGACAACAATTTACTATATTGTGATAGTCAAAGTGCTATTTATTTGTACAAGAATTTAACTTTCCCCTTTATGTTAAAGCACATTGGTGTTTGCAATCATTGAATCTAAAGAGCACTTGATGGAATGATGATTTTCTTGGAGAAAATTAATACTAATGACAATGGAGCTAACAAATTGACAAAGATTCTTCCAAAAGAGAAATTTGAATTCTATCAGCATGTAGCAAGCTTGTAGTATCCCTTATGCCCCCTCCCCTAATTTGGTTAGGAAGGGGAGATTTATTGAGTTCCTCCTAAACGATGGAACACATATCTTAAAAATAAAATAAAATAAAATAATAATAGAAAAGATGGTGCATTTATTGAAGCATTGACTTCTCCCCTCTATAAGTAAAGGCAGTGTGAGCCAGTGAGTTCCTACACAATTGGGAGATTAAGGGGTTTGTTCAGATGGTAGAGAAAATTAAAGGCCAAAGGGTGTGTTGTAACAATGTGATGTTATTTTGGTGAGTTAGGAAATTGTTAGAGTAAGTAGAAGATAAAAGAAAATTGTAAGAATTTTCTTATAAGTGACAAAGTAGTAAAGATATGTTTGGGATATTTTTGAAAACACTTAAGTGTCACTATTTTGAAAAAGTCTTTTTTTATACTCTTACTAGTTAGTAGTAAACTAATTTCGAAACTTGAACCATGAACATAGCTTGTTGAAGGATAACCACGTTAAAATTATTGTCTTGTTATTTATAACTTCTATTTATTTATTATTTATTTGTTTTTTGCCCGACTCTTAATGGCTCCTTGGAGATTGTGACTCTTTGCTTAACAAACTGTGACTTACATTTCTTTAATATTTTTGCTATGTAATTATTATTAATAGATATTTTAAGTTATGACAGAGATTTGGCTTAATAGGATATTCAGGGACGAAACTGAATATTTAAATTTGTTACTAACAAGGCCCTAATACTCGTACAAACAAAAAAGATAACTCGGAAAGCAAAAGCAAATTGGAAAGTAATGAACGTGCGAGTAATTGAGATACGGTGCTATTGGTTCTCGCCTTTCCATATATGATAATGATATTTTCCATTTTAGAAATGTATAATTTTTTCCATTTTTACCACCTAAAATAATGGATGCATTAGGAAATTGTGATAAGAAGAATACGAATGTCTCTTTATTGTATATCAAATCTCTTTCAATGTATTTAAAAATGAAAGAGAAGTGAAAAAATGCTGAACCACAAGTTCCATGGCATGATATTTCGGTGAAATTTGATATTGAGGCTAGATAGAGTGGTGCATAAACCATACAATTTCTGTGAAATTTTTGTGGGAGGCCTTGAATTGAAAAGGCACAACTGCACGAAAAATAGAAAATAACAGTGTCTAGAAAATTAATCAAATAAAAATGAAAGAATTAGCAATATCAAGAAACCGGATTTTAGAGTAAGATCGAATGACTTGTAAATAACAGCTTTTCTGGAGAGCTAATAATGGAAACATTCAAGTTATGCAAATTTATTATATTAAATTAAATGTTTTCCCCCCTTTTTTTTTGTAATTTCCTAATATTGATTAATGATATTTAAAATTAATAAAATTAAGTAGGAAAGTTTAATATGTTAAATTTAATCCAGTGAAATATTTTAGAATAAAAAATTCTAAAATTTTGAAAAGATGAGAATATTAGCCAAATTTGAGTAACGCGGTAGTCAGTTTTTTAACCACAAATTTTCTTTCTGAGGGAACTTATGCTCATTTTGCAGTCCTAGTTTATCATATGTACTAATATGCCAAAAACTAATCCACCCTTTCCCTTTTTTTTTTTGCTCGTTTTTTCGCCAATTATGAAGACGACTGGAGCAGATTTTAATGCGGTGGGAAGATGCACAAAGTTGGCTGCATGAGTCCGATCAAATTTAATTAATTTTGAGTTTGATTTTTTTCAGTTTAGTTGAATTAGATCGAGTTTTTTTCTGAATTTGATTTGAATTCAACTCTATATTATATATATATATATATATATTATGCTTAATTCTTTCATTAAAATTTTTTTAATTAGATTGTTTTTATAACTTTTTAATGAATACAAATAAATTTTAGAAGTACAGTTTTTGAACATTTTTTTCTGTTGCTTTAGACTCGTATACAATTAGCCCAATCCAAATTCAAACAATTTTGAATCCCATTATTCTAAACGAACCGAGTAGTTTATTTTGGACTTATTTATTGAAAATAAGTTGGACTCAACTCAACTTGACGATTTCATTTACCGTTTTACGTGTCGCTATGCGTTGGGCTAAAAGTAAAAGAAATTTGTTTTTCTTTTCTTTTTTAACAGACAGAAATTGTAAAGCATGTCTATTCAGCGATAGTCTTCTTCTTTTTTTTTTATTTTGATTTTAAGTACATAGTTCATTGGGAATGTTTAATTAATGATGTTGCTCTGATTTTGGTAGGACAAGAAGAATGGAAAATTTTAATGGGAGAGAAACTATTAACCTTAAATGTCCAAGTGAGTTTGGAAACTATTATTCATTAGAAACTTTGCATGCATGAAGTTGCGTCAAATATGTCAACTCTAAGTTAACTAAAAATCTCCCATTTTTGCACATTTGTGGCATAATACAATACTAGCATCCAAAAATTAGTACAAAGTATGTCAAACCAAATTCTACTAAACCACCAGCATAGTTCAGTTACATCAAATTAGCATGAAAACAACAATGACCAAAGAAGTCCAAGTCCATTGTTTCCAATAATAGTCACAACAATGCAGTAAAGAAAACTAAAAAGAAATACAACTGAAATTCAATGTCACTGCCCTTTAGTTCTTGCTTCATCCCTTCTTGCTACAACAAGCCTAATTTTTGGGGTGTTACTCCCCCTTTATGCCACACGTTTACTAAAGGGATGGTAAATGGGCAAGGGCTCTCATATTAGGTGGATAAAGGGACAACCGAATATGGCTAAGAAGCACTAGAATTAGCTCCACTACTATGTGAGGGAGTTGAATAATCACTAAATGCTGCTGCTAGTTCTGCCTTAGGTTCAGAAGTATCATACCGATCATCTTCATCTTCATATCCATGATCTATAGGCTCTGGTTCCCATTCGGGGGTATTAGCAACAATACCAATAGTAACATCGTCCTTATCGAACTGTGGATGAGATCTTAGCTCAAGGACATCCTCTTATACCTCCAAAACACCTTTAATGTTTTAGACCCTATCGGAACATCAACTTTAGGTTTTAAGTGTTTCTTGGTCGTTCTTGGGCAACCTTTTGAGTTGCATTTGCCTTCCCAATTTTTTTTCTTTGATAACTCAAGGGTGGAATTGGTGGTTCGTGGCTCCTAGTCTAAGTACCCACTGATAGTGGTGGAGGTGTTAGTTAATCATCTAAGTTACTTTCCTCCCTGAGCTCACAAGGTAAACAACCATCAAGGGAACTGGTTTAGTGGCTGCTTTACCCAAAGAAACAAGACCTAAAGCAAGATCTTCTTCAAATGGCATTGACGAAGCCTTCTATGGCAAAAGGATCTTTTGAAGAGAATAGTCACTTTCTATAACTAGTGTTTTCCCCTTCGATTATGAGATTTCAGAAGATTAAGGATTGTTGGACCCTTTGTCAGCTAAGATTTCTTATTGGAGATATGAGAGCAACAATAGGGTTTTAGTTGTTGAAAGAAGGTTGGAATAAGAGTAAAGTGAAAGCCCGTCTACGTCTTTAGATTTAACCAGAACAATTAAGCCCTTAACTACTCCTTAACTGCAAGAGGAAGTTAATGATAATCATAATTGCCATTTAAATAATATAAAGAATTTTGCAATTAAATCCATGTTATTTTTGGAGGACTTCAAATCTAGTGGAAGAAATATAAATGAAGTCCTCTTAATTTCTCCTCGAATTTCAAGCAAATCAAACTAGACACAAACTTAGTGATTTTCTCAAATAATCAAACATGCTTGCATCCACTATCTTTATAAAAATAACTACAACTTGACATTATGATTCATAACAATAGTCTTGTTTTCCACATGCTCACAGACAAAGTGATGCCTTATATCTATATCTGTTGCTCTCGAATATTGTACTAGATTCTTTGTAATATCAATGGCACTTTTGTTGTCACATAAAATAGTTATCCCTTCGACATTCTCACAATAATTATTTAGCATATGTTTCATCCATAGCAATTAAGAACAATAACTGCTTGCTACTATATAGTCAGCTTCGACTATGGAAAGTTCTATGCAATTTAACTTTTTACTATACCAAGATATAAGATTATTTCCAACAAAGAAGCACCCACCAGTAGTACTTTTGTTATCATAACAATTTCTAGCTCAATCAACATCAATACAGCTAACCAAACTTAACTTTGAATCCTTAGTATACCATATGCCAAGATCAATGATTGAATTTACATATCTTATAATTTTCTTCACAATTGGCTTGTGGCTCTCTTTTAGGTCTGCTTGACATCTTGCATAAACACCCATATAGAAGCATAGATTAGGTCTGCTAATAGTTAGCATACTTAGATTGTGAAATAAACGTATTTTCTTTCAATTGTTTAACTTGTAGACCCAAAACGTATATTAATTCATCAACCATGCTGATCTTGAATTCCTACTGCATACTTTTCACAATACCATCTTTCAAATTTCGTGATGTAGAATTAAAAAAAATATCATTAACATATACTTGCGTTATTATAATGTCTTTTTTGCAATATTTCACGAACAGAGTTTTATCTGCTCCCACTCTCTTATAGTCATTCTTCAAAAGAAATCTTGTTAGCCTCTCATACCAAGCGCGAGATGCTTATTTTAATCCATATAAAACTTTTTTTAATTTATACACATAATTAGAATGATGTGTATCAATAAATCTGTTTAGCTGCTCAACATAAATTTCCTCATTTGGAAATCCAATCAAAAAGGAACTTTGACATCCATCTGAAATAACTTAAACTTTAATGAGCAAGCCATGGCTAGAAACAATCTAATGGCCTTAAGTCTAACTACGAGTGCAAATTTCATCAAAGTCTAGCTAGTCTAGCCTTATTTCTAGTTATTACACTATCCTCATTTGTCTTGTTTTTAAAGACTCATTTTGTACCAATTATATTAACATCTTAAGGTCTTTCAACAAAAGTCCAGATATCATTCCTCTCCAATTGATTTAATTCATCTTGCTTAGCTATAACTCAAAATTAATCTTTCAATACTTCAACAACATTTTTAGGTTCCACATTAGAAACAAAGCATGAATATCCAGCACAATCTTAGTAATTTACCTTAGGCTAGTCTCGAGTTTTTTTTTTCAATATTTAAATCGCCAATTATAACCTCAGTTAGATGATTCTTATGAATTCTAGATGATGGTTCAAAAGCTGTACCTGAATTAACATTTTTGTCTATCGATGTTGGAGGTGATGTTGCAACAGTGTCTTACAAATTTTTAAGTTGTTCATTTGTAGGAATATTATCGTGCCTGCTTGATTGTGAATCTTGATCATCAACCAAATTTTGTACTTTAGGCACCTTTTAGATAGGTTCATCATCAACAATCACAACATTGATGGTTTCCATCACGATCATTGATCTATTGTTGTATACCCTAGAAGTTTTACTGCTAGTATAACCAAGAAAGAAAACTACATCACACTTTCTCAAAAAATTTCCAGTCTTTCCCGATCTTTCAAGATATAACATTTGTTGCCAAAAGTGTGAAAGTATGCAACGGTAGGCTTCCTTCTTTTCTAAATTTTATAGGGTATCTTCAACAAGATACGTCTTAAATACGCCCTATTTGTGATATAGCAAGTCATACTTACCACTTCAGCCCACCATTTAGTGTAACATCCTTTCAAAGTTCTATTTTTATGCTTAACGACTTCATTTTGTTAAGGGATCTTTAGAGAAGCAAGTTCATATTGTATCCTATATTGGCAACAATACTGAGCAAATTGTCAGTTCTTGAACTCCTTTCTATGATCACTGTGGACTTTGATGATTTTGCTTGTTGTCTCACTTTTTTTTGTTGGTAGTTGATTGCACTTCTCAAGGCTAGAAAGTGTCTGATTTTTCCTTCAAAAAGTCAACCTAAGAATAATCATCTATGCAAACGAAAATATACCTTTTTCCTTTAATGCTTGTAATATCTGTTGGCCCCATCAAATCCATATGCAACAACTCCAACACTCTTGATGTGCTCAAATGTTGGATCTTTTTATGAGATTGTCTCCTTTGTTTGCCAAGTTGACATGGTCCACAAATTTAGATTGATACTTTGGACAATTTTGGTAATCCTTTGACAACTCTTGTTTTAAACAATCTTACCAAATTATGATGATTTATATAACTAGGTCCAATTACATGGCACCTTTGTCTATCTCTAAAAATCACATGTTTTCTAGCAAAGGTTTTGTAAACAATAAGAGTTTTTTAATCATCTGTCATGTGTTTTGAACTACTGTTAAAGTATCATATTTTTTTGAACAAGCATGTAAAGAAGTATAAGTAACAAGACACTTAAGTTCAGACTTGTTCACTCAAACCTTCTTTACGTGACTTCTTTTACCTTTAATGTCGCCAACATTGAGTGCAACATTACTGTCATATAGCATGTGATCGAATAGTACAGAGCATTTTTCAACTGGATTACTTATTTTTCTTGCAATAGGAGCTGAATTTTTGTGTTCTTCTCTTTTTCTTCCTACTAGATTTCTTGTTAATAGACGTTGGATCAAGCTTTTGTGGTGCAGTCTCTTTGACAAACTTTCTTTTTATTCTTGTGTATTAGATTCAACCTTTTCCACAAAACCTAAACCTTTTCAATCCTTTGTAATTTTTTCCACAGATAAAACATCATCCTATTGGCCTTTTCTAGAGTTTAATTTATTAAGGCATATTCAGCCTCATCTGCCCTCATTTTGGCTTCACAACAAACAACCTCAAGTTTCTTGTTTTCAACATTCAATTTATAATTTGCTTTAGTCAAGTTTTTAACTTCATTATTCAACTTACATACCTATTTTTTAAGGTCATCATTTTCTACTTGAAGAGATAGAAACTTATCACACGCTAATAATATGTATTAAGGATTTCTTCTTCAGAGTCACTGCTGTTGTACATAGATTGGTCTTCTATTGTTGTTTCTGATGTTGAAATATTATAGGCTGTATTTTTTGCTTTCTTGCAAACTGACTTGAATGCCACATGGTTGTTCGGTTTTCATTTTCTTCAAAATTTTCAAATCTTTATTTATTTCAAGTGGTGTTCATTGACTTTCCTTATTTGTTGGCACATGTAACTTGAATGTAGCTATTACCTCCACACTCATAGCATTGTGGACCATTCATTCGAGCATCAACATTTTCTTTCTTATTGAAGTTCTTGAAATTTTCTTTCGAATTCTTTTTAGACAACTTCCAAACTTGTTAAGCTAATTAAACCTTTTCTTCACAAGAATGTCTTCAACTTCTTGGCCAAGTACGTAGTGTCAACATCAATATTAGAACAATCACTATCAAAGTCACTTAAGTCTTCATATTGAAAAGCAATCTCTTTTTCTTTATCTTTTTTGGCATAATCTCATAAGTTTGCAGGGATCCCATGACTTCATCCAATTGCATATTGTCTATATCCCTTGCTTCCTTAATTGCAATTGCTTTAGGTGCAAATCTTTTAGGTATGGAATGCAAAGTCTTTCTTAGTAATTTTGCATCTTAATATTTCTTACCTAATGAAAAAGCTTGATTAGCAATGAAAAAAAGCTAACCATTGAAATCAACAATTGTGTCTTCATTTTGAGATTCTCAAACTTAGAGGCCAACATTTGTAGCTTTGAATTTCTGACCACACTTATTCCCTCATTAATATTTTGCATAATTTCTTGAGATTCCTTTGCAAACTCATAAGTAGAGATTATCTTGAATTGTTCTTCATCTGCAATAGTAAAAATTGCATTAATTGCTTTAAAATTACCTAAAGCTGCACAACATTCATTGGCAATCCAAACTTTGATATCTTTTCTAACTTTCATCCCTTCTATGTTCACTTTAATCGGTGGTGTCCATCCCAACTTAATTGGATTTCAAGCTTCTTCATCTTGTGATCTAATGAATGCATACATTTGCGTCTTTCAATATGGATAGTTGGAACCATTGAGAATTGAGGGATGTATTATAGAGGCTCTTTCTTTAGCACTCATGTGTACACACCTTCAGGAATAACCAAGATCACACCTAGTTCAAACCAAGCACAATATACTACTTGACTTTGATACCACGTGAAAAACACAACGGTAATGTTAGTAAGAGAATTGTAAAAACACGACATAAATATGGGTCTGCAAAAAAACAAAATCACACATTCATACATAAAAGATAGTAAAATATGAAACATCAAATTTGTTAATGCAATTCGAAACTTTACTCCTACGTCTGTAAGCACTAAGTTAAATTAATTCCACTATTACTCACAACCAATATTGAACAATAAAGGTGAACAACCTTCAAAACAATCACACAAACCCAACATCTTCTTCAAAGTGACCAAATCAGTTGGTGGCATCAAAACTTTCCACATTTGTACTTTATCTAAGCTACCGTTTAGGCCCAACACTCACACTCTCAGTTGGTTTGTGTAATAACCATGTCATTCACTCACGTTAGACTCACAATAAAGGTGTTTGACATTCAAGGTTATTAGCTCTCTCACGCTAGCTAATGGGAGGCTAAAGTTGTTGATTCTCACTTTTGGAGTAGTCAAGTATTTATAGTTGTGAATTGCAGATCACCCATTCCAATAAAACTCATTGTTGACAAACTTTAACTCCTACAAATTCAGTTGAAGATAAGTATCAAATTGTTGTTGCCAACATTCAATGGAACACTTGAATAGACTTGGCTATTGATGTATATCCAATAGCCAAGTTTGTGACAATCCAAACTTCTTCAATCCTATTTGGTATCAAGACTCCAAATTCTTCAAAATTCCACACTTTCGGACAATGTCTATCCACTAGCTATCATTATCATTAAATTAATTTACAAAGTACATCAAATAAATCATCCAACTCGGACATCAAACTCAAGTGTCCAAGTGAATTTGGGAACTGTTATTCATCAAAAATTTTGTATGGATGTAGTTGTATACAAATGTACTAAATATAATTTAAGTAACAAAATGGAACATCAACCAGCGGAACAAGAATTCGTCACTAGCACAAAAATTCATGTGAAAGGTAAAGAATCAAGAGAAGAATATTCAAGGAAAGGAAGATATTTGCTGTAACGGACTCTGATTGGTGTAGGAAGAAATGTTCCTTAATTTATTACTTGCCTACTGTTCTGGCAGGAAGCCCTTAACTCCTATAGCATAAGGTAGTTAATTGACATATTGAAAACTTTGTTAGGTATCCAGTGTTAATGAGTGACTCTACCACCGAATGAATATCATACACCTTTTTAATAATTACGATTAAATGTTTAGTGTGGTAATTAATATGGAATTATCCGAATTAACCAAGGGCTCTGAAATCCCTAGAAGCCACTAATTCTTGTCTATTTTTTTTGGTTGGCTCGTGGTATGTGATTGTCCAAAGATGAACTATAGCTCATTGACTCAAAACACCGTCACCATACACTAGAGAAGCAAAAGTACAAATCTATTTAATTACTAAAAATTATTATTTCTCGCATTATGTGACCCTTAAATCATCGTGAAATCATTTTCCAGCCGTACCTCCAATTACAGTGAAATAAGGTTGTCTATTTATCAATTCGCTAAAAGGCCATACTCAAGGAAATAAAATATAAATTAAGACATAAAATCGTTATGTTTGTTTGGAATTTTGATAGAAATAAAAATAAAAATTATAAGCGATAAAATTTTGACTTATTTAAATTTAATTATTTATCGATAAAATGTTATGGATAAAAAAAAATAGTTGAGGATCTCCAACCAAACATAGCCAATATTTGTCGTTGAGTTGACTTCAATGACTATCAATTTGTGATTGTGACAATCTTAATGCTTAATCACTTTTTTTCAATGCAATTTGCCACAATCTTAAAGTACTGGTATATTTCACGAAGTGTGGGATAGAATTATCCCTGACATGCCTAGTAGTCTGCTGCCCAATGGATAAAGTGTTATTACACCATAATCTTTGAAATTTAAATTTAATCAGGTTCAATTAATTACGTGATAAATGTCATGATATAGTTGATCGTTGAATTTAATCTATATATTAATTAAATGACAAGTACTAGCATATGACTCATATTCTGCTTTAATTTTCTAAAAATATGTAAGGAAGCATTATATTAAAATTTTTAAGTGATGATAAATTTTTGGTCACTAAACGTCAGCCACTAGTTATTGACAATAAATTAAATTATATATCAACATAGCCACTAACTTTGTTGTAATACTTGTTATTTAGAAGGAAAAGGTCGTAACAAAACTAAATCACAGAGTATCGATCAATTATTGTTGTGAATGAATAAAATTATATATCTATATTTTCGACAACATAAATGAAAACTAACTTGTTGTAATACTTGTTATAGAGGGAAAGAGTTGTAATAAAACTAAATCAGAGTATCAATATCAACTCTACTGTTGTAAATAAATAAAATTATATATCTATATTTTCAGCAACATAAATGAAAAAACAGATCAAATTAAAAATTATAAATGAGGATGCACTAAGAGATAATAAAAATTATGTCACTTGGTGGCTCTATTTAGAAATAATAAAAATAAATTGAAGTTATAAGAATAAAAATATAAAAAAGGTACTGTAGACAAAATTCTTATAATTAAATTTTTATAAACAAGAAATTTATACAAATATAATTTAAATCTAAATTGAATAAATTTAAGTGAGTAAAATTTCTTATTTAATTCTCTAATTCTTTCTTTGACTTAGAAAGATTTGGAAACTTTAGAGAAAAAAAAAGGTCAACAAGAATTTATTGATTTGATTTTTTTGAAGTTTGCATGGCCTTTGAGAGACACTAATTTCTTGGTTTAACACTATGATTCTGGATTAAAATGCTAAAATTTGATGAATTTCATGAAGAACTCTTTGAATATTTTGAATATTCTTTTAAGAATGCAACTAAAATTAGATGAACTTTTGAGTTTTGATACCTTTTAATGCTTTTGGGACTTCAATTAACAGTAATTTATTGGTTTAGATGTGAATTATATGCTAGGATTTGATGGAATTCAGGCATATAAGGCCATGAATACCTTAGAACTTCTTTTAAGGTGCTGAGAGTACTTTGACATCTTTTATTCAAGACTTCTTCAATTGTTAAATTGTCATGAAGTCTGTAAATACCACCTTTATTTATAAAGATGGAAGAGGCATTCTTGCCATATTCGTATAATGATGTAGTAAAATCTAGTTGAAAGATAATATAAGATTTGATATTATTTTCTTTAATTGCAATATTATAATTTCACATGTCAAAACATAAATATTAACCTTCTATAATTTAAGAAGATTTGGTTTGGTTGTCAAATTGGTAAGATTTGATATTTGGCGCAATTTAATTAGCGGACCTTAACATGTGTTATCATTTGATTGGTTGACTGTATTAAAATATTAATTTATTTTATTATTTAATTTGATTGGCCAGCATACATTAATTGTCTACAAGTGCCTATTAGAGAGCACACTACAATAAAGAAATTTAGATAAATTAATTGGAAGCCCATTACGTTTAGCTCTTATTTTTGACCAAATAAAATTTGAAAAATATTCAAATTATATAGGTAATAAAATAGAAAATATATAACTTTAGACACCGTAATTGGACACAATAAGAATAGAATAGCAGCTAAATGTATATATATTGACAATAGAAGAAATTAAACAAAAGTAGAAAAATATATATTAATAAAATTTTAATGGATTTGATTTGGATGATATTATTTTTAGTTCAATCTCATAAAAGTTATTAGAAGGATTTGTAAGGTGTATGCAATAAGAGTTTGAGATGAGGATGGTAAGAGTTTGAGATGAGGATGGTTGGTGACCAGATGTACTTCTTGGATCTATAAATCAAGCAAATGAATGAAGTTATGTTTATTTTATAATCCAAATATACTAAAAACTTGTATAAAAATTTGGTTTTGATGGAGGTAGGCAGTTGCATCAGGAGTGAAGTTACACAAGAATGAACAGAATAAACCAATTGATAAAAGTCTATATAAAAGTATGATTGGAAGCTTGTTATACCTAACTAAAAGTAGATTAGATTTATATTTCGGTATATATGTTTATATCAAGTATCAAATAGCCCCAAAAGAAAGTCACATGAAAGCAGTGAAAAGAATTTTAAGGTATGTGAATTTTGCAACCGACCTTGGTATATGGTAGGCTAAGAATTCTAAAGTGAGTTTGGTTAACTATACCGATGCTAATTGGGCTCGTAATTATGATGATTAAAAAAGTACCAGGAGATAGTTTCTTACTTAATTGGGTTAGTAATTGGGAAAGAACCTAATATCTTGGTATAGTAAGGAACAAAGTTACTTATTTCCACATCTAGGGTTGAACACATTGTTGCAAGAATTTGTTGTGTTCAATTATTAAGACTAAAGTAGACGATAAATAACTCTGGAGTGTCTATAGATGGGTTGACGGTATTTTGTGATAATAAAAGTGTCATTGATATTACAAAGAATCTTGTTCAACACTCAAGAACAAAACATATAAACATAAGATATCACATCACCCGCGAGATTGTAAAAAGCAAGATTATTGTTGTAACTCGTTCTGCAACAAAGCAATAAGTAACACGCATTTTTACAAAATCTTTGGATGAGAACAAGTTCGAATTTCTTAAAAAATCACTATGCTTTTGCCTAGTTTGACTTTTTAACTAGAATTAAATAAGAAGGGGTGTGAGGGCTTTTGTGTAACATCTCAATATTTTGAAGTCCTCGAAACATAAAATGAACTACACAAGATCCTATCCAGGTTAGTTTTTAGCCCTTAATGATAGTAATAAGGGCTTAACCATTGTTTTTGTAGCAGTTATTTAGAAGTTATTGTAGGCCCTAATCATTCATTTAATACGAGAGGCGTGTTGAGTCTCTCTGACTTCCCCAGAATTTCTTCTCTCCCCGAAACAAGAATAAAAAATCACATTGTTGTTGCAACTTGCAACATTACTCAATTATAATGGATTTGATTCGGAACAATTTAAAAATAAACATTTTATCTTAAAATTGAAAACATATTATGAAGTACAAAATGCATAATTATAAACCTCAGCAAAGCAAATTTTATTATTAAGTATACGAAAGAATGAATTCCCTTATACTCACTCTTTTCAAATATCGTATAAATTTTATAAAAGAGAAACTCCATTTTACAATTGATGGAACGAACTTCATGATTCTTTTTTATAAACAAATGTCAGATCAATTAATTAAATCACTTCAATGAAACATAAGAAAAAATTAAAACAAAAACCAACTTGTATCTCAAAATCATCTTAAAGTTATTATATATTAAAAAATTGTTTCGAAAAAATAATAATTCTCTAAACAGCATTTGGGTTTCCAGAAACTCAAATACCAAAAAGAATATAAAGTGTGCTTTGATTTGCAGCATTTTATTTTTGAGGTTGTAAGATTTAGGAGAAAATATAAAACCAATCGTATATGCAAAAAAAAAAAAAAAAAAAGGCAAAAGTGAAATATATAAAAAGAAAAAGGAAGTGATAATGATAGTTGACTTGTGATTTGATTTAATTAATTCGACTAGGTCCTATATATTGAAATAGCTAGAATTACGCGCAATTTGTATTAATCAGATCCCCGTTAATTCCACACTTTGGAACTACTTGGAGGGGCCAATTTGAGATCTTCCAAATTTAATATGAGCACTTTTTAAATTTATATTATAATTAAGTTAACAAAGATTTTTTTTTTTGTTAAACAAATTGAAATTGTTCAATTACTCTTATTTATTTTTTCATTTTCCTAACCTTCTATTTCTCTCATTTTTAATTGTATCATTTTTATTCGTTTCTCTCTTAATTTTTTTCTCTTTTCAAATGCTTTTGAATTTTATTTACTTTCTTATTTTAAATATTTTATACTTTTAATCTTAAATATTTTTAATTTTATTATTGAGAATGAAATAAATTTACACACACATAAAGTGTACTATTGTTACTAATTTCTTTATTAATTCACAGAGTTTGTTAGCTAATTTAAACCAATTAGTACTTTGGGGTAGTGGGGCGGTGCGAAGGGTTGCGTTTGGGTGGTAACAATTTGGGATCTGATCGAAAGCCATTTCTTTATACCTTTTCTCCTTTTTTTTCCATTTTTGTCTGAATAATGTTTCCAAAAATGAAGTTAATTAAACACAGTTAGTGGCCCATTTCTTATGGCGATAACTATTATGGCTGCGTTAAATCCTCGTAACTATTAATCACTTTCATTAAAAAATTTTACAAACCAATCATTTACCATACAAAATTTATTCAAATTTAAATTTAAATTATCCATCTTATAACTTTTATAATTAATTAATTATTTTTACATCATTATATCTATTTACTTTAAAATCAATATTTAGCCATATAATTTTTCTATACTTACATTTATTTTTTATATCTTATAAATCTATATAATGTCAAATCATCTAATCATTATTATGTATTCAATATACATAAAAATAATTTGTCTATCTAACCCAAATATTAATATCAAATATAAATTTCCTCTCGATTAAAGTATCAAAATTTTTCTACCCATTTTAATAAGTAACCAAACATACCTTCTTTGTTCTTGTCACGCAAACTGGTCTCCAAAGTACTTTAGTTTGGTGGTTGCAAAACCTAAACCAACATTGTTAAAGTCGGACCAGACAAAGCCGATCTGACTGATTTAACTGAAAACCGGCCCAATGTTTGGTTCGGACATTGCCAAAATCGGAAAAAAACCAAAAACAAACAAACAAATTGGAATCCCGGTAAAACTGGGTTGGCCTTAAAAAAAGTGAAAGAAACAAAGCGGCAACTGACGGTGGAAGAGAAGCAGCGGCTCTGCCGTTAATTTCCCATGCACAATTAATGAGGTTCATTAATATATGCATACATTAATTGGTGTTAATTATCATTGTAAATGTGAGTTACTTTTTGTACACGTATTTATCCATCAAATGTCAAATTGAATGTAATATTTTCTTTATTTGATATCTTTTGTAAATTTTATAGGGGTCAAAAATCAAGAAAATTTGGTGAAAGAAGAATAAAATCTCTAAAAATTGTTCTCTTCTTTGTGTTAAAAAATTATGATTGATTAATATTTAAAATATACAATTTAGTTTTAATTTTCAAAATTTTATCTGATTTTTAATCATCTTAAACTCTTAAGAAAATAAAAAATGTGATGGTGTTATAATAGAATTTCTATTGTGTAATTAAAACGAATTTGTGGTGCAATCATATAAATACTAAATACGAGGACTATTTATTTATGCATAGACAATACTTTTCTTGGGTTGCACTCAACATGATTTAATTGCTACGTTTGAATGTGATTTTTAATTTATTATATAATTTTTAAATAATATATTGGTTATACTAGATTTGATGGTTTATTTAATTTGGAGTTGCTCTTATTTTTATTTAATTAATCCATGCATAAAAAAATTTGTATGAATGTATATATACCTTTTACATGTCCATCAATTTACATGCATAAGTATATGTAAATATACACACATATAAGTGGGTTAACCAGTTTTTGGAAAACGGGTGGATTGGTTAGACCGATTACCCAACAGAATCACTGGCTTAATGACCGATTTAATTTTAAAAACATATATATATTTAGAAACTTGGGCTATGTTTAGAACCCATTTTCCAAACTTCCAACACACATCAAACTTTATATTAAAAAATATATTACTTGACAAAATTTTCATTTATATTGAAATTCAAATTTTTTCCTTTTACATATATATCCAACTCATTATATTTTAATCTGTACATCTATTCATAATTGAATCAATATCTATGCATATGTACATATATACTCACATTTATATAATACACACCTTAAAAACTAATTATTATCACTATATATTATTACATCATCCAATTATTTTTTTATATAATATATATATATATTCAAATAAATCAAAAGTTGTAAAACATTAAAATATTACAATTGAATATACTACTCATTTCAATAGAAAAAATGCAAACTTAGTTCACTAACTTTAGGGGTGGCATTTTTAGGATATATAAATCTAAAAATGGTAACTTAGTCCTATGAATTTAAAAGACTATCACTTTAAGGACGGGACTACATTAGATTCCAAGTTTCCAATTAAAATGTGAACACATGGGTCACATGACTGCTTACAGTGAGGCCAGAGGCGCCTTCAGTCCCACATGTGAGGTCGAAATTCTGAAGTGGTTGGCCAAGGCAACACATTTGTCCATTGAGTAGGCCATGTGGATAGTGATATGAAACAAATGGCTACATCAGCACAACAACTAGAGGGAATTTCAAACGTCATATTAAGAAACATGTTGAACCCAAATTTTTTGTCATTTGAACAGGAGACCTAGTTTTTAGTTACTTCCCTCTACTCTCCCTTTCATTTTCTCGTACTTCTTAACTCCAAAATCAAGCAAATACAAGCAACAACTATGGCATGGAATGAGAAAATAGTGGTAGTTCATGGGCAAAACACTATAGGCATGCCTCCTCCACCATACCATAAGTGAAATGACACTTGTGTGTGGAATGCATGATATTGTACTAATGTCATCGTAATGTGGTGTTGGAAACCCTTGTAAATGACATAAATGGGCCATGGCATAGTCCTCTTAACCTGCATGTTTAAGTCCCTTGCTTGTTGTCATGTATACAATTTTTTAATCTGACTTGTAGTCCCTTTATACCTTTTGGTCTATGGAGTTAATAACCATGGGTGGGGATTTATAAAAGTTGTAATTTTGTTCATTTTTGCATATGCTATTTTGTGCACAAATCCTAAAAGCTCGCCTATTACACTTGTGATCCATGTTAGGGGAAAATCTATCTACATTCCTTAGGCAAAGGACTTAGGTGGGTATGTATGTAAGCTTGACTCCATAGATGCAAATGATATGTCCCTTTTAAATATGAGAAGGATGTGTGATGCTATACACATAAGGCAAGGGAGAAGGTACTACATAACTATAAGCAATGGTTTTAAGTTGCTAGTTGACGATGCAGACATGAAGTATCATTCATTAAAACACGTAAGCTTACGTGTAAGAAAAATGCACATATATGTAGAAGTTGAGGCTATAGATGTAGGGAAGAGTACCAAAACAGTTGGGGAGGGAGATAAGGAAAAGGAATATGATCATGGGGACACTAACTTTGATAAATTTGTAGAAGGTGAATATGACTTGGGTGTGGAGAAAAATGATGATGAATTGTTTGATATGTATGTTGATGATGATGCTAATTAGTCTGCAATTGACTTCAAAAATCTATGCTTAACTTGGACGAAGGTTGGGTTGGTAGATGCTTGGAAGCAGGTGATGGTGATAATATCTAGGGCATGGACTCAAAAGATTTTGTAAAGACAAATGATGAAATAGATGACAACATGCTTTTTGATGAGAAATTGGATTTTGATATTGATCATGTGTAGTGTTTAGTACAACAGATGAGCTCCAATGTGCATGAAGGGCCTGTTGGCACAATGAGTAGATAGACACTGAAATTGTGATTGTGGTGCCAAATGTGGATGATGAGCTTCCTAGAATACGAAGGGAGATAGAGGTTGGTGATGGTAAGGATTTAAGGTAAAATATGATGCCTAGTGTAGCTAAGGGCTTTGCTAGTACAAAGAGGCAATCACTGAATGAAATGATGGTAGAGAAGCATATTGGGACAAGAAGGCTTAGTGTTGATGACTAGACAGAGAATGACCTAAGTGATGATGACACTAACTCACAATATTTTGAGAGTGACTATAATGGAGCTAGTACAAACAATGATGTGATGTTTCAAGAGAATATGGATTAGGAAACAAATATATTGGTTGAAAATGCAAACCGTAGTGTTAATGTGAAAAAAAGGATTTAGCTAAAGAAGAATTAGTTGAGAGTGACACTGAGTTAATTGAGAACAACCGTTAGATGGTCTAGAAGTTGAAACTTGGCCTACTTTCAATCCAACACAAGTGTTCAATCCTATATTTAAATTAGGGATGATTTTTAGCACAAAAGCCAAGTTTAGGAAAGCAATGCAATTCCATGCCATTCAAACAAAGAGCACAATCAAATTCACAAAAAATGACAAGTCTAGGGTGTATGCAATGTGTGTTGAGGATGAATGTGAGTGGAAAATATATACCACAATAGTAAAGAATGAAAGTACCTTTCAAGTAAACTTCTGTAATTCTATCACTCATGCCCTCAAATATTTAATGTGAAAAATGTGAGGACCAAGTAGTTGAGTGAAAGGTTCTCGGAGAAGTTCAAGTCTAATCTAAAGAGGAATGTTAAGGGCTTCAAAGTAAATGTTATAATGAAATTAGACACTATGTATCAAAGGATCGGGCCTACATGGCCAAAAGAAGGGCTTTAAAATTGATTGAGAGCAACCTTAAATTGCAATATACAAAGTTGTGGGACTATGCTGATGAGTTGAGGAAGACTAATCTGGATCCACCACAATTTTAGGGACTTAAGAAGAAGATGAACATGTCAGTTTGATAGATTTTATTTTTGCTTTATAACATTGAAACAATGATTTGTGGTAGGGTGTAGGCTTATCATAGGAGTGGATGGATGCCACTTAAAAGGGCCTCCTGAAGGAGCGTTGCTAACAGTTGTGGGGATAGATGTCAATAACAATTTGTTTCTTATTGTATGGATGGCCATATACAAGGAGTGTATTGAGACATGGGAGTGGTTTCTTATTACATTAAAGTAAGATTTGAACACTTTGAATGAAAGTGCTTACACTTTCATGTCAGATAAATAGAAAGGCCTCATTCAAGCTTTCCTACAGGTGCTACCTAGATGTGAGCACATATTCTGTGTAAGACATTTACATAACAATTTCAAGGCTGCTAATTTCAAAGGTTTGGCATTTAAAAATGTATTGTGGAAGACTGCAAAGGCTACCACACTTGGAGAGTGGAATATGAGGATTCAGCAACTAAAGGATCTTGATCCAAATGTACATGATTAGTTAGTTGAGAAGCCTACCAAGGAGTGGACTAGATCACACTTTATTGGACAAGCTAAGTGTGAAATACTATTAACAATGTATGTGAGTCATTTAATGCTAATATGCTTGACGCTAGGTTAGACCTATTTTAACTATACTTGTGTGGATAAGGGAGTATAATATGAAAAGGCTTCAAGAGAATAGGGATAAGGCTACTACAAAGTAGAAGAAAAGGTTGTATTTTAAAATTAAGAAAATCCTTGATAAGGCTATTGGGGGTTGGGTGATTGGATTCCTATTAAGTCAAATGACTTACACTATTAAATTTCATACTTCGATGGTAGTCAATTCTATTTGAACTTGGAGAAACGAGAGTGCACTTGTAAGAAATGGCAACTAAATGGAATTCCATGCATACACACATGCAATACCATTGTGGCTCAAGGAGAACAGCTAAAGGATTATATTCATTTATGTTACTCAATGAAAACTTATAGGAGGGCATATGGACCTACACTCATGGGGATTAATGGGCCAAATGTGTGGGGTAAAACCTTATTTATCCCACCATTGCCTCCAAATTTTAGCAAAGGAAAAGGAAGACTTGCAAAGGCTAGGAGATTAGAACGTAGGGAGGCTGTAAGGAAGACAAAGATGAGGAGTAGTGGCTCACAATATAAACTGAGGAGATAACAAAAGACAATGAGTTGTAAGGTGTGGGGAGAGCCTAACCATAATGCAAGTAAGTGTCCAAAGAAAGTTGATTTGCAACAAACCCCATTGAAAGACATAGGACCTAGTGTGTTTAGCACACACACTAGTGATACCTTAGTAGTTAGCTATTTATTACATGTCACTTAGTGTTGCATGATTAATATAACTTAGTCATACATTCTCAATGTGATATGCAAAACTTGATTAATGAACACGCTACTCCAGTAGCTCCAATGGGCAAAGGCAGGAAAACCTCCACATGAAGTGATGCACTTAGAAGAAAATCCTCAAGAACTATAAGTGACGTGTGACATTATATTAGCTACTTGTTCCTTGTAGGTTTTCTAACTCATGTGCTTTCTCAAGAAAGTATTGTGTTTTCCCAAGCCATTACGAAACAACACATGACCCATCTTACATAACCTAGCACTTAAACATCACAAACTACTTAACACAGTCAAAAGGTATTTTGTGCCTAATCATTTTGTAAATTGGTCGATCTAAGTAATAATGTCTTCATTATTTGTCTTCTTTATAAGGATAAGGATAGAAAGGGACACCATTTAGACCACTAAGGCCATCTATCTGACTTACAACTCATGGTGATCCAACTAAGCAAACAATCCAACGTAACCTACTCTATTGCCACCTTCAACAATAGTTGGAGTGGATGACATTGTCACACAAACTCGGGTGACATACACTGAAAGGCCTACTGCAGCAACAAGTGTCCCAATGCCTAATCCCTCAATGCATGACCAACTGCTTATATCAAAGCAACTACAAGCATCACAATCTAAGCTAACCTTATCACTAAGGCTAAACATCAAGGTACCTCCACCTCTTTTGGGTAGCCATATAGTGCCCACATTCAGTTCCCAGACTTTTATGTCTTGTATCAAGCCTATAGTTCATGATGGAGGTCAAAAATTTGTAAAACTCTCAAGTTGACTTGCTGAAATGCTAAACATAGCCAAGACAACAAAAGGAAGAAGAAGGTGGGGGGAGGGGGGAATTAATTGTGGTGCAGTACCCTTTGACAATGATTTATATTTTTTGCAATGACTTTAACTTTAGCAATGTCTTATTTTTTTGGCTATGGACCAAAACTGTGGATGTTTGTATAGTGTAGAGGACAATTGTGGATGTTATGTGATCAACAATATCGTGGATATAATGAGGATCACAATATTACTTCAATGTTCATGTAATGCGAATATTAGTTGCATCTGGCGTAAGTTGCCTTCAATAATGATCAACTCATTTGTGCAACTATGCAATCACCAAGAATCATTGACATTTGTTCTATTTAAACTCATTTGATACACATATTATGTGATGAACTAATTACATTGTTACATTGATACAAGAAAAATGAAATTTGAAAAATCTACATAATTCATTAGCTTAATCAATTGCACAAATACAACCAAGGACATTGCCAAAAGAACATCACACTGGCAACCAAAACAAACAACTCCCAGCCGCACTTCCAACTAACAAAATTACTATGACAAAAACCATGGCAATTGCCATACACAAGAAAAAAAGATACTGCCAACAAACAGAGGAAATTAAGCATCACCTGGCCATCTTGTACATTCCCAAATGTTGTGTCGTCTATCACTCTCAATATCCAAACCAATGAAAGGAAGCGGAAAAGCATTCGCAAGAGCAAACTATAGAGCTTTTTGTTCTCGAGTCTTAGCATAACCACTTCATCCTCCAACCCATTACACGTCCTCAACAATCCTAGAATCACCACCGTGACTCTCTGACACATTGGGGAGAGGTCCTTCTAGGCAAAAAATTTATGTCTTCCTCTTTGGCATCACTAAAATAGTAGTTCAAAAAAAGTAAACAAAATGCAAATAAAGAAGTAGCAAAGTGACGCGATTTAGGGATCTGTCGAATTTTATTTTTATTTGTTAATGGGCTTTATTAATAAGTTAGGCCATGTGGACTTTTTAGATTAGGATTTGATAGGATTTAGTATAAATAGTACTTTTATTCAATTAAAACACAGAGAGATCTTTGATATATTTGAATTAAGAGTTATCAAACTACCTAATTTTTTCTGGATTTGAGAATACTCAAATCAATTCAACAGGGGTGATCCTTGTATAAATCGTGATATATCAATCAATTTCGGCGTATCGATTGTGGCTGCTCTATCACACCGTTTATCAGTTTTTGGGTTCAATTTTAGTTTCAATACGTCGGGTCAAGCGCTTTGATGCATAGTTCATATTTTTGGAATCTAATTTGAATTCAATCTATTTTTATTCTTTTGTTGCCTTCCCTTTGATCACATCAGTTGGTATCAGAGTGGATTATGTCCGTCTACATTGGGTTCAATCTAATTCTACCACGTTAGGTTGACGTTCATCACTCGGTTCGTGTCGCTAAAATCCCGAATTGGGTTCGGTCAAGCCGTTCACTATCTTTCTTGTTTCTGCTACCTCGCCTAATCACGTCAGTTGGTATCAGAGTAAGGTAGTATCAAATTCTAATTTGATACGCTTTGCTGTTGAGAGAAAAAAACAAAAGAAAAAAAGAACAGAATTCAAAAAGTTGTTTAGTTGCTGAATTTCCTACTTCACCTAAGGACTTGTTTGGTTGCTGGGTATTGGGAAAAAATACAAAAAGAGGAAAGCAGAAAAAAGAAAAAGGGTAGAAAAATAGTGAAAAAACTATGAATGAAAAAAGGAGAGAGCAAAAAAAATACAAAAGTGTGAGAAAAAAATTGCAAAAATTGCAAAAAAAAAAGAGAGCAAAAAAAAAACAAGAGTGAAAAAAATATTAAAAAAATAAAGAGAGAGGAAATTTATCTGCATATATTTTTACAGGATATTGAATGATCATGCATATTATAAGAAGCGAGTGTTTGATGAAATTCAAAAGTTTTCTAGAGTTGTGGATAAACTACAAAATTGTCTTGCTTGGGACAATCGTACCTTAAGCACGAGAAGACAATAAATAGATATATACCGTCAAGGTACCATCATGGTAAAGATTATAGATCGAATGAGGATGAATACGATGTAGATTCTTATAGTGAAAGTCAATCTTTGTTGTGTTTTAATTCCTTTCAGCGTAAACATAGCATGAATGAATGTCGAAACGAGGAAGTTGATACTCATATTGGCATTAGTAAAGTTATGGAAGAGAAGAAAAGTCCACCAATAAAGATGTTATCTTTGCCTGAAGCGAAGAGTGTAGAGGATATGCCATTGGATGAAATAAAACATAAGACTGGCAATAGCTCTAGCACCCATGTGGAGATTGAGGAAGAGAAAATTGTGAAAGAAGACATAACAGAAGCTGTATTAGAAATTGAGGAAGATAAGGTTGAGAAGGAAGAATCCATAGAACTAAAAGTGAAGTTGAAGACGAGAGCGAAAATAGAAATGAAGAGCCATTAAAAGAATGAGAGGTTGAGCTTCTAAAGAGTCACAAATTTGTTGACCCATTTGACCTTTCAGTGCCACCTTTGTCTATTTGTGATTTTCAGGACTTGGAGTTTTTGCCAACCGAGGAGATTTCGTACAAATGTTTACGTAAGTACTTGGAGAATGCACCTATCATTCTGCATCGTTCATTGTTAATGTATTATTGTTGGTCTTGCGTCATCACATGGATATTGTACATGCACATGTTTAACTCTAGAGCCTTGAAAGAAAGTAATTGTGGAGCCTCAAGAGGATTCGGTAAATTATTGTTTGATCTCAAAGTGCATAAGCTCGAATCGAGGACAATTCACCTTCAAGAGGAGGGGTATGACGCGATGCAAGGATCCATAGAATTTTATTTTAGCATTTATTATTTTTATTTTTATTTGTTAATAGGCTTTATTAATAAATTGGGCCATGTGAGCTTTTTAAGTTAAGGTTTGATAAGATTTAGTATAAATAGTATTTTTATTCAATTAAAACATAGAGAGATCTTTAATATATTTGAATTAATAGTTATAAAACTATCCAATTTTCTCTGGATTTAAAAATACTCAAACTGATTCAACAGATGTAATCCTTGTATGAATCGTGACGTATCAATCGATTTTGTCATCTTGATTATGGCCATTCTATCACGTTGTTTATCAGTTTTTGAATTCAACTTTAATTTCAATACGTCGGGTTGAGCACTTTGATGCACGGTTCATGTTTTTGGAATCCAATTTGAGTTCAATCTATTTTTATTCTCCTGTTGCCCTCCCTCTGATCACGTCAGTTAGTATTAGAGTGGATTTTGTCCATCTACATCGGGTTCGATCCAATTCTACCACGTTGTGTCGGTGTTCATCGCTCGATTTGTATCCTTGGAATCCCGAATTGGGTTTGGTTACGCCATTCTCTATCTTTCCTATTTTTGCTACCACGCTTGATCACATCACAAGGGCAAGGATGCAATCATATTACCTTGTACTCAAGGTAAGAAAGAAACCTTCTTCTAGGGTTTTCATTGGTTTAGGATGTCCGGAGCACAACTTTCTTTCCACAAAGGCATTCAACATCACCAATATTGTAAAACAGTTTTAGGTACTAAGCTGGGTGGATAAGACCTTAGGTAGACAAATTTATGCTTCTTTGGGAAGGAACAAGTATTGTGAGATTATTTTGGCCGTGCCAAAAAAGAGAAAAGAAGAAAGGGGCAATCGAGGGGAAAAAAGAAGGGTTTTGTTTGACTTTATCTGAAATTAGAAAAGAAAAGAGGGAAGAACACATTTATGGGGGAATTCCCTCCTTTAGTTATACTGATATGGCCATTTTTTTCTACATCACCGTCCACATGGCTTGCTCAATGGACCAATGTGTTGTCTTGACAAGCCACTTCAGATTTTCAATCTCACATGTGGGACAGAAGACGCCTCTGGCTTCACATGTAGGATTTTCAAGAGATCACAGGACCAGCGCATGCAAATTTTAGCCGAAAACTTGGTCTCCAACGTAGTCATGTCCTTAAAGTGTTATTTTTGTTGAACTTGTATGGCTGATCACCATTTTTGGATTTTTGTATCCCAAAAATGCCACCCTCCTAAAGTTAATGGACTAAATTGCATTTTTTCCCCATCTTAACAAAACTCAAACCATATATCATCTTTCACGAAAACTCCTTACCCAAACATAGCCTTGAAGATTGAAGCAACAGTGGGTGTCCCAAATGACCTTTGACCAAGAGACAAATTTTTCTCTATATACACGCACTTACAGTTTTTTACCTCACTGGTATCGTAATCACATTGAATCCATAATATTCTTGTTTATTGAAACTAATTAAATCTCTTCAGGAATACATTTCCAGAAAAAAAAATCTATAATATTTAGCCTCCAAGTAGCCTCTATTGAAACAAAAGTGTTGAAGTCAAGCCATATCACACTTTTGCCGTTAGCCTCTTCCTTTCGTTTTTCATGGTATCTCTTGAGAGTCGGATCTTTCGTCATTATTGTGAGGTCGGTCAATTTGTGGACCACGAAATTAATTAAGCTTACTTCTAGCTAAATGCTAATATTCTTTTCTTTTTTTTCAGAATTGTACATTAAATTTTAATCCACACACTATTATATATATTTGATTTACTGATAATTGATTACATGACACTAAAATATAATAGTATAATATATGCGTTTATTTAATTAAAAATCCATAATATGCAATCAATGTTTATTACATAATACATCTAGCTGAGATAGGGTTTTTATAACTTGCATAATGATTTTGAATATTACAAAATATTGTATATTAAAATTAATTAAACAGCTGTTTGAAAAACAGTATAAAATTATAATAGATAACTCAAATTACGTGTATAATTTAATCTCTCATATTCTTTTCACAATAATTCATCATATTCATTTTATAATTAATATTTTTCAGAAATCTTTAAGAAAGCTGTTTAGGGAATAAAAAAAAGCCAATTAAGCAAATATAGTTTAAATTTTGAAATTCCCAAAAATTGAAATAAGAGGAATAAATGGGGGAATATACACAAACGCGCTCGCATATAGTGAACTCCGTGGGACAATTAAGCAGCTTCAATATAATGGAAATATCAGGTTTATTTCAATAAGCAATAACACTAGATTTATTGAAGTAAAATATTGCAAATTGGATATCTCAAAAAAGCATGCAGAACATCAAAAAGAAAAATGGAAAATTGGGATATAATGATAATAATAATTATTATCGTTGTTGTTATTCAGTCCAGAAAAAAAAAATTACAAACGCACTTCTTCCCCTCTACCCCTTTGTTCAGTATTCTTGCTATCCGGCAACTCCTCAAAGGTCACAAAAATATCTATCGCGACTTCGTTATCGTAATCAACAATGTCATTAATGGGTTTGACGATTCCACAGCGAAGAGACTGCTTCAGTTGTTTCTGGTCTGTTGGCTTTGGCTTTTGGAAAAGTGCCTGTTCGGAGAGTTCATGAACTGACATCGAGATTTTCTCGACATGTTCGATAATGTCGATTAGTAGAGCTACAACGACAAATGCTTGCATGACTTCATCGATGTCTGCCTTCGTGGGAAGCGAATTTTCCAGCTCGTGTTTCAGGTCACTGGCAGAAGACTTGGAGTTCTGTAAGTAAATTCCGACTGCAGATGATGGAAAGATCAGGTTTTTGACTGCAGAGCTCAATTCTTTCAATGCGTCCCCTAATTCTTTGCCAATGGTAGCGCATGATTTCTGGATTTTCTGGTGAAATTCTGATGTTGCCTGCGTGTGAATTTTTTCAATAATTTATTTTGGAATTCTTTGTATTAATTTAAAGGATGAGCGGATAATTATATATTATAATTAATTTTTAGCACGATCCTGAAATTTTTATTAATAATTAAAGAAAATTAAATTTTTTTTATTTTTCCGTGTAAGTAGGCCTCACTTTCTAGAGGCAATGCATATTGTGCAAATTGCTTTGAATTTAGTATGCGAATTATTGCTAAAACTACTTGCAAAGAATTCAACAATTAAGGACAAACACCTATGGACAACACCGTGTATAGACACGGCTTCTTCAAACCTAATTAGCTGACCAGCCTTGTCCAACTCCAACATTACATCTCTCTTAATAAATTAAATTATAGTAGGTAGCAAAATATTTGAATTTGATAACTACTCGAATCCTACTAAACTTAATTTTGAAAATGTCTCAATTTCAAACTTGAGTCAAATAGTGAACTTGAGCTTAAAAATATTTTAGAATTATTCAAGTTTAGCTCTATATGACATAAAAATATTTTTCAATCTAATCGAATTTAAATCGAGTAACTTGATTTATTAATATAAAATTTTTATACATGCAAACTTGATAATGGTATTAGCCTGCATGCTCAAAATTCATCTTAATTCGCTGAAATAAATTAATTAATAGTTCCTTCATGACATTGACAGTATTGTTCTAATGTCTGTCTATCCGACCGAAATATAATTATAAATTGTCTTTAAGTCAACAGGAGGAATTAATAAGAATTAATATAGTACCTGAGGTTTTGAGTTACTGTGCCTGTGGAGTGCTTCAATCTGGCATGCACATTGTCTGATAAGATCTCCTACCTTCAAATATTGCTTCCATGGATGACGAAATCTGAAACGACCATGACCAAGTTCCCACCATGCAAAATTTGCCTGAAAACATATGTCATCACGTGAACCCTTGTTGTACCACATTGTGGTACACTTATAGCACCTTACCCAACTAATTAGTTTCATCGTCAAAAATGTGGCCAACACACAACAACATTTATATTTGTGCGCTATTTATTGTTCTCTTGTTGACTGATCCTTCTACAAGTTGAAAAATTCTTCTTGGCCCATAGATATTTTGATAATTATCTTCTACAGTTCTATTATACTAGTAAAAATTGCGCAATTTATGTGTATGCAAATTTGTTTATAAATTATAAAGTTATTATACTTTAAATAATAAAACTAAAATAATTTAAATTAGAGTATAAAAAGAAAATAAAGAAAATCAAAAAATTTGAAAGAAGAAAGAAAAATTTAGAGATAGCAGAAATTAAAATATCAAGTTATAATTAGAGAGGAAAAATACACAATATAAAAAAAAATTAAAATAAAGTGTAATTTACATTGTACAAAAAATATTTAAAATAAGAAGATGAGTAAAGATCAAAATAATTTGAAAAGAGAGAACATTTGAGAGAAAACATAAATAAAAATAATGAGTTAAAAGAAAAAAGGGGAAGAAAGAATGAAAAAAAATTAAAATATGGATAATTGAGTAATTTTACAACAAAAAGGTCTTGTCTTATGGAGAACTTACCAAGGATTCCTCAGTTGCCTTAGAACTGAGAATACTTTTATAGCTTATGAGAAATGGCTTGTCGTCATCCTGGGAGGCTAAACCTATACCACCTGTGTGCCCTGGAAAACAGAAAAAATTCGTCTTAATTCAAAACCTGTAAGTGTATACAAGTTTAACTTTGAAAAGGCTGATATCATCTGATTCACTTATCAAGTATATATTGGAATAAAATTTATGTAATCGGGCAGCGGGTTTCCCAATTCCAAGTTGGTTTGGCATTTAATTAATTACAGGCTCCAGTTTTCTTCCCCTATATATAGAAATACAGCACAAACTATCAAAGCTAACGGGCGATGACAGTTCCACGTACTCTCCGACGTCACAGCAAGGTTTTCCAAGCTCGAAGCAACTAGATTATGCAAATCCTGACCCGCCCAAACCGGACAAACAAACATGGATATTGTCACACAGGTTGCGCCGCCGATCAGAATGGTGACCAATCTATCACGGCTCATCTCTATGATCTGGCTGACCCGGGCACCCGATACCGCCACCAGGCTGAAAGTCAGTATGAATATCAGCACCCCGTAATCGTATCTGCTCCTCACATTTGGGAAGAATCGTGTGAATGTCGACGCCGTCGCTGCACGATTCGCAGAAAGCGTACGTCACTCAATGTAGGCTATTTCTTCACCAATACATTGCCATGTGAAGAAATAATATATGTGACAATTAAGAATTAGTGCAAGTAACGTCATTTTTTTTTAAATGCATAATTTTGCTCCAAATTGCTTTCTGCATTTAGTTTTTGTTACCTAGAATAAATACCAGAAAACCAAGAACAACGGGCTGGGCTTCCTCTCCAGCGGCATTGGCCAGATACACGGCTCCAACGCCTAAAGCACCGGCCAGCAATGTTGAAAAACCTCTGTTTAAGCTTTTCGATAGAGTCCCACCTTAAGAAGCGTTTGAAATGGCAGATAAATAATTAAAAGAAGGCATTGATATATAATTGGCATTAAAATATTTAATAAGCCATTCAAAAGAAACGTGTATCATTAAGGGTTACTGTTATGTACAATTACTCACCAACTCTGAATTCAAATACAACAACAACAGTCACAACAGCCCACATTCCTGCTTGGCCAAAGCCATCGTAGAGAGGCCTCAAGTAGTAGAATAGAGAAACAAGTGTGAGAGCCAATCCAGCCTTCATGGAGTGGACGATTCTTCTTGGATCTTCCTCTCCAATTTTCTTCGTCTTTTTCATGGTCTCCACCACGCTGGCCCTAACTTTTCCAGGCATCCCCTTAACTAAACCGTATGTGCACCTAATGATCGGGGGGGATGCTCTCTCTGATGAATTCATCTCTGTTAAAAATGATAGCCTATATTAGCAACTCTTAGAAAAAACAATTAAAAAGGGAGAACCTAGAGAGAGAGAGAGAGAGAGAGAGAGAGATACACACACCTTGATCTGACGCTTGTGTATACTTTCTGTTCTTGCTAGTGTTTTAGTGACAAAAGTTGAACAAGCACTTTCATTAAATCAAGAGAAGTGCGGGGTTGTGAGTTCCATATGGATGAACCTCAATTTATAGTAAGCTCCATGGCCTAATCTGCTCCTAGTTTAGACGACTGTAATTATATAGGCTAGTAAAAGAGGCATATTCCTTTCCATGTGTGCGGCTATATTTATAAATGATAAAGTTATTGTATTTTAAATAAAAATTAATAAAAAGAATATATATTTAAACTAAAGAAAAAAGATGAAAATCATGAAAAAAAAAACTTGAGAGACAAACAAATGAAAATAATAAGTTAAATGAAAAGTAAAAAAAGAAAAGAATAAAAAAAATAAAATTAATGTAAACTACAAAATTTTAGAATGTGTGATCAAAAAGCCTTACTTCCACTATGATATAACGTAGACGAAGATTAAATGTATAAAGAATATTTAAAATAAGAAAAAATAAAGAAAGATAAAAAAAATTCTGAAAAGAGAAAAAATGAGAGAAAAACAAAAATAAATGATAAGTTTAAAGAAAAGAGAAAAATAAAAAACAATTAAGGGTAATCATGTAATTTTACAATGTGCAACTAAAAAGTCTTACTTTCATTGTAATATGACGTGGATGAAGATTAAAAGTATAAATAATATTTAAAATAAGAAAAAGAAATAAAGATAAAAAAGTTTGAAAAGAGAAAAATTGAGAGAAAAACAAAAATAAATGTTAAAAGAAAAGAGACAAATAAAAAACAATTAAGGATAATTATGTAATTTTACAATGTGCAACTAAAAAGTCTTGCTTTCATAAAAAATATAAGTATAGAAAGATATAATGATATAAATATATATATATATATATATATTGGAATGTGTTAATTGGTCTTTTTAATTAAAAGTAATAGTTTAAACTTACATACTAATTAAGAGTAATATTATAAATTTACAATGTACGGCCAAATTAAACTTAAATAATACAATAATACAAGGACTTGTTCACTTTGGGCCATGTTCACTTTGTTGGATATAATTATAATCCAAATGATTAATTTGAATGATAAAAAGTTTGTATGGATTAATTAATCTTTAAGAATCATATTTGCTGAGGTTGACTGTTTAAGGTGATTACATTTATTTTTTTATTATAACCTTACTATGGATATTATTCAATTAATAATGTTAAAATAGTAATTTGAATGATATACATATATATATATATATATAATTTCTAACCTCGTGATTTTTTAATAATAACTTTCATATAAGATTATTGATCCTAGAATTTTATAATTTAATACCAGACCCTTATTTAAGCAAGGGATTTAATCAATCAAAGTAATCATGCCCTTAATGGATAGGATTAAGGCCTTAGAGATTATTTTAGAAGATAAATTAATCACATAATAATTTACTTACTAATATAGATTAAAATGTAAGATAACTTAATAATGAGTATATCAAATGAATCAATATGTTTAGATTGTTTTATCATATTTGTTGCATTGGACCATAATATCTATATTTTGTTAAATAATACCAGAAGTATATTTTATCATAAACTTTTATTACTTAAAGTGAATATTTAATTAGTTTTCTAAAATTAATTTATCAAGCCTATCCCTTAAAAGTCTACATGCCATGCCCTAACATGATATGGAAAGTTATGAACAAAGTCGGGGCACAGTTTATCCAGTTGAAAGATTTGGTACGGTGTTATTGTCAACCTGCATTATAAGATAACCTTCTTCGCCGTTCAGTGCCAGATCAAATCCTTTTATCCTGTATTTTTCTCACGGATCTCTACCTTCATATTTCTAACAATATACATTGGTGATATTTGAAATTCAACTTTCAATCATAAAATAACATTTTAAACTGCACATTGCCAAACATGTCATTTAACAATATCTTCTTCCAAATTCAAATTCAAAATTTTTCTCTTTTATATAAAACTAACTAATTATTTTTTAATCATTATACATATTTATAATCAAATCAATATCTATATATGCCCACATTTATTTTTATTTATATCTTATAACGTAATTATTATTTTTATAAACTATCACATTATCCAATTTCTATTATATTTTATATATATATTCAAATAAATTACACTATTCATCTTATAAAAACATTATTTCCAAATATACTGTTTATCTCAACACAACTCCTATCAAATATCATAACAAACAAAAACGGCCCTTCCCGAACATAGCCAATAAATTTATGTTTTATATAATTTTTGCTTAAGACAAAATAATACACATATCAAATTATATAAATAGGGCGGGGGCAAGGGACTAAAATAGGGATAGATCATTTAATGAGATTCAATGCCGTGTATGAAAGCAGGAATTTTCGTGTTATTGTGGCTGCTAACCTGGCCTTAATTCTATTTATTATCACTTATTGAGTAGAGTTCTATAATTTTATTTTTTTCCTATAGACTGCCAGAATAAAACATTTTACTACATAAGTTAGAGTTTGGTAAGTGCAATTGGACTTACAAAGTCAGATTTAAAATTAAATTAGCGAAGATATTTGAAAAAGTAAATTAGAAATTAAGTATATGGATTTTGCGAGCAACAATCAAATTTCTGCATGTAAAAATTACTGCGTTAATTCGCAGATTTTGCCCAACTGACATACCATTTGATGGAATCTAACAAGTATCGTTGTTTTTTTTTAATGGATAGGTAGCATTATGTTTAATTTGCTTTGGGTCTCTGTCTTAATTTGTCGTTCCAAGTTTGATTTGATTACGGAATGTGTTGACTTGTAGCATGGCACATGAGGCCAAGTTGGAATTTACTACATTAAATATTTGTCCTTATAAACAATTAAAAGGCAATGTGTTAACACTAAGAACAATAACAACAATAAGAATAATATACAATTTTTTTCACTCATTTTTAATGCTTTTAATTAATTTCACGAAACTAATTTTATCGTCGCTCAATGCGTATATCATTATAATTAATTTTGGAAGTCTTATTTATATATACTACTTCAATTTTAAACCTTATATTTAACTTTTATCAATACTATATTATATTATTAAGAGTTTTGGACTAATTTGATTGCACCTTACAAATTAACAGCATTAATTACCCTTAATCAATAAATTTATACTAGTACCCTTACTTAAAAAGATTAAACACACTCAAATATAATGAGTAATATACCATTAAATTTTCTCTATGCTGCATATATGATCTCTATGATTATTGAAATAGGACTTTTTTTTTTAACTTTTCAGATTCTTTTGTAATTGACGACTCCTTATTAACTTATTTCAATATTTTTATACCTTTAATTTTTAATAATTATACTTCTATTATTCAAGATACAATAATTTATAATTTCATAAATATATTTGTACATGTATAGAGTGTGAAATTTTATCATTATATGGAAAAAGACTAAGAGAGTTAGTGCAAAAAAACAGCCCAAGGTTCTCTCTTGTGGTCTTGAGTCATTTAACTTGCGAATTGAATAGGATTTAAATTGATTTGTTGAGTAAGGGGGGGTGTTAAATAAAATTCGAATGAGCTCACTATAACGAAATATTAATCCTAATAGGTGTTAAGTAAACACTATCGGGTATAATGTGTTGTCAACAAATCAAAAATTTTGGAATTTAAGTGAGAAAGATTTTGTGATTTATCTCTTTACAATTATTGTTTAATGGAAGTATTTTGTTAGGTTAGTAAGAATTGTTGCTTTGTGTTCACAATTTCCTACTTTTTTATTTTATGTTTTTGTATATTGTATTCCCGACGCTTATCACGATATTTGTGAGTGTGCAACCCAACCTAATATCTATCTATCAATCCATTTATAAGACAGGTTTTAAGTCGATTAGCAGAAAGGTGAATACTGGTTGTTCAAATTTTAGTGAGCACAACCGGGGTGTTAAAACAAATGTAAGTACCATCTAACGAAATTCGTTGGTACACTTATTGTGAAATTAGTCAATAATATTAATACACACACTCACAAATTGCTGTATATAAATGGGGTATACGTTTGTGATGGGTGATTTTATATCTAGACTTCCTTTTTCTTATTGTTTTTTAAGAATTGGACAAAGCTAAGATTTTTTTTTTCTTTGCATACACACACGCACACACACAATATAGGCCACTTCATAGTTCAATAATGTTAAATTACTACAATGCCCCTACTTTTCAAGTATTTCCATTTTATTTTCTTCTCCTCAGATTTCGTTTATTGTATTTAACATATTTTATTATTTCAGTCTCCTCTTCCAAATTGAATCTATTCTATGTATCTTTCTTTATTTTTTTTTTCTATTATTTTATAAATGGAAAAATTTATATCTAAAAATATTATCAATTTACTTATATAATTATGTTGGCACACCACACCGAGTGTCCATCTAATCATTAGTTTATATTAAATTTTTAGTACAACAAATGCAATAATTTAAACCATCATATATAAAAATTGAAATGTAATTCGATCTATACTAAAATAAAATTTTATAACTAAATTTAATATATTAAGTTAAATGGAAATCCTGTTCATAAAAATGAAATATAGCCTAATGCATAGCTAACTTGCATCAATTCCAATCTTATTATCGAATTGCAGTTTTTTATATCAAGAAAGTTCTATATCTTTTTTTCGATTTATACGTGCGTAACATTTTTTATAATTTAGTATGGCTTGAGTTCATTAACCCTACCGTTAGGAATAGAGACGAATTCTAGTCTACGGCAGGCTAATCAAGTGCCATGATAAAAAGTCAACTTTTACCATCTTTATGTAGTATATTAATAAGGAATATGAAATCACAACATGTATGAAGCTGGGGGTGGGTAGGTCGGTGCGTGTGTGTATGAACATTTGCATCATTTAATACATTATAATATGCAAAAGAGATTTATTAAATATATTAAATTAATAATTTATAAAATAAAATAATAAAAAAGTATTCTGTTTGCACAATATGTAATTACTAAAATATTTTTAATTATAATATATATATATATATATATACACACACACACACACATACACACTATCTATTTTTGTTTATACCATTCACTTTGCCGAATTTTAATTAATTTTTTTTGTTTTTTTTATCATCTTTTAAATTTTACAACTGCAAAAAAAATCATCTGTAAAAACATTGTTATTTTATTTATATGTACAAGTATTAGTTGTCTACCAATTTTAAATTATCATTTTTTCTTTCCATCTTTTATCCCAATTCAAATTTATTTTATTTTTATCTTTCTTTCCTTTTTTTTACCTCTTATTTTATAAATGATATAAAATGTTATTTATATATTTATGTGCACAAATTGAGCACCTTTTTTCACTAAATATAAATTTATCAAAGAAAACATACTTATGTGTACGTAGAAACTACCGTTAAAACTGACTAATAGTTATTTATTAATCAAATTTGTATTATCGCATGTCCTTTTCCTAAGTAAAGAGTTTTAAATCCTCAACATAATTGCCAAGGCAGTAACATAATCGCTAATTTTCTTATGTTAAAGAACTATCTTTTTGGCTATATAACATATTACAAGGTGTTCTTTATTTATTTATTTTTTTTCATGATTTCAGTGTAGATATAGTTTTATTTAGGATTACACAAATTCAGTTTGTGTAGTTTGATATTTAATGTAAATTTATAATTTGATGTTAATACGCACACGTTTTATTTGATTTGATATGGTAATAAATTACGTTTACATGAAATTTCAACATTTTTCCTAGACTTGATTGATTTTGTAGACCTAAATGTACGATTTTTATGTGCGCCAATATGCTATGACATGTTGATCAAGCTGGTGGCTGGTTTGTAGCTGTGCAAGTGTCCACGCCCCTTGATAAGTTTGGACGTGTTTTCGTATTTATAAACCTAGCTAGGGTATGTTTACAAACCTAATTAGGATAGAGAGCCACAATAATCAATGTTTTCAAAATTAGGTTAAAGATAGAATCGAATATCATACTAGTTTACTAGTTCAATTGAATTTAAAAACAGGTCAGTTAGTATTATTTATTACATATAAATATATATGTGTGTGCGTGTGTGTGTGTGTTGTTTTAATACAAAAACTTAAAAATATGTTAATAATATTTCAAAACTGCATAACTAATTTGTATACTAATCAATGTAAAATTATTATTCGAATAAAAAATATATAATTTTTAAAAGTCAAACAAATTAAATAAATAATAATTGATTTGTTAGCTTTTAATAACTTGTTTATTATGTATAAAATAAGTATATAATCATTTACAAAGACAAAAAAATAATAATAAATACTTATTTAAACAATTGTTGCGGTATAATATTTTTCCTTCTATATACTTTAATTTTTATTTATTTATGTTTTCTTTTTCTGTTATATTTTAATTTAATTATTCATTTTTATTTTTTCTATTTTGTTATATTTCAATTTAGTTATTCATTTCTATTTTTTCTATCCTTCCTCTACTTTCTTCTTTCTCTTCCCTTCCTTTTCTCATTTCTTTCCTTTTTCTCTTTCTCTCTCTTTTTTTTCCTTCCTCTTCCTTTTCCATTTTTCTTCTTCTCACAAAAAAATAAAAAATAATAATAATAATTCAAACACGACAACCACCCAAACTAGGCAGTTAGCTAGTTCCCGGTTAATCCAGTTGGACCAGCCGGGCCAATCTAGGTTTAAAAACATTGACTACAAGTGGATTGGTCCATGAGTTCAATCAAGTTTAATTAATTTTGAGTTAGGTTGACTTTTAAAATTTTATAATTAAATTAAATTGAATTGAATCAAGTTGTTGGACTTTAGGTATAAACTTAATTTATAGAGTCTAATACACGGAATAGTACTTCATTTAAAATTTTTTGATAATGCAATCATTAAAAATTTATTTATATTCTTTAATTATATATTAATTGAAGATAAATACAAATTTGAATTAAATACAATAGTTGGACGAACGATATTATTATCATTACTGTGTTACTGTTTAAGACTTGCATAGATTCAAACATCACTAAGTTGAACCCAATTCAAAAGTTTTGTTTGAAAAAAATAATGATTAATTTGACAACGGACCTTGATATCAACCAAATTCAACCAACTAATCAAAAACATATTTATTCGAATTATTTTAGACTTAACCCAAATTTGATTATTATTATTGTTATTATTATTATTGTTTAAGACTTGATTAGATTCCAGTCGCGCTAAATTGAACCTAATTCTAAAGATTAAAAAAATATAACGATTCGTTTGACTGTGGACATTGATCTCAACCAAATTCAACCATCAAAATTTGAACATATTTATTTGAACTATTTTAGACTTAACCCAAATTAGATTTTATCAATACATATGTCTTTTTTAAATGTTACTGTCATGATGGACTATGGGTAATAAATTTCTTCGGATAAATTAATATAAAAAGAATTTTTTCTAATCATTAGTAATAAAATATCATTGAAAAATTCCCATTAATTTTTGAAGCGAGTATAGCTGCAACTCTGTGTGTGTGTGTATACACATACAAAAATTTTGAGCTCAATCAAATTTAATTAATTTTTGAGTTTAATTTTTAAAGTTCTGGAGTTCAATTTTGTTGAATTAGATAGAGTTTTTACAGAATTTGATTGGAATTTAAGTCTATATATTGAGTCTAGTGTTTGTGCGTGTATTATTTAAAATTTTATGCTCAATACTTTCATTAGAAAATTTTATTTATAAAACTTTTTAATGAATACAAAAAAAATTTAAAGATATAGTGTTTAAATATGTTTTTTTTTTTTTTACCTGTTGCTCTAAACTTATATCCATTCGGCCCGATCCAAATTCAACGTCCAAAAGTCATAAAAAGAATCCAACACTTTAAACCAAAAAGAATTAGTCATTTGGCATTGAACCCGAGACGCAACTAAGTCCAACTCTTTTTAGACACATCATAGAAAATATGTTAAGACTCATCCTAGTTCGATGTTGTCCTTCTCTTTTTTTTTTCTCATCTTTTTTTTTTTTTTTTTTTTTTTTTTTTTTTGAGAGAGAGCGAGTGTTGTTTTGAAATTGAAACACATCTATTCTATTGGGTCTATTTTATATTCTATAAGCATATTCCATTGGGGCATATTTTAATGATATTGAACTAAGTTTAGTGGGACAACACGAATGGGCAAAGTTTGGCACTGGTATTTTGTTATTGAGCTTTCTAAGCTTTTGTTTGGTTGCAAATTGTGTTGGTAAAAAATTTAGTACGAAAATTTAAAAATAATTTATAAATAAGATAGATAAAGAGATAAAAACAGTTATTTTATAGGGTAATATATTTGGAAGAATGGATATTAATAGATTTCAATACAAAAGATAAAAAGAGTTATATAAATAGATTTTATCCTATTAAAATATTACAATCAAATTATACTACTTATTCCAACACAATTTTTATTAAACATCGTGCTTCACCAAAACCCCTCTCCCAAGCGTACCTTTGTTTCCATTAGCTCGTCTCAAAAAGGATTAATAATCTGTATTTCTAACATTCTAAGTGGCCACCGAATTTTGTGTTTGAAAATTATACCATAAGGAAGACCAGACAAAACCACAAGGAAAGACCAGACAGAGTGGTTATGATTAAGACAAGCTGATGGCACCCGCGAATCGCACTCTAGTGCAGTGCAGTTGGTGAACTGGCCAACAGCACCTGTCCGTACTACGTCTAGTAATTTTCATCGTGTGTATCCCACTTGCATTCCCTTAATCACTATAAAAATTCAAAATTCAGGCCCTTTCTTAAACTTTGTAGGGCAGAATATATGTCGACATAGTATAAAATGAAGGGACCAAGAGTATTGGAAAGTGAAAGTAGCATCGTTCGGACATACATTAATCACCTCTTTGAAGGCGTGTGCAAAATAATATTTGAACCTTCAGAGTTCAGAAGTCAGAATTACCACTTTCGTTTTTAGTACCATAAGTGTACGAAACCATGTCCTGAGCATCAAATGACATGATGATGTCGTCAATTCCATGATCAATGCAAATTCTTAGCGCTCTTTCTTATTTAAGAAAAAATTATTGAATAAATAAATGAGAAGTGAATATTTGTTAATCCCATTGTTCTTTGAATATGTTTTTCGTATGAGTTGGTTGTCAAATGTATGATTCGTCCTCATTGTAATTATTTATTTTATTATTTAAGTATGATAATATACACACACACACTATTATAGAATTGGGGAGGGTGTAATTGGTCTTTTAATTAATTTCTAAAATACTATTCCAATTATAACTGCTTCTCTATGGCTATTTATTTTTTAATTTTGCAATGAATCCATCACCTCTTTCTTACATTGTTACCTTTTTTTACAACATTTTGCTAATACTTAATTTATCTTTCTTTTATGACTATATTTATTATGTATATTCTAATTTTTAAAGCGCATGCAATGAATGTGTCTCATAAATTACTATTATTAAAAAATTTGAGCCTATTTTAATTGAATAATATAAATTTTAATTGTTAACTTGAATGAATACTATTTAACTCTATTATTAAGTGCAAGAGACTTCTAAAAACTAACTTCTTGTACTCAATATTAAATTACCAAATTATTATTATTTGTTTATTTATTATTTTCTCTCTTTAATCTTATTTTTATTTTTTTCTTTCATCTCAAAAAAATTGAATTTTTCTCTTCCTTACTCTCACCTCTAAATTATTTTCTCTTTCTTTTATAATATTTTAAATAATTTTTATTTATAAAAATTTTTATTTTTACCATTTCAATTCTGAAAATATATTAATTTTATTTTTATTATAATTAATAAAATTAATTAAATTTTTAATAAATATGCACACCATTAGAGTATGCTATTTTTCCTCATGAGTGTGAGCTATTAGAATGATTCATGCTAATGACAAAGAAATCTAATATATGCATCCACCCACAAACACAAACAATTTGTTTGATATGATGTTTGGTAGAAGTTGTGTTAAAATGAATAATATGTTTGGAAAGAATATTTTAATGAGATAAATAGTATAATTTATTTGAATATATATATAATATATAATAATGATTGGATGATGTAGGTAATAATTATGGTATAAAGTATAAGTAAAAATATGTGTGAGTATATATATAATATATATGGATATTGATTTGATTGTAAATAAATGTAATTTTTGAAAAATAATTAGTTATATATATATATATTGAGAGAGAGAAGTTTTGAATTTGAATAAAAATACTATAAAATGATATATTTAGTAGTGTGAAATTTGAAAAGTTATTTTGTAGTTGAAAGTTGGGTCCCAAACATAACATATGGTATTTGAAACATTGGATGTGAATATCTCATATCCAACGCGCACACACGGACATATAAATATATTAGGGATGCCAAATTCTAGGTTGTTATTTAATTTGGTTTTGTTCTAGAAAGGGTAGGTCCAACAAGAATTTATCTATGTTTTGTTCTCAATTTCCACCATTTTTCACCTATTCAATACATACAATTCAAATATATTATTCAACGAAAATCTCATTTAAATTCAAAGATAAAATTTTCATTTCTTTCATATATACATAAATTTTTAAAATTCAATCAATATATCTATTTGCAATCAAATTAATACTTATACATGCATACACATACATTCATTATCCCAATAAACTCCCATCGTTTTTCATCCTCTGACAAAATCTCCAACCAAAGATAATAACTTTTTTATGAATTAATTGAGTTGATTGGTTTTAAATTGATCAAATACATTAAAAAATGATAATTCTTTCTATTTAATCAAATATTTTGTTTAAAAGATAATAAAAATACTGCAAAAAATATGTTTTGAATATTGCATTCATAATATAAAACTTACGATATTCAATGATACTCAACTACAACAACTATATTAGGAATTATTTTTATTTTTAAATATATTATAAATTACAAAATTTCTAGCCTATCCATATAATTAAGAGTGAAGAGCAAAAGAAACAAAATTATGAAAAAAATTGAAAGAAATATTTTTGAACTCCAATATAGAAAAAAAAATGATCAAAATTAATTTCTTTGCCTATTTCTAGTTGGAGGTTTGGAAGGGGGTGGGAAACATGAAGATTTTGTTAGGGATAAAAATTATGTTTAGTTTTAAATTTTGATGGGATAAAAATTTGGTTTATTTGAATTTGTATAGTTATATATGTGTAAAATAATGTTTTAATGATTAGATAATTTAATCATATATAAAGATAATTATTAGTTTTTGAGGTAAAAATGTAAATAAATGTAAACATGTGTGTATGTATATGTACAAATTTTATTATGAATAGATGCAAGAATTAATTTTTGAATATCTATGTTTACATGAGAAAAAGAAATTTCCAAAATTGAAATTTAAATAAAATTTTAATGAAATTGTATGTTTTGATTAAAAACTGACACGATCCAAAGATCTGTTGAATTTTATTTTAGTATTTATTATTTCTATTTTTATTTGTTAATGCACTTTATTAATAAATTGGGCCATATGGGTTTTTTAGGTTAGAGTATGATAGGATGTAGTTTAAATAGTAGTTATTCAGTTGAAAACAGACGCATATAAACAGAGTTTTAATTAGTTCAGAATTCCATTTCAAATTCCCTGGAATTGTTCATTCAATTTCCCGTGGATTTCAATCCTAAATTGAGTCATTCTAGAGTGGTTCGTGTGATTTGTGACGTATCAATCAGTGTTTGGTATGCTAATTATGACCATCTACATCGAGTTCAATCCATCCAACCACGTTGGGTCGGCTTTCATCACTTGGTTTGTATCCCTAGGATTCTTGTATTCAGATTCGATTACATCGTCGCTATTCTGTTGTTTCGTTGTGATTCTGATCACGTCAGTTTCATATCAGAGCAAGGTAGTATCAAATCCTAATTCGATACGCTTTCCTTTTGAGAAAAAAAAACAGAGAAAAAAAAGAAAGGTGGAATTCAAAAAAATATTAAAAAAATAGCAGGATAGCGACAATGTAATCGAACCCAAATCCAAGAATCTCAGGGACGCAAACTGAGCGAAGAGTGCCGACCCAACGTGGTAGGATTGGATTGAACTCGATGTAGACGGCTACAATCAGCACACCAAATACTGATTGATACGTCAGGAATCATACGGACTACTTCATAATGACTTAATTTGGGATTGAAATCCACGAGAAATTGAATGAACAATTCCAGAGAATTTGAAAAGGAATTCTAAATTGATCAAAACTCTATTTATCTGTGTTTGTTTTCAATTGAATAACTACTATTTATACTAAATCATATCATACTTTAACCTAAAAAGCTCATATAACCCAATTTATTAATAAAACTCATTAACAAATAAAAATAAAAATAATAAATACTAAAATAAAATTCAACGGATCCTGAATCGCGTCATACCCCTACTCTTGAGGGGAATTGTCTTCAATTCGAATTTGTATCCTCCTGGATCAAACACGAATCTCTGAAAGCTCCTTAACTCTTCATCGTCTCGCTGAAACTTCAGCTTCATCTTCCCATAAGCCCAACATAGAAATATTAGCAACAAACCATATAAAGGAATATAAAAAAACACTGATGACTTATACGGATATGCGTATATAGTCTCAGTAGATAAAAGTATCTTCAACTCTTGTGTAATACAATTGAACGGAGCATCTGCTAGATGGTCAAATGGGTCAACATACACATGACTGTGTAGAAGTTTAATCTCTCAATCTTTTACTTGTTCTTCATTCTTGTGGCTATCATCAACTTCCACTTTAATTTATATAGTTTCTTCCATCTCAACTCTATCCTTTTCACTTTCTACTGATTCTATCATTTTTTTTTGTTCATTTTTCTCCTCAATTATCAGATGTGTGTTGATACTGTCATTATCTTCATATTATACTTCCTCCGATGGCATTTTCTTTGTAATCCTCATTTCAGTTAAAGATGGCATCTTTATGGATGGACTTTTCTTCTCTCCCATAACTTTGTTAATGCCAATATAAACATTAACTTCCTCGTTTCGACATTCACTCATACTATACCTACACTGAAAGCAATTAAAACACAACCAAAATTGACTTTCAATATAAGAACCGGATACCTTAGATGTCTCGTCATACTCATTCTCATTTGATCTATAATCTTTGATATTGTAATGCCTTGATGGTGTACATCTATTTCTTGTCTCCTCGTGTCTCAACGTACGATTGTCTCTAGCAAGATAATTTTACAGTTTATCGACAGTTTTGGACAACTTTTGGATTTCATCAAACACTTCGCTTCTTTTAACATGCATAATCATCCGACATTCTGTGAAAATAAGTACAAATAAATTCCCTCTCTCTTTTTTTTTAATATTTTTTTTTGAATTTTACCTTTCTTTTTTTTTCTCTATCTTTTTTCTCTCAACAGGAAAGCGTATCGAATTAGGATTCGATACTACCTTGCTCTGATACCAAACTGACGCAAGCAGAATCACATCGAAACAGCAGGATAGCAACATGTAATCGAACCCGAAACCGAGAATTTCAGGAATGCAAATCGAACGAAGATTGCCGATCCAACGTAGTAGGATTGGATTGAACCCAATGTAAACGGCCATAATCAGCACACCGAACACTGATTGATACGTCCTGAATCACACAGACTACTCTGAAATGACTCGATTTGGAATTGAAATCCACGAGAAAATGAATGAACAATTCCAGAGAATTTGAAAAAGAATTCTGAATTGATTAAAACTCTGTCTATCTATGTCTGTTTTCAATTGAATAACTATTATTATACTAAATCCTATAAGACTTTAACCTAAAAAGCTCATATGACCTAATTTATTAATAAATCCTATTAATAAATAAAAATAAAAATAATAAATATTAAAATAAAATTCGACGGCGTCAAAAACTCCCGTCATTTTCACCTTCCAACAAAAGCTACAATCAAACAAAACAGGAACGTTACAAAATTGACCCCCGATTTTTATATATGAAATGAGTAATGTTATATACAAGAAATAAACGTACGTGCTAATATTTTTGTCAATTCAAGTATCCCAAAAAAAAATTATTCGCCACCAACCCGACAATGGCGCCCACAGTTGGCCTAGGTTAATAAGAGTCAAAATGTATAATAATTGCTACATGTGTTAGGCCTAAAATAATTTAAAATCCACGCAATTTCCATTATCACAAGCCATGATCACGTACGTTTGTGGTTAACAAATAAGCATATTCTTCCCGGTGTTGCTCTGATTCATCCATCATCAATTTATGCAAAGTAATTGTTGTCGGTTGTTTTAATCTAGTCTCCTATACTGTGAACAGAGCAGTTTGGGTGGCGGAGCTCTGTCGGCAACAAAGGACGGGGCAACAGGACCGAACTGTACGTACGGTGTATATTAAAAATAATCTGACACGAATAAGTAACTCAACCTTTCGGCCAAAATAAAAAAGAGCATATAACAAGTTGGTCAGATCATTTTAATAAAATATAATATAATAATAAAAAAAGCAGCTAATTATGTTTGGAATAGAGAATTCCAGTGGCTATATTTGTTTCCAAATTCTAAGCCATTTATTATCGCTCAAAAATCTTGACTATGTTTGGGGGGTTTGTTGGAGATAATGTTTGATAAAATTTGTGTTGAGATGGTTTATATGTTTGAGCGAAATGTTTGAATAAGATAAATAATGTGATTTATTTACAAATATATATATATATATATATATATGATTGGATAATGTAATAATATATAGGAATAAGGATTATATTTTAAAATATAAATAAAAATATATGTGAGTATATATGTATGATATATATGTATTAATTTGATTGTTAATAGGTATAATGATTGACAAATATTTAGTTATTATATATATATATATATATAAAAGATGAAAATTTTAAATTTAAATTTGAATGAATATTTTATCGAATTGTATATTTGATAATGTAAAGTTTAGGAGGATGTGCTTGAGTTGAAAAATGAGTTCCAAACATAACACTTACAAATTAAACATCTTAATATATAAATTTTATTCAAATTCTAATTCTAATTTTTTCTTTTTTTTATCTTTTGTAACTAAATAATAATTTTTCAATCATTATATCTACTAACAATCAAATCAACATTTATTCTTATAATTTTTTTATTCATATTTATTTTTTATTATCTTACAAACCTATATACTATTATACCATTCAACTATTGTTAAAAAATAAATATATATATATATATATAATTTTTCTGCTTACTTAATTCTTACAAACTAAACATAATTTTCATCTTTACTCAAATCATCCAAAATTTTCTACCAACATACCCAGTGGAATCTCATCTATAGTAATGAACATGATTGTCCCTTTAGAATTGCTTTTGTTTTTATTAGGTCCGCCACTAAATATTAGGTCTAACATTTTTTATATTTGCTACTGGATGTCAAATTAATTACAAGAAAATCATAAGCAGGGGTTATAGAAAGTATTATATATCAAAAGATACTTGTCTCAAAATACTTTAAAAAGAGAACCTAGATATAAAAAGTTTAGTTTGATGTGAATATAAATATAATGTTTGTTTTTACTTTTAAATATGTATTTTTAAGTGTATTTTTTCAACATTAAATTATATAAAATTGAGAGAAAGAGAAAAAATTTAAAAATATATAATAATTATAGTATGTATTTTGAAGAGACAAATGAAAAAACATACTTATCGGTGCTCTATCAACAATGAAGAATGTGGACTTGTTTGGACTACTGATCCACTGAAAATATAGAGATAATAATGGCCCTTAAGGCAAGAATGTATTTCATTACTTATATTTTTAATAATGAAGTTATAACTTCGAGAAATGTAATACAAGCGTATAGCAATGAATATAAAAACTAACAACTATCTGAGCAACAAATTTTTAATAATTTACAAAATAAAATTTATAGATTAACAAAATAAAATTATAATGAATTCATCTTTTTTTGCTCGTAGATTGATATATATGTTATACACATAATGTGGAAAGGTGAGCTCCCAAAATAAATTAAGTACAGAAATCCACTTTGGATTTTATTTTTAGATCAGCCATGGTTTCTTGATCCTAGTGTCTTTTGATTTGAAGTGGGCAACAATTCAAAATTCCTCTCTGTGTGCAAAATAAATTTCTGTTTTGAGTTCTATTTTTAAGTGCCTGTATGGTTAGAACATCTAACCTGTTATTATGTCTCAAGGAAATTGTGCCTGGCCCCTTAACTCCAAAACAGCATATTTACAGATCCTGACTCAGTTCTGTCTTCTTTTACTGCTTAGTTTTTTGTTCTTTTTGATATATTGATTCAGTGGTGTCTATACACTGGCCACTCCATGTCAATATGTTTACTTAATAAACTAGGCCTCTCCATCTCTAGAATATGGTACTAGATGCTAATGCATCCTGTTTGCTAGTTTTATTCGTTGTACTCCGACAGGAAGTTAAATTTCTTTGTCATAGCACCATAGTGTCGGCCAAGTGGTAAACCAACTGTTACATGCACCATCATTTTAATTGTTTATAATTTCTTCACCAGACATTTATTTTCTTGGCACCTACAATCCTTATGCTTGACTTTTGGGTGAGCCTTCCAAGTATTTTCAAAATATATTATAAAATATTGAGGATACTTTGAGCTTCTCACGAGTGTTTAGACAATTTTTTTATAATAAATTTTAAAAATAAGAAATTTAAAATTTTTAAACTCATTAATAATATTTTTAAACATTTTATTAACTAATTCATTTTACATATTAAAATGATAAGTATACTTTATTATTGATTTTATTTTATTATTATCATTATTACATATAAAAAAAATTATAATCAACTAAAATAATTAGAGCGTGGATATATACGTGGGTGAGTGTTAATATGTGAAGAGAAAATATTGAATAGAATTTTCGCGGCTGGCGGTGCCAATTGGCAGTATACTTGTTTGAGGGAAAATGAAAACCAAAAAACGAAGAAGAAGACAGAAAGAAAGAAAGAAAGAAAGCACGTGGGACCACCTACCATAAACAATGTTGTATGGAACGGATTTATGAATTTGTTTGTATTTGTAAATTGAATTTATCATTCTACGGTTACAGGTCATTTTAGAAATTCATGATGGGAATAAAATTCAAACGGTTTAAATTAAATTTTAATAGGAAATTCACTTTCACTTTATTATGATTGCAAGAATAAGAGGGTGTAATTTGGCTAAATTTGATTTTAATATCTTATAAGATCATGTAACTTCATAAATTATTTTTGAAATTTATAAGTTTATAGATTTTATTTTGAAAATAAGTTCATAATTTGGATGGAATAATAAGACTATCTTATAAGGTTTTTTGTTGAAATTTATAATTATAGTGGTTATAATTCAAATATCATTCATATGATGGTGGAATTGCAAATATTCATGCTATTTTTAATATATAAAATGAAATAATTTATAAAATGCTCTAAATAAAAACGAGAGGGCCTAACTTAATTTTACAAACTTATAAATTCCAAACATTTTATTTCTATAGCTTATAAGTTAATTAATCAAAAATTTTACTAAAATTTTTGGGGGATTTTATGAAAAACTCATAAACTCACCCAAATACCCTCTAACTTGATAATTCAAAGATTTCATGATGTGAGTTAGTGAAGTAGTTGTTTCTAACGAATTAGTTGTGATTTATCACTTTTTCTATTTTTTTTTTATAACAAAAGAACAAAACTTGTATTACTTTCCTCTCACAAGTTCCAAAAGAGGGCAAATGAATAGAAGAAAAATAGAAAATGGGGAAAATAAATCACAAGGACAAATGGGCAGTATATTTATTTTTTAGTAGTTGATTAGATGATAAATACAAAAGCGGGATTGATACCAACACTTCAAAGAATATCGTCTGATTAACGTCGCGGATGCAAATAATCTTTTCTGGTCGCACATATAGGTAGGTTGTAGCCCTTATTAGTCCACTGTATGCCTGCTGTGTTGGATTTTTCACTCAGTTTTCATTGGTTATCAAACATTGCCATGAAAACGTAGAATCAATGTTACTTGCTAATGCTTCTGATAACTACCAGTTGATTTGCAAATAGTGCGGATCCATGGTATGTGCCCTATAGTTAGATAGAAGGAATCGTCACAATTTTTATTATTTAAAATTTTCTAAAGCAACTATAGCTAGTTGTAATATTTCAACTCCTAAATATAATCTACATATTATATTATTGCAGATTGCAAAGAGGAGCCTGACTTAATTTTCACTCAATCAAAACTCAATCCTAATTTTCTAGAATTTAAAATTTTTTTATTAAATAAAAAATTTAGCATTGATTAGTTTTATTTAAACTAATATTAATAAGAATAACCCAGTATTAAACATCAGTGAACGTTTTTTACTTATTTTATGTTTAAATATGTTTATAAACTTTACAATTAAATATTTTCAATATTTTAAAAATAAAATAAAAATAATTTATTGCTGTGCGAAGCATGTGCATTCTTCCATTATATATAATATGAAGGCCAATTACCGTTAATAATTAGTTAAAAGTATTTTCAGTAAGTAACTAAGCTTTTCTATTGGCCTAGCAATATACAAATGGATTGCTAAACATTGTTAACAACTATTAAAATAGCATTTAATTCAATAAAGCTAGTCCCACTATTTTTATAAGTTTATTTATCAACCATTTAAAAATCATATTAAATTTTGTTGATAGAATAAATCTAATTGCATGACGAATGAATTACACTTAAAATGTGATAATTATACAGTAAAATTAAATATAATGACTAATCTTATTTTTTTCATGAATTAATGATAATTTAAAATCTTTTCTAAATTCTGCAATAAATATACATTCATATATATATATATATATATCTATATATGACAATATATATTCATATATATTTAAAGACACCTTGAAACTAAATATTAGTGAAAATTATTTCAATTTTTCAAGTTAAAAAGACTATTTATACAAAATTTATAATCATCATCAATAGTTATTAAATTTTTGAGTGCAAGGGAATTACATTCACGATTGGGCATAAAATATCATGATGGAAATGTAACACAATAATAGCCACTCTTTCAATTATTTTTATTTCATTATGATGGCTTCTCCCTATGCAACGGCCCGAACAAGATTAAGGATATTAGTGGCAAGTTAATGGGGTTAAAGAGTATTAATGGGGTTCTTAAGTGTGGATAGAATGGAAGGGGATTTTAGTGTGATTCTGGCCACTCACATCCACTGAGCAGAGGAAACAAAAGCTAAAGATCCAACCGGCCGGTCAAATTAGGCCTTAATGGCTGATTAAGATGAAATTAAGGCTGCTTTTAAATATAGTAAAGCTGAGTGAGGTGAAATATGGTTGTTTCGGAATGAAATAATGTCTTGATACTGATTCTTTTGTTACGACTTTGGGACAGCTTTCCTTTCCAATGCTTTTGGGATGGCTATTTTGGGACTCTTTGGGACGCTTCTAGTTAAACAATTTGGAACAGATTTGGAACAGTTTTTTAATTATTTTGGAGTAAAAATTCTATTAAATTTGTGTTAAATTCCTGTCATTTCTGTACAATTAATTACTAAATTTCATACACGAATTTTTGAGAGAAATATATAAATACAAAAGTATGTAATAATTTTAAATATAATACACATGAAAGGGACGGAATTATTTGCACACAATAAAGCCACATTAAAGTGTTATACAATCTCATCTTGTTGAAAGTGAAGAAAACATATAAAATGAGAAATGTTGGACAAACAACATCTACATTTAGCTATCAAGGTTTTCATAATCTTCGTCACCTTCATCGTCATTAAAAGAGTTAAGGCCGAGATTTTTATAAGCAAATCGCATAAATTTATTTGATCTTACCTTTGTTTGGGTTAATCTGGTCTTATAATAATCTATTTATGCATATCTCTCCTATAGCTGCTATTGAGTATGCTCTAATGTAACTTACATTGCTTGTAACTCAGGATTTAATGAAGAAGTGGAGGAGTTAGTCGATCAACAAGACAGCTGTTCGAAAAATTAAGACTTTGAGCTCATCCCTGATAATCGATCTTTTTTAAAACTATCAAGCGCGTTGAGGACAACTATGTTGCTATTGATTGAGTTATATGAAGTTACACTGCCCTCTAACTATTATGCCTCTAGCTAAGTCAATCTATTTGAAAAATCCATGCCAAAGCCATTCCAAAATAGGAATAGCTTTGGGACAGTTGTATCCAAAATTTTAGCAAAATGATTTGGAACGACTTTGAGACGAATTTTAGGATTTTAGTATAAACCCGTCTCAAAACCGTCCAAATTTGGCAAAGGTTCGAGATTGCAAAAAAATCCATACCAAATTTGGAATAACTTTGGGACGACTTTTCTATTTTTATAAAATTATATATTTTGAAACAGCTTTAATACGAATTTGTTACAAAATTAAACAAGCTATCCCAAAGCCATCTCTAATTTGAGAGAGATTTTAGTTGTCCTAGACTTACAGCCGCAATCCATCCAGTTTTTGGTAGTGATGTGCCGGTTGATACAATGGGAAGAGTGAATGATGATACAAATTAAGGGGATTATGGCCGGGTAATTTACTTGGCAAAACTGTAATATTCTGAATTTTTTGGGTTATAAAAATAATAGTTATAAAAATGTTATTAGAAAGATTTTGATGGATAAATTATTTATTTTATTATTATTTTCATGTATATGAGTGTATATAGAAAACAATACACACTATTAACCTAATTAAACCTTACCAAATTTTGGGAACTTATTAACCAAATTTTTTATTAATATTTTATTGGCAATTGCTTAAGAAATTAATTTAAACCTATACCTCATTATTTTATTTTTATTATTTTTATGTACAATGATTGGGAAATAAGAAAAGTGGGCATGGGGAAGATAAGGGCACATCTTGACCACCAAATCTTTCTAGATATTTTTGGCAATTAAGAAGAAGTCGGCTAGAAATAAGAAGTTTTGTGGTAAAAATTCGTTTGAAAAAGTATAAAAATTCATAATAATTAGGTCCCATTAAAACACTAGGAATTTATTCTTTCCAAACTCCCAACCAAACCCAAGTATATATAGGTATTTATGAGAGAGAAATCATTTTAATACCCTAGAGTGCAGACGGCCGTTCAGATTATAGGAGAGATTTTTCAGCGATCCAAATGCGATAATTTGAGGTACAATTCTTCACCAAATTCTCTGTTTTATCATGTGCATGCATAGGAAATCTTAATACACATGTTATAAGCACAAGGATCATCAACTTAGGGAGCCAACACACGGATTAGTTCATGTGATTAGAATCAAATTCATGTGGTTATGCGTAGAAAATTTTTGAAAGCGTGTATTGGAATGCTATGTGAGATTCCAAAACCTATTTTGAATTATTCCAAATTAGTCAATAAAAATTAAGCTATGTTTTTCGTGATTATGATTCATAAAAACATGCATAAAGACATTTAGAACGTTGATGGATTCAAGTTTTGATGATTAGAATTAAGTGCAACGAGAAAATCCAACCAAACTGTGTCATGCACGCACACAGGCTCGCGTCACGGTTGTTGCCATAGTTGTGGTATCGAGTAGTGTAGGTGCAAGTTGAAGTCTTGCACATGTAGAGTGGGATCGAGAGACAAACAGAATGTCTCAAAGGGTGCAACACTTAGGCACACAGCCACAACTCTCTTGTTCATGACTGTGATACTTCAGCATGAAAATTCCGTAACGCCTTGTGGCTGATAGCTGCGTATGTGCGAAGGGGAGCCTCGTGGTTGCGAAGCTAGATTGCGAGTACTGGGCAAAGAGTGAATTTTGTCCAAAATTTTTTCTTTCAAGACTAGAATAGGCTAAAAAACACTACCCAAGAGATAATGAAACATGAGAAATAGCAATTAAAAGAATTTAAATAGAAATAATTACTCAATTTGTAACTAAAAACCAAACGGACTACGAAGTGACAGATGTGGGATGCAGATGAAACATCTGAAAGTATGAGGTTCACTTGAACTAAGTATTAAAAGGAAATTATATATGATTGAATGGGAAATCAAGAAGCCATGTTAGAGGAAACCATCAGATTGCAAAACTAATGTTAAGTAAGTGGATATTCCTGCCAGCTTTTACAAATGTTTTCAACTACTTTAATGATACAATTTTTACTATGTGCTTAAGATTATTTTTTGAATATTATTCTAGCACTATGAAAGTATGATTTTGGCAATGTGGATTTTTGCAAAAACTAGAGATATTTATTTTACTTTCCAGAAAAACCTAGAAGTGGGTTAATTACAAATGTTTTGTTTTAAACTAAATAATTCGAAATCAAATACGTATAATATAATGTGAAAAGTCTCTCATTTGATGCCAACAAGAGTGTGAGATTAGTTCTGCCTTTTCATAGAGTAATAGGTGAGATACATGATCTACTTAATTAGGGTTATATGTTAGAATACGTGACTCACTCAATTAGGATTATAGATTGAGATACGTAACCCACTTAATCGAAGTTGTAGATTGAACAATGTGACACCCCCTTAGCCAGCATAGTAGACTAAAGTTCTAATCAGTGACAATTGTATAAGAAGTTTATATCATCATGAACATGCTAAAGAATATGGATATGTGAACATTGGGATGATAAGACGATAGGAATGATTTTGAAATATTGCATAAAATGTTCGACTGGAATTTACTGTTTATTCAAATCTTGATTTATGTTATTTGTTCATAAAATGTGTTTTATTTAATTGTGTTATTCTATTTAACTCACATCCATTAAAAAGAGGACTACAAGAAGTATCGTTTACTGATAACTCGTTACTTATATCCTTTAGCTAATGTTTTTGCAAAGGAAACTAATGAGGTGGACCATAATTGGGGATGCCAAAGTGAGAGACTAAAGACTTAGTTTGATTGATTTCAGTACTTTCATTATTCTACAAAATGATTCTGATATAATAGCATAGGTTACTCAATTACTTTCTATTACAATGTAATAACTGGATTTTTGTTTGCAATAAAGGAACTTGATGGTTTAGTCACTTTGGTATTCGCTAAGGTGATTCATGAGTGTTGTCGTGGTCCCAAACTCGGGGTGTGAGAAAAGCAAATATCAACCTTCATTGAGCCTTTAGCAACAACACACTAAATGAAAAAAGTGAGGGAGTGAAATCTTCCCAAACCCAAATATCTAGTGGAGCAACTGACCAAGGAGAAATAAATAGAGGCACATTCAAACTTCAAGAATCCAATTTAGGTCAAATAGAAATTCTTAGATTGTGAATGGTATAGATATTCTTCTATGTGTGCATATTGTTTTTCATGAAGAGGATCAAAAGAATTTCAAAGTATATGTATGTAGGAAATAGTAATGAATTATTCAACCCATGATTCTAGACTATTATGCATGACTTTAGTACAAAGACCATAATGTTCTATATAAAGTTTCAAATCAAGTACAGTTTGTTGCGTATTAAACTAAACTCATAGAACTTCCCAACCAACTATGCACAGATCATAGCAAAACACTGCTTAGATTGATATAGTTTATTTTATTAAGTTGAATTTTAATTCTTGTGAATAAACAACCTATGATTATGGATTGTCATACGCGACTTTAGTACAGAGACCATATGTTCTATGGAAAACTTCAAATCAAGTATAGTTTGTTGTGTATTAAATTAGACTCGCAGAGCTTTCTAACCATGTATAGATCATAGCAAAACTACACCTAGACCGATACAGTTTATTTTTTTAAGTTGAATTTTAATTCTTTTGAATAAACAAACCATGATTCTAGATTGTCATGTGTGACTTTAGTATAGAGACCATAAAGTTTTGTGGAAGGCTTCAAATCAAGCATAGCTTAATGTGTATTAAACTAGAGTCATAGAGCTTTCTAACTATATATAAATCATAGCAAAACTTTGCTTAGACCAATATAGTTTTTTTTTCTAATTTGACTAAAAAATCAACTTATGCAGCACCTTTAAACTTCCTAACTTTGAGAATGTATTTTGTTAGGAACTTGGACAAGACTGTATTAATAATGATAAATTGATACAAGGCCATGTAGGTAAGAATCATGTCGCAATGTAAAGACTTAAATTATATTTCAGAAACAAATAAGAAATAAATTTCTATAATTTAGGATTAAAACAAGTATTATTTTGATTGAATAAGAAACAAAAAAATCAAGACCAATAAACCATCAATCCAAGTAAGTTAATACCAAGTAAGTTGGTTACCTAAAAAGTGTATGCAACTGTTTTATAGAATTTTTATGTTTCAAGTCACAAATCAAATTCACTATAATTTTTAAGGGATTTTTTTGTTATTTACCAAAATTTTAGTGTTCTTAAAGGATACTGTTATATGCCAACTAGAAATACATTTATTATGATTTTGATGTGAACAAGTATGCCAAAATAAGTTATATGGACTTTTCTTTCGAATGTTTTGATTACAAAAATTTTTATGTTATAATGCTCATTAAAACTTTCACTAGTGTTGAGAAACTAATTTCAACTCTTCTAAGCAAGTAGAAATTTTGGACCTTTCAGCCAAGATTAAGCTGAGCATCTCAAACGGGATTAAAAATTAAGATAGCCGATAAAGCTGCATGTCACCATTTCAATCAAAATTAAAGATTGAGCCCACGTGACTCTTTCACTTGGAATCAAAGGTTAAGTCAAAATAATCGTCTCAATTGGAGTCAAAGATTAAGTCAAGTCACTCTCTCAATTGAGGTTAAAGAATGAAACAGCTAGTAAAGCTACATGTGACTCTTAGTTAGGATTAACGACAAGGACCTCATCAGTGGATATGGTATATAAAATGTTTGAATCCATGAGCATAATAATAGAAAGCAAAATGAAAATTTGGCAATAATTGTTTTACTATTATTTGATACGGTTGGAAATGTGTTTTTCACACAAATATTATATGTTTAAATGTTTTTCTATATTTACATCCTAAAAAAGTAGGTGAACTCCTTCCTAGGTAATTAACTGCTCATGAAAGTAAAACCCATTTTGAAGATGGTGACGCTGAAGCTGATAATACATGAGGATGGTGAAAAAGTCGAAATAGAGAAATTAGGACTTTGATTTCAGTTATGTTGTTACTTAAGGATATAATGATGTAAATTATGACTTTCGTTGCAATTATGTATCTCACTTTGTTTAAGGATAATTGTATTGTAATTGAAAATTTTTCAATTGTAATGCAATAATTGATATGATGTAGATACTCTGATTTCTAAACTTTGGTACCTTTGGGATATTTGTTTCAAAAGTACTGTTATGTTGCAACTCTAGGCTAAAGGCATGACATACTCTGTATTATTAAAATTATTTTAACAAAAGAATGGCTTAAATTAAGGGATTAGATCTAAATTTGGCCAACATTTTTCTATGTGTGTATGCCTTCTAAGAGGACAAAAATTTATCTACAATTTAAAAATTGCAACTTAAATTGAATTCATTGAATCAATCTAATTGCAATCCAGCTAAATTATGCCTAAAATATGAAAATTATATCGTTGAAGATAATGGCTACTCAAAATTTTACCATTGACTAGTTTTATTAAAATTTCATCTCAAAATTCTGTAATAAATATTAAAATACCCTAACACCAAACCTTAATGACAATTATTTCAAATTCTCAAGCTACTTATCTTTGATAAGTTAAAAAAACGAAAAGGACAGAGTCGTACAAAACTATAATTGTCTTTGTTGATTATTAAATTTTTGAAATCATATTGATATAATATTGACTTAAAATTTTTTTAATAGAAAAGAATAATAGACCAAATAGACTTGCATAATTCTTTTAACTTACAAAAATGAGCACAAACATATAATTTAAAAAATTGATCAAATATAGAAAATTTTAACAAATTAAACTTACTATAGTAATATCTATAAAATAATTATCATTTATTCTCATTTTTTGTATATATTATTTTTTAGACGTTTATAAATTTAATTACAAAATTTATCAAAAATAAATATAATCTATTTCCGTACAAAGTACGTGCACTTTTCTGATCTATATAAAAAGAAGGCCAATTAGTGTCATTATTTAGTTAAAGCCATTTGCAGAAAGTCACTAAACTTTTGTGATGGTCTATCAAGATTTACATGGATTACATATAAAAGCTAAACACAATTTGCAACTACTAATAAAAAGGCATTTAATTGAAAAGTCATTTTAAAGTAAGAAGTAAGCAGCCAACGAAATGTAAGAAAGTAAGGCAATGCACACCTATTTCCATATTGCAAAATACAAATTGATTTTTGAATAGAGCAGAAACATAACTAGAAGGCAAAAGTTTCTCGCACTGGTTCCCGTGCATAAATATATTACATATCACCTTAAAGTTTTCTAGGCTACTGAACTTTTCGTATTATATATATATGTAGGTATATTATCTTAGCACTATTGCACCAGCTTACCATTACAAATACATCACTGAACTGTAATAGTATAATTAAATACAAGGTCTCATGTATAAGTATGGTCACATATTTCTTGTTCACTGGTTAATATTAAGAAAGTATTAACAACATTTCACTTCTTGCTCTGTGATGACTCTCCAATGGAGGATAGGTGAATGTTTTTGTTCTCTGGCAAGTCCTCAGGTGAATCATGAATCTCAACAATGACATGATCTTGATCATCAATAGGTTTCACAATGGCGCGATGTTGCTTTCTGAGTATTTCTTTTGGTTTCTGAAAATGTGCCTTCTGGGAAAGTTCACAAGTAGATAGTGCAATTTTGTCAACGCACTTAATGATGTCAATAAGTACAGATGCAATGATAAGTAGCGGCATGATTTCTTGAAGATTTGCTTCTGTGGGCAGATTGAACTTTTCAAGTATGTCACTGAGATCCTCCAACTCCAGTTTGCAATTTTGTGCGTGGATTTCAACATCTGATGATGGAGTCGTCATATTTTTCATTGTGGATGATAGTTCTCTCAAGGACTTGCCAGATTCCAGGCTCAGTCTTATGCACGTTTGTTGAATTTTTACTTGGAGTTCTGATGTTACCTGCAAATGAAATTTAATTAGTACACAACTTCCGTTTTGTTATTTATTTATATAACAAATGGTATTTGTAATTAGTTTTCGTACACGTACTTTGACTTGAGAATTTGAGTTCATAAACTTATATAGTGTTTCAAGAAGGTATGCACATTCCCTAGCTTGAGCTCCAATCTTCAAGTACTGTTGCCATGGATGGCGGAACTTAAAACGCCCATGATGAAGCTCCCACCATGCGAAATTTGCCTAAAAACATTAAGAATTAGATATAGGAAAATATTGTTTAGCGCAAATTCAATGATAAATAACAGCAAATATTACGAAATTACTCATAAATATTTTTTTTATAAAAATTATTACTTGTTTCACTCACCAAAGATTCTTCGCTGGCCTTTGAGTTAAGCACACTTCTATGGCTTTGAAGAAACAACTTTTCGTCATAATGTTTGGAGGAAGCCACAATGCATTCCTTCCCTGAGAAACTAGAAAGTTCATCTCCAAAACCTGTAAAATCAAATTTTTAAGCAAGTTCTTAGACTAATCATGAACATGAAACGGCATCATCAAAATAAAATACAACAATAGCCACTTTTTCAATTATTTCTATTTCGTTATTGATGGGTTCGGAAAGTTTGAATCTGGCCAACATTCCTCACCTTCTAGGCACACGGCTAGCTTTTCAATATTTCCTGCTATCGTATTATGCAAATCCTGGCCTGCCCAAACGGGGCAAACGAATATGGATATCATCATGCAGGTTGCCCCGCCAATGAGAATTGTGGAGAGCCTTTGGTGAGCTAGCTGCAAGATTTGGGTGACCCGAAAACCCGACACTGCCACCAGACTGAATGTCAGTATGAATATCAGCACTCCATAATCATACTTCCTCTTGACTTTTGGGAAAAAACGAGTGAATGTAGAAGCCGCGGCTGCATTCCGAAAGAACTCGTGTCATTAATCATATTAATTAACGTTGTGTGGGCGAAAAGGGTTTATTTAGAACAAGGAAAAATTGCCCACTTTTTTTTTTGTTGGACAAATTAAACAGATCATTTTATTATATTTTCTTTGTATTTTTCATACAAGTAATTGTACCTAGAAAGAATACCAAAAGCCCCAAAATCACAGGCTCTCCTTTTTCCCCACAGAGGTTGGCCAAGTACTCGGCTCCAACCCCTAATGCTCCAGCTACCAACGTGGCACAACCTCTATTTAAGCTCTTTGATAGGGTTCCACCTAAAAACAATGGTAAACTTAAATTAGATATTTATTTAATTTGACAAAAAAAAAACGTGCGTTCACAAAATTATTAATTGAGAGTTGCAAGTACCATTTTCGGTGAACTTACCAACGGTGTATTCAAACACAACAACAACGGTTAAGATTGCCCACATTCCTGATTGTCCAAAGCTATCATAAAGAGGCCTGCAGTAGTACAACAGAGATACTAATGTGAGAGCCAACCCAACCTTCACGCAGTGTACGATTCTTCTTGGATCGTCCTTCCCAATTTCCTTGGCTTCCTTCACAGTCTCCGTCAGGGTGGACTTAAACTTCCCGGGCATGGACTTAATGAAACCACATGCACATCGTCCAATATTGGCTTGGCCTGTTGTCTCTTGGTTTGGTAGATTGATATCCATGGATTGAGATTTGGAAGAAAGGGCTACAGTTTTGAAGAGGCAGACAGGAGATGATGAAGTGGAGAAGTCGAAGATGCAATACAATTTGAAGGTGAACTTGCAAACTTATATAGACAAGAAAACAAAATGGAGAGTTATGGTGTGTGACAAGCAAGTGATGGTGAGTCATTTAATGCTAATTAGGAGGGTTCTCACCTTCCCAAATTTTACACGACTTTGAAAAGTGGTTCCGATAAGAAACATATGTCTTATTGTTTGATATTGTTTGATCGGTTCCCATGATGACAAAAGTAGTTCCTTCCACCATCATCATCATCATCAAACAAGAAGAAAAAGTTCTCGGGCACGAGTTGTGCATGAGAGGACACTTTCATGGATCTGGGCTATATTTGATGTGTTACTGGGGTGCAGCTTTTTCCACCATTCAATTAAAGCAGAGATGTAAATTCAAGGGGCAGGGCTCCTTCATCCAACATACACGAAGTGGAGGACGTTGAAAGTGTTGAAAATGCTGTTTCCCACTATTGATAAGAAAATTCATTTTTTATTGCACTCACAGCGTGGTTATATTTGGTTGCTAATTTGGCTGAGAGTTGAAAATAACAAGTTTTTTGGATGTAAATTTTGTAGGGAGGGAAAATTGGTGCAACAATTTGTGAATGGTATATGAAGGTTATAATAGATAGTTACTTTGATAATATGTTTAGAAGTATATATTTTATGGGATAAAAATGATGTTATATCGGCAATCGGACATAACTTGAATATCTTGTTAGCTATGAAAATTATGATTAATTGTAAAATTTTGATGGATTAAAATGTCGATTTATATATTTAAATTTGTGCAATTATATATAAACAATAATGATTAGATATTTATACAGACAATGACATAGCATGAAGACATAAGGCAGTTCATTAAATTTAATCATATTGTTTCTACATTATTTAAAAGAACTCGATAGATCAATTAATTTCATAAAAATAGTACATAAAATATATTTATCATATTAACATATTTTAAATAATTATAAAAACAATATATGTTATACATATTAATGTTTTTAATGTGAAAAAAATTTAATTTTTCACAAAATATTAGTCACAAAAATGATTTTTTGAGTGTATTTCACATTAAGTAGAAAAATCAACATTAATCCAACAACAATTGTATATAAATACCTTATATAGATAAGTGATCAATTTAAAATAAAAGAATAACTTGGTTTTCAATCTAAATATTCAATTCAAAATAAAATGATAGATATAGTATATTAAGAGGGTGTTTGGGTGAGCTTATAAACTCAAAAAATAAAATGTTTAGAGTTTTTCCTAACTTATTTTAAGAAACCTTATCAGCTATTTCATTTTGTATATAAAAATTGACATAAATATTATTAACTATATTATATTAACGATATTTAATTTATTTTTGTCATTACTACACCAAAAATTATAATTATCTATAATTATAAATTTCAATAACTTTTTATACTATGGTCTTATTATTTTTAACCAAACACTTTTAGGCTTATTTTTTAATTAAGATCTATAAGCTTATAAGCTCTGAAAATATCTTATGAACTAAATGATCTTATAAATTCAAAAAAAAGTTTAGCGAAACACCCTCTAAACCTATCTATCAAGTAAATAAAAGAAATAAAATGATAAATTATTAATTGTTTGATAGTTATGTGAATTAAGAATGATTACTAAAATATTTACCAAATTAGTATATAATGAACATCAAGAGAAACAAAAAGTAAAAAATATTAGAATTGAGAAATTAGAATACTGGTAAATTTGGATTTGTCTCTCTTCACAATTTTTCACTACAAAGAAAAATATTAATTTGTTACAAGATTTATATGTCATCATGATTAAAATATATATTCCATCACAATTAATTTTTTTAAAAGTATTTATTTTAATTTTTGCCGAATGAACAAACTAATGGCTTAATTTCCTAATTTTCAAATTAGTTAAAATATATATATATATATATATACAAATTAATTATAAAATATTACCTATAATTAAATAGAAGCTTAAAGTTTGTTATACTTAAAACAACACATATAAATAAGCACACATACATATATGTAGTGAATTAATTTACACAGCGATGGGCGGAGTTGAAGTTGAGTTCTCCCGTCCCTTCCCTTTCTCTCTCGTCGCAACTCTCGCACCATTGCTTTCGTTGTTTTCAAGAAATACAAAAGTAAAAAGTAGTGAAGAGATCACTTCATATTACGAGATACAATTCAACCCTGTGCCCCACCCCACTTTAAAGTGAGAGAAAAATTATTCTCCCACTCCTCAAGTCTTTTCTTGTCAATTCTACGGAAAGAGGGAAGAATACGGAAGTCAGAAGCGGCAAGGAGACCACTTCATACTAAAGGAGCACAAGTTATAAATGTGTTAATTGATTAAGGTGGCCCTATTCTTGCCACACAACCCTATTCTTACACTCATTTGTGGCCATACAGGACGAGGTCCGCACGAGGCATGAGCAAGGGTAGCTGATTGCGTGACGACTTTGGTTGTTGATGAGCATTAAATGGTACGGTGGAAACAAAGGGAAGGGCACGTTCAATGCCGCTTATATATGCAGACAAATAAATTGTCAAACCCGAATTTATCATAAGTGGACTCGCCCCCTTCGCAGACGTACGGTTTATCGGGGTCATAAATGTTTAGGACAGGTTTGGGAGACGGTGATCGGTCGAAATTGTACTGAGATAAACAATATGTTTCATTATATTTTAAAAGAAGTAGCATGTTTGGTTACGAGAATTTGATATTTTAAAAATTCTTATTTGTTTGAATATATGTCTAATGATTAGATGATGCGATATAATATAATGATAATGATTAGTTTTTTGATATATATATATATATATATACACACAAATAAGTGCATGTATGTATATATATATAAGTATTAATTTAATTATGAATAAGTATAAATAATTGAAAAGTAATTAATCAGTTATTGAGTATAGGAAAAAAAATTGAATTTAAATTTAAATAAAAATTTTATGGTGTAGTATATATTTACTTAAAGTTCGATGAAATGTTGAGTGATTAAAAAATGGTGTTAAAACATACGTTCTTAAAATCTTCAACTATCCTTGTTTTGTAATTATGCATTATTTAAAAACACACGCTCAATTATTACTCATTTTATTTTATCTCTTTTTTTTCCTTTACTTTTACATAATTTTTAAGATAAAAATATTTAAAAATACACATTAAAATTAAAAAACAAACAAAGCCTTCACCGTCACAAGAAATTACCTATAATTAATAATCTGGACAAAGATGGCTTGAAATGGGAGAGAGACATTTCAGCTGACGTTTTCAGGGTTGACATTAGTAGCACACGGTTTGCTTCCCAGCTGCATTTACGGGGATCATTTATTAATAAAACTAGGGAAAAGTAAGTCAAAATCTGCCAAATTACAAATTAATATCTGCATAAATGAAGGAGGATTACGTAGTTCGACAGCTCATGAGCTGTTTGTAATGCATGGCTGGATAGGCTATGCTTAGTTCCAAATTCAGACGCGTGATTTTATGTATTTTTATTTTAAAAATTATGTAAAAATAAGAGATAAAAAAAAAAGGTAAAAAATATAACAATTAACTATTTATATTTTTAAGGAGCAAAATTTGAAAACAAACTTATTGATTATGAGTTGTGTGTTAATGTAACAATTTAGCCGACATCTATGGAGCTCTTATTTAGACTACCTTTGCTAATATGCCAATGCAAGGTCTGAAATGATAGTTACGAAAATTTCGGGTTACTTTCAGTTTAATTGATTACGTTAGATAAATTGTTTTATCAAAATTGATTATGTATTTTTTAGATACAAATTCATGATAAAAAAAAAATTCGACACAACTAAATAATTGTATAGAATAAGTATGATAAAATAATCGTTTATTGCATTTCCGACGAACCTGTTAAGTGGACTAGTATAATAGTTTCCAGATGAAAAGTCTAATTAATTAAATTAGTAGTGCAAAATTCTAACTTGTTTTTCACATTTAATAGCGGGAATTTCCTACTTCTGCAGGCATCATTACATAATCACCTCCTTAACTAAATTCTGGAGTTAAATTTTTGTAACCACAAAAGAAAATTATACTTTTTTTCTTGGACTTGCTTCCCGTTCAAAATAAATAAATAAAATAGCAAGAATATGCTCAAAGGCGTAACTCAAGAGTCCACGGTGTCTTGCTCAAATAATCTAGACAAGTTTAAATTTACGCGATAGTATAACTACAAGGGATTTGGGGCTTGGTTTCATAATAATTTCAATTGAATGAATTTATTAATACTAGTAAAACTCGAATACTCGTTTATAAATTATAAAGTTATTATATTTTAAATAATTAAATTAAAAGCATAAAATATATTTAAAATAATAATATAAAGAATGATCAAAATATTGAAAAAGAAAAGCAAATTTGAGAGGGAACGTAGATAATATCAATAAGTTAAAAGAAAAGAGAAAAAGAAAATGGAGAAAGAAAGAATAAAAAATAAAATAAAAATAATTGTGTATTCCAACCAAAATTCTTTATTAATTTATTAATATGTGGTGTAGATATTGTGTTTGGATTTGATATTTAAAGGTGGAATTGGCTGTTTGTTTAGCAAAACATATTCGGAGAATGTGGTAGGATGCCAATTATCGAAAGCTGATTCAACAGACAGGCCATCATTTGAATTACCAATTGGGCCTAAAAAAGTGAAATATAGGGCCCAAATATACATTGGTCACTTATAGATCCGAAACCTAATCACCTATCCTTGCAGGCCGTAGCCCAAACAATGTCGGCTAAAAGCCCACATGAGAATTGCCTTAAGTTTTGTTGGGTTCCTTAAACTAACTTATGCACCTACCAAAAAATATCAGCAATTAAATTGCTTGAGTTGGATATCCGAGAAAATAAAATAAGATTTTTTTTAATAATTAGTTGGATTTTCGATACACTGGCCCAATTTCTGAGTAACTTAAACTTGGGCCGATTGTGAAACGGGCCTTCTCTTGGTTGGCTTTTCTTAAGGTAAATGGATTTTCCTTTTCCCGCTTCTTCATTTTTATTTAGAATTTGTACTGAGTCATGAAATTAATTTGTTCATTTTGGTTTGGGCTGATCACGGTGTGGTTTTTAAATTTTTTAATCAATTTCAAATCAAATTGCTACATATGATTTGGTGAGATTTTAGATGCTAAAAAAGCGTGCGATTTGGAGCAATTTGGTGTAGTTCTATGTCATTTTTCAGTTTCTAATGTGATTTAATATAGACGTAAATTATAAAATTTTTTACATGATTTTATCTAAGATTAAACTATAAAAAAAATTAAATATTCCCTATTTTACAAGGCAAATCGTATTAAAAATCCACACTATATAAAATAATTGCATAAAAAATAGTTATATGTTTAATTTTAAAGTTAATTATATTTTGTATAAAGAGAATTAATAGGACCCTTAAGAAAAAGGACCGTTAAACAGAGTCGGGAATTTTATGAAAAGTTAAAATTAAACATATACGCTCTACGTTTTAATGTATGAGATGAATAAAAATTGAAATATATATATACATATTGTGTAAAATTTAGTAAGTTTTATAAATTAATTGTTGAGTTAAACTTAAAAATTAAGTGACATTTATAGAAATTAACACACACACACACACACACACACACGTGTATATATATATATATATATATATATGAGTGGTGCAGTGGGGTTTGAACTTCAAATTGCTACCAAGCCATTAAAGGTGGTGCATTTTTTGCAGCAATTTCAAACCATGGCTTTAGTGATAATCTCACAAAAATAGTATGACGTGGTGTGGTACAGTTAGTTTGGACGATTTTCCAAAATTGTTGATCACCCCCAGTTTCGGTCTAAAGATACGTGTGTGTCCTCTAATAACAATAATAATAATAATAATAATTTTTATCATCATATAAAACGAAATTAGGTAGGATGTTCAATTTGAAAAACCTTTGCGTGGCACAACACACCCAGTATAACCCACTAAGCAGGTATTGATCGACAATAAGCCACCGACGTACCACCATTATTGATACATTAAATCTTGAAAAGCAATGTTAACGACTCTGAAAGAAATGGACGTAACGTCTCATCATAAATTAATTATGACATACAGTAACTGAATTATTTTCTTTTGGTTTAATTAGTTTCCACAGGTTGTGTAAATTCACGAGCCTTAAACAAAGGAGTTAAATTTATTTAAACTATTTTATAAACTCTAACGTCTTTGCTTCAAAAATAAGCTCTTTGGGAATTCATTTGTTTGAAACTAAAGTAAGTTTTTGAATCCCTTAGGAAATAAATAAAGAATTGTCAATTTCGGAGTTCATTTGATTTTAAAGTCGGAATTGATTTTGAAGTCCCCATTGGTAGTTGCTAATTAATGGCTCATTAATTATTCCTCTTTCTCTTTGAAAACTTTAAATTTAATTATTGGCCTAAACTTAAAATATGAAACAAGGCTAATGAAAGATCAATAATGAACTAAATTTTGTATCTCACGAATATCAGAATGATAGATATATAGCTATACCTTGCAAGTAATCCTCACTCTTTTTGCACCCCCCCCCCCCTTTTTTTTTTTTTCCACTTTTACTACAAGAACTGTATAATATTTAATTTAGATATATTTTCTTACCCATGATTCTTGGGTAAAGACCCAAGTGATGGGACATAGTTCCACGTCTAGTTCCATAACATGACTACTAAAGCAGAAGGTTTTAACTTGTTATAATAATATAAATATAATAATTAGTTGGGAAAATGTCCTCCTTAAATTAATTAAATGGTATTCAACTAATGCCATGTCCAATTAATAATATCTCAATCAATGAAAGCATTTTTAGTTACGCTGAATAGGTGGGCACCTAGCAATCTTCAAGCACTGGACCCACGCTGTGTAGCAGAAATAATTGAGATTTATTTTTTATTGTTTTTTAAATAAAATAATTGGAAGAAATTATAAATGCCCTTTCAATTTCACCATTTGGCAATGTGTAAGAAATAATTTAAGTATAGCTTTACTGATGCTATCGACAAACACAAACAAATTATAAACAAATATCGTTTCATAATTAACATAATCTAACTGATATAAATTATACTCAATGTACGTGCATAATTAAGATATAAAATTATACATATTTATTGAAATTTATTACACGAAATATTTTGGTTCAAAGTACTTTAATTTAGGTATTGGACTTATGATATGTGAGAGAGAAGTAAAGTGGAAAATAAAATCAAAGATAAATACGAAGCAAAAATGATATAAAAGGTAAAAAGAAGAGTAGATAGCAAGTATTTTTATCGTATGATAATGTGAGTGTGTCAGAACTAATAAATGCGTGATTGTTTGTAATTTCGCATGAATATATATTTGACTTACATAAAATAAATATATTATTAATAGTATATAAATGTATGCACATATATATAACGACCGAAGTGAAAAATATATGTATATATTTTAACTGAAAATACATTAAAGCCATATTTACTTTGACTAGCAATATAGGGTAAATTACATTATCTTAGTTAATAATATATTTTTTTATTAATTAAAGTCTTTAATTAATTTAAAACCCAATATAAAATTATAAACTTATAGAATAAACAATCTTACACGAGAGAAATGATAAAACAGTCGAGGCATTAACAATTTTTATAAATTTTTCAAATGACTATTATAATTATCTTAAATAGTAAACTTGGTGGATATAATTGTCTTGTACTAACTAAATGTCTTGTACTAACTAAACCACGCATATACATTTTTTTTTTATTATTTAAAATAACTTTTTGAGTTATAATATTATCTAAACATTGCTTCAAATAAATTTTTTCAGATGTAACGGTTGAATGCTAAAATGTGAAAGTTGAAAACGAAATGGAATTTAAGGTACCGTGCAACAAAGTCGATTGAAAAGTCTAAAAGAGAAGACAGAGGAAGAGTTGAGGCGGGCACGGATCGGACTCAGAAAACGACTGAGCCAACCAGCCAGCAAACTCACCACTGGTCACAACTCACAACAACGTCTTACCAGATGGTGACACGTGACACACCGACACTCCACATAAATGATTCGCGCATGTCTGCTCTACCATTGGTTCCTCTCTTGACTCCACAATTTTCACGTTTTCACTCCTCTCCACGTGGGGCCCTCATCAAAAATTAAGGGAAAACTAGAGCGACAGATTCCGTGCCCCAGTAGCCGGACTCGATTGAAGACCCTGATTAGAGTTCAACCCACCGAACTCGACTGAGTGGTTGCTCAAGCGAATTTTTAAGTTATTTTAAATACCTTATAAAATATTCAAAAATTTATAAATTTTTTAAAAATATTTATTATATTTTAAAATAAAATATGTAAAACTAATACATTTTTTAAAAATAAATTAATTTTTAAAAATACAAACTCGTCGACAACCCAAACCGACCAACCGACCGGCCGATTCCCGATTAACCTAGCCCAACGCCGGCCGATTTTAACAACACTGCACTCAATTATAACTATCAACTAGTAAAATTATTATACTCTATGTGCATGTAAAATTATTTCTGAATTATAAAATTATATTTAATATAATAGATATAATTTTATTCAAAATATAAAAAATGTTTAAAATAAAGAAAGGTGGAAAGCAAGTGAAATTGAAAGGTTTGAAAAAAAAAACACAAACAAAAATAAATTAAAAGAAAAATGAGTTATGAAGAATAGAAAAGACAAAAGATTTTAAAATAAATGTACATATGAATTATGTTGCACAACTAAAAGGTAAATATATAATTATACTTTTTGTAACCAAAATAAACTCAAATGCTTATTAATACAGAGTAGATATACTATTACTTCTTTTCCATATTATGCCTACCTATACTATATTATTAAGAAAATAAGACTTTCTCATTGTGTAATTATTAAAATTTTCTCTTTTTTATCATTTTTTTTATTTTTCCCCAAACTTATTATTTTTATTTTTTATTTTTAATTTTTTTCAAATATTCTTAATTTTTTATTTTAAATATTTTTATACTTTAATTTTGAACAATTTATTTTTATTATTAAAAATATAATAATCTACAATTTATAATAAATTTTGCACACACACAAACTGTCATTTTTTACTAGTATATGTGTAAATTTTTAAAATTCAATAATTAACCAATCAATAGTTTTTTTCAAAATTTAATTATTATTTATGTCTATACACTTACACTCATGTACGGGTAATTTTATATTAAAAACTAATCATTACTCTTATATTATATTATATCATCTCTATTTATCATATAACTATTTAAAAAGTAAAATTTATACAACTTTACTTTTACGCTATTTATTATTTTTTACACTCAAAGCACACATTTATCAAAATGAGTCCAAATATCGCCTTAGTTAATTTTAATTGCTTTTGATAGGAATTCAATTCTATAAACTGCAAAAGCCTCTGGTTGGTGAACTAACACGTAAAAAAGTCCATGTATGGTTTAAAAAACTTAAAAATATAAATATGACACGTCATCAAAACGTCATTTATTCGAATCTCATTCTATGCTTTGAATTATCCGTTAAACATTATAATTTGCTTACAATCATGACATACAAAAAGGAAAGCCTATGTTTGTTTGGATTTTTGAATGTGTGTTGTGTGAAAATAACAAAGAAAAAGGGAAAAAAATTAAAAATATAATAGTTAAATGTGTGTATTTTTGGGTGGAAAAAGGAAACCAAACATAGCAAAAGACTTTAAAATTCTTAAGAACGTATAATAGGAAAAATACCAAAGAAGACAAAAAAAAAAAAAAAGATTAATCATATTCAACCAATGATATCCATTTCAAGGCATTATTGGCTTATATTTGTTTGGGACCGAGGCCCTCCTTGGTTTTCAAAGTCAATGACCCGACTGAAAAAGAGGTAGCTTTCTTTCTCGCATTTCCAGCAACCCAACAACAATTGCGACCCCACGTTTGATTTGAATGCATATAATTAGTTACATAGCCAATAAATTAATCATCATGTTAGTTACAAAGACATAATTTATGGCATATTTGACTATAAGGCATGGTTAGCTTGTACCAAATACGTACAGGAGATGGAAGATAAATATGTCCTTTATGGTTAAACACTTCCCTTTTTTTTTATTCATAAAAATGCATATTTTAATACGACAACTCTTGGGGGATTAAGTAAGTGTTATGGTAGTTGGCCCTGACTTCCTCGACATTTAAATTGCATTATCTTCGAACTCTGCCATCCCCCACAAAATGTACAAGTACCAACATTTATTGAGCTTCAAAAAAAATAAATAAACTTAATAGAAAAGAGAAATCAGGTAATGAATAAGGGGGTTCCCCCCCCCCCTCCCCCCACCACAACCTCATTTTGGAATTTGGACATCATTCATCCTTTGCATAGCTGGCGGGGGAAGAAGACGTTTCCTTGTCTTTCAGCAGTTTGTATGTACGTATATATGTTTGCATTCATTCACCTTCTGACACACTTTGGTAGAAATGGCGATTTTTAAGCATCCGTTTATTTATTTTCACCCTGGGAGAGTGAAATTTTGGTTGTAGGTGATCATGAACAGCAGTACTCCATCAATGCATCATTTGATTTTGAGAAGGATGGTGACATTTCTGTGGACTTCCATTGTTTGATCATTTCCATGTATGTACTTCACCCAAAAGCTTGAGGGAAAAGGACACTACAAGAGAATTGAACAAGTACGCAAGTATCATGAAACAAGAAAATGAAATTGATCGATTGGCAATCCATGCTTTTCTCGAAGAAGCCCTTCACTTTTTTTTCCCCTTTTTGGTTTTTTAAAAAATGAATGTTATGCTGACCTTAATTTCGTGGGCACGTTACGGCACTTGTCTCACCATGTTTGAATTTTGAACTTTCATGTTTACATGTTTACAGGACTTCTGATGAAGGAGATTGATGATTCATAAAGAATGTGATTGTTGATGGTTGATGAAAAACGGCCAACAATGTATCAAAGAAACCTGGACAATAATACTCCAAAAATTTTGGGTCTTAGAAATATTATTTTGGTGGGAGATTTATTTAATCACTTAATTTTTTCAAGTTTCGGCTGAAATTAGGTAGGAAATGGTAAATACATGCAAAAAGTGAGATATGCACAAACAGATCATGTTGCGGAGCTATCGCGGTTGCAAGGGACCAGTTCACGAGTGCGAAGCAACCATTCACAGCCGCAAAGCTTGAAAGCAGACAAGAACAGAATGCTATACGGTTCTTAGCATAGTCACAAAGGTTAAAAGTGAAAGGTGCGTACTATAATCGTAGAACAACTTTTTGCAGTCGCGAGCCATGCTTCTACAACTACAGAACCTAAAGAGCGAGTAGAATGTTAATTTTCCATGATTAATGCCTAAATTTACCAATTTCAAAGTTAAAATATACATGAATATGTGACTCTGGATCTAACAAGGTATGTGAGATATTAAATGACTGAACCTCGGATAGAAAAATTTATTTCAAAAGGTAACTTGAGAATCTAAAAAGACAATGACAACACTTAGGTTACATTTGAAAGCAATTAGAAGTAGGATTTTTGGTTGAATTGGGAATCAAACAACAAACCTTTTGATTAAATAAGAAATCAAGAATTGATAACTGGTGAGCATACTGATCAACAAAATTAAGTGTTGGATACGTGGATACACTTTTCCAAATTTTTACAAATTCTTTCAAAGATTGTTTTATGATGCAAATGAAGTTTTTATGTGATTAAAATTCTTTTTGAATATTTTACTCCTATTTTATTAATCCAAATTCTAATACGTTTATTTTATGTAAAAATTGAATATTTTGTTTTCTTGAAAAATCTGGATGTGGGCTATTTGCAAATGAATTGTATGAAATTGATTATTCTGGAAACTATGATCATGTGGAAATTCCGCTCTTGGATAACATCGATGATAGTGTGGAAATAAGTTCCACCTTACCAATCGAGTAATAGATTGAGATTTGTTTAATCATGGTAGAAGAATTGGGACCAGTAGCAAAAGAAACTAATATGTGACCTTACTAATCAAGAGTATAAATTGAAATACTACCCGGTCGAAGTTAAAGTACTAGGGTTCACGGCGGGCAAAATTGAAATTTCACATTATCCTCCTTAGTTAGAAATATAGATTAAAACTCTGATCAATAAAAATAGTATACGAAATATGTATATCATGAGTGGGCTGAAGAACAAGTGGTTTAATGAATGACTTTGGAATATTGCGTAACAATGTGATTTTCTAATATCTGTTTTACAAAAATGTTTTATATAAACTGTTTTCTGCTCACATCTTATGAAAAGTAAAAAGACAAGTGATCTATTTATTAGGCAATTCATTGCTCACTCTTTTAAACAACACTTTTTGCAACGGATGCCAGTGAAAGCGCACATGCATTAGGCTAATAAAGCTTTAGTAGAGGACATAACATTAGTTATTTCTTTTGTTGTAAGTAGGACCTAACTGATGCAATAGTTAGGATTTAATTATTTCCATTGTGAGACAAGATTGGATTTATCATTTGAAATTGAGTATTATTTATGAAATAGTTACTTTGATACTTTTGACTTTGATATCCATTGAAGTGTTATTTACAGGTACCGTCGTATTATGTCTTAGATTCAAGACATAAGAATCAAATGAATAAATATTAAAGAGTGTAATTTTATCCAACTTCTAATGTTAAAACAGAAAGGACAACAACAGAAGTTGTTTCAATTTAGAGGAAGTTTCGTGTGATTTTTTAAGTATTTTCAACTAACAAATTCATGAAGTTACACTTCTAATACAAATTGTGTAGCGTAGGTTTGGATGAATCTTCAATATACAAGAGTGTGTATTAAGTGAGAGAAAAATGATGAGTTTACATTGTTACCACTCATTTATCATTTAATTTGCCTTTATGTGTTGTATTGATATTAATCTTTTAGAGAAAAAATTCAATATGACAGAATATTGAAGTCTAGAGAAAATTAGATTAATGCAAAAAATAAGAATGGTTTGTATTTGCTTCGTAGATGATCATGAATTAGGAGTGTGGAGTTATAAATGTTGAGACTTGTTTCAAGTGTTTAATTGTGAACATTGATTTTTTAATGGTGAAAATTATTTTTATCTGGGTGAGACTTACAAGCATAGAAGAAAGAATGGTTCCATACTAAGTAAGCATGTCTTGTCTTACTCTTAATTTCTTTTGTAGTGTGTGTTGCAAATATTTTGCAAAATTACATGTTCCCAACATTCAACTTAATATTTTTTTCAATAAATGAAGGAGAAAAAAACGAAAATAGTGATTGATAATTGTGTGGATAGATGAGTGATGCAGATGGGCATCTTCTTTTAGCCCCATCTCCAACACTTTCCTTATCAAGAGGGAGATTGTTGCGCAGAGTCATTGATTTTGTCTGACAGTTCTAGTGAAGTTAACTCACAAAATTATATTAAGCAACTAGCCCTACAATTGTCTCAAACAAAGCCCTATTGATACCTATGGCCTCCTGCCTCTGGATAATTGGAACACCTATAATAATAATGTTTTCTGGCCTTATATTCAATTGCATGTTTCATCTCCATCTATCATTCTCACACGGACACAGGAAGAGCTGATGGTATTTTTGTCTCACTGTTAATGAAATTCAGCTGTGATTGTTTTACAGTTGGTGATGAGGGTACACGTGGGCACACACAAACTACCATCACACCAGGTGCCAATAACATTAACCTAACCAATCGCTTTCTCCCCACACAATCACTCTTTCCATAATAATATATATCCACATTTCTTTCTGATTTTTCTCTATTTTTTCTTTTTTTTTAATTAGAACTTTAATTTGTTGTCCACACTGAAAAATGCACAAGAGATCTCAAAGTATATGTCTTCTTTATAATCTGTAATTGAATACATCTCGGTTATGTTTGGTTGGAGAGAGGAAAGTTATGTTTGATCGTGAAATTTTGTTTGGATGGAAATTTTTATTTATTTAAATTTTTATAATTATATATGTGTATATAAAAAATAATATAATAATATATAAAAATAATTATTGATTTTTAAAGTATAAATTTATGGACGTGAATGTACATTTGTGCACATACACAATCACTGATGGATGTAATAATTAAATTTCATATCACACCCCCGCACGTGGATATACAAGATGGAGTGTAATTTAAATTTAAATAAAAATTTTATTAAGTCTCGTATGTTTAAATCATGAAACTTTTGGACGGTGACTCAACCCGTAGCCGTCGTGTACTGCGACATTTCTGTGTGATTTATGGAGTTGATTGTAGTACAGTGTCGGACTTTTCTCCTGGAGAGTTTCTATGGTAATAATTATTTGTTTTAATTATCCTAGGCAATTGGCAGGGCTCACCCTAATCAGGATTAATTACCCTATTACGACTTCATTAGCCAATTGCTGCAGGTTTTCTTCGACAGTTCTTTCACTGCCTGGCCAATGGTTTGAACTCCTCGAATTTCACCGAGCACGCCTTTAATTGTAGTTATTTATTTGTCATCTCCGTCTCTCTCTCTCTCTCTCTCTCTCCCCCTGTGAAAAGCGAGGTGGATCATATGTCCAGTGATGGCTAACGTAGTCCCTTTTCTCGGTTAGATAAAGTGGTCTACTTTCCAAGATCGATGGCGACGTACTCTCATCATGGGAGTTCAGAAATCCAAGGTGCTGGCGACAGCTTACAAACCCTGATTCTCATGAGCCCCGCCTATGTTGGATACTCCGAAACCCAACCCCAGGCGCCTTCCTCAGCCAGCAATCTCGTATTCCTCAACTCCAATTCTTCCGGGAACAGTACCCTCAACCACTCCCACCATCCGCCGTCTGCAACCCAATATTTAGCCGGCATCCCCCTACGGCAACTCCACGGCAGCGCACCAGCCTCCGCTGCCTCGTTCCAGGATTCCCAGAATCAAGATGTCTCAGAACTCCACGGCCTCCTTCCCCAGCTACAGTACAGTCTCCAGAATCCGATTGGAGCGGCGCGTGACGCCACGCGCTCTCAGCGGGGGCTCTCCTTAAGCCTCTCCTCGCAACAACCACCGGGGTACGGGTCTGTCGGGCGCGACAGAGAGGATCCGTCTCAGCCGCTGGTGACGGCTAAGCTGCGGCCCGGCGGGGAGGATGTTAGGGTTTCCAGGGGCTCCCATTCCAGGACTTCCAACAGCATGAATTGCTCCCAGAGTGAGCTGTCGACAGCCAAGTATCTAAAGGCCGCGCAGGAGCTCCTTGATGAAGTTGTTAATGTAGGGAAAGGAGCAAAGAGTGCTACAAAATTGGCCAAGGAGGAACATGGACAGCCCCAAAACACTGGAGAGTCTTCCGGGGCGGCCGACGGAGGCGAACAAAGTGGGGCTGAAGCAGTCCCTGACCGCGGAGCTGAGCTTACTGCAGCAGAAAAACAAGAAATTCAGATGAAGAAAGCAAAGCTTGTTAACATGCTTGACGAGGTAAGCCTGTCTGCAAACGTTTTCTTTGTCTGTGTGAGAAGAGAAGACTTTATGGATGTATATCAGATATCGCTGACACGGCATATAACTGGTTTCATTTTAAACTGGAAACTTCCAAGTTGAAAAGCACACAGGTTCTTCAAGAGATGTTTATGTAATTCGTGTCCCCGTCAGCTGATATATATGCGTCATATCTTTGCAAAGAGTGAAATTCGTTTTCAGATGTGTTATTTTCGCTGAGTAAAATTCATAATTACAATTTCTCTTTAAACCGTTTTGTTATGTATCCTCAATTTTTTAAATTGGGATGTGAAGGTTGAGCAGCAGTACTGGCAATACCGTCACCAGATGCAGATAGTGATCTCTTGGTTTGATCAGGCAGCCGGAATTGGCTCTGCTAAAACATACACTGCCCTGGCTTTGCAAACAATCTCAAAGCAATTCAGGTGTCTGAAAGATGCAATCATGGGCCAAATCCAGGCTGCGTGCAAGAACTTGGGTGAAGAAGATGGTTTGGGAGGGAAAACAGAGGGCTCCAGGCTCAAATACGTCGATAATGAGATTCGACAGCAGGGAGGCTTACAGCAGCTGGGAATGATCCAGCAAAGTACCTGGAGATCCCAGAGAGGATTGCCCGAGCGATCCGTTTCCGTCCTTCGTGCCTGGCTCTTCAGTCACTTCCTCCACCCGTAAGTTCTTTATAGATTTCTCATTATCAAGGTTAGTTATCCTTGTCTGATTTTTGATGGGGTATGCTTGCAAATGGCACACAGGTACCCCAAGGATTCAGAAAAGGTCATGCTTGCCAAACAGACAGGGCTCAGCAGGAGTCAGGTACCTGTATATAGATTGTCTGACTTAGTTTTCAAACCATTGTATAGAGTACCAAAACTGAGCTGTAGTGCCATGAATTCAGGTGTCTAATTGGTTCATCAATGCCAGAGTCCGGCTCTGGAAGCCAATGATAGAGGAGATGCATGCAGAAGAGATGAAGGAAGTTGAAGGAAAGGGATCAGAGGATGAGAGGAGTGGACTAAATGAAGTTCCAGCCTACAAATCCCCTACTCCAGAATCAAATGGCCCCGCAGGGACGAAAAACCAGGACAAGAGTTTTGTCCTGAAACAAGACAGCCCCATTAACCATAACATTGCTCCAGTGACAACCATGTCCACCAGTTCAACTTCCCCAGATGGAGAAACCATGAGGAAATTCAGCTTTATTGGACCATCAGGAATGGAGAGCATCACTCAAGGAAGTCCAAAGAAGCAGTGCAATGCTGGCACATTACATTCCCCAAGCATCATTCCGTCAATGAACATTGAATCACAGCCGACAATTAATTTCGACAAGTCACACATGTCCATGAAATTTGGCAATCAAAGGCTGGGTAGAGATGGATTTACCCTAATGGGGGCACCCACTGATTTCATTGGAGGGTTCAGCTCGTACCCAGTGGTCAAGCTAGGGAGGTTTGGGGCGGAGCAATACCGAACACCGTATTCAGGCAATCATGTTTCTCTAACTCTTGGCCTCCAACATGAGGAAAACCTCTCCATGTCAAGAGCCAACCAGACCTTTCTGCCTAATCAAAACATTCAACTAGGAAGAGGGGTTCAAATTGGCGAAGCAAACGAATTCAGTGGCATGAACACTCCGACGTCTACTCACTCAACCAGTGTGTACGAGAACATCAACATTCAGAACCCCAAGAGGTTTGATACACAGTTGTTGCCAGACTTCGTAGCTTAAGTGCTGAGTTTGGTAGAGCAAAGGTGAGGACAAAGAGGCAAAGACAGGTGTTGCCCAACAAGATACTTTTAGGGTTCTCTGCATTATTCTTGACACTTCCCTTTACTACAATGGAGGAGAGGATTGCATCATACTGTAGAGAAGGCAAGAAACATAGATACTATAGCGTAATATAGACACATTTAAGAAGAACCATTTAATTTTTATGCGGATAGATTAGGTCTTTCAACTATATTGTTGTGGATTGCACATTAATCGTTGCTGCAGACGCGTTGATGATTGTATTGATGATTGTGGAAACACTAGATATCTGGGGCGGTGTGGAAGAATGAAGAGTGATTTTAAATCCCATATGCATAGTTGTTCTGTCAACATTGTTCTTCACAGTGCTGCAGTTTCTTGTTTCTGTCTCGTTAATGTGAGAACCTAACTGCTAGGCCTTTACAATCATAAACGCCACTTTAATAAACAATAGGATTGGAATTAAATAACATGAAGATATGCCACAACAATTTGAAGGGCCCAGTGTAATTTATGTAAGTCCCCACTTTCAACACACAACAGTCAAAGATAAGAACCATAGAAAAAATGGCCAAGCTTTTCATGTCTTGTCTGGCAAGATGAAGAAAAAGAATTGCCAATGGATCATGGTCCACATGCAAAAGACAAAAAATCAGAGCTGAAGTCCTCTTGTTGCTTGACAGTTTGATTAACAGACAACTGGCAATAAAATATTAAAATACAGGAGGAGGTGGACACAGCTTTCAAGTTCTAATTCTCTCTTGTATCAAAGTTGATCGTCTATTGCCATGCACCACCCTTGTTAAGAGGACCCTTATCCTTGACCTCTCTTTTGGTTTCTATTCGCCGAGGTTGACGCCACCGATAGAGACAGTTCTCTCATTCCTGAATTCTCACCTTATATTATTTGCCTATTTTTCAGGTTTAGTTTTATTAATTTCAAGAAGATTAGGCACCTTTGAAAGGGGATAGGTTATTCAAGGATGATTGAGAGTATGAACCTCATACCAAGTCAACATCATTCTAATTATGGATTTATATTACATCAACAATGTTTCGAAGAGCAGCTGAAGAAGAGCACATAATTAGGACAAGAATCACAATGGCTTACAAATTGCAAAATGGCAACGGTAAGCACAGAAGAATTTACAAATCCCCAGGACTAAAGTATCGAAGCCATAGCTAGGATGATACAGTGCTTAGTTTTCTAATTGTTAGTTGACTAAAGTATTCCAATAGATAGGCACATAAATTACAGTGAAGAAATTATACTTCCTGATTGTTCCCATCCAGCATAGCCAGCCTCCTCTTGGCAACCTTGGACCTGTAACACCAAACCTCAAATGCCTCTGTCAGGTCTGGATACCGAATTTGCTTACTTTGTAACCACTCTGTCAAAATTTCTGCTTGGTCTGCAGATGGCAATGTCAGAATGATTGAAACAAATGCCGATTCCAGAGATTGCCACAACTCATCATCGGGTTTCAACACAAGATCGTTGTCATCATCAGATGTGACAGAATCAACTGACAACTTCACGAATCTGACGAATGGAAGCCAGACTCTGACCATGTGAAGGCGTTTTGCAGCAGGCAAAATCACAGTTCCATACCCTATAGCTTCCAAGACTTTAGCAGTCACCTCAAGAGCTTTTAATTTTATCCCAGTTAATGAACTCTCCGGGCATGCTTGCTCGGCTAATTTCATTATGTTTACTGATGCCTCTACCCAGGTGTAAACAAAACCACTTGAGATTTCCAACTTTATTACTAGTTGAGAAGCCCATGATAAGTCTTTTAAGTAGGACAGGAATGATTCCATTTTCCCCGCTTCAGCAACTGACTCGTTGAGATCACCAAGCAAAGAGTCCACAAGATTCACAAATCTCCCCAGTAACTCATTGATACATTGCCTTGCTTCTGACTTGATTTCGTCCTCAGCGCTTAGCAAGGGAGCATCGTCGTCCTCAGTCAGCATGTACTCAAGCTGCTCCTGAGCAGAGACTTTCAGATCATTCATTGAAGGCGGGGGTGATGATGAGGCGAATCGGATGGCTGATAGAAAAATCTTGACTACAGCTAAAGGATGGACTGGCTGGAGACGAGCAAGTATTGGTTCTGTTTGTGATCCCATTCCTGGTATAATTTTCAAAATTTCTTCTTCCTCAGATTCTTCCCAAGGGACTGCTTCCAAATAGCCAACACAGGCAGAAACAATTTGTGGGCATCCAAGCTCAACAGCAACTCGTAGTGTGCCAAGAGCATTTTTTACACTACATAAGTCGGTCGTCGTTACATCTGAATTGACATAGAAGAGTCTAAGAACGGTGATGTGCTGGTCAAGATCACATTCTTCACAATAAACCTCAACACAGTTGCGCGAGTCAAGAATCTGGCACGTTGGCCAATTATCAGATAGCCGGTCAGCAAAATACTTGCTTTTCTTTACAAGGATATGTGAATGACAGTAAATCCAATCATCACGACCCTCCTGGGTCCTAATTCTCACAACCACGTCACTAGTAGATCTGTCACCAATTCTGCTGGGCATCCTTGGTTCATTATGCTAAAACGATTAATAAAAAGAACCACAAAAGTATTGTCAAGAAGTTTTCAGCAGATTTTTGTGAAAATAGAAAGAAGAGAAGAACTTCGCAGTACTGCAAATCGTGTGAAGGTCCTGAATGAATGTTACGAACAAAAATGCACAAGTATTACTTATCAATAATAAATCAGGAAAAACTACTTCAACAACAGTATACCTCATAATTTGGCTGTCTAGTTAACAACGATTATTGAGCAGGAATCTTTTCTTGAAATCTAGGCAAGTTAGAGAACTCACAGATAATTCCATCAAGCAGTTGTGTTGTGCTAACTATCACAGGCTTCAAACATCGTTGCACCTGTAATCAACAAGGGATAGCAAACAAAAATGATCAGTGATTGATGGACCAGAAAATGGTCCACAAGCACTCTTGTAGTTTCCTCATTCACACATGAATAAGTGTGTGCTTGAATCAAAAGGATATCACTCCACAGTCCACACAATCCATTTGCTCCACATATTTGTAATAAGACGCATAAAATACATTATAAATACACTGAAGTACTTTTACTGAAGAAGCAATCTAGTAAACCCAACTTTTAGATGAGTAACAAAACAATGCCCAGGTGATTTGATAGTGATAATTAGGTAGTAAAAGCTACATTAACTGCAAACACTCTCCAAACAGCATCTACTTTTGATGGACCCAAATTTAATAGAGGGGCGCACAAATAAAGCAAGTCAAATAATAACAAGAGCAGGGCAAGGTCAATAAACCATATTTTATGGCATTAGGAAAAGCAAAAACACCAACAAATATGCTCAACACGCATCAACCTATATTATCCATAAATCAAAGTGAAGTAACTAGGCAAAGCTGCATCGAACAGTTATCATCTCATAGTTTCAACAAGAAATTAATTAAAAATAGATAAAAGGGACCGCATAATGATTTGATAAAGCTATTGAACAATTCTATAAAGACAAAAAAAATCTAAAAGAATAAACAATTCTCAGAAGCACTGACAAACGAAAACATTAAGCAAAATCATTATTTTGATGGCAAAGAATGAATCTTTCAGCAAACCCAGAAAAAGAAGTCAACGAAGTGTCATTAACAATAAGACAATATTTTTAACAATCCATCCTCTCAATTTTATTGGACCCTTATTCCTCGAAAGACCTGCTCATGAGTTGGTAAATACTAGCATATGAGCTGTATAAAATTGACTATCGTCGGATAGAATAACGGAAAATGAACAACAGAACAACCGAACAAGAAAGAGAAGTGGCAGTACTTTGTCTCTCTCTCCATGGAGACAATAACGAGAGAATTCTAATATTCAGGGCGCTTTTCCGAGACGATGAATGCATTAGAAACCCAGCACAATAAACATATTCGAAGATACACAATCCCTTGGAATTGAAAACAGTTACCTATGTCTTATAGTTAGATAAAAGCATATCAAAGTGAAAATTCGGGATACGCACCTTGTGTAATCACTTTCAGCGATGAAGGATTTCCGGATTTTCTTCTTTCCATTGAGTGAGGTAGGTTACAGCAGAACTGGGGAGGGAATCAGTGGGGGGTATTGGGCCGTTCTCACATATTGATTGGTTTTCAATGACCACTCGAAATGGGCCAATTCTGCTTATGTCTCCCGTCTGATAATTGTGATGTGACCTCTGAAACAAGAAAATATAACTGTTTTTGTATCTACGGTGAATACACGACATTAAGGTTTTGTCTGAGATACTTCAGTTCCAATTGCACCAAATTAGGTAATTCTTGATAGAAATTGAATTCTTCTTAACAAAAGGGAACGGATCAGATTTGAACAATCTCAAAATAAAATGCAGTGCTTTAATCTGTCTTAAAAAGTTTGCCTTGATTTAAAACCCTTGATTGTATTCAACTAATAGTATATATTATTAATAATTGATTGTGTATGTACAACAAAAAATGAACCCCAAATCTAATTGCCTCCAAATCTTGGATTATTGCCCACCAAAATTGTTTTCATAGTTTAACTACGATAAGCTACATGCATGCACACGCATGTATGTGCGTGTGGGGTGGGGGCAGGGGTAACTAAAACTAAAAGTGTTTACAATTTAGTAAACGGATCAAAACGAATAAAAATTGAAATTTCAATATATACTAAATATCAAATTAAAATTTTTAAAATTTTGACTTTTAATTTGATTTTAGCAAATTCGTAAAAATTTCAATTTTTGATTCTATTTTGGTAGGGTTGGTATACCGTGCCAAACAGAATATCAATTTTTTAAATATTTATTATAATTTTACTTATTTTTTCTTAAAATTTTTTATATTTTTGATTTAATATCCTGATTTTTATATTTAATTTTCAAAAAATTTATACTATTATCTTATAATTTTCAAACAAAAAATATTTTATTATAATAGATATATTTTGATTCAAAAAATCTAAACTAAAATAATAAAATATCAAAATAAAAATATTTAATATTTGTTTATAAGGTATATAATTAAAATTTATAATTTTAAATATAAAATTATTCATTTTATTATTTTTAATATTTTTAAATTAAAATTCAGTATACCAAAATAGTAAGTCAAATACACCGAAAAAATTTAATAAATTACTAAATCAAACCAAAATTTTCAATTTACTATTTGATATGCAATTTTGGCGTATCAAAAATTCTGTTCGCTAAAACCAAGTGCACACCCATAATTAAGGCTTTGTTCACTTTTAATAATTGAATTAAAATCTATTAAAATTATTTCAAAAGATTATTTTATCAAATTTGTTATATGAAATTAATTATATATTATTTTAACTATTTTATACAAGACTTGATATTTTTCAAAGGATTTTATTTATTTTAAAGAGCATGTGGCTTGATAAAATAATTTATTACACCTAGTCTTTCAAAATTAACATGACCTAAATGTGTTGGCCACCGCTTTTGCATTAAGTACGTGTGTCTTCAACAAAACCTTGCTTGGCCTTTTCTTGCTTCTTTATGCGTCTTTCAACAATACACACGGCTTTAAGGAGACGACACATTGACTTATGACCAAACATTTTTCATATATCTAGCCTTCTCTTGCACCTCACTTGAGTTATGTTAGGCATCCAAGTATTGTTGGAAGCAAATATAAGTTGAAAAAAAAGTTGAAATTGCACATTGATAAAATAAAATAAAAGTGATTTGTATATAAGTCGATACTTAACCTGTAATTTATAACTTTAAAATTTTGGGCTAATACGTGGTATCAAACTTATTTATATGTATGCTCACGTGTAGGCTTTTCAACGGTTTTCTCTAATTTAGTTGAGTTCTACTGTAGTCTTAACCGATGTCATTCTTGATTAATGCTCTAGATTGGATGGGTTCTATTACCTCACTCAATAGGTCCAATTAAAACTTGTACTTGAGCCTGTCGTATGCCCAATAAATGGTATTAGAGTTGATAGTTCCATTTAGAATGAGCATGGAAGACAATGATTGATGATCACATAGCCCATAAAAGTGATGGACAGATAATGTTCGATGATCACATGGGAAGTCCTCATCTCATGGAAGGTCCATGAAATTGACAGACATGATTGATTAATTTGGTAAAATTATAAGATACTCAAAACCTTCTAATTGAAGAGAAGTAATTTGAAAAATTCCATATTTGATAGGGAAATTGTTTGAAAGAAATATGAATTAAAAAAAAAGTTGAAATCCCATATAGATAAAATAAGAGAAAAGTAATTTGTATATAAGTTGAAACTTTACTCATAATTCATTACTTTAAATTTTTTGATTAATACATAATATCAAACACATTTATACGCAGACTCGTGGACACTTATGCCCAAATTGGCTAGGCTTTGCTCCATGCCCAAATGGGTTCGGCTTTACTCTAAGCTCAGTAAGTATTGTCCATTAGTAATACTTCTAATTTGTTTGGACTTATCTACCTACTCAACATGATTTAATCAAAGTTTGTGTTAGGCCCGCCATACACTCAACAGATATGTTTGGTTGATGATTTTATCAAGAAATGAAAATGAGTAAAATTTTATAAAGTGCGAAATTTTAATTTTTTTGGCCCGCCACACACTCAACAGATATGTTTGGTTAATGATTTTATCAAGAAATGAAAATGAGTAAAATTTTATATAGTGTGGAAATTTTAATTTTTTAAAATTTTTATATTTATATAAAATATAGAAATAATTGAATTATATGATAGTATATAAAAATAATAATTAGATTTTAGAGTATAAATGTAAATGACTGTGAGCGCACAAGTTTAGATATAAAGTTATTGATATGATTACAAATAAGTATAATAATTAAATTATGAATATTTATGCATATATAAAAGAATAAATAATTTGAATTTGATATTTAAATTAAAATGTGGTGGGTATATTGGATTGTGTAAATTTTGATAGGATGAAAATAATGAAACGGATATGATGATTACTTTTATATTTTTTAATTTATTCTCAAAATACCCTTCATAAAAGAAAAAATACCGTCGAATTTACTAAAATAACCATATTCGATTTATTTTTCAAATGATTTTTCTACATTTTTATGGGCTGTGATTGAACCTAACACAATAACTAAAGGTGTCAAATTTATATTTAAACTTTAGCATGTTTTAGTTTTATTTATTTAAAAAGTTACTATTAGTATAATTAAATTGTAGTACCAATCAACATAAATATACATATAGTATATACTTTATTTAAATAATTTATTCATAAAAAATTCTCATGCAAGTGTGCCCAAAATGCTAGTGTATAATAATTAAACAACCTATATATATTTACATATATATATATATATATATATATTCTCACTTTATTCATTTAATTTTCATTTTAATTTATTTTTTTGTTGTTCTAAATTTTTTTATTTCTTTTGTCGTTTTATGAATTTATAAAGACATTACTTTGTATTTGAAACTATTATTATTTAAATATATGTGCAAGCATTGAGTGTCTCTCAATTGATATATTATATTTTTCATTGAATCTCATCTCTTAACTTTAATTTATTTTCATTTTTCTTGTTCAATTAGTTTTCTTTGTCATCACTTATTTTATAATTAAATGATCTATAATATTATTTATATATACGACAAAGTACACTCATTGTGGGTGCTCTTTATCTCTTGTATTGTATGTTGTTTAAATGATATAGTAGTAGTTTTAGCTTTTAAAAATGTGTGTGGAGTTAAGATATAATTTGAATTTGAATAAAAAATGATGAAATTTTACGTATTTGTGCACAGTTATGAGAAAAAAATTATTTCAACTATTGTATGTATGTTTAAAAATTTATTTTATTTATATATTTTTAAGGGAGGAAAAATCAGCCAAACATGCATTCGAACAAAGCCACAATATTTGGTAGGACTCGGAATTTGATGCTCAGTCAATTCGTTGAGCGTTGCGAGTGAGAAATACGAGTCAAGTCAGTTGAACGTTGACTTGGCTTTTTTGACTGGCAGTGGGCTACCACTAACAAATGCTATGTAAGTCAGTCTTGATGGAAATTTCCTACCACTGGCATTTATTATGAATTAATAACAATTAAAAATTGATAGAATCATTTTGTCCCGCCACGTATAATTCGGTGTTAAACCAAACCCCTTTTTTTTACTTATGATATGTACGTATAATAGCTTTTCCCATTGAATAATTAAAGTCTATGTGATTTAGACACATTAATTTATGACAACACCCTGTTGTTGGACATGGAAGCACTCGCTTTTAGTAATTACAAATAAATTTTTTAGAAAACCATTCGGGAGTTAAGAAATCACATAAAAAATTTCCAATCATCTGGTTAGAAACTTTTAGGCACTATTCCCTTCATTCTTCTATATAACCAATTTCCCCCTTAATTTTAGTTAAATTTACATAAATCTTAACCACATTTTGCACTCACACAACAAATTTTCTATGTAACGTTTTCAACCTTCGTTCCCCACAACCATTCTAGAAGTGAACAAGTCCATCCATGACATAATCCCTTATATTTCATTCAAATTATTAATATAAGTAAAATTTGGACACTCTATACTTGTGAAAATTTATTTATAAATTATAATATTTTAATTAATAAAAATATAAAATTATTTAATATTAGAAAGTATAAAAAATATGTAAAATAATAAAATGAAGAAATAGCAAGAGACTTCAAACAAAAAAGAGAAAAGTTTAAAAAAGAAAAAGAAAGAAATTAACCTTAAAATAAAAATATATATAATTTTATATTTTACAAAATATTTAAAATTAAAAATTAAAAGAATTTAAAAATAATAAAATTTGAGAGAATATATAAATATAAATTATAAATTATAAAAATAATTAAAAAAAATACATAACATAAAGATATTTGTATATATTTATTTTATATAATTAAAATTTTTTATTAAAATAATAATTCAGTATACACAACGCATGTCCATGATACATCCTGACATAATGGACCCACAAATCACACTTTTTTTTTTTTTTTAACACTTATATTCAACGGAAGAAGTAAAATATATAACATCACCCGTTAGATATCGGTGGCCAGTGGCCAGTACAAATTTTTCCAAAGCATTAAATGCAACCAATGGATTTTTCCAAGTAATGAAGTGCTCTTACGTTCAATATATCAATCAATTAGTATGCATCCCTGTTCCCCGGAGCCCCCCAGCAGCTGTAAATTACTATAGTTTTGGCAACAAATTGCACAATTTTCTTCCAGTTTGACCAGCCAACTTTCCCGTGAGAATATTCCACTCATTTCCGACTCATTTCTTACGACCAAGAATTTTTGTGACACACAAACACATACGTGTAATCAGACAGCACAGCCGCATTATCTTACCAGACCGTCCATACATATTACTCTACATCAATCGAATTTTTCATTTTTTTGGGTTGTGGCTGTTCAATTTATCTGGTGGTCGTTGCTCAAACCGGCCACTTATTCATGGACAACATAGAAGTTCCCGAGTACTTCATCTGTCCGATTTCACTCCAGATCATGAAAGATCCGGTGACGGCCGCGTCGGGGATCACCTACGACAGAGACAGTATCGAACACTGGCTGTTCAAGAGCCACAACACCATCTGCCCCGTCACTAAGCAGGCCTTGCCCAGGGACTCCGACCTGACGCCAAACCACACCTTGCGCAGATTGATCCAGGCATGGTGCGCTGACAACGAGGCCCAAGGCATCGATCGGATCCCCACGCCGAAGCCTCTGCTCAGCAAGTTTTACGTTATTAACCTGATCAGGGACCTCAGTCTCCCCGACTTGCAGCTGAAGACGCTGCAGAAATTGGAAGCTCTCATCGCGGAGAATGATAGGAATAGGGTTTTAATGGTCGAGGCTGGCTTGGGTAAGGCTCTGGTGTCGTTAATCATATCGTGTTACAGAAAGAGAGAAGCTAACGATGGCCTGGAAGAAGCGCTTAGTCTCCTGTACAACGTTCGGGGTTCTTTGGGTCATTCGACGGCCGGACCCTTGACTGGAAATGAGGAAGTCTTCGATTCTCTGACGTGGGTTTTAGGGTCTGACTGTCTGACTGACAACAAAGCAGTGAAATCGCAAGCAGCGTACGCACTGAAAGCCGTAGTCCAGAAGGCGAATCCCAACCTGCTCGGGACACTGAAGCCCGAACTCTTCACGAATATTGGGAATCATCTGCAAGGAGGCACCATGTCTCAGCAGGGGACGAATGCCCTTCTGCACGTCTTGCTAGAAACCTGTGCGTGGGGAGGAAACCGTGTCCTGATGGTGGCATCAGGGGCGGTTTTTGATCTGATTGAGGTGGAGCTGAGAGGTCCAGAAAAGAAAAGGACGGAGCTGGTGTTGGGGATATTGTACCACTTGTGCTCGTGTGCAGACGGAAGAGCCGAGCTCCTGAGTCACGCCGCCGGGATCGCTGTGATCACGAAGCGGATTCTCAAGGTCTCTTGGACGGCGGACGATAGGGCGGTGCTGATCCTTTGGCTGATATCCAGGTACTCGGGAACGAGCGGAGTGCTCCAGGAGATGTTGAGAGTGGGAACGGCTGAGAAGCTCTGCATGGTGATCCAGGCGGATTGTGCCTCACATCTCAAGCAGAGAGCCAGGGAAATATTGAGGAAATACTATGATGTGTGGAAGAATTCGCCTTGCATTGAAATGGCTACCTTAACGAGGTTTACGAGGTGATTTCTTGAGACAATGCGTAAAGCGGTGATGGTGATGGTGATGGTGATGGTCACAAGTATACAGCACTTTTGATTCACATACCAGTCGGAAAACTTTAATATATGTGAATTACTTAATCTTATCTTTGAGGTGTTATGCCCATTAATTGCTGTTTTTCTGGAAATCTATCTGGTGTAAGTTTTTGTGTGTAATGAAATTTGACTGGGACTAGAATTTCCCATTCAAAAATCAAAACGCTAGGCCTTTCCTGGAAAAATATGTTTCTTCATACACAATCATTGGGGCATTTGAGAATACGCGTCTTTGCCTCGGAACCTGACATTGGAAAATCAAGTGATCGTGACTCTGACTTGAATCTCTTCCCAGAGAAAAAATAAATTGATAAATAAATAACACTTGACACTGTTTCAAATTATATCATATGGACTTGGACTTCACCCTGCCGTCTTGATATTGTAAATTATAAACGAGCCCTTTTATACAAGTTAGAAGTCTCCAAATCGGTCAGCTTCCCTCAATTTATGGCATCTCCTGGGCATGGATTTAATACAATAAATGATACATGAGATAAAAATTTGAGTTTACAATAAAAAGGTCTTATTGGATAATCCATTAGAGATCATTAATTTTCTTAAAAATAGGAAATTAATCCCTTTGTTTGGAAGCAAATTTTGATTGGTTTCAAACCCATCATAATTTTGAGAAAGAGAACATACAACAACATAAAATTTTTATTAAATTTCAAATTTGAATTTCTTCTGTCTTACATATATATGTAATACACAAAATTTAAAATACTAAACATGTTTGTAATCAATATATATATATATATATATATGTGTGTGTGTGTGTGTGTGTGTGTGTGTGTGTGTGCATGTGCGCGCGCAAACACATTTATATATACTAGTAAATGTGCCATATTTTATTCATGTGAAAATTTATTTATAAATTATAAAATTATTGTATTTTAAGTAATAAATTATTATTACAATTTAAATTTTAAAGGATATTTAAAATAAGAAAAAAAAAGAAAGGTAAAAAGAATGCGAAAAGATAAAAATTGAGAGGAAAATAAAATCAATAAGTTAAAAAAAGGGAAAAGAAAAGGATAGAAAAATAAAAATAAAAATAAAATTGATGATTGTTGTGTAATTTCATACTGTGCAATCAAAAAGTCCTACTTGCACAATAATATAATATAGATATAGATTAAATGTACAAATAATATTTGGGGAAAAAAGAAAGATAGAAACAATTTCAGAAAAAAAATTGATAGAAAGAATAAAAATAAAAAGTTAAAACAGAAAAGGATAGAAAAATGAAAATTGTATTAATATGAACAAGTATAGATCTATAGCATAGAAAAGAAGTTATGATATATTAATAATTGTATTTGAGTGTGGTTGGATTTTTTAATGAAGGGTAATAATGTAAATTTAAAAATTAAAAGCAATTTGTAAAATTTTTTAACTTGTAAATTTATAATATGGAATCATATTTGACCCAACTTCTAAAAAATATAGTGTGTGTGTGTGTGTGTGTGTGTGTATCATAAGAAACCATTTATAATAATACGTCATCCAAACATTTTATATATGTATATATATATATATATATATATATCTAGTATTTAATAATACATGAGAGTGCTATAATAACTGTCTTTTGGTCTTGAAATATATTTAGAAAAATAACCTTATTGTAAAAGGTACTGAATATGGGATTATGGCATGTTATGCGGGGTAGAAAAGGAAGGAGGGCAGTTGAAGATTTTGGGTCATGGCACGTTTCATCTGTTTTATATGTCCATATAATCATAAATTTGAAATCCGAAACCTGAACATTGTTATTCAAATGAAAAACTGAATGCAATAATAATAACAACAACAACAACAACAACAACAATTTATCAAAATATTTATAAAAGTTTTTAATTTTATTTTATTATTAAAATCATCAAAAAAAAATGTACTTTATTATGTTAATTATAGGCTTATGTAATTTTTTACCTATGCACACACATTTTGTGTGCGCCATTTTGTTTGTTTATATAAATAGTGAATTTTGAACAAATATAAATTTTAATCCTATCAAAATTTTATAACTAAACATAATTTTCATTCCCAACAAAATTTATATTGCTATCATTCCCGTAAAGTAACCAAGTAAACCTTGAACTAATGCCATGATTGGAAAAGGTAAAAGGTTGAGTTTAGATTGTCTAACGTAGAACTAAAATTAATTTTGAAGGGGCGTATTTGAGAGTGGCGTTCCAAATCCAAACCCAATTTTACTCATTTCTGCTTATGGGCCTAAACTATATAAGCCATCAAAGTACGGAATTCTGGCGGATTATTACAAGCATGGTGTAGTAGTCCAACACCAAATTAAGGATAAAAGATTATTTCAATTTCTTGAAAGCTTATAATTTTCCAAAAAACAAAGAAAAATCTTTAGTTCCTTTTCTGTCTAATGTGGATATTGTGATGTTACTTGGGTAAATCTCAACATAACAATATAAGGCTATATTTGGAAGAAATCTCAATTTGGACTAATAGAAAACAATCTCGGCTGTAGCAACGTTAAGGGCACAACCATCGTTACCCATAATGCCTTGTATGGACAGTTGGGGTTTTGATTCTAAACCATGAGGCCATGTTTGGAAAATAAGAAAATAAATAAGAAAAACCTTTTGAAATACACTAATTTTCCAACACTTCATAACTAATTAGGTATACTATCTACACTACGTAACTGTTGGAAGAAAATATAAGTTGGGAAAAGAGTTGGAATCCCATATTGGAATAAGAAGGAAAATATAGTTTATATATAAATAGATACTTAATTCATAATTCATAATTTTAAAATTTTAAATTAATATATGGTATTATACCTATTTACATACATGTTCAAACGTAGATTTATGAAAGGTTTTCTTCAATTTTGTTGGACTCTACTTTAAGTCCAATATATATTGTTTATTAATAATACTCTTAATTCCATTTGGCTTCTTCATTGGGCTTAATAGATTTAATTAGAGCTTATACTTGAACCCGCAGCATATCCAACAGTATCATGGCTTTATCTCTTATAATAACTAATTTTAGTCATTTTAATATATTTTATAAAATAGCCATTTTGATAAATTTATTACACTTAAAATCACTACTCTTCATCTTAAATATAAATGAGTTAAAATTTCTTTAGTTTTTTTCTTTTCCTCTTTATTGCTATTATTTTAAGCTATTTATCTCTTTTTTCAATTAACATTTTAATTTGTTTTCTCTTGATCCTTTTTCTCCTTTTTTATTTTGTGTATCTTTTTTAAAAAATATATAATTAAGTAGTTTTATTTTATTATTGAAATATTAAAAAATATAATAATTTTATATTTTACTATAATTAATAAAATTATTTATTTATTATAAAGTCATGATTCCACCTTTAGAGAAGGTGGAATTGCACAAATGCCGTCTCCCAACAATTATTTTACACATAATTATTGATCTACATAAAACAGTTGTTAATAAAAAAAATTCATATATATATATATATATAGTGTCAATATATATATATATTCATTTGACGTGGGAAAAAGTGAAGGTGACATGTTAGTGGGCTATATAGCATTTATTTTTACTCTTTTTTTTTTTTTTTTTGTGTAGCTTCTAGTCTCACTCATCACATCTTCTTGTCTCGTATATTTTATGTACCTATATATATGTACGTATGGGCGTGTGTATACCCGTGTTTGTCTATATATGTGTGTGTGTGTCCTTGCTTGCTTGTTGAAATTTAAAAATAATTAAAAATTTTCTTTAAAATACATAAATAAAAAAGAAAAAATATTGGACACATTCCGCCATCCAAATAGGCGGAATTGATAAAAATATTTAAAAAATATTATATATTTTATTGTTTTAAAAATAATAAAAAATTATATTATCTATGAAATTTAAGATTTGTATATAGTAGTTTATGGTGTTATATTTAGTAATTTAAATTTTTTATGTATAATATTAAGTTTAGTAGTTTAGAATTTTTTAGAAGTTTTCTAAATAAATTTTAGATTTCTAAATTTTTGGAGAATCGTTCAGTATGTATTATACGATCTCAAAATGTTGTAGCACCCTCTCTATATGATTACATCTCGACAATATCGTACATTATATAAGTGGACTTGATGTTGCCTTGCGTGGCTAGATAGTTGAGCATAGCACGCGTTAGAATAGGGCTATCATATGAACAGTTACGCAATTAAGACTGATTAGCAATATGACACAACTTATGTATTGGTAAAGTTCACATTATAAAAGGTAACACTCTTCTGACTACGTCTCTTACTATCAAAGACATCATGAATAATGCATAAGGCATGGGTTTTAATCGCAGTGTAGTGTTTATCTACAAAAACCTCTCTGTAAAAATGACATTGCGAGTTAAATTGAGAAAGAATAGCATACTCTATTAAAATTAATTGAAAATCAATAATGTATATTGATAGATACCCAAGCCCACTATACTTTGTATTAGGCATAAACACTACACTGCGACTAAGACCTATGCCTAAAGCATTATATGCAATGTTTTGGAAAATGAGGCACGCAACTAAGTGAGTGTACTTTTTATAATGTGAAATCTACCAATATATAAGTTATGTCACATTGTTAATAAATCTTGATTGCATGACAGTTCATATGGTGGCTCTATTCTGATGTACACTATGCTAAGTTACTTAGCCATGTAGAATAACATATGTAGACTTATTTAAGTCCACTTATATGTATGATATTGTCAAGATGTACTGTTCAGAGAAGATACTACAATATTTTAAAATCGTATAATACATATCGAATGACCCCCAACAACAAGAGGACCTCTTGCACAGAGTTAATCACTGTGACAATGCGGGAGTAGATTAGTTCAAATGTCATGCCAACTACATTGCCCAGTGTACGAGACAAGACAAATTAATTAAGAGAGAGGTTCACCATGACTGTGTACCTCGCATAGTGTTACACGTTGGTATATCAGTCTCGCCAAAGAGTTCGTGGATAGGGGCTACAAGCAAAGTCAAAGAGACATTTTTGCACATTTGGTAAGCAATAAAATTGTCTTTTGAATCTTATTCTGACAAATGTTTTTATATCATATCTATTTACATATTTATATATACAAATCATGATGTCTAACTAATGGTATTTCATTTCATGCGGATTAGATTGACCACCTAACCCTTCAATCCGACGATAATAGTGTCCTTTAAAATATGAGAGTTGTGTGCACATCATGCATAACGAGAAATTTCACATCGTATGAATTTGTCCATGGCCTCTGTTACCTGCGTCACATATAGCAGATTTGAGCATAACATACTCTTCAACTTCATGTCATATTAACATACCCAGACCTTCCACTTTTTATCGAGTAGAGGCATTTAGTACTCCGACATCTTCTTACATGAAATGTCTGGCCCTTCCATTTCATGCCACCTAGAAGAGCGCATTAATGTATATATACTAGGTTCACTAAACACCACTTTCAACCAGATTCCATTTACACTTAGTTGACTCGATAATGTTCCTCCAATCAGTAGCAATGTACCTACAGATATTCAGTTGAAATTTGAGTTTACACTTCTTCAGTTTGGATACACAATTCTACTAGAATTACGCGACTTTGATATATTGTCCATACCATTCATCAGTTTCTCGCCTTTTCCATCACATAATGAGCAGCATAATTCCGTTGATAGTGCTACATCCAAAGCAAACCGAGGACGTCGTTGATAGCGCACAATTAGACCGCCTTTGTATGGCAGTGAGGGTCACCGTGGTTGTTAAATTTAGGGTTAGTTTTTTAGATACCATCTTTGTTTATTTATTAAACTGTACATATAAAATCATTACCGTTATTATCATGTATTGAACATTATTACAATTTTGGGATTATATATTTAAATTTACAAATCTGAAATTTATTTAGAAAACTTTTGAAAAATTCTAAACCACTAAACTTAATATTATACATAAAAAACTTAAATTATGGAACATAACACCATAAACACTGTATATAAATCCTAATTTTATACATAACATAATTTTGTATTATTTTTAAGACAATAAAATATATAATATTTTTTAAATATTTTTATTAATTCCACCTAATTGGACGGCCGAATGTGTCCAATATTTTTTTCTTTTTTATTTATGTATTTTAAAAAAATTAATTATTTTTAAATTTCGGCAAGCAAACAAGGATATATATGTATATATATTATAGACAAACGCAGGCGTACACACGCCCACATATACGGATATATAGGTGCATAAAATGCATGATAATACATGAGGATGTGATGGGTAAGAGCAGATGCTATTCGGCCCACTAACATGTCACCTTCACTTTTTTCCACGTCAAATGGATCCACACACACACGTTCATGTATACCCGCACACATATATAAATTACCAACTGCACCCTAAACCTTTTAATACATGAATCTTTTTATTAACCAACTGTGATAAATAACCAACTATTTTATATAGGATCAAGAATTATTTTTTTATTACTATAGACTTCCGCCCTGAAGGAAAGCGGAAATATAAAGTCGTTATTCCGCCTTTAGAGAAAGCAGAATTACACAAATTCCACCCCCCCCCCTCCCCCCCAAACTTCAATAGATTTCATCGAACTCTAAAGTAAAATGCATTTGGACGAGAATAATACAAAGCCTGCAAAATCCAGCAACCCTCTTCCAAGCACAATGTGTGATTATTGTCTGGAGCCTGGCCAGTTCCGCTGCTTGTATACCTATTTTTGGACAGAGCCATCACTAAAGTAAGGCCAATTTACACGTGATAGCAATGTTTTTTTTTTTTAATATTTCTTTTCCCGTATATATAGGGTTGGAATATACGAGTTTAGAATAAAAAGGTTTGTTGTATAATCCATCAGAAATCATACATACGTTAATTTTCTCAAAATAAGGAAATTAATCCCCTTTTTTTTTAGGCAAATTTTGATCTGTTTGAAACCTATCAAAAGTTAGACAAAACAAACATACAACAACATGAATTTTTTTATTCAATTTTAATTTTAAGAATTTTCTCTTTCACATATATATAACAATATTCATATCATAAAAAACCTACCTGATAACACATATTATCACTAAAATTTTGCAATCAAATATAATTTCGGTGTCCAACCAAAATTTCTGTTGTTTTTATTCCCTCCAAAGTTACCAAGGGAATGTTGCCAGTGATCCTTCAACTAATACCATGATTGGAAAAGGTAAAAGCAAGGTTGAATTTATTATCGTCTAATTTGCATCTAAAATTAGTTTTATAGGGGCGTATGAGAGGGCGGTCTTCCAAAGCAAAACCCGATTACTCATTTCAGTCCATGGGCCTTAAATTACATGAGCCATGCAACGTATATTATTGTAGCAGATTACTTCAAGCACGGTGCACCAGTCCAACACCTAATTAAGGACAAAAAATTACTTCAACTTATTTAAACTCAAAAAATTACATGAAAAGCACATGTCTGAAGAAACTCTTGGAGAGCCTAGCCACTCCTCCAACCTGTGCACCTAATTTTAGAAAGAGTCAACACTAGAGCGATGCCAACGTACACGTGATTTTTTTTTTTTTTTTTCCTCTTAGACTTTTCTCAATCAAATATTGACAAGGGTGGGATTAATTCGAGGAAGCAAAAAACCAAACAGGCATTGGTTCTGCATCGCCACGTGACCTTTTCTGAATTGTTCCTGGAATCTGACTTCGTCCATCTAACAAAAAGAATCATTTTTAATTTTTTTTCCACCACTTAAAGTAATTAAGTGGTTCAAAATCAACGGCAGCCATAACCACAGTAAACAATAAGTTGGTGTATGTTGACGGCGGATCTGCGTGAAAAATGGCTTCCCTTGCGAATAACTCTTTGGTTGTGTTTGGAAGCCACTTTATAACTCTATAAACATTCATTCAAATTAATATATCATTTAATAAAGATTTTATTAAATTTAAATTTAAAATTTTACTCTTACATATATATATATATATAAGTAACAAAATGTTTTTCAATAATTACACATATTTATAATTAAATCAATATTTATATGTATATAATACATATCCTCCAATTTATTTTGGTTAATATCTTAAAAATCTAATTATTATCCCTAAATACTATCACACCATCTAATTATTATTATATATTATATATATAGATATATATGCAAATAAATCTATTATTCATATCATCAAAACTCTTATTTTAAACATACTACTTATCACAACGCAATTCTTACCACATATCTCGTCCAACAAAAACCCTTATTTCATAGATAGCCTTTCATTTTTAAAAACAAGTTTGAAGGCTCAAATGAAACTCAAGATTTAAAAATATATAGTAAAAACTTATGTGTAATTAAATGAGTTTTCTGATAAAAATGTCATGATGACGATCTTATGAGAATGTAATAAGGTTTTAGCGAAACCTGTAATGACCGGGTTCTTATAAGAATGTAATAAGGTTTTATTTAATGTGATAGGTAAACATGGAGTTCTATAGCGGTGTGCTCAATGGAGTTAGCTACGGTGATATGCTATTGTGATAAAATATGCTAAATGTGCTTAGTGGGGTAAAATTTTTAAATTAAATTGTGCAACTTTGAAGTCAGATGGTGGTTTTTGTAGCAATCCAAGGGTTGGTTTACTTTTGGGCATGCTTTGTTTGATTTGCTTTTATTTTTTTGGATTCATTTGGCATAGTGCTAGAACTTTGTTGATTCAAATATGTTTTTTGCTAGTATTGACCCAGAAAGATTGGAGATTCAACCACAAAAAAACAGACAGTCTAATACAAGACATCTTTAATATCTTTTACATCTATATTTTTTTTTTTTGGAGGGAATTTTACATGGAGTGTGGAGTGAATTTGAATTATCATTTTTTTAAACTCTTGCTTTTTTAAGATGATAATAAACAAAAAGAAAAAAAAAACAAATAGGTAAGGAAGCTATAACTATAAACTATGATTTAATCTATGAAAGTATAGGTTTATACATTCCTTTTACTCTTGATTATAGGAATAAATTTTTTGCTATATGTCAATAAGAATGACAAGCACATGACATGATGCTAGAATAAAATGTAGTTAATGGTGGAATAAATTATTGGTATTATATTTAATGATATTAGGTGCAAGAATTGGGCTGGTAGGGCAGAAAACATATAAAAATTGATTGTGAAAATTGATAGGAAAAATATTTGGTGGGTGAAAAAATATTTAAGAAAATTTCCCTAGAATGTGTGTAAATAGACAAATGTGGGTGGCTATTCCGCTACATCCCTAACCTGCATTTTGATTGGATTCGTGTATACACATAAACACAACATTTGTCTATGTTTGGTTGGATATTTAATTAGGGTATAAAAATGAGTGGTTATGCTTGGTTGATGATTTTGTTAGATATGAAAATCATGTTTGATCATAAGATTTTGATAGATAAAACTTTAATTTATTTGAATTTACACATTTATATATAATATAATAATTATTGAATGATGTGATAATATATAAGAATAATAATAATTTTTTAGAGTATAAAATATAGGTATTGTGTTAATAAATAAAAATGTGGGTGTGTTTGTATTCGTTTTGTATGATTTGAATTTAAAAGTTAAATGAACTTTTTATTGAACAATATGTTTGAATTGTATAAATTTTGATAAATTAAAAACAGATAAAAAATTCTGTGACAAACATTTAGTGATTAAAATTACATATTGGGAGAGGACCCGTACATGTGAGAAGACGTTCTCCTAAACCTAAGCCAACGGTGGGCATATCTGCATCAGCGTGTGACTAGTTTTACTAATTTCCTTTTACGCTATCTCTGTTCTTCGAAATCGAAAAGGAAAAGAATATGTTAAAGTAAAATATGTTTGATTGTTGGATTAATTAAAAAATATATATGAAAGAAAAGAAAATTAAAAGAAAATTGCAGTACAAAGAGTGAAAATTCATTTTTTTTCACAAGGTGAAGAAAACTAGTTTATTTCCTCTCCCGAAAAGTTCACCGCCTCTTTTTTTTGTCAATTTTTTCATTATACTTTTTCAAATTATAAAAAATTTTAATTTTAAATTTTTATTGACTTTATTTCTTCTTTATTAAAATTTTCTCTTCCTGGCTAAAATCATGTCAACCATATAATATATGAAATTTTGATTTTTTAATTTTTATTTCTTTTCTATCAATTTCTTTTCTTGTCCAAAATCGTGAAACTAAACATGATGGTAATTATGGAATTTTAAAGTTTTGCTATATTTGAAAATAACTTATTTTTATTAAATAATTATGTGGCATGATTATTTCTAAATTAATATTTTGGAAGACATCAATGTAATATATATATATATATATTACATTTATATATTTGAAAATAACTTTTTTTATTAAATAATTATGTGGCATGACACTGATGTCCTCCAAAATATTAATTTAGAAATAATCATGTATATATATTGACTTTATGATTATTATTCTACAACTTCGTATAAATCAAAGCATATAGACTATTGATTAGTATCATGTACAAAGCAAATGAAACACGATAGCTACAATCGTGGTCATCATATATGGTTTGACATTGTTATTTACAACTAAAATAACTGCTCAACATTGCTTGCGTGGTCCGAAACGAAGCGGAAATGCCTTGCAAAGTTCAAAAAGCTACACGGCTCTATACAGGTAATCAAATTTGTATCTTGTAATGACATTTTGATGATTTGTAATGCAATATTTCAATTTTGTTGGTTGGTTAGAAAGTTGACGTTGCAAGTATTGTCAGAACAAGTAATGCAATACATACACATAGCAATAAATTAAAAGCAAAGACACTAGAAATCGTTAACGCAATTCAAAAGATAATCCTCTTGCCTTTATGTGCTACACTTAGAGATATTCCATTGTTACACTTGTTACAACAATAAGTAATACAAATCAGAGCTCCTAACTAATTCGTATTCATTCAAGTCAAAATCTTTTTAACTCTTAACTTTGTTAATATATTTTTGACCTAGTTCTCTTAAGTAGTAAATCTCATTGTCTCCGTTTTAACAAAAACTCTCTCTTAACCTCAACTTCAACATGGATTATGAGTCTACTCTTTCGAAAATATTGAAAATTAATCAAAATATTTGAATGGGTGTAGGATGAATTCCCTCCCCTTTTCCTCAAAGATATCTCTCAAGAAATTCTCTCAAACTCTATGTGTTACGTGAGTTTTTTTTTTTTATTCGATTTACTTTCCTTTGATCATCTAAAATCATTCGTATATATTAGACTTGATAATAAAATTAGTCGGCAAGCAAATCTAGCTATATCTTTGCAAAATATATGCTGGAAGACGTAGTAGAATGCCACGTTGAAACACATGGCATAATCCTCTTAATTTTTGTAGATCGGGATCTTCATGATATATTAAGAAAAGGGAAAGTCAATTGCATATCTATATATAATAGGTAATTAAACTAAATTAGCCATAATAAATCTTTAGAAATCAACATTAACTCCGAAAAATCTTTGCAAATTTAGTAGAGAAATTCTTCCAAAACCGATAGTCTTAATAGAAAAGTTTCAATGTGAGACTTAGTTGCGACACCAAATGTAACAAATTGCTGTATTTACAAAATTTAAATTCAATTCTGTCAAGTCATACTCCGAATAATCATTCTTATGTCAAATAATAACAATTAAGCAACACATAACACTAACAATATTGAATATGTTCTCGAACAAATTTTTTCCTTTAAAGAAAGGCGGAAATAAAGAATTTCAAACAATTAATAAAAAGACAATTTTGCTGTCCCGTGAGGACTTGGACCTCGATGGCCACCGACGCCATTTGCGTTTACTTTTGCCATGAATACCAATTCCAAGCTTTCGACCTTGATAGTACTATACCAATCTCTCCGAATGCTTCAGTACGTGGCAATGTCTTATCCTACTCTTTATTTTTATATTTATTTATGTTGTAAACATGATAAAGAAAGTCTAGCTTGTCAACTATTAAGAAATACTAAGGTGCTTATGCATGTATGTAATAAATGTAATTTTATTAAAATAAAGAATTTTAAGAGGCAAATCATCAAATGTTAGAGCTCATCTTATAACGTACGTAAGTTACCCATCTATGTGAAATAAGTTCAATTTGGATTAGAAGATTTACATATTAAAAAAAAAAAAAAAGAAACAAAAGATTTAAATGACTCTTAAATATAAAAATTTCAAGTCCAACATACTTACAAAAAATATAATTCGAAATGAAAAGTTAAGGATTTGAATGACATCTTTATCCAAACAAGTTCAACAAATTCATTATTATATATGTAAAATTCATTCTTTTAAATCCTAACTCATCTTTTATATATAATCGGTAGGTGAATGGTATTAACTTTGTTTGGATCTTAATTTTGTCGGTATCAAATTGTGTATTTTACTTGCGAAAAATCTAAAAATTGTGTAAAATTAAAATAGCAAAAGAAAAAAAAAATTGATTGATAAGATATTTGAAATTTAAATATTTTAATGGGAAAAGAGAAGATAAAAATGACATTCAAGTAAACATATTTTTCCTTATCGCAAATTAAAATTGAATCTCCATAAATACATAGTTCCGTGCGATATCTTGATTGTAATTCGGACATCCAATAGGTCGAACTTTTTTCCTGGGTTGATTTTCTCTTTTATGTCGTAACTCAAAACGGGTTGACTTCAGAATATACCTTGTTTTTAATTCAAAAATAAGGATCAACCAATAAATTAATGCTTATGTAATTAAACAAAAAGAAAAAAATGGAAAAAGGAAAAGGAATGATCGAAGCCAACGCCAGCGGGGCCGGGTCAACACAGCCGGGTCGATCCAGATCGGCCCTGGCCAGCAGCCAACCGTGAAATCGTGTCATTTAAAATTAATTTTATTAATTAATCCATTAAACGTCCACAAGAAGTCGTGGGCAGCCAAAACAAATAACGTGTAACAATATAAACTTAACGTCATGCCCACCGAAACACGACTTATTATTTGTTTACTCTTATTATATCATGTACTGTTAACTAATCTGGGTTCATTAGCATCTGAATTTGTATCATAGGTGTCCATCGCCATTTGTAATTATTGCATTAATTAATTTCTCTTCCTTTGTCTTTTCATTTTTGGGTACATTCAGTCAGTCTGATTCGTTGCTTGACCTGATCTCAGTAAACTCTTAAAATATAGTAAAGAGTTATTAAATAATTATACGGTTGAGATCCTTCTGTTAACCTCAATATTAAATTAATCTTCTTGTACTTGAAACAACAACTCACAACCCAAATCTATTGGCCGTTAGGACATTCCATGACTTGCAACTCAATATTTCATTTCGGAGGTATGCCTGTTTATCTGATCAGGTGTGTTTGTGGGATTGTGAAAATTAAAAGAAAGAAAAAAAAAAAAACCGCAAAAAATTCAAATCTATTTAGTCCGAACAAAAATATAAAATAAAATAAAATAAATAATAATGAAATAATAAATAAACAATGGTACAAAATGATATAAACAATTTCTAAATATTCGAACATAAATAAGAATTTGTGATTGTATGATACAAACATAAACATCCTTATCTTAAATTCTTTTATACCTTATATCATTTTCTTCTACTCTTATCTTTTAACTTATCATTTTAATTTAAGTTTTCTTTCAATTTTTTTTTCTCATTTCAAATCCTTTGAATGTTTCTTTATTTTCTTGTGTAAATATTTTTGATCCTTCTAATTTTTAAATAATTTTATTTATATTACTTAAATATAAAAATTTTATAATTTTGGAATAAATTTGCACACACAAGTGGAGTCTGCTGTATATATAAATCTTTTAGAGGAGACTTTAATCTCTTTTATTATTTTCTTGCATAATAAAATGGCTCTAATTTTAAACCATTTTATTTCACCTTAAAGGAGAAACAGGGTAAATGGCTATGTTTTGAAAGGGAGTTTTGGTGATCATGATGTTTGGTGAAAAATCTGTTAAGATGAGTGTATTTTTAGAAGGAAGGTTTAATGTGATAAATAATATTATTTATTTGAATTTATTTCTTTATAAATATATAAAATATATAATAATAATTAGATGATTTGATGATATGTAAGAATAATAATTAATTAATAGAGCATAAATATATATAAATGTGAGTGTATAGGTACATAGATATAAATATTAATTTGATTATAAATAAATTTAATAATTAAAAAATAATTAATTAGTTATATATGTAAGAGTAAGAAAATTTGAATGAAAATTTTATTGTATTAAATTTTTTGTTATAAAGTTTAACATAATGGAGAAAGTTGAAATACAGTGTTCTAAATATAGTGATAATATTTTAATAGGCCGTGCGGATGTAGAGAGAGAGAGAGCCAAAGTATCTTAAAATCTGGCCAAAATCCGCCTAATTAATCACAGCCATCCTACTTTTCTAAGCTTCAACAATACCCATGAACAGTTGACCAACATAAATCGAATAAGCACGTGCTAGCCAGCAAAGAGCCTCGTAACCACGTGTTGTTTTATTTTACGAAGAAAAGTCAAAGAACAACTTGTCCTGCGATCGGCCCACGCACGTTAAACCACGGATGTATCTTGGAAAAGTCCAAGTCAAAACACCCAAAATATCAAATAAAATACTCCAATTTTCCGTGTGTTGACTTTCACGAATTCTCACTCTTTCCTATTGTTGGCCCCGTATAAAACCAAGTCCTCCCAGCCCAAGATTCAACCCACATATCCTCCCCGCGGCTCCATCTTCTCCTTCAAAGCCTAACGAATCTGATTTCTTCCCGTTCTTGTTCTCTCTGTTAATGGCGGAAATCGAAGTTCCCCTTTACTTTCTCTGTCCCATTACTCTAGAGATCATGAAAGATCCCGTCACCGTTTCGACGGGTATTAGCTACGACAGGGAAAGCATCGAGAAATGGATATTCTCTCATAAGAACAACAGCTGCCCAGTCACGAAACAGGTCCTTCCCGACCTGGAGTTGACCCCCAACATCACCCTCCGCCGCCTGATCCAGTCCTGGTGCACCCTCCACGCCTTCGAAAGGATGCCGACCCCGAAAGCTCCCGTCAGCAAACCTCAGCTTCTGAGGCTTCTCAGCGATGCCGAGTCTCCGCTGAAGCAAATGAAGTCCTTGCAGACGCTCAGATCCATCGCTTGTCAGAACCAAACCAATAAAAGGTCAATGGAATCGGTTGGCGCAGCCGAGTTCTTGGCCTCGTTCATCGTGAACAAAACCCTAGAAGCATCTACCGCGGCCCACGTGTCAGAAGACTGGTCAGATTTCAGAAAAGCCTGCGATGACGCCTTGAGCATTCTCTACAGTCTCCAGCTGTCCGAATCAGGCCTGAAGGCCCTCGACAGCAACGAATTCGTCGAGTCGTTAACGCTTATTATGCAGCACGGGAGCTACGAGTCACGAGCTTACGCCGTCATGCTATTGAAGTCAATGCTGGAAGTAGCCAATCCCAGTCAACTGATCAATTTAAGGCCCGAATTCTTTTCTGAACTAGCGCAGATTTTGAACGATCAAATCTCACAGAAGGCCTCAAAGGCAACGCTCAAAGTGCTAACCAGTACGTGCCCCTGGGGAAGGAATAGGATCAAAGCAGTGGAATCAGGGGCAGTGACTGTACTGATCGATCTTCTCCTCGATTCTTCAGACAAAAGGGCATGCGAAATGGCCCTGGTGGTGTTGGATCTACTGTGCCAGAGCGCAGAGGGAAGATCAGAGCTGCTGAACCACAGCGCGGGATTGGCCATTGTTTCAAAGAAGATACTAAGGATTTCCAAGGCGGCGAGTGAGGGGGCTGTCAGGATTCTGCACTCGGTTTCCAAGTTCTCAGCAACTCCTGGAGTTCTGCAGGAGATGCTGCACATTGGGGTAGTGTCGAAACTGTGTCTGGTGCTTCAAGTTGATTGTGGAGCCAAGATAAGGGAAAGGGCAAGGGAAATTCTTAGGGCACATGCTAAGGCCTGGAGAAGTTCTTCCTGCATACCCGGAAATTTGATTTCTTCATATCCATCTTGAGATGAGATGATGATCAGAGTGATTTTGGGTAGATGGGTAGAGACCAATATGTTGTATACATTTTCTTTTATGGCCTGTGAATATTTGGGATTCATATAGTAAGATCACAGAAAAACATTGGTACACGGGCAAAAAAATGCCCACATAAAAATGTCAACTTGAAAATTTTGGTTTGGGGATCTTATTAGACTTTTAGAAGGTTGAAAGAATTTAATTTAAAAGATTGGTCCCCGTCATATCTTTTTCTTTGGTTTGTTTGACCCCCAATTTTCCTTTTGCCTCTGGGTATTTACTTTGGGACTGAAAGTTGGGTGCATTCGTCAGCCCATGAATAACCTGAAAGTAAACCAACCCTTGAGAATACCATGAATAATTGTATACTTGTTGTATATTTATTGAAATTTAAATTAAGTGTATACAGGAAAATTGTCACAAAAATATGGCCGTTTTTTGTTGAACATGAAGGGTTTTCTTCCAAGTTTACAATTTGCAGCATCTAACTCTAATTGAAGTAGCAACTCTGTTGGAAGGCAAACTAGGCTTTACCATTTCACATTCGATTCGTGAATTTTTTTGTCCCCATTTACCTTCTCCACTTGTAGGAATATTCTAATAAGGTAATATCTGATCGATCTCTTCTGCAATTTGCTTTGGCATCAATTCTCGACTGTAAAACTTTTTAAGCTTTAACATGCTTACACGTTCCACTCTCTGATTGGTAGCAATGAGCGTTGAGGAGTTTATTTCCTGATCTTTCTTGCGTGATGCCCTGAATTCAATATATTTTGTAATGCATGGTCTAGGAAGATCTTATTGTAACTTGTGCCAGCAAGATAATTTGGACGGTGATACCCATATTTCAAAATACCCATAAAAACGAAAAATAAAGATCATGAATCAATAGTTTAACGTGGTCAACAATTGGTGCCTACATCCACACAAGTATTTTTTCCATTTTCATTATACTAGAAAAGGATACGTGCGTTGCACTTGAGCATGCATGTGATATTATATATAGATACAAGTGCAATAAATTTGAAAATGCATGCTAAATTGTATTACCAATATAGACAAGTAAAAAAGGTATTCTATGATTTTATGTAATACTTTTATGAAAACTACGTGATAGGACTACTATATATGTGATGGAATACAAAATGGGAAGAATGAGATAATTAATCATTTAAATGTCATAAATTACTATTTTAATTGTAATACAAATGTTTATGGTATAGAACGTTAAAAGTGTTTCCACCATATAAAATGTATACTCATGTCCATTTGTCATTTGGAGAAAAAAATGTTATTAGTGTGCTGCAAGTAGATGAGATGTTAACGTGACGGGTGTATATATTCTGTTGACTTAAAAAAATATTAATACGAAATAATATTATTTATATATTAATGTTTTACTATTATTATTAGTCCAACACTAATGTCCACTTAATCTCTCTATTCTAAAATTGCTGCCACATGTCCATGTTTTACTAATAGATGTCAAAATATCCTCTCTGGTTGTAGGCTTCTCAAAAGCTCACTCTAAGGGTTGCTTTTTCAATTGCCCACTCCACCGGAGCATGCTTCTCCAAATGCTCATGTTGGTGTGCACAAATGATGTCAGTGTCTCTTGTTGGTTAGGTGTTGCAACTAACAACCAATAATAAGCTAAGCAGTGGAATAACTTTAGCAATAACCTGATGCAATCGGATTCTGTGTTTACTTTACTAACTTAGGAGATTAAAGCCACCTTAATCAAACAATAACTCAATCAATTGAACACACAGAATATTTTAAGTCATGCCTCTGTATACAGGGCCTAACTTAGTCAAATAAAAGTCAACTAAAATCAAAAGTTTGTACTACTTACACAACTCAAACTAACCTACCTAAACCAACTCCACTTTCCATAAACCCAGGTTCAAAACTAGATGGTATTTTATACTTTATTTGGTAGAATAAAGATCTCACACAAAGGTTTCCGCACTTCTGTTAAAGTGAGCAATCACACTAAGGTACATAACTGTAGGACTCACTTTAAAAGCCTCTGGCAACAATCTCAACTCTATCAGCAATATAAGAAAACTTCACTCAAGACCTTCAAGTTGGTTGACTATAACTCTTCTAAACTTAGACAAGTTCGGCATGGTTTCTCTCAAGGCTTGGAATGATCACTTCTTACATTCTTTGCATAATTAGATTATTTTTCCATAACTTTTTGTGAAGTTTAGGATTGTCTTAATACTCTAGGATCTCTTTGATTTGGTTAACTCGACATCTGTCATCAACTATCTAGCATTTATTGCAACACCCTGAGTTGGCTTTCCTTTCAATATGAAATTCTCAATCTTCCAATTTTGGCAACTCAATCTCCAATCATACACTGATTCCTCAAACATGTTCTTTAGGGATTTCTTTGATGGAAATGGTCTAATTTTCCTTAGTTGAGTGGTTTGCATTTCCTCTTAGCAAGTAATCAAGATATTTGCTTCAAATCTTTTAAAATCTCCAAGATTATAAATTTGTTAGACAAGTTTATCAATTTGTAATCTTTGCAAGTATTTTGTTGACATAGCGTCCACGTGTATACCACATGAGCATCAACATACTGTAATACTAACAACTCACTCCAACTAAGTACTGTTCTTTGGATCTCTCACAGAAAAGTAAGAAAAAAAGGCTACCTGTATATTTTCGCCACTGATGAGTGGTCCATCGATCATCGTCTCACTATCAACGGTATAGATATATATAATCTATATTTTCCCAATATAAGATATGAATATTTTGGTTTTTCCTTTTTCTTACTACCTATTTTATCATAATTTTTTGTATTTTGATGCTAATTTTGTGCTAACATACATGTTTTATGCTTTATGTTTTACTTTTTAAATTATGATTTTTCAAAACTCAAATTGAACCCTTCATAACTGATTGATTGGTGTTGTTGTTGTGTTGATCATTGTAGAATTTACGAGTTAGAGATTTTTAGTTTAGAGCTTTTCTTCAGATTTTAGTTGAAATTATTCTAGAGCTTAGTTTGTAGTTACCCTCTCATTTTACTTCCATTTTTTTTTTCATCATAATTAATGTGCTTTTTGTAATGTTTTGAAAGTTTATGACTTCTTAAGCAAGATTATTGTGCCTATTGGCTTGAGTAGTGTGGAACCAATAATATTCATCTTTGTTCTCAATAACAAAATAGGAGGAAGAGGAGGAGATTGTGAAAGATAAGTTAGCACGTGCATTGATGCACCCTTAGTTAATAATGGGTGGATGCCAAGGCCTTCTGAGGCCAATTGGAATTGATTTGGCAACAAAGATTACAAATTTGTAGGGAAGCCACCTTTCACTAACTTTAAAGAAATCCAAGATGTTATTGCAAATTGCAAATGGACATCTGATGATATTTTGTTGGAAGGAGTTTGTTAGGCTTATACACCAGTATTAAGACTCTGATCATGGTGGTGGATACTCTCCTTTTACAATTGGAGCATGGATTGTCTTTGAAATATATTCATGGCTAAGATGAAATAATATATTGAAATTAATAAGTAGAATCACTGAGGTTTGTGGGTTTTTATAAATTAAATGTCATGTAATTGTCAAGTAATTCTGTCTAATCGAAAAATATTGGTTAAAACAATAATTTACAGGTTAAAAAAGACATAAAGTGAATGGTAAAAGTTTGAAGGTGATTACTAACGGGGGGATCGCTACTAATGCAAATGATAACAAGATTGTCTTATATGCATTCGATTTTGATTTTGTTGTTGATTGGTGTTGATTTCTTTTTTCCAATAATTTTTTTTGCCAATTTTTTCTTTTCTGGTGAAGGCTGCTATCTTTTCATCATCTTGAATCTTTAAGATTTGTTGGTGGTCTTTGTTCTTTTTCAACCTCCTGGTGTTATTGCTTTTCTTTGAATTTTGGACTTTATTAATCTCTTTGTATTGTTCAAATTGTGGCCCTTTGACTGGAGTGGATTTCTTTGTTGTCAATATGAAGACCAATTATTCACCGAGTGATTCAGTGGGCTCTATTCTGTCACATTACTCTGATACATGGAGGGCACGTTTGTCTTTGGTTTTTGTCTTCTGATTGTTTGGATGTATTGTACGTCTTGGGTTTTTCAATGCACTCAATTGCTTTGACAACAAGTTTAATACTTACATCTTGGAATCTAGCGTTTTTGGCTAGCTTGAATAGGAACATAAATTCCTTAAATTTAATTGTTTTTAAATCTTGAACGATTTTTGATTTGAGTACCTACTAATACAAGTTGAAGGATTAAGACATAAAAAAAAGTATTGTTATAATTTCACTTCATTGGATTTTAAAAAGTTATTTGTTACCTTATTTTCTGAATTTATATAGTTGGAGACTATACAACCTATGTAAATTGTGGCAGCTTCGTCAAATAGAGTTATCTTTGTAGTTTCATAGTTAGTAGAGACTATAAGCCTTTGAACCTATGATTAGAAAACAAAAAATAGTAAATTTTGTAACAATTAGAAGTGCAGTTTAATAAAATTCATACCTTAGCGATACCTCTATGTTTTGTTTTGAGTAGTACTTGCATTCAACTTTATCTCCAATAAATTATACCATTCTTGAGCCCTCACTGCATGATTCATACGTGGGGTATTCTTGTTTTCAACTAATATCACTATTCCTTTGAACAAATAAAACTTCTTCTCCACACATGAAGTTAGGAAATGTTTCAAAATTTGTTATTACTATAATTCATTCTAGTTGCATTACCCCTTCCAAAATTTCCTGATTGTATATGATTTAACTCAACTTCAAGAATTTGTTTTATAAAGTCTGCCATTGATAATTCTTCTATTGCTCTTGATTCAAGCAGAAGTTCTAAACTAAATAGGAAGAAGATGAGTACTTTTGCCTTATATGCATTCATGTATAATGCATTGATGTGTTGTGGTGATATGGAAAGTAATTACCAATACTTCAATTCATTTGATTTTGCACAATCTAGATTAATTAGCATAGTTACAAAGATGTTGTCTATAATTGCATATGTCTTGGTAGAAATATTTATTCAAGCATGAGTTTCGACATGTTGGGGCTTAAAGAGGGTGAGAGATATGAAAATGCTAAAATCGGTTTTTGATTTGCTATTTGATGCTACTTTTGTTCTTCATTAATTGCCATCTCATCTCAAAATTGTGATTGCATGAAAATTGAAATAAATTTGTTAGCCTGAATGTTTTGGTTGAAAGATTGCCCCACCAATACAAAATTAAAAGATAAGAAAGTAGGCTACCAAATATGCTAATGGAAAATTTAATTTAAATTATGAAAAGAATAGCTTGCATGTTCTTTTGGTTGCAACAATTCCTTCAACAGCCAATCACCTTTCGATTTCTCAACTTAGCATTTTGCGAACATTTTTTTTATTTCTAGCTTCTGTAATTTTTGTAATGCACTCTTGGCTTTTTTCATTTGTCAACATATCATGTCTCCACTTTTCTTTTGCTAACCTACGCTTTCTTCTATCATCTATAAATTATTTTAAACAAAATACATATTAAAATGACTTAAAACATGTTATGATTAAACTAATAAATTCAGAAATGCTTACTCTTTTCAAGAACTTTGCTGTCATTTCTCTGCTCAAGTATAGGTCTTTTTTCTTAGCCAAAGAGCATTCTACAACACAAAAAAGCTATAATAACTACTTGTACAAATACTTAAAAAGCTATGCAAAATATCATTGTACAATGTACAATTTTTGTGTTTGTAGTAGTTTAATTTCTTGTGTAATTCACTTAATGTATAATGCATATTCTCATCATAACACTACTATATTTATTTGAAAACAAAAATTATGAATATGCTCCACCAATGCATAAATTTGTTACCTTTTGGAAGCCACATCATTCCGTTTTCTTGCCATGTTACTTCACTCCTTCTTGGCATATAAATAACTATAATTGAATAAATTCTTTAAAATAAAATAATGGCTTTAAATCTATACGAAATAAAATATTTTCTTTCATGTAACTCGATGCTATATATTAGGAAGGGAACAAAGTACAACAATGGAGATGTCACAAAAAAATGTTAATTTGTTCTTGAAGAAAGCTACCATGCACTACTAAATACTTTTATTTGGTCTCTCTTTTTCTGAGACATTATGTTGCTTTTTTTGAATTCTGGCTCCCTGCAGAGCTAGGAATTGGCTTTAGCTTCTCTTAAACTTCTTTAATTTTACAATATGTTTTCTAATGGTCATGCTAACTGGTTTAGAAGGGTTTCAAGTTTTTATTTTGTAAGGACCATGGTCAATGTGACTGAAATAACCTGTGAATACACTTTTTCTCAAGGAACTCTAGAGTTTTATTATCAATGAGAATGATTTTTCATAAACAAAAACATACGATGTTGCTAGGCATTTTCAGTTGTTTTTAGTCATGGAAAGAATCGGCAAAGCTCACAATATTATGAACTGTTTAACATTGAGTCTCACAGATTGCTTGAGGTGACCATTTACTTTCTCGTCTAGCCATGTCAATGATCCATGATCCAGAAAAGGTTCTTTATACAAATCAAAAATGATTTGGCATGTTGAGTTTTCTCCATGAGCGTGGCTTACTCAGTTAGAAATGTTCTAATGTTTTTATTTGACCAGGTCCCCAGTAACTTCACCACTTGATATATTTATTACATTTACCTAACACATATTGACTGGATTTATTTCTGTCTAATTTTTTAGGGCTATTACAGGCAGAGTCAACAACTTTATGGTGGCTAATTCCTCGTACCTCATTAACATTGTGAAAAGCCATGACCAAAAAAAAATGCTGTAACTACATTACAATGAGTATGTGTTGATGGAGAGCATATGGTGTTGGTTCTTGAAGTGTTCAAGTCCTCCTGCAAAATAAAATCCTGTATGCTACGTACATATTTTGAAGTTTTGAGATATTGGTCTTGCAGGTTCCATTAAAGGAAATATATTGTAATATCTCAAACCTTGCAAAGTTTGGAAATTGGTTGGACGTTTAATACTCTCTCTGTGATTGTTAACTGATCTTGTATGCTCTATTTGTGTTTCGTTGTACGTGTCGACTGATTGTAGTTTTTTTTTATTCCGTGTTATATGAGGTTATGGAGTTGCTGACACTAATTGGAATTCTAAATATTTATAGACTGATTGTTGTATTTTTTTTCGTGTTATATTAGGTTATGGAGTAATTAACACTAATTAAAATTCTAAATGTTACAGACTACTTGTTGTGTTTATTATTTTGTGTTATATATAGTTATAGAGCAGTTAGAATATTTAATAATTAATTGATAATTAGTAAGGATAAATTTGTCTTTTCACAATGGGCCAAAAACACTTTAGGGGATACACACTTTTAATGCATATAATGCATAAGATTGAAGAAATCTCAACTTATTCTTTATTGAGAGATTTTCTATAGTCGAATTCCACTTCTCTTTTATACATCAAACCCCTAGAAATACAGGTTTCTCCAAAATCAACGTATTACACAAAGAAACAGATCAAATTAATTTAATATCCCATTTTTCCTGTCCCCATTTCATATCGATATACAGTGGTTGCATATTTATGCACATGACTATTACACATTAACAGCACTGACGGAGGCAACAGAGAAAAACTCAAAGGGATTGAGAATTTCACAAACGATCAAATCTAAAGCACTAAACTGTCTGGCATCACATGGCTACGGCTGATCTAGAATGCTAGTACCCCAACTTGACACCCAATGCCCCTCTACAATTTGGTCCATCAACCTCAATTTTTTCAAACATACAATTTTATTTCTTTTTCTCTCTTTATTTTTACATTGTTCCATGGTATCCATACCAAATTTTCCGACTTCAAAATTTGCATCCAAACAAAGCCCAATATGAATCCCTTCTAATTTACAATTTCGTAGTAATTTTTGGTGAGCTCCTATATCACCAGGGTTGAATTTTTTTTGAAATGTTACATGAGTATCTCAATTCATTAGTAACTATTTACCCACGATAGTTGATTAATAAATGAGTTGATCCTCTTGTGTTCACGTCAAGACCAGAAGACGATCGACATCCGTACCGTTTGGGGACCGCCACTTGATGCTGGTATTCAGGACATGGTCCAAGTTCTTGGAAAGGACGACCTGTGTCCGTGGACACTTTCGCCCTTTAGGCGTTGGGTCGTAGCCACCTCCTATGGGCACTTCCGAACTCCCAAAGGGACCCATCCTTAGTCCAATACCTCCCTACACTACAACCTTACCTTTACAGAAGGATTTATGTTGTCTCTGATAGCCAAATTTGGTGTCTGCAGATCGGTGCGGACAGGCTCTGACATCTGATCCACATTAGCATTCCATTCACCATATGTGATCATTGAATTATAATCATAAATTGATAAACAAAGCCCCTTAGTAGTCTTTTATTTTCAAGATTTTTTTCGCCCACAAGCCTCATCCTTTCAAGCAAAGATAAATAGCGTTGAGAGGTCAGAGAATAGAATCGGAAATATGTGTGGCTGGCAAGCCGTTAAGGACTATGGATGGGGTAGGATGAAGCTGCATTATAAACGTGCGCCTACACAAAAATTCATTGCATTGCATTTGAATTCAAGCGTTATGGAGTTGAGAATTTTAAATATGAAAAATGAATTAATCAAGTTGCCATATAATCCAGAGAGAATCGTACATCAAAACTAGCAACTAGAATAAAATAATATAAAAATAAAACCACAATCAATAACAAGGGATCAAAATCTCATACCTTACAACTGCAAACAACATATTTTGAGATCTATAAAACACGAATGTCACTTCATCAGTCTATGTGCCACGTACTCCAATCTATTCTTAAAAATCAATTAGCCAGAAGGAAGGTTGACCCAAATAAGTTGATCCAAGAACCTTTTTCATGCAAGATAGGAGTCACGTTCTCCCTCACCCAAACCCACGTACATGTCCCAACCCAAACCGATGCACACACATTGTGCACCCCACTTGAAGTAGGCTCATGCACCCGACTTGACACCCTAACATAGAGACCCATCCTCTAAGTCCACACACAAGGTCCACATGTTGGGCATCAACACACATGAATGGGCTCAATACACGTGCGGGTCAATCTAAATTATAAGTTGATCCAAAAACTTTTCTCTAGTCAATGTGGAACAAGAGTGCACTATCAAATAGAATCATAGATCGATTACCTCAGAAGCCAGGAAATGTTGCATCCACGGATTTACTTCTTAAAATATTTCAAAAATAAAGGTATGAGCAGCATACTCAAGACATCTTCAATGTTTCTTACTGATTTTACCCCTTTTATACAGCAAAAGAACACAAGACGTTTCTTCTAATGTTTATGATCACAGGAGGGTAAATATATATAATAATTGAAAGAAAAATATATAACTTCCCTTTTCCACAACACAACAATGCTTCTAGGGTTTATGTTTCACATTAATTAAATGTTCAAAGAACCTCTAAAAAACTAGCATTTGTATGCGCATCAGTCCTAAACGTATGAACAATGCAATGATCATACGTCAGTAATTGTCAGTCATAGAAGGATGCCAAGTCACCTATACCGCACATTTTGACTATGCAGCAACTCAATTACAGCAGCAACAACACCCTTCCCCTCGGTTGTAATATCTAGTCCAGGCTCCTCAATCTTCCTTGTTAGAAGCTTGTCAAGCTCACCACGCAATTTCTGCAAATTAATAACTGATCAAGTAAACAACTTATCCGTTTCAGGTTATACACCTACCATGTGCTCTTACCTTTCTTTCCATTTATTTGCAAACCAATTCTGTATGTTTCACTTTTTCTCATTCCAGGAGTTGTAATAAATGAAACACAGCTACTACAGGATACATGCACACACACACGGAGAGAGAGTGTGAGAGAGAGAGAGAGAGAGAGTACCCGGATCAAGTCCAATACAGGTTTTGATGCGGAAAAGTGGAGGTAGCCACCAAGCATTTCAATTCCATCACCACTTTTGCTTGGGATAAGATTCCCACCAAACATCAGCAGAGCATAATCTGATATATTGGTTGAATCTCTTATATATATGCTACTCGTTTTGACCTTTTCACTGTACACCAAGTAAGGAAGAGGGAAAAGATGAACACCAGCATTCACTGATGCTGGATGAATGTCCACTTTACCAACTTCCTTCGTGTAGAGTGCAGTACGCTTTCCTCTTCTTTTGCACTGAACAACGTTTGGGTAGAGTCCAGCACAGAGAATTGCACATACCATTTCTAAATCATCACTGTATTGGTTATATGCCTGTAAAGCCACATGCAAATCTCAGGAATTATGTGAATAAGCTGACAATATAATTTCTAAAGGATATACTAAGAAGATTTTTCTTATTATTCTAACTTTAGTTTATAATGCAAAAAGAAATTAGCAAAGTAGGACTCTTACTTGGGCACCTAGGGATTTGTTTACAAAACCAATGCCTGACAGTAAATCTAAAAACTGAATTCTCATATCTTCCATCATTTGCAATGTTACCGGCGACAGAAAATTCTCCCAAGAAAAAGCCTTTTCCTTCCTAGTATGTTTAGCATCTTTCCACCCTTCAAATGCTTTAAGAAGTGCAATATGGTCACTGTTTCAAAGACAAGAAAATTCTCACATCAGTGCAGAATTACCTACATTATTAATGTATTTCTTCAAACTAAGTGACTGAGAAAGGACTGGTCTTGCCCAGACTTTTTATGTTGCCTAACCTGCAAGAATCACCAGCAAAGGATCTTTTTGCAGCATCTGCTTCCTCTTTCCTATTTATTGGAAGGACAAATGGGTCCCGATGTGCAAGAGCCGCAGCTATTGTTAGTGCAGGGTTAAGGCACTGGAAGATTGAACCCATGAGAAGCATCTTTCCAATATTTGGGTCCAAAGGTAAAGTGCATAGATGCCGTCCTGCAATGTTTAGCATTCATTAAAATTGCACTAACAAAAATCATCCAGAAACCGAAGGACACAACATGAAATACCACACACCAAGGGGAGTGAGCTCTTCTCGATCATCTAGAGCACCAATTGTTTTGAGAAGCTCAATGGCATTTTCTACTGAGAGAGGATCAGGAGGCTGAAGTGCCTTAGCCAAAAATGTACTAATTACACCAAGCTGCAAACTCTTGATATGCAGACATAGCTCTTGCAAAGGTGTCCGAAGCATTTCAGGCAGTTGATATTGGAGCATAGCATCATGGATCATTTTGGGATACAGTCTATAGCAAATTCCTGGTTGCACACGACCCGCACGACCTCGTCTCTGCAATTACCCAGAACATGACACGAAGGACAAGTGTGGTGAAGTCACACAAGATCAAGTTTCATCCTAATCATAAATAGTGTTTCAGATTTAAATTTTGATATGCACTTGACAATCAAATAGGTAAAATATCTGTCAAATACCTGGTGAGCTGATGCCTTAGAAATCCATGAAGGCAAAAGGCAAGCCAGCTTATTCAGAGCATCATAACTTGTCTCCTTTGCCTTACCACAGTCTACAACATATACAACGTCATCGATGGTAATACTACTCTCAGCAATGTTGGTTGCTAGAACTATCTTTCTGTAGAATAACATAAAAGGTAACTCCAATCAGGTATTTTGACTAGCAATAACATAACGAAGATTGAAGCATAAAATGTGTTAGAAACTGCATCTCCCATTGCAGACTCAAACTCAATGTGCAAGCATAGATTCAACTACCCTGAAATACCATCCCCAGACAAGGATTATTTTACCTAAAAGCACAACAAAATCAAAAGAAAGGGGCATGCTTAGTATCATGAATAGAAAAAAGAAACAACATGTGAAAATCAATCTCTTAACATACCAACTTCGGAAGGATATATTTAAAAAACAGAGCATGTGCATGCGCCAGATTTCACATTGTTAGGGATAACTAGCATGTATATAGTGAAACCAAGCAACAGAAAATCATGAAAGAACAATCCATACAGATGATGCAACAAGGCACAGCGTTTAAAGTTGCCACACCCAATTTTTTTCTCAGAATGAATGCATGTATGGAAGGACATTACGTAACCATTATGATTAGAAACAAGTTGACCTCTAAAAAACCTCTTTAATCACATACAACGACAACCATGCAGCAGCAAGGCCTCCCAAATTCCAATTGATTTCAATCAGTTTGTCAATATACATTCCCACCAAATTATGAGATGAAATTTTGGATGATTAGAAATCCACAAGACTAACACACAAAAAAAATTTGCCAAGTGATGGCTTTAACTTACCCATGTATCACAAAAGAATAATTGGCATGTGGAAACTACTTTTAAAAGTTGGGACTATTCTGTTTACAACATATGATTGTTAATAAGAGAAATTAACATCTTCACAATTCTGTTTCATTCTTGAAAGTAAATATTTTAAGTAGATCAAAGATACAGATGCCTACCTAACATTAGGGGGTGGACGATCAAAAATTTCCCGCTGATTGATTGAAGGCATTGAACCATGAATAGGAAGAACTAAGAACTTGTTTGTGTCTCCCAGAATATTGTTTGCTTTGAGTTTATCAAGGAGCTTTGAGATATCATCCCAACCAGTAAGGAAAACAAGAATAGCTCCACTACCTTCATGACAACATATATGCTCAATAGTTGCTTCAACCTGTAAAAAAATAATTAGTTAGGAAATTAAGCTTCTGATAATAAATGTGAAGACTAACTTTCAAGTCAGTGTGAATTTTCAGGATATCTATCTGCCCCAACTTTCGTTAAAAAAAAAATTCCAAATGTTCTATAAATCAAAATGAACTATCCAAAGTAGAATGAAGAGGATGTAACTGAATTCAAGTAAAAGCAACAGCTCGGATGCGACAGAGACCATGAGGTGGATGGTGATATGCTACAAGCAAACATTGTCCGTCAACCCAGCCACCCCATTTTGAGTCTTAACTGACATGTAAGTTTATGGAGGCTGAACATAAAATGTTTACACAAAACCACATAAAAAGATTAAAATAGTAGGACAACAGACGTACAATTTCCTCATATATTATGGAGAATCCATTGTCTTGAAATTAGGTGCAAGGAAAAGATAAATTATAAAACTCCAAAGATACATACAAGGCCCAAGTCCAGCTGAGAACCAGACCAAGCTTCAAGAGATTGCCTGGTGCTTGTACTGTATCCTTTGTAGAGGGCATTAATGTCCGCATCCTGAACAGAGAAAATACCAAGTATCATGTACAATGCAGAAGTTCCAGGACAAACCATAGAGCTTGACAACTCATGGACTTGCTGTTCAGTTACATGCAATGTAACATGAACACGGGGGACGCATTTGCATACTTAACATCATAACCTTTTTCATCTTCGTAAGTTATAAAGAGCATCTAGCAGGTCAGACTCATTGATGCAATTAGAGATATTTTGGAGATATTTAACAGCGTTTGCTATATTCCTCTTTCTCTTAACAAGTGAGACATTCTTATTCACATCCATTGTATATCCATAACTATGGACTTGGGACATCTTATTTTATGTAAACAAGTATAAGCCACTCCCTACAAGTTCATGTGGCATACTTGCATGCATAGACCATATAACAATCACATACCAAAAATGGATGGCTGTTAGATCAAAATCAAATGAATATTAAAAAAAAAAAAAAGGTAGAGAAGTCAATGTCAGTGTAGAGCAATCTCTGTACTTTTATTTCAGTGTAACTCAATTCACAGGACATTCAGAAGATTAACAAGGAAATCATAAAGGACAATGACATGTCATTTTTGGCATCATTGTATACTAGCTTTAAGTTTGAGCTTGCAGAAGCCTAAGAACTGTAGATGAAGATAATAATTGCCATATGTTTGAAAACGGCTTCCCAGGCTTAAGCAACAAAGTCAAACAAAAGACTTAGTTACAACATAATCAGATGAGACAATGTCAAGAGTGACCACATCTCAATAACCACAAAAGAAATGAAGATTGAAAAAACCTAAGAATTACAAACCATACCTCAAATAATTCTGTCAAAGGATCTTTTTTGGACTCCTGCTGTCGCCGACCTCTTCTAGAATTTACTGAAAAATTATCAGAATCTGGTTGGATACTGTAGCGAGTTTTCTCCAAAAAATCTTCTAAATAAAATTCTTTCACTGGAAAGGTCAATCCCTGCAAAAATAAATCATGCCAGAATACTGCATATGAAACATATATCTTGAAGCAAACACTAAAGACAGGTAGGGTAGCATATAAGATTGATCTGCATACAGGTATATGAATTGTGGGAGCATTTCCAAAATATTTGGAGAATAAGTCAGCATTGATGGTAGCACTCATAAGGATAAGACGAAGGTCAGGACGGCGAGGGAGGATGTCTCGCAATATTATCAACAGGAAGTCCTCATTCATCCCTCGTTCATGAATTTCATCCACCACCAAATGAGTAATTCCTGTTAAATCTGGGTCCTGCACCTGTATGCAGGAATGAAGAAGAAATCAACGTCCTGAATCTCAAGACTAGTATAAAAACTTAACTTTGCTCACAACAGTTTTACAACAAATCCCAAGCAACATTATGAAAAAAAAATTTTCACATCAGATGCATCTATGGCCAAATAGGTTTTCAAAGACAGATGTTGAAAAAATCAATTTCCATTTAGTACCAGAAAAGGACCCTTAAGTTTAATAGACTACTGTCATCATTTTTTATTAACAAACTAAAGGCATCAACAAGAAACATGAAATGCCAAGCAAGATAGTACTACCAGCTGCCGAAGTAACACCCCAGTTGTGCAAAACAGCAATCTTGTTTGAGCAGAACGTTGCGACTCCAGACGAATCTGATAGCCTACAGTTTCACCAAGCTTCTCTCCCCTTTCAGACGATATTCGAGCAGCAACCGATATTGCAGATATTCTACGAGGTTGAGTGCAGATTATACTACAACTAGCACCTCGCAGAGATGATATCTCCTGTTCCAAGATAAACTGAGGCAGCTGGGTAGTTTTACCACAACCAGTTTCTCCTGAAACTACCAGAACCTGTAATATTTCAATGAAAAGGAAAATTGACAATCCATGCAAAACCTCTAGATAAAACTGAGAACAATTTTCTTCAGAAAGAAAATTAATAAGAACAGTGCAATAACAATGTGTTCTAATTGATAAAAGTTGTCTAGATGGCCTAAAGAAAGCATTGAGAAGTCATCTAGTTGTCAAATGCAAGGCAGGGCATGCGCCTCATCTGAATAAAGTGCATAAATGGACATTTTTCAGATAGAATTTCTACAATGCAATAAATAAGAGTAATTTGACAATATTGAATGCAGATAATTTTCGTCGCCTAATGCATCTGAGCAAATGTAAAGCCTCTTTCAAAAAAATCGACAACTTCTTTGAATTTCAGCACTCAAACAACAGTATAATTTTGTATATCAGAAAATCTAAATTATATTTCAGAAATTATGCAGAAGAATTAACGACAAGGAAAGAAGAGATGGGAACAAAAGGAAAAAGGAAGACAATAAGTGGGAGAAAAAAAGAACAGAAAAAGCAAATGAAAAAGAATACAAAGCTGTTTAGCAGCACTAGATTTTATAAGTAAAACTATGCTCGGTGTAAGTGCAGAAATGAAAAATAAAGACTAATAAAGAAAACTACTGTTATACAACACCTGATTTTCTGCTACAGCTTTCAAGAATTCGGATTTTACTTTAAAAGCCGGTAGTTTTTCTCTAAATGCTAGCATTGCCTTTACACTATCACTTTCCTGCGAACCAAGAAATACAGCATTCATAATTATTTTGAGAAAACTAAACAGAGAAATTCAAGACACCAGCTCACATACCCTCATCTTTTCCTGTTTTTGTTTCAGTTCCAAATTAAGTCCCTCAGAGACAGTATCAATCTCCAGCAGTGATACTGCTTCGCCCGTGTCAACTGATTTGGATTGTGATGCTGCAGTCTCAGAGGCTGTGGAAGTATTGTTCACCACAGATATTGTCACATTGGAACTGTTCAACAAATTTCCAACTTTTTTCTCAATGTCTGTGGTCATTTTTATCTGAAATATAGACCAAAAGGAGAGGTGGCATAATGCCACATGCAATATAAGTAAATTTAAGTACTCAATTTTTTTTCTGCAAATTGTGGCATAAAATACCTCTTTCTTTGTTGAGCCATGCCGTTCATCAAGATCAGCACGATAATTAGGCAATGGAACTTTGCTCACGACAAGTGCCTTCCCTTTATTATATGCATGACTACAAATTCATAAGATCACATTGTCATGTATTGCTACAAAGTCGCCACTCTCCTACATTATAACACATTCTACAAGGACAAGATTGAATGAGAAATCCCTCGGGGGGAAAAACTCTACATATCCACAGAAAATCAACTGGTAAAATACATTGATATCAATTTTTGAGAATAAACTTGTTTGCATATCCAACCATGTCCAATAAATCAGAAAACACATAATTATAAATGCTTGATTTCAAATTCATCATAAACATATAATTCAATTTCCATGAAAGTAAATGCAAACACATGCAAAATCTCAAATGTATAAACATTGAGTTTTAATTCATTGTTCTTTTATTACAGGCCTCCATGTGATCTTATCACAAGAGCACAAAATATCAAACTAAATTTTAACTGTCTAATCAAAATTTGAACACTTAAACAATTCCAATACCCAATTATCTGCCTCCAGTTAAAAATTACCTTCAATCAATTATATTTCTAGAAACATCATCCCAAGGTAGAAAGACAAATTAGTTCATCAAAGTAGTAAATTAACAAATTTAGAAGGCAAGGGTCGCAGCAAAATGATGGGGATTGTGCATACTTAGAACGAGTCAAATGAGCAGTATGTAAGAATAGATGACGAAGACAAGATAACTTACAAGTAAAGACCCAGCTGATAGGCCATATCAGCCAGTATTTGCTGATCATCTCTACCGAAGTTTCGTCTTATTACCATCTCCTGCTCTCCTCCTCTCTTCATTTGTTCCATTTTACCCCACCATTCAGTCTGGTCCATCGCCTCCATCTACAGACATGAAACAAGGTAATGAAGAATATAAATTTTTATCAAATATATAACAGAGATTCCAAGTAAATAAGCTCTATAGAGCAGTGAAAAATGAACAGGAATTCAACTTCTTGGATTGATAAGTTGCCTTGTCATTATTCATGATTACTTCTTTTCATTAGTACGAATCAGATGGGTGCGAATCCAAGGTTCGAAAGTAGTAAACTGCTTTGTCGAAACAAAATAAACTGTTTTTTTTACTACGATTTCTTTTTACCAGATTCTTCAGACGAATTTCCCGCATAAATTGATTTACCTTTCTTCGTAAGTAGCCCAAGTATAAATTAACGTTAAAACGAAATTTGGGGAAAATTTTGTCCTCACTTTTCCCTCAAAATTGCAATAAAAAATGCCACGGAGACCACTCATTCACATAACTGGAAAATAAGAAACACTACCTGGGCGGCTTTCTGACGCAGACGTTCAGCTCGCCATACAGGATCCCACCAGCGCTGCTCACCGCCGCCTCCACGACCTCCACCTCTTCCGCCACCTCGCCCACCTCCGCGGCCTCCGCCGCCGCGACGGCCGCCTTGGAAGTTAGGGCGGTGAGACATGCAAGTCAATGTCGAGATCCGAATGAATTCGTTTTTAAAGAAATTCCGATTGCCGACGAATTGAAGGTGCACGGGATATGAGAGCGGACTGCGATGCTGAACGCGTGGGAAAAAACAGTAGTGGCGGAAGGGATTGTGCAGCAGGCGGTGTGACATTTAAAGCGCGCCTTCTCCTATCTATGGGGTGGTTGGAGTCAATAGTTGCTCGTAAAAAAGCGCTATTAGTTTTTTGTCAGATGTCGAGGTCGAAAATGAGCCCAATATCAGAGTTGGGCCCACTTAAATCTTCCACAAATGAGGCCCAGTGTACATCCACAGAACTCAACTCAATTATTCTTAGACTAGAAAATGTATCCTCAAATTTAAATTCGAATTTTGAAATTTTCTTCTTTGAATTCAGTATCTCTACTTACTCAAGTTTGAATTTGGGTTTGTATTCTATAAAATTAATTTGAGTTAAGTTTGAAACTTGTCTCGGTCCAACATTACCACGGAAGAGTTCATCTGAAAATATTATTCTAAAAGTATAATGAAATACTTGAAGCATTAAAGACAAGAAAATAATAATTCTCAAGAACAATCTAGGAGAACATTTATCGTCATGTAAAAGTTGCAATAAAGTTTTATGGTCCATTATCTAGAAAATTAAATTTTGCACTGTGGCTTCACATTGATATATCCAAATATTGATCAATTATGTGGTTGTGTTCACAACTTTTATCAAAGTAGCACAAAAGGCCCTTAAAATATTTTTGCGTCCATTTAAAAACTTGAAATACATTTTGTGTGGGCAACCAAAATGGCTCTTCTTGTAAGCAAAGGCTGGTGGTCCAACTCACATGTCACCAAATATTTTTTATTTCCCTTTATGATTTTTTTTTCCAATTATTTTAGCTTTTTTCTGTCCCATTTATGCTGTCTTTTAGTTGCTGCCATGCGCTACTGTTAGTAGTGATCATCCGAATTCTGTATCATGTACAGATTTTGCCATGTGTAATATCGTTAAAATCTCAAGATTTTTAGTTTTTTTCTTTGTTTTTAAATTTAAAAAATACATTAAATAAAAAATTAAATGAGACATCGAAATAAAATAAAAATTGCAAATACTTAGAAACAAAATAAAATATAAAATCATTTGAAATGTTTAAAATAATTAAGTTTATACATGTTTTATTTTTTAATCAAATTAAGGAATAATTAATGTTAAATATTTTTGTGGCATGTATATGTTTAATTTATGTAACATTTTTATATACAAAACAAAATTATTAAAAATCACATTATTTTGCCCTATATTATCTTTTGTTTTATTCAATACATTTTTTATGTTTAAAAACAAAAAAGAAAAAAGTAATTGATGAAAGCTCTGAGATTTTGTCTCGTTTTAAAATCTGTTGCACTTAATTTACGTCATCGGGTGCAGTATGGAATAGACTGTTGCAAGTCAATGGGGCACGACATGCGTCACAAGCCCAACACCGACTCAAAGTGGAGTGGAGTTTGTTTTGAACAAATACTAGTTTGATTTTTAGTTTTTTAGCGTGTGTTTTTGATATTTTTTTTAAAAAATTGAGTAAAAGAAAAATAAAAAAAAAATAAAAATATAATAATCAACGTATGTGATATTTTAGGGCCAAAATGAAAACAAGTGTACAGTTGATTTTTGGATCAGTCTGATTATTAGAATTAATGCATTCTTTTTAATTTTAGGAAAAATGTATCACGGGAATTTCCTTGCGTTAACTTCAGTAACATGCTTCCTAGCCTAACTCTTGGATGTGGTTCTTATTATTATTATTATTATTATTATTATTATTATTATTATTATTTCCAACATTGCTGTTTGGGCAATAAATTTAAAATCATATACGTCGAGTGATATTTTTTAAGGCAATTGGCACTCATAAAAATTTTTTAGCACAAATCTCGAGGTAAATTTTGAAATTAAATCCTTCAAGCTTGTTTTCCTCTAAATAATTTTCTCATGAAATTATTTACTAGTTTACAATTTGTTTTTTTCCTTCTAAGCCGGTCTGTGAAACTATGCACTGAGTCCGAATATATTATATATTTTATATTATGGAGATGTCATATTTTAACACGTAACATGATTATAATTAGTTATTTTGAAATATCTTAAAACATATCATGATTTAAAATACCTGGAATTCGTAACAATTATATGCCAATAGGAAAAGGGGCCCAATTGGATTCCGATATTCAGTGACTTCAATTTTGAAAAATCTCAATTACAATAATTTATGGTACTTCATCGATAACAACAAAGCGTTATAGTAAAATAAAATCCAACAAATTTTACGTGTCGAACCATGTCGCTAAGAAAGAGCCGAAAAGGGCTCAGTCATTGGTTCTTTATCGAACGTTCTGGACAAGCCGAGGATCATGTTTCATGTCACCCTCGCATCATGGCATTGTCTTGATGTGCATAGCAACAAGCCCTATTCACAACCGCAAGTCATGAATAAAACTACGAAATATAATTAGACAAAAAAAAAAAAAAGGATGCTAAATAATATAGTTGTAAGCCTAAAAATACTATTGTAGACCAAATTAAAAGATGGTTGACTAATTAAAATTATCTCCTTCATTCACTTTACCCCTCTATTGTAGTGTGAAACATATACACAGATAAAATGTATTTGTTTTATAATTTATATATAAAAATAACTACCTTTTAATTAATTGACACTTGTATATTATTGTCATTATTTTCGACCAAGAGAACAATGAAAAAGTAATGAAAACAATGGACATTCATAATTTTATCTAATGCATAGGAAGATAGATATATGTGTGTGTGTGTGTCTGTGTGTCTGTGTCCGCACACGCGCGTGTCAAATTTAAAAGCAAAATCCCACTCTAACTTGTTTTATAGTAAAATGTTTATATTTTAAATTAAAATGCAATCTTTAAAAAAATAGAGTTAAAGTACTAATATTGAAAATTAACTACTTGTAGAACATGATTGCCAACGTACTTGAATTTTTGAAATCGAGTCAGTAAAATGTGAAAAATAAATATGTTGACTATAATATTAATCGCTTAAACATTCAATTATTACAAAGAGTTTGAAAATAAGTTTTTAAAATAATTTTGTATTACTATAGTTAATGGGCATTCTAGGAAAAAAGAAATAAATATTTGTTACAATACTTAATAAAATGATATTCAATTACCAGCATGTAGATATGTGTTTTTATTTATGAGGTGGATGATTGAGCACTCTTCAAACCAATCAATTAGTAAACAAAATTTTCAATGTAAAAAACATTGGTCTAACTTATGAAATCATTATAATTTTTCTTGAAAACTTTAATTTATTCGTAATTCAATCTTATAGGTATAGATATTGTGAAATCTAAATAACTGCACTTCTCTGGGTTCTAATTTTTAAATGTGTAGATTAATTTATTTTGGAAAATATTATACTCTGTCGTTATTCAAAAATAAAAAATAAACAACGATATGCTATTTATAAAGTTATATTTCATACTGTTGATTAAGGGAAATCTTGATAACTGAAAATTTTATATTCATTGGTTGGTTATTTTTAAATTACAAATTATTTTGTTTAACAAGCTAATAAAGTGTTTTCTTCTAGTGTGTGTACGGACGCTCGAAGAATGATGTTAAGATATATTTATGTGAGCTTATTTTAAATTTAGTTTGTATTCACCACCTTATTGAAATTGTATTTTGTTAATTAAGTTAAACCAAAAAATAATAAATTTAATAGAGTTAGCGTCCAATAAAATATGGGGTTTAAATGATAACTGATATTTTGATTATATGAGGTGCAAGGTTCTGTTCATAATAGGTGAAGCAAATTAATTCTTCTTTTTCTATTTTTTTTTATGGGTTTTGGAAGATTTTATTGACGAATAAAGATGAATATATAACTCACACCTACTTCACAATAAAAGAGGGTCAAGTGCCTTTAAACCTTTATTTCATAGATTAGTTTATACATAATTTTTAGGCTTTGTGTTGGATGCATATTGTGACCGGGAAAATAGTCTCGGAGTTTCAGAAATTGCGTAAAAATAAAAGAGTAAAAGAATAAAAAGAATTATTTTGATTGATTTTACGTCTGGAAGTGAGAATTTCAATGGATGAAAATGGTGTGAAATTGACATCCAAACATAACCTCTAACCTTATATTCTCCAACAACCATAAGTCTTTTCTCAAGTTTCATCCACATAGATACCGGAATGTCTTCCTTTCCAACTTTGTTATTCCCTATCTAAATTATGGACTGTAATGATGTATTTTTATCTTGATGATAGACGTTCGATTCAAGGTTACAAAATGACCTAAAAATTAATGGGAGAAGAGTGTTAGCGTGTGACAACTACTGTTCTCATAATAGGGTCACAATATTTGTATCGTATGATTTATAAAACGTGAGTTGTCCATTTAATTATCAATGATAACTTTCAGTACAACAAAAAGTGCTCGATCAAGTAATATTATTGATTAATTGAATTTCTCGTTTTTGTCTTTTTGATAAGCCAAACCAACACAAAATTGATTGAGCTCGTTCTTGGAAGAGAGAGACATCAATCTCGTGAATGTTTCCCTTGTCGCCAAATGTTTCACAGTCACTTGCTCATTCCTTCTTCCCTCTGCGTGTTTCATGTACATCCTTCTATATTACATTACTGCAACCGAAAATACACACACACACACACACACATATATATATATAGGTGTGTGTGTTTTTGTGTGATTAGAAAATGTTTCACTTGTAAAAAAATGAAAATGCAACTTTCAACCACAGAACTATAAGTGTTTGCATGATTGAACCTCTATTATCATCATAGCAGTGTTTCTAATATTGCATGGTTGAATCATGCAACCATTAATTTGTTCTGAATATCTACAACCTTAAATGGTTTGAAACCTTTCACAAGACCCATGGCTATGTTTGCGCGAGGGGTTTAGTTTGAAGACAAGTAGAAATTGTATTGAAATGAATAGTATATTTAGTTGTAAAATTTTGATATGATTTGTAATAATAATTTATTGATACGATAGTATATAAAAATTATAATTAATTTTTTAAAGTATAAATAAATATATATATATGTGTGTGTGTGTGTGTGTGAGTGTATATGTGTGTTTATTAATTTAATTGTAAATATGTATAATAGTGGAAGAATAATTAGTTAGTGAAGTAAGAGAAAAAAAATGTTGAATTTAAATTTAAATGAAAATGTTATTGAATTATATGTTTCATTGTGTAAAGTTTAATAGGATATTGAGAATTGAAACATAGCACATGACCAAACCTTGAGACAAGTACTCCAACAAATTAACGAAGTTCTACTTCATATGCTTTAGATTTTATCTCCAAAGATGCTCTATGAGATCCACTTGTATTAAGCACATATAAATTAAGATGAAGTGTGATCCAAGAAAGAATAAGCATAAACAATATGCAGGGTAACTTACAAAAGTCTCGAACATTCTAGTCTTATAAAAATTGGATTGAGATTTTTAAATTTACCAATATAAGTATGAGTCCAATGTCCCACATTTTTTGAGTTTTATATAAGTAGAAGTGACCCTTGAATTCATTGTTTTAAAGTTTTGACTTTTGAACGGAGATATGTGTCAATATCACACACACACTAACTACATCACACATTTTATGCATGTACATCTTAATATATATAAATATATTGAAATAAATTACATATATATATATATATTGTATAATTTATTATTTAATAAAAATTATTTATGCTACATGTATACATAATTTTTTAAGATGATAAAGAATAAATTAATCATGTTATAGAAATTTTAACAATATAAGTGAATTATTCTTTTTAAAAATTATGCCAATAAAAATTAAATCTAGCATATGTTAAAAAACTTAAGAATCAAAATAAGTTATCAAAAAATAAAAATTATATTGGGCAATTTCTACAAAATGAAGGAGAAAAAATGAAGAGATAGTGAAATAATAAGTAAAAAACAAAAAGAGAAAATATAACAAAATTCAAGAGAAAAATAAGTTTAAAAATGACATTTTAATAAATTAACTTTGAGTATGAAAATGGCTACTATCCGCCATTTACAGAATCTGTATAGTGTGTGGGTGTGTATGTGTACATATACATATGCATTATAGGTCCATGGATAATGGGTTTCATTTCCTGCCCAATTGTTTGTTGCAGATAAACGATATTCTTAAATTGTTATGGCCTTATCACTAGGTTTAATAGATCTAATCAAAGCATGTGGTTAGACTTACACAAGTAATATAAATGTTTAATTTATCCATGAAAATGTTTCAGAATTCATAAGCATGAAAGAGTTATTATGAGATTGGAAAATATTTGAAAGCTTTGAGTAGGCGAAAGTTGAAAAAGTAGCATCATAATTAATAATTAAGACAAGTATGAAGATAGTATTTGTCTAATCTCGTGAAATGTTGAGACTCCATAGAAGGCTTGCATGAAAGAGTTTTGAAGTGCTCTTGATAAGATTGTAAAATATTAAAAAAAAATCGATCGAGAGAAAGTAAGTTGAAGAGTTCAGTTAAACATGAGTTTAATATCACTTTTAAATATAATTAAATGCTTCGAGAAGGAAAAAGTTGTAATGAAGTTACTAGTTCAACTTAAGATAGTATAAAAACAACATCTAAATAATATAACAAAAGGCTCAAATTTTATATAAAACCCATAAATTTAATGAATACAAAAGAGTTTGTGGATAGTGTTAGTGAAATTATGAGATATTCAAACTCTTATAAATGAAGTAGAGCAAGTTGAAACTTTTCAATCAAGAAAGAGGTTGTTGCATAAGTATGAGTCTAATGTCTTGAATTGAAGAAATTGTTAAAAATAAAAAAAAGATGTATACAAGTGGGAATGACTAATACCTTCAATGTTTTGAATTGGTATATAATGTCGAACTCAAAAAACATTTTCATGCATATGTCCAAAAATGGTTCTCGCCCAAAAAGTTGTCTGTAGCCGATGCGCCTACGAGTTTGTTACCCCTGCCATCATAAGTCTAATTAGAAACTCTAGTCGGATTTGCAACTCCGACATAAAATAGACAGTCTATGAGGAATTAACAAATCAGTGGTCGACATGGTTGGTGGACAAGCTACAGATAACAGGATGGGAAAGGGAATTAAATACAAGAGGGACCGATTTTAAAGGAGAGAAGAGAGAAATCAGGATCGGAGAAGATGATGAGATTTTTGCAGAAAAAGAAAGAGAGAAGCGTGTACGGATGTAGGGCGAGTGTTAATGGTAATGAGGATTCTCATCATTAGCTAAGGGTAATTTTGACTTCTTAGGGAAGATGGATGTTAGCACAAAATCGTCGACTCGGAGATTGTAAAACTAGAAAATAAATAAGATTCCAATGGGATTGAAAAGATGGGAAACGGATTGCTTGCTCACTTTTAAGGGTGAAAATTCAGTAATATTATAAAAATAAGAGAAAGAATTCATATTTAAACGTAATACATTTGAGGTGTGGAATTTGTGGAGTAGGAAAATATGAAAAATCATACATTATGTTTGGCTATGCTCGAACGCTAATTTTACAGAATTTTCATCCTATTAAAATACAATATTAAAACGTTTTGTCAATAAAATAACATTTATTTATTCTTTTACTTTTACACTAAACTATTTTTAATTTTTTGCCTATTTTTAAATTGTTATATTAACTTTCAACGCAACAAGATTGGCACCTGAACAAAGATTTTATTTCTATATATTTTCCTTCCTTTCAATTTTGTTAAAATAAACACTCAAAGCATACTAAATATTAAAAAAAATAATTAATTTTTCCTCTTTTATTTTTGTACCATCCCTACATTTGACACATAAACCACACCCTTTACCAACAAAAATGCCATCCAAACCTAGTCATGGTGAAAGGAAATGGTAAACGTTATGTTGGGACCTAATTTTTAAGTCAAACTCATTATTTAAAATTTCACACCATCAAATATAAAATTCAAGTATTCAACAAAATATTCATCTAAATTTAAATTTAAATTTTTTCTCTTGTGTATATAATTAATTAATTATTTTTCAGTCACTACATTTATTAACAATCAAATCAATAATTATATATATATCATACATATACTCGTATATTTTTTTTATTTATACTTTAAAATATAATCATTATCTTTATATAATATCATATTATTTAATTATTATTATATATTTTTTATATATTAACATAAATTATATTATTTATTTTATTAAAATATTGATTTCAAACATTTTATTTAGCTGAGCATAGCTCTTACCAACCATTGTCACAAACAAAAGACTCTCCCAAACTTAACAAAGCATTCAAATGCATTATGGTATGCCCCAATAATTGGAATGGCTTCAGTCCACTAAAGTTAGAAAATATAAAATAATAAAATAATAAATAATGGAAACACATCACAAAGACCAGACTCCCTCGCTCCCCGCGCCACAAGACGGATAGCCGCCGCGCATTTAAGTCACACAACCCCGTGAACAAAAGAAACGCAACCTCGCTTCCCAGGCTCGCTCCGACCCTTTCCCCCAGCTGCCGCCATGGATGACGTCGTTTCCGCCCCACCACAGGCTCACGAACATCCCCTTCTCCGCCGCCGGAACTCCAACCCAGACGCCCCAGCGAATCTCATCATCATCCCTCACCACTACTGCTCCTCTACCCCTACCACCTCGGCCTCGTCCGACGATCTGGAGCTGCTCTCCATCAAGCCTGCCTCCCACAGCTACACCTCGTTAAAGGACCTCCTGCCGTTGGTAGCGGTCAACTCCCCCAAGTCCAGTTCGGTTTTCCAGGCTCAGCCCGGCTCCGATATCTGCATCCGAAACCGCCTCGTCAAGCAGGCCGCCTGGGCATACCTCCAGCCCATGTCGACCTCTCCTTGTTCCGACGGCGGGAGCTTTCTTCACCGTCTGTGGCCGCGCGTCGCCGCCTTCTTTGACTTCGTCTGCCGCAATGTTATTCGGGCCTTCGATTGGATGCTCCGGGCTTTCCCGAGCTCCAGATAACAGCAGCCTGTTATGTGCTTTGTGTGACCGTTTGATGATTGGGATTTGGATATCTCACACGCAGGAATGTACGGTTTTCCTTTTTTTCTTTTTTTTTTTTTTTGGCGATGTAATGGCAAAATTGGAAAGAAAATACATCAGAAAATCAATAAAAACTTCAATCTGCAATTTCAAACTTAGGACTTTATTCACTTATCATTACTTATCGCATCACTTGGCTAATTGTTACTTGTCCCAATCGTATACCTATATTGTAATCAGGATAAAGGATATCGTAGGTGTGGATATATACAGTGTTTGGTTGTGCAGCTCGTACTGAGCTGTTTGGTTGGGAGGAAAGGTGGAGAATCCCGGTGGTGGACAAGGGGGCCGCCGCCAAGAGGACTTGTTCTTCTTGAATATTCCGGGCGGGATTGTCGGTGGGGGAACGGCGTTTGGTTGATTTTCGTCAAACTGCAACCGTCAATTTATTAAATTAAAACATGCGGAAATAGTAGACGGTGAGGAAAGTGACGGTTGAATTTGTGGCTGGCGTCCACATGCATTTTGTGCAAACTTAATGCATTTGCTTTTATGCATAACGAAGTGTGGAATGATGAAGTGGATATCCCTCTGATAAAATTGTCAACCAAAGGGCCAAACTTGGCCTGTTTTACCAGTTTGAGACGTAACCTAGTTTTGGATTTATCAATGAGATGTTGTGGGTTGGACTCAAAATTTATTTGGGTCACAACTGGAGTTTGTTCTTTTAAAATCATTTCTGTACAGATTTGTCAACGACGAACAGGTAGGTTCCATTGATAGACAGATTTGGGCCTCGGATATCTTAAATGAACAGCCAAATTCATCTTACCCATTTGAATATTAAATTTAATGAGTGGATTTGGATTTTGGAATCTTAGTTTATAATACAACGAATTTAGAGCGCAAGAAGAAATGGATTTGAAGTCTGTTACTCCTTTGACTTATAATCACAAAACTAGATGGCTCTCTCCTCCCTCAAACAGGTCACGGCTCTCCTATAAGCAACGTGCTTAATCTCTTTTTTCTCATTTTAATCCCAATTTTCTTCTTGCCTTCTCTCGACAACTTTCAAAAAAGATTAGCATGAATTTTGAATGAATGGGATTCAAATCCTTTTATCTGAATTTATGTCAATCCAAATACAAAATTTCAAAGAAAGTGAATTTCAAATAAAAAAAATTTCAAATTCATTCATTTTAAATCCTTGCAAATCGCCTTATCCAAATGCGTCATTAAGAAATTATGCACTTCCCTTCAATGTGATTGGCACCGTCTGATAAATGCCTCATGTCTTGACCCATAGGAGTGAGCATGGTTTCATAACCGCATCCATTTCCCTACTATATTAGCACCTCAAGAAAATTTCATGACCATCGAAGAAAATGGAAATTATGCATACCATAAAAAATAAGTGATAACTCAAAAATTTAGAATTTATTATGCCTAATTTAGATTAAATTTTTGCTAGTCTTAAATGTGAATTGTGCTTCATTTAAGTAGATTTTATAGTTTAAAAATTATTTAGTTTAAATGTGATCAAGTGGTACACTTAAGATATGAATATTGTTTTATCTACAGTGTAATATTTGTTGCACTGCAACTACACATGAAAAGCAATAGAACGTGACATCTTCATGCTGGCTTCGTGTTATCTCAATGGTGTTGCAGTGTAGCTGCATCATGAAAACGATATAGTGTTGCAAATTAATATTGTCATAATACCTTTCAATGCTATCTTAGTGTAGTGATCATACGACTACATTGCGACTGCATTAGATGCAAAAACAATTATTTATGCAGTTGATTGGAAAGTTTAAAAAAAAACAAAAGAAAAGAATTCTAGGGGAAGGACAGACACAGTGGAGGGCCGCCTATCCAATAGGCCCTCTTGACATAATGCTAACCCTATTGCAACCCCATGCTAAACGAGATATCACCCGTTGCTACTAGGTCGAAGGTTTTGCACATACTTGTAAATATTTATAATTATTTTTAAATATACTTCTTTAGATTTTTAATGTATATTGCTGTCACTTGGCTTGTTTTATGCCAAGCTATTATAAAGAGTAAGGTGTTAATAAAGTTTTGAGTAGTCATAGTATTGTCACTATGTAGCCTACGACTATTAAAATAGCCCCCTCTCTACCCGTCGCCCATTGTAAATTGAATTATTGAGCAATACAAGTAAAAATAATGTACGTAGTTACTATTTTCTTTACATCTCTATTGGAATTGTTGTAACTATCGGGATTGTGCCCTTGAGACAGTGCAGAATTAATCAGCGTACAAGTTCAAGCAGACAAAATCAGTTGCAAAACAACTACTAGCTGTATGATGCCCCTTTGTCCCTATCCTCGGAAGGAGTTCCGTGACAACTAATATCAGGGCCTTGGTTCTAATCTAGGCCAAGGCAAAGGATCATGAATGCTATAGCAATAGCGAATGTACCGAGTGGCAATGAGATGGATGCCCCGCCACATAAGAATCTCACTACCAAAGGAGCAGAGTTCTCGAATGGATAATGTGATGACAACCTTAGAGGAGAAGGTTAAAAACCTGGAGACCAAAGTTGTAAACCTCCAAGCCTAACGAGCTAAGAGTCAGGAATTATGCTAAGAACTAATTGAGAATCAAAAGAGCTAGTACTATTCAAGAGCTCCGAAAAGAGATGGAACAGATTTCTATCCAAATTGGACTTTTCCAGCAGGCAATCAGCAATACCCCAACGGTCGTATAGGACCTTAGGTGAAGAATTTCTGTCCTAAAGCCATAACCATATCGAGTCGCTGAAGACGCTAAAGAAGTAGAGAATTTCTTCTTTCACATGGAGCAATATTTCTTGGTAGCCAACATTGTTGATGAGGTATGGAAACTCATCACCACCACTATATACTTGATGGGAGATGCCAAATTATAGTGGCGCATCAAGTATGATGACATTTAGGCCAACCGAGTGTGCCTAGGTAGATGGGAGTAACAACGAGATTCCATCCAGGATTTGTTCTTCCCAGAGAACATGGAATACAATGCCAAGAGGGCATTGCAGGAATTAATACAATCGAGGAGTGTTCAGGATTATGTGAAGTTATTCTCGGCACTTATGTTGGATATCTAGGACATATTCGAGAAGGACAAGCTCTCCACCTTCCTAGAAGGTTTAAAACCTACAGTACGATTGGAATTGTAGTGCCAGCAGGGTAATAGGCTTGAGCTCAACTATGGGTACTGCTGAGCGACTCATAGATTTTCATGACAAACCTTAAAAAGAATATCAAATAGTAAGTGCACCCCAATAGAAAGGAAACGGTAGGAGGCCATTTAGAAATAATTCGACCAAAGGTGGGGGAGATTAGTAATCCCAAACTTGGTTATTCCCAGAGCAACCATAAGAATAGGCTTGCTGATAGCAAACAGGGTATTGCGCCAAGAAAGATTGATTACTTTCTTTGTGATGTGCTACACATGCTTCGCGATTGCTTGAAGAGAAAACTAGTGAATGCTTTGTCAAGCTTAAATGAAGTAAGGCCATCAAAACAAGCTCCATCCCTTGTGCCCAAATTAGATGAAAGTGAATCCGATAATGAAGGAAATAATCTTAGTGCCATCTCCCATCGATATAGGACCATTTCTTGCCAAGTAGCGACAAATCAAAAAGAAAAGTCTGTTGTCGAATGGACTACCCTGACACTACTAAAGAACCCTGCTATCAAGGAGAGCTCTAAAAGTTGCAAAAAGAAATTACTAATGTATGTGGACGTGAAGTTCAATGGCAAGTCCATTCGAACCATGATCAACAACGATGTCATATACAATTACTTGGCCACCACAGAGGTAGAGAGATTCGGGTTAGCGTTAGAAAAGATGATTGGACAGGTTAAAGCAATAAATTTGGTAGCCCAACCTATTGTCGATGTAGGCAAAAGAGCAAGGATTAAAGCTAGGCTATTTGAAGGAAAGATTAACCTTTCTGTTGTTCAAATAGATGACTCCAAGCTTATCCTTTGGCTTGATTTCTTGAGAGAGGTAAGAGCGATGTTCATCCCTGCCATGTAGGGAAGCTTTGATGATAGTGAGAAACAAACCCTGCATTATTCCTATAGTTTTCGGCCGACTTGATGAAAAGAGCTTGTTGGCTATCTAATTTGAGAAAGGATGCTAGTGCAATGAGCCATCATACTTATGTACCCTTCAATTTGAGAAGATGAAGAATTTAGGACCAATTCTTAGCACAGTGAAAAATCTTCTTAAGGAATATCATAAACTACCACCCAAGAGATTTGTAGATCATGAGATTAAACTTCTACCAAGCACCAAGCCACCTGCTCGTGTACCTTATCACATGATGCAACTTGAACTCGTGGAGCTCAGGACGCAATTAAGGGAAATGTTGGAAAACGGTATCATTTAACTCATGAAGTCACCATATGGAGTACTTGTCTTATTCCAAAAAAAGTCTGATGGGTCTTTGAGGATGTGTTGTTACTATTGGGCTTTGAATAAGATCACTGTGAAGAATAAATATTCGATACTATTGATTGCTAATTGTTTTAACAAGCTGAGTCAGGTGAAATACTTCTCTAAAATTGATTTGAGATCAGAATACTAATAAGTTTGAATCAAAGAGGGTGCTGAGACGAAGACTATTATGGTGAGTAGATACAACGCTTATGAGTTCTTAGTCATGCTTAACGAGTGCACCTTGATGAATCAAGTACTCCATAAGTTTCTCGATGAATTTGTGGTGGTGTACTTGGATGACATCGTGGTGTTTAGTGAGACCTTAGAAGAACATTTGGAGCACTTGAAAAAAGTTCTCACTCAACTCCGAGAGCACGAGATGTATGTAAAGCCATTGAAATGTTCCTTACTCAAGAGACAATCTACTTTTTAGGACACATTATTGAGCGTGGTAGAATTCAAATAGACTCAAAGAAGGTACAGGTTATAGAAAAGTGACAGCCTCCTAATGATATTCATGAGATACGATCATTTCTTGGATTGACCAATTATTATCGAGGCAAATTCATGAAAAGTACTCTAGGATAGCTAAACCACTTACGAATCTTACAAAGAAAGTATAGGAATGGAAGTGGTCATCAGAGCGATAGGTCGCCTTTAAGAGATTAAAAATGGTCCACGAACCTTGTTTTAGCTCTCTCGGACTTACAGAACCCATTTAAGGTGGAGACCTATACCTTAAATTTTGCAATTGGGGGAGTGTTAACCCAAAATAAGCATCTTGTTGCCTTTGAGAGTAGGAAGTTGAAGAATGCAGAGAAGAACTATCCAGCATGAGAGAAAAAGCTTTTAGTCGTAATCCACTACCTTAAGCTTTGACGGCATTATTTGCTAGGATTACCATTTGTGGTCAAGATGGATAATAACATAGTGAGTCACTTCATGATCCAACCAAAGCTTACATGTAAGCAAGCTCGATGGCAAGAGGTGCTAGTGAAGTTCAACTTTATGTTGGAGTTCTAAGTTGGTTCCAACAACAAAGCAGCGGATGCCTTTAGTCGGAGGGTAGATCTGACAGAGTTAAGGATGGTCACTACACTCTCCTCGAGCAAGGTGACTACTTCCGTGAATGATTAAATACGGGAGTTGTTGAAGCGAAACCTAACAACGGAATATTTGATCAAGTTAGTGCAACAAGGAAAGTCTAGGCAATTTTGGCTAAATGAAGGATTGTTAAGGACTAAGGGAAACCGTCTATATGTTCCTAAGGGTGATAACTTGAGGAAGCCATTGAATGTAGAATGCCACAATGCCTTTTGGGCGGATCACCTAGAGGAAAGTGTACATTGGCCCTAGCGTGAAAAGTTTATTATTGGCCTCAAATGCGAGAGGAAGTCGAGGCATATGTTTGATCCTACTTGATTTGCCAGCAAGATAAGGCAGATCACCTAAAACCGAGAGGTTTGGTGGAACCCCTTCCCATTCCACCATGACCTTAGGAGAGTGTCTTGATAGGTTACATCACTGGATTACCTAAAGTGAGATATTTAAGTAGCATCATTGTTGTGGTGAACCGACTTTCGAAATAGCCCTAAAGCATGTGACAGCGGAGGCAATCGCGTATTTGTTCTTAGGACACATTGTTAAATATTGGGACTACCGAGGACATTGAAAGTGATCGAGACCCTAAGTTTGCTAGAATATTTTGGACCGAACTCTTCAAACTCCTTAAGTCCAAGGTAAGTATGAGCTTAAGTTAACACCTAAAATCTAATGGCAAAACAGAGCGCTTCAATTATAGTTGGACAAGTACCTTCAATACTTTGTGAGTGGTAATCAGAAGAATTGAGTGAAGCTGTTGGATGCTACTCAGTCATGCTTTAATGCCCAAAAGAGTTCCTCTACCAACTAGAGCCTTTTTGAGATCATCACCGAGCCGCAACCTCTACTCCCATACACTCTAGACTCTCCATAGTGTGCGAGATCTCTCCTTGCACAGAATTTTATTAAAGAATAGAAGTGTAACTTCAAGATTGCAAGGAGCCACTTAGAGAAAGCCCTAAAGGGAATGAAAAAGTAGGTCGACTAGGGATGATGCTTTGTGAAATTTAATGTGAGGGACCTTGTGTTAGTGAAGGCACTGGACCTATTGCCACAAAGTGTGCTCAAGGGAAAGGCTTTCAATTCTTGCAGAAATATATTAGGCCAGGTGGTATACAAAATTAAGCTACCCCCATGGTAGAGGCGCACAATGTTTTTTGCGTAAGATAACTCAAGCGTTTCATAGCCAAACTGAAGGACACCAACCGTATCAGAGAGACCCGACCATAGCATCCATTTGAAAAGGTGCCTAAGAGAATAGCCAAAGTAATCTTGGGTCACCGAGTTATAAAGATTGCCAAGTGGGAGATCAATGAGTAGTTTGTGAAATGGAAAGACTACTTAAAGGATGAAAATACTTGGGAGTGGGTGATAGACCTCAAGGGACTAAAATTCCTAGTGGAAGCATTCTTAGCTTCAAGGGCACCAAGGACATCGCCATTTTAGGTGGGGAAGAATGTGGAGGGTCACCTACCCAGTAGGCTCTTCTAACACAATGTTAGCTTTGTTGCAACCCTATACCGAACGAGACATCATCCATTGCTACTAAGTGTAAGGCTTTGTATATACTTATAAATATTTAAAATTATTTTTAGAAGTGCTTCCTTCGACTTTTAATATCTACTAATGTCACTTGGCTTTTTTTTGTCAAACCTATTATAGGGGGTAAAGTGTTAATGAAGTGTTGAATAGTCGTCATATTGTCACCATGTAGCTTGTGATTGTTAAAGTGACCCCCCTTTCTAGCCGTTGCCCTTTGTAAATTGAGTTATTGAACAATGCAAACAAATTTCTTTCATAAATCATGTATATAGTTACTACTTTCTTTACATCTCTATTGGAATTGTTTGAATTATTGAGATTGTGCCCTTAAAACAGTGCACATTCAATTTGCATGCAAGTTTAGGTAGATATATTTGTTGCACAATACTACTAGCTGCACGGTACCTCTTTATCTCTATCCTCAGACGGAGTCCCATAACACACGAGTAGAGAAGAGAGAAAAGAGAAGAGGGCAACAAAAGACACCATAAAAGGTAAAAGAAGGAAGAAATAAAAAACAAACCGAACGAAGACACGAATGAATGCAAGATTCATCAACAACGTCTAAGATCCAACTAGAATAAGCATTTCATTTTCATATCTTATTGTATTTTGGTTGAGTTTTGGAATGTTTAAATATTTTGTGAACTTGTGTTTAATTAGGATGATGTTTGGTTGAATTTCCATTTCTAAGGACTTGTATTAATGCAAATTATCTAATCCTATTTTAATTTAATAATTAATTATCTTTGCATTACATTATGATTATTTCATATTATTTCTAAGAATCTAACCAATTCTTAATAAAAAATTAAGATATTAATGAAAGTGAAATCTTATAAATTTGAAGTTAATTATAACATGAATTGCTAAAGAATAAATGGAGTGAAATTTAGAAATTTATGCGGACCAAGTAATCTTACCTTAGGTTTGGTTAACATTTGACTGGCTGAATTCATCGATTAAAGCCTCAGCCAAGTACCCATAATTAGTTGAGTGACATAGTTGCCAGTGTAATTGCGTATTTTTATAGTCAGGTTCCAACATTTCGTCAAGAATCGTTTTTTTATTAAGGCAACTACTAAACGCGTGTTGTGTCCTGGCTGTGCTCTCATTCGACGCAAGAAAGCGCCGATAGCTCGACGATTCCGATGCTTCTGAGCCTTCTCCCTCCCATTTCAAGAACCCTCTGTTTCAATTCCAGGTGCCCTTTTCACCCTTTCACCCAGTGGATGCACTAATGGTGAAAGGCCGGACTTCAAGTTCTTTTATCAATTATATACACTTCTCTGTTCCACGAGTTCCATATATGCAGGACCCTGTTCATGATTTTTCTCAAGAATTTCTCTCTCAACTCTGTTTGTGCTCCCACGCAGGATCATTTTCGGGAAGGTATTAAACAGAGTGCAGATGAATACGGAAAAATTAAGTTTGATTCCGGGAAGGAAGGACGCGAAATTCCGGCTTGTCAATGTTTCTGGGTATTTCGGAACCGATGGTGCTTATGATATTAGTTATGTTTATCGAAGATTTTTATTTTTTAATTTCAGGACTCGTTTGTATCAGATTTAAAACGGATTTGTTAGAGATTCACTGCAACGAACCTACACTGCATGTCTTGTTTATTCCTGGCAATCCAGGTATTTAATTATTCAATATTATATTTGTGCATGTTCTTTGGTTGCGTGATTGGACAGTTTTTTGAAGGCCAATCAGAATGATTATGCGTGCTAGGTGTTATCTCATTTTATACTGATTTTTTGGAGTCACTACATGAGTTTTTGGGAGGGACTGCATCTATAACAGGCAAGTAAAGATGCAGATTAGTCTATGTTTTCTGGGAATACAGTTATCATGGAACTCTTGCTAATTGATTCCTTATTTTCCTTGGTGAAGCTATTGGCCACATATCCCACTCGGACAAGGTAGTTCTCTTATACCAAATCAGATTTATAAGTGGTAACTGAGACATGGTATCCTAATAATACTCACCGGGCTGATTTTTAGATATGTAGTTTAACGGTTGTGGTTTTTGAGCCATAAAGGTAATACTCTAGAGAAGATGTGTTCATGCCAATCATTGCCGTGTCCTCCTTACTGAGTTTCTCTTTCGGCGATCAGATATATATAAAATATGTTTGTTTAGAAGGTTGTCTGTTTATCTTAATGCTGTTTCTTGGCAGCCAACTCGCCTTTCAATGCATCAACGTGGGTCTTATTGATGTGTTGTGTGATCCCCTTCTGATCTTAGTTATTTAGGGTTATAATTCTTATTCCTAGAATTTATTAGGAAAAAAAACGGATGTCCTTTCTTTTAGTTTTGATTGGAATATGTTGTAATCTGCACAATTATGGTTCATCTCTTAATGGTATTCCTTGTTTTTGGAAGATTTTAACATTGCTTTGATGCTAAGAAACGTTCCTTTCAGTTGATGGATGGCTTCGTCATTAATGATTTCCATTGGACAAGCTAAACATACTAAAATTTATTTTTTGTATACTTTTGACATTGGAGTAATAACTGAAGAGTTGGAAGGATACATGGTTTTTCTTTTGCTAGGACTGGGAGTCTGGGAGGTTGTTCTCACTGCAAGAACAAATTGATCACAAGGTAAAATTTCTTGGCAATCTGATTTCAGTGAATAAGAGCACATATTGTTAAAAGTGCAGCAGCACTTTATATGTTTATATGCATTATTTACTAAAAAAATATGAATACCTGATTTTTATATGATAGAATTTGAATATTCTTTTTCTCCTTTCGTGTATAAAACAATTCGGGATGTAGCATGGGGCCACTGTTATTTCTTTTGTACTTCTCACCAATTATAACATTTTCAGGTGTCATAAGTAAAATTATAGGATAAAGAGAGGTGAACTTTGTTAGAATATCTCGCCCCTCTGCAAGTCATTTTCTTAATACTGACAGAATCTAGAACCTCAAGTATTTTTATCTTCTGTTTTCCCCTTTCTCAGATAAGCTTTGTGCAGCAGGAACTTCAGGTTGCTGATGTACCTATAGTACTGGTAAACCTTGCTTTACAATATCTCCTTGAGCAAGTCAAAAGAGTCATTGTGCTGATTAGTTTCCCAGTTTTTGGCAATTATAGATTTAGGCATATGTTGGTCCACTTTATATCATGATATCTGTGCTCTTTGTAGTTGCCTTTAGTTAAGTCTGTGGAAGCAGGATGTAGGATTATTAGGTTCAGTGTGGTGCTGATTTGTTTTGTATTATTTATAGTTTTTTCATTTATATCTCATAGGTGGGAAGAGATATTATATATGCCTGTCATGTTTGTTGAAGAATTAAAGGACCTGAAACAAGATTAAGCATCTTCAAACCAGATATAAAAAGGCAAAAAAAATGTAGAAGAAGGTGAAAGAATGCATGAATTGAATGCAACAATTCTTAATGTAATGTTAGAGCATAATTTTAACAATGTAGCATAAGGTTCAATTGCAATAAAAGAAAAAAACAAGAAAATGGATGTGCTGGTTTCATTTTCCTGAGTAAGCATATTTTTAATAAACTTTTGTTCATTTTTTTAAAGATTGATATCCTGACATTTGCTCATGTAATAATTTTTTTTTTATAAATTTGTAACTTTAGAACTAATAACTTTTTTGGTTGGTGTGCAAAGATCAGTTTTCCTAATGATCTAATGTTGAATTTGTGTCTGAAGGTTGGCCATTCCATTGGTTCATATATCTCTCTCGAAATATTTAAAAGATATCAAGAGAAGGTATATCAGTTAATTAATTGATTGTATTTTTCCATCCTATTTTTTTTGTTGAATGAAGTCCCTATGACACTTGTTTCGTCTGCTATAGGTTATATATTGTGTTTGTCTGTATCCATTTTTGGCTGTGAATACTGTATCCTTAACACAGTCTTCCATTAGAAGAGTTGCAGAGTATGCTCTTCTTCTCAGTGTTGAGCTTCTTGATCCTTTCTTTCTTGTCTATGCTTCCCTTCATTTTCTTACCTAGGGTATTGAATTTTTACACTTGCAACTAATATGAAGCTTTATTTGAGCAGTGGTGCTTCAGGAAGCACATTGTAACTTGCATCCTTTTGAAGATCTTAAACACTGACAGTGCTATAGACTTGAGCGCAGAACTATTTATCCATGCATAATAATCTACATTTTGCACTATTGGCTTCCACACAAATGTATCATATGTTCACCGGAGAGTCTTGAGTAGGATTAACTATTTTCTCTACAAGGCTTTCATAATTACTTTAACATTATCTCATGATTGCTCAAGATTTTGCACACTATGTTTCCTTCAAGCATTATCATGTAAATGCGTTGAAGAACTCCTCTGTTTTTTTGAGTCATTGATTTACAATAGTAAGGCAGGTCTACACCTCTGTGCACTGCACTGAGCTCCATTGGAGCCTTGCTGGGAATGCTCCCAGCTCAGATTTCGAGATTCCTTGTGAAAGTATCCATTGGAAAATCATGGTCCTCTTCTGCAATTGAGGTTCTATGTACCCATGTTCTCCAGGTAGAGATCTGTTCTTGCTTCTTATGGTACATAATTTATTATGTAGATCTCTATTTTTATTAAGTTTTTCTTATTTTATAATTATAGAACTTTAATTTTCAGTTCCTTTTTAGTTTGAGTTACTCTGTGCTCATAAAAATTTGTTCTCTCAGTATCACACTTTACAGAATATGCTCTTTATGGCAATGACTGAATTCCAGAAGGTAATATTATTATTTTTACTTTTGTTTTCTTTATTTTGCTAGCAACTCATAAGCTGAAAGAAGACTATTTTCTGTTGTAATGTCAATCCAAGTTATCTGCTTGATTTTGCTGCAATTGCTGGCAGCGGTACCAACATGAGTTAGATGGTGAAGTAAAATATATCACCCTATGGATTCAGTGATTTAAACAATATGCATTTGATTCTTTGTTTAGGTTGATTATCCTTTTCATATCACCCTATGGATTCAATGGTTCAATGGATATTCATTTGATTCTTGGTTTAATTTGATTATCTTTTTCAACACTTAGAACACTGTATTCATTGTAAATCATTTTGAATCCACATCCCGAATTACATTTAGTTGGTTGAAAAAGTATGAGTTCCTTTAGCTTGGATTTTTACCAACCGATATCAGTCTTAATATGACTACATTTTCCTGGTCCCAAGATGTTTCTGGTGTTTTTAATTCTACCCTTTTAATTCAGCTTCCAGAAAAGCCAGATTGGGATTTTATCAGAAGAAAGAAAAGCCAAATTACTTTTCTATTTGGCCTTGAAGACCACTGGGGTCCCTTGCATTTGTATGAAGAGGTAAACTTTTTCTTATTTGCATTTCATGGTGTAACTTTCCTAGGTAGAGCTGCCCTGTTGGAAGAATTTTATTTCTAGATCAATGTAGCATCCTAAGTTTGTGTAGACAAAAAAATTGCCAGTTCTATCTAAAATTTTTAATTTTATTTGTTCTCCTCCAATTCTGTTGCTTAACATTGCATATGATCTCTCCTTTGTGACTACTTTTTACGAGTTACTTGACATTTCTTTTTGTTGGCTGACAATTTCTTCCACAAATGTCAAAAGTGTTATGTCATCCTTAAAAATGTGGCTTCTGTTTTCTGGTCTATGGTTATGGGTATGGTCCTGATTCACAGCATCAATGTATGTATTTTTTGTTTTGAAGCTACAAGATTTGTGAAATATCATGCACACACATTTCACCCGGTCTATGCTGTGGTTTAGAGTTGTTTTCTTCTCTTGCTTTAGAGAGATGTTAGAATTTATGGCTTCCTAGAATCTTATACTTGGTTCTATTTCCGCAATCACAGGTTTGTAAGCAAGTGCCTGATGCCCGTGCAGAGGTTGAACGCGAGGGTCATACACATGCTTTCTCCTGCAGTGAGGCCGGATCAACATGGGTTGCTCAGCATGTCTCTAGTTTGATCAAGAGTAACATAAAAATGTGAAGCATTTGACATGAACCTGCAGGTTTCATGCAATTTGATCAAGTGATATATGCCTTTCTCATCTTGTCTTTTATATGTTTATTTTCCTTGTTTATTGCCTGGAAAGTGGGAAAGCAGATTCTTAGAAAAAATGGTAGACTTGAATGCCGTTTGGAAATAGAAAATAAACCAGGTTTAATTGCTTTCATATTTGGGGCAATTGGAAATCGGATGTCTTGATGATCATCATCTCCCCTTCAAATCCTTGATTGTATTTTTCTTCAATATTGGACTTGCTGAAAATTTTGGGCATTTCAATGCCATAATTTGAGATACAGTTAGTGCAGATTGGGATTATATATGATTAGATGTGAACAGATTTTACAGAGGGCTGCTTAAGTTCTCCAAAATTGTTTCATCTGCGGCAGAATACCTCAAACTCCAGAAGCATTGACCAAGATCAGATTCTGCTTCAGAGGGATAGCAGAAACTATTCCTGTGCACAAGTCTGAAATAGCAAAACCAAGAGGAAAAGGCTTCATTTGTGTCATTGCTTGATTGAACTTCTTAAACCCAGTTTAGTAAATGCTCTTGAATTAAATGAAGCACTTGCCAATGACCCACAAACGGAAGCTTGGCATTCGTAATCTTGCATTGTTAGATTTATGAGGTTGATCATGAAACAATGGTCGATTTTTCTTGCAATTAACTCTTCCCAGATCGCATTATCTACTCATTCATTCCTGCTTCAAGTTAATAGCAAGCTCTTCATTAGGTCTTCAAATAACTAACTGAACTAAAGTTGTTAATAAATTAAATTATTCAACTAGAATTCAATCATTCTTGAAAATAGATTTGGGTTTAACCAAATTTGAACTTTGAAATTTTTTTAAGTTTAATCTGGTTGAAATTTGAATTTAAATTCTATAAAATTAAATTGAGTCAAGTTTCGGTAGCTTTTGAGTTTGAATTTGTAGTTCTACTCTTAAGTTATATTTCTGCAATGTTTGTTTTAAGATTTTATACTAAAAACCATACACTATAATTATTATAATTATTTGTTAAATTTATTTATTTTCTACCTTAATTTTACACTATTTAAAAAATACCGTTAAAAACATATAGTCAGAAACAAAAATACGCACAATGTGCATTTTTAATATTATGGCTACCCGCCACGTGGTGACTTCCAACTCTTAAAAGAACAGGTTTGTCACCCTCAATCATGACAAACCAATAAAATTCCATCCCATGTCCAAAATATTTTGCTCCAGATTGATGAGGAAGCTATAAGGTTAGCAAAAAGGGTCCCCCGAGACCTCTGTTGTAGCTTATATATATGAGACCACATCGTAACACAGACGCCCCAATTCCCCACCACAACACAAACAGCAAAACACGTACCTCATTTCTCCTTCGACGCCAATGTCAAGCTGCAAGAAAAAGTGCGTTCTTAATACAGTCAGTGTGAGCTTAGGGTGCGGCGGCGGTCGCAGAAGGCCGAGGCTCTCCGCCCTATTCTGCGGAAAGCCAAGGCACAGAGGCCACCGGAAGCCCCACTACTCCTCCAGCACCTGCGACACCACCACCACCGTATCCTCCGCCGTAGATACACCCCCGGCTTACTACTCCGACACGGAGTCAGACCATGTCAAGAGCCTGAGGGCAGTTCAGGGCTTCGGCAGACTCGGCGGCGATAGCGTGGCGGTGGAAAAGGATTCCGACGATCCGTACCTGGATTTCCGCCGCTCCATGCTGCAGATGATTCTGGAGAAAGGGATGTACTCGAAAGATGACCTCAAAGAGCTGCTGAACTGCTTCTTGCAGCTGAATTCGCCCTACTATCACGGGATAATCGTTAGAGCCTTTACAGATATCTGGAACGGGTTGTACTCCGTCAGGTCTTCGGCCCCTCCCAACATGCATGGGGATTGGGTGTCCTGGGACTTCTAGTTACAAGCTGCTCGGGCAACTGAATGAACTTTTATATGAATAAATCCACCAGGAGAAGGGGATTAGAGTTTGATCGTGTGCTACGCTGTAAGTTTAGCTTAGTATTTGGATTAGGTTTTCACAGCTTTTCTGATTATGGCCTTACGCTCAGTGTACTTCTATGGAATGGAAGGAAAGAATGGAACGCTGTATTGTTCTTGCCTTCTTGGGCTGACAAATATTCTGTGAAAATTGTAATCTAATGTTTGTGATCGAATGCAGTCGGTAATTAAGTTTGACGTTTTGTTTTCAAGCCATTGTGATCCAATTCAAGTCCTTAGCATGCTTATTTTGCCCTTACTGTGTAAGTTAATCAAAGTTTCATTCTAAATTGAGTTTGATTGCTTGGTATTGTAATTAAATGCATTTATCGTATAATAAAGAAGATTGAATGTGGCCTAAATCAAATATTCGGTCCCAACAATACTTTATAGTAATATATGAAAGAAAATATTCAATTTTACATGAATATATGTACGGATCTTCATAACACAATTGATTTAACCAATAATTTCATATAATTAAAACTTGGTTGGAAAACTTACCCTAGTCCATCGCCTTTTGACATATCTCTACAGAAAATTCTGGAAGGGGACTATTAAGAACACTATACATATCAGTTTTTATTCTTATCCTTTTGGAACTCTCACTCAATTCTTGGAATAATATCTGCCACTACCTCTTTCGTTGTGTCAAATAATAAGGGAGTGGGAAGGGATTTTAGGACCCAATTGATTCCAATTCCATTTGGTGAGCCTGACATGAAGCCCAACTTATATAAGAATTTAATTCTTTAAGTTACATGTAATTAACACGATAATCTTGTTAAACAATCCAATAACATATACAAAATTGATGATCGATAGGGTTGTGATTTGTTTTTTGGTAGTAAAGAGACGTGTGTTATTACTGTAATGGCATGTATGACTATAAGTACCACGACTTTGGTCAAAAGCCTATACAGCCAAGGGTGTCTGCAGGTGAAGTTAATAATTGGGTGGTGAAGGATAGACGTCGGGATCTGATTATTCAAAGAATACAACTGTAGCTGCTGTTTTCAATGCACCTTGAATGAGGCAATTAATGTTTGTGCGACTCCTGCTGTCCAACTTGTTCCTTCATCTCTCCCAACTGTCGTTATTACATACTAATCTTATAACATGTATATATTGGCCTCGCACATAGAGGCAAACTGATGGGTAGGGGTGATCATTTTGACTGTTCTTAATTCCATTGCATGTGATCAACATATGGATGTGTGTTTCCCATCTTCTTGGCATGTTGATATTGAGTAAACCAATTGGATCTTTGCAGAGTGGCCAACTCAGTCGATACAACACAGGATCAATCTGCAGAACAAAAATGAACTTGTTTGTACTTGTCGGGAGGAATATTAGGGGAAATAAATACAGAGAAAACACCGAGAATATGCACACGCACACGCACACGTGTGGAGCTCAGGCTTCTTGTCTATTATGAATTCCAGCATGACATTACATATATAAATCCGTGTTATTTAATGTTTTTAAAATTAAAAAAAAATAATACATGTGGTTTATTTTTTTATCAAATAATATTGGCGAATTTTACATGAGTTTTACCAAAAAGTACCCATAATATCATTTGTCTCCAATTTCCGCATCTGTTCCTTTATTCCATTAATACATAATTGTCACTTGTATTGTTCTGTATTGCTTGATAGTTAAACAAACACATAGTTCTGATATCTTAGTAGAAATATGAGACGAAGGGACAAAGTGAACGAATAAGACAAAAAATTTGATCTAGAAAGTGGAGCTAAGCAAGTCGTATAACCTTGAAGCAAGTGAGAGAATTTTAACATATTATCATAATTAAAATAACCCTGTTTTAATCTAATTCACAACTGCATGACAAAAGTACCTCACAAACCTAAATTAGCTACAAGTTTAATGACTACATGAGTACAATAATTATCACGTTTACGCTTAATAGACTAAAATATCTAGAAATTTTGACAATATCAAAGCTTATTATATTCAAGAGATTGACATTTCATTTTCATATGCAAACAAAATCCAGCAATTCAAAATTATAAATGTAATTTATACTAAGTTGGAGAAATGTAGTTTATGCTCTAAATTTTAATCACTAACTTCCCACTTAGTAAACTAGTCAAATGGCACTTAATTGACAAGGAGATTAAGAACACCTTGCTAGCGAGACAAGATAATGACATTTGACGTCACCTAAAATTTTATCTTAAAATTAGTATAAATCATTAGCATGCTTCTGGTAATTAAATGCTCGTGTTGCAAATGTAATTAGAGGAAATGCGATATGTGCATATACGTACATATTTGTGCACGTAATATTAACTCATGATTTGTTCCCTCATTTACTAATATCCCTGGAGGACGATTCTTAAATCCTAATTTGCAGATCAGAGACAGTGATTCTCAATATGATGTTCAAAGAGTTGCAAGCTTAACCAATACACTGACAACCTCAACACCCAGTTGACCCATTTTACTATCACGTACTGTTTAAATTTACAATTGTTAATTAGTGGCATGACATCAATATAGAAGTTTTAATTTAAGAGTCAATTATAATCACCACCTGATGACAATACAAAAAATGATGTGATTCATAATTGTTTATAGGAAGGATACAAACACGCAAGCATCATGTGTTGGTGATCGATGATTATATTTGCAAAACAAGGCTATTTTGATATCCCTCCATTAAAATTAAGTATAATTGAATTATGTGAAATTTTTATTATCTAAGCTATTATATTGACACCGGCATTGCTCCCTTTTTAGTTAATTAAGAAACTATGAAAGTACCGCTGGGAAAAAAACATGCGCGCGCGCGCACACACACACTGGATAATTAAATTAATAAGATTTTTTGATTGTATAAAATTAAATTACACGACTACTCTTATTTAAATTTTTTTTATTTTTAAATTTCTTTAAATCCAACTTTTCTTTTTGACTTGTTATTTTTATTTATATTCTCTATCAACTTTTCTTTCTCTTTCAAGTTAATCCTTTTGAACTTTTTTATTTTCTTATTTCAATATTTTTATACTTTTAATTTTAAATAAAGTGGTCGGCACATATTGCGTGCAACTTTTATTAGTATATAATTATTCAAATATACATTGAGGCTCGTTTTATGTTCGAATCACGCAAATGATTTTTTTTTTTTAGTTTTTTAATAGAGGATCTGCAAGCTGCTGCAGCTATTTGTTTTTCTGTCGAGGAATGTATCTATTTTTGTTTTCGATGGCCAAGCTCTAAACAAATAAACTCATGAGTCTAGGGTTTTGTTTTTGAAACACCCACATACCACAAAGTTAGGTTTGGATGAAAAGATGAACATTTATTTTCCCTCTGACAAAATTAAAATATCAAACAAAATTCTGATTCATCTTATATAACGTTTTTTTTCTAGTTCTTTCTCTTATTTTTACTAATACACGTTATTCATCAAACAAAATTCCAATTTATCATGTATAACTATTTTTTTTTTCTGGTTCTCTCTATTATTTTTACTACTTAAAAAAAAGTATGCACTGATTTTAGCCAAAATAATGAAAAACGAACAATGTAATTAGTGCAAAAACTCAAATCAAGGAAAGAATTTCAATTAATATAACAGTACCTGGATTGGAAATGAACCATCGATCATAATATTAATCATCAAGAAAACTAACAAACAACAAAGTTTTAACAACAGAAAAGTTTAAAATTCATTTCAATATGTGAGCTCAAAAACTTGTTCACTTATTCAATATTTTCAATCCGAACATATTTTATGGTTCATCAATAATATACATATATCATTTTCACTGTAACTTTTTCGCGGGAACAACTTATTTTCCACCATGTAATACCAAAAACCACTAATGCAAACAAATTACAATATAGATATTCTATTTATTATTCCTTTCTCAACTTGGTGGCTGGGGGATGGTTCATGTCAACCCCAGTCGAATTTCAAATTTTGGCGAGAAGATACCAATAAATAAATCAATAAATAAAAGAACATGTCCATGGGAAGTTGTGTTAGAGTGGGAGACATCTTTTGTTGCCAACAGACGAAGCCCTTTAACTCATATTCTTACCAATGGCACATTAAAAGGAAGTGAATTAAAGAAAAAATGGAAACGACTATCACTTTGCTTATATATGATGAAGTGCTTGGGTAAATTGAAGACAATGCAAATCAATAATGGGTCCAATTTGGCTGGAAAAAGGATGATATTTCATTAACATGTTTACTATAGAGCTCACCAGAACCTTTATTCGAGGAATCTAAATTTTGCTATTTTCTGTATCTTTACTACGTATTTGAGTGCACCAGACAATTAGCCAAGCCCCAAACTACAAAATTTTATCCATGTAATAGTTGATTTATTTCGAATATATCTTTTTTTTTATTTTTCCCTTTGGTGGAATATTGTTTCAAGACATAAGGTTCTTCTTTTTTTACTTTAAGCATGAATTGTTTTCTCCCTAATTAATCATGAATGCGACACCACAAATTTCAACTAATGTTAGTTCTTTTGACAGTAGTATTTGAACTTTTATTTTTCATAAAATTTTCATTTTTTAACAGAAGCTATAACACAAAGCAAAGTACTAGTATCAAAAGCCACTTTTGAATACAGAGCTGTTGCCATTTGTAGACTCGTGCACACACATTGTCTTCATAACCATGTTGCTCAGCAGTTGCTAAATCACTGTCTACTCAAAGGTAAAAGGAACATCAATAAGTGCTACTTTATTGAAATGATAGTTCTAATCGCCTCACGTTTATTGGCAAATTAGATTAGGAAAGAGTGTCATCCTGTTGGCCGAATATCAGACATAATATAAGAGATTCTTCATAAGGTGAAGGACCCCATGAGTTGGGTCCATGAATAACCACTTTCTTCTTCCCCATTGAAATCAGATGTTCTGATTTAGGGCATCAAGATTTGAGGCTTGGAATGAACTGTCACCCTTTCTTGTTCTGTCAGATCTTGTCAAATTGCAACCCAACTATAAAAAGTGAACCAATTTATCAGCCTTTAAGGGGGACAAGTGAACCCCATTGCTCCAATCTTGTTGCTCGTCAAAAATGATGCATTACATTAATTTGCTACCAGATTGAGTTATTACAGCACAAGTAAAATAATCATTTATGCTGTATATAATGTTCTGATCAAACTCAAGGCAAATATTTCCATTCCATGAGTAAACATCTATTAATTGACACTTATTGTTTTCATGTGATGATTAGGAATACACACACACACACACACACACACACATGTATTGCAATCAAGACCTTGATTTTCATGTTGAGCTTGCCGAATAAAAAAATCTGGAGACAGAAACCTAAGTACATGTGATGCAGGATTAAAGTTTGTGAAAGTGTTTATTTGCAATTGGAGAAAAAGACGTGCAAGTTGTGATAGACTTTGACAAAAAGAAAATATCGACATATATAGAGATGGGGGTCACAAAATGAGGATTAAATTTCCCCATTCTTGGGTCATTTTCCCTCATCAATCCCCCAAATTAATCATTGTGTTAGAAAATCACGTTGGACTGTCAAAATCGACTTCAAAGCTTGTCCCTAACCATCACACTGCGTGGTACTCATTTCCCACCTTTGCCTTGATTATTGCTACAAAATTAAGTTTCTGTTTTTTTCCATTTTTTTTCCCTTCAGAAGATGGCCATGATTCCTTGAAGCTCTTCATTATTTAAAAAAGAAAAAAAAAGAAAAAGAAAACATGAATTCGAGTTCAATTTATTAACGTATAATAATAAGAAAAATCATACAATTAATTATTTTTATTAAATGTCGAGTCCAGTGTACCCACGTGAAACCCAATAAGACTGAACCAATAATCTGTTCAATAATTTAGCCGAATAAAAGCACATGAATAGAAAGGACATGTTAACTGTCGCCAAATAATCGCGAAGAATTGTCAACACGTGTTAGTGGGCCTGAATGCGACTTTACTGAAGTAGAAACTGCAGTAATGCTATGACTCAACCTCTTAGACAATCATTGGCCATAGACGGTAGACCTAACCATTTCTGGAAACACAACTATTATGTACGTTTTTAAGAAAAGTCTTTGATCCAAACACGTACAATAATTTTGAATTGGGGTTGGGTTAGGTATTCATTCAATTCCATGAATTGAAGAACCAACACCAAAAACTACAAGCAATGTATTGTTTTATTATCAGAAGCAATATGTTTGTTCATTTTAAATTGAGTATCCAACAATAATTTGGATGAGTGGGCCGGGTCAGGCCTCTAATGGATCCAGTCAAAAAAATTAATTATTTTATGTCAAAACAATGTATTTTAAAAAACACATTTCACAAGATTATGGAAAAGTTTTTTACATAACAGTATTATAAGTGAAAACTAGGAAAAAATAATTAATTTTTTAGTTATAAACGAAAGACAGAACTTAATTGCTAATCGCATTAGAAATTTATTGGACATGGGCCGCTCAAATGGGCCTGATGATCCATAACGTATTCTCGCTCGAAAGTCGAAGAAGCCCATGTTGATGACGTTAAAATATCAAGACGCAGAGGGATGCCAAGGTGAATAATTGATTAAATCAACATTTTCAGGAAAATGATGAAGTTCTTGGAAATGAAGATGTCATTAATGACTCATTACGCGCTGAAATGACCCAAACCATGGACAGGTTAATTTAATGACCCAAGAAAACAGTATTAATGCTGCATTCCTCGATGCATTGACAAGTTATTGCCTGCAGATACAAAACCCCATCAGCCACAGGGATTTGTTTGTCTGCAATTAACGCGAAGATCTCGATGGCCATGCTTGGGAGAGGGTTTATGTTGAAGATTGATATGAATTGCGTTGGAACGACTATTATGTTTAAAAAAATGTTTTGATGAAATAAACTGACACACAGATTTTTTTATATGAGTTTTAGTTTTGATTTTAATATATGAAATAAATATTATATGAAAAAATATATATGCCTAACATTTATATCTCGTCTTTTTTTAATCTATATTTATATGTATAGCCTATGACACTAAAAATTTTAAAATTCTCTCTTTTACCTATTCTAAACCTAACCTAAATTTTAGAACACATGTTATATTATTAGTAATCATAAGGTCCTTTTTTTATTTTTATTTTTTTAAAAAAAATCAACACATACAAACTGATGCTTCATTTTATCTTTCATTACTATGAACTTATTTTTCACGCTTTCTTTAAAGAGGAATTTTCAACGACGAGATATACGTAAGTCACATCCTTCATTGCCTGATTTAGACTTGTTCGAGTTGAGTCCTATATGTTCAATCTTCATCTCAAAAATTTATCATATTTAATTTGAAAGCCCAACCCTTAACCTTAATCATATTAAATTAGAACCAAGTAGATATATATATGTATATATATATATATATATAAGTCCAACTCAGCCGACACTCGTACCTGCAGAAATATGTTTACCAAATTAACACTACTTATTTATTTTTAAACCAGAGAGGTTTTTAGAAGGTTCGCAGCTCGGACAAGAATCTTGAGCTCTGAGGTCGATGCCCACTGCCTCTGTTGCCCAGAAGAAACAAAGTTGTGAAAGATGAAGGACAAATGACAGCACTTTATATGAGCTTTGATTTGATTAAATTAGCCATTTGTCTACTCGATTGTCTGGTAAAAATGCACAAATAGTGGAGCATTTCAAGCCACGAGGCCTCCACAAAATTGCTGCCCTCATCTGTTTTTGGATCATTTCATGGTTATAGTTCTTGGTCTTTGAGTCTCCCGTTTGGGCTTGCCAGATTTTGATGGCACCAAGCAAAACTACATTTTTCAAAACCTGTGTTGGTTGTCTCAATTTACTCCAAGAAAAGTATTAAATAATTTTTTTTTAACGATCTAGATGTAAGCAGCAGTAGCTAGCTAGTAGTGAAATGTCATTAAGAATATTGATATTCTCCTATTATTAAGTGCGAGACCTACCTAGCTAACTTTGATCAATTTAAATATTTCTCTTTTTCTTTTTTCTTTTTTTTAACTTCTTCCACACTTTTTGTATTTTCTCTGTTCCTATCGTTTCCAGTTAATTTCATTTAATTTATTTCTTCTCGTTTAATCTTTTTCTCAACTTTTCATTTTTCTCGAATTTTGTATAAATTATCAACATATTTTAAAGCTTAAAAATTTATATTTACTTGTCACTAATAAAATTATATAAATTTATTTTATTTTAAATAGATGGATTTTTTATTATTTGCTAAATTATAAAATAAAATATGCATGCATATAATTCCAAATATTAATACCATAAAAGTACAACTTCATGTCTATACATGATAAATCGAATTTTAAATATCATACATACATGCATTTAATGTGCAGTAGTAGTTGGTAGTTATTTATAATTTGAACTCTCGATTCCTGTGAAGTACTCTTCAAATGGACAGAAGCATTTTAATGGCGTCAGTACCAATTTTTGTATGTGTGTTAAAATAGTGGTTTTTGTTGGGGAGAATGAAGTTGGGCAATAGGACGAAGAATCAGCTTTAAATTATTGATCCTTTCCTCATTAGCTTCTTATTATTCATTGAAACAAAAAAAAATGGAAAACATCTTTATTCCAAGTTTGTTAATCCTGGCCCAAATTTCTAAATTCATTGCATTTAGATTAATGGATTTATAGTGGCAACTTTCAAATCTATAATAACAAATCCATCGTATTTTTTTGAATATAAATAAATTTAAAATTCTTAAATTCTTTTTTAAACTAAAATTTTAGTAACTGGAGTGGAAATCCTTTGTCCAAATCAAAATTCTCGCTGGGTCTCAAACTAAAATTAATGTTATCACAAGTCATGTGTTGCTTGTATATGCAAAAGGACCACCTATTTTAATGCAATTCCAGCTACATTCTCCCCACCTCGTGAGAATAATTTCCCTTGTTTTGTTGTTTTCCACGATTCTGAGCTGCTTAACAGACAGAAAATGACTAAATTGTTTCAGCCAGTATGGCCTGAAAAGATAAAGATGCCCTACCAAAAAAATACCCTACAAAACCCTTTTTCGGTTTTATCTGGGGAAAAAAAAAAAAAAGCGAGAAAAAGGATCGCAACTTTTCACCTCCCATAACAGGGAAGGGTTAGAAAAATAAAGCTGATAAATGGCAGGTGTCATTTCAATTCAATTATTACATCATATACTAAAAGAGTAACAGCCTTTGCTGATATATTCCAGTTGAAGCCGTATCCATGAAGACATGCAAGTAAATTAATTTCAAGTACCTTTTGCTTTTAATTTGTTTCTCAATTTCTGGTTCCTACGTATGCTGCAGCTGGAGCAGACTTACAATTGGTTGCAGACTGGACAGGACCACCACTCTGCCAACTGTTGCATCACCTGTACTGTTGCTGCCCAACTGACATTTAATCTCTCCAGTTTGAATTCCCAGTGAAAATATATCAACATATTGCAGAATAAGTACCAAATGAATTCTTCAAAAAAGAGTACTGACTAATATTTAGTTCCATGCTTAAGCATATGCTGAAAACAGTAAGAGGATCTCATGGGATTCAGCATGGATTTAACCTGAGCACAGAAAAAAAAAAAAAAAAAAGGAAATCATATCATGCATAAATTAAATTAGGTTGATGTATTCAGGAACAAAGCAAATAAGGTATCACGTAAACGTAGGAAGGAAGTCGTTCATATTTTTCACATTTGAAAAATTCAGTAAACTAAATTCAACTGTCCTTCTCAACCAAGGGCCGGATTGCAGTCTTGTAATCTCTCTACAAGGGTTAACACATTTACACACAACACAACAGGAATTAGGGTTTTTGATTGGGGGTCAACCAAATTAACTGAGTGTCATCTCTAATTGATTAATTAAGCTAATCTAATGTTCTGCTGGGATACAGTTTCCTGTTGCTTTTTTTGGTTTTACTGGAACATAATATCAGACACCTGATACTGAAGATGGTGCGTTGTATGAAGACGTTGATGATGAATTGTCTGCCTTATGCTCAACTCTGATCTCGCCTTCATTTTGCCGTGAAGATAGACGAGGGCTGGCGGAGGAGTACGTGGAAGAAGAAAACGAGAGGGGGGACGCGAATGAATTCTGAGTGGTTGTTGAAGAAGAGGAGCAATTCTCGTCGGCGGGAGTTGAATTAACAGAATTGTTGGAAGCCGAAGCAAGAGCGAGTCGAAGCAGCAAATCCACGAAAGCTCCAACAATGTACCCATGGTTGGCTTCGGAATTGACTCTGAGGTACCACTCCAGCAGCTCCTCCAGACATTCCCAGTCTCTCAGCTCGTGAGCCTCCACCATTTCCTCCATCGAAGCCCGGAAGTCGACCAACGGATCGCTAGAGTCCATTGTCAGGATTACTACGCCGTCTTTGTCCGGAGAGTCGCGCGTTCTTGCTTCTTCCAGGATGGAACTTGACTCGCCAGGCTGAAAGAAGAGCCTGTCCGACCTCAACCCTCCCATCACCGCCGATTCGTCGGAATTGCAGATTTCCGATTCGCACGACACGATTTCTTCTAAATGACGATCACACGAGTTGCTTGCGCTGAAAAATGAATCTGCAGGGGCCGTGTCGAAAAATTCTGCGGCGTTCTGGTCTTCAAAGTAGGCGGAGTTTATGTTCTTGTAGATACTGCCATCGGTGCTGGCACTGAACGACAGCGTTTTGGGGTTGCTGACGCAGGTCGGCCACGGCCATGGCGAGGCGGCGGAGTTGGTGGTTTCTGTGGGTTTGAACAGGAATGGGAACTTCATTTTCTTGCCCATGAGGGAGGATTTGAGTCAGGAGACTGGAAATGATCAGATCCGTCGTAAATGTTGATTTGAAATTGTGTGGTAATATTTCAAGGTTGCCTGAATTTGTTGGATCGAAGCAATGAAAGCTTAGGCAGACTGGTTCGGTTCAGTGGAAGATTTTAAAAGGAGTTGTGAGACTGACCTGCGAGAGAGGTTAGATGAATGAGAGGGAGAATTGCTGGTCCGTCTTCTTTTAATTCAAACAAACATTATTCTACCTATTTCTAAGAGGAAAACAAACAAAATTAAGTTATTCTTCCATCTACTTTTATTTGGTTTTATATAAAACCTTTGACGAAGATTTATAATTATTATAGTACCAGTGATGGTTGAAGAATTGTAATATTATTTTTTGGGGTGTTAAGAAGTCAAGTTCAATTAAGCAATTCAAGTGTGATAATTATTTGAATTCAATTCAAAGCTGTTAAGTTGTGAATTCTAGTTCCAAAAATGTCGATATATGAATTCGAACTCAATTCGGATTTAGGGTAGTTTGGTTTGAATTCCAATCCTAAACTCAATTACACTCAAAAATATTTTCAATAGAGTAATTTGGTTTATTAATATCTCTAATTGTTTTTATTGCTTATTTTCTATTTTGAAAACGAACCCTTATTTCATTACATCAAAAAAAACACAATTTGAATAAATTTCAAATAGACAGTTGTTCTGTCTCATAATTATGTAAAAGGAATAGAAGCATATATGTAATTAAATGCAAAGCAAAGAGACAGTGCAATATTTTGCACCCGATGAGTAAATGCAGATAAAGAAAATGCCATTGGGATCTTTTATTACTTATATGTGATGCTTCCAAGTTCCAACTGCCTTTGAATTAAATGAGAAAGGTAAAACAAAAAAATAAAAAGAAAATTAAAATAGAATTCGATGACAGAGTAGTAATTTAATAATATCATAATATGTCTTATAATTACATTATTTTAATCATAAAAATAATCAAAATTATTAGAATTTTATTTTATTTGTATAATTTAAACTAATGATTATAAATCACTTTGATATAATTTTACATTTTACAATAAACATTACATATTTATTGTTATTAAGTGTATTATATCGAGTAATAACAAATGTAAAACGTGTACTAAATATTGCACCTAAAAAAATTGCATACCATTTAATGAATTCAGAATATTTGCAAACATAAAAATATTTTTGTAATTACTCATATATGGAAATATACATACATTACATGGATATTATATAAATTTTTATATGAAAAAACACTGGACAATTATTGATGAATTTAATGTGATTGTAATATGGGCCAGCCCCATTAACTAAATAATACTGCTCGAGTATACTCGTTTTTAATATATGTGTCTTCTCGCGAATCGTGTCATTGGATATAGTCTACTTTGTCATTCCCACCAATGCACACAAAAGGTAATATTTTTCACATATAAATTTTTAAAATATATTTTATGTACAATTTTTATTTTATAATCTAGCATTAACAAAAATTACAAATTCTATATGTGTAAATAAGTTTTTTAATTATGATAAAAGATATATCTTTTATATTTTATTAAATTTTTAGTGACAAAAATAAGTTATTGAAAATAATATTATTCTAGAAATTTCATATAAAATGTGTATGTGTGTGTGAGTGAGTGAGAGAGAGAGAGAGAGAGAGAGAGAGTTGAAGAAAAACAATATAACAAGAAAAAAAATAAAAAATAAAGTGGAAAAAAATGAAAATGAAGAAAAGCGACATTTTAGTAAATTGATATTAAGAATTAATGTAGTTACTACTTAGTATTCACCTCTTACACTCAATATATGATATACAAGTGTGCGTATATAATAATTGATAATTAATTTATCTTGGTAGAAAACTAGATTGTAGGCCAATGTTCCAAACCACTTGTGTACTATTTCAATACATTTATAAATTATTTGATGTGTAAATATAATTATATAATAGAAGGCTGGTGAAATATTGTTCACTTAAATGATTCAAGTGGGACAGCGAGTTATTATTGTATTTACCGTATTATTTTTGTATTTTAAATAGTAAAACATTGATATATTTAAACATGTGAACTGTGAAGTGTGTAATCTAATCCTTTCAAAATCGAGCATCTTGACGAGTACTTAAGTTAATGCCCCCAAACAAGATTGTGTCTTATTTTGTTAAATAAAAAAAAAAAAGAAACATTTGGAATTAATATTTATGTACAGAGGGAATGAATACTTGTTTGAACAAATTAAATTCGGAAATAATTAGAAATAAAGTGCTTAATATGGCAGTAAGACAATAAAGGTGTAGTCAATTATGCCTTGGTTCTAAAAAATAAGTTTGGGGTAATTACAACTAACTTGCTCTATTTTGAAAATTACATATAAAGCATCTACTTTTTCGTAAAAAATTTATCAAAATTCTAAAATATTGCAGATAACTCTCCAAAATACAATTTAAAATAAAAATAAATTAAAGATAGAAAATTATGAAAATAAAAGACAAAAATAGGTTTATTTGTTTTTACTTTTAAACGTGTTTTTTCTACGTGTATTTTTTTTAAAAAAATTATATAAAAATAAAAGAGATAAAGAGATAAAAATGTACATATATATATATATATATAATGATTAAAATATCTGTTTTTTTTTTTGTAAAGACGACTGTGTAAATACACACACGAGCACATCAAATTTGGACACAGAGATACAAAAATTATTCATGCTTTTATATAAACACCCACCTCAAAACCAAAAGTATATTGTGATTACAATCATATTTCCTAGATTAGTTATTTTTTAAATAAATAATAAATGTAATTACTGTTTGATTATTTAATTATTTAAAATAGATTATTGATCAATTAATTTTTTAATATTAGTTAATGTGATTTCTAATCCATCAATAGAACTGAATCAAATTCAAATAATAATTATTTTTGATTTAATTGTTAGATTTTTGTTATTATTCAAAATTTATTTATTTACTAATTTAATTATGATTATCAAATTGACTGAAAACAAGAAGAAGCACGAGAAGAAGGCTAATTGTAATTAGACTTAAAACATTAGACAGTGTAACTACAGGTGTACAATTAAAAGATAATCAAATACCTGGGTTATGTTTGGCATTATTTCAAACACTACACTACTAAACATATTACGCAATAAATTTTTATTCAAATTCAAATTCAATTTTTCCCTTATATATATATATATATATAACTAATTATTTTTTAATCGTTACACTCATTAACAATCAAATAAATACCTATATATCACATATATACTAATATTTATTTTTATTTGTATCCTAAAACATAATCATTATTCATATTCACTATCACATCATCCAATCATTATTATATATTTTATATGTATTTAAATAAATCAAACAATTCATCCAATCAAAACTTACTTCTAAACATACTAATCATTTTAACCTAATTCCTACCAAATATTAACTCCAACGAAAAAACCCCTCTCCCAAACATAGCCATGGACATCATACACAAACTTTTTGTACTGAAGAAAGGCTGTTCTTGTTTTTAAATAAAGTTGGATATATTTAGGATGCATCCCGGAGTAAAAGCATGTCTTGCATTTAATACTTAACTAAATTAATGCTTCTATAGTTTATGAGTATGAAAATGGAGGGAAAGATGTATTTATGTGAAGTTCAAATTTATGCAAGATGACGTTACTGTGTTTGAATTCAGTTTCACATTTATTTGGTATAACATTTTTAAAAAAAATAAAAGGATGTTACAATTCTCCTTACGTTGTGTTTGAATTGAAAATTTGAAGTTTTTAACAAATTATTTTAGTATTCTGTTCGAATAACTCTGTTCTGCAATAGATTTCAGAAACCTTAAACTTATATTTGAATTAGTTACTGAAAATTCATTCGACATGAAATTATTTGTATATTTTTATCAAATCCAATAATTCAAAACTAAAATAAAATAATGGTGATTTGATAAGATTTAAAAGTTGATTTGATATTTTATTTGTTTTCACTTCTTAAGTTAACAAATTATTTTCTTTATGTCTTTCTTAGTAACGAACTAAGAATGTTCTCACGAGAGGGGGAGTGTGAGAACAATACAAGCACGTTTTCAAACTAAAACTGCGAAAATTTTAGAGACATTAAACCAACCTCGTTGAGTTACTATAATCCTTATGTCAATGGAGTAGTCGTATTGATAAATAAATCAAATTATTTTACAACTCCAAATTAATTCCCCAAAAACTCACATATAAGCCCCGGTTGTGAAATATAAAAATTCAAACCAAATTACATGATATTCATCTAAAGATTAAGATCAATTTGTAAAAAACATTCAAGTTGGTTTCATTGATCATAAAAAACCTAATTACATTTTCTCCCTCTACGTGTTTCAAATACGGTTCGAATTTAATTTGATGATTAAAAAAATAATAAATGTGTTAAAAATTAAAAAAGAAATTAAGCAACTTAACCATGACTTGTGTTTGATTCAATTAAATTTATTTCAAACCAAATTCAATAGAATGTTTAAATCTTGATAAAATTTTAAACAACCTTATCCCTGAAAACCATGGTTTTCAAAAGTATATTGAACCAACTTATTTTGGAAACCAATTGATTTTCTAGTTTAGTCAAACCATGAAAGTTCGGAAATTTCAGAATTTGTACGAACCAATCAAACCAATTTTCCACTTAAAAAAACAAAACTTAACTTTTTTTTTTTTTTGAAAACTTACAAAATAAATTTTTCATTTTTTCAAATTTTTTGAGTTTATAACTTCTCAATATTAATTAAAATATATAATTTTTTATTTTGACTTTTATTTTAGTATTTTTTATCTATTTATTTTTCTAATAAAGTTTTTGAACATGAAAAATTATTGTATTCAAAATTAAAATTGTTCATATTAATCAATGTTATTTTGTTTCGCAAAACTATTTTTTAGTTTTATAAATTTAATTATTTTGAATTTAATGAATTTTAAAAATTTGTGTAATAATTTTTATTTTAATTAAATTATTTAATTTTTAACACCACATGTAAAACCCGTCATTTAATATATTATTAAATAAAATTACATTTATTTTCTAAAATTAATTTAATAGTAGTAATATATATGTGTATGTATATATAATATTATATAATTTAAAATACCATTTTTTCAAAACACTTCAACCAATTGAATTAGTAATCCAATAATCCAATTAATTTTTCCGATTCAATAATCAATTTAATTTTACAAACATTGTCCAAAACCACTTCCTCCTTACTTCAAGGCTGCAAAGTATCAAAACCCTATGCTTCGAATCATCCAATAAAATTGTATGGGTGTGCTCTCTCTCTCTCTCTCTCTCTCTCTCTCTCTCTCTCTCTCTCTCTCTCTTAAGTATTAATTAATTTATTAATTTTTAGAAAACACAATCGGGGAGTTATATTGGAGCTCCACTATGCCCGTACACACGCGCAAGAGCGATATCTGTAAATGATACAAGTATGGGGTTTGATAGATCCTAGATTGTTATCTTGCCCTGAAAGCTGCTGCCTAGGTTGTATCTTGATCTTAGCCTGTGCCCCGCTCCACTGGGCACTTGTTGCTCCCATTAGATCCAACCTAAGATATTAGACAATACACTCCAAATATATCCAAAAAACACCCCCCACCACAAAATGAAAAGTCACCCATCAAACATAAATTGAAAGGTTTGAATTTACAGAAAAGATTTGAAGAAAAAAATTTTAAATAATGTCAAATAGAAAGATTTAAAATTCACCACAATTATAACAAATATATATATATATATAATTTATAATAAGAACAAAAAAACTTGAAATACTTAATCATTCAAACAAGTGAAATAAATTTGTTATTATAAATTTGAAATCCATCCCTTGAAATTCTTCAATCCAAGTGCACCCTATCATTCAGAATTACCATCTCAGTGATGTTTTGTTTGGTTAAAAGTTCATGACTAACGAAAGAAAAATGCTATGTATACAGATGGACTATATTCCAGATTATAATGTACGTCCCAATGAAACCCATCACATGCCAATCAATACAGCAATAACAAAATCTAGACCAAAATTGACAGATGCACGGAATGCACATGCTACCACCCACTTGGATGGGATACCCTCCAAATAAAGTTATGGGAAGGTTAGGGGATAGCACTGCACTCAACATTGATGTAATCTTCAATTCCTCTCAAAGGGCATAGCGAGAGTCAAGAGTCCAAACAAGAAAGAAACTGTTGAATCAGAATACAGTAACTTCTTATAAACAAATGCTCATGAAAAATATATTAATAAATATAGAAAAAGATGTCATATGAGCTTGCTGCATGCACAACACAAGAGTGATGCTTCTACTTTTTCCACCACACGTGCAAGGAACCCAGAAGGGAGAATATCAAGAGAAGCGGCATGTACTTCGAAAGAGTCGTCAAATAACAGTTGAAAAACTTGAGAATCAAACAAAATTAATTAATCAAACTAATCATAAGTTCGTAGAATTCTTCTCAGCAAGGGGTATTGCTTGCTACACTTCCAGAAAGCACTACAAACTAAATCAATTATAGAAATAACAGTTAATTATAACACCTGCAAAGACCTAAAACCACCAGTCAGATGCCAAAGTGCATAACCACATTTAATCAGGAGGCATAATTGATAATATGACAAAATATGGACGAAACAATTTGGGGATTTTGTTCATATTATAACAGTAAGCATCATTGTCTATCTTTTAGATGTCTGGCCACAGGGGCCAGTATTGACCAACCAGTTGAAAGTAGAGCTCATAATTGCAAAGTAAACGTTGAAATCTTATCACTTCTCATTCCCACCTCGCATTTCTACTCTCCTAAACACACCAAAAGTCCACCTGAGGTTCTTCAAAGATGCCAGTTCCACATTTATTTTCTTCATCTAGTATATCCGGGGAAGGATTGATCGATCAAACAAAATATATAATTCAATAGCTCATGGTCATATAGGAGTGAAGCATACAATACATTTACAAACGCAAAATAGCTACGAGTTCTATGCTAGAAGCACTGCACCGCCAGGGGACGGAGGGAAATGATTCACTTCTATAGCCTACAACAAATGAAACCCATTGCTTGCAACTAGAGGTCAACGCCGATAGACCAGAGACATTGGAACAGCTCTTATGCATATCAGAATTTAAAAGCAGCCAAATGCTTCATCACAGACAATTTTACAGTCCTTTTGCAATAAAACGTTCCTTAGTAGAAATTTCAGATACCATTATACTTGGTTCGGATTGCAAAATAATCCACACCATAGGACAAAACCAAGAAGCACATGTCCCAACGAGTACAAACATGAAGTTAGAATATATTGGTACCCAAAGTTCAACTATTAGTTATACTATATTATTAAGTGTTTAAGTTTACTTTGGTTGCACAATATAAAATGACATATTTACCCCATTTGAGACATGCATTTATGTTTAATTTAAGTTACTTTATTCATTTCTATCCTTTATTTCTCCCTTTCCGTTCAGCTTGTCTTCATTTGCGTCTTCTTTCTAATTTTCTTTCTTTCAAATTTTTTATTTTTTATTTTAAAAAATGCAGTAACTTTATAATTTAGAAATAATTTTATACACAGAGAGTATGAATTTTTATGTTTGTCGTTGAAAAATGTGTATCACATAAGTTCCACAAAAAAGAAAAACCAGTCACAAGTAAACACTTATAACAATTTCTAACAGATCCATGTTAAAAATATAAGCTAAAGCTAATTAATTTCAGATGTTCCTCACAAAATTCCAAATCAAACATTGTACCAGACACGATGAAGACATTTCCACAAATTGGTAAATAATTGCACAGCAATCCAGGTCCATTCATTCAACTCATGATATCAAATTCAGTCTAGGATTTGAATGACAATCTTAAAAGCCAATATAAAGACCAATGTATGGTACATATCGAGTCAGATATGCAGGGTACATCTGCATAAAGTTTCAAATATATAATTACTTCTAAATCCAGGACCAGCTATTACTCAGACAATATCATATTTAGTCCAAGATTTGAAACACAATCATATGATGACTGTAGCCACATCAAACACTAACATGGCATTTAGTAAATGGCAATGCCTTTGGCAGATAGGTTACATGCACTGAAATTCTAGATTGACGTCATTGGTGCTTGCTTTCCAAGTGAAATTAAATTATTCTTATAATCATATTTCTGTCCGAATTTTAATGTCCAATATAATATGATATAAAAGCAAAATGCCAAGAGTTAAGGATGAAAATTCACATCTATTTCAAATCATTTCTTCTCTGAAATTCATCTTTCAGCAGTTCATTTGTCATGTAACAATATTAACAGCAAAAAGAAGATTTCTCCATGTCCGGTACTTGGCCACGACTTTAACACCAAAGAATGCTAATGGTAGGGAAAAACATAGCAGTTACAATTATGAGGTATATGTAGAATTTGAATCATGCACAAAACCATCTACCTCCATAATGCTGCTAATGGTGGGGAAAAACATAGCAGTTACAATTATGAAGTATATGTAGAATTTGAATCATGCACAAAACCGTCTATCTCCATAATGCTGCCTTGTATCAGTTTTGGAATGAATAAAATGGAAAGAATGTATATATTATATGGAATGAAATGGAAAAATGAAGGACCAATTTCATATATGATTACATGTTGGGTGGCCACTTAACCAATACCCCATTGTTTCCATGGTATCCATATTTAAACCTCTCTAAAAGATCTTTAAATAAATTTTGAAATGGAACAAGTTCAAGAAGCTCCTTCTCCATTTAATCCCTAGTGAATGCCTTACTTAGTCTATCCTCCAACTTCACACAGATCCACTCCCACATTCATTTTGTTAGATCAATTTCAAATTGCCTTCGCAAGGAGCCACTAAATGGTGTCTTCATAAGACACTAATATCATGCCCATCACATCACATCACGCCAAATAAAAGTGCAAACTAGTTCCTCAAGCCACAGCTTTTGGAGCTTTTGGATAGGATATATCAGCTTCAACCAGTAGCGGGAAAACCTCAAATTGTAAATGCATTCATGTATACCACTAATGAGATACATAGAATAGTTGGTAAACTTAGTAAGCAAAACAACATGTAGCCTAGGGGACTACAACAATTCATTAACAGTAAGAATCTTCATCACACACTCTGTGTTTTGTCTCATCTTACTCACAATACTCTAGTACTTTTTGAATAAGGTCCTTTCACTCACAATTAACCCTTGTTTAACTAAATGATTTGATCTTCTTCTTTCAATCAAAGATCTTCCATCTATCTTAATTGCTAGAAGACCTACTTTATCAAAAACTCTTTTAAAATGCGTATCTTTACTTCTACAAGAAATTGTTGTGTTGATATCAAGCCATGACCCATCTCAACTTATAGCATAAGACTAACGTTAAGAAATACAAAAAATAATGGGAATAATTCTAACTTTGACATAATTCTAAAATAGGAATATAAGATATCTTAGACCTACAAAGTAAAAAAAAAAGATATATGAAAATATCATAATCAAGTATTACTTCTAACACTTTGAAAGATGAAATAAAATAAAATCTTCATATCTCTCAAACTTCTACACAACTCTAGTAAAATTGAAATTGTTAGGTAATGATGTGAGTCCAAATGAATGCTAATTGGGCCTGCAAACTTAAGCAATATGTACTATGCAAGCCTATGTTGTTACAAAGCATTCAACTATGGGTTACCTATGTTTCCATATGCCTAAGGAGCCTTCTCATAACTATGTGACTTCAAACCAAGCACATCCTTTTAGGATGTAGGATCATGGAGTACCTTGAATTACTAATGAATTTAGTACTTCGACCATTTGAAGCAAGCAACTCAACAACTATTACCATGTTCTTCAAACACAAATTGACATAAATGACAAACCAATCAACTCAATTGTCATCCACACCAACCAAGAATCAAATAAAATCCAAGAAGCATCATTGTGACACATTTACAAATGCACAACCACCAATATCATTTCAAGTGTTGCAAAATTAAATCCACATTCAAACTCTAGAATCATCTCATCAATGTTGTAAAACCACCTAAGAGGAAAGTATATCTCCTAAATCGCCAAATTCACTCTTCACATTATCTCATAATTCTAGCAAAATATTCAAGTCTCATTTCCAATGAAAATCTTATTGCGTTCTGCTACATATAATTATTTCATCCAGCCTCACCATCTATCCCGATCACTAGTATTTCTATATTTACAAGTAATTGATGAATAAGGAAAACGTTAAAATAAACAGAGACAATATATTAAATCATGGGCTTTTGATATTTGGGCAAATGATTTTATAGATGAACAGAGAAATAAAGCCAATAAAAAACCAAATATTTTTCAAACAGCTTCAGCATATGTATAGTTGAGAAGCTAACTAAGCATCAGGGAGCTCTAACCCATAGAGAACTCCCGCATACTGCTCTATCTGACGTTCTTCCTTCTCAGCATTGAAATAGACAGCCTTAATCTTCTCAAAAGTATGCCATGTCAGCAGGCTATCTGAACCGGCTTGGTGGCACTTGCCAATAGCACGCTCAACGCCTAGCGACTGCGCCACCCTATTCAATCCCCCATGCAGTCCCCGACAGAATTTCATCAAGTGTTTCACATCATAAATGCGTTTCCCGAAGATAACCCTCAGCAAATTCAGAAACTCTGGGAGGGTCCCAGGGAGGGCTTTCCCAGTAATGGCCTTGATGAGGTATCCAAAGTCGTAGCCGCTGTGAAAGGTGATGTACGTGACATCGCCGTTGCACACGAGACCGGATGACATCATCAGCTCCGCAAAGCGAGAGATAGAAACGCCAAACTTGCGGGCGGACTCGAAATCAAAGCCCTGGTTGCGGAGAAGATCAATTGAGTTGGGTGCATGGTCATCAAGCGAGATGTTGAAATCACTGAAGTTGAACTCCCAGATGAAGCGGCGTCCAGGGCATCCCAAGTCGGGGAGGTTTCCAAGCGAATCAGAGAGCGTGATCCCGACCTGAATTAGCTTAAGCGCGTCGACATTGGATTTGAGGGTTTGGTAGTGATCGACGGGGTCGGAATGGTGATGGTGATGACGGAAAACAACGCCGGGAAACTCAGTGTCCATCGAAACAAAAGGGTACCGATCGATGACTTCACGGATGAGGGAGAACTCATACTCCAGGTTCTTGCACCAGACCGAACGGATCAAGACCGGTTTTGCGAAGCAGTTGAATTTAACTTCTCCCGGAGAGGGCGGGTGAGGAGGGGTGGCAGAAGACGATGATACGGGTATGGGCGGCGGCGGTGATTCGTCGGTGGGAGCGGTCGTTGCCATGGTGGGGTATCCAGATTGATGGTGATGGGTTTGAATTTGGGGAAAAGGCTAGGTCTAGAGGGGTTGGGGTTACTGCTGGTTGTTGGGGAGCATGTGAGGGTTTATAGAGCGTGCTTCGACGTGGGGGAAGAGGGCGGATTAACTGGGCCTTAGAACAGATGCTGTGGACCGTCAGATTGTGGACTTTGTGCTTTGTAAAATGACGCGATTACCCTTAAATTTACTCTCTTTGTTCTCTTTTTTTAAAAAAAAAATCTTTATTAGAGTTTAATTTGTTGGTGACAATTTTAATATATCTATGCTATCATACCATCCCTTGTCCAATTTATTTTTTATGTCATATTTCCAAAGTTTTTTTTAGCCTATAATTTGGGCCAAGTTTAACAACTTTAAACGTAGAAGTTATATTTAATGGTTTGGAATTATTGTATATTTCATTTTTCAAAAAGTTTTATCAATATAATTAAATTATGACAATTAACATAAATGCGTGTCAATATATATTCATTCAAATAATTTATTTACAAAATATTTTTTAAATTGCGAACATCATAAGGGTATCAAAACATTAATATTAACAAGATTATGCAAGTGAATATCAACTTTAAACATTACCAAAGCCCGAGGTGGCAAATTTTATCGCGGATTATACATACATCCAAAAAACGAAAAAAATCTGTGTTTGGTCTTGAGCAACTAGACCATACCACATAATTAGAATTACTATTTTAACACACTCATTGCATGCCTAATTAAAGAATATTTTATAAATAAATTTATATGAATAAAATATATTATATATTAATTACTGCGGCTCTATTATAACGTGTGGTTTAAAATTTACGCCAAATATGGGAAAAGTAATAATTACAAGGGCATACAAATTATTTCTAATAACAATACAAAGAAAATTACGTCAGATTAAAATTAAATAAAAACTTTATAAGAGGAAAAAAGACAAAGAAAAGCCGAATAGATTAAAAAGAATACAGACATATTACAAGAGATATAAATAAATAGTTAAAAGAAATAATGTTTTCATTTCCATTGTCTAGTTTTCCATTTTTAAAATAATAAAAAGATATTATATGTTTTTATTAATAATTCATATATTCTGTTTGTGCATTTTACATTGAGAAACATGTAAAAAAATTCCATTATAATACTATAGCCACGCGTGCTCCTGCCCATTCTGTGCACACAAAACTACGAAAGTCACGTACTTGACGCAACTAATACGATGTCATAACACAATAAGATTGGTCTCATCCGCAGGATTCAAACAACAGGCTTGAATTTTAGCCATCCCACATAAAACAATCAAAGCAACCTGAGAAAAATGCTAAACCAGACAGAGACATGCGACGGATACAACTCCACCAACAACAACGTTGGAGTCATCAAGGGCCCTCCTATTCGGTCGGATTGACGCCCTATTCTATTCGGATTGAAGTATTTGAATTTAAAAAACTAAGTTAAAACAAAAGGTTTCAAATGATTTTGAAATTTAAAAAAATAATAAAAACAAATTTACTGTAGTTACTAGTTATAAAAAAAGGATAGAAACTTGAAATACTTCGTTGTCCAAACAAGTGGAATGGATTCATTATGAATTTGAAATTCAGTCTTTTAGATCCTTCAATCCAAATGCCCCTAAAAGAATTCTGAGGGTGTCCTTCCATTGTGGAAGGATGATCACAACAATTTCACACTAATTTGGGCAAACAGTCCTTCACATCATTCATGCTTCACAAGCCAAATAACCTTGACAGGTTCTCCTCTCAATCTTTCCTTTCCACGCAAACCAATGAGAGTGAGTGAGTGAACATAAATACTTTGATATTGACATTATACGTTCAATGCTTGTCACACAGAAGACATCACATTACCAGCATCCCAACAACATAGTCATAAGGTAGTACAGCAGGGAAATATGAAGATAAACAGGAATTCAAGAGAGTTGATGGGAGAAAGCCTTTTGGGGCTTCCCCCTTTACATCTTAAGGCAAGATTACTAGAATAATGTAAACTATAAAATCCACATCCGATCAATAGAACCTGTATAACTTACGCTAGAAGTAGGTCCCTTCAGGAGGCTGCACCAGCTTACGGTTATGTGGAGCAGCCATCTCCTTCTTCAGCTGTGTCAGTATGTCTTCCATTGTGTATTCCCGCTGCCAATTTCCCAGAAGCCCAAACTTCTTCAGTTCCACCTACATTGTGAACATCCTATACCAATCAGTTCAAAGGCATATACAACTTGTCAGATTCAGAAGGACCTGACTAATAGAATATTTGCAGTCTAAAAATTTGAAAACACCACAATAGGAATAAATAATCAATGCTATGTCATCACTTACACCTAAAAATAAGTTTAAAAAAAAAAAGAAAAAAAAAGGGAATAATTACTCCAAAAATGTGCAGCGACTGCTGCACTATACCACCATTGAAAATTAAGTGGTTTCTCAAATATACCACTTGGATCCTAGTGGTTGGATCACATATATTAACTATAAACTAACCACCCTGGTACAAGACTCATGAATAGACTTCAATGCTTTAACAAAATTCCACTTTGACAGGGCGGTGTAAGGTATTTGGATTGCACCATTTCTCAAGTCATTTCTGTGTATTACATCAAAATATGGAACATGATTTCACCAGAGCCTTTTCCCAATTCTAATTATTCCAAATTGTCTCACATATCCCCTGCAATTGGATTATGCAATTATTAATGATTGAAACGGGAGATCATTTACAAATGTGCTTGAATTAATAGAAATGATTCAAAGAATAGGAATCAATTTGAATACTTGAGTGGAAGTATTCCATTCCACTTCTAACACTTCAATAACTAGAAACCAAATTGTACAACACTGTCTAAATTGCGTTAAATTTTATCTATAACCATAGAAAATGACAAAAAAAATCAACAAGGTCTACAATGTGAAAAGAGAAGACATCATGTTCAATTTTGTCATTCAATATGTGAAAATTCTACACTAGCTCTTCCACATTAACAATAACAATGTCAACTTAGTCTTGAGATGACTGTAACTGTACCACTCCAGTTTCATGGTTTACGCAGGTCATGTTAATCCGGGAATGGAAACGAACACTGGGAGGCTTCTCAGGATAGTCTTTGTCACAAAATAACTTCAACTGATATATGCGACCTTCATGTACAGACTGAAAGGAAGGAAAGTAAATATGCACTTGAGTTATTCGCATTCATAAATAGTTGCAGTAGAAGGTTGTGATAAGGAAAAATGCAAACTAGCTGGCACCTATCAATAGAGCGATGAAATGCACAATGTTACATTTGCTGGAAGATAAGGTTTTGCTATGGAAATTTAGATATCATTATCAGCAATGAAAAGTGCACAAAGATTGCAAAAATATCAACAGTCAATGAACATCGAGCTTATATTTAACTTGTGCCTCAAAGATAATTTAACTACTTACTAAAATCTGTTGGGACAACATGAGCCCCAACAGTTGGGCATTATCTTTGAAACACTGGCTACTGAATATATCATATAAAGTTAACTATGTGCTCCAGGAACTTACTTCAGTTACAGAAAAAAAAGGGGGGGGAGGGGGGGGGGTTGTTTCTTGAGGATATTGACTCCAATAGGTGAAAAAAAAATTAATAAGCATGCATGTTGAGTACAAATCACATAAACAAATGGATGGTTTTTTCCAGAATATGATTCACATGCAAATTTCAAACCATTGTTGTCTTCATGCTAAAACATCACGGTGAAGCAGGGGTGTCAGTTCAATTATTCCACATCAAAATAAGATAGTATAGGCAGATAAGATGCTCACATTGTGAGGACCTATGATGGTACCAGTCCACGATCGCATGTATATATCATCCCCATCATCCATTCCATAGCTCACAGTACCATCCCCAATTCCCTTTTCACCGCGTTCAAGTTCTTCCAGCAATCTGAAGTTTCTAGGTACTGCAAAAGAAGTAGAAGACCTTATGCTATGTTCCAATTAAGCAACCTAGCATTCAATCTCCCATGATAGCAACAGCACGCAAGATGCTAGATGCTTAAAATAACAGTAGTTTCAATTCTTGTCTGTTCCCCCAAATGACTGAACAAATGCACGTGCAGTGCAGCATAAAAAATATAATAGCCGAATCATTGTAAGTTAGCATTTGAAAGTCAACTGAGCAGAACACTTTGCAGCCAAAAGATCACCAAAAATCAACGTGGGAAGTCATGGAAAAAATCAAATTAGAAATTTTCTTTCACTCTAAACTGACAATATCAAACGGAAATGTAAGCAGAAGCAGCTAGCAAATCGATCCCTCGGTTAACAAGCTTAGATCTTAGAATTACCTTAAAATGCCTAAACACACAAAACTACTTAATTTGTGCCACGAAAGAAGAAGGTTGATTATCCAATTAACCATTTAACAACACTGGCATTCAATAGAAATAGAGTGCAGCCAGAACCATGAAACATCAAGCGGCAGAACAACGTATAAAAGGTCGCTTCAGCAGTCACTCAACATAAGTAAAACAATTATATCGTGGTAACTAGAGCTCAGTCACTCAACAGGAGTAAACATTATAGAATTATATTATGCAACCAAAGCTTCGTGCCAGCTTTTTCAATCAAGGTACAGAACAGGCGGAAAAATTCCATCCAATCAGCATTTCCCTCAAGAACCGATACAGAAAAGTCCAGATTAAAAGAAAAGGAATGATAGCCAAACTAATGACAAAAGAATCTTTAATAAGATCCAACATTTACCTCCTAAAACAATTAGTCTTTCAGACAAAAACAAAAAGATAAAAGAAAAAACCCCAAAATCCACGGACCCGTTTGCAGATGACTACGAAAAATAAGAAAAACGAGAAAATCCCACAATAGGAACATAATAAGAGTGCAATATAGCATATAATATGTATAAGATAAAAATCGTTACCCACGACACTGGATCCTCCTGAGCCAGGGGTCATGGTATATAAACGTGAAATGGGTTTTTGCGTAGGGATCGATTTGATCGAAGAGAGAGCTTTTCAGAGAAGGCGGAATCCAGAAATGGATAGCGACGTTGGGTGAAGCTGAGATATAGTATAAAGAAAGGACAATAAAGAAAAGTAAAATAATTGGACTTGAGTGGAAGCGAGGACAACTGTAAAACATCGCGGTGATGTTACATACGGGGCATAATTTATTACAATGCCGGAAAATGAATTCTATGTGTGGTCGGTGGTTGAATTTGGGATGAAAATGATAGGGCGTTACTTTGGTTATGAAAATTATGTTTAACGTAAATTTAAATTTGTTTGACTTTGTATATATTTGTGTGCAACATAATGATAATTAAATTATATAATGATATGTTAGAATAAGAATTAATTTTTAGTGTATATGTGTGTGCGTGTGCATGCAATATTACCAAGAGTTTGAGTTATTTTGGCTGCACATGTAAATTTACAATATTAATATTAATTGATAAATTTACACTATTAACTTTAATTAAAAATGTGACATTACTTTTTTTTTTTCTCTATACATATATGGAATTAGGATTTTTGATTCCGCAGTATAAAATTATAAAATATCCTTAATTTTATTTTTTATGATTCTATTATTCTATTTTTCTCCTTTTCTTTTAACTTACATTTTATTTGTTTTCTTTACATCTTTCTTCATTTTCTGATTTTAAATATTTTTTAACTTTTATTTTAACAATTTTTATTATTTAAAATACAATGATTCTAATGTATAAATAAATTTACATACACATGAAATGTACTATTTTTTCTAGTATATACAAATATGAGTGTATACACATATATAAGTATTGATATGATTGTTAGTAAATATAATGGTTGAATTTTAAATATTTAGAAATATATAAAAGACAGTGAAATATTTGAATTTAAATAAAAGTAATTTGTTTTAATTGTACAAATTTTGATGGGTATAAAACTTATCAAAATCACCAACCAAACATAGCACATCTTTACATTCATGTTATGGAAACCTTCTCGATTAAGTATGACAAATAACCCATCTTGTTGATTTCCTTAAATGTTGAATGGACAAGTAAGTTATTTCCTAATAAAAAGCTCTTTGCTCAAAATTTCATCTTTTTTTACTAAATTAAATCTTCAACTTCTTAAATTAAGAAATTAAATAATTTTTTTTTCAGCAATTTCTTTAGAGTTTGTCGAGTTGATTTCTGTTAACGGCGATTTTCGTTTCAGTGAACCGAAACTTCGGTGAAAGTTTAATTCTGTGGGTCTTCAAGTGTACCAATGTTAGAGTCGAACATCAATAGAAAAAGAATGTAAAAACTTAAAAAAACCAACTTCATGCAAAAATCATTTTATATGTCATCTCTAAGGAGCAACAACTCCCTGGATTAAGTGATCTACAGACCAGAGCCGAAGAACTAAAGAAACTATAGTGGGATTAATTTATACAAAAAAAAAAAAACCCTTGACTTTTGGATATGGGATTTCAGGTCCTTGGTATTTTGTCGAACTCTTGGTTGTGGGTGCAAACATTTAGGTATTACCTGGACACGGGTGCAGTTGATACCAACCCTATTTAGAAGTTTAAGTTGATAGACTGGTGTGCCATTTAATATTTAATTATTCTTACACTAGTTATAGGTATAAGTGACCACTGTCTATAAAAGCTGGTCTCTATTACAGATTGCTGATTTGATTAGTTTAAGAATAAGTGGGTTCTATTTGGATGAGCATCCCTGCATTTGCAGCCGCCGGCCCCGTTGGGGGTAACTCCTGGTTCTTGTTTTGATACAGTGATACAGTGTCTCCGCAAAACCCTACTTTCATAAGCCAACGCCTTCATCTTCGCGGCTGATATTTATGTCGCTGCATAACTTGGGATGCCAAATGTCTCGAGTTCCCTCTTCTGCTGTTCGTAGTAAGCATTATCACGAGCTTTTATTACAGTGCATCCATCTCGTCCGGTTGTCATCAATCAGTTTTGTTAGCCTGTCAAATTATTGGTGGATCTGCTGAGCAAAGCATTTTTTCTTTTGGTTTTTGTACAATTCCAGGGGAGTTCAGCTGTATGTTGTGGAAAATAGATTTGTCGTCGGTCTGAATGCTGTTCTGTACAATGTGCTCCCTTTTTTTTTTTTTTTTAATTTAAGTCGACACCCAACTTGAATTTTTATTTTTTTGAAGAACTCAACTTCAATTTCACTTTGAATTTTCATTGGGTGCACTGTTTACAACTTGTCATTACATTTAATCATTTAATGAATTTGCGTCAAATACACTATTTTACAGAACTCATGACTAAATACTTGTTTGCGGTTCAGCCAACTGAATCAAGGGACATTTCCTTTTCCCTACGTCCATTACACTATGCTTGCTTTAGGGATTTTGAGAGGGAAAAGAAAAAAAAAATAGTAAAGAAAATAATTTTAATTGTTTGGTTAACAAGAAATATGATAAGAAAAAAAAAAATTGACGGGCAAAGTAGTTTAATTGAAGAAAATCATTTTCCTCACAAAAATAGTAAGGAAAATAAAAAGAAAACTATTTTAATCATCTTTTTTACTCTAAAAACTTTCATTATTTCTACTTTTCTCATTTATCCTCAAATTATTTGTTTTAAATAATCAAAAATAATTATAAATTTTGAGTTTTTTATCTTTTTTTTTTTTTTACTTATAATCATTATCCCTTCCTCATGAAAATTATTCTACCAAACAATCCATTAAATTTTGAATTCCTCCAATTTTCGTTTCCTTTTCACTAATATTTTCATTTCCTTTGTAAAATCCTAAAACCAAGCATGTGTTAATGTTTGTTAAATTTTTGGGGTGAAAACAGGGAGACTATGTTTGTTTACAAATTTCCATCAATTTTTATCTCATCAAGATTTACACAATTTAAACATTTTACTCAATAAAATTGTTATTCAAATTTTAAATTTCAAGTTTTGATTATTTGTTTTTGGTATATACACAAATATTCAAAATTTAATCATTATACACATATAATTAAATTAATACATATACACACACACATTTACGGTCCTAAAATTAATTATTATTTTTATATGCTATCATATCATCAAATATTATTATATATTTTATATACATTTATATAAACACAAAAATTCATATAAATTAAAATTTCCACCCTATCAAAATTTTACTCATTTTCATCCCTCAAACAAATCAACAAACAAACATACCTAAGCTTGGTCATTGCCGTCAATCTTCGGGCATCACAAACACACACATATACGCTCGACATATAATTTGAACATGCCACGTTAACACTCCCACAAGACGATGAATTGTTCATGCAATCATACTATTTTGTCCTGAAAATTTCACGGATTTGGACATAGAAAGTACCGGTGACGTGGGCTGAAGCTAATTTTGGATAAAAGAAATATAGAATAAATAAATTTGAAGAACACGAGAAATTGAATAATATCAATGGTTTGTCAAAGGAAGCTAAAGGCAGATGGTGAAAATTTGAAATGTCAAATTGATTTGATGAGAACAAAAGAAGGTATGTAAATGTTTGGAATCCTCTTTTCAAACTTGTACATTCAAACTTAATACTATTAAATATACTACCTAACAAGATTCTTGTCCAAATTTTTATTCGTAACTAATCATTTTTAATACATTGTACATGTTACAATCAAATCAATATTTATTTGTATGCAGACACACTCACATTTATATATATTTATACTTAAAAATTAATTATTATTTTTATATGCAATTTCAGCATCAAATTATAATTATATATTTTACATGTATATCAATACTTAAGTTTAAATAAATCATATTATTGTGTTATTAAAATATATATCAATACTTAAGTTTAAATAAATCATATTATTGTGTTATTAAAATATTTTTTCCAGACTGTGCCTGGCAACACAATTCCTACATAAATCATCCCCATCGAGATACCTCTCCCAAACACAGCCCGCTCAACGGTCTCAAGTACTCATGGCATTTATTTGGTTTTAATGGGACTCTCAATTTAATTACTGATACGGTCCCACTTTATTTAAGTACCGAATGTACCCCTGACATAAGTTCCACCTACCCTTGCACTGTGCATTTACCTCTTTGCCCCTTTCCTTTTTGTCACCATCATCTTTCGACTCAATGCCCCAAGTTGCTATTACTATCATTGGTTGTTATTGTAATTTAAAATTGATAAATTAATGCGGTTTTGGAAACTTTATAAATTTATGGTAATTGAATTTTGGAAACTCCGTTATAAATTGGGCCAAGGCCAACAAAATTTGGTTTTTAGATGCAAGGAAATGCATTTCTCTTTTTTATTGTGTAATATAGAAATTTGATTTTCAAAGTCTAGTTTTAAATGAAGTTTCTAGACATTAATTTAAATATATAAAAATAATAAATTTAATTTGAAAAGAACTCATAAATAATAAATAATCTATACATATAACAAAATTAATATATGGTAGATAAGTATAGGTCATTTACTTGATAACCGTCGTGTGTGTGTGTATAAATATATTCAAAAGAAGTTATCATAAATTAAAATTATTAAACATTTTTTAATCTTCAATGTTTTTCTTTAACACTTCTATGTTAACATTTATAGAGAAATATAATTTGATTGAATTTTACTAATAATTCAAATAGGAGAGGAAATAAAAATTGAACAATGTTTCAAGTTATACTCTCACAATCTGCAGGGTAAAAAATCAGTCGTTTCGGTTTTTCTCATAAAACATTCAAAAATTTCATATTCACCAAGTATTTAAGTAACAGATACACACATTGTATATATTATTTACTATTTACATATGTTATATTTATATTCAATTTATCATTTAAATGTCATTTTAAAATTACTTAAAATTGATTTTGAATATAAATATTACAAATAGATAAGTGAAGCTTATTCATATACACAAAGAAAAATTAACAAAAACTATTCAAACAAAACTTTTAAAATCTGGTCTATGATAAAAATAAATAAATAGACCTCTCAAAACTGTTACATGCTAGTATTGTTTATTTAATGATAAATTATTACATTAGGCAATAACATTGTTAGTACCTTTTTCTGTTGTCGATCATTAATTATTGTTTTGCTTACTTGTAATTTGACATTGAACTACTTGGAAAAGGTATATTTATTTCTTAATGATGCGGACTGTTTGATATATCTAGTCTCAAGTCTAAAATATTATGCACCTAATACATTTTCATTGAGTACTTTATATAATGACAAGCATCTAGGTATGACCACAGGACAATTCGAGCTAAAGATATCTCATTCAAAAATTTTTTTACCAAAACTATATAAACTACTAAAAGTAGCACACGTAGTAGCTGCTGCAGCATGAATCAAGTGTACCCACCAGACAAATCTATTCTTCGGAAGTCCCAATGGCGACACGTTTCCACCCAAATTTTACCTTAAAAGTCATTTCATCATCCATTAAAGACAGCTTTCTGAAATCTTCAGATTTGTTTAGTTTCTTTCACCTCTCAATTTGATGCCTCCCCACGTGGCTTGCTGGGGTTTTAAGAAGAACTTCTATCTAGAGCAAGGCCCGGTTGAGTCGAAATGCACTCACGAAATTTCCAGCTTTCTGACAGAAAAAACATTCGGGCACAGGACAAGAAGAATTTTTTTTTTCTTTTTTTATATTCTCTGCAGAAGATGGCACAAATCTGTATCGACCAATACCAATATTATACTAGACGATCCACTTCCTGTTATTGCCTGAAAAAGGAAATAAACAAAGTAAAGAAGACTTAAGAAGAAAATAAACCCTAATTCTTCTTTGTCCCCGTGGCGGCGGCGCAGTCATGGATGAAATCGAGCAGAACACTGCTTTTGCACATGGGGCACCTGGGATCCTCCTCTGCCAGCATCACATACATGAGGCACCTGGGGCACCCCCTCAGCATCATGGATGTAACCTCTGGAGTCGTGGAGTACTCGAGAGTCTCGACCTCCTGGTTCACCTCTGATGACACGCAGGACCCCTGCGGCGAGGCCGGTGGCTCCGCTTGTCTGCGGTTCACCCTGGCTGGAGACAGGTTCAACATCAGATCGACGTTTTTCCCGTTCCTTTGGCTCATTTGTCTATTTCTCCTCTCCAAGATGGTCAGTTCCTTGTTGTTTTATCTGTCGAAAACTGTGATTATAAGCCTCAAAGATTGATCAAAATTGGACTGTATACATAATTAGGTTGTGATCATTACAATCTACAGTCTATGTTACCTGTAAAATGAGAAAAGTTTGTCTGCCTAGGAGGAGGAGATGAGAATTGGGCAACCTTGGTGCAGTAGAAACAGCAGTGACATGAGTTGTTGAAATGGATGAGGTTGCTGATTTTGAAGCTATAGGGCCGTAATATATAAGAGAACTGAAGAGGGAGGTGGTGTGGGATTGCTTTAAATTAAGCATCAAATTAAAGTGTGGTGAAAGATGGAGGTTGGGGAGAGAATTAGTGAATAATTGAATGAAAATTAATGAATTGATTTGAAGGAGAATGGTAGGCGACAAGAGTGTGCAATTTTTTTAAAAAAAATAAATAGAAACGTACATATCAAATATTGTATTCAAATTAGAAATTTAATGCAGACTGTAGTTTGATTTATAATCCAAACAAACCAAATATATATATGTGTGTGTGTGTGTGTGTGTGTGTGTGTATAAATTTCTATTATAATAATAGTTCTTATTTAGTAGAATTTATATGTGTGTGTGAGTGTGTGTGAATTCTTTGTAATTATGGGACCTCAGTCTCATCCACAGGTAAAATTAAACATCCTTGGCCAGATTGTGAAAATTATGGGGCACGAAATGCATTAATTGTGGCAAAAAATTCCAAGATATTGTTGTATAACCAAAAGAGAACTTTTTTAGTAAGTAAAAATGGTCAAATAGAAAGGAAATTTGCAACTAGTATTAAAATCACACAAGACTGCGGGAACGTGGTCGTTCATCGCCGGCACCCCACAAAGGGTCTGTATGTGCTTGTGCGTGTTTCAGAAGCATCACAGACTGCATAATGCATGGGATCCCATCCAATATATATTGATATATAGTGTCTTAAACGACCTTATTATCCTTGGGACTTGTTTACTTAAGAATTAGACTTGATAGATTAATTTATCAAAACTAACCAAATATTTGCTTTCAATGATAAAACATTGGTCGGGTATTAGTAGAAGAAAATGTTCAATAAAATAGTCAAACTCAACAAGAATAATAAAATAGTCCAAGCATATTAACCCATTTGATATACTCATTATTAAATTGTCTTATAATTTTATCCACATTAATGAACATGATATTAAATTATCTTATAATTAATTTATCCTTCAAAATTATCTTTAAAGCCTTAATCCTCTCAATCAATCAAGGACTTGTTCACATGCATGAATGAATTAGATTCTGTTATATTTCTTATATAATGGCAGCTGGACTTGTATGTTTGATGCTTACTAATGAGATTCATGTATGGATGAGTTAGAGGAATCTACAAGTTTCATCGAGAAATGCAAACAGCACCCCAAATCAACCTGAAAGTGTTGCTCATGTTGAATGTCCTCTTAGAGCAGTCTAACACAGCTTGAGAGTATATTTAACCTAGCGTAAGATGGAAATACGAGCAATTGGCCGGGAATGAAATGGGGAGGAGCATGGCAATATTTCTTTTTTTTTTTTTTTTTTCCCCGGTTTAAAGTGGGACAAGGGACGAGAGGATTTACTCTGCTTCACCTCCCGTATAAATTTGTGTGTGTGTGGTCATATATTATTTTAATTATAATAAATTATAAGCTTGTAATTAATTATTGGTAATATTTTGTAATTAATTTGTGTATATTTTTTAATTAATATTGAAACAAGTCAATTGAATTTTTTTTGTTTGCCCATTCTATGAAAATCAAAACAAAAGGAACTTCAAAGGAATTAATTATGATGGAATATATTTTAATTATGATGAAATATAAATCTTGTCACAAAAATTAATCTTTTTCTTCACAATAAAAAATTGTAAAGTAAGACGAAAACTAAATTCATCACTATTTTCTCTCATCATTTCTAATTTTTACTTTTTATTTTTCTTGATTTTTTAAATTCTGATGTTATTAATGTTTTGGTCGTTATTTCTAATTCATATAACTCTCAAACAATTAATGATTTATCATTCTATTCCTTTTATTTTCTTGGTAAAAAAATTAAATATAGTTTATTTTTCCTATACTTGTGATTTTGTTTTGAATTGAATATATAGATTGAATAACAACTCATCCTTTTGTTTTAGATTGAATTTTCGTGCGCGTGTGTGCGCGCGTGCATGCTCTCACTCATCTATTTATGATTTACATACAATTGTTGACAATGTTGATTCTATTATTTTAAAGTAAAGTTCACTATAAAAAATCCTTTTTATGACTAATATTTTGTGAAAAATTAAATTTTATCACATTAAGTATACTATTATAACAAATATATCGTTCTTTATCATTATTTTAAATATGTTAATATGATGAATATAATAAGTTTTCTAGTATTATGAAATTAATTTGTATAATAGATCTTTACTAGTTTACGTGGAAGCAAATATAATTAATTTTTTTAAATATAACTTTTAAATTAAAATTAGTTTCTTTTTCTAACAAACACATGCGATGGCACCTTGGGAAACCGCCCAAGGGGGTGGGGATGGGATAGGGGAAATGGTGATGAAAGATGAAGTGAGGTTTAATAGCAGAGTGGGAATGGGGGGCATCTCCACCCCACTCCGTTCCATTGCCATCCCCAATCTGAAGAGATCTAAAATGTCTAAAAATTAGATCATGCACAAATGACTAGAAGGATCATATAATGTGATTCACATTCCACGCCCTAAGGCAATAGATGAATGAATTAGAGAAATCCAGATTGAATGCATTGGATAGAGAATTATACTACCTTTATCTCACCTCCACTTAAAGCTAGAGCGTATTTGTGAATGGCCTACCAAGGTCCATACCACATTGACCATAGGCATGTTGAGGTTTACATTGCACACACGGAGACACGTGTGAATGAATGAACCCACGGTGTGAATGAATGAACCCATGGCATCTCGATAGTGACAAGTAGGAGTGACGTCGGGTTGATAAACTTCAATAACTTACTATTCGACCCCATAGCATCGAGCTCAACTTAGGTTCCAAAAACCAAAAAGAAGAAGATGATCAAGAAGAAGAGGAATGACATGAATTAGGTTCAAACACACAGCCCTACATAAGTTACAAAGAACTCTCGAATTAAAAATAATGGCCACACTAGTAAGCCAATACCCTATAATGTTGCAATATATTAAATATATACTTGAATTAAATGAGCTCAAGCTACTCAACAGGTACCAAGCTAGAATAATTTCAACTCGAGCTCAACTTTAATCAAATTCAAGTTGAATAGCTCCACTAGTGACAAGTGTAAAGTATGGATTGAAATTGATTGGATAAGTTTAATTGAGTTGAGTTAAAAATTAATGTGTATGAATGTGAGATAAAGAGACTGGTTTGAGTCCAATACCAAAAAAATAGTTTTTTAATTTAAATAAATGTTATTACTTGTTTAAATTTATTTAAAAATAAAGTTTAAATTTTTTAATATTGAAAATTATATATATAAATATATAAGTTTCTGTTTAGAATTAATTCATTGATTAAAATAGACATAGATTAATTTGAATATAAAATTAGTCAGATCATCCATGAGACCCATATTGTTTCATTTTGCCACCTCAACTTCATACCATGGACACAATTTATACACGCACATATACACACAACGGCGCAAGGAAAGTTCAGCAGCAATTATAGCAGAATTAAATTTCTAACCAATCCAACTACACCACTATTAATTCTTCAATAGATATCTTAAATTCTTGCATGTTTAACATGGCCCATGTTCCCACTTTAACGTGAAGACGGTATCATTACCCTAGTTTTAATTTCAGAACCACCAAGATTTTATTTATTTACCATTTCTATTAATAAAAACTCATAAATCTTGCAAAAAAAAAATTAAAAACTAAAGGAGTGAAGATTTGAGAGAAAAATAAATAAAAACAACAAGTTAAGAGAGAGAGAGAGAGAGAGAGAAACAAAAATAAAATAAAATTAAGAATAGTTGTGTAATTTTATAATGTGCACCCCAAAAGCCCTAGTTCCAGATATGGCAGTATAAATATGTGTGTGTGCGCGCACGCGCGCTCTTTTTGAAAGTACAGAGATTATTTAAAATAAAAAAATAATTAAAGATAAAAATAATTTGAAAAGAGAGAAATTGGAGAGAAAATTAATGAAAAAATAAATTTGAAAATAGAGAAAAAGAAAAGGATAGATAAATAAGAGAATAAGGATAGTTGTGTAATTTTGTAATCCATAATTAAAAAGCCTTATTTCTATAATAAGATAAGTACATATTTATATATATATATATATATAATAGAAATGAAATAATGGTATATTAATAATTATACTTGAGTATGCTCAATTTTTATTAATTAACTAAAAGAAACGATGTAAAGTTATTAATTAAAGATAATATTATCAATACCATAGGCAATTGGAATATGAACTGGTGTTCAATTCCATCCTAATTTCTATGTGCGTGTGGAAATATGCTATTTTCTCTCCACACCCATAATTTCACACTCACCACTGCCACCAAACATTAAACCACTCTCCCAAACATAGGCTCTGGCGTTTCTTTAATACCAAACTGACCAACTTATGCTGCGTTTGAATTTTCCCACCGGACCAGCACGCAACTTGTGCACATCATAGACATCTTCATCTCTCTCTTTATGAGTTACGATTCTCATCGTAATAAATATAGTATGAAAACTATACCGCCTTTGTTTGTTTTCTTATTTGGGTGGATAGGAAAGTGGGGTGACTGGAAAAAGTAGGAAAATTATGCTTAGTAATAAGATTTAAAAGAAGGGGGAAATTTAAATTAGCTTAAATTTGAGTATTTTATATATATATATATATATATATATTATATTTAATGTGTAATAATGATTGAATAATACGATAGTATGTAAATTTACACGGTATACATTTATATATGAATGTGAGTGTATGTATAGATAGGAATAGGTGTTTAGGATTTAGAGAATGAGTATAGTGATTGAAAAATAATTAGTAATAAAATGTAAGAGATAGAAAAATTTAAATTAGAATTTTGAATAAAATTTATAAAGTAAAATTTAAATTAAAATTTGAATAAAATTTATAAAATAAGATGTTTGATTTATAAAATTTTAGGTGAGTGTGAATAGTTAAAAAAAAAAAAAACAATGAAACAAACATAGACACAGTATTCTATCCTGAAAACACAGTTCCTGCAGTATATTTGCAGTCATTTTGTAATTTGTATCCCGCTTGGGTTCTGATGTTTGCGAATCATTTTCTTTCTTTGTTTTTCATAACTTTCAAATTAAAACTAAATTGTGAAAGAAAATGTGGCAAACTCAAAAAGGTCCAAAAAGAATATACAGTTTTGTTTTCACTTTAACCACCACAAAATTTACACTACAATAGCTATATATTTTAAAATTTTTCTCAATTTATATCTTACTTTTACACAATTTTTTTAAAAAATATATTCAAAAACACATACCTAAAAATAAATATTAACATGGCGTATATGTATAGTATAATTTTAGATGTTACCCTTACGATTAAAAGAAGCAAAAAAAGTCACCAAAGGGAGGGAAGAAAAAAGACATGTTTTGAAAAAAGAAAGGGTAAGTTTGGTTCTTTATTAAGGTATATAGGAAACTTTTATGATTTGAACTGAAGAAATTTATTTAGTTTGTATGATTTTAATAGGTAAAAAAAATTATTTTTATGTATATTTAATATGTAATAATGATTAGATAATACGGTAGTTTACAAATTTATAAAATATAAAAAATATGAATGTGAGTAGAAAAATTATAGAAATAGATATTAATTTAATTGAAAGTAAGTATAATGATTGTAAAATTATTAATTACTTATAAAAATTAAGACAAAAAAATTAAATTTAAATTTAAATAAAATTTATATAATAAAATAATTAATTTATAAAATTTTTAAACAGTGATAATAATATTAAATTAAAAAAACAAACAAAGCCAGAAGAAAGAGATTAGAAAGTCAGCAAATCAAAGAAAAATTAAAGGCGTAGTGGTCGCACGGCCATCGCCTGCTCTGCCATTAAATGTAGATAACGGGAGTGAATATTCAACTCTGTCATTAAATCGAAAATGCAGTAATCATTCAATGCTGCTACAGATGAGCCCTCATTTAATTCACAATGGGACGTTTGTAGTGTTTCCCAATTCCCAACGCTCACGTCTTTTGTCCTAAAAATAGTTTAACTGGCAGATTATGTTATATGTAAATGTGTATTAATTAATTATATATAGTCTGACTCATGATTACGTGCGTGTGTTCAACAAATGATTTAAAGAATCAGGGCATGATGGTTGTTTGCATCTCACGTGTCTCGGTTCTAAATCTTCTCACGAGGAGCAAACTTTTATCCACGTATACACACCATTTGATATTATCCCTTGTTGCATGGCTTTGTCTGAAAGCAAATTTTGTTTGGAATGATTGGAACAGTGTAAAAATAGAAGAGAAAATGAGATTAAAAAAAAAGGTATTATTTTGATAAAAAATGTATTTAGAAGAAGTTACTTGATGGGTGCAAAATCATTTCAACTTTACATCGAAAATAAAGGCACACACGTAACCATGCATGGAGAATTAAGGATATGAGCCAAATCAAACCATGTTTCAGTTATTCGAACTTGCAATTACTATAAACCATTCTTTTGGTTTTCAAATAAAGTTTGGGGATGTTAATTGAGTTTGAATTTGAATTTTGACTCCTTTTTTTAAATTTAATCTCGTTTCTTGAGTCAAATTTTATATTGAGTTTCAATTTTACAAAAATGGAGTGGATGACATTCACGTAATTATCGAGTTCAATTTACAACTTAGAGGGTGTTTGGCTAAATTTATATTTTATAATTTATAAAATCACGTAACTTTTGAGATATTTTTAGAGCTTATAAGTTTGTAGGTTTTATTTTAAAAATAAGAAGTGTCTGGTTATATTATCTTATAAAATTTTATTAAAATTTATAATTATAATTTATTATAATTTTTTGAAGTAAAAATAATGAAAATAAATTAAATCCTATTAATAAAATATAATTTAAAAATATTTATATTTTTTAATATATAATGTATGAAAATAAGTTAGAAATAGTCAACTCATTTTTAAAAGTTGTAATAACCAACTTATTTACGAAGTGTTTATAAGTTCTAAATATTTTATTTTTAAAATTTATAAATTTTTTTATAAAATAAATTATCAAATAAAAAGACTTTATAAATTTTAAAATATCTTGTAAAATATTTTGATTAGCTTGTAGACTCGGCCAAATATCCCTTTAAGCTCTACTTATTATCATCCCAAGTTAAACCTAGAGGGATCCTCTTGGTATCTGATTCAAGATATGAATGCAGTTTAATTAACCAGCTGTTAAAATTAAAAAAGAAAGACAGACAGACAAACTAGTTAGAAGACATCAGAGGCCCCATGATCATAAATGGTGATATAATGACCACTGACGCCCATTAGGCAAAATGTAGAGGGTGTTTGGCTAACTTTATTTTTTATATTATATAGTTTATAAAATATTTTAAAAATTTATAAATTTTATTTTAAAAATAAATGAGTAAAGTGTTTAGTAAAATTATAATTTATAAGATTTTATTAAATTTTATAATTATAATTGATTATAATTTTTTATATAATAATAATAATAAATTAAATATTATTAATAAAATATAATTTAAAGATATTCGTATTGTTTTTAAAATATAAAATAAAATAGTTTATAAGATATTTAAAAATAAGTTAAGAATATATAATTTATTTTTAAATAATTTAGAAATTTTAAATATTTTATTTTTAAATTTTATAAATTTTTTATAGAAAAAACTATTAAATATTTAATAAAAAATTATAAATTTTTAATTATCTTATAAAAAATTTTAGGAAATGACCCAAACACCCTTTCAATTAGCCTACCGGGTTAAAACCAACGCGGAAGGCTTTGCCGTGCAGCAGCATTAAATTGTCTGCCCGTTTTGTCAGTTAATTACAACAAATTTGAATGGGTTGAGACAACGTGCAGTTATGCCCAAATTGGGGCCTATTCGAGTTCGACCCTGCGGCCTGCACCACCAAATTTAAATTTTTACAACCGTAACTTGGGTCAGATGGAAAACTGTTGGTCGTACAATTATTGCTGTGATTGTTATTATAAGTGAAGTACATATCGTGCGTGGATGTAAACGTCGATTGGGATTCAATGTTGATGTAATAATTTGTAAATTATGTAAAAACAATAAAATTTAAAAATAAAAAAGAATTGTATTGATGGATAATATTTCTGAAGACGTACATGTTAATGGCACAAATATAGCAAAAAAAAAAGAAAAAAATTTGACAAGCAAACGGATTTATTATCCAGCAGACCAGCACGAGACAGTAATGTAGTAAAGAGAAGATATGGTGATGTAATGGAGATAAGGTGGATGAAATATTACAGGGGTAAAGTTTTTGATCTGAACATGGGTAAAGTTTCATCGTCCCTTCTGCAGAGGTTTCTGCCCGAAGGAATGGTAGTGCTGACTTTTCATGAGTGTGTAAATTTTTTTTTATAAATTTTGATGTTTTATTTATTGAAGTGAATTATAATAAAAATATATTTTTTTTAAAATTAAGAAAAAACAAGAAAAAATGATGAAAAAAGTGAATTAAAGTATTTGAGAAGAAAAAGAAAATTAGAAAATATTTAAATAAGAATATTATAGTAATTTTATGTTGTGCAATCAAATTTATGATTTTAATCTTAACATTATATACAGTAAGAGAAGGAATAGATAAAGGAAAAAAATTTTGAAAAAAAAAATAAAATTAGAGAGTGAATGAGAAACAAAAATTTGAGGGAGCAAACTTAAAAAAAAAAAAGTAATACGTAAAGAATTAATAGTAGTTAAATATTATACTTTAAGTAACCAAATCCCTTGTTAGTTTAATATTTGGCATAGATAACAACAACATGCAGTGATAATTGTGTATAATTACATAAATAAATTAATAAAAAAAATGTATATTATTTTTAAAGTTAAGAGTGAAAGAAATTTGAAAATGAGAACAAATATCATGAATTAAAATTAGAAGAAAAGTGATTGAGAAATATATATATATATATATACACACACACACATATATATACACACACACAGAGACACACATAATAAATCAAATTTGAAGAACAAGGATGAAACACATGGAAATTTTGGAGAAAAGTGAGGGAAGAAAATATCTTAGAAATTGAGAATATTTTATTAACTACACTATATGCAACCAAAGTTAGGCCTTACTAATAAAATAGTATCAATAAAAACAACATATTCTATGTGTATACTGTGTATTATAAATTAATAATATTTACACATAAATTTCATATAATTTGTAGAATAGAAGAAGAATGAAAGAAAAACACTTGAAAAAAATTAAATAGATGGCTGTATCATCTATACTATATTACTAATAAACTTGCACACTTTACGTGCATGCATTTTATAAAAAAAATTATATAATTTTATAAATTATAACAAAATATAAAATATTAAAATTTTTCAAAGCTCAGTAATAAAATAAAGCTACTTAATAACATATTTTTTAAAAAGATACAAAGGAAAAATTAGAGATAATATGAAAGATGAGAAAAGAAGAAATCAGATGCTATTTAAAAAAAAGAAAGAAAAAGAATTTACAATGTATAATAGTTATAAAGAAAAAAAACTAAAACAAACTAAAGGTATTTTAATTTATTTTTATTTAAAACTATGAAAAATTTAAATACATTTATTAATATGAGTACTATAGAAAACTTATTAAAATTTCCAAAGTATAATATTATTGGAGATAGAGTCTTAACACATAGCATACATGGTAAGATAATTAGTTATGAAGGGTATTTTTGAAAAATTATTAAAAGACCAAAAATGGTCTTAGCAATAATATATATTACATTATTGAGGATACATGTTCATTTTGATTGTATAATGTAAAATTATACAATTGCCCTTATATAAATTATTTTATTTTTTATCATTTCTTTCTCTCATTGCTCTCCCCACATTCTCTTTCATACATTTATTTTTCATTTTATTTTTGTTATCTCAAATTATATTTTAGTTTTGATTAAATTAAATTTTCTTTCCTTCTCATCTTCTTATCAATTAGGATTTCTATCCCAATCTTTAGCTTCATTCTTTAAATTAATTATAAAGGGTATTTTAAAAATTATTTAGAGACCAAATAAAGGTTTTTAGTAATAATTATATAGAATATATTAACATAATAGTGAGTGGATTAAATTAGTTATATGACTTACACTTAACATTAAATTAATTATGAAAGGTGTTTTCAGAAAGCCGTTAAAAGACCTAATAAGTATTTTTTATAGCAATAATAATAATAATGTAATACAGATATATTTGCTGTTTCCCTAAAAAAATTAAAAACGAGAAGAAAAATAAAAATACAGACACAATTCCGAATAAGTGACTAAATAGTAGGTTCGAGTGGTCCTTAATGTTGAAAAAATAATTAATTCGGGGAGTGGCTAGTCGTATTTGAAAATTTATTTCACGTTTATAAATGCACACCGAATGGTTTTTAATGCCGCTCATTTTTTTTCTTTTTTTTTTTTTTCCTTTGTTTTTTTGAAGTTAAACAGTAATTTTAATATTACAGCTAAATATTAATAATAACTGACAACGACGACTTACAATAATTAACTATAAACAAATACGCGGGCTTAAAAAATAAGCTATTTCTTTTTATTTTTCAATAAAATTATTTTGGCTTTAATTTTTAGCTAAAGTAGTGTTTATAAAAAATTGGTCTCAATCTATATCAATATTTTTTCATGTAATTACTCCATTCATATTAATCTGCTATTATTTTTTGTCTTGATTTAATAATATATTAATTGTCTAACCAAAAAAATGAAACATAAAAGACAGAGACAGTTAATGATAAGTAACTCTTGAGTAGGTTTAAGTGGCCCAAAATTCAGAAAAATTATTAATTCATGGCGTGACCCATCTTGCATGGAATTTAATTATTTTTAAATTGAATGACCACCACGAAATGGTCGTTATTGCTTTCCATTCTTTTTTTTAATAAATTTGAATCCAAATATATAATGTCAAATTAAATACAATTTGTATTATTAAAATAACAATGACCAACGTAAAACTTAAAATAATTAACTAATAAAAAAAATTGAAGCAAAAAGCTATCAATTACATATATATGTATCAATAGCCCGCTGCGCTCTTACAATAATTTACTGCATGTTTTCAAAAATTCATTTTTTCAGTTAAACTAATGCAATATAAAAGTAGTATTTATAGAAAAAGTAATCCACGACATCAAAATATTAATTTAAAATTTGATTAAATACGATTAACATTTTGCTATTTAATAAATCATACTGATTTAAATACAAATTAATCCTATCTTAATAAAAACCACTCTTCATGAACCTAATGATCCACACGAAATCTGACAGAGACTTTCTTATGTAACTGTGGGTGCATATTTTGATCGTGGAGGGTGATTCTTTATGAATTGTTAGGAAAATTAATTCTAAGAAGTATGTCCTGTCCATAACTGGAAATATCATTCATGATATTACTCATCTATTAAGTGATTATGAGTATGCCAAAATAGATCATCTGGAGGGACTTATTAAACGTGAATTAAAATTTAAACACTACATCTAATTAATTCATGTTAAAGTTGTCTCTGCCTTAGGTGTAGTGTTTCTGTCTACTGATTTTCCCAATAATGTAACTAAGGCTGCTTTGGCAAATTTAGACTAAGGAAATTGACACTAAAGAAAAGCCCATCAACAAAATAATTCAAACGAGTAAAATAAAAGTTGCTCACTCTATGTATTTGTAAATTTATTTACAGATTGTAAAATTATTATTATTTAAATAATAAAAATAAAATTATTTAAATTAAAAGTATAAAAATATTTAAAATAATAAAATAAAGAATGCCCAAAAGAATTCGAAAAAACAAAAAAACAAAGAGGCTATGCTTGTTTTATTTCTACCCAACATAAAATGTATGCTTTAGTTATTGCACTTTTAAAATTTTAATTCTTTTACTTTTACACAATATTTGAAAAAATAAACTTAAAAACAAACACATAAAAATCAAAACAAACATGACCAAAGACGTTGAAAGAAAATATAAATTACAATAATGAGTTAAATGAAATGAGAGAAACGAGAAAACGAATAGAATAATAATATAAAAAGAATTAAAATAAAGGTAATTGTTTAATTTGACATTATGCAACAAAAAAATTTATTATTTTTAAATATGATCAAATAATTCACACACACCCCGAATTGTGCAGTACTTGTACTAAGTACTTTTCTACATATAATTGAGGAATACTCATTAAAATTTTGTGGAAATAAGACAAGGGATCATATTCTATGTCACGTTGTAAAGCAATGTTGTGATTAATCTCTTGTTGCATTTTTCCATGATGGTTTTTAATGGTCACATAACCATATGCCGCAAAAACAAGGCTCATTTACTACATTAGTCTATGCCAAGTTCAGAAGAACTAAATCATATGTACACTCTTTATGCATTTGTACCTAAAATTTTAAATAGAGTTTTTTAATTGCACACATATAGTTATATTATCATCATCATCATTATTATTATAATGCAAATATTATAAATTATATTACATGTAAATATATTTTATAACTTATGAGTACATAAAATACTATATTATTTTATTCATAATAATAAAATATAAATTTTCTATATTTTAATCATAAAAAATAAGCCATTAAAATTTTATAAAATGAGAAAAGAAAAAAAGTCTAAGGAAGAGGTCAAATAAGAAGAAATAAAATAGATCAAATTTAGTTGGAATGGATGGACAGCAATATATAGAAGTAAAAATAAAAAAAATAAACATAAAAGAACATCTTGGTCTTTTTGCTTAGGGAATAAAATTTAATTACTATCATATATTTAGACATGATAATTAGTATTGGATTCATAAAAAAAGCTAGTGACCTTTTTCTCATGCTTTGGGTCCGCAATCCCATTCAAAATATAAACACAAATTCTCTTGGGCTTGTTCTTCAGCCCAGAAGATAAGTCTTGGAACTAAAATCAAGACTGTCCACCCATTGGATGAATACTCTGGTTATGTTTGGTTTCATTTTTACAATTAAATATGCATGCTTCGATAATTTGATTTGTTTGGAACAAGATTTTGATGGGTTGCGGATCCATCACAATTATGCCCAAGAATATTTTAAAATATAAAATTTTTATTTAAATTTAAATATATTTTTTTTTCTCATATTTACATACACAGACACAACTATTTAAAATCCACTCATTAAACATAATTACAGTTAAATTGATATTCATACACGCGTGCACGCACATTCTCTCGCATTTGCATGTATTCATACCTTATGAAACTTACACACGATCGCAATATCTAATCACTATTACATATGTTATAACATACATGCTCAAATTCAAACAAATTTAAACTTTTATTTCTGTTAAAAGTTTACAATCAAACATTATCGTTGCCATCAAGCAGTCTTGTTTTTAATAATAATATAGTATAAATGGATAAAGAATTTAAAAAAAAAAAAGAAAAAGTATAATAAATTGAAATTAGTAAGTGGACGAAATAAATAAAATTAAGAGAGAAGAATGGAATTGTAATAAGAAAAGTATAAATGATATTTAAGTAATTATGAATTGTGCAATTAGAACTTCTTTGTTTGCTTAACATAAAGTATCGACATAGATCAAATACATAAAAATTAAACTAGAAAAGAGAATCGGGAAACTTTGGGAGAAAACATATACAACAATAATAATCTAGAATGAGGGCAAATGGTGGCAAAGTAAAAGAAATAAAATAAAAGGAATTGTGATATTTTAATATGTGCAAACAAAAAGCTTTATACCGAAAATAATATAATCAATTTGATAGTGATATTATTGTCTTCTAATATGTGTTTTACCACATTAATGATGCTTGAACACCTGAGGAAGATGTATTTTTTGTTGGCGATGTATGAAAGGTTATCCATATACAAGATATAATAACCAATTATGGTTATTCTAATTTAAAAATAATCTCTTTGCCTATTTATGCTAAATTAATAAAATTTAGGCTTGCAATTGCATTGCTGAAATGGCTCATGGCTAACACTTCGATTGGCATATTGTCGCTTAAAATTTTGTATTAGGCAATTATAGCATGCAAGCATTGGAGTTGCAAATTATAATTATAAAAATACACACATTTTAATCATTATATTTTTAAAATTTTATTTATCTCTCTTATTTTTATACAATTCTAAAAAAAAAAAAAATTAAAAATATACGATTAAAACGAACATAAACAAAATTGACAGTAGTTATTGATACATATTTGATCCATCTTTTAATGTTGCAGCTTCGTTGGGTAAATAAAATATCATTCCCACCATAAATATAATCGTTCCGTCACGTTATATTCTCGAGTGTGAAGCATGAAAGTAACAATTATTTTTAGACAGACCAATTTAATGAATATGATTGGGCTAATAAAAATGACATGGTATGTAAAATTACAATTTCACTAACTTATTAAGATGGGATTGCAGTGAATTATGTTAACAAGTTCGATTTTCTTTAATTGATTTAGTATTCATATTGTTACTATTGTATGTAAAACTATTCAACTATTTCATGACTTTTACTTATACATAAATATTTAATCACATCTATGTTTGACTATCCTTAATTTTTCTCACGATGTGATTCAGATATATTCCCACTTTTAAAAATTATATACTTTTCTATTTTTTTTGAAGACCTGAATCCATCAAGTTACAGTATACGTAAAATTAAATATACATAAAAAAGTATAGGTAAAATTATGGATTCAAATTCAACCATTACAATTTTGAAAACAAACCCGAAACATCTGTTCACTAATAATACTTTATAGTCCAAGCCAATGTAATTAAAACTAGTGATTAGAAGTGCACTCAATGCATGCCTGTAATAACTTATGAAAATAAATTAATCATATTTTTAAATGTAATTTTTGTGTCATTCATAAAATAAGAAAAAATAAATTTGAAAAAGATAAGTTGAAAAATAAATTTCAGGGATAAAATTGCAAAAAAAAAAAAAAAAACTTAAAGTCCAAATTGAGGAAAGGGGGTGAAATAAACAAACATTAATTAAAGAAAGCAAGAAGAAAACTGAAAACATGCAAGAAGAAAGGAAGTAATAGTAATTTGATGTTGTGTGACCATAACGTGATTTGTACAAGTAAAAGTAGGATAGTAAATTTATTTATAAATTATAAATTATTATAATTTAAGCAACACAAAAAATTATTTTAAAATTAAAGTATAAAAAATATTTACAAAAAAATAAAGAAACGTTAAAAAATTTTGAAATGAAAGGAAATTTGAGAAAATCGCATAAATTAAAATAGTTAGTTAAAAGAATAGAGAGTAAGAAAATAATATAAGAAATAAAAAAGTTTTAAATTAGAATAATTATATAATTTTGCATCATGCAACTATAAAATTTTATTAATTTAATATATTGTATAGATATTAATAAAAATTACACTCCATGTATGTGTATAATTTTTAAAAAATTCTTAATTAATTCTAAGACAACAATACTCAAAGTTTAAAATTTCATAAAATATTTTACAAAAAGAAAAAAGAAGATAGTTATTAAAGAGATAAAAATTTAGAAAGAGGGAAAAAGAAAGTGTTAAAATAGTTGAAATATTTTAAAGTTTATATTTTGACACATAAAAATTATTATTGTAGGGATCGCATGCTTAATGTGTTAAAAATTTTATAACAAGAAAAAAGAAAGAAGATAATTACTAAAGAGATAAAAGAACAATAGGAATAAAAATGCAGAGAATGAAAATAACAAAAGAATAGAGATAATTTAGAAACTTAACATTGTGGAACCACACTAATTTAATAAAAGATCATTATGTAGATTAACATCATATACAAAAATTTTATTAAAAGGAAAAAGACATGAGATATCTGTTCCAAAAATAAAGAAGGATAATAATAAAAGAATAGAGTAAGTTAAAAAGTTAACATTGTGGAATACACTAATATAAAAAAAATAATTATATAAATTAACTCTAAACAACGGAAAGTTTGGTATTAACAATAATATATGAGTATAGATTTAGGATCAGATATACCCTTAAGTTTCTGGGATAGTAAGTAATTTTGGCACATTCAATTTATATGCTCAAATTGATATGATATAAAAATAAAATAATTTTTTCTTTAATTTATTTATTATATTTTAGATTAGTTTATTTAAATATCTAATTAATACGTATGTAGAAAATATTACAAGTAAAACAGAAATAAAAATAAAATAATAATAATAAAAGTCAAAATGTTTAGTATTAAATTGAATAGAAAATATTTATAAATTTATTTAATATAACTATATTAAAATTACATGAATTAAATTGAAAAGAGGTAAATATATATATGTACATGTTAATTCACTTTTTACAAGCGAAGACTTACGTTTGGCTTTAAAAATCAAGATCGTTGATTACAATTGCTTCATGACGTCAATAATTATGGTCTGTGCAAGAATGAATTACTTAACGGCAATTGTTTTTTTTTAAAAAAGGAAATTAAATAATTAGGGCAGTAGTGTGAATCCGACAAATCCCGAAAATCATTACATTAGTGAAGAAAATTAAGCGAAAGGTCAAACCTCACCAAATCGGCAACCAATGAGAGGTGCCACCCCTCGGCCACAGAAGCAGGCAGCGAACCCACCACAGGCGGAGGACGAGGGCACCGGGGAGCCCCTTCTCCGGCCCACCGCCGTGGGCGGAGGTGTCAGCATCGGGGGCGGGCTTCGCAAGAAGGCGGTCGGAGTTAGGTCCTGGCTGCTGCTGGATTCGTCTGGCCAAGACCAGGTGGAGGAGGCTGGAAAGCACTCTATCATGAGGCGAACCGGGCTACCCGCACGCGATCTCCGGATCCTCGATCCGCTGTTGTCGTATCCGTCGACTGTGCTGGGCCGTGAGCGTGCCATTGTTATCAACCTGGAGCATATAAAGGCCATCATCACGGCCCATGAAGTTCTGTTGCTCAATTTTAGGGACCCCTCAGTGATTCCCATTGTTGATGAGCTTCGGAGGAGAATTTTGCGCCATCATCAGGCTATCAAATCTCAGGTCTTCCTTCCCTTTCTTTTTTTGTGTAAAACGCATGGTGGAAAGCTTCGATGTTATTTTTTATTTTGAAGCTTTAGGTGTTAGTATAACTGCATCTTATCTTGCGTTTGTGTGCGTGCAAAGATGATTTTTTAATTAAATATTTGCTCGTTTATATGAGTTGGTCTTAGTTCTTTGTATAAGAACTAATTGGTCATTCTTTCTCGGCAGCTCACTCTTCATTTGTCTTAGGGCTATGAATTAATTTTTGATATCTGTCCAGCCTTTTATTCTATGCTCAATTGTAATGGATAGAAGCTGTAAGGGGTGGGGGTAAAGAGTTATTACGTTACTTTATCAGGTGGGGAATTTGAGGGGGTGAATTGCAATTTAACCTTCAATTATTTTATGCTCTAAAGAAAAAGGGGCCTATGCTCAATTGTAAATTTGAACCTTGAAGATGTTGAATGCAGCTTCGTCAGCTTGTACTTCAAGCTGCCCTTGAATTTTTTATCTGGATACTTCAAGTGATATTTGGCCAGTTGTGGAGATGTTGCGTTTGATAGCAGTTGTTTTATTGGACCTCAGCTGTTTAGTTTGTTAGTTAAAACAGATTGGTGAATAAGGGTTTACCGTGCATGTGCTTGATGCAACTGTGAGCGAGTGGGTGTGTGTGTGTGAGAGAGAGAGAGAGAGAGAGAGAGTGAAGTTGCAATGTTTCAGTCACTACACGGCAAAGCAAAAGTCACACAAGCATACTGAAAAAGTTTGAAATATTGGGAGCATAATCTAACCTTACAACATAGGGCAAAGCATGCATAGATAATTTTTATGGTGGTTCTCCCGAGTGCACGTTTATGAGCCAGGGGAATTGGGTTCAAATTGAAACTCTAGCAAGTTAGGTGTTGATTTGGCATAATTCAAGGGCAAGTTGCCTAAGGTTCTTTTTATTTTCCTTTTCCTAGTTAATTGATATAATGAGTTTTTGGTTGTTTACTAATGTGATGTTTGATTTTCTCCAGTAAAGGACATCTGTTGATTTTTTTTTTTCAAAGTGTGACCAGCTCTTCTTGGAAGAGTGCACGCTTGTTGTATGCGAACTTTTGCATGCATATATTGTGGTTAAGCTTCATTTATATGTAATGAGGTGAAGTGATGGTTATTAAGGAAGCTGGAGATGGGGAGAATGCAAACTGGACAAACTTGTATGATTTGGAAGGGTCTCGATCAACACCAACAAGTCCTAACTATACTAAGAATTTCCCGAGCAAGGAAGAGGCTGGGAATGCAGAAGGGAAAGAACAATACGGAGAGAATCAAGACGGTCCGAAGCTACTTCCATTTGAGTTTGTTGCATTGGAGACATGCCTTGAAGCTGCTTGCAGTTGCTTGGACAATGAAGTATAGAATTCTTATTCTCCATTTACTCTGTTCAAAATTCAATTTGTTGTCATTTTTGCTTCTACAAATCTGTCAATGTTTCTTTTTCTCTGATCTCAAGCTAGGCAAGGACACTGGAGCAGGAGGCTCATCCGGCTTTAGATAAACTGACTTCAAAAATCAGTACTCTCAATTTGGATCGCGTGAGACAAATTAAAAGCCGTCTGGTTGCTATAACGGGACGTGTTCAAAAGGTTGAATAGGGTTTTTGTTATCTTTCTCTGCAAAGCCCTTTTCTACTATAATCATTTGATTTAAAATGAATTTTTGATTAACTTCAGTTTGTTAAAGTCTTGAAAATCTAGAACATATATTTTAGTTGAAATTCTCTATAATGCTTTTAGTAATCTAAACTGATCGTTAATGGTTTTTTCTTAGTTTGTTGGCAGGTGATATTTGCCTATGCTAATTGAAATGCTAAGTTTGGAGGCTATATTGGATGGGGGTGGGAAGATGTGTGTTTTAGGTGTGAAAATACAAGAATAGTACAAAAGTAAGAGATGGAGAGAACTATTTTGATTGATAGAATAATTGGAAAGTGTGTGTGTTTTGATAGGATGAAACTTGTAAAACACAGTGAAAAGTCCTATATTTTTTTATTTATGATGAAAATTTTGAGTGGAAACACTGCAGAAGCATCGATAACGTGCGCATATATAACTGAAAGACGTGAAAAGATCAAATGTATCTGTGGATATCTGATCAAGATTATAAAATATTTTTCTTTTGATAGATTCCTTCTTCCTTCAAATTGTAATGTTTGTTTTCAAATTTTGGTCCCTAAAAACACACACTCAATCATTACAATTTTTAAAATTTTATCTCTCTCTCTCTCTTACTTTTACACAATTTTCTTCTTGTAGAATAACAAACTATGTTTTGGCAACCAATTTAGCAATAATATTATTTAGTTGAACCTAATTGATTCCTCACTGATTTCAGTAGTTGTAGCCCTGTTTGAGATGTTATATTTTTCTTTCATATTTATTTTTTTGACCTGAATTATCAGGTGCGGGATGAGTTGGAGCATTTGCTTGATGACGATGATGATATGGCAGAGATGTATCTAACTGACAAACTGCAAGAACAGCTAGAGAATTCCACTGTTTCTTCCTTGAATGAGCAAGATGGGTTGGATGAAGAAGTTAGCACAAACATGGATGATAGGCATGTGAAACCAATGCGTTGCAATGATGCATAATACTTATTTTAGACCGTGAGTGTACAATTAATGATTCATTTGTTGGTTAAATGTGTAGGACACCTGCTGAAATAGTGACAGAAGACAATGAAGCTTCCATCATTTCTGATACTGATCTTCAGCAAATCAACAACCGTAGGGAGCAAATGTTTGGTGGCCCTAATACTCTCAGCAGAGGCAGTCATGGGACCCGTACTAGTACACACAGTGCTATAAGCAAGGACCTTGATGTCGAGGAACTTGAGATGCTGTTGGAAGCATATTTTGTACAGATAGATGGAACCTTGAACAAGTTATCCACTGTATGTAACTCTCTTCTATCTGCTTGCTGTCTCATCTACAATGATAAAGGTCTACCTGTTTTCCAATTTTCTTGACACCTAGCATTACTGCTGATATGATTAAGAGTGGGGGCTGTGCCAATTTCAGATTATGCACTCAGAACAAGTATGGTCAAAATAAAATGGAGGAACGCTAAAGTTTACGTGGTTTAGCTAATAGCCTGGCTCCACGGGACAATGTAGCTTTATTGTATTGTTATGGTTGACAACATATATATACATAGCCAAATAAATAACCGTCACGCTCATTATCCAAACTAGCATCAATGATGCACTCATTGTGTTTGCATATTAATCATCTTAATTGAAAATTAACTTTTTTGAACGGGGTTAATTTGGGAAATCAATTAAAATACCAAAAATAGTTATTATGAGGCCGTTATCTATTATTAAATAGCATAAATAAGGACAATAAAAGAAATTCACATTGTGTCAACTAAAATTTTTAGTTTAGGGGTCAAACACTTTATATATAGAGTATAGGTACTTTCATGATGCGACAGTTTTGTTATGTTACTAGGTAGCGGTCTTCCTGTAACTGGTAACTGCCTCTCTATGATTGATAATGAGAGGATAAGAATGGCATACCTGAGTTTGGGAATGACTGACTGGGTCGATTTACGCATTGTGGGCCGACTGGCTCAAATTGGGGTTAACTGCCTCATGCTGGGTCGTCTGTCTCATTGTAGACCGATGAATGACATCCTCATCCATGGCTGGCTGTCTCATTTTGGGCTCGTGATGGTCGACTAGCAGGCTTTACGTTATTAACGACATATCAACTGCTGTTTAGCTTTCCTAGGAATTTTGGTTTTATGCTGTTCCCTGAGCGTTCTTATGGTATTAGATTTTTTTGTCAAGTTCCATTGGTAAGGTGCTGACACTCTGTATATGCCTTGGATACTCTGTGAAGCTGCGGGAGTACGTTGATGACACCGAAGATTACATCAACATAATGCTGGACGACAAGCAAAATCATCTGTTGCAGATGGGAGTGATGCTAACAACAGCGACTCTTGTTGTGAGTGCTTTTGTGGTGGTGGCTGGGATTTTCGGCATGAACATCAGAATCGAGCTTTTTGACGACGGAGTACATGGGATGACGAGGTTCCTGTGGACTGTCGGAGGAGGCTCGGCGGGCGCCGTTTTCCTCTATGTGATTGCAATCGCCTGGTGCAAGCACAAACGGTTGCTCGAATGACTTGAGTACTGGCGAACTGAACTATGAATATGCTTATGTAGTTTGTATGGTATCAGATGTGTGACCGTGTAAACATCTATCTTACCTTTTCCTTCGAAACTGAAAACAGCTGAAGCTTGTTTGCATGAAATAATTTGTATTTGGGGAAAATGATGGGAAAGACCGTGTTAAGACAGTCAAGTAGCAAATTTACCACAAAGAATTGAAAATTTACCAATAGGCATTGCCCAAGTTTGGTGACACTCTGAGTATTATGATATATGCATATGAGAATTAAGCGTGGGACTTTCGTGTCCAAACTTTCTTTATTTTGAATTAAATTAAAATTTTGTTAAATAATATATTTAAATTTAAGTTAAACTTAGTGTGTGGAAATTTATCAAAATTGTGAACCAAACATGGCCTTCCAGTTTTCAGAAATAATCAGCGGCGCCCATTCAAATGTGTCATAGAAGTGACACTTTCTAATATGATTCAAATGTACGAATCGAAATCTAATAGGAAATTAATAGTTTTAGATTAAGCTTTCGTGTGGATTGAAACAGATTGAACTCGCCAATACTAGAAAAAAATGGGATAATTTTAAGCTACCTAACAAGTTGATACATGACTCCATGAATATATTTAAAATAATTTAACAAATATTTATATAAATAAAAAATCAAAACAAATTAAATAAAATAAAATAATAAAGTGTAAAAAGTTACAAATTCAAGCTCTTAGTATTAATTAAACTAAACTTAAAAAATCTTACTTTCTTAATGGCTTGCGTCGTCGCTTGTCTACGCTCAGCAATTTTATTCGTCTATTTCACATCGTCAATCTTCATCTCACACATTCAACTTTAAACAAGTTGGATTTTGCAAAGTTTTGTTTAGATTAGATTGTTGTTACACTATTTTAAGCAACTCGTATTCAAATTTCAAGTAAGTTGAAAGGTTTTGTATATATAATAATTTTTTTAGAAGCAAACACAACCAATTCTTAGAAAAAGATTAACAAATATATTTCTTTTATCCAATATTTTCACGTTCTCTTAATAAATTCTACTTTTTATGTAATTTGAAAAGAAATAAATTTTGATAAGTAAACATTATTTAAAAATAAATAAATTTAGTCGTTGATTTAAAATGATCGATAATGTTTTGTTATTAATTTTGATGTATAAAATTTGTTTTGATAATAGTTAATTATTATAAAGTAAAAATAAATTTGTTTTAATAGATGAGTTAATGAGTTAAGTATGCGTTAGATTCAAATCAGATTATTTTGAGCACAGATAAGCGCACGAAGTCCGGGCGTTAAATAGGCGTCAACCCGTGCCACCGTGGCACCCTTTCCCACCCCAAATGGCCGAGGACATCATCCTAGACTCAAATTTCGAGCGACTTTGGTAGCCAATCCAAGAAGAGAGAAACAGTAGTCGAGGCGGGCCAATGGGCAACTCCGAATCGTCTTCCGACGATCCCCGCTATGCCTCCGCCACTAGGTTTGTCGTTATCTACTGTGCCCGTAACGATTCATATGTGCAGTTAATAAATGCCTATCGAATTGTGACAATTGCAGGGCATTTACTCCCAAGGAATTGGAGGACTTAAAGTTACTCTACGTATCTCTTGCTGCCCAATCCCAAAGCAACGGGAAATACGTATCACCTAATGTTTTCAAGGTCCCTTACTTCTCTTTTCTGAAAACCTTCTTCGTTATTATTTTTTTCCCCGTAGCTTAAGTGATTTTTCGATGGTCCTTTCTTATGAGCACGAGCTTTGTGTGTATAGGTGTATGTTGGAATTGAGGGGCCTCTGGGGGATAGGGTTTTTGATTTGGTTACGCAGAAACGCAAGGATCAAAAGCTTACTTTTGAAGACCTCGTTATTGCTAAGGTAAATTTGAGGCTTTTTCGTTTCTTAATCACAGATAACGTTTGAAGATTTGATTACATCAGAATTGCCTCTTCATATTTTAGGGGACCTATGAGAAGGGAACTAAGGAGGACATTGAAGAGTTCATTTTCCAAGTGCTGGATGTGTCAGATGATGGCATTGTGGGGAGGTAAAATGAGAAATTTCATTTTTTGCAATTCTATCAGGGGTACCTTTCTTTTTAAGACATTATATATTATTTGCATTCTGGTAGGTCTGACCTTGAAGTCGTTTTAACTTCCGTGCTTGATAACCTATTTCATCAACAATACTCTGAGCCTGAGGCAGGATCTCGCCAAGAAATTATTGAGGCTTTCACCAATGCTGCAAATTCTGGTAGTGATAGCATGTCCTTTGAGAATTTTCAGAAATGGTGTAACCTTCTTCCAGCAGTCAGGAAATATCTGGGTAGTTTGCTGATGCCCTCTGATGCAGGTTTGTGGTTGATGCTCTCTCTCTCTGTCTATATATATGTGTGTGTGTGTGTGTGTGTGTGTGTTCATCGTGTAACGAGTTTTTGGAGTAGTAAGGTTTCTGCATTAATATTTTGATACTCAGGCATCTGGAGCATAAGAATGCTTTATTGGAGCTGAGATTCAACATCTTCATATTTATGTTTAATTTTTCGTTGCATCTACTTTAGTCGCGTCTGAATGTACAAGAACAAGGTTTTCTTTCCAGACAAATATATGTTCATGAACATGAATCATCTGATTACTTCATGTGCTACCGACTCTGATGCTTACTTCGCCTATTGCAGCAATTCAGAAAAGTAGCAAAAATATGTGGGTAAATATAACCAACATAATGATATATTTCTCCTTGATCATGGTAGTTACATGGTTCTAGTTTGTCAAAAAGAATTTTTATGTTATTCTTGAGAAGGGATGTATATATATGGTAGTCTCTGAGTAAGAGGTGTGAGATTGAGTGGATGGCAACATTAACTCAGTTGTTTTCAGTAAAAGATTACCTTTTGATTATCACCTGGTTGATGTTCTAGATTCCTTTTTATAGGTTCTCAATTACCTCGGCTACAGCAGCTGGACAATATAGATCCTAGTCAAATTTTGCTGAGGAAGGAATACACATGGCATATTGCTGGAGCACTGTCCCCTAATGAACTGGACGAATGGAAACTTTTATATCATAGTGCTGTTCATGGACAGAGCTTCAACACATTTTTAGGCAATATACAGTGAGTAGCTTGTCTAAAACGTCCTGCATATTTGCTCGTGCTCTCATACTTTGGATATTTTTCTATAAGCAAGTATTAGTTACATGGGTAGAGAAATGCTGCAAATGCTTGGCATGTCTATTTTCTCAGATTGGTGTTTTCAACTGAAATTTGTGGCTTAGAAACTTCAATCTCTGCAATGTCCACCCAAATTCCAACTAGAAATGACATCAAAACTACCAAGGTCTTGCCATGCGTGCAGATTTATGTGGATGCCTCTGCTGTGATATTTAATAATACATCAGTTTCATTTGTGTGGAATTTTTGTGGCATTTAAAACGTGTGAATCCTGAAAGTTTTGTATTTCTATGTCAGTTCCTAGGTTGCTGCGTGTATCTTTTAGTAGGGGATGGAATGGGTAACTGTTGAATTGAACTGCAGAAATGATGGGCCGACAATACTGATCATCAAAGATAAAGAAGGTTATATTTATGGAGGCTATGCGTCACAGCCATGGGAAAGGCATGCTGATTTTTATGGGGATATGAGATCTTTTCTTTTTCAGCTCTACCCGAAAGCATCAATTTTTCGGCCTACTGGAGCAAACCATAATTTACAATGGGTAAGTGCTTGAAATTTCTTGTGCAGTCAAGCATTCCAATAATCAGAATTGAGAGGCAGCGATTACTGTATTTCATGATATACATAAAAATTCAAGATGCCTGAAAAATTACTCTAGGAATGGGGTCTGCTTTATCTGCTTTTGCTTGCTAGATATATGCTCATGATCTCAGGTCTAGATGGTGTAGCGAGGTAAACTCTGCACACACACACACAAACATTGGTTTGAAAATTGTCATCTGATTGCTCGTTTGGTATTTCTTTGGCTATGTTTGTTTTCAAATTTCACACCAAAAAATACACAGTACAATTCTGGCACTTTTAAAATTATATTTTTATCTCTCTTATTTTTACACAACTTCTAATAAAATTACACTTAAAACACACACCAAAAAACTAAAACAAACAAAACCTTTGCAATTGGTGTTTCTCTTTGTTTTTTTATGAAGAATTGACTGATAATGGGTTGATAAATGGGCAGCGTCCAATTAACAATGCGGTCATCACATGCCTTCTTCTTTCTACCCCTTCATAATAGAAATCTAAGTGCAAGAAGATCAGGAGACCCACTTAAGTGTTAAAATAATAGGTGAGTTTCCCAAGCTTCTGGGTTGAGTGTTCTCAGTGTTATCTGTGCTTCTCAAAGTGGGCTCAAATAAAGAAATCCTGCGTTGAACTGTTGTGATAGTCTCCGCTCCAAATAGGGAGGAGATCAGTGGCCTGACAGCAGTAGTGATGGCCGTGGTCCCTGTGCTAGGTTTTCTTAGGGGATTGAGTTGGGATTTTACTACCACCTCCGCTCACAAGATCACCTCACACGAGTTCAACGCACAACTTTACTGCTTTGCCGAGCTACGAAATGTTCTCATAGAACCGTGGAACAAATTAATAATCTATTAATTTCCAGTCTATACGTGGTCATCCATTACCTTGCATAAAGGGAATGCACCCTCGCCCCATGAATTGGCATCTCGCTATGTCAAATGATGCTTTTGTAGTATGGCTCTTCAGGTGATTATGGTGGCAGTAACAGTCCAAAACTCAAAAGTCCAAATTCACGTCCTATGTTTCTTTTCAAATTTTGGTTCCTAGGAATGCATTTAATTATTATATCTTTTAAATTTTCTCTTTCTTTTTAGTAAATTTTTGAACAAAAATACTTAAATACACACTCTAGAATTGGCTATTTGGGTGGAAGTATAAACTCCTGATCTTACTTATAGACCGACCATTTCTTGGCTTTATCTGTTCAAATGATATTGAAACTCAAAATTTCTTCCGTGGCAGTGTGCTGTTAATTTCAGTTCAGAGAGCATTCCCAATGGAATTGGTTTTGGAGGGCGAGTAAATCATTTTGGGATGTTTCTTTCAGCCAACTTCGACCAGGGGCATACCTTCGCCTGCACAACATTTGGTAGCCCATGCCTATCAAAGACTAGCCGAATATATCCAGAAGTGATTGAATGCTGGGGTGTGGTTCCAAGAGCTGATCAAAGTAAACCAGGAGTTAAAGGTACGGTGCTGGAGAGGTTTAAGGAGGACCGGCATATGCTTAATATGGTGGGGCTAGCAAATTCCAGTGAGTAAGCTAAAATATCATCTTCTCTCTTTTATTGCTGCTCGTTAGTCATTCTGTCCAAGGTTGCTTCCTCCGATGATTACTGTAGTTTTGTGTACAAATATTGAATATCTACTCTTACATCCTGAAAGGTTATTTTGTTCATGTTCGTACATACGAGTTCAATAGATTACTTGAATTCAATGTGTTGCAAACAAACATCAAAGGTTTATTCAGTGCATTGGGCTTGACGAAATTGCACCTAAGACTTTTATACATAGTGGGTCTTGGGGTATTTAGGCCATCTTTTATTTTCTTGCACGAACTGAATGCTAAATGAGATTTCGATGGTTGTTTGCTTTGAAAAGCTCGGCTTAGTTTAGAGTCAAATTATGGTGGGAAAAAATTTAGAAATATTTTGTAAAAGTAACAGATAAAACTAGATAAAAATTGTTATTTTGTTAAATGCTATTTTTGCAATTATATATTTTAGTGAGAGTCAAATTGTTCATAATTTGCTCGCATTGATTGGATGTTAATGTTTGTTAGGAATAATAATGGGAGAGAAAAATTATAAATGATATAAAAATAAGAGAACACATTATTTTATTATTTTGATAATTAGTATATTGAGAGAGTATATGTTTTAATAATATAAGAAAAGAAATTATTAGAATATAAACGTAGCTTCAAAACTTTGATTGAAAGAGAATCCATTACTAGGCTATGTTTGTTTTGCAATTTTAGATCTAAAAATACATTATATTTGTTTTAAATCTTTATCTCCTTTTCTTTATTTTTTAAAAACCACCTAAAAACACAACAAACATAATCTATAATTTCGCGTTTCTTTTCAATCACTGAAAATTCACACCTTATATTCACCCTTTTTGTTTTTACATTATTTTTTAAATTTTAACAGTTCTATTCGAACAAAGTTTATATTCAATCCAGCAAAAGCCTTTGGTTATGTTTGTTTTGTTTCTACCTCAGAAAATAAGTAGTACAATTCTTATAATTTTTAAATTTTATTTTTTTCCCTTGTACATAATTTTTTTAAAAAATAAATTTAAAAATACACATTTAAAAAAACCAATACAAACATAACTTCATGTTTCGCAACCAAAAAAGTACTTAAATTTAACAACAAATTTATAGTGGTTCAACTCACTTAATAATGCAAACTTAGATTCGAATGTGTCCTGCGCCATTTTTTGGAACGTTAACACTTATCTTATACCACATGACAATGTTCTGTACCAACCAAGTACGGCATTTCTATGTTTAACAACACAGGTCTAAGTTCTTACAAAAACAATCAACCATTTGAGAATTCCCACATCAATATACATATTTAATAAACCAAACAATCCGATATAAATTTTCATCCATCAAAATTCATTTGAACTATCAAAAAAATAATCTTTTTTTTTATCTCTTCCTCTTTGCTTTTAAAATATTCTTAAATTACGTATACATAAAAAAAAATGTTTGCTTTTAACTTCTAAAAGTTAGCAAAATTTTGAGTTATACCATAACAAAATCGGTAAAGTAATTACATTCATAAAAGCCAACAACGAAATTGCATATTATAAATCTGGGTTACAAAGAGACAATCTTCAACATGATTAAATTTCACACCGCAAAGGGTAAACTATTGTCAGCAAGTTTCAACATACGAGCATTGACGCAAGCCGGTAAGTAAACAGAGCATCAAATTGAAAATGTGGTGATCTCAAAATCTTTTAACACGTTAATCAAAATGTTTAAATACCCAAAAATGCAAATTCTAGAAGTACTTCGGACATCATTTCCCAAAACTGAACGCAAAGAACAAAGAAACTCATCTTTCTCAGTATCTCCTGCCACCTCCCCGGCCATAGTTCGCGGGCGGAGCAATACCGATCGGTCCCTGGTCCTCTCTGAGGACGACACCGGGCAGATCCTTCATACCGAGCGACTCCAGCAAATCCACCGTCTCCTGGTCTACCTCGATGCGGTCAACCTTGATGGCCGACTCATCGGGCACGAAATCCATGCGCCGCTCACGCTCCTCCTCCTGCAACTTGAGCGAGATCCCGCGGACTGGACCCTTCTGGATACGCTTCATCAAATGAGTGGAGAACCCCGCTATCTTGTTGCGGAGACGCTTCGAGGGGATTATGGCCACCTCTTCGAGAATCTTCTTGTTGGTGTGGAAATCCAGCGTCATCTTCGAGTAGTAACGCTCGATCACTTGCCGGGAGGATTTCTTCACGGTCTTTGTTCGGACCCTACCCATCTTCTTGGCAGCGAATTTGGCAGCGTCGGCGGCGGCGGCGGCGGCGACGAGGGGAGACGAGTGCTGCTAGGGTTTGGGACGAGAAATAATAGTTGGGCTTCTGATATATAAATGGTGGAAATTTTTGCTCTTGGTGCCGCTTTTGTTTCTTTATATCAAAATGACCCATAAAATTTTTATTGAGATTAATTTTTTTTTCCCTGTATTATATTATTTTCCACCCTTTTTTTCAGGTAACACAGCGCACAGATCGCAAGCAAAATGAATAATAGCCCATTTTTTAAATTGGAAAAAAAGAGCAAAAATTGTAACCAAAATGAATAATAGCACATTTTTTAAATGGAAAAAAAAAAAGAGTTATTAAATGTACTATACGCAACTAAACCCTCAAAATTTCATCATTGCGGTGTGTAATTTTTTAGGCTATGTTTTGATTCAAAATTTGTATCAGACAAAGCCTTAAAGTAATGTAAAAGTATTTTAGTAATTGAGTGGAATATTTTAATAATAAATAGAAATCATTTACTTGAAAATATACTAAAATTTTGAAAATAACTTGGTTTTATATTCGGTTAAAATCTGTTTAAGTATAAACGTTAATTATAAAACATTCTTTAATAAATTCAATGTATATATAAATATAAATATATATAATATTTTATTCACTGGTACTATTTATAAATAGTCGACACATTTGCTTTCTTCAATTTATGACTTTTTTAAAATTATATTTAAAACCAAAAATTTGCTCCATTTATAATTTGTAATAAATATTTATTATGCTAATGAGATCATACATATTTGCTACGTTGATTTATTATTAAAATTGAAATAATTAATAAAATATTCAATGAGCCGATCATATGAGATTTTGTTTGAACAAAATTCGTATGAGTTTAACCCATAATATTATAACAAAAAATATATAATTTTATAAAATATTTATTTAAAATTATATCAATTTTTTTTACTTACATATATATATAAATAAATATTTAAAATTTAATTTCAATCCATTCATAATTAAATTAATATTCACACGAACATGCATATGTCCATATATTTATATTTTAAAAATTTTATATACAATAATATATATTATATATAAATCTTTAAACTCAATACATATATATATATATATTATATATATATTTATATTTCAAAACATATTTATTATTTTTATAAATTATTATATCAATTAATTATTATTATATATTTTATATACATATTTAAAAAAATTATATTATTCAGTATTTAAAACTTTTTTCGTCACCAACCTAAAAACAATTATACCTACTGTAACATCATTTAAATATTATTTTTTATATATATTTATTTAAATAAATTATTATATTTATCTTATCTAAACCTTTCATCCTCACCATCTCGTACCAAAATCTTCTCCAACAAAAAAATCTCCTCTAAACACCGCCGATCTGCATTTACAAGTAATCGTTGTATGCCCTAACAAGCATTTCTTCCTCTTGATCTTCGTCCTCCTCCTCTTTCAATCCAAGAATACTTTAGCAGATTTGCTTCTGGCGGCGCAATCGCTTGGATCTCTGAAGTTGGATCTCAGCATTTATTTGTTGTAAGAAGAGGCTACGACAGAGATGGTAGTGCGGCCATACTCTCCTACGCCAAGGCAGCTAACCTTCTCCGTCTGCTGCTTGCTCACCGGTGCTGTCTGCATCGCCGTTGGGGCCCACCTATCCTTCTCCAACATCGGCCGTCAACAGGCACGAGCCCAGGCGCGTAAAGATTACGTCAAAGCTCGTCTCAGAAAACTCCTCGAAGATTAATCTCTGTGACTTACCGGTTTTATATGTACGGAACTAGTTTACTTCTATGCTTATGCTGATTACAGATATAGTAATTTGCACGATCTTGCGGGCTAAATGTTCAGACTCGTCTTGATTTTTGGTTGTTTAATTCTCCAAAAATTTATTTAAAGATTCAATGTTTTTAAAGCTAATTTTGCTAAATTTTCCAAAACATTTAAATTTGAAATCTTCCGTTTATTTCTTTGTGTATTTTTTTGGGTATTACGCCTACTTGTTTGTAAACTTCTGGAGATTGCTTTGTGTAAACTTGTGTTAAAATTTTCACCCCATTTCCTTTTTCTAACTATGTATGTTTGGTTGGGTGTTTTTTTTATGTATTTTTAAAAATAATTGAATAAAATTGTTTAAAAATTTAAAAAGTGTAACAATTAAAGTTGATTTGTGAAGGAAAAAGAAACTAACATAATCTAGGCTTTGTAAGTTTTTGTGATCCGTAACTGTTGTGATGTGGCTTTTGAAAGGAAAATTTCTTCCCTCATTCCGTTATGAACAGGACAGATCTCCTTTAGAAAAAACACACACCAACAAATTTGCCATTCTTATTTGTCTTTGAGTTTCCAATTTTCTGAGGCCATACCCAGCAGTAACTGCATATCTACAGCGCACTTATTCTCAAGTAGTTCTCAAATAATGTTATGTTGCCCCAGGAGAAAGGTGATTGTTTTTCGAAAGAATTGGGGATCTTAATAATTGAAACCGAGAAAAGCCTGTTAGCTGAGTGCATGTTGAGTTGCCCTTATCTGCCTAGGAAGCTGGAGAAGAAATCTAAGATTGTTTAGTTTGTCTTGCGTACATAAGGTATTGCATGATGGAGAACTTTTGAATTTGTTGTGAGGATTGAGTGCTTATTCGGTCTTGATTCCAATGCCTTTCCTTTGCTCAATCTTGAAGAGAATTGAAAGCAAATTGGAATGCTGCTGCTTTTGCCAGATTCAAACTGCAATTGATGACACTACTTCTCACTTTTGAGGGTCTCATGAAATGTTCTTGTAGTGAGAAACACCTACATTTAGATGTGCCTAGAGTTTGGCCCAGTCAGTGTCAAAAATTACTTCTTAGCTTCAGTGTTTAATCTCATAAATCATTCTTGGTAATTTTGCCAGTAGTTTTCAGGTTGACTCACATGGCCATGAATAGACTCTATTAGCCGTTTGTGCTTATTGTCGACTCAGTTTGTTAAGGTTTAGGATTAAAATGTTTCTGAGCAACCTTCTTTATTTTAGAGTCATTTTAAGGCAAGAGAATTTTTTCCTTTCTTGAGTAATTTGCCTTTCTTTATTGTATCCATCAATTGGTCAACTTCACCTCGTTTTTCCTATTCTGGATTTGGCAGAAGAATATTTGGGTTTCATTTCTTTTAAATTGTGCATGTCTTGAACTTTTTTTAGGATGTGCCCAATGTTGTCTTGTTTGAAAACACTGTCACCATCATCAACAAGCAACTATTTTTCACCACTGCTTTGCATGGTAAACCTCAAAGTTCTTCTGGACTCCATTTAAGAGAGAAAAGTACTAGCATTTTTGAAGCAAATTCTGGTCTATATCTCCCCGTTTCTCAATAATTCGAAAACATACCGTACAAAATAAGCTGGATTGCTGTGATCAAAATAAAACAAATATGGCCATCCTCCAAATAGGAGTTGCTAGGCTATTGAGGGCACTTCTATATCTTTCTAGTCTGTTCCTTTCACATGTTGCACTTTTTGTGGGAGAATCACTCCGCATGGGGCCTCCTGTGTGAGGTTAGGTCAGGTGATGGTCAACAATTCAGGCTAATTTATTTCCTGGTGAAATTCTAACCTTTTGACTGTTAAAATCATTATTGAGGTTAATCTGTTGAGAATACACCCGAGTCAAGTGCTCAACTCTCTCTCTCTCTCTCACTCTCTCTCATCATTAACATACTCGAGAGCACACTCCAGCTTAGACAGATTTGTATGGTGAGATTAGGAGAACCTTTGGCCAAGGCAGTCATGTTGATCTAAATGCAGGCATTGAGCATGTTGACTTTCTGGATGCATCTCAGCTGTCAGAGCATGGTCCTTTGACCAACCCAGGAGCATGTTCAAGAGACACTCACTTGTTAGGTTTGACCCACTTAATCATCTCGTTTCTGCTTACATGAAACATAGTGAGGATGCTTCCTTTTTCTGTCAGAGTGTCTACTATGCTTGCCTCTTCTACACCCTAGTCACATTCTTCTTGATGACCTTTGGTTGAGCTGTGGGCGTTCGGCTCTGACTTTAATTCACCTCTCATTGCCAGTGCAATTTGACATGTAGTTTCTCTCAAAGTTTGCTGCCTTGAGAATCCTCCCGTCCCAGATACCAGTAGCTTGATCATAATGCTAGAAATCATAGTCAAGGGTCCCTTTCATATACAGCTGTTCAGCAGGCTCTCATGCTTTTGATTGCAACTCGTGTTGTTTTGGCCTCGTTAGTTGTAGCCATAGCTGCCTGTGCTCTGATTGCCCCTGTTGGAAGCCACACATGCCTAATATTTTTTCCTTATAATGTGGCTAGGAAAGAAAAGGTAATGCAACAATGAAAACTTCTTTTGTCCTTGGCAAGGAGCCAGCCACCAATGATTGCCCAGTTGTCCATTGTTTGCTGATGTTGAAAGTAACATGTGTCTTTTTCACCTGGAATTGGAGAGGGGCATTGACAGTTATCCCCGTCAGGAGATGTTGAAACAACTTCAGAGAAATTGTCCAATTTTCGTTCAGCTGCTTGTGTATCTAGAAGACCATTTGTTGCTCTGTTTTGCTGCTATAAATTGGACTGGGCTTTTTGAGGGATCCATTGGCATCAAAGTCCAGGCTGATTTCTCATGAATAAGTACGATGCATCTAATTTACGGAAAATTTCAAGACACTATTTGACCTGCATACATGTTTATTCTAGTATTAGTGTTTATATTATTTCGAAGGCTTTACTCATGAGGACAAACTTGTACAGAGTCCATTTTTTTCATGATTCCAGATGTGGAAAATGGGCACTGGTCTGTGCCTAGTCATATCCTTATATCTGAATATTCAATGTGGAGTCACTCCTAGCAAGTTCATCTATCTTAGTCTTTTTCCTTTTTCTTGATTTGCATTTTTATTTTGTGAATTCTTAGTAAGCTGACAGTTGCTTGGGGGTTTCTTGACACATATTTGCTATCACTAGCTGGTTCCTTTTCTCTGAAAACCTTCATCACTGTATGTAAATATTCTCTTAAAGGTGCACGTGATGGGATCTCAGTTATGTGAGTTATTATACTTTATACTATTAGGTAAAATTGTTTCCTCTGAAATCAAGTTTTCGTATTGTACTAGAAGCTGCAGCATTTGGCTTTGGTCTTGCTCCAGACCTGAAATAAAATTGCAGCAAGATTCTCTCTTAGCCTAAACTGTTGGTTTATTTAGCCGGAGGATAACTTGGAAAGACCAGGACTAAGTAGATTCTTCTTGAACTTGTATATTAGGAATAGGAAGTGTAAAATGACCTAGAATGTCCTAGGGCAAATCTTGTACAAACAGCGGTATTAGCATGTAGATATATACTAATTAAAAATAAATGTAATATCAAGTGAAGAGTGTTGGAATGTGTTGGAGGAGTGGCTCTGTTCCTGTAGATCTGGCAGTGGAGATTTCCTGAGGAAAAAGTGGATTCCAGTGCACCAAAGATTTGTTTGCCAATGCACTTGGAAATGATTCCTGTCCCAACATATTCCATATACTAACCCTCCTTAGCTTGTAACTGATCCATTCTAAAATCAATAATTTGCTGCTGTTGGACAAAAATTGTTGCCGTACTGTATTGTTGATTGTCGACAAACTGCATGTGGATGCATCAAAGTTGGAAACTCTTTGGATGTGAAGATAAATTTCGCTTGAAAATGCTAATCTGTTGTATTATCGAGCACGCCAACATGCCCTTGTGTTGAAATGCAAGATTTAATGATTGTGCCTGAAATTAAAAAGTAACTTCCTGCAGGAAAACCTTCGAGAAGATCACTGTGGCTAAGGTGTAGTAAATCAGGGCAGAGCAGTGTTCTTAAGAAGGGATAGAAACTCCTCTGAAGTTGCCATGCAGAACCTGATGCAGATGCATGAAGTAGCTGTTTGGTCGGGTAACTGTGACCAGATCATGTCAATGTACGTACTGTTGTCACCCGTTTGATCTGTGTTTTTTTCTCTTCATTTGAGAACTTTTGTTTAGTTTTGGAATTGTGTTCTGTTACTTTGCACTAAATGGGTGTTTTGGTTAAATTTAATTTTTAACAGCTTAAAATATCGTGTAGCATATGACGTTGTGGGATCTTACAAGTTCATTGGTATTATTTTAAATGTAAGCTAATAAATGTGTATGGATAGAAACAATAAAATCATGTTATAAAATTTAGTAGAAATTTATAATTGTAGTTGATTACGATTTTTTAGTGTAAATAATCGTGAAAAATAAATTAAATATCATTAATAAAATGTAATAAGGATATTAATGTCAATTTTAATATATCAAGTATGAAGTGGTTTATAAAAAAAGTTTGAAAGTAAGTAAGAAATATCTAATTTAAGCTTATAAGTTTGGAACATCTTTTTTTTATTTTTTGAATTTATAAAATTTTTTACAAGAAAATTTAGCCTTAAGAAGAGATTTTATGTTCCCCTCACCCAAACATCACTAAGAGGGAAAACAAAATTTATAATCCAAGAATTAATCCAAAGCAAATGGCAGATGCATGAGATGTGTTTTTCCTCTACCCCCATTAATAGCATAAAAATTGTATTAATGACTAAACTTTGGCACTATTGTTTTCTTGTCTGTTTTGCACCCCTCTTGGGTGGCAAAGGAGATCTGAAAATAAATAAATAATAATTAAGTTAAGAAATAACGAATCCTGCATGATGGATTACATTTATTAGCATTTGCCTGTTGAATTAATATTTAAGTCCGAAAAGTATTCCTGTTTTCATTAATTTCTTGACATTGTTCCAACCAATAAAATGCATTATATCACCAATCATCCAGCCAAATTTTATTTTCAAAATTGAAGAATTGGCTGTGTGGATGAAATGTTAGATGAAAGTTGGTGTCTTGGCAACAAGTACAATGTACTCCGATTTCCCACCATCACAACACTCGACAACCATCATTGGGACACAGGTTTCAGATAATTTGGGCATGTCATGGAAATAATGTTGGCCTAATATTCAAATCTCGGGATGTCCAAAAAGGGAAAATCCTTCAACCCGGTTTCTTCTCATCACCAAAAACAAAGTCTTGACAAGTGGGGATATTAAAGAACTGTTTTCACTTTTTATATTGTTTGCTATAATTTTTACATCATTTATATAATCTCAATCATCTGTCGCAGTAAAGGAAAAAGGGTTCAATAATCATCACTTTTAATAAAATGGAAAAGGCTATTTAACCTTGACATCCTAATCTTCTGTGATCATAAGGGGAAAAAAAATCCTTCCTAAAGTTTGGGCACGAAATGCAAATCCTTCTTAATATTAATACAAATTGTACTTGATTCTCTCTAGATTTATTGTTCATTACAAATATTAGCAGCTAAAACTTAAATTCCATATATTCTAATCTTCTGTTTTCTAATCACATATCATAGCAAGTGTGTTTGTTGACTGCAACTGCGCAATTTTGATCGAATTCACAATTTTCACAAATTTTAAATTCTAAAAAATATTTGTTTAATTTATTGAAAAATGGAAGACTACACTGTTGTCATTGTCATATGATTTAAGTTATAGTAAATATATTATAGAATAATTAACTATTAAAAGTTGCCTTTTTCGATTTTGATCCAATTCTTAATTCTTAAAAATTTAGACCTTTTTTTTCAAAATATTTGCTTAATTTATTGAAAAATGGAAGGCTACACTATTATCATTTTATATCATTAATTTACAGAAAATATATTATAGAATAATTAATTAGTAAAAGTTTTATATTTGTTCGATTTTATTTCCCGTGTTATAATTTATTTACAGTAGAATAATTAATTAGAAATTTTTTTTATGTAATTCAGTCAGAGTAGATACATTTTAGAATAATTAATTTGTGCAAAGTCCTTCTTCTATTATAATTTAATTATGGTAAATAAAATTTCTATGTGTTATAGAATAATTAATTAGTGAAGTTTCGTTTTTGTATAATTTATTTAGAGTATATATACTTTAAAATAATTAATTAATGCAATTCCCCTTCTGGTGTAATAATTTAGTTATGATGAATACATAATTGAATATTTAGATTGTGAAAAGTTCCTTTCTGTTTTGTCATTTGTCCACAGTACGTAATTATTGTGATATAATTAATTTTAAAAAATTCTTGAGATATAATTTATTTATGGCAGTAAATATATTATAGAGCAAGTAATTGGTGAGAGATTCCTTTTTGTGCAATTTTTCTTCGTGTGTTATAGTTTAATTACGGTAAATATATTACAAGTATAAATTATGGAAATTTCATTATTCTGTTTTAATTTTATTCACAAGAAATATATTATAATTTGTGAAAAATATCTTTTTTATGATATCCTTAAATCTTTATTCGTCAATATAAACTTTGTAAATATAATTTTCAAAATAATAATAACAACAATGAGAAAAATAATAAAGCTACAAAAAAACAAGAAGGAAATCTGTTGACCCCTAATTATCAAATTTGACCGAATTTTGAATTTAGAACTTCGAGATTTTTTAATTAATTGGTTGATTACATTTTGGCAGCCTCTCATTTGACCATATCAAATGCTTAGGCAATTTTAGAAAATAGAAAGAAATAATCCCTGCGCTCGCAGACACTCGTGGATGCATACATACATACATACATACATACATACATACATATATATGTATAGTGCACTCAACTTTGATAAATAGAAATATCATATAAGTATTATATATAGTTTTTTTCTTAAATTCAAATAATATTTAAGGTAAAAATATTGAACTACCATACTAATTATCATATTCATAATTAAAGCTATTCTAAGAATAAAAGTATATATCTCTTAAATTAATAAATTATGTATTCAATAATATAAGTAAAAATATTACATGAACATTAACTATAAATTTTTCCTCGAATTAGCCTGCCATATAATTATCATATTCACACTTAAGAGAATATTTCCATAAATTGATACATTATCAGCTATTTTAGGTCAAAAAAAAATATTGCATAATAGTATTATCTGTCAATATATCATCCTTAAATCAAACAATATTTAAGATACGCATTTTGGTAATCTTTTGTCAGATTATTTAATTAATGGCCAAGGAAAACTTTGAGAGTACAAGAAAATTTGCAGTAATTGATACATTATGCTCTTACTATTTTATTTATAAATAATATATAATTGATATTATGTACCAATATATTTTCTTGATATTTAGTTAATATTATGATAAAATATTATATTTTAGTAACTTAACATTTAAGATAAACCAAACAATATTTAGTTCACCATACCAAACAATATTTAGTTCACCATGGCCTGGAGATAAAAACGACAGAATATTTCACCCAATACGGTCAATGCGTCTGTGTTTGTTTTTAAACATTTATTACAATTATTATAATTTTTTAAAATTTCTTTCCACTTGTTTTTTACTTGTACACAAATATCAATAAAAATACATTTAAAAACTCGTTCAAATATTTTCAAAGCTTTTGGGTTGCACAGATTATTTTGTGATTATCATTTACACTCTTTTCCTTTTCAATAAGATACTAACCAATTTTAGAGATTATAATTTTCTATTTTATCGATCATTGCAATTCTTTTCGTTTTATAATGAATTATTGGATATTATAATTCATACAGGTTAAGTTTCAGAAGGAAATGCTCCATAAATCAACAAACAATTCCTTATAAAGTTTTACGTAAAAATATTACGTATGTATATAAAACTGCTTTCACTTAATAAGAAATCATGTCTTTAATTATCTTTAGTTAAAATGCAATTATATTCTTTTTAAATATAAATTGTATTTTCTACTTTTAGTGGAATTGCTTTCAAATTAAATTCACACTTAAAAATTAAGTGTCATTTCCTTAATTGTCGTACCATTATGTTTTGTAATATTTATTATGTAAAAGACAGCAATCATTGTAATTATATATATGTGTATGTATTTGAGTTTCATTTAATATTTTTTTTTGTTTATTTTAATAAAAAACGATTGACCTTTTATCCAATATGTAAATATTTTTCTTGACTTCAAATTTGATTAAGAATTTTCTCTATTCATCCCAATTCCATATATTTTGAAATTATAAATGTTGATATATATATATATATGTATGTATGTATTTATGTATATTGATTTGAATTTCCAAAAACGTATTTTACAAAAAAAAAATAAAAAAATGCCATTGTCTTACTTTCCATATTTTAAATTTGTACTTATTGAATATAGTATCGTTGATTTCAACTATAAATATTGTAACTATAATATTATTATTTCTTTTAAGAATTATTTCGTGCATAATAATATTCGTTGGCTACGGTTCTACGATGCTTTTTGCTAATTATTTCAGTTGCATTGACTTACATACATCGACTCTTTTATTTCACGTGTTGGATACTCTAATAAAATGAATTATTTTTAAAGACATTTGTACTGGGCCTTTGTTGAAATATTTATTTTATACTGTTAAGAATTTAATGGTATATTTATTAATTCGGTCACATTTATAACATTATCAATAGTAACTGACATTGGACAGTATGGGGATCGCACACTAGTACTAATTTAATGAGTGCATCACTTAACTCTATGAACAACCAAATATTCAATGTTTAATAAACCCCATTTAAAAAGTGCATGTATCCATACAAACACACGTGTCATTATTCTTACAAAGGAAAGAGTTTTTTATTTTTTCCGCATAGAGTGAATTTTTATTATAATCAACTACTAATGTTTTGTAGTCTTCTCTCTTAACGTTTGGAAATGATCTTTTATTTATAATTGATGTATAAAAATTTCTAAATTCATCTAAAATATTTTGAATAACTATTGACTTATATAAAATTGTTTAGTCTTGAACCTTCTAGTGTTATTATAACACAATCACAATAATACAGTGTTGTCTGAAGGCAAGCATGACTTTTCAATATATATTTATTAAGTGTTTGAGCCAATCAAATTTCTATATTTCATATTTGTATTAGATCTTCAAATCTACAAATTTATGCTTTTTTATCCAACTAATAAATCATATTAAATTTTTAAACTCCAAATATTATTCATTAAACCATCCCACTTATCACTATTTACTAAAAGTTCAAATTCCTTTAAATATTATTAATCATTAGAAGATGTGTACACATATATCAACATAATTTTGATAACAAGACTCTTTTTATTTGACGCATGTTAGATACACCAGTAAAATGAATTATTTTTAAAGATATTTGAACTTGGCCATTGTTGAAATTTTATTTTATACTGTTTATAATTTAGTAGTATATTTATTAATTCGGCTGCCTTTATAACAATGTCAATAATAACTGACATTTGTCAGTAGCCGGACCACACACTTGTATAAATTTAACGAGAGCATCAGAGTACTGGTGCCGGTAACTCTGATCAACTGATAATCAATGTTTAATAAATCCCAATTAAAAAGTGTACGTATCTACACACACAGCATGATAATTTCTGAGTCAACTTAAAAGCTCGTCTCGAATTCAAATTTAAAATGAATGAGTTTTGAATTAAATTTTTTCAAGTACAAATCAAAATCAGATCAAATTTACAAATTTAAAAAAAATAAACGAGTCAATTTTGAATTAATTCGTTGAGTGAATTGCAAACTCAGGGATCTGTTTTAAATAATTTAATAAATATTTATATAAATATAAAAAATTAATTAAATAAAATTAAATGATAAAATTGTAAATATTTAAAATATTAAATTTTAATTTTAATTAAAAATAATAATTTTTTTTAGTTGATGGGTAAGATTCCAATAACCAACATAATTGACAGATCAAGTTAAGATCAAATTTTTTGACCTGCAAAAATATATGGTCAAATTCAAGCAAACGGATTAAATGTAATATCCAAGTCTTGATTTAAAGATTGCAAATTTGACATGTTGCCACCCCTATATATTATTACCAAGAAAGAGTTTTTTTTTTTTTTCCCACATAAACGGGATTTTTATAATTATCTTTATATTAAATAATTTCATTGTTTCTATATATATATTTTTATTTTCATTTAACTTATAATTTATATTTATGTTCTATCTCAACTTTTCTCATTTTTAAAAATTCTTTAGTTCTTTCATTATTGATTAATTTTAAGTATCTTTTTACAATATAAAATCACTTACCTTCCTTGTCTTATTTGTTATTTTCTATATTTTACCTTTCCTCTTAACTTATTATTTTTATTCGTATTTTCTCATAATTTTTTTTAAAATTCTTTTGATATTTATTTATTATATTATTTTAAACATGCTTTATTCTTTTTATTCTTTATTTATTAAAATAAATAATTTTATAATTTATAAATAAATTTACCCACACTTAAAACCTACATTTGTATTCTTTCGACTTGATTTGAATTTGTTATATTATTTTATTCATTAAAATTCTTGGACTAAACATTTTATGCAAGTGTTGACTAATGGCGTAGAGGTTAATGTATTTGACGAGGAAAACCGAAGCAAAATGAAATTATAATCTTAAAAGGTAGATCGACTGTATACAGATTTTTTTTATTTTGGAGAAATATCAAATTATGATTCTAATACTTACGTTTAAAATTTATTTATTAAAAGGGAAAAAAATGTTTCACTTAACATAAGGAAGATGACTTTGAAGGGAGAATTGTAACAACAAAAACTTAACCTGAGCTCAATTTTTTTGGAGCGGACAGCAGAGTCCTGCATTTGCAAATATATATATATATATATATATATATTACTATATTATTGCCTGACACCTTAGTTTGTCTTTAAATAATTTTCTAAAATACCATTCTAACAATGCTTTTGCTAATTATTTAAGTTGCATTGACTAACAGAAATAGACACTTTGATTTGACGCGTGTTAGATACACTAATAGAGTGAATTATTGTTAAAGATGTTTGAACTTTGCCGAAAAATTTATTTTATACTGTTTGTAATTAAATAGTATATTTATTAATTCGGCTACATTTATTACAATATCAATGATAACCGACATTGGTCAGTACATGAATCACACACTTAGTACTAATTTAATGACAACATCACAGTGCTAGTGCCAATAACTCCTATGAACTACCAATAGTCAATGTTTAATAAACCCCATTTAAAAAGTGATTGCACACACACACACACCCCCCAATATTATTAGAGAGTTTTTCTCTCTCTGTTTTTTTTTTTTTTCAAGTGAACTTTTATAATTATTTTTATATTAAATAATAATTATTATTTCTATCATTTTTTTCTTCATTTTCATTTAACTTATAATTTATATTTCAGTTTTCTCTCAACTCTTTTCATTTTTTAAAATTATTTTGATCTTTCATCATTTTTAAATTTTAAATATCTTTTTTACAATATAAAATCACTTAGCTTCCTCATCTTATTTGTTATTTTCTATATTTTACCCTTCCTTTTAATTTATTATTTTTATTTGTGTTTTCTCATAGATTTTGTTAATTTTTTTATATTTATTCAGTGTATTATTTTAAACATGCTTTATTCTTTTTATTTTTTATTTATTAAAAATAAATAAATTTACACGACACATAAAATCTACATTTGTATTCTTTTGACTTGATGTGAATTTGTTATATTATTTTATTCATTAAAATTCTAGGACTAAACATTTCATGCAAGTGTTAACTAAAGGCGTAGGGGTTAATGTATTTGACAAGGAAAACCGAAGTAAAATAAAATTATAATCTTAAAAGGTAGATCGCCTGTATATGTGTATATATATATATATATTGGAGAAATATCAAATTATGATTCTAATACTTATGTTAAAAATTCATTTATTAGAAGGGGAAAATGTTTCATTTAAAATAAGGAAGATGACTTTGAAAGGAGAATTCTAACATCAGAAACTTAACCCGAGCTTAATTTTTTTGGGGCGGACAGCAGTGTTCTGTTATATATTACTATGTTATAGCCTAACACTTTAGTTTGTCTTCAAATAATTTTTCTAAAATACCATTCTTACTTATCACCTATATTATTTATGCTATTCTTATGATTTAATCTCCTATAATAACTAGCATTAGTAATATTAATAAATTATCCTAAACAACTTATCTTAAATAATATATTTACATTATTTAAAACTACTTTTAGCTTTAAATAAAAATGAACTAAAATGTCTTTATTTGTTTCTTTTTCATTACTATTATCTTGAATTTTTTCTCTAATTAACATTTGATAGGAAATTGCAAACACCCACCCCTCAAACGGACAAATGGGGCGAGAGTTGAAGGAACACAACCCACCTAATGGAGGAATGGTGTGAGCGGTGGGAAGAAGGGAAGCGAAGTTAAGACAGAATATGGGATAAGTATGAGATAAAGTTTTTGACAATAGGGTGGAGAAGGGCCATCCTTAACATTTAGTTTCTTTTTTTCTTATTTTTTTTATCATATCTAATGTTTTTCCTTTGTATCTTTTTATAAATATATAATTGAATAGTTTTATTTTATGATTGAACTATTAAAAAATATAATAATTTTATTTTTATTATAATTACTGAAATAATATATATATATATATATATATATATATTATAAGCACACCCATAGATGTGACTAGTAAGAATGGAATGCAAGTGGGGCACACGTCTCACAAAACGCAGTTCATCACCGAAACATTCATTTATTGCAACATTAAGGGATGAAAAAGATGCAATAAAGGCCAGACAGAGCAGATTCAGATCAATACAACAAAGTTAATTGTGAAAATGACATTTTTCCTCCTGCCAAGGCCATCCCCTCGTCGTCACCTCGTTTTCTTGCCCACATGCCCCCTCTCCACCTCGATCACTTCCCAGCTTAATCAGCATGTACGACGCGATGTATTTGTAGTACGTAGAGGGGGAAGCTTTGAAGCCAGTCAGAGTCAAGCTTTCTTCTTTATTCTTATTCGGATCATTTCAAATTAAGACCCAAAACAGCCACTCTTACAATTCATACCAACGCTCTCTCTATCCTTCTCTCTCTGTAATTCTGGTAAGCGCATTTCTACCGGTAAAAGAATCTGAAAACAAAAAAAAAAAAGGAAAGAAAATAACCCACTTTTCGCGCATACAAAATATTTCACGCCGGTCAGTCTATCTCAAATTATCCCTGTCATGTGAAAGGCGGAGCAATCAAAGCAGAATGCGATGCTGATGAGAAGCCGAAATTTATGATACCAAAGGCGCACCGTAATTAGTAAGATCTTGAAACCCCACTTTGCATTTCCTTTTTCCTCGGACTCTTTAGTTATGCACTGAACTGGGGGTATTATTGAAGACAGATCACTGAAATTTTGATAGGGAACAAGTGAAAATAAGTTACACGGTTGCAATGCCGGGGCAGAGGCACGGAGGGGTGGTGACGGAGGGTCTCGTCGTGCCCACCAAGATCCGGAAAAGGGGATGCTCATCGTCGTCTTCGTCGTCATCTAGAGTTCGCAATTACAGGTTGAGTAAGCGGGCTATTCTGGTGGGCAAGAATCGGGCCGGTCCCGGAGCCCGACTCGGGGGATCCAGATCCGTCACTCCGGCTCCGACTTGGAGAATCTTCCCCATGAAGAGCGCCGTCGACTCTCCCAGGTGTTCTCTGAGTGGGAAGTCAACTCAGCCCGTTTCGGCCCGGAAGCTCGCGGCCAGTCTGTGGGAAATGAATGAGGTGCCTTGCCCGAAAGTGAGTGAAAGCAATATGGAGCTTATGAAGCAGAGGCAGAAGGAGAGTGGAAGCAAGGCGGTTTTCAAGAGGGAGAAGATGCAGTCAGGATGCGGCTTGCACTCGGCTTCGGGTTCCTTGCCGCCGCATCTGTCTGATCCATCACACAGTCCGACAGTTTCAGAGGTGGGCTGATGCTTTTTCCTTTTCCTGCTTTGTTGTCTTATTGTTAAATTTATGTAATTTAATTGGGATGAAATTTGAATACTGAAACATGTATTGGATAATCAAAATTGTCATAGATGTCTTTTGTTCGGGAGTTCATTATTTCCGGTTCCTTCATTGTTGCACCAAATAATGCATATTCTAATATGTGAAGATTTGATTGGAGTTTTATTATGCTGGCAGAGGAATCAATTAGTGTAAACTAATGGCTTGGAGTTTGCTTATTCTGTTACTTCATTAATCATCATATTGGATGGTGAAAGAGAGTCTTTACTTCATTGAATTTCCCTAGTTTAATAGCTTAAATAATTACTTAAGCAGCATTGCACTGTCCTTTTGAGGAGCACCAGAAGAAGAAATAATGCTGGTGCATCTCCATGTTTTAAGCTTCAGAAAGCACTGCTTATATTCTTCTAATTCAATTTGTGTTTGTCTATATGAAATGTTCTGCAAGTTTTGGCGATGTGATGAACTGAAACTTGTATTTTTTGATTTGTAGAGGATGGATCAGTCGTTAACAGGCAATCGTCTGAGGATGCCATCGATTTCTCAAAGGCTGAGCACAGCAGAAAAGAATGCTGCACTTTTTGATTCTATTAGAAATGCTAATTTTTTGGAGGTAAGAAGAAATTTCGTTTTCGACTACCTTACATTCAATGTGTTATGTCTGTTGCTTGGGACGGATTTTTGAAAGTTTATAGATAAATGAATTGCAGATTGAGACTCGAGCTGATGCCCGGACTATAGGTACATCAGTTAGTGGTTGTAGGAATCGTTTGAGGGATGTAAATAATGCTTTGACTACTTCCAAGGAGCTCCTGAAAATTATCAACCGGATATGGGCTGATGCAGATCAACCGTCATCTAGCATGGCCGTTATCTCAGCGCTGCATTCCGAGCTTGAGCGAGCTCGCCTGCAGGTTAATCAGCTTATGCAAGAACAACTTTCAGGTAAAAATGAGATCAACTATCTCATGAAGTGTTTTGTTGAAGAAAAGGTACTGTGGAAAATTAAAGAGCATCAAGCTGTCGAAGAAGCAATCAGGTCGATTGCTAGTGAACTCGAGGTGGAGCGAAAGTTGAGACAGAGGCTCGAGAGCTTGAACAAAAAACTTGGTAAAGAACTAGCAGAAGTGAAGTCATCATTCATGAAAGCGGTTAAAGATCTGGAAAGTGAGAAGAGGGCAAGAGAAATAACCGAACAGGCATGCAATGAATTAGCAAGGAATGTAGATGATGGCAGGGTTGAAGTGGACGAGAGGGAGTCTGTTAAAGTTCATGAAGAGGCTGAACAGGAAAGAGGGATGCTGGAATTAGCGGACAAGTCGCATGAGGAGCGAGTTCAGATGAAACTGTCTGAGGCTAAACACCCATTTGAGGATAAAAATTCGGCCATTGGCAAGCTGAGGAAGCAACTGGAAGGCTTCCTTGGAACAATAAGAGGCAAAGATGAAAAGAGAGCAACACATTTGAGTAATTCTGAGAATAGCTCCCGTGAGAAGGAACAAGAAGATACAGAAGTTGAAGATGGTATAGAGAGCAAAGCAGGCTCGGCAGAAAGTGACCTTCATTTGATTGAATTGAACATGAATAACATTAACAAAATTTACAAGTCAGCTCGTGCCTCTGCTGTTGGCCCTGAGTCCAGTAAATTATGGGCTGATGAAATCAAAGCTAGGATCTCTGTTTCCGGACAGGTTTCTCGGAGTAGCACCTCTCTTCAGAGGAGTGTATCCGATGCAGTTGCATGCATCGTCGAGCCTCCAAGTCATCAGAACTTGGGAGATGGTGTAGACATGGAAAGGCTTCATGAAATTGAGCCTCAAAGAACAAGCTGTCTTGAGGAGGCGTACAGATACAAATACGTCAAGGGGCTGAAGGCTCACATGTTATCAAGTTCTCGGTTATCATCTGTTAGCAGCTGTTGTAGTCCACCCAAGCAAAGGGGGCAATCGTTGCCATTGAGCGATCCTCGTGGTGCAATACCGGGAAAACATGGTGGAATTCAAGCCACCGGTTCCAAGCCAAGAACGGGAGACGCCAGAGGCGAAGGCCAAAGCACCAGGCGATTTAAATGGTGAGTGCATGAGTGCATTTACCGCTTTCAAGGCTTAGATAGCTATTTCAGAACTAAAAAGCAATTCGAAATCCTGGAGGCTGTAGAATTCGACACTGTCAGCCTTAATTGGACTGCACGAAGATGCTAAAGTCTTGTTGATTCTGTGCTTACTTTGGGAGCTTATATGTACCTCTGCATTGCTTCTTTCTGGGGGAGTTTGGACAGAAATCGGTTCTACATGAAGCTGATTCTAATTAGAATCATATGGTTTTCTTTTCATGTCAAGCAGTCAGTGTAACCAAATATAGCAATGAGTAAACGTGAATCAAGCTTGACTTTTTATTGTAGAGAGCAAACCGACTTGGATATTTAGATCACAAGACAGTAGACACCGCACGCTTCATTTGGGCGTTTTGCATGCACACAGAGGCCTTTTCCAATAGATACAACACTTCGGATATAGACAAAGCTCCTTTTGGTCTTTTCACTAACAACCTCACCCCTAGGATTTGAACTAAGATAATAGGTCTTCAACTACTGAGGTGTCCTCTTGGTCCAAACAAGTTGATTGAATTTAAGTTTTTGATTTCGAGTTTGGGCCGTAACACCTAAGGATACTAAGTTTATGATAAAGGCTATGTTCGTTTTTATTTTTGGATTTAAAATATATATACTACAATCATTATATTTTATTAAATTTTTTCTCTACTCTTCTCTTCTTTTTATACAATTTTTGAGAAAAATACACTTTAAAATACCCATCTAAAAAGAAAACAATTTAAGTTCATGATTTCTAACGCAGACTTGTGAAATCAAACAATTTAAAAATTTTTAAAGATAAATTGGATCAAATTGAAACTTAAGTTAATTAATTTTTTTATAAAATAAAATTTATTTTAAAATCATTATTATTTATAAAAGTGTTTCGAAAATGTTCTCATAAGATTTTACATTTTTTATACCAGTATTTCAGCATTCTTAATAATTAACTGTTTATAAAATTTAACAAGCTATGAAACATGTTAAGGCGTTACTTAATATTTAAAATTGTGAATGTAATATCAATTCATATGGTTAGCCAAATCTTTGTACTATCCAATACATATTCACATGCATACCAAGTTATAAATCCTCAACTAATCTTAGTAAATTTAAAAATTGATTGAAAATGTATGGTTGTCCAAATAAATACAAAGGTGCATTTGACATATGAATCACGGACAGAAAAATATCAAGGATGGTAGAAAAAGATAAAAGATAAATAAGAGAGGGGTATTTCAGTCTATTCACTTTGAAAACCAGATGACAATTACTTTAGAAAATATAGACACTTAACATTTAACTAGTAAAATTTGCACATGTGTGGATTTATTTATAAATTAAAAAGTTATAGCACTTTAGTTATAAAAATAAAATTATTCAATATTAAAATGTATAAGAATAGTTAAAGTAATTAAACAAAGAAATATCAAGAGAAATTGAAAAAAAAAAGAAGAAAATTTGAGAGAAAACACAAATAAAGAAAGTGAAAAGAAAAATAAAAAAAGAAAATTATATTATTTTAAATTGTGCAAAAATATTGAAAACAAAAAATAATAGAAAATAAAAATAATTAAATTGGAGAGAACATATAAATATAAAGTGTAAGTTGAAAGGAAATTGAGAGAAAAATGATAGAAAAAAATAGAAATATTTAAAATAAGAATACTTATTTAAATTCACTTTGTATAACTAAAAATCTTTAAAATAATTTTTAAGGTATATGGATTATTTGCTTTGGCGGGCAAATAGGTATGTGCTTAGCAATGAATATAGTACTTTCTTATTTTTATTTAATTAACAAAAATGTTATATTACCTTTTGAATTGGGCTTCATTACAAATAATGTTAATGTAAGAACTTGTGTATCATAAATGTAATCATTCAGTATTTCAGAGATTTTAAGTTTTTAGTAATTGCTAACATATTTTTTATTATTCGTAATAAAGATGTACATACTACATAATGTGATTTATATTTTCTATATACCACTATTATTATTAATATCCATAACTATAAATAGATTGAGATTTTCTGCATATCTGCTCGTAGTTTGGGCCCTCATATGCACACGGATCCTGCCACGTGTTCCAACTTTAGGCTGCATTGCACTTGACGAGGAACATTGATGAATGGAATGGAGCACGTGATCTCGCCATTATACATACAAGTGTATATTACACACAAATTTCTCTCTCTCACGCACGTGTGGCTGTGTGTCGGAGAGGGAAAGAGATCGCACACTTAGGCACAAACACGTTGTTTGTACTCCTCCAAGACAAGGACGACAAGGGTGTTAGTTGAGTAACATCGAATTGAAAATTCGATATATTAAAAATGTATTGAATACTGAATTAAGGTTTTTAATTTAATTTAATTTTTTATTAAAATTATATTGATCAATTTGGTTTGATGATCAAATTATTGAAATTTTATATTTTTTTTTTTTTTTGAAAAAAAGTTCTTTTGCTATCAAAGATCTATAGAAGAAGTGAAGAGTAAACAAGTCCATGTTTAATTTTGTTGAAAAGGCTAAAATCATATTTTAATTTAACAGATGGCACGTAGTAGTGTATAAAATATTAATACAAAAAATATAAAAATATATATATTAAAAAAATTTGATATTCAATTTGGTTAGATCATAATTATTGTATCAAATGCCAAATCAAATTTTTGATTCAATATTTGATTTGCACCCAATTTTTTGATTCGATACGGATTGATAAATGGAAACCCACAATCTCTGGTCTTTGTGTAACGGTGACACTTCCAACGTTTTGCTTGGACCCCTAGTATATTATTTCTACTGAATATTTCATCATGGAATATGTGTTATATAATTTAATAATAAACAATTAATTTTATTTTGTATAAATAATGTCAACACATGTTACACGGTAAAAACACCGAGGTTATGTTTGAAACCCAAACTTTTGACCTTAAAATTATATTTTAAACTTCACATTATCAAATATATTATTCGACAATATTTTCGTCTAATTTCAAATTCAAAATTTCTTACTCTCATATATATAATTAACTAATTATTTTTTAATTATTATACCAATATACAATTAAATTAATATCTATATATATCACATATATTCTTATATTTATGTTTATTTATATTCTAGAATATAATGATTATCCCTGTAAATTATCATGTCATTCAATTATATATATATATATATATATGGTCAGATAAATTATATTATTTGTTATATTAAAACATTTTTTTCAAATATATTACTCATTTCAACACAACTCTTACCAGATATTATATCCAACAAAAACCTCTCTTCCAAACATAGTCTGAAGTATGTTCGGAACCTATTTTTGAACTTAAAATCATCATTTCAAATTTTACATTATTAAACATACAAATCAACAAAAAATTCATCTAAATTCAAATTTAAAATTTTCAACTCTTATATATATATATATATAATTAATTATTTTTCAAGATTTATACCTATTAACAATCAAATCAATACCCATATATATATATATATCACATATATAATTTCATATTTTTTTATTTACACCCTAAAAATCATAATCATTATTCATATATATTATTACATCATTTAAATATTATTATATATATATATTCAAATAAATCATAGTATTCACTTCATTATAACATTACTTTTAAATATATTATTTATTTCAATATAATTTCCATGAAATATTATCTCTAACAAAAACCCTTTTTGCCAAACATAAAATGAGTGTAATAACACTAATTGTAGCACCTGTCTAGTAACGTAATCTGGTGTACATCCACTGTACAGCACATAGGTTAAAAGCGTGTTTGGGAAATCTTACAAACTTTTCAAACATTTTAAAAGATGTACAAGAATTTGTAAGCTTCTTATAAGTATTCAATAATTTTTTGGATAAAAGAGCTTATAAATTTAAAAAATAAGATGTTTAGAATTTATAAACTCTTTAAAAATAAGTTGACGAGTCTCAATTTATTTTTAAATATCTTATAAATTATTTTATTTTGTATATTAAAAATAATATAAATATTTTTAAATTACATTTTATCAATAATATTTAAGTTATTTTCATTATTAACACATCAAAAAATTATAATAAATTATATTTATAAATTTCAACACTATCTTATAAGATGATCTTACTAAACATTTTTTAATTTATTTTTAAAATAAAGTGTATAAACTTATAAATTTTAAAAATATTTTATAAATTATATAATTTTATAAATTTTTAAAACTAAGCTTAGCCAAACACCAATTAAATTAAATGAAGAGATAGGGACACACTACAGAGGAGAGCATGGTGTTATTAATTACGCATGTCACAAGGAATAGAAGATCAACTCATAAAAATAAATCAGACAATTTGGTCATACATTGAGCACGATAGCAAATTTGTCAAAATTTCAGTATTATCGTTTTTAATTTCCTTCTGCTTTTTGTAAAGCCAAAAGGCAAAGGTTTTTTTTATAACAAAATGTCCTTTAAACTTTGTTTGATATTGTTTACATTTTTTCAACCTCAAAGTATATTCTACAATCATTATTTATTTTTAATTTTTTTTATATTTTTCCTCTTAGTTTTATATATTTTTCTGAGAAAATTATATATGAAAAAACACACAAAAAAAAAACTAAAACAAACATATTGAGCCCTATGTTTGTTTCCAAATTTTACCACTATTCATTGCCACTTAAAAATTTTATAAACCAAACTTTTTTACCATACAAATGTGATTCAAATTCAAATTTAAAATATTACCTATACTGCCTTTTATGACTAATTAATAATTTTTCTATTATTTACTTTTTATTATCCTATAAACTTATATACTACCACATCATTCAATTATTATTACATATTAAATATACATAAAAATAATGTTCCTGTGAACCTAAATTTTACAAATTAAATATAATTTTCATCCCCCACCTATTTTTTTTTTTTTTCCTATCCTAATTAGAAAACAAACGTAGCCTATTGAAGATTCCTTTAACTAGAATGATGGTAACGTTGTTGTCATGATTTTTCATAACACAATCAAGTTAAAAAATCAATACTGAAACTTGATTCAGTTAACTAGAGTGACGGCAACATTGTTACCGTGATTCCACAAAATGAAAGGTAAAAAAATAAAATAAAATAAAAACTAAAACTTGACTCTGTTAACTAGAATCATGGTAACAATGTTGTCGTGATTCCACGTAAGAAAATCAAGTAGAGTTAGAAAAATTATAACAAAAAACCTGATTTTGTGATTTCGATAAGTGAAAAAAAAAAAAAAAATTGATTCTGTCACCGGAAATCATATTAACATTTTCACGATGATTTTGAATAAGAGAGTCGAGCTAAAGTTAACCAAAAACCAAAAAAAAAAAGAAAAAACACTCATTCCAAGTCGAGAATAATTAAGACATTGTCGCAAATTAAGACGCTTTGTTAACGTTTAAGTATAACTGCAACCTATCTTTCAGACGTAATAAATTAGAGTTTAACAATTTAAAACCAAAGACTAAAAAACAATTTAAAAAAATTAATTTTGTTTCTGTGATTCGGGATGATTGAAAATATTGATTCAATCGAAAAACTTAAGTAATCGTAAGCTTTTTTACCAGCTTTGAATGAAGTTGGTGAACGCATTTTGACCACTTAAACCAACGTTAAATGATTAATCACCAAACTGTCTTTTAATTATTATAAATTAAAGAATAACAATTTAAAACTAATGATTAATTAAGATTAATAATTAATTAATCATTTTATAATGTTGTATGTACTTGACTTCTAGAAACTACATTGGCATATAAGAACAATATTCTACTTGGTTTTTATCGTGTTTGGAGTGCAAAATTTCAATTATAAAATATTACATTATCATAAATACATAGTGGAATGTAAATCCTAAACCCCATCCGTTTTCACCGTAGAACACACATATTATAATAATTCAAAATGTTATACAAAAATTGCCTCTTGGCGTGATCTAAAAGCCACAATATTTAGTTTGTTTACTTGAATGAAACACAAATAAATGTCTAGCTTATTACTCATTTTGTAACTTAATTAAGATGAAGTGAATAGATTAAATGAGTAATTTCAATCATAAATACCATGAGGTATATGCCTTTTGTTATACTTGTTCAAATCAAACAAGAATCACAAATTTAGTCAAACTCACTGGTTCGATCATGTAACTTGATCAATGTTATTTCATAAAACTAACAACCATTTATTGAAACCTTATTTTTGATTTGCACTACCATGACTAAGGGCTTTTATCTCATAAAATATTGACTACACAAGACAAACGGTTTGCTCACTTGCAAGGCCAAATCCCTTACTTATATGCACATCTTGACAACAACTTATTGGGCTCATATCCCCATCTTGTATTTAGATAAATATTAATTTTTAATGGCTTAATGACATATTAACCATTATGTATACAAAACAATCATGTTATTTCTGGTCCAAGACCTATGTGTATTTAACATGAGTACAAAGTAAGAGGCCGATAGCTAAGAGTGAAATTCATGTGTTTGCATCGTTTTTTAAATCAATGTTTGAACACACATTTTCCAATGGCATATTGACATATACGTTCTTAATATCTTATATTAAATAGTATAATACTTATAATACAAACATATAGCATGCAAGTTGTATCAGTTCTCTAATACACATTTAAAGAATTTGTGACTTAAGAACAAATTTTAATAATTGTGTATTAAGAAATCTTATATTTGTATTCATATTTACGACCAATATTCTTTATATATTATTAATATTAGAGGACATATTACTAACATATTCTTTTTTGATTTTTCTCTCTTAAACTTATCAACTTTGTAGCCATTTCTAGTCGAAAACATCAAAGAAGAAAGATTGTTGCTTCTGACAACTTTAATTCAATCAAAAATAGCCAATTGCAACCTAAACTCAAGCTTCACCAATGTGCTTTTATTATAAATAAAATGTTGATTTTCACGCACATTGTATGAATGTGTAAAATTGTTGTTGACTGTCTTACTTATAAAGGTGTTCATGCTTCTCTCGCAAAGATATATCACTTATGAGTGATTACACGCATATTGGGGTAGTAAAGTAATATCTTGTGGGATGCAAACTCTATTTGATATGATAATGAGGCATGGAAGATAGATTATATTTGACATGATGTATTAGTGGACTAAAGTGGATTAAGTTAGTATACGCTGATAGGACATATGTTGTTTATGGTAAGACATGGAGACGGAGTTTAGAAAACAATCACAATTAATTTGGATAGGAAGTAGAATTTTTGTTTTTCCTTGAACCCCTTTAGGATTCCATTTCTTGTAGTTGTGCATAGAATTTAATTATTAAACATTCAATGGCAATACACAAAATCCAAGGAGCCTTAATAAGAAGAAAGTAGGTTGAAACTCATCCAAGGTATAGCCTTAGTTAATTAGGTTACTATTTATATAATTAATAATTTAAGAAGATTAAAAATAAAAATTAGTCAATAAAAATATTTATTGAATTATTTTAAATATATAAATAGGTTCATAGGTCAACTCATCGAGTAATTTGAAATAACCTCATTTGTTTTTTGCATTCATTGGTTTTGACTTGCACCTGCAAAAACTCAATACAATTTTGTTAAATTTGTATTAAGTATGGATCGTGTCAAAAATTGCCACCTTAAACATGGATAAGGATGACAACTATTTGAGTTATTTAATTTTTGTTGTAATGTTTGTATGTTTTGTATTCTTTTTATTTTCTGCTATAATATTTGCATGTTGTATATTCTTTTTTCTATCTCTTAAGCAAGTAACTTACCCATATTTCTAGAATAAATAATATATACATGTCTTTTAATATTTTTCCTTCAAAAATCAATTTTTTAATATAATTTTATGTAATACTAATTCATACGAAATTGTATTAAAACAAATATTTTGATAACCTTGACTATTGTTTATCATAAACAACAAGCATAAACATACATGCATTACGAAAGAAAATTAAAAATTAAAATGCTAGTCCTTATTAGATAAGGTAACATCTAATAAGGACACAAGACCTACACTTAATACCCACCTAACTTGAGCTTCCTGTTCGTATCCACTGGATGCATACTCATGATTTACAATTTGATAGTTTGTATGGCGAATATATATAGTTGTTCTATTGCGTTTCTTGCATATTCAATTTAGGGTTTTCTTTATATGTGTAGCACTAGCTACAGTAATAGCTTTCTATTTGGGTTATTGAATTCCGAGTTCTTGAAAATCTATTAAAGGTTCATGTTGTTTGCAAATGATGTTTTCATGGCTCCTCTATCACGCTTAAGTATATAGGCAAATATCTTTAATTTAAATCCAGGGTGTGGTAGTAATCATTATTGAGATGCTAATTTCATCCTATTACTCGAAAATATTTCTTGTAGTGTAATGCATTTTTAAAGCACGATCCTCTACTGATGAATGTAACTAGAAAAGGCAATCTTTATAACTAATTAAATGGCAATCAAGAGGGTCATGTGAAATGTCATAAACTATTTAGTAAAATTAGGATGCCTAAACTTTTATTTTGTTGTCAAATCAACACACGTGATATATTGATATTCATAGAGTCGCATTTACAATTGTCATATACAAGGAATGGAGACCGGCATGTTTGGGCATGTACTGAAATGGATAGACAGTACATGTGATATATTTGAGTGGTGTGTGTAGTAGTAATAGTTATGTGAAATTGGTTTGTTTGTTCATGTGATTCCTTGCTCCATGCCATTTATTGATAAAGGCATGCAATCTTTAGCCACGCTAAATAGACTAGTATACTTAAGTGATATGAAGATGTGTTGTTTGTATTGGTAATGGTACTACGGGTCATGTAAATCTTCTCATGTGCTTGATGTGTCTGAGACTTTGAAAGTTGACAACCCACAAGTTTTAAGTTGTAGATGTAGCCCTTTTCATTTTTTGAGAGACTCATGTTTATTAGTTGTCAAATCAATTACGTAGCCCCTATTTTCTTTGAAATTATGAATCATTATGTATATCATTGCACATCTCTTATAATTATCAAGCTCACAATTAGTATAAGCTCGTAGTTAGTAGAATTGTACAAACTCTTAACATTTTCTAAGGTATGAACTAATTCACATTTTTTTAAAAAAATAAGGCAAACTATCCAAGTTTGAGGAAGCAGGGGGTATACATGATTATAAAATAAATGCTAATTTTACATCACTTATTTTCAATGATTCAATTGAACATCAATTTGTCTCAAGAGGGAGTGTTTACTCAAAGTATTGGAGTCTAAACATTAGTTTGTGATCTTCGAGAATTTGGTGTAAAGATACCAAAATGACGATTTTTGTCTATGTGTAGGCATGATATTGTGATGTATGTAGTTGTTGTTCAACTAGTAAGGTAAGAAAATAATCAGATACTAACCCATTGTTGTTGGTATCAAATGCTTTGTTTAGCTAAAAAAATTACAATCGCATGAGGTTAAAAGCTAACACGTGAAATTTTTAATATAGTCAATCATCTATCATAAAAGTCTAATTATTATATGTTTGATTAAGATAACTAATTTGTTTTCAATGACATTGTATACATATGCTTTATTGTGTTAGTCCTTTAATAAATGTTATACAATGTCAATACTTTTTGCTAGTCATTTATTGTAATATGTACTCACTTACATCTAGCAATATGCCTTAATTGTTATGTGCATTACCTATATTGTTAACTTTGAAAAAGTTTACCATGAACCAGTTCAACTAAATTCCATCAACTATCTTACCTTCTATATAATATACAAAAGTACACAATCGAGCACACAGCAATAAAATAAAATAATAATAATTTTATTTAAACATAAACAATTTTTTGAATGATATGAACATATAAAAATCAACAACCAACTCTTCCCAATGTCATAAACTTGTTGACACTAGTTTTAACAAGGTTTCCATGGCTCCTTAACTACATTTTTGCCCTGTGAATTTTACTCCTATGCATCATACTAGATTGACGTTGACTTTGTATACCTTTAAATCAAATGGAATGGAATATATATCAAACTTTCAGACACATGATTGCATCCCATAATACTATACTGGTGTCGACTATCCTAACCTCAGATGGAGATCTGCCATATCAGTGTCGATTGCCCTTGAATGGTGCGAGGTGGTGGTTAGTGTGCTACCTTGTCTGCGTGCACTCGTAGTTGAAGACGTGGAATGAGATCGTGAGACTCCTTGTCCTTTCTGCATATTGTTGATGGGTGGTGGAATGAGATCGCGAGACTCCTTGTCCTTTCTGCATATTGGTAGATGGGCGTACACCCCTAAAAGTGTCGCACGCTGGAGGTGCATCATCTACCTCATAATATGCTAGGAACCTCCTGGTCAAATGCTCAAGTACACGTGCCAGAACATCTTCAATATTACTTATGTCTCTAGACTGGAGAAATTGCTCTAATTGATCTACCTATAGTTAAGCATGCATTCGTTAATACTTTAAGTTCTAGAAAAAAGACCAACTACTCAGTTGATGGTTAAATATGAAAAGACGTACCACATATTGCGCGAAACCGGCCTCACTAGGTTGAAAGCTAGTTTGTATGAATATATGGGTAGGGCTAACGATGCAACAAGTTATTTGGTGATATCACTTTAAATATCCTCGCATGATGCGAGGCACTTGGCCATAGTACCTAGCTCCATGAATGACTCTCTGGTGAATCACGTAATGAATATGACGATGCTCCCAACTTTGTTTGATCCTTCGCAATGGTCAACAATGTGCAAGCCATCCTCATCCGTCGATGAATCCTATAGAATGGCTTGTACCATGCCAAATTGTTGGAGTACTTGTTCTGCCCAATGCATCTCCACAATCTCATAGAATATAAATGGATCTGAGTATGCCCACATATCGTGAACAGAGGCTGGAGGTAGCGACTCGTACCATTGTAGTGAATATGGTTGCCACTGGAACTACATGTTGAATACAAAATATCAACACCATTGATAATTCCACAACTATAGCTGGCAAGACACGACAAATAAATGAGAAAGATTAACATACTTGAGTTTGTGCTATAGAATCCAAAATCTCACAAATGATGCGTACATTGTTACTCCTAGTTTCTGTTAACTGTCTTCTCCTACTCGACCAGTTGCACAATTATAATTATAGGCATATGTAACATATATGCAATTTAAGAAATTAAAGTTAGAAGAATAAAGTAATGGTAGTGTTACGTAGCTCCATACGGTGCTGCAAGTAAAATGATGCCCCTATCAAGTGTCATAGGTCTAGTGTCAAATCGTTGCCCTACTAAGGTAGGAGCTAAACTTGGGATTTGAGACAATGCCCAAATCTGTAACATTAGTAAACACATTATTTACAGTCATGTAATCAACAAGCTTGAAAATATGATAGAGCATAAATACCTGTAGAAGGATCAAGGGACCATATATGATCAATCTCTATTGTTGGCATGTAGAACAACGCCCTTAATATAGCCATGCAAGCATGGCACTGCCCCAACTATACTCCCTTGCTTGCTTTCAATCCCGTAAATGCTGTAAGTATAACAAGCCAACTCGATTTTGTGACAAATCAGGCACAATGGTGCCACCCAACATCCACATAGCAACTATCCTCATGTAGGGGGTGATCGATCAAATGTGTAGGAATTCGTCGAAGGGGTAACATTGCCACCCTTGAAGTGCTCAAGCTCTAGTGCCCATCCCAAATGTGTGTGGCAATATTGCTACAATTGTTCAGGTCTTTATCTATGATCGAACCTCATAATCGGTAGGCCATTAACCGATAAATGCCATATAACTGTTATGTTCTCTAGAGTAATAGTAGCATCTTTAGAAGTAAAATGAAATGTGTGCGTCTCACGGTCATCTCTCTACTAAGGTTGTGATGAGGTGGTGGCCCAGTGGAAAGGCACGGCATAGAAGCCAATACAGTAAAGTGTGGTGACGAATCTATGGTCCAAGTCATCGAAATTGGTCCAATGGCTCGAGAACATGGAGAGAAAGTGTCTAGTCCAATTAACCTATTTATACATCTTTTGATCTATGTTGAGCCACTAAATGCAATAGATGGCCATCGATTGGCCCGAGATGTACTCTAGCATCCATGGACATCCTAAAATTTTAACACCACTATAGGCCATCGACAAAAAAATACATCAATTCTATCAATTATAATTTTCATATTCATATGACAATGCTTTTTTGATGTGTAAAGTAGTCTAATAATTTGTTAGTCCATATTTGAACAAACATAATGTCTTTGCTATAGCTGTAAAGAACTTGATGCTGAAACATGTTTTTTATTATGATTGTTCTCTCAACCTTGTATGCATGGGTTAGCAGGTTAGCACAAACAACTCTTATACTCTCAATACAAATTGACTCCTGTCGACTTTAGTCTCCAGATACAATCTTATGAAAAGTTGTGATAAATTCATGTTCGTGTAATATCTACTACCCATGCCTATAGCCATATCTTATAAAATGTAAGTGCCACAAGACGTTGCTATCTCACTACAACATGATTTGCATGTAATCACCATCAAGCGACATATTTTTATGAAAAAGATTAACTCAATAATTATTACCCTTGGTAATTAACAAATTATAATTGTAATTTTACAATTAAAAATACAAATTACAGAAAAATACAATCAATTAATGAAATTTTAAACTCAAGTTTTAATTTTCTCAATGTTTAAAAATTTCCAGCACATTATTTGTAATGTTTATTTGCAAGGCAACGCTAACTGAAACTCAATTTTAATATTTTCTTACATTCAAGTATTACAATTATGGAATCCATTCTTTTAAACCGGGCAACAATTTCATTAAATTAAAACTATATTTTTTCTGGATTGTTACCAACTAACTCTCTAATCAAGAAATAATATTTTTAACAATCAATTGCTAAAAACAAATGGGCATTTCATTGGTTTTCTCAACTCAATTCAAAAGTTTTTACAATAAATAGTATTTAAAAATTTAAGATGTTTTCCAATTTAAATTATTATCAAGCACTTTATTTACATTACTAGCAAGCACTAATCTAAATTATGCTATTGCAATTATACCTATCCGAAGTTAATTACCACATGTCAAAAGCCTAACATATAATAATAGATAAATAATATTAAAATCAAATCTACAAATTAAATTATATATTAATACAACATCAAATTAACTACAACATACCACCTTAACTACAAATTAAATCATAGAAACTAATCATATTTCTTTAATTGCAACAATGAAAACAAAATAAATATATCATATGCTCATACATCACGACGTATATACAAAGTAAATCAACAACAATGCATATTTATTTAGAATCCAACTTAAATACTATTTTTTATTTTACAAATTTCTAATTTTTTTAAAACTTATTTATTTAATTTAATCTCATAATAACCCTCCCCTTCCTACTACATGCACACGCCCTTTAATTATTTTATTATATGTTTGTACAAAATAATTTTAAAATTGATTTTAGAAATTTTGTATTACAATTAAACTTTTGAAATTAATTTAAGTAATAAAATTTTTAAAGAAACACACAAAGGAACAATATTTGATCCAATATAATAAATTTTACCCATATCAATACCCACTCGATGGATCTAATGTTGATTAGGTAGGATAAGATATAAGTATTTAAGGTTATGAGAAGGTGTGGATATGAATTTATATAAGTATTATAATAATAAATATTTATAGGTATGAATATTAACAGAGTAAATATCTTCAATACTCCTAATATGATTTTGAAAACTATATTATATGAGAGTGTGTATGAATCGAAAAGAAGTGAATGGAAAGTTGGGTTGAATAAAGGAGAATGCAGCGTTCCCATTCCAAATCAATAAAGAAGTAGGAAAGAATTTTTAAGCCAACTTACACTGGGTAACATTCTTTCGTATATAACTAATTTTATAGGGATTGGGAGAGACTTTGAGAAGGAGCTCACTTGTAGGAATGTAGGAAAGGTGACCGTAAAACCTACTCCAAATGGGATGAAAGGAGTGGATTATTCGTGGTTGGAATTTAAAACAAACCTAAATTACAATTACAACCCTAATCCTTAAAATTTCAAGGAGACACCTGTTGCGATAACATTACACCACAAATACACTCTCAAATAAAGTCAGATTCAGGACTTCTAATGAAAAGTAATAACAGCAATAATGACGGGAGGGATGGAGCTAACGAGTGTATGGGTGGTTGGTTACTTATTTTCTGCTCTTTACTCACAGTCAAAAATGTTATCAATCAAATGTTTTATTTTATAATTTTTATTTAAATTTAAATTCAAATTTTTCTTTTTTTTATATATTTTATAATTAACTAATTATTTTTTAATTATTATATTTATTCACAATTAAATCAACATCTATCATTATAATTTTACTACTTACATTCGTATATATCAATATCTTATAAACTTATATGTTATTATATAATTCAATTATTATAACTTATTAAATATATATAATTTAAAATTTTCATCTCTTTTACTGTCAAATACTAAACATGTTTTTTTATTCACTTAAATTATCAAAATTTTCTTACCCACTACTATGATCAGGAACCAAACGCAGCCTAGCTACATGTGCATGACCACTGCTCACAATTATTAAAACCTTCCCTCTCTTCTTCTTTCTGTCTCCCTCAGCTGATTCCACTACTCATTTTCCTCGCTGCTTTTATTTTCTTTTTCCAATCTTCAAATATTTCCCACACTTTTCCACTGCCACGTCAACAAAATACTGTTCAAAATATATATGTATATCTATATAGTCTATATATAACACCCTCCACAGCCCTTACCTTTCCTTAATTTCCCCGTTTCCACAGTTTCATCCATACTACTCTTTTAAGATGTCAGGAGACCAATACTCATCAGACCTTCCAGAAGTCAACTGGAGATCCCAGCACAAGATGGGATCATCTTCTAATTACAGAGCTTTTGTTTCTACACATCACTTTATCGATAATTCCACCGCCTCCTCCAGTTTTCGGGCCAGCCCCCGTCAGCTACACCGCCAGCCCATTCGCACCGGAGCCATGCACTGCAGCCAATCCACGGCTTCCGCCTTCAAACCTAACAACGGAGACGAGGAAGAATTAGTGGAAGAACGGGCTGCCGACGACAGTGAAAATAATTATCGTACGTTCAGTGATTTCGAACAAGAACTGGGAATCCCCAAAGTGCCCTTGTTCGAGAAACCATTGACACCAAGCGACGTGGGCAAGCTCAACCGACTCGTCATACCCAAGCAACACGCCGAGAAGTATTTCCCCATGAACGGCGGCGACAAGGTCTTAATATTAAACTTCGAAGATGAGGTGGGGAAGTCGTGGAGATTTCGATACTCGTATTGGAACAGCAGCCAGAGCTACGTTTTAACCAAAGGATGGAGCCGTTTCGTGAGGGAAAAGAGACTCTACGCCGGGGATATCGTCTTCTTCACGAGCCACCACAAGGATGTTGACCGCCTGTTTATAGGGTGGAAGCGGAGAAACCCACATCTTGGTCGCGGAGGAGGTGGTGACTGGAGAGGAGTATTCCGCCCGGACCGTCCTTTTTACAGCCCTTATCAGGGCTCTTCTGCTCTCCCCTCTCAACCCCACAGTCCTCTTTCAGGTATCATTTCCCGCACACTCCATTACACAAATTAAACTGAAAAATGAAAAAAGAAAAAACCCTTTCTTCTGTTTGTTCCTTTACATTTTAGTATTCTTCCATTCTGAAAGTGGAAAATTTCTTACAGTCAATTCTCGATATGTAATACATGTCCTTGTTTGGTTTGCAGGATCAGTAGTTGCACAGAACCCAACTGCTGCAGCAGCAGCGAGTCGGAATCCCAAGAGACTGAGATTGTTTGGGGTGAATTTAGAGTGGCAGGCAGATGAAAAGTCCGAACCATCGACCTCAGAGTGTTCGCCCATGTCGAGCCAGGGTCAAGCCCACAAGCACCCATGTTACCCCAACCACGGGACCCACAGGGTACGCCAAATAGTATTTTCCCTTCTAAGTTGTAGACCATAAAATAGGCTGAAACCGAAAGTATGACCGGTCAAATATCACACTTTGACTTTGCTGTTTCCCTAACGAAACCGTCACAGTCACTGCACCTGTTAGGATATATCATTGATATTTCACCCACTTTAGTCAATTATCTAAACCGAAAGCAGTACGTGGATTAAGAAAGTTGAACGGGCAATGTGCTTCTGTGGAACAGTGGAAGCATTTAACACATTGAACTTTGTCATGCATGGACGTGACTTGCCATCACACCCTTTTTGTTCAAACTTGATTCCATCGAGTTTAGAGACCATAATTTATTTCAGGCATTAATTATAGGGGCCTATTCTAGGCTAGCTATCAAACACACCTGTCTGTAAATAGAGGTGTCTCCCTCACCACCCCGGAAAGAAACAAGTGTTGGGGTGTTCAATTCAACGGCCTGGTAGAGTCTACGATGAGGAATCGTGTGAACGAGGAAACCCGTGGGGATGCCTTTATATGTGATTGCTAATTGTGGGACGGTTGTAGAGGAAAGATAGGTTGGGTACACACATCAATCCTCTAGGAATGAGCTACGTAGCCTGATTTGTGGTCCTTCTCCTGCTCCCTGAACAGTGCAAGCCTCTGTTGAAATTTTTGGTTCAAAGCTTTGAAACAAATGAACTTTAGGGCTATGTTTGTTTCATAATTAGGATGGGTAGTAAATTTTGGATAATTTGAGTAGGAAACAAAATTATATTTGGTCTTAAGTTGTAAAAGAGAAAAATTTTTAAATTAGATATATTTAATATATAATAATGATTGATTGAGTGATGTTACATGAGATTATAGGCTTATATGAATATGAGTAGAAATATTTTAGTGATAGATATCAATTTGAGTGTGAATAGATATAATAATTGAAAAAAAAATTAATTAGAATATAAAAAAGAGAATATTTTAAATTTAAATATAAATAAAATTAATAAAATTTTTAAGTGAAAGTGAACATGATTAAATTGAAACCAAACATAACCTACATATTTGGACTAAGAGAAGGCAAATTCTCTCTCTTCTTCTTCAATTATTTTTTCTAAATTTTTTTCTCTAACTCAGATAGATAGCTCAGCAACCACACTGTCTTCAACCTGACATGACAGCCCAGCAAGTCTCAAATCCCAACTTGGCTTCGTCTAATAATTATTAATAAATCATTTGTTTCAAACTTAGGTGATGTATTAAATGATAAAAAGGTCTTATTTTTTGTCAATAAGAGGGTTCAATGAGTTCAATATACATGGCAGAAGCTGTTAAACTTAAAAGAACAATATCTTATGTATCAAAACAAAATTGTTATTATCATCTAGCACATTGTTTTCTATAAAGTTCAGGTAAATTTTCACTAATTACTTGATGATTATTTGTGTTGTGTAGATAAGAATACTATAATCCGCGGCGATGACATGAATTTAATAATTGGTTTAAGAGAGGCTATTTGATGTAATTACATTAAATGTTTTATCATATTACATGCATACGTTTTACATGATTTGTATCAAATAAAAATTAATTGACTGATATAAATCATGTTACATGTATCATGTGATAAATTAATTGGTGTAACTACGTCTACAGTACCAGGAATTTGACAAACTGCTAACCTGAGGATTATTACGATGTTAACATGTGTATCGACTCTGTGGGGTAGGTTCGAATTGACTTGGCCGCACAGCCGATGCACAGTCCTATAACAGATCAACACGCGGTAATAGTAACACCACATATGAAGTGGACCACAATTGTCCTAGCAGCCACAGGGTTTGAAACACACACACACACACACACAACATGAACAAAATGCAGCAGATTAATTAATTATTGAAATTTATGGTTGCAACCTACAGGGCTTCAATTATTCGGGAGGAGACTCATATCGCCAAGGATAAGATCTGCGTTGGGATGTGGCCTCTACAATTTCACCTATCTTTTCCGCGGCATTAATCGTCCAGAGTATACCAGGAAGAAAGAAAGCATTCATGATTATTTTTTAGTGAATCAAAGATTCACGTGTTCATTTGTTAAGCTCTCGCCAGTTGCCAGTTGCCAGTTCAAGTTCGTGGGCATGGAATATTCCAACGAGCATTGCGTGTCAACATTTACGCCAAGACTTCTCAAATTTGTGCGCATTTGTTATGTGCTAAATTCGTGTGTGTGTGTGTATTAAAATGATTAGTTTCATAATTAATATATATATATATATATATATCTGTGTGTGTGTGTATTAAAATGATTAGTTTCATAATTTTTCGCCGTATGTAGAAGAAATTTTTCGAGAGCCAGGTGAAATGGATGAGTTGAAATAAAATATGTCGTAAACAGAGCAGAGGAAGAACATGGATGTAGTCATGGTTACCATCGCGAACCTCAACACTGTACATCATATGTATGTTGTATTATCAGTAAGTACAGGCTATGTTGGGAGAGGGTTTTGTAAGACATGATGTTTGGTAATTGGTAGGTGTGTTGAAATTTAAACACTGTGTTGGAGGAAATGTTTTAATAGAATAAATAGTATAATTTTTTTGAATATATATATATATATATGTGTATGTATACACATAACATATAATAATGATTAGATTGTATGATATTTTATAAGTATAACAATTATATTATAGTATATAAATAAAAATAAATGTCTGATTTGATTGTAAATAAGTATAATAATTGAAAAATAATTAGTTATGTATATGAAAGATGAAAATTTTGAATTTAAGTTTATACTATATTATTAAATGTTTGGTCCTATTTTGATTATATGCTGTAAATTTACAAATATACACTTACTTTAGATTATGTTTTCCATCCTTTGTTTCTTTATTTTTAATATCTTATGTATAGAATGTATCAATTTTCCTAGTTTGGATGAAAATATTATTGAATGATATGGTTGGTAGTATAAAATTTGAAATGTTGTTTTGCAATTGAAAATTAAGTTCCAAACATAGCCATAGGGTTAATTTGTTTATATTTTAAACTCAAAACATTATGTTAAATTATAGATTTATATAATTATTTTAAATTAAAAGGTTAAACATATTCAAATGTAATTAATAATACATCATTACCTCTTTCATATACTATAGATCAATACTTATATTTGTTATAGAAGTAAAGAGTTTTTAGTTTTGCATTATAAACTACAAAATTATCTTTAATTATTTTTTTAATATTTATCCTTTTATCTTTCTCTTTCCTTTTAACTTATTATTTTTATTTGTTTTTTTTCAAATATTCCCATTTTAAATTTTTTTTTATCTATCTTATTTTTCTTATTTTATATGTTTTTATACTTTTAATTTATATCTATACTGTAATGGAAGTAAAACCTTATAGATGCATATTATAAGATTAAAGAATTCTCCTTATTTTTATTTTTATTTTTTCTCTTTTCTTTTAACATATTAAATTTTTTAATGTTTAATTTTTTATATGTTTAATTTATTTTTTTATTATTTAAAATATAATAATTTATAATTTATTAATAAATTTACTCGCCCAACTAATACCACTATATATCAATATCTATATCTATGTCCATATTATATTATTATTTCAATAAGAATTCTTAGTTGCAAAAAGTGAACTCACAACTTACAATCTATGTTTATATATTTTCTCAAATTTTATTATTTTTAAATTTTTTGATCTTTCATTATTTTTTATTTTAAATAATTTTGGACAACGTAAAATCATATCGTGTTTTAATTTTCATTTTTTAATTTTTTGTTTTTCTTTTATTTTTATTTTTTCTTTCTCTCATATTTTCTCTTTTTTTCAAAATTTTTATATTTCTTTGTTTTATTATTAGAAATATTCTTTATATTTTTAATATGAAATAATTTTATTTTTATTCATTAAAATACAATAATTTTGTAATTTATAAATAAATTCAGATATGAACTATATAAAATTTACTAATATGTATATATATGTTTGTTACATGTTGATACTGTACTGATTCTACCCCTAAAATTTTCATGGGCCCATACCATGTCGTCCCCACATCATGTTGATACTGTACTGATTCTATCCCTAAAATTTTCATGGGCTCAAAGCATGTCGTCCCCACATTGCAAAAACTAGCAATGGTGGGCAGCAACCTAGACCAGGAGATCCACTTGACTTTGATCATGACATAATGGCACCGCCCGGCTTTTTTTAAAAAGAAAAAATCTTTTTTTATTCCTTATTAAAAAATTGACACACTTTTGGGTTTTAAATTTTTGGTCCATTGCTGGCTGGAATCCTAGTTTTCAGCAAAAGACATAATTTTTTTTTAAAAAAATAAAACATAAGTGCTGGAAATTGGGTTTTTGGCAAGTTGGAACTTTTTGAAATTAAAAAAAAAAAAAAAGGTCTAATCGCATCAACGATTAGACAAATTAAATAAAAAAAGTGTAAGTCTCAAAATCGGAAACCAAGTGTTTGTCTTTGAGACACACATATTAAAAAAAAAAAGAAAAAAGTCAAATGCGGTCTTCCTCGAGAATCAGATACAGAACTAAAAGAAAGCCTTCTTCGACAATGATGAGCAGTCCTCTCCCTGACTGCCGTCGCTGCTGCACCGCTGTTGTAGAGATTTCTCACAAATTTGTAATTGTAAAAATGCAACCTAAAAAAAAGTGGGAATGTATAGTTTCGAAAATTGTGTTCTTTTTTTGGTGTTTGAAACTTTAAGTGACCCTGAAATTTTGACTTCTATTGTATATGTTTTGGTGCAAATTGTTACCTATACGTTATGGGACTGTGGATCTAAATTTTGATTTTGAAGTACTGTATGAATTTAAAATTCTAATTTGTTTTGTACCTAAGACTAGATTACCTGTTAGTTTATAAACTTAGAATACTTGCTGGTCTACGTTTATGGAGCCAACTTTACTACTGCAAGTGGATTTCCTTTTGATCATACACATATTATTGCTACTTTTAACATTATATATATAAGAACATATTAAAATCCTATATGCAAATTTATGTGTATATCTAAATTTGGTTACGCATCCTAGGTGTGGACTTACATCTATTGATACAACATTTCAACACATAACCTTTAGAGATATTCAGAGGTGTTGCACTGCTAGTCACACCTTATAGCTTTGTGTATGTCACTTCATTCATAGTTTTTACCTTCTAATTCTTATCTCAATAATTTTTATGCAAATGTCTTCATGATCGTTCTATTGCTCATGTATTTCTAGTGGACGAGTCATAAGCAACAGTTCATCAAGACTGAGAGTAATAGTGTATGCGTACTCCGAGAAATTTTAGATTCCGAAACTTAAGCTCAGGTATGGCAGTAACTTATGTAACTACTATTAACACTATATGTGTTACACTTGTTGTCTAGGCAGTTTGAGATGTCACAGACCATTTTAGATCATACCCATTTTTAAGAAGACAATCTGCTCACGATTAATTGTGGAGGCACACAAATAGGGATTATGAGACATACCATTGCAAATATATTGCTATGTCGAGGGGGCGAGTTAGTATTATTGAGGGTATTTATTATGACGATCGCGTGCCCCATGTGGTTCATGGATATTCTGACTAGTATTATTGTATTACTCAATGCATAATCAATCTTCATACTTTGTACATTTGCAGTGGTTTTCAATAAGAAAACTAGGTTTTTTTAGAGTACGTCATATGTACATATTCTTTCTATTATGTATTTTGTTTTATATGTATAAAGACAAGCAATCATTTTTCATATTTTATCATTATTGTAGGCCCATAGTCAGTGAGATGTTATTTTATTGGAGGACTGAAGCATAGTACATGACGTTATCAGACAGATTGAGGATCGTATGACTAGGTCCTCTGGTCAGTATACATAGGTTGATGCTCTGCTTCTAGATTTGGTTTTGCATTGGCATATGACTAGGTCTTTTAGTTAGTATACATAGATGGATGCTCCACCTATGGTTTGCATGCGCATGAGCAGGCATCAACTAGCATGCCTTGAGCATCGTTGCGGCTATAGGAAATGCCATCATTTTTGCACCATCCGGCTCTAAACGATGTCTATATTCTCATACCTCTGGATCTACAGTCATACTCATCACATACGTCATATGCATACATAGTGGGGAGTACATACAATGAAGAACATAGAGTGGCCACGCTAATGCAGCATTTTGATATGCAAATGTCCTATATACAAGTATTTGACACGTCGCCTTTCCCTTGGCTGTAAGAGATATCACACTTAGGATAGTAAGATGAAGGCCAGCCTTTACAAGTCCATTTACTCCAATATGATCTAGATGGCATGCATGAAGGTGACCAGCCCCCTTCGAGAGCTCGTTGAGCAGTGCGTTGCTGTTGGTGTGGAACTAAGGGTGATCTTCCTTGAGCTGCATATTTCTTAATGTATATGTTACAGTTAGAGTTTTTTAGTTTTTAATGATTTGTTTTCCAATTTATCATTTTGTAAAAAGAGATTTCGGTATTAATAAATTTCATGAAGTTTATTAATCATATGAAACATATTATGTATATTACTTATGATTGATGCTGTCGTACATAAAATACATATTAAGTTGCATATGTTTATTAATGATAAATAATAACAAAAGCTTGTACTCTAGATGGCTGCTAATATCGAATAGTTTACACAAATAAAGTTCAACACAAATATTGGTACGTACATAGTGCCTAGATGACCCAGATGATCTCTAAATCTAGTACACTGTTGAACACAAGCTCTTGAACTTATTTCAACATAGTCAATAGAACTAAACAACCACATGCACAACATTTACACAACCAGCAGGTGCGAAATACGTCACTACTTGTCATCCGACATCTCAACATCGGATACATACATTAGTTGCATACTCAATGCCCAATTAACACGTGCTTCTTCTTCTTCCCCATAAGCTGCACATTCATAAGCTTCTTCTTCCTCCCCATAATACTCAATGCCCTACTACTACTACTCTGATTAATTGTATCAATAGATGGGCCATTAACTTTAATGTCTCGTCACATTAGACTACAAGGCATGTCGCCCTATTCAATGGATTGAATGACACACCGTAAATGTATACATTATTTTATTCTATCAATATTAATACCTTTCGCAACGTGGCCCCTTATTATAGCAATATTGAAATTAATAGATGAGAATTGTTTGATTCTCAACTGATAAGCCATACCATTAAATCGATTTATCCCATCAATAGATGAATTCTTAACTTTTAATATCTCGTCATATCGGACTGTGAGGTATCATTATTTCTACAGCATGTTATACTTTCACACTTTCACATGCAACTCGATTACACTACTCTATGTAGTCAAATCAGTGCCATTGCCCTCTACATATTGTGTTTGATTTTATTTATGTTGTACTTATCATCTTACATGCATTTATAAATATTAATCTTATTTTAAGTCTAGATCTTATATAGAATGATATATATCTTTAGTTAGAAGTTATTATATTTTGTTCATAAGTCTATGAGATTATTCAAATTTCAAGCTACGAGGAGTGTAGATTATTATAGAATGAGATGACAATTTTCTATCTCTTATTGATGACGATCCAATTAAATACTAATATAGTATAAGGAGAAAATGAACACACAAAGTAGAGTAATTTGAGGCATTGGTTTGTGATCTCCAAGCCTTGGCCATGAACGTTCTAACGTGATGGTTGTTGTCCATGTCCAGAAACTCAGTAAAAACATACAAAGATGTGGTCCAACAAATAACACAAGAAAACAATCAGATGCCAACGTGCCGCTTTACATATCAAATGCTTCAATTAACTGAAGAAGTTGCATTCACTCGAGGTTGTGAACTATCACATCGTCAAATTTTAAATGTTATCAGCTGTTCAGAGTACAAGTCAAACTATTACATATTTGATGAAAATAAATAAATGACTGTCATCTAATGCTAGTTATGTATGGCTCTCCATATGTTGTGTTCACTTTAGACAAATATGTTTTTATCAAATTATGTATATTTTCATATATGTTATGATCAAATTACCCTCTAGTTTTGCTCTTAGTTATTAATGAAATTAATATTATAATGCATGACAAATTCTGTAACATTATATTAAATTTATAAAATTATTATATTTTAAATATTAACAACAAAAATATTTAATGCTATAAAGTTTCTATAAGATTTCAAACAGTTAAATAAGGAAATATCAATAGAATTTGGAAGAAAAAAGAGAAAGCTTGAGAAAATACATAAACAAACAAGTTACAAGAAAATGTGTATAAATAACAAATAGTGCACAAATTTTTTAAATACTAAATAATGAAATATCAAAAATATTTAACAAATGATATAGTTTGTAGAATATAAATATAAATTCTATGGTTGAATAAAAAGAGAAAAAATGTTAAAAAATAAAAGTAATTAATATACGAGTAATTGTCTAAATTTACTTTCTCCAATCAAGATTTATTATTATAATAATAATAACATAATATAGATAAATAGGAAAGAAATTTTTTGTACTATAAAATTTTATGTAAACAATAATATACTATTCTGCGTTATTACATTTACAAAAGTACTTTTGCAACAACGTGTTATATATATATTAACAAAATTGAGCATAAAAAAAATCACTTATTTTAATATAAAAGTACTACTCTTCCATTTATTTTGAATTTTATTAGTTCTATTCAAATTATATTTCATTGCAACAAAAAAACTCGAAAGATAAAAATTCTAAACTTATTATGTGTCATTTTAATAAAACCCACACAAAGGAGTTATTTTGCAAATTGATTAGTTTATTTTTTCATATTTTTCTTTATTTGGTAAAGTTAAACCGGAATCCAAGATTCTGGCTTTATTATTATTCTTATTATTTTTAATTTCAGGAACGGACAGGTCTCATTTAAATTTATTTTTTTTTTTGGTGTTAATCAAAGCTGGGATATGAGATCTACGCTTTAATATTTTTTATATTAAAGTCGGCCGCTTGATTTCCGATAATGAAAAGCTGGAAACCCAAGATTCTGGCGAGGGCACAAAAATTTATATTCTTCAGATTTGGGTCATTTTTTTAATAAGAAATTAAAAATAAAACATTTTTGTTTTTTTTTAAAAAAAAAAAATTCAGCACTGCCCAGAATAACATATTTCACTTCACCAGACCATATATAATTGGAATTGATATAATCTTATTGTATATATGTAATGAAGACCGTAGGGATTTCATTCTGTATTATGACTACCTCTGCCAAAAAGATCACTTTGAACATAAACAATTAAACAAGCCAATAAATTAGTACAGCATTCATAACAAGAAAAAATTCCAAAACAGCAGGAAGATGGGTTCGGCTGTGTCATTCAGTGTGAGTACAACCTCGAATCTAAAATCTTAATGGTGCATGCATGATTTTGGAAAACATCATTTTCATCTCATTGCCATTTCAAGTATATTATACTAAAAAATGAAATAACTGTTAATACCTCGGATTATAGTAATTGTGGACAAAATTTCTATAATAACAAGATTATTTTTTTTTGTAAAAGATAATTCAAATTGAATTACATATAATTTGTGAGTTTAATTTTCTAATATAATCATCTAATTCTATCTTCAACTTGGAGATTTGAGAAGCTTGAACAACTTTTAGAATGGTCTGTTGACTTAATCTTTTTTTAAGTTGACTTGGCTATTAGAAAACGTTAATTTGAAGAGTTTGACGCTACACATATGGATTAAACGTCAAATTAAAAAAAGTACTATAATGAATATTTTAAATTTTATTAAGAACACTATAAACCTTTCTCTGAAAACAAAATTTGGAAAGTGGAGCAACTTGAAAGAAAAAAAAAAAAGGACTTCAAAGATTTGAAGAATCTGTTTAAAGAGTACCTTGAATTTGGGGATAAGCACAGAATTTTCTTGAATTTGTATAGATAATTTGAGAATTTCCTTTGAACTTTGTTACTTGAACACTTTGACTTCGCTTTTAGTTGTATGTGTTAAATTATGAGAAGACTTGGAGGGTGCAACCTTATTAAATATATTCGTCTAATGTCGTGGCATAATTTGATTGGTCGAAAATTTTAAACTTTGACATTTCTTTCCTTTAAACTCTAGATTTGATTGGATATGCTCTTGCTTTTTAAATGCTAATATTTGTCTTCTATAATTTGAGAAGATTTGATTTTGTTGTCAAATTGACGAGATTTGACACTTGATACGATTTGACTGTTTAAAATTATTTACATTAAAATATCAATTATTTATTTTTATAAAGTTAAAATTTTAAATTATTTGATTGATATTTAATATAAATAATTCCATGTATCATTTATTTAATTGGCATAAAATTTTCTATGTTTACAGTAATAATGGCAGCATATTGATCCATAAGTTGGTGCTATCCTTCACGCACCAGGGAAGATCAGCAATCCTAAATAATGAATCAAATCTAACCCACACAGATATAGTAGAATGTCTGATCTGATTCAAGTTTTTTCTTATATCTTGGATGATGAATAGTTTTACTGATAAGAGCTCTTCGAACAGCCAAAACGACGTTAGTTGGTCTTGGTAATTCAACTGAAATTTCCTAACCCACACATTGAATTTCAAATGAATAAGATGGCTAGGTGCAGTATCCAAATTTGGATGGAACTACGAAACGATTCACTATATAATTCACTCTAAAGGGCTCCACATAATCCAACTATTTATGTGGGAATGGAATATGCAGAGAACTCACAGGTGACTCTTTAGATAATTCATGTTGATCCAAATGGGGTGCTACTCCCAAGTTGAGATTCAAAATCTTCCATTCTACCCTTTGGCAGCCACGGCTATGCATTGCGCTCAAATTTGCCATTCCAAGATATAAAGACTGTTCGGGTGAGCTTATAAGTTTTTTAAGACATTTTATAAGATGTTTAAAATAAAAATGTTTGGTAGATTTTTTTAATAAAAAAATTTATGAACTTTTAAAATAAGATGTTTAAAGTTTATAATTCTTCGAAGATAAGTTGTATTTTTTAAATTATTTTTAAATATCTTATAAACTACTTCATTATATATATAATATTAAAAATATAATATTTCAATAAAATCTTAGAAGACTTTTTCCCAAAAATAAAATGTATACGTTACAAGAATTCGTAAGCTATTTAAAATAAACTTAACCAAATACCCTTTTAATGACAACCTCAATAGAAATGACATTGTCATGAGCAAAATTGGATTTGTGCTTTGACACCGTGGAGTTGAAAGGTAGGTGGAAATACAAAAATGGAGTTCGGATTAAAAAAACGAAAACTGAAAAAAGAACTGTAGGATTGCTCATTGAATGACATGAAATCCATCTTCGTATTCAAGAGTGCCACTAGACTTGTACATTACACTTTTTTTTGGGTATGTTTAGTACCACCACCATTCCCACTCTAGCCAATCCCAATACAAGATTATGCTTAAATGGAATGGTTGCACCTGCAAGTTAATTGCACGTCCAAATTTTGATATCTGCCTTGAAACACAATGATTGGATTCCACTAAAAGTCGTATGCCAAAGACATATATGAAGGATATACATATTTAACCACAGCCCGGTTTCATCCATTTTATGCCGAAAGGATTGTTTTAAGGATTGAGACGCTTGAAAAAATTGATTTTGTGGGTACCAAACATAGCCACAACTTTTTCTTGGAAATGAAATTCTGATGGGTTCTATGAAGTGCGGAAAACCAAGTGGCTCTCTTCTTCATTTTTCCCAATCATACGCAATCAGTTCACTGAGACACTCCATCGAGCATGTGGGAGGCATCAAATATGTGCAATGAGACGGCACTCCACCAAGCAGGTGCGGTGGGGTGGGGTAAAGTATGTAGAACTAGGCACGCCTAATCATGACACCTTTTCCTTTTTCCTCGATGGCTTTTGTTTCCTTCAATTGAATCGCCTTACTTTTTTCCTAAGGTCAGCTCCCATTTACCTACTATAAATTAGTGTTAATTACATGCTTAATTATATATTGTAAAACATCTGTATTAAATAACTTTGAATAATGTTAAGACAAATTTGTCCCGTGAAAATGCCATATTTCTAGCTACGCCTTTTGTCTTTATATTTTGTCATCATGTCAGTCTAATCTTGTTCAATTACATTATTATATTCTTTTATGGCAAAAAATTGTCAAAATAAGGATAATTAACAACACAAGGAAAAAAAAAAAGAAAGAGGATTGTTATAAGAAATAAAAAATGGCATTGTCTCAACATCTTCACAGAGTCAAAATAATGTAATAAAATCTACATAGATGCTGTGAATCGTGATTCGGGATTGTAATATTAAGGACAAACCATTTTTTCCCCATGATTTTCACAAAGGGAGTCATCATAATTGCATGCAATTAATGGCAGGATCAAGAAAATCAATGCCCCAAAAACAGCGTTAATTACCTCGTTTGACCGAATCACAGCCATAAATTCTTTCCCCTCATGAAAGTTGCCCATAAGAGTTCCTCAACCCCATACCCAAACTCGTTCTTCCTCAACCGTCTCACCTGCCCTCCATGCAACAAAACCTGCAGTTTCTCTCACATCTAATCAACAAAAAACTCAACCACTTTTTGTTAATACTCTCCTTAACTGTCATCACCATTGTTTGCTACAACATCTTAAGCCCGTTGCGGTCAATTCCTATTTTCACTATTGGTTTCTTGTATCAGATCCTGCCCAAAAAGCCGCCTCCAAACTCGGGCAATAGAACTTGCGATTACTCTTATGGAAAGTGGGTTTGGGATGAGGCTCAGCCCCGGAGACGATACCCGGAGAAGTGCCCCTTTCTGGATCCTGGATTCCGGTGCCAACAGAATGGCAGACAGGATTTGGATTACCAGAGATGGAGATGGCAGCCCCAAACGTGTAACCTTCCGAGGTATGATCCAAACTCTCCTCTGTGTGTGTGCGTGTGCGTGTCAAGTTTACAATTGATCTCTTCCCAAATGGTTTTTCAATAATAAAAACCCCGCAAAATTAGAAGTGATGGTGGTCAAGATCCATTGTCAAACTCGAGATTTGGAATTAGGAACCACGAGAATTTTCGGCTTGTTTGTATGCTACGTTCGCCTTGTTGCATGTTATCGTATCGTCTCTCTAATTTCTGCTTCCTTTTTACTCTTTCCCAGATGCCATGCATGTGCTATCCATCTGGGCTTCTTGTTTTGATTCTTTTATTTCAATGCTTGAGATACGTCATTGAGAATGACGATTAGTATCTCTTGGTTTTGAGTCCAGCGTCACTGAATCTGTTAATCTTATTGCATTCGTTAGATTACATAATTATATCACACCATTTGAGAACATGTCAATGGTTTCTCATTGGGCGCTCAGAGCGCCTGGATTTTATGTCTGTCGTCTTCTGATTGAAATTTAAAAGCTCACACTTCTCAAGTACTCAGGCCACTTGATTCTTGTCTTTTATCTAATCGAAACATGTGACTCTCGGGGTTTTAAGTTCCCCAAATCTCATTTGAATTTCTAGTTTTGGTTTGAAAATTTATCGTTTGAGTCGACATGTGAATGTACATACGATGTGTACTGTCAGTAGTCTGTCCAATCATCAAAGGCGCAATTTACTCTGTGTATTGGATATTGAAAACATTATATTATTTAATTTATTTTTTATTTTTTTCAATACAAAATGGTGAGACTGAGTGAGCTTAGCATCTTCAAGAGTTTTTCATTTCAAAGGCTTGATAAACTCATATAAACTCATTGCCGATATAATATTCTTGTCATTAATATTTAAATTTGTGAATCCGATCATTCAAACGTGTCTATCACGTCGTTCAACTCCTCCAATAGTACACACAAATATGTACATATAGAAGTGTGTATAATTGATAATTGATTATTTTTTTGTGTTGATTGATTTTGCCATTTTGTAATCACTATGCATTTATTTAAACAGTTTAACTTAAAACAGCAGAAAAGAATTCCTGATTCTGTAGGACTACTGTGTGCAACACTAAAAGTAGATGAGTTGCACGTTTCCTTACACTTAAAAATTATAGTCTCATTATTCCATCGCTCATATTCTTTTTGAACGAATCCTTCAGATTTGATGCAAGTGACTTTCTCCAACGCAGCCGGAACGGACGAATAGTGTTTGCTGGAGACTCCATCGGTAGAAACCAGTGGGAGTCTCTGATATGCATGCTGGCTCAAGGAGTTTCTAATCACTCCACAATATATGAAGAAAATGGGAACCCAATATCCAAACACAAAGGCTCCCTCTCAATCAAATTTCATGATCGCAACCTCACAGTACAGTACTACAGGGTGCCTTACCTCGTAGTCGTCGACAGGCCACCACTAAATGCACCCAAGGAAGTCAAGGGAGTGATTAGGGTTGATAAATTGCACTGGTTTTCCACTAAATGGGTTGGAGCAGATGTTCTTGTCTTCAGCGCTGGTCACTGGTGGAATGAGGACAAAACAGTAAAGTCGTATGGACTTTAATTACACGCCTGGGTGCTTTAGTTTCATGGTTTAAATAGGCCTTTCTATTTTTTTATTAGTGTTCTTTAATCTGTCAGGGGACACTATTTTCAGGAAAGGGAGCATATCAACATGACAATGGATGTCATGGAGGCTTTTAAAAGATCTCTTGACACATTGAATGTGTGGGTGACACAGAATTTGCAGCCTGGAAAGGCTCATGTATTCTTCCGCAGTTACTCACCAGTACATTACAGGCAAGTCATGTTATTACACAACTCACCTGAGATTTTCTGAATCAGTAATTAAACATGAGGTGAAACTACAGGAATGGAACGTGGAACAGAGATGGATTTTGCAATACGAGTAGAGAACCAGAAACGGAGTACTCAAAGCTGGAGCCTGAGCCGCCGAACAATTTGCTCATTTATGATGTGGTTAGACAAATGAGAAGTTCAATCAGAAAAGTCCGGTTTCTGAACATAACATACCTGACAGAGTTTAGGAAAGACGGTCATCCGTCAAGCCACCGCGAGCCGGGCATTTCGGGCCATTCCCCGCAGGACTGCAGTCACTGGTGCCTGCCTGGAGTTCCGGATACTTGGAATGAGCTTCTCTATGCTGAGTTGTTGAGAATGGGATTTAGAACAAGATAGAGATTAGATATATGCAGCAATGGTGAGGCTGGGAGATTTCTGCGTAGCCTGTGTTTGGGCTTATCTTTGATCTTTCAGCATTCTGTTTGAGTCTTTTGGCTGTCTTCCATTTCCTTCTAACATCTCCAGCTGCCTCAAGAGGTCCAAGCTCTGTGGTCCTCATCTAGAAGATGTCTGCCTCTTGTCCCAGTTGGGCTTCATCCAGGAATTCAGACAACAATTTAGAGGGCTCAGCCATACATACCACAGATGCTACACTTACCTTAATTTGGGCCAACATGGCAGCATGACCAAGTGCAATAACCTCCCAAGATGTATGCAATGCGCCAACCCACAAACTTAGCTCACTAAAAATCAGAAGGAAGAGCTGTGCTTGGTGCAAATTCATGTAATAAGATGTCACAATCTGAAGCACTTGGTGCAAATGTAACAAGTGCATATTGGAATGGACTTTGTTGCAGGGTGCAACCAATGTTTTAACCTGACAAGTTCCCGAATTAAGTAGAAGTAACCATGTTCTTGACCGCCATCCTCTTCAAAAAATACACTTGAGGAAAATAGGCTGAACAAAAGGGCAAAATTAGTGTGAAATGAAGTTAACTTTTCTCTTGGGGGATTAAAATGAAGACAGAAATTTAACCTTGGGAAATTCCATTCCTGCAATAAGAACAAGGATCGTGGATGCGGGTCGAGATGCCGGATTGCCTTTTAATTGCTTCTGTTGCGTATCTGCACCCCACGTGTTTTTCTTGAAGAACTTTCAAAGGGAAAGAGCGCACTAGGCTAGTTTAACGGTAACGAGCAGCCAGGCGGATGACTTACACTGGGAATACTTTTCCGGATATTGGTAAAGCCCTCTTCTGTTTCTTCACCAATATATATTTCGCCAACATATTCGTCACAATTCCGGGGCAGGAAAATTTGCCGATCTTTATCTGCAAGTCTGTTAAATGCTTGCAGGTCATAACATTCTAAAGACGCGTATAATTATACGAGGGCGACTTCCAATGTCGATTTGGCTTTAGATACATAGTTCGGACTCAAAGCTGCGTGACTGGTTTGGGAGACGGTTGAAACGGCAATGATGTGCAACAGGACAGTGTTGGGAGGAAATCAAGTGTGAGAATACGTTGTCGCCGTCGCCGTTTCATGGATGAGATATTTTCTATCATTTTTTGAGAGAAGTGGTTTTAGACTTCGAATCTGACTCTGAAAGATACTTCAAGGAATTCTCTCTACTTGGAAGTTGATGAAAGAGGACACAAGAATTTAGTGATTACCTCAGAGGCCGGCAGGAAGCTAAATAAGTTAGTTTGGTATTAGTATCTGAAGTATGTATGCTCTACTGTTCCTCGTTGATTGAACCACTGGTAAACACACGATAAGTGTCGATTTGTCTATGGTAATTGATGTAATTAGTTGGTTCTTCCATTACGCACTACATAGTAATGTCCACGATGCTCGATGTATTAGCCATTTACTGAGACTGTTGGATATGAGTCTCGGCATGGTTGGACCATGGGACGTAACGCTAAGAATGGAGCGTCTTCTTAGGATTTAGAGATGGGGACGATTTGCTCACAGATGCTGTACGAGGCAAGGATGTCATGGATTGATTATTACACCAGTGGTTTGTTTAATATAGTTGGCTGGAAGGGCCCTGACTCGCAATTATTTTGATGTGTTTTTGCACTACAAGTAATGAAAAGACTGAACAGTTTGCATCTTGTGAATAAATTTCATCAGTAGGCAGCAGCATCCTGACGAGATAGAATACCAAACAGAAAATATTATATGACAAAAGATGGGCATCAATCAATATCAAACTAAGTCAACAGAAGAATGTAATCTGGGGTTTGGAGATTCTTCTTCTTTGGTCTGCACACTCCACCAATTCATTCACCAGAAAGAGCTGATTAGTATTAATTGGCCATTATTGAAGGGAGAACAACCTCTTTGAAGCTTTTAGTGACCATGCACGAGCAACGCGCTTAAGTAAATTAAAATTGCTTGTGAAGTTAATAATGCTTACGAGTCACTCTCAATCCCTTTCAGTTCAGAAATTTCAAATTATGCTGCTAATACCACACACACAAAAAATAATAATAATAAAACAAAAAATTCATGTATGTATTGCCTTGCATGATTTGTTAAAACTAGCATTGCCGCACATTCAATGCAATAAAATTTAAAAGCATGATAAAATATGTATAGTTTTGTGATATAAATATTTGGGTTTATTGCATGCATTTTTTATTTTATAATTCTTCATCTAAGTAAAATTACGTATTTTAAATATGTGTTAAAATATAGAAAATATGATTTTTTGAAATAAAACTAGACATAAATTATTGTACTTTAATAATAAAAATGAAGTGTTTAAAATTTAAAATGCCTTATAAAATTGTATAGATGAGAGAAAAAAGTGTTTATTAGAAAAAGTCAAGCAACAAGAATAAATTATATCAAACTTAGATGGAAAGATGATGAAATCAATGTTTTCGGAATAGGACCAGATATAGAACCAGACATCATACCAGTTTATTGATTCGAGTGATGCAACTAGATTTAAAACCTCTCAATTAGCATTATTATATATATATATATATATATTGTTTTAATAACAAAAATTTTAAAATATTTTAAGAGTATTTTAAAATTGCATAACTAATTTGTATACTAATCAATGTAAAATTATTATTTGAGTAAAAAATATAAAATTGTTTATTTTTAAAATTCAAACAAATTAAATTTATAATAATTGATTTGTTATTTCTTAATAACTTATTTATTATGTATAAATTAAGTATATACTCATATGCAAAGACAAAGAAATAATTAATACTTATTTAAACAATTATTATGGTATAATATTTATTCCTTTTATACATTTTTATTTTTATTTATTTATTTATTTTATTATAGTTCAGTCTAATTATTCATTTCTATTTTTTCTCTTTCCTTCTTTCTTTTCATTCCTTTCATTTTTTTCTTCATCTCTTTCTTCTTTTTCCTCCACTTCCTCGGTTTTGCTTCTTCTTTTCAAAACAAAAATAAAATAAAAATAAAAATTCCAAATCGTTGGCCAGCCAGTCTAAGTTTAACAACACTGTATGAAATAAAAAGAAATATAAACAAGGAAGAAAAAGTATAAACTTAATAAGCAAAGCGTAATATAAGAAGCACAAACTTAATTAATAATTTTGGCATACGGTATGCTTTAAATGATATAATACAAAATAAATAATGATTATTTAGTTTATTTTATTTGTATAATATATTAATTTATTTAAATATTTATTCTACGCTTATACAAAAATAACTTTATTGTTATTAGTTGAAGAAGGGATATATATCACTTGATGTAATGAAAATAGTTGTAAACTCTTAACAACATACTATAAATTAAGTTGAATAGGATATATATATATATATATATAAATTTAATCATTATAATCAAAATAAGTCTAAATTCTTAATAATATGATACAAACAGATATATTGTATGGAATTAATCTTGCATACACATTGTGCTCGTCCTCGTGAGAAAATGAATTTTTAACACAAATCACGCCAAATATGATTCACCGTCAGAACATACATTCCAGATATAGCCGAAGCTTACCCGACGACGCAGGCCAAAATTGACTTACTGTATTTTGCCAATTAGAGATTGAACTAAGAACAGTGATTTTTCGCCTAATCGAGTTGATTTTCATTATATTAGAGGCATCCTCAAGTGCAACACGCCTGCATTGCATTAAACTAATGTAGTCCAAACAAAGATCAGTTCAAACATTGATGTTACTCATCACCACCTTATGCACGTTTAAATTAATTAAATGAACTCTCGATGCTGACTCCTACTTGTTACACTAGTTGAAGAGGAACTATGATTCAACTTTACCAGTCCATAAAAATAAAATTTAAGTTGTGATTTCTTCTGATAGAAATCAATTATTTTACACGCTTTGACGTTTGAAAATGGGAATGCCCACCACTATTAGCTGTATAATAATTGAAGGGTAATTTTGGAATTGAACATTGTTACCCCACAATTTTGATTTCTATATAAGCATTTCATTTCAATGTACACAATCCCCCGTCTTATCATTTGCTGTTTTAGTTTCAAGATGTCGCCAACAGAGACGGGTCCTTCACCTCCGCCACCCGCCGCCGGGTTTTCCACCTTGCATCCGGACATCATCGAGTCCCACATCCTCACTCGCTTGGACGGGCCATCACTAGCCTCTGTTGCCTCCTGCTCGGCCATTCTCCGCCGCCATTCCTCCTCCTACATCATCTGGTCCAACATATGCCGCTCGACTTGGCCGTCGACCGTCTCTCCACGTGTCAGTGAGGTCCTCTCTGCGTTCCCTGACGGTGGCCCTCGGGCCTTTTTCTCACACGCCTTCCCTCTCCTACCAGAGCTCTGTCTCAGCCGCTCATCGTCAACTCTACCGTCGGAACTGCTCTCGGCCGTCGATATCCACCACCACGGAACGCTAATCTTCACTAAATTGCAGGAGACAAACACGGAAACCGAGTGGTTCCGCTGCTCCCCCTTCCGCATTGACCTTCTGGAGCCCAAAGACGTGGCCTCAAGGCCCGTCGAGCACCTAGACGGAGAAGACACGGACGTCGACGGCATGACCCTGAGCTGGATTCTAATCGACCCAATCGCCGGGCGAGCCGCGAACCTTTCGTCCCACAACCCCGTTGCTGTGCAGCGCCTCTGGTTCACCGGCGAAATACAGATGCGGTTCGCTTCCATCGTAACCACCGAGCAGGGTCACGTGCAGTTTGGGGTGGTGGTCACGTGCGGCGGGCGGGAGGGCGGGGAAATGCAGGTGAGTGAAGTGAAGCTGGAAGTCGAGGACATGGATGGAAAGCACTTGAATGGGAAGGAGAGTTTGGTCATTCTGCAAGGGGCCTTGGAGGGCAAAAAGGGAAGACGAAAAAAGGGAGTGGAACCAAGCTTGCAGAGGTACAGAGAGTTCGAGGAGATGAAGAGAAACAGAAGACACAGAGAGCAGTGGAGAGAGGAAGCATTAGATACGCTATGCGTCGCGTTTGGGTTATTAATTTTTGCTGCATTTTTGTTGTTAACTTGTGTGTAAAAAGGAAAACATGGAGATTATATACATACATATATATATATGTGTATGTACGTATGCTTATTTTTTCAATTGGTAGATTTTACATGGAAACAATCTTCTCGTAATTTCAATCGTAGCAGAAGTAAAAGGAGACAGAACACACTAGCAGAAGTTTGATACAAATGTGATGTACATTTCGATGAACATGAGATAAGTTAACCAGCAATGGGAAATACCGAAATCAAATCAAGATTCCAAACAGCAACCAACACCTGAAGCCCACACACGCAATCCTGTTTGTTGTTACTGTTTCTTTAGGGCCAAGGCGGAGAGCGGCAGCAGGAATATAAGCAGCACCACCGCGACGAAGGACGCCACCACCGCTCCGCTGGACTTCTGGCAGAATCTGGTAAACTGTTGGCATATGGCCTGCCAATTAGCGTCCGAATTACCGTTGTGCGCCAGGTACACTATCGCCGCTGAGGCGCCCGCGGCGGAGGTAGCCAATGTAACTGCCAGCTGCAAATATTTGAGAACAAGTTAATAAATCAAATTAATATACATATATATATACACACACACTTTGTGTAGCAATTCAGATGTATAAATATGTGCTCTGTAGAATTACTGTGTCGCAGATAACGAGAAGGAGCCTTGGTCCAACAGCAACTGGTCGAGCGATGCACACGATGGAGAAGGGTATGGAGAGGACGAGATAGCCAGTGACTAAAGCCATGGCTACAACAAAGAACCTGAATCACAAGAAGAGAATCACGATGTAGCCAGTGACTACTTACCCATTATTGGTTGTGATTTAATTTCTACCATTTTTCAGAAAATGAATAATCAAGAAAGATTCTAGAGGTCTTACTGGAAAGTAGCCAAATCATCGTAACTGGCGTGGAACTGGAAGAACTGAGTGAAAAAGGGAAGTGTTTGCTCGGCGGTTCCCATGGCAACGGTCGCGCCCAGAGCTGCAGTGGCGGCACTTATGCGGAGGATGAGGTCGAATATTGCCACACCCCGTTTGTATCCCACCGGGGCCACCGGTGGGTGCTCAACAGCCGCCGGAGCACCAAGGAGAGGTGCTTTCCCTTTCCTTTCTTTGCTGGTTTCTGCAATTTCAATGGTGCCAGCTTCGCTTTTCTCCATCTCGTCTTGGATTGCCGAGTGCAGGTAAGACTTAGACTTGGCTTCTGCTAGAGAAGAGAGGTCGAATCAAGTTCGTGATGGTACATTTGGGATGTGAAAGAAGCTTGTATATATAGTGATAGCATGCAGTTTCTAACATGAGTTGAGTTGGTTTATGGAAAATTTTGAATTGGGATGATGTAATGGAAGGATAATGGAGCAAGAAGAGTTGTTACCAACTCTTTTGCCCAGGGGCTGACTTGAAAATTGATCAGTTTTTTGAATTGAAAATTGGAACACTTTGTTGGGGCAGATGGATGGGCGTTAGATTGAATGATGCAGATTAAATTATTTGGGGCTCTAATGAGCTTTTGAATTAATTAGGGATTAATTCTTGACCCAAATTGCTCATGTTTGTGGAACGGGTTGTTCCAACTTGGCGTGGGAAATTCATCACAAGTCAAACAGGATTATTTTAAAGCTTGCATAGCAGAAGGAAGGAATTAAAGGGAAAGGGGGGTTAAGGTAATTGGCATGATTAGTCAACTAAGAAGAAGCATTTTCCCTAATCCACTAAAGCGCAATACGTAATGGAAGAAGCAAAGTCTGAAGAAGAAAGATAGCTGAGAGATGAACCAAGGAAGGAGTTTCTTTTGTTTCTCTAGGAAATAAACTAGATAGTCGCAGTCATCAAACCCTTTTTGGCCTCTGCATTATGACTTATCCATACCATTATTTGTGGACTCATTGAGGCAGCAATCTGCAACCGCGTTCGGCAAGTGCCTTGGTGACTTCATCAGCAGCATTCCTAGCATCACATAGTGGAGAATAGAGCCATTTTTCAGATATCTGGACAATCAAGATGTAAGTCAGTGTTATCTGTGGTAAATGCTACAAAAATGATGGTATGAGCTATGTGTCCGATTTTTGGGATGTCATTGGCACACTATAACCGAAGCCACTAAAAGATCATTCTTGCTTTGCACCACTCTTGATCAAGCAAGTTTCATATTTCCAAAAGAAATAAGTCTACCTTCTAAAAATTTAAACCAAAGAACGAGTGCAAAAAAATGATGGCGAGGTTGCAATTGCTTACATTTTCTTCACCAGTGAATGGTCGGACTGCTCCTTTACACGACAAGGATTTCAGAAAATCTGCAAGCTTCCACGTACACCGTTCCACCCCAATCACATACACAGGCTTCCTGCAGCATCAACAATTCAGACAGAGAAAGAAAGTATGTACATTTTGTGAAAATATATATTCTACAACGTACCCTGTGCTGCAAGCCTCACTCAGCATACTTACTGAATCAGCAGTGATGACAAAAGCATCCGCCCAAGCCAAATGTCCCATGTGAGGATTTGGATCTGAACAGTGTCACGGAGATGCAATTCAGATGTAGAGTGGAAAAAATGGAAGGCAATATGGTTACGGATGAGTTGCTAGGATAAGCAAGTCTTAAGAATTAATTTTGGTTTTCCCTATATAAGATTATTGTTAATTTGCCGACATTTTGATGTCAGTGTTGCACTGAATTATCAGTAATAGGTGAGTTTTAATCCAATAAATTCTTCAATCACCTCATAGTACCAACTCTTTTAACAATTATTACACCCTTTATTAAAGTATATTTACAAAATGAATTAACAAGAAAAAACTAAGGAAAGAAAAGAACAGAGACAAAAAATTGCCATGGGAAGGGGAGCAAAGGAAAAGGGGAGACACAAGCAGAGAAGTCACAAAAAGGAAAACAAATTCTGGTTTCCCAGCCCCAATCAAACCACAATCCATGCTGAGTGTCCTCTGTCACTTTGACCCACTTTATGGACAAATATGGAACAGTTACAGAAGGCAACGTAAGTTGCAATATGACTTAACCTTACTATTAGTTCTGTAACTGGTGGTATAAGAATAAACAGGATCAAACAAGTACCTTTACCATTCCAAATGTAGACTTTAGGATGGCTTGAGAGTTCCTTCACAATAATATCTGATACCTGGTTGACACAGCATGAATAACATTTACTGTTATACAAATACGATATAAAAATTTTAAAAGTGAACACACAATCTTGGGTGTTCGACGAGAAAATGATATTCTGAGGGCGCCACAAGTTGGAAGCACAGTCTTTAATGAGTCTGTCAGCTGCATTGCAACATCTGCACCATATCTGCAATGCCCTACAGAAGAAGGTCAAGTAATTAAAGCGAGTTACATAATGCAGCATAGAGATGATAGTTTTATGAATATGTCATGGTAATTATAGTTTAGTATATGCATAATGCATATTAACCTCATGGACAACATCCAAGAATTGACATATGTTTACTCTGAGGAGAGGCCGTTTTGGATGTAACAAAACATTATGAATCACCCAATACAAGATCAACATAAAGCATGTAAGAGAGCAGGAATAATCAAATACATAACCTACTTGTAGGCCCTCCTACAGAAACAACAAGTAAGGGCTTAAGCAATGGTGCTAGTTCATCATGCCAAGCAGAGGCTGCATTTCTCAAAGAAACTGGATCAGCTAGGTGAAGAGCACCTACAGTAAGAACCTGTAAGTAAGATTTAGTACAGCAAAGCGTACAATATATGAAAATTCAAGATGGCAGGACAACTGGAAATATTTTCAAATACAAAGTTTCTACAGCAAAACAAATCCATTTATCAATCATGGAAGAACATACCACGTGTTTATCAGGAGGCTTTCGAGGTGTTACCCACCTTCTAAGAAAAAATGGGAGCTGTTTCTGTGCCTCTGGTGTTAATGGGTAATAATCATGACGAGGTGTTATCACTAGATCAAATCTGTGGAGACGAGACCGTGGGTGTTGTATCTGAAAGCAAATAGTAAAAGCTATCAAAGCCTGAAGGGTAAATATGCATGCCCGTTTCAATAATCTGTGTCTTAATTCTATATGGTATGAACACACAAGTATCAATCAAATTGCACATTTTAAGAGTATTTTAAACTCCACTGTGGTAGGTAAGAAACTGAGAAAATATTTGACCCTATCTTTTAGCCCCTCTCCCTCTTTAAATGTCCTAGAAGAACCATTGTTGTGCAAAAGCATTAATTAAATGGAAAAGGAAAGGAATACAGAAACCATTAGGAAAATTCCCAAGTGTGGAAAGCAAAACGAAGAATAATTGTGAAACATAAAAATTCAAAACAAAGAGGAAGTCAATCCGAGATGAGTATCTTTGAATATTCTTAGCAAAAGCTGTTGGAACTTCACTTATAAATCTGAATATAATTATTTATCTATGCATAAATGCAACCAAAGTTCATTTAGATTTTATATCTCATTTTCAAATACCAAATCTGAGATGATTATAGTTGGGCTATCGAGACACACACACACACATATTATCAGTTAACTAGAGCATAATAGCTAAACCATATTATAGGATCAAATACTTGGCACATTATCATACCTGAACAAGGAAAACATTTTTGGGAACTAAGTGTTTGATGGAACTAGCAACAGCAATGGTATCATGACCAGATGCAACGACCAAGATGGGACCATCCCTGGAAGATTGTTTAAAAATGAAGCTGAGAACAGCCAGAAATACACATTCACACATAAATATGCATGCCAATATGCTTATTGGTCTGTGGTTATAAGCCCACAATCAAATCAAACTGTACCTTCCTCAAAAAATGATGGCTATGTTTGTTTTCATTTTTGCACAAAAATTACACACGCTACAATTATTACACTTTTTAAATTTTCTCTCTATCTCACTTTTACTTGTACACAATTTTTGAGAAAAATGCATCTAAAAATACAAACCCAAAAATCAAAACAAACATAGCCGGTGTATATCATGTTCAGTTCATGATATCCAAGTGCAATATTTGTTAAAGTCAGATAAAGTTTTATATAGGCTGAATAAGTAGATATGTTCTTTCACACAAAGCAACCAAATATGAAATAAGAACCACCATACTACAATGCACAAGACAGCAGGCACAATACCATTTTTCAGGCATAACAATATTTAGAGGTGTAAAAGAGTTGAATAACATAAACATAAACAAAGTAAGAGAATGGTTGGTGTATGGCTTGTTTATAGTAAAGATGGACACAGAATAAAATTCAAACATATGGTAAGACTAAATGCACTACAGTGTTGTCCATTTCACATCTTTCGGGGGTTATGAAATAATCAATGTCAATTTAATCTATCATGAGAATATCAGTTAGAATTTAAAAAGAACTACATAACTGCAAACATTACGCTCAGCCCAAAAACTAAGATAGAAAATATTAAATAAATAACAACACCATTAAAACCAATAAAAAAAACAACAGGTACCTGTAAAATGTCTCCTGAGCCAGTTTTGCAATGCGTCTAGCATCTGCTTCCGGAACATCTGAGACCATACCATTTAGACATACACAAGATGAGGAAAACATAAATAGTCATCTGGAGAAAATTGAAGGATCCTTTTCAGGATGATGATATACAAATTAAGACTGCGTGCGATAAATCTAGACCACCTTTCCCTTCTGCCGGAAGAGGCGCCAATTTCTTCCCCAAGAATCGTCTGCTGAAAATCCACTTAACAGCCTTCTCCAATTCTTTATGGACAGAGATCGGCAACCAGCGAAGTCTTTCATTGATTCCCCCTCTCGGACGAGTAACGCGCTGCAAACATAATCAAAATGAGCAGATATCACAACGAACTACAAACAAAATAGCAGTAAGCCGTCTAAGCCCCAAACCAGAAAATATGATCCAAATAAAATTAAAGAGCGACTATCTCGACACCTGAATATATCAGCAACAAACTAACCAACGTAATTTACATCACCCAATTCGAGAGAAAAGGAAAAAAAAAAAATAGAAGATCTGATTACGTATAAAGTGTAGTTATTGGAGAGACCAAGAGCTCGAACCAAGCCAATACACTGATTTTCTGCACCGGCAAAGCCATTGCCGATTACAACTGCTCTCCTGACTGTTTGCATTGTATTCATACATCAATTCCTCGGATTCAAAATACACTACACTGGAACATGGGATTCAGGATTCTTCTGGTTCGCACTACCAAAATGAAATGCAACAGCCGAGCTTCCCTTCGCTTCACTTAGGGCCGTTTTGGAGCGGTGTTTGACTTTGTGTCTGGGTTGAGACTGCAGATTCTCTCCGGGCCTAGGCTTGGACAATTTGTAAGTGGGCCCAATGGAAATCCAATATATACAGTGGGCTAGCCCATTATGTCCATAATTTTGTTGTTAATTTTTGGCTACGGACTTACGGGCATCACACGCAAATGTCCCTGATGACTATTGACACGGATCGCGTATATCATGTAAAATAATAATTAATAATTTTAGAGATAATAATTAATAAATAACCTATTGATTTATTGATATGGTCACTTCAATTACAAATAAGATAGACACACCTTATTACTACTTTATTAGTTGAATTTAATCAAATATAAATCTATTACAGTATACATCGCACAAAACTTTTATAATAACTACTAATAGATGTACACTTGATGGGTGTGTATATAAAATTTAAAATATAATTTATTGTGTAATTATATATATATATAAATATATATATAAATATATATATATATATTCTACTTATACTATATTATTTCAAATTATTTTATATATATGTATTTTTTATTATAATAATTTATCATCTAGGAGAAATGACTCATTCTCTCTCTAAGTATGTACATATAAAACAATAATAAGATATAAAAATACCAAAAAATTGAAAGTGAAACAAAATCAAAACTAAACTCAGTTCAAAAATGTGAAAATTTACATAAGGTATAAGGTTTAATAAATGTGTATGAAGTTAACAATGTTAATGTAGGTTATCTATTTACTAAATATAGATAAGGTATATTTGTAATTGGATTGTGAGACCAAAAATTAAGTTTTTTAGGGGTCTCAAGCATTATCGATAATATAATTATTTTTAGTATCAATATATAAATACTAAAATACTTCTAAAATCGATTTTATTTTCATTTCTTTATTTTAGTTTTACTTTCCTTCCCAATTATTATCTTTTATATTCCTAACATGCAACTTTAATTTATTATGTGTTTCAATTTCTTCAATATCTTTCTTAAGTTTTATTTATCATATTCTTTGTAATTTTATTCATCAAAATTTAATTTATTACATTTTCCCTCTTTCATGTTTGTTATTTGTTATTCATATTTTTAATTTATTTTTCTTCTGACATACCTTTTTTAACTTTTTCTATTTATTTTCCTCCAATATATTAATGCAATTTTATTTTTTTCTTCATATATTATCCAATATCCATTTGTCATTTTTTCCTTATTTTTTCTTTTATGTTTTCATGTCATTTTAGTTTTAAATAATTTTACATTTATTATTAAAACAGCTTACATATATTATTACTTATCAAAAATTTTTCTAAGGTTAAACAAGATTTTTAATCAAGTAATATAATTAAATTACTATAATCAATATGAAAAATGTTTTATTTATATAATTTTATCTTGTTTGATTCCACATGCATTGAGTCTATAGAGTTACCAGTTTAAATAAAAAGTTCGTATCATGAATTACAAAAATTAGAAGCGAAGCACCTCAGACAAGCATTCGTTCGTATATTAACCGACAAGGTACATTTATTCTCTAAACCATCAAAGGAAATGAACTCTAGAAATCTGCCACAACCCTTCCATAGACATGAACCCTAAGTCACATACTACACGTATATGACTTAAGTAGTCGAAACTAAAGCATTATTCAGCAACTCAAATATCCTAATCTTTGTAAACTTTTAAACATGCAGTAAACTAGCCGGCTAACTCTAGGATTGATCAATACGGTGCGCGCTGTCTGGATCCACGGGTCAGCATGCATGTTTGTCTGTTGTTTCATATTTCGAACCAGTTGAATTGGTCAGAATCCCAAAAGGGTTCGCCGTCAGCTGACGTGCAAGGATCGTTTCCACTTCCCACGGTTTGGGAAGGATTACCAGCGGCGGTGTGGCCTCCTGGGGCTGGGGATGAGTTGTCCAGTGACCAATCAGTGACTTCTGGTGCTATTGGGGGGTTCAAGGCGGATACATCGTCATTGCCGCGATGCTGGCGATGCGCCGCCGCTTGGCGGCCTCCTGCCGCCCCCTCTGAGGGCGGTCGCCTGTCGAACGTCCTCAAGCTTCTTGATCTTTTGTAAATTCGGCATAGGCTCAGTTCTTCCCTTAACTGCTGAAGGAACCGGAGGATTATTTAACTCAGAATCAAGTTGATGGGGTGACAAGAAATGTCGTATTGCCTTTACATTTAGCACAGCACGATTAAAGATGTTCATAATTAAACTTTGTTGTTTATTTGTTTACATTTGAACTTTCTTTTTGTATCTTTAATAATAAAGGAGAGTCTTTCTCATTATACCCCAATAATCATCTCTCTTGCGTAGCGTTTAGGTTATACTATCAAAGATAGCAAGTAACTATGGGCCTCATATATTCTTTACATCATCGTTATCATCATTCAAAAGGATAAATTTATGATTTTGTGAACCCACTAATCTCTTAAGTTATGTTTGAAACCCTACTCTCAACTCCGAAATACCTTCTCAAACTTTATACTATTAAACAAACTATCCGATAACATTTCATGTAAATTCAAATTCAAATTTTATATCTTTTATATATATAACCGACTAATTATTTTTTAATTATTAAATATATTTAGAATCAAATCAATACTTATATATATTACATAAATACTTATATTTATTTTATTTATACCCTATAACATAATCATTATCTTTATGGCCTATTATATCATTCAATCATTATTATATATTTTATATATGTATTCAAATAAATTATACTATTTATCTCATTAAAACATTTCTTCTAAACATATTACTCATTTCAACATAGTATCCAACCAAAATCCCTCTTCCATAGGAATCATTTCTCACATCTTTGAAAATACAAGTTTCATATAATTAACAACATTTATCACTAGCCATAACAAACTACAATCCAGATCCTCCACCCCCTCATATTTTTTTCCTGTCTGTGTATATAATCATGTTAACGTATATTTACTCAATTATATTAACTAAGTTGTGACTATTAATTCAAGTTATTGGGCGTGCCGTCATTGCGTGAATGAGATAGAGGGATACAAAATTTCTTTCTTCAATCTTGTTTCATAAGCTATGTATGCATGTAAGAAAGATTTATTTCAGGAGGAATTAACCTGCGAATTTGAAGCAGTGGATGAGGAGGAAGCTTCATCAGGTGATTCAGCAATGGCCTTATACTCGTTCATCTTCCAGATGGTTTTGGTCCCGTGAGGAGCTCTTCCAACGTAGAACACCATGGTTCTTTTCCTCCCAATCACCAGATTCTGGGAGGAGTAGACGTCGCCCGGCGATCCAGTTGCTTTCCAGTACCCCTCTGTGGTGAGGCGGTTGGGCCTTCCTCCCCGGGCTTCCCTCTCCTGCCTAGGAATGAAGAAGAACCACTGCTCGCTGTCCTCCGGACAAAGCTCCCCGGCAGAGTCTGCTGATTCAATGGTAATAATCATCAAACGTGACTAACTAATAATACTCGATTCACAGTCCATGTGGTAATGAAATACTGCAAGTGAAAACCCTGAAAATATCAAGATACGGGAGAAATCCAGGAGAGAAAAACCCTGATCGTTAATTTTCTAATTAACCTTAACATTTATATTTGGGGAAATCAAGGGGAGAAACCAACTGTACTTGGAAGATCCCATGGATTGTAATCATAAATATCGACAACTGGGATGACCCTTTCGAGGTCCGTTCTTGTGCCTTTGAGCTTATTGAGCAGATAGAACGACACCAATTCCTCCTCCGTCGGGTAGAACCTAAATCCTGGGAGTAGATCGCCCATGTTTAATTGATCAAACTCTCTTTAATTATATCTCACCACACTCGCACAAAAACACAAACGCACTATATGTACGTGTATGTGTGTGTGTGTGTGTCTATATATATATATATATATATATATATATATTACACTATAATTAAGAAGTAAACTTGGTGAAAATAAAACCATAGGTCTTAAGTCTTGCAACCCCTGCATATATATATAGAATGGGGACAAAATTTCGTGTGGGGTTAGGCTTCTAATAAGGAGACAAGTGCGACGCGTATTCATGGAAATTTCGAGGCACTGATCGAAAAATGAATCTACGTGGTCTCTCTCTCATGGCTTACTAAAAGGGCAATGTTTGTGAAACGTCTCCATTGTGCCATAATGCTGTGGTCTAAAGGGGAGAATTCCTCCTTATCAAAGGTCATCAGTAGCCAATTTATTTGTTGAAGACATAATAATATTCGTTCAAACCTATGACTACTTTGTGATAAGTTTAATGATTTGAACTGCCACCTTAATGTCCCCTACTGTAACATCTATCATGATGATTTTAATGGATTTTTTTATATACGTAAATGTACTAGCAAATAAAATTCCTTCCATCGTGAAATATTGATCGAGGAAGTGGGTGGGAGGTTACGTGTATGCGTGAAATTCTACGTAGCTTTGTTCTGTGTAAGTCGTCAAACATTTGAATGGGAATTAAATCAATGAAGGAATGATCATTGATGTATCTACAATAAGGTGGCATAGAACGACAATTCCACACGAATACAGGCCTTCTGAGGCAATTTCTTAGGTTGTGAAATTCAAATTTTTGCACAGTTCCCAAACTTTTCTAGACTATATTTTTTTTTAGTTTTTAAATGTGCGTTTTAAAGTATATTTTTTTTCAGAAATTAAAAATTCAAAATATGTACGTAATAATTGAACTGTGTATCATTTATTAACAAACAGAGCTCTAACATTTATGTATGTCAGCAATTTATTTTGCGTGGATTATATCATTAGCTTTCCTGTTAATTGTTGTTTTTACAGATATAAATGGATAATACCTTCTGAAATTAAACTAAGACCACCTCCAATATCCTAATCGTACGTAGAATTCAAAGATAGAGATGACGTTCGAGTTTGTTTACCTAGTCAACCAACAAAATTTCTTGTCAAGGAGGGAAAAAAGAAAAGGAACTCTTGGACCCTTGAACGCTAAATTAAAATATTCATACTTATACTGATGTTACCGTATATATTTCTCAATTTTGCAATTTTTATACGTAAAAAAAGTGACTTCAATTAGGCAGAACCTACGATTGTAGTAGTCATCCCTTGCTTTTTGCTGTCTTGTCGAGATAGTGTATTGGGCGTTCCGAAATTATCCACTACTCACGCCTTTGAAATTTTTATTAACAAACATTTTAGTTAGGAAATTTTTATTTAAATTTTTGAATTTTTTTTCTTTCCTATATTATATTATATCCTTATTTCACTATATATTCTTGGTTACAATGAATTTACACTATTGTTCTTATATAAATACTTTTATAACTATCATTTTTTTTCTATCTTTCATCCAACTTACAATTAATTTTCATATATATATATATATATATTCTCTCAAATTTTATCAATTTTCTTTCAAATTCTTTTGATATTTTTTTTATTTTATTGTTTTAAATATTCTTCAAACTTTATGATATTAAATAATTTTAGTTTTATTAATTAAAATACTAAAATTTTATAATTTATAAATAAATTCGCATGTGCACAGTGCGTGCAAAATTTGCTAGTATATATTTAACTAATTATTCTTTAAACACTATAATTATTCACAATCAAATCAATAATTATATATATATACTCATTTACACTCAAATTCATCTATAGTTATACTCAATAAACATACAATCACATCATCTAAATATTATGACATATTAAATATATATAAAAATACTTAAATTCAAACTATTTAAAATTTTTTTCTATCTTACATCTTACCACCAAAAATAATTTTCTTATCCATCCATATTTCCTCCACTTTTATCCCCATCTAAATGAACAACCCAAGATAGCCTTGTTTTATTGTTCTGTTACTTCTATAAAATATAGTGCTCTTAATTATGGTAGTTCGTAGTGTGAAGAAGGAATAATACGTCGTAGAAGGTTGGAATTGATTGAAGTCAAGCAACGCGGTCCACAAGTCTCAAGTCTCGGCTTATATGTAAGAAATCAATGGTCCATGTCGTTATAGCACCTAATATATAAGTGCAAATACCTGTTTATTGTTATAATAATTATATTTGCCACATTTCTATTGCTGTCGGCAAGTCAATTTTCAATAATATAAAGAAAATGTTCAAACAGATTTCTTAACCAATTTTCGCGTGTCTAGTGAAGCCTTTTTTGACCTTAATCATCGGGACTAACTATAATATTAATTAATAAACAATGACTTCCTTCTCAAAATTCTTAACAGATCATAAAAACCCAAATATTCCACTGAAAATGAGACAAAAATTTTTGCCTGATTTTTTTATTCATGTTACAATTTTTATTTTAATGTTTGGTCAATTCACTTGGGTTAAGAAAATAAATAAATCCACGTCTAATTGTCTGGGCTTTGAACGAAAAATGGTTTGCTTATGATAAAACCTTAATAACCATTTGCGATTGCATAGAGCAAAAGTTTAGCATCAAGCAACCATGATTTAGGATCCATCTCTAACCAAGGTTATGCTTGTTTTGATGTTTGAGTGTGTGTTTTTAATTATATATATTTTTAAAAATTATGTAAAAATAAGAGAAAATAAAATAAAATATTAAAAATCTGTACCCATACTATTATGCTATTGCTAAAATAGCAATTGGTCTTTTCATAATTTCTTAAAATTCCTTTTATTGACTATCTATCGCTATAATAACTGATTTTGGTTTATTAATATTTTACCATTTATGGGCCTACTCTCTTTATTAATTAACCAACACAATCAGCTCATCATAATTTCTTTTCAAATTTGAATGAAGAATCAATAACTTCTATTTTTTAACATCATGTTAATTCATTTTTAATTATAAAAATATAAGGATGTTTTGTACAAAAACATATAAGTATTTTATTTTTTGTACCCTAGTTAGAATAAATTAATTTGAATATATTTATATTATTTGTCATGAATTTCTATCAAGATTTCATTGTATTAATGAATAAATTTTTTGTTTCAAGTGTGCACATAGAAGAAGACAAGACGAAGATTCTGGGATTATCTGAGCGGAGAAGATCTGTTGGGCCGTTAGCGCTATTGTTACAATGAATATCTGCATCATATTGGGCCACCACTTTGGCCCAAAATCAGTGACCTAAAAGGACCCTTTATAATTCCTCTCCTGTTACCCTTTTCAACCGTCCTGCCAGCCGCTAGGGTTCTTCCCAAGCGTTGTCAATTCCGTTATCCTTCTCTTCAAACTAATAAAATGTATTGCTCATGCGATTTATTGTAAGCGCAGCCCTTAAGATCGCCTTCCACAGTTATCCATGGAAGCGTTTCGAGTCATAGCAGCGCTATATTAATTGGACGCGAACACAGCCACATGATATATACGTATGTTCTGTACGTGTAGAAATGTGATTGTGTTTTCTGCGGGTTTCTCTTTAGGGTTTTCCTTCTGAGAATCCCATTTCTACCTCCATCTCGAGTCTGGGATTTCAGTACCCGGAGGCAATTCGTTATTTGTTTGGATCCATAAATTTTCCAGAAATTTCGTTCGCAAGGATAGGCTTCTATTCTGGTGGTGCGCAACAGGGGATTTTGTTGATCCAAACGTAATGTCTCTAGAGTTTGAAGATGGCGGACAGCTCTTTTAATATATATTTTTTCATATATTTTGGGTTATGCGAGTCGATTAAAATAAATATTTATTTTTTATGATAAACTATTATTAATTGATATGTGTATATGTATCAACACTTACGGGGAAGAGATTATTGGATTAGTTTCCTATTTTCTAGTCATTATAATGTCAATGGCGGAATGATGAATTCGATTGCATTCTGTGAGGGGGTTTGATCCTCCTGTGAGCTACAGAAATAACGCTTATTGATATTCTGACTTGCCATTAATTTAGTTACTGAAAATATATATCATTTCAACATTTTGTTGATACATATTTATGAAGTTCCAAGGTTAAAGATTTTATCTTAAGATGAAGGGAACTCGTATATGTGCAGGTATTTTACGTTTATAAAATTCGAGAAAAAAAATTAAGAAAATGTAAATAACAAGAATAAATAAAATAAATAAATAATAAAGATGCTTATACATTTTGAATCTTCACTGATTGCTGGTAATAATTTCTAAAGAGGCTGCAGCCAGCCTGTTATGACATTGGAACATCATCAAACACTTGCAGTTGAGAGGGCTCTGTTGTAGATTAAACTCTTGTTGCTGGCTTGAATATGGGAATTCAAGCAGCTGAATTTTAATGGAATATAAATAGACGAATGGAAGATTCGGAACTGCCAAAAAGAAGCTCGGTGCAATTTAAGGATAAAGGAGTTTGGAATTACCTCGTGCGTTATTACATAATTTATAGATACAAGGGAAATATCAATAACGACTAGAACCGAACGAGTTACAAGCCAAATGGGGATGGGAGAGGGAACAAATGCCCAATGTTTCCCCCAAACGATACTAGGGTCATCAAAATCTATTTGAAGGTGTTCATAGACATCAATATTACATTACATTACACCTGAAATGGATCAAATCCCAAAAACACATGATCACATTCACAATACGCATAAACAAAGCCAGGACGATGTTTCACAGTCATTCCATTTACTAGAAAAACGGAGATGGCTTCAACAGTTATTTACTAAGCTCAGACAAAACCTTTAAACTCACAAGACGGTAAGCAGATAATTAAGATCAAAGTTGCTAAAATTGCTAGTCCAGAAAACCTGTCTGGCGCCACACTGCGTTTCGCACCCGCCGGAGATCTCTCCCCTTGAGCGTTCTCCCCACGCCTTCCAGTACCGAAAACGTAGTCTTCTCGTTTCTCAACGATCCACGAGCCACGATCTCGTGCGGCGGCAGCACCTCCTCGTCGTCCACGTCATCCCCCAAGTCGACGTCCGCGAGCTCTCCGTTCCTCGGCTTTCTCGGCATCATCGGGACGTTCACCGGTGCCGATTGTTGGAAGCGTCTGATCGGCACGGACTGCACGTGCTTAATCTCCGACGACGAAGGAGGCTTTGGAATCGACGGAATATCGCGCGAGCTCGACGTCGCCGACGAGGAAGGGAAAGCAGGTTTCCAGATTATGACGTCCTGGTTCCGGCGGTCCTCCGGCAACGCCGCGAGGATGCCGGACTTCTCCGGTTGCCGGAACGAGCACCGGGAGCAGTGGTTGAGGATGGAAGAGTGGCCGCGCGGCCGCTCAGAGAAGTCGGTGTAAAAGACGTCGTCCTCGTTGAGCTCGTCTCCGGCTACGGCGGAGGGGGACGAAGAAATGGCCGAGTCGGAAGGAGGAGAGAAGACGCCGATAAACCGATCGGAGGAAGGCGATCGACTGTGACGATATCCAATGGCTCTGCTGTGATCCATCTTGTGACCGTCTAATCAGAGACGCCAGAGCAGTAGGTGAAGTATTTATTTTCATACCTCCACGAAAGTAACGTCTGGAGAGCACAAAACTTTTCCTGCTTCGCGGTGTACGTACACCACGATGGTAAACACAGTTTGCCGCGTACAGCGGGCGACGGCCGAGATTTACTGCGGTTCAGTGGGCGTGAAGCAGTGGGACAATGCTGAGGTTGCGGCGATTAGGGACCGAATAGAGAAAGTGCGGCTGGAGGATTGCGGGAAGGCCGTCTGTCTTGCATCACGGGACGGGTGATTCTTGGCTAATGACGGAGCACTGCTCGAGCTCGACCCACACACATGAGGTGGGGCCCACCTGTAGGCCCCGGACCGCACAAGAATCAGCCTAGGAGACTTAAGAAAAAAATGGGGATTTTCAGGGAGCAGTGAGAAAAAGTCTCAACGTGGGCTCCACACGGTTGTCGTCATCATCCTTTTTCTTTTTCTTTAATTGCTTTACTTGGATGGTCCAGGAGCATCATAAGCAGAAGATCCTTATCCTTAGCCACTGAGACCAAATCAGGTGCCCCCCGTTGCACAGTTCATTTAATTTATTATTATTTTTCCTAAATCCTAATAGATAAAATTATAATAGCCATTTTTTTGAGAATTTTGATTTATCCGAATATATATATAATATATATAATTATAATTAAATAACATAATGACATATAAGATAATAATTGATTTTTAGATTATAAATATATATATTTATAAATATGAATGTATACATGTGTGTGTGTGTTGTATATATATATTAGTTTGACTATAAATATAAGTATAGATATCTACACTTCCCTTAGATATGTTAAAATAGAAAAAAGATATAATCAAATCTCTTAAGGATAGAATCTAGGATTTGATTAGTACAACATAAGACATAGAGGCATGCTAATCTATGATTCTTGCGATATTTATAACTGTACTAACTTACACTGTATAAATTACGAACTCCTTCCTTTATTGAAGGGACAAGTTGATCAGAAATAAGATACGAAATTGATAAAAAGATAAGAAAGCAGTTGACATCACCAACTGCCAACAAGAATCGACATAATTTCGATGACTTTTCTTCCTTGTTTTTACACCAAATCACTAGTTGCAAATGATATGAACGAACACCCATGCCACTATTTAATATGAGGCAAGAGAATAATGAGCTTTTGAGGAAATATATGAAACAATTTTCTAGGGTATATTTTAAGACACTTTCCACCATACCAGAGGTCCTAACTAATGCTTTTGCACAAGGTCTAGAAGAACAAGATTTTTTTCAAGTCTTTAGCTAAGAAATCAGCTAAGGATTTTGATGAATCTTTAGATAGGGCAGAAAAATACATCAATATAAAAAAAAGCATGGAAAGAAAGGTTGGAAAGTAGAAGATCAAAGCAGGTACCAAAAAAAATAAAGCTGCCCTTGCTAACATCAAATGTCCATCCAGCAAGGAGGTCTAAGACCTACAACCTCATGCCTTTAAGGGAGAGTAAAAAACAAGTACTAGCCTTGATACAGGATACTGAAATGTTAAAATGACTAAAAGGAATACATATTCTACTAAAGAACCTAAGGCAAGCTCGGTTTTGTAAATTTCATAATAAATATGAGCATACTACGAAAGGGTGTACTAACTTACGAATGCATATTGAAAATCTAATAAAAAAATGATGGTTATAGGAGTTAATTAAAAAAGAAGAACAAGTTGATAGAAGAAAAGGAGTAGTACAAGATGGAGAGGGACCACCAAAAAGGGGTTTCATAAGTATAATATCATAAAAAGAGCCCACGAGTAGTGTAAGAAAGAGAAAGATGGTGGCAATACTAGAAAAGGAATTTCAAGAGAGAGTAGAAACGAGCTAAGTTCTGGAGATCAAGATTTGGAAGGGATAATCACCTCACATCAAGATGTGCTAGTGGTTACCATTGATATAGCAAGCTATGATGTAACCCAGTACCTTATGGATGAAGAAAGCTAGGTTATCATCTTGTCAATAAAAGCGTTTGAAAAGATAGGTCTAGAGAGGGCTAGCTTAGAGTTGGTAAAGAGTGTAACTAGAGAAGTAGCACAAGCATATGGGAAGAGTGCTCTCCGAATAACCATAGGACAAGGAAAGGGGAGGAAAACTAAGGCGTTTCCATTCTTTGTGATTAATATGTCCTTGATTTATAAAGTCATTTTGGGAAGACTAATTCTAATCGAATTCCAAAGGGTTACCTCGACATATTACTTGGTCATGAAGTTCCCTACTAAGATAGGAGTAGGGTTAGTAAGAGGGGATCAGATGGCATCAAAAAAATACTACGTAGAATCTATTAAAAAAGAAAATAGCAAGCAACAAGGAGCCCTGGAGAATAAAGGAGCATTGATGCAACTTAGAGAGCAGCTGCTAAATATGAAAATATGACCACAAATGGGAATAAGTACTAAGATAGGGGCCATTATTTCAAGCGCTCTCAAGGAAAAATTAATACAAATGCTTAAGGAAAATGCTGACATTTTTGCAAGCACTTTACAAAACTCCAGGGTATATCCCCTACTATGACAGAGCACCGTTCAACATAGACAGATACAAAAAGAGTTAAACAAAAATTGAGACAGTTCAGTATGAAAAAAAGTAGGTTATATGATAAGAAGTGGCAAAGTTATTGGAGGTCGAACATATTTCAAAGATAAGATATCTTGGAAAGTTCTTTAATGTAGTTGTGGTACCAAAAAAATGGTGGAAAATAAAGATGTGTGGAGGATTTGAACAAAGCTTACGCGAAAAATTGCTATCATTTACTAAGAATAAATCAATTAGTGGATGTTACAGTAGGGTTAGAATTACTTAGTATGATAGATGCTTACTAAAAATACCATCAAATCCCATTGGCGAGAAAGAGCCAGAGTAAAGTAAGTTTTATAACTTCTTTGGAGCATACTGTTATAAAGTTATGCCTTTTGAGTTAAAAAATGTTAAGTTGACATATTAAAAGTTAGTAGATAAGGTCTTTAAGGCTCAAATAGGGAGAAATATGAAAATATATGTCAATGATATGCTGGTAAGGTTTGTTCATAAGGAAAACCATATCCACAATCTGCAAGAAACTTTTCAGACCATAAGAAACTATAGAATGAAGCTTAATCCTCCAAGTGTACATTTAGAGTAGTTGGAGAAAACTTTCTAGGCTACACAAAGAGGAATCGAGGTGAATAATAAGAAAGTAAAAGTAATTTAGGAATTGGCAAGGAGCTTGGTAGCCCTTAGCCATTTTATTTTAAAGACGGGAGATAGTAGCTTACCTTTTATATAGCTATTAAGAAAGTCAAAGGCATTTGAATAAATGAACAAGCGTGAGGAATCTTTTTAACTATTAAAGAAATACCTCGTTAAATTTCCTTTATTCGCCAAGCCAAAAAAAAGGGGAAAGTTTATATGTATATCTATTAGTCTTTAAAGCAATAGTAAGCTTCATTTTAGTAAAGGAAGCACAAAGATCCCAATTATTGGATCTATTATGTTAATGGGATGCTACAAGACTACGACTATAATTCTTGGGACACCCAAATACTTTCTCACACAACACCCACTTAAACAAATAATGCAAAAAAAAAATAAAATGAGGTGCCATGAAGAATAGTTAAGTGGGTGATTAAGTTAGAAGAGTTTGAAATATCTTACGCTTTAAGAAATTCAATATACGGATAGGCACTGACTGACTTTATTATAGAATAACAAAAAGAAGAAAACCCAATATAGTGGACTATCTTCGCGGACAGTTCCACCAGTTAGACCTAGAGTGGGGTGGGAGCAGTGTTGTGTGCTCTAAAATTGGGATTTAAGGCTTTAAACAATGAAACAAAATATGAAGCATTAGTTCTGGGATTAAAGATAGCAGAGGGCCAAAAAGTAAAATGAGTGCAAGTTTATTCTAGTTCCCAACTAATAAACAAGTAATACTTAGAAGAATTTAAGAGAAAAGAGGAAGGAATGAAAGCATATTTGAAAAAGGTCAGACAACTAACTGTAACAATAACTGAGTTCCAACTGTATTGGATTCCAAGACAAAGAAACAACAAAGCTAATGGGTTAGCCCAGCTAGTAGCAACTGCTGAGATGATTCAACCATGGATATTAAGCTAAGAAGAGCATAAATTGTGGTACAAATAGAGGAAGACTTAGATGATTGGAAGACACCTATAATCAATTGTTTTAAAAATAAGCAAATAGATCGAAAAATAGAGTAAAGAGCAAATAGATTCCTATTGTTAGGAAACAATTTGTATAAATGACCATACGCTCAACCGTTGTGTAAGTACTTGAGTAAGGAAGAAGTCACTATATATTGAAAGAAGTTCATGAAGAGTGTTGCGATCATACATTAGTAGAGTATGACTCTCAAAGAAAATAGTCAAGGCGGGCTACTATTGCCCCATGATAAGGGAAAATGCTATTAATATGGTGAAAACAAATGCCAAGAGCAAGGCAATTATATAATTAGACTAGCCCAAGATAGGACATGGATATAGTAGGACCCTTACCCACTACATCGGGGTAAAATAAGTTGTGGTTTATAGTAGTAGATTACTTTATAAAGTGGGTGAAAGTTGATACATTAGTTAGGATATCAGAAATGAGATGATGAAATTTGTGAAAACAAATAGTGTGCAGATACGAGCTACCTAAAGAGCATATATCTAATAATGGAACGCAATTCCAAGATAAGGAAATTTTGGAGTGGTGAAAGAAAATTAAAATACAACAAATGTTTAGCTCAATGACTCACCCCCAAACCAACAATTAGGCAAAGGCAATGAATAAAACCATTGTAAAAAAAATTAACAAGAAGGTAGAAAGAGCCCGGAATGACTAGATAAATGCTTAAAACCGAAATAGGTCCCACAAAAGATAAAAATAAGAATGAAGCTAAAACAAACCCATTAAAAAGATCGAATTAGGTCCCAATAAAGATGTAGTTGGGGCAAGCCCATCAAGAGAACTAAACTAAGGTCTCAAAAAAGTTAATGATAAAAACGTAAATATAAAAGGCATAAGCAAAACTTAGTGAAATAAAATTTCATTAAGTATGCAAGGGTTACAAAAATATTCTAAGTCACTCTAATTGTTCAAGTATGCTCCTCCTTCAACCTCTTGTAGAAACCTTTGTAATAGGAGCATAATTGACCAATACATTAGAGCCAAAAACCTCACTGGCTTGGACCTTGGCAGTAGGGGCGACGACAACTTAGTTATCAATAGCAATAACGTTCTAAGTAGCTTCAAGGTCAGGAAACCCTCTTTCTAGAACAATATCTGTTCCAACACCCTTATCTATATGGGACAAATTAGTATCTTCCTTTAAGATATCCAAGTCAACATAATGCTGGAGGTAGCTGTTAAACCCATAAAGATAATACCTGATAGCCTTATGAACTAACATTTGATTAAACTCTTCAAATTGATTCTATACTGCCATATGCTCATCCCACCAATGTTTTCAAAACCAGACTGGTAGTTGAACCGAAAAATTTATTAGGTCATTGAATTACTAGTTCAATTGGTTGAACTGTGGAAAAAGTAGGTTGTTTTAAATTACATTAATAATAATAATAATAAAATAATAATTTACAAAATAAATGTAATTCAATTTAACAATATATTAAATAATGGGTTTTAGATATAATGTTAAAAATTAAATAATTTAACTAAAATAAAAATTTATTACACAAAATTAAAGAACTTATTAAATTCAAAATGATGAAAAGTACAAATTGACAAATAATCTTTGAAAAATAAAACAGATTGCTTAATATCAACAATTTTAATTTTAAGACACAATAATTAAATTTTCAAAAATTTGATTACAAAAAATAAAAGAGTAAAAATTACTAAAAACAAAAGTAAAAATAAAAATTTTATATTCTAGTTAATGTTGAGAAGTTGTAAGTGTAAGAAATTTTGAAAAAAGAGGGAAATTTTATTTTGTAATTTTTTTCAAAAAAAATGCTAAATTTTCATTTTTTTAATTTTTTGGATCAAACTAATTTGATCAATTTTTTTATCGGTTTTGATTGGTTCACACTAGTTTTGACTGGTTCGCATCAGTTCTAAACACTTTCGGTTTTAACACGTTAATTAGACTAAAAAATTGGTCGATTCTTGGTCAAAGTGATTGAACCGATCGACTTGATCTGATTTTTAAAACAATGCCTAGTACTTGGCCAAATAAACCTGACCCTCCCTGATTGGAGGAAACTTGGCTAAAGCAAATGTTTGAGCTAACTCCACAACAGCAACATAACTCTCAGTGAGACCTTAAATCTCATGATGAAGCCGATGAACCTTGACCTCCAGGGAGACCACTTTAGCCGAAGCTACTTTCTCCCGCTCCTATGCCTCGCGGTACTCAGTCTTAGTAGTGTGGCATTGGTTTTGAATGGAGAACTTCTTAGATTCTATGGTAGAAATCTAAGTTTGCATCTGTTGAATACGTTGTTGGTTCCGAGCTTCTTGGCGACAAGCCTCGCTAAGATAGATAAAGCCATCTTATTAGGCTTTGGTTCTAAATACAGTAGGACACTAAGTCCTTGTCACCTAATCCATCAATGATGCTTCGTCCCATGAGTGAGGCTTCCAAGCATAAAGTTTCAAGTTAACCTATGATTCTTGATCACAACCCCCCCCCCCTTCCCCAAGTGAGAAGGGTTATGTTGGGAATTTAAGCTCGACCCAACTAAGAGAAAGGGTATTAAGAGCAGGAATAGAACACTAAGGCTGATGATTTAGCTAGGAACAGAAGTAAGAAGAGTCTTTGTCCATGCTAATTGATTAAGGGGAGATTGGGGAGTTGAAACGAGAAGGGCAGCTCTCTTAAGGGTAGATGCCCTGTTAGAAATTGCTTTGCAAACTAGGCTAGAAACTAAATGTAGAGGATCCAAATCAGCTTAACAAGCAGAAAGGTTACTCACAGCTTGAGATACACTAGCTTCTTAAGCAGCCTAGGATATACTAGCCCCTTGAGCCAAGCGATGTCTTTTCTAGACCACCAGCTTAGTAGACTACTAGTCTTGATGGTTAATTTTGAAATGAAGCAATTCTCTCATGACTGTGTCTACAAAAAATGAAAGAAAGGACATAAAGGTCCTTTCTTAAAGGTCCTCCTCGTGATAATTTAGACTAAAGAAGTGAAGAATCTCACATTTAATAATGACTTTAAGATGTAGTGTACAATTATTTAGGGCAACAACTTGCATTTCTAAGGTAGAACAGGGAATGATAGTGTTGTGGAAGTTAATTTTGGGGGGCAAAGACTAACCAAGTAGTAGGAAAACCACAAGGTAGGGACCTTCCACAAGAAAAAACTCATTCTTTTAACATTTATTACTATTAGAAAGAATATCTATAATGCATTTAATAGCAGCTCAGGGAATAAAGTATAATGCCTCAAGCTCAAATAACTTAATAGTCTAGAAATGTCCAAACAAGTCTGCAGAAGGTTGAATTTGGACTTCACTGCACAGGCTAATAAACCTAACCATCATGCGAATGGCATTAGGTGTAAGTTAAGTAAGAAGGAGTTTAAAGTGCTCAACTATTTTTGAATAGATAGGAGGGATAAGAAGAATAAGCCTAAAACTTAACTAAGCAACAAAAACAGGAATACAGTCATGGGGGGAGGGGGGCAGTGAGGACGATTTGAGAAAGTAAGTATGATACTACAAAAAAAAAAAAAAACAGGAATACCATAAATATGGTACAACTCAGAAACAGATCCAACACTATGCCATAAATAGGGTACAACTCGGTAGCAAATCCAACACTAGAATTTCTTGTAATGGAAAGATAACAAAAAGTTCTTGTTATGATTAGAAGAAGAAAAACTTGTCACCTAGATAAGGAAGGGCTTGAACAGGTAAAAAGGCAAGAAAACTCTAGAAAGATTAATGAAACAAAAAGAGAGTACAAAATGGATGAAAGTTTATGCATATACATACATGTATACATACATATATATATATAGGCAATAGGAATATATTAAAACTATACGCATGGACTAAGGGTATTGGCAGACCAAGCTACTTGACTTGACTTGGTCAAAGCTCGACTTAAGCTTGATTAATGTTGAGCTCAAATCAAACTCGACTTGACTTGACTTGACTTGCTTAGCAAGTCAAGCTTAAACAAGCTATGAGAAGACTTGAGTTTGATCAAGTAGCTCCAACTTGAGTCTCTCCTTTGTTTTAATTATTATTTCTCTTTATTATATGGATTTACTAAATAAATAAAATTTAAAAAATACGTAACATATAAGTGATTGGCTTATTGATATTGTAATAAATAGATACACTCTCAATATTAAAATGCCAAAGGTTTAAATTTAGCAGCAACTAATTTTTATTTAAAATGCACCAAGCTCGAGCTCGATACTCACTCACTCAAGCCTGATGAGCTTGAGCTTGAGTTGAATGGTTTGGGTTCTAGTTCATTAAAAACTATTTCAAGTTGAGTTCTATTAGGGTATTACTTGAACTCAACTTGACTCGATTCCACCCCTAGCGTGGACAATGAAGAGCTACCAAAGAAATGAGAATAGGAGGATGAAACCACGTGTTTGGCTGGGATGCATATGGGAAATTTAAACAATAATATATCAGGCATTAAATACAGAAGAGGTGAAAGGACAATAGTAATGATGGCATGAGGAAACGTTAAAGGCAAGTTAATGATAAAATTATAAATACTTAAAGAAGCAGTCTAAGCAGCTAGTGCAAAAGTTTCCTATATTGAGAACCAGGACCTTAAAACAACTATTACAAAAGGAATCCTTAGAGGAGGCCGCCCCCCAAGCTAATGTTAACCTTGACTATGAGTTTGAGATCAAAAAGGAATACGGTTATACCTTGACCTCAGAGCTCGATAACTTACAAAATAAAGGCAGAAACACCTAGCTCTCATAATTGAAACTCGGATTCCATTCATAAAACAAACAAAAGAAAAGGACAAAGAAACCCATCAAGCGAAATGGAGAACCTTATCAAGATGATTATAGATCCACATCAATAGGACTGCTGGCCAATGTACCACTTGTAAATCGACCCAAGACAAGATCCTTTGAGAGGGCTGCCCATTCAATTTGCTAGTCTAAGCCATTCAAGTCAGTGTTACAGCTAAAAAGACCTAAGATAAGGAGTTGGTCCAAACAACTTGAGAAGCTCCATCTATACCATTTCCTTGCCTAGCGTATTAGAAGGATAGTAAATTGTGGGGAAGCTCGGTATTTTGACAAAAGCTCTAGTAAGGATTGCATATAGGATTGACCTCTAGGGATAGAGAGATATTCATGAAACAAATGACTTTGAACATTCTGATAAGACTGGAATTCGTCTAGTAGCCGGTTATATTCTTGAAAGAGATCTTGTTGTGACAGTTCTAGTTCATGGCATTTTTGAAGACAACTATCAAGTTCTTTATGTGCCTTGCAGAAGTCTCTTTGAAGTTGATCCACTTGATCACGAAAACTAGGGAAATTTGAAGACCTACCATGCAAAAAAAAAAAGTAATTAGATTCGCATAAGGGCTCTACTACCAGTGAAACCTTTTCAGACTCGATTAAAAAAGAAGTTAACAATTCCTCAAGTTGTCATTAAGTCTGGAATGAAGAACATGACTACATGATAGAATACTTGACATTGTTAAGAAATTTAAGGGACAGCTTGATACAATAAATGCACTTCTCATCCCCCCTTTTAAAGATGAACGAAGTAAAATAGATTTCTTATCAATGAGAGGTGGGGGGAGGGGAAATGTAATGTAGGTATTTACACTTCCCCGTATGTGTTAAAAAGGAAAAAAGATATAATCAAATTCCTTGAAAATAGAACTTAGGATTTGACTAGTTCAACGTAGGATATAGAGGCATAGTAATAAGTGATTCCTGAAATATGTGTAGTCGTACTAACTTACGCTACATAAATTACCAACTCCTCCTTATATTGAAGGGACAAATTAATTAGAAATAAGATAGGAAATTTGTAGAAAGTGAAGAAGGTGGTTGACATCTGCAAGATGTCAATCTTGTGTGACTTTATTAACGTGTAATGATTGAAAAATAATTAGTTAATTATAATTTTAAAAAGGTGAAAATTTGAAATTTGAATTTAGATAAAAATTTTGTTAAGTAATATATTTAATTTCTTAAAGTGTAAAGTTTGATAAATTGCATGGAGATTAAAACTTAGGTTCCAAACATTGTCATTGATGTTGTATTGATGCTATCAAAACAAAGGTTCACCGTTTCATTTAAGGTCATGTTTGCTTTGTTAGATGAGATTATAATTCAAAAGATTATTTTGAATAATAATTTTTTTTTGAATGAATTAATTAATCATTAAAAATTATGTGTAGTAAGCTTGATTTTTTAAAGGGTTGTATTTATCTTCTCGTTATAACCTTATTATAGAAATAATTTACTTAATGATAAAATGTTAAAATAACATTTTGAATGATTTATAAAAGAACCATGACACCAATGATTATTTTTTCTCGACTCTTGAGTAGAATTACGCATCTGATTATTTTATAATTTTGCAATTTTATAATGAATTATTAACATATCAAGGGTTTTCATTAAACAAAAAGAACATTTAATTAAACTACATTAGTTAATCTATCTTGGATTATCTTAACAGTGGACATGGCCTATGTTTGTTAATATATTTATATACTTTTTTGCTTCCTAATATATCAATATTAAAGTATAACAACCTATACCTACAGGTACACAAACGGTCTTTTTTTAATTATTATTTATCAATTTAATTAGAATCTATAATTACTTATAATTTAAATATGAATAAATAAATAGAAGTAGTGACCTGGCAAGGGGTTGTTAATAGTGTGTGGAGTAGTTGAATCACTCGTTTAACGAGATGACCCTTGATTATATTAATAACACAAGCAATAATTAAAATATCATATTTATGCTCGCTCTTCAAAGTTGAATTATTTAAAATATTATGAAACAAGATAAGGTCCAATAAAGGTTCAAGCGGGGGACATGAACAGTGTTAGTGACTGATAACTTAAAAGAAACCAATTCATTAAATTTATTTATATAAGTTTCTTTTTTTTTTATGGTATTTAATTTAATAAAATTACATTTTGATTCCCTTCTGTGTTTGCCCTTTTGGAGAAGCTACATCATATTCATACTTTTTTTGTTTTTCTTTTCTCTCTCCAATGATGCTAACAAGAATCTTGTCATTTCGAACCATGGGGCACGATCACGCACCATACAGGCATACATCAATATATTTTCATTTTTCTGTCTTTGCTTGTAAGCTAAGTGAAATACACTTTCTTATTAAATAATGTGACATATTGCAGTTAGCCGTTCGATTAAAACAAGTCCGCACGGATGAAATTTGCATTTTCTTTTTGGGCAGTGTTGCCCCATTGCAGATGCCAAGCCACGATTTAAATACAACTACTAAAATTTTTACATTCTAAATGTGGGCATATCTTAAAAAAAAATGTATAATTTTACTAATTATGTTCAAATATTGAATTATTATACTTTTTAATAGTTCAATAATAAAATAAAATTACTTAATTACATGTGTACCTATATTTTTAGAAAAAAAAAAACAAAAATAGAGGCATTAAAAAGATGATAAAAGAAGAAACTAAATGTCAATTGAAAAAAAAGAGGAAATTTTGTTTAAAATGTTAGTAATAAATGGGAAAAAGAAAAAGTAGAGTGCATTTGGATTGATAAATTTGAAATGATGGACTTCAGATTCATAATAATAAATTTATTATACTTGTTTGGATAATAATAAATTTCAAATTCTTATATTCTCTTTTTAAACTATAATTTTAGTAATTAAAGTGAATTTAAAATTTCTTTCATTTGAACTAATTTGAAATCAATCTATCTAAATCTTTTCTTCAAATCCAAATCTTCTATCCAAATAAGTATAAATAGATTTATTAACAAGAGTAATTTATAAAATAACCAAAATTAGTTAGAGTAGAATCATAATACATACTACTCATCTTGCACACTCTATATGTGTGCAAATATGAAATAAAAATTAATTTATTGCTATAATAAAACTTTCATAATAATATAACATAGATATGATACAAAAATTGTATTTATTTTATCCAACATTTGGTATAAATATAAAAGATTTAAATCATGACTTTTTATTTAAATACAAATACAAATTTACATTACAAATAATGTATTTTTATTATATAATATTTGTGAATACATGCAAAAAAGACAAATAGCTTTTGAGTTTGATAATTAAAAATGAATTAATATAAGATTAGAAATTAAATGTCATTAACTTTCAATTCAAATTGAAAAAATGATGGGTTAGTTAGTATTAACTAATTAATTAAAAATAGGGATATATTTTGTAAATTATTAAGAGACAAAAATAGTTATTATAGAGGTTGTAGGTTTAATAATATTAGTGTAAATGAATTGAAAATATGAGTATAATTTACAAAATATTAAAAGACTGAAGCCTAATTATTAAAAGTGTTGGGGGAATAATAATATAGTGTATATTACTTATGAATAGTATTCTAGAAAGATCATTAAAAGATAAATGAAAACCTTATTAGCAATGGTATAATACAGTATCGATACAAGAACACATGCCAAATTCAAGTAATGCACGGGCATAATGATATCGAAGAGTTTAAAGAAATAATTTTCAACTAATAATGGCAACGTACTTAATGTAAATTAATGTATTTTTTAGATTATAATGTTTTTTTATTGTAATTTGTAACAAATCATGATAAACATAAAATTAATTTAAAGTTATAAAAACCGATAAAATGGAAAAATATAAAAAGAGTGGATTGGAAGTTATATAAAATTATGAGATAAAAATATAATCAAATTACAAGAAAATAGAGAAGAAAAAATAAAAATATTTTTTAGAAGGTCATTATAATAATTTAATAGTGTGCTATCAAAAAGTTTAGCCTTAGCTTTATCTATAATATATAATTAAGTGTTTGGGCTCACTTACGTAAATTTGCATGTGTGTCCTTACTTTTAGACTTCATATCTCTATTTTTTAATACATTTATACTTGTGTAATCTCTTAAATTTTCTCATTCTTCAATTCTATTGATTTTCTTCATTTCTTATTTCAATTTTTATTTATGCACTTATTTTAAATAACATCGCACTTATTTTAAATAACATCCTTTTTATTATTCAAAATATAATAATTGTATATATTATAAATACCTTTGCAGGGGTATAAGCTGTGTCAATTTTACTAGTATAAGATATGGAGTAGATAAAAGCAATAAATAAAGTAAAACAAAAGAGAAAAAAATTAAGCAAATTAAAGTTAGAAAGTGAGTTAAATTTAAAGAGTATGCTTAAAAGTTAACATGTAATAAATTAAATCTATTTTAAGTAATTATAGAATTCACCTTCGAATTCATCGACTTGTTTAATGTATAGCATAGATACAACATAAATGAATTAAGTGAAACAGTGAGTAGGCTTGGCTTCAAGACGTAGAATTTATGTTGAAAGTTGAAACTCTATGGTATTGGTCTTCTAGGGCTTCAATATCAAGTACATGTATCTTTATAGACTTACCAAATTTTAAACATTGGAGTGGACTTTTGAGCTAAAGTGACTTTAAAGTTTCAATAATTTATACTATATTATTAAATATTTTAACCTATTTTAGTTACGTAATGGGAGTTTTCACTTATACCCTTACTTTATTTTTTTTTTTTTTGTCTACCATCTATTTCTCTAGTTTTTGATATTTTTTTGTATTTGCATCATCATCTTAAATTTTTTCACTTTTCAATTTCTTTTTTATCTTCTTCATTCCTTATTCCAAATACTATTTATACTAGAAATTTTAAATAATATTATTTTTATTAAATAATATATAATAATTTTATAATTTATTAATAATTTTGAACATGCATAGTATGTGTCAATTTTACTAGTATCCATAATGCTTTGTTTGTTTCTTTGTCACGCACTATTTCCACCCCATCCAAATTGCAAACCACCAATCATTCTAGACTAGAAAATTTTCATACAAATTCAAAGTCATTTTTTTTTCTCTTTCTTACATATATAATTAATAAATTATTTTTTAATTATTACACATTCATATATATATATATATATTTATATCCTATAAACAAATATAAAGTCACACAAGCCAATCACTTTTACATATTATATAATATGAAAATACTAAAATTCGTAGGAGTTTTATGTCTTACTAGCAAATGCACCCATCAAAATCTTCCTTACTTTCACTCACAAAAAAAAAGCAAGAACCAAATGTACCCATTATATTTGTTTGACAATATATTTAAAATCTTTTACATTCATTTTAAACTATATTTTAATAATTACAATGGATTTGAATTTCCTTTCTTTTTAAAATCATTTAAAATGCTCTGTTCAAATTTCATTTTTCTAATTTAAATGCTTCAAGATGATGCGTAAATGAATTTTGGAATTCTCTTGGATAAAGAGGATTAGTTATATCTTTATTTTAAAGACAAAAAGAACAGTTTATTTACCGCAGAAGATATTTATATACACTTTTAACGTCTTAAAAATTATATCCGTTCAATAATTACCCAAGATGTTTAAGTTCGAAATATATATTCTTAATTAATGTTTCCGAGCTTTATTCCCACTACTTTTAAAATTGAATTATTTATTCAGACTAGAGACTGAAGCGAGGAAATAAGTCATGTCCCCACACATTGCTGCGCGATAAAAACCATTTTCCATTTTTCAATAAAAGAGATTAAGTTCAAATTGTGGTATAAGAGTACTCAAAACCAGGGGGCAACACATTTAATTGGCAAAATAGCAATTTAATAGAAAAAGGTCCATAGAATAAGTTCTACATTTATCTAATTTAGATTTAGAAAGGTGAATAAAATGGGAATCTAAGGGGCTAAGTGTTAACAAAGTCAATTAATCCCTTAATCTATCTTATTAATGATATGATTATACTTTAATTTTTGTTACCAGATTACCTCATCGGGTCGGATAGGCCCACAGTAGAGACTTCTCGTCAGACCCGACCCAAACTCCAGACGGAGGCTTGACGGGTATGAATACGGGCAACAAAAACCCGACCCGCTACAGGGCTTGTGGATAAAATAACGGAGTACTTTCTATGTGCGGCGTTTGTTAGCGGAGTCGCAGCAACTATCCTTAATTCTCGTCGCTGCCATACGGCGGAACGGTAGACTGCTCGCCGCCTGAGTAATTTTGGGTCAGGTTCGGCCTTCTCCGCGAAACGATCATGATCACTACGGTATCGGTGCAAAGAAGTGGATCAAGTCCGATGGCGCAAAGCCCTAGATCCCCGTCCTCGCAAGCTCCGTACTTGACGGTATCGGTGTCGGATCCAGCTAAAATGGGCAATGGAGTTCAGGCCTATATCTCCTACAAAGTCATTACCGAGGTAGCTTTCATGAATTCCACTTGTGTAGATTGCACTCTTGTGCGCAGACGAGTGAATTTTACATGATCAACCGATAATTTGCTGCGATTAATGAGCAAGGCTCGAGTTTAGTTAGGGCTTTTTATATTTTTGAAGCTTTGATATCTATCTGAATTTATATTTGTTGGTGGTTTACGTTAAAAGGATGTCTAACGCATATTCATCCACATGTGTTTGCGAACACTCCCAAACAGGCAATACCACGTAATGCAAGTTCAGCTTATGGTAGGATGCCTGGCTAGGTTGAGTGAAGGCTACTAGAGTCTCTGACCAATTTTGCGAGTCCTGTTGTTTTTTGATTAGTCGTTGTCATCTAACCGAGGGTACGTTTGGGAGAGTACACTGAGGACCTTTGTATTTTTTAATTGGTTGATGTTCTAATAGTCTTCTTGGCGATGATTCAGTTTAAATAGAATTTTCAGTTTCCACAAGAGTTATTTAATATGATACGCAATATTTTGTTGGTTTTGTATGATGTATTCAAAGCAATTTGTGGAATGATTTACCCTGCGTGCTACCACATAACCATTACAATGAAGAACTTTAAGTGCACTTTTAGTGCGTCTTTTGATTTGCTGATCATTATGATGAAATTACATGTAACTTTGTTTCTGACCTTGTATTTAAATGTTTTCCATCTTCCACATTACACAGGCTTCTTTTCATACCTAGTTTGAAGTTTTGATTCTTGGCCTAAATTGTTGAAATAGCAATGTTGGATCTTGATTTGCAGACAAATCTACCTGAATATGAGGGCCCTGAGAAAATTGTCATCCGGAGATATAGTGATTTTGTTTGGTTGAGAGAACGCCTCTTTGAAAAGTTCAAGGGCGTGTTCATTCCTCCTCTCCCTGAGAAGAGCACAGTAGGTAATTTGCTGAAGCATTTTACTTTTTGGTTTATCATCAGCAGTATTAGGTCTTCGCAGTTTCTATTTTTAGAATTTGTATTTCTCCATATTGAAAAGTGAAGGATATCTGATTGGACCTACCCCCTTAAACTTTCTTTTAAAAAATGCATTTTGCTTTCGATTCATTGATATCTTGTTTTGTGTGGATACCTGGTCAAAATTGGTGATTGATTGATGTATTGTATGTGCATGACTTCTCTCTGCTAAGTACAAATGATACCTCATTTCAATTTGAAATTAGGAAACTCCATGATAGCTTATGTCGAGGCTGACATGATAATAGCTTCCACAACTTTAACATGGAGATAAATTGCTATAAATGCCTGTAATCACTAATTTCTCTATTTATGGGAAATGAGCGAATATGGTGAGGAAGGTGTTGCATTATATTTTATGCTATAGCACTTTGTTGGGTGTTTGTTTTGTTTTAAATTTTTCTGAAGTTCTTTTTCTCATCCAGAGAAGTTCAGATTTAGTGCTGAATTCATTGAATTGAGGCGTCAAGCGCTGGATGTGTTTGTTAACCGAATTGCTTCCCATCATGAGCTACAGCAGAGTGAGGATTTAAGAACCTTTTTACAGGCTGATGAACAGGTAACTCAATATGATGGAATTTCTCATGAAACAAGATATCAAAATGGGACTTTGAATTTGTGGTAGCTATGCCTTGTAGACAGAAGTAGTTATATTAAAGAAAGAGAAAATCATGTGGTGAATGTGCATGTGTATATGAAGTGAGCGGGGGTTTGACTCAAGGACTTCACAGTTGAATGTTGAATCTTTGCATTCATGCCGCGATCTTGGTTTAAGGTCTTATTTCTTGTGATGGAAACTGGGACAGTGTTGGATTTCCATGTTGCAGCTGATCAGAATGGATGTTTGATGAGAAAGTGTAGTTCTGATTTGGTTAAGCTTCTTGCCATTTCTAGACTCATTAACTGCAATTCATGGTTATCTATCATAGTTAGTTGATATTGTTCCTGTAAACTGGAACATTCAAGAAGGGTGTGGCGTTCATTTGCAGTCAAAATTACGGGCACAATTCAATTGAGTTCCTTGCTTTGGCTGCCAAGATCCTATTCACGTTGAGAAATAAATATATGCTACTTTTTTTTGCATGATCTGCAGACTATGGAAAGAGCTAGGTCCATGGAAACTGGTATTTTCAAGAAGCCAGCTGACTTGATGCAAATTTTCAAGGTAGCTCATTTATCGAATAAGTAGTCGGTGTCATAGTTGGAGCATCTAGCAGTAAAAGGGCAGCTGTTTGAGTTTTGTTAGTTTTCATTTGTTCCAAACATAAAAGAGTTTCAATCTGTTCTTACCCTGATGAAAGAAGTTGCTTTCACTGCATGTTCTTTATGCATTTTTTGTTTATGTACTGATTGAAACCTCACGAAGAAGTTTTTTTATTCACATTATTTTTTTCCCAATAAACGATATTGCAACATTGAAAGCGACACGATAAATTATGCTTCATTCAGCAGATATAAATGAAGACCATTTCTAGCTTCCTAAATTGAAAATCCTTGTGGGTTGCTATATTGATGTTAATGGTCTCTGTGCATCTGTTGCAGACTTAATTATTATGCTGCTATTGCTGATCTCAGCGATCAATTATTGATTGCTTGTTATCTGTGTGTTGTAAGGGATGACAGCATTTTGTATAACCGTAGACCTTGTTAACTTTACAGGATGTACAGTCCAAGGTGAGTGATGTTGTTCTTGGAAAGGAGAAACCGGTTGAAGAATCAAATCCAGAGTATGAGAAACTGAAGACTTACATTTTTCAGCTTGAAGATCATCTAGCTGAAGCCCAAAAACATGCTTACCGTCTTGTAAAGAGACACAGGGGTATATCTAGAAAAAATTAATATTTTGTTACTTATGATTTCTTTCTTGTCTCTTCTTTCCAAATATATTTGAAATTGAGACCATATGGTGGTGAGCGTTGTGTATTTCAGAGTTGGGACAATCTTTATCGGAATTTGGAAAGGCATTCAAGCTATTAGGGAACTCTGAAGGAGATGCTCTTGGAAAGGCATTTTCTGAGCTTGGAGCAAAATCGGAGATTTTGTCCATTAAGCTGGAGAGAGAAGTATGGGTTAACTGTAGTAGTTTATTCTTTATATCTAGAAGATTTTCAAACTAGATGGGCTCCATGATTATGAACTTATTTCTATCCTGTTCTTAGGCTCAGCACCTCTTGATGAATTTTGAAGAACCTTTAAAAGATTATGTACGAGCAGTGCAATCTATTAAGGTGATTTCATATCTCTTAATTTGCAGCTGTTTTTTTTAGATATGGAAATGAATTAAATGGCTTTCTTATCTGGGAAGCCAGACTTCATGATGTATCTTTGGTATTGGTTATCATATTTAGTGGAAATTGGAATACTGGAGGCACTTGATGTTTTGCTTTTTAAAAAATAAATATAAAAATAGCATTTTCTCATTAATGGCATTTGCAATTGTGGTGCTGCAAGGGATGTCTGTCATTTCTGAATGTTGACATTATTGTTGCTTTTGCATCGAAATTAATGGCAGTTTGTCTTGTATATGGGACAGGCTACAATTGCAGAGAGAGCAAATGCTTTCAGGCACCATTGTGAACTGGCTGAAACAATCAAGTTTAAGGAAATAGATATGTATGACCCCGATTTTTAGCTTGCTTATTACATTTCTGTCATGGCACCTTGATTATGATAACAACCTTAAAAAACTTCCACTAAATTAGAGACAGTGCTTCATTGAGATTTATGAAACTTCTTAGCTCTGTACTTAATTGATCATGTCCAAATATAACTAGACCGGTTTATCACATGCTTGATAACAGCATACGAGGATGTAACCTTGGATAAATTGTTCAATTTGTGGGGGTTAAATAAAGAAAATTGCGTGTTCTTCCGTTCTTTTGGAATTGATATTCTGGGCATGAGTAGTAATTGGTAGTTTCTTGCATCTGTGGATATTTATCTTCAGGAACAAGCTAAGATTAATGCGATCAGAAAAATTGGCAGAAGCTGAGCGCGAATATGAGGAGGTTGTTATACGGTTTGGCTTTGTTCTTGTTATTTGAATCTGCATTGCTCTGCTGATGTTTGGTTTTGTGATGTAGCTGAAAGCTGATGCTGCAGAGGCAACAAGACGATTTGAGACAATTGTGCAACGAATGAATGAAGAGATTGTTCGATTTCAAGAACAAAAAACAGTGGATATGGGTGTTGCTTTTCATGAATTTGCCAAGGGTCAAGCGCTCCTGGCCAACGGTATGGCTGAAGCCTGGCGAAGCCTCCTTCCCAAGATTGAAGCTTGCTCCTCTTAACCATAGATCAGTGATTTTGTCAGTGAAGGGCTTAGCATGTAGTTGCCAAATGAGGCTGCTTCTGTCGTAACATTGGCGTGTGAGTGAGATTGTATATTGTACTTGCAACATGAGTAGCTCTTACAACTCCCATCTTGTTCGTTCTCTTTTGTTCTTATTATCTATGCTATATATTAATAAGATTATGTGATTGTATGATATAAAATTATATATTTGTCCTTGTTATACTTTTTAATTTCTTATATTATCTTGTTCATCTATTTTCTTCAAACTTACCATGTTAATATACATTTTTTCTAAAATTTTCTATCATTTTAATTTCTTTAGATTTTTTTTATAAATTTAATTTATAAATAATTTTATTTATTACTTAAAATACGATAATTTTATAATTTTTACTTAAATTTATACACGGGTGTTACTTTTACTAGTTTTTATCGTTTATTTACGTTCTTATTTTTTCCATAACGCTAAGTTTTTCTTATTCTTCAAGTGATTTGAGTGATTTATTTTAACCAACAATCATCAAGTTATTGAGCTCTGAGAATGTTACAAACTAGTGAAGGGGTAAAATCTAGAGATGACGTACAAAATATATATAAATGTTCAAATGTGTGCATATAATATACGCCAATGTGTCAATTCTAAAAGTATAATTATTCCAATCCATATTCCATGGTATTGTGCAGAATTTTGGTTGCTACTGCCTCCTTCAACCATAAGTTTCTGGCTCGCTTTATTGCCATTATTGGTGCATAATATTTGTTCTTCGAGTTGAAGAGCTGATTATTTAGTAGGGGCGGCCTCTTGATTTGAACGGGAAACATCGTATAATCTTTTCATGGACTGATTTTGATTTCAAACAATGTTTTTAAAATTAGATTGGTGAGCTAACTTTGTAATTTTGTCCCTAGTTTTCAAACTGATTAATTTTTTTATATGATCAAATGAGTTTTAGATGTAATGTTTAAAAATTAATAATTTAATAAATACCAAAAATATTATGCAAATTTAAAAGAAATTATATTAAATTCAAAGCAAAATGAACACTATAAACATTGAAATATTAATTTTGAAAACTAAAAATACCTCAATTAGGATGAATTTTTTTATTTTAATATAGCATATTCTAATCTTTAATTACTCAAATTAGAATAACATATTAGTAAAAAGTTAAACAAACAAAAGTCAAAACAAAACATAAATAATGAAAATTGCATAATCTAAAAAATGTTTAAGAGCCAAATTGTTTGAACTAAAAAAAAGCAGAAATATATATTATTTATTTATTTTTTAAAAAAATGTTTTAGATCATTGCTTTCGCACAATAATATCAAACATTAATTCCAAGCACCCCAACCCACATCTCTAGGTCTTTCAATCAGTTTTTAACTCCATCATAACTGAGTAAGTCATTCATGGTGGAGTTAGCGGAACGACACATCCTATCAGAACTACGACCCTTAAAAGGACAAAGAAAAGAAAATCTGTGCGTAGTCCCACCTTCTCAGATTTTTGCTTTAGTTGTTTGTAAAGTCCATACCGTCATTAAGGAATTTTGTAGCTTAAATATTTTGTTGTCTGCACTCTGAACTTGGAAACACAGGTGGGTTTATTCCCTTTGAGTTCCATGAAATCTCTGGACACCATAATTGACATTATCTATCTTCTTCGTCCCTTTAGTTAAATGACCACGGCCCGTTATTGACATTTAGAATACTTGATGGATGTGCTTCATATTCTGCAAGTATATTTTCTTTAGTTGAAACAATGATACAAAGTTGCAAGCTCTCATATCATGTCAATTAGAAACAAGCTTGCAGACCATGTTACGTAAGAAGATTTGTACAACCAATGTTTTTGTGTTTAAAAATTTAAAAGAAGCAAGTAAGAGAATTACACTAGTGGGAATGAATTAATCTAAAATAGGAACCACACATCACGAGAATACACGTGTATGAGTTGAGTGAGGGAGAATGTGCAGGTCGAGTGAGGAAGAATATAAAACTTTGTATAGATTAGAGAAGTGTTCTTGAATCACTTAATGTTTGTTATAAGTGAATTACTTTTCTTTTTTTTTAATAATCAATTTTTTAAGAATTAGAGTCGTAGGTAACAAATTGCTTTTGATGGGTTGCTTTCAGAATAATGACAGCTAAAACGTCACCAAACTGCCTTGGGACAGGAAAGGTATGAATTGGATCATAAAGTTGGGGCTTGGGGTGGGGTGCTAGTTTGCCACTAATTATGGGTTCTTTCTTTTCTTTAGTTTTTTGGGTCGTTTTTCTTTTATATGTTAAAAAGAAGAGAGTTGGGTTCTCAAGCTAACTTTGTCATTGGAACCTCTCTATTCCACCAATTCACTTAAATGGGGTCTGGATACTTGTCCATTACTTTGTTTAAAACAGTCTAAACTTACTCGTGATCCACACGGAGATTTCCTTTTCAATTAATTATTCTTCAGAAGGAAAGCAAATGAGGGATGAAATATGTTTTAATAATATAAAGATAACATAATTATAGTTATGTTCAGACTTCGACAGTTTGGCCGAGTGGTCTAAGGCGCCAGATTTAGGCTCTGGTCCGGAAGGGCGTGGGTTCAAATCCCACAGCTGTCAATGTTATATTTTAACTGTTTTTTAAAATAATCTTCATCATTATTCGTTTTTTGGCCTCTCTGTCAGACATCTCGAGAACATGTAGTTTTTTAACATGTATTTTTTTAAAAATATTTTTATTTTAAAAATTGTGTTAAGAGTTAAAAGAGTAAAAGAAATAAAATTTAAAAATATAAGAATTAATTTGACAACAAACCCACAATCAGTTTATGACATTCTGATGTAATTATTTTGTATTAAAAAATCATTAACCACTTAAAACCGACTTCCGTACATAAAGTTTCAACCCCTCTTGACATTATTTTAAAATTGTGCCTTGATCCATAAAAATTCCAAGCACCACCCAAAACCTTACATTTGTTGAAATCTGGCGTCAAATTTATTTATTTATTTATAATACCAACAGAGACTGTGGGGAACCAACTTATTATATTTCGAGTAAAAATTGCATGTTTCATGCCTGTACAGATTAATTTATAAATTATATAATTATTATATTTTAATAAATAAAAATAAATTTATTTGAAATTTAAGTATAAAGAATATTTTAAACAATTAAATAAAGAAATATCGGAAGAATTTGACCAACGGAAATTTTGTAATAAAACAAAAACAAAAATAATAAGTTGAAAGAAAAATATATAAAACAAAAATTAAAATAAGAAAATTATATGATTTTTCATTATGGAAAAGTAATTATCAATTCAAATAAGACAATAGAAAAATATCAAAATAATATAAAAATATAAAAATTTGAGAGAAAATATAAATTTAATTATATATTAGATGCAAGAGAGAAAAAAAAAATACTAAAAAGTACAAAAGCATTCTACTAAAGAATAATTATATAAATTTACTTTATACAACACAAAATTTTATAAAGATAATAAAGCACACAATGTTCAGAGTGGATTCTTGAACGAAGTTACGAGGTGATTGTAATTCAGTATTCCACTGCCAATCAATAATATTATTGACATTTTCAATTTTATCGATCTACAATATAATTTTGTAACACATGAGGCCATATCTAAGGACTGACTGATCCTTGATGGCGAATGGGGTTTTTAATGGGCTTCATCCACTTGGATTCATGAGCATTAGATAATAGTATAAATATATTTAATTGTTATATTTTTAAAATTTTATTTTTATATAATTTTTAAAATAAATATATTTTAAAATACACTTCAAGACTTAAAAACAAGCATAGATTGACATGGCTTGTGGATTTGCATTGGCCGGGATTTGAATGTCAGTCGGCGGAAAGGTGGGGTTGAAACCATTGACCGACGAATTAATGGAGTCAACTTTCGCGGGCTGCCCGCGGACAGTTTGCCCCCAAAGCCTTACGTTCAAATTAACACACTCACACACACACACACACACACTTGCAAAGCCACAAACTCCGTACATATAAATTTATTTATAAATTATTATAATTACCTTATTTAAATAATAAAAATAAAAATATTTAAAACTAAAAGTATAAAGGATTTGTAAAATAAGAAAATAAAAAGATTCAAAATAATTTGAAAAGAAAAAAAATTGAGAGAACGTCAAATACAATAATAAGTAGAAAGATAAGAGAAATAGAAGGATAGAAAAGTCAAAAGAATTTTAAATAAAGGTAATTATATAATTTAACTTTTGTGTAAATAAACATCTAGTGTAAGTAAGTATAAATAGATGTGGAAAAGAAATTGTTAAGAATTAAGAAATATTTTTAGTTTCATTTTCTGAATGCCATTAAGTGAAAAAATGAATGGTGTACTGGAAATTGCATCAAATAAACGAATAGTCTCCTCAATTCTAAAATAGAGAGACAGTGTGTGTGTGTGTGTGTGTGTCTGCGCGTGTGCGGGTGTGGTTGATGAGAATTTGTTTGCATCTAAAAAATTATTAATTAAATAGCATTCTGGAGTGGAAGCATTTGCATATCTAAATATATGAACTGTATATAATCAACTGTACCACATATTCGGGATGAAGTAGAATTATATTATGCTAGTAAAAGTAGCATACTTTACGTGTATAAATTTATTTATAAATTATAAAATTATTGTATTTTAAGTAATATAATTAACATTATTTAAAATCAAAAGTATAAAAAATATATAAAATAAAAAATAAATATTGAAAGAATTTGAAATGTGAGAAAGTTTGTGCGAAAACATAAATTAAAATGGTTGGTTAAAAGAAAAGAAAGTAAGAAAGTGATAAAAGAAATAAAAGAATTTAAAATAAAGTCAACAATGTAATTTTCTAGCAATCACATAACCTTATTAATTTAATATATATATATATATATAATTAAACAATTAAAAACCTTATTAACTTAATATATATAATTAAACAATCGAATGGCTAGTCAAATTATGACACGATAAACAACGGATGAAAAAATTTTTAAAATATAGAAAGGTTCTCTACAACTCGTATGTGTGTGTCTCTCTATGTGTATGAGGTCGGTGTGTGCGAGTGTACGAGTTTCATTTTTTCTATGATTGACGTCTATTAATTGAAATTTTAACTTGTACATGTTTTTTACCCTGCTATAAAGAAGTCATCATCATCATTATTATTTGTTAATATATCATCAACTTATAATTCAACGAGTTTACATTTACAAACACTAGAGGGATTATAAAATAACAAAATTGCATGGTCAAACAAATTGGCTGTAGAATTTAGGACGCCATCCTTGATTATAATTAGACCAAGTTTTTCGTTTAAAAAAATAATTAAAAAAAATCAAGTAAAGCCTCTTGCTTTTCCTTTCTGTCAAAATTTGTAGGCAAAAGAATAAGAAGTTGAAACTCATCCAAAAGGTGTGAACTAAATAAGCCCAAGGACCGTAAAAAAAATAGTTTAATAAAGCAAAACAAGATTATGAAAATCTTATCTGATAAATTATTGAACATGCGTTCCCATTAATGGCCATACTGCAAGGGGAAAGCTCTGACAGGCCTCATAATCGAATATGACACACACACACACACGCACACACACAACATGATAAATGCTCGTAAGTAGTTTAGGGCTTGGTTTCAACATATTTTTAGTTTAAAATCGTGTTGGCTTGAGATCTAGTGACTCAATATTTCTGGTGCGAGTTTTGGTTTTCTTGAATAAGGACAATTAATTATCTCAGTATGTTTGATCTAAATTTCCCGACCAAGTCGAATGTTACCAAATGCGAATCATGTCTTGAGCAGGGTGAAATTCATCAGTCATTTACAAAAATAATACAACCGATATGTTTTCGAATAATAAAATATAGTGGTTACTGATCTATAATACCCCGTGTGTGTGTGTGTGTGTGTGTATTATGAACGTTCATTTAAGTTTCACGAAATAAGAAATTTCATGTCCCTAATTACCATTTTTTAAAACATGTTCAATAATTTTCTATTTCGTTTCTCTCTCTCTCTTGATTACCTTTTCTCTATCTGAAGAAGAAGTCAAAGTCAAGGAAAAACACGTTTTGCTTTTCAAGTCAGCCGACGACCAACGGAACGGAACGGGATGGTGTTGACATGTGAATTTCCTTGATATGATTTTTTTAATTTTAATTTTATCATGTCAAAATGTTGACAATTCGCTGCTGACCATCCCACCTCAATGAATAATTGATACCAACGTATGAAATCTACAACTTCATCACAAGAAGGCTGTTGAAATCATTCCTATTTCCATGTTTTCTTCGTTCACGACAAATTTGGTTTCGCGTGTCAACAAGTGAAAAACGTGTTTGAGCTTCCCCTTGAATTGCACGATTTTAGGTAAACGTGTCTACGTTGTATTCTTACATCAAAAGCTTCACTTTCCAGTTTCCACCATCCTCAGTTACGACATTTTGGCTGGACAAGAACGATATTTACCTTATCGCAAGAACAGGATACATCACTCCCATTGTCTAATTTCAACAAAAGCAGCCCTAATTGAATTTATTGGTCACTGAGACAAAATCACTGGGGTTATGTTTGGTTGAGGGGTTTTGGTGGGGATGATGTTTAGTAAAAATTTTGTTGGGACGGAGAGTACATTCGAAAGGGATATTTGACGAAATGATTTTCCTAAATTTACGTACTTTATATATATTTATATATATATATATATATAATATAATAATGATTAAACGATGTGATAATATATAAAGACAATAATTAGATTATATGGTATTAACATATATAAATGTGACTGTATGAGTGTATATATAGACATTGATTCGATTGTAAATATGTATAATAATTGTAAAGTTATTAGTTAGTTACATATGAAAAAAAAAAATTATTAAGTACTATGTTTAATAATATAAAGATTAAGAGGATGTGTGAAAATTGAAAATTGGCCAACAATCATATCCAATAATTTTTCATCCCAATGTACTTGGCTTAGTGTTCTTTTGATATAACCCTATTTCCATTTGTTTTGTGTGATTGAATTTCAGAGTGTTGAGTGCATAGTAGATTGTTAATTTTGATTGGACCTGTTAGATTTAATGGCCAGGCGCCCAACTTAACTAGATCTACCGACTTGCTCATATGTATATTTATGGAATTAACACCATATTTAGACGGTATTTTGATGAGTTTATAAGTTTTTTAAATGTGTTTGATAATTTTATTAGTAAAAGAGCTTATAAATTTTTAAAATATAATATTTGGAACTTATAAACTTCTTAAAAATAAGTTAATTTTTTTCAATTTATTTTTAAATATTTTATAAGTTAATGATTTAAATTCATTAAAAATGATATAAATATTTTGAATTACATTACATTAATAATATTTAATTTATTTCTATCATTATTATTTCTAAAAATTATAATAAACTATAATTATAAATTTCTATAAAATCCTATAAGATGTCTATATCTAAACACTTTATTAGCTTATTTTAAAAATAAAGTGTATAAGTTTATAAACTAAAAAAATATTTTATAAGCTATATAATCTTCTAAGTTAATTAAAATATGTATGACCAAACACCCTCTTAATGTAAAGGGTTGTGAGTTATGCATTTACTTAAGCAACTACTTTACGGTTAACTGCTTTTAAACTCATAGTTATCCTATCACAGGGAAGAGCACTTTCCACAGTATTTATTGGCTATGCTTGTTTTTATTTTTTAGTATATATTTTTAGATGTATTTTTTTAATAAATGTATAAAAGTAAGAGAGATATGATTTTATTTTTTGGTATGTGTTTTTATTTATATTTTTTTTATAAAAAATGTAAAAATAAAAGAAATATAGAGATAAAATTTAAAAAGTGTAATAATTATACAATTGTGTTTTTGAAGTGAAAAAATAAAAACCAACATATAGCCTATTGTATATTTGATTATTCATTGAAATGGCAATCATCGTTGCCAAAAGTGCTGCTTATCTAAATTCATAACACTGTGGCATGTTAAATATTCAACAGGACGCATGCGTGCAATAAATAAGGTGATTTGTACTCTAATTAGAAAAAATTGATAATGATAATAATTTGTGAAATTGGAAGGAGACAAACTCAATGGATGACGAAGCCATTCCTTCAAACATAATTGAAATTCATGGGCACAGTACAAGCATCGTGGGGACGGACAAGATCTTTCCATACTCACGCAAATGTCTCCTCTCTCTGCTTTCATAATTATGGTAGCTACTGGAAGACAATTAGATCATTGACGTGGCTCATCTGTATGGTTTTGATTTGAAAATTCATTCAATTCGGATATGGGTCGACATTTATCCAAGTAATAGTGGCCTTACACTTGGTAACATCGAATCAATGCAACTTTTGTATTTTCTTGAGATATTTTCCAACGCATGGTATGACCTTTGTTAGGTAAAAATCAAAAACGAGAACACGTATGCGACGATGATCTAAACACCTTTTCACTGCTGAGTCGTCACTCCCTTTTCAATGGGTTATATCATCATGTCATTGATTTTGGGTCTGCTGACGTCTTGGCTTTGACGGCGAAGGAATTATTCACATGACTGCCCATTGATCTTGCTTTTTCCATTATGTTTGTGTTCATCTTCCACACAAGTATAGAAAGTTATGTTTGGAACCCAGTCCTCTTTTCCAAAAACACCCTTTCAAATTTCATTCTTTCTAACACATATAATTCAAACTAAAGTTTTATTCAAATTCAAATTTAAAATTTCTTCTATTACATATATAATTCAATAATTATTTTTTAATAATTATATATATTCAGATATTTATGTATATCATGCATTCACCCATATTTATCTTTATTTAAATCCTAAAAATTTAATCATTATCTTTAAATAATATCTTAATATCTAATCATTATTATATACTTTATATATATATATATATATATTCAGACAAATTATACTATTTATTATACTGATACATTCTTTTTAAACATAATAATATCCATTTCAACACCACTCTAGTCAAACACTACTCTCACGAAACACTATTCTTAGCAAAAACCCCCAAATTATATTATTTATTATATTGACACATTCTATATAAACATAATATCCATTTCAACACCACTCTCACCAAACACTATCAGCAAAAACCCCCCTCCCAAACATAGCCAAAATGATTTAGTGAAAATATTTAACCACCTAATATCTATACTATTTTATAATTAAATAGAGTTGCTCCCATCCACTAATTTTATAATCAAAACTTTTATTCGCTGTCCATTGACTTTTCTGCCTATAAATATACCCGCCTTCTCTTACCAATTCATTATCGCAAAACACAAGTTTTTTCTTCCCCTAATCAAGATCTGGCACTCTGTCATCTGTTCTTTTGTTTATTTCCTGTCTGCAGACCAAAATGGATTCTTCAACAAGATTTCTTTGGGCTTTGCTTTCTTCTTTGGCATTAGTAACATTCATCAATGGCGTCCAAGCGTCTCACCAAGTTTTCATGCACCTTCAATCCGCGCCTTCTGCTAATGTACAGAAAGTCCACCGAACTGGGTACCATTTTCAACCTCCTAGAAATTGGATTAACGGTAAGTCGGTAACTCTTGTTCTTTTCTATCTTTCTATATCCAGCATCAATTCTATCTACCTGTCTCTGTATAATTATTGATATATATGTTTGTATGTGTGTATCCTCACACGCGCGCGCGCGCGCGCAAAATGACAAGTCAGCTTCCTATCCTTCTCTTTAAGTTTGCTTAAAACCCTGACGCTCTTTTATTTTATGTAAATAAAAACAATTATGAGTTGTATTACAGTTCTTGGAAATGATGTCTTTTTTTAATCATCTATGAAGTCAAACGCCTGTTATAGAGATTGTTTTGAACCTTCTTGGTTCTTTCGTATATGAGGATAATATATGGTCATGGGGCCAATAAATACATGCTAGCTGTTTTTTTGTTGACCACTGATCAGAAGTGGCCTGCAATTACGTATCTGACCCGGGATCCCATTCACATGCAGTTGTCTTAGAATAAGTAAAACTTGACTGCATGAGAGCTTATGAAAGCTGCGTACAATAGGAAATTATTAGGATTACCTCAAAAAATAGGAAATAATTAGGAGTAGTCTATTACAGTTAAACTGTGTGCGTGAATGTTCCAAGAACGGTCCCCATCTCGACATTGTGGGGAAATTTCTTATCTTCCCTTCAGAAGAGAATTAATAGACATACGGAAAAAACAAGACACGTACATTCACTGTGGCACGTAAGGCGCGAAATGTCCCTATCTTGCATGTCTTCGATTTTGTGCCTATTTTGACAACGAACTGTTTGGTTTCTTTGGTTGGAAAATTATTTGTTGGAAAAGCTACTTCTTGTGGAAATGAAAAAATTGAAATAAAATTTCTAAGCTTTCTTGGATTGTTCTGAATCTGTGGTCCCTTTTGACAAAATTGTTCCTTACTGAAAATTTTCAAAATAATGGTTGAATAGACGGGTGTTTTTCATTGGTAGCATTTAGAAATATCTCAGTGACACCATTGTTGATTCATAATGGGCTCGCTTATATCTTCAGCATGCCTACATATATATATTTATTCAACTGCCTTTCACTGTGAATCTTTTTATAGATTTTCATATGTTTGTTTTACTGATAACTTCACTTCATATGTTTCTTTTTCATGTTTCCGGTGGTTGATCTAACGGACATGCATCAGACCCAAATGGTGAGTAGTCTTCTCCGATCTTCCTTCCTGCATATTTTTTTTCATTCTCACAATTTTGGCTGCTTCCCATGCTTCTCCCTAACCACGCCCTTTTCTGTTTTTATTAATGTTATCCTTACGGCAGGACCAATGTATTACAATGGAATCTATCACCTCTTTTACCAGTACAACCCCATGGGTGCCGTGTGGGGCAATATTGTTTGGGCCCACTCAGTTTCCAAGGACTTGATAAACTGGAAAAGACTAGAGATTGCAATTTACCCATCAAAGCCATTTGACAAGTACGGCTGCTGGTCCGGGTCCGCCACCATCCTCCCTGGGAACAAGCCTGTTATCTTTTACACTGGGATCGTCGACCAGAACAAGACCCAGGTCCAAAACTATGCTGTCCCTGCCAATCTGTCAGATCCGTACCTCCGCAAGTGGATCAAGCCTGATAACAACCCCTTGATTGCCTCCGACGAGTCTATTAACGAGACCGCGTTCCGTGACCCAACAACGGCATGGATGGGCGGAGATGGCCACTGGAGATTATCGATAGGTGGCAGGAGGAAGGAGAGAGGGATTGCGTATCTGTACAGGAGCAAGGATTTCATGCGCTGGGTTAAGGCCAAGCATCCGTTGCATTCCGTTGCCGGGACTGGCAATTGGGAATGTCCCGATTTCTTCCCAGTATCAGTTTCTGGTAAATATGGGCTGGACACTTCTGCTACAGGGCCTCATGTTAAGCACGTGTTGAAGATCAGCCTTGATGTGACCAGATACGAGTATTACACCATTGGTACATATTCACACGTACACGATAGGTATGTTCCCGACAAAGGCATGGTGGATGGCCGGAACGGGTTAAGGTTTGATTATGGCAACTTTTATGCCTCGAAATCGTTCTTTGACCCCAGCACCAACAGAAGGATTTTGTGGGGTTGGGCAAATGAATCTGATTCTACTGCGGATGATGTTGCCAAGGGTTGGGCTGGAATACAGGTGACGCATTTTAATCAAACTTATTTCACTCTGAACTTCCGATCTGCACATATGAGCTTTCTGGTTTCGTTTTCTTATTTTGTGTGTGGTTTTCAGCTTATCCCACGCACAATTTTGATGGATCCCAATGGCAAGCAATTGCTGCTATGGCCAATTGAAGAAGTGGAAAAACTAAGGGGGAACAAAGTGGAATTGAAGAACCAGCTACTTGTGAAGGGACAGAAGGTTGAAATCAAGGGAATAACAGCCGCTCAGGTATTCTTACTTCAAAATAGATGTTGTAATTACACGCTATGCTGTCATTTGAAGCTGGAACTGTACGCTAACATGGCACGGTTGCATGTACGTGACAGGCCGACGTTGACGTGGTTTTCTCGTTCGATAGCTTAGACAAAGCTGAGCCATTTGATCCGAGCTGGGACAGATACGACGTGCAAAAGCTTTGCGGCATGAATGATTCAACTGTTCAAGGTGGATTAGGACCGTTTGGGCTGGCCACATTGGCTTCGAAAAACCTGGAAGAATACACACCTGTCTTCTTTAAAGTTTTCAAGGCTGAAGACAAGCATCTTGTTCTCATGTGCTCCGACGCATCCAGGTTTGTTCCTGCCTAGGTTTTTAAGATGGCATCGTCTGTGTTTTTGTCCAAAATATGTGTGTTGGATACTGTTAAAATGGCCCTCGGAGCTTGATTTTTCCTCCATACAAATTCTTTTTTAACATTAAAAATGGAGAAAACATTAACTCAAAATGTTTTACATTAAAAGTAGGCGGCAAAGGGTTATTATTCTTTCGAAGTTTTTCATTAATCAATTTTAATGAACACAGAGTTCATCAAATGACAGAATTCATGGTATCCTTTTTTGTTCTCATTTGATCGGTTTTTTCCAGGTCGTCCTTGAAAGATGGGATAGGTTCATACAGACCATCGTTTGCTGGATTTGTAGATGTAGATTTGACTGAGAAGAAGCTCTCTCTCAGGAGTTTGGTACGCATATGTCGTACAGTGTTGGATGTCTTTTATATACCTTGTTTGGATTCGGAAATAGGCTTTAATCAAATTTACTTCTGGCAGATTGACAATTCAGTGGTAGAGAGTTTTGGTGCTGGAGGGAAGACTTGCATCTCATCAAGGGTGTATCCTACTCTGGCGATATATGACAAGGCACATCTATATGCCTTCAACAATGGCACTCAGAGCGTTAAAATTGAGCATCTGAAGGCGTGGAGCATGAATAAGCCTCTGCAGATGAACAACTGAGACAATCGAAGGCTGGGACAGAAACTCACACTATTTTACTTCAGTTTCTTCCTTTGTTTGCTGTTTAACATTCTTACCTCATACGTTGGCACAGAGTGCGAATAAGTTGTGGACATGTTCACAATTCAAAAATTCATATGCCAAAGCATCATATTTACAGTATTTTGTGGTTATGATAATCATGGGACATTCTTTACGCACGACATAAGAAATTTCAAATTATGCCAAAGCAACTAAAAAACCCCATGGCCATGTTTTCTTTTCCAAATTAATAATTATTCATCCCATGGCCATGTTTTCTTTTCCAAATTAATAATTATTCATCAACACTTAAAAATCTTGTAAATTAGATTTTATTTATATTCAAATTCAAATATTCTCATTCTTAATTTTTATAATTAATTAATAATTTTTTACTTATTTTACACATTTACAAGCAAATAAACTAATACTTACATTTTTTTAATTATTCTAATTATATATTATCACGCCGTCTAATCATTATTACATATTAAATATATATATATATATATATACACATAAAATTTTCTACCTGCCCAAAATCCAAACCCAAATTTTCATCCCACTTGAATCACTAAAATTTTCTACAAATAAGGAACCAAACATACCCCATTCATTGTTGTTTGAACATGCGACACTCTCATCCCACGCCAATACGCGTTCTGAAAATCTGTCGTAAACGAGGAGGGAATATCTCTATTTTCGAACTTTTCTGGGCTCACGGCGAATGAACACGTGTCACGTGGGCATCATAATTTAACCCACTGACTTTTCAGCAGTTGAATAATGTTTTTCTCTCTGACATTGGCTCGGATATGTAGGCCAGTCACCTAATTCTTTCTTGTTCAAACAACTGCCTCTGTTCGTGATTTTTTTAATCGCTTTAATAATTTTTGGTAATTCAGTAGAAAATAGATGCAACTAACACATGGCTTGATTGATATAAAAATGTGATGAAAACAAAGTTGACTTTTGAAAATATTCCTTAATTCAGTAGTTGTACTTGGTCTTTCTTTTATCTTAAATTTTGTCAACTGTCATTATAGGTGATTTATTCTGTATTATTTAATGCTGAATGCAAAAATGACGCACACGGATTCTGAATAGATCATGCCTTCAAAATGCACCGTTGCTTACTAATTAATTAAGGTTCAATTTGCATTTCCACAAGCATGAGTACTAAATCGAAGAATGGCTCTTTTTTATTTTTTGTTTCCCACATTAAATATTTCTATAGATCTACCGAAACTTCTGTTTTAGTCTTCCTTGCCTAATTAGGGTGCGTATTTAACACTTTGGACTTAGGATTAACGTGCTATGAATTATTTTAAATGATAGATTAATTATTTGAGGTGAATATTTAATTATTATTAATAAATTAATTTATTAAGTCAAATCTTTAAGAGAGAACAAACCTTCAATTGATTGTTTTGTGCACCACGTGCCTGGGTTCCATTGGAAGGAAAGCTCTGTAGTCTATAGTAGGCTGTTGGTTAATTAATGAGTAATTGTGCAGTCTTTATCTGTTTCCTGGTCAGGGGTGCGATTCCTTCTCTCTTATTCTTCAGAAAAATTCATGTGTTAGTTTTGAGTGCTGTTTCATTTTGGCAATTATATTTTGATTCTCAGAAGTTCCCTTAGTTGGAAAATTTCTATTTAATGTCTTCTCATATAACCATGCGGTGGCTAATGGGGTAGAGTTGTGTGTTGGGAGCAATATATGCCATCCGTTTGTAATTAAATGCTTGTCACGTAAATAAAATGTAACATTTTCATGGCACTTTTGTAATATAGCAGTATGTAATCCGTAATATGCATGAATAAATTATATTTTATTTTTATGATAATTTATGTAAACATCGTATGAATAAATGAAATTTTAATTCAATTAATAATTTCATAAAATTAAATAATTTTTAACCAAATCTCAACCAATACTAAATAGAAAAAACAAAATTTTATTGCTCACTCGTGCCTTTGGTTGGTCTAACTCCTTTATTGTTCAATGAGTTTTTCAGGGCTATCATTAAGTGTGATGTCAAAAAATACTATTAAGCCAACATTTATGGTGAAAATAGTTGGTTATGACGCAAAAATGAAGGGAAATAGAAAGAAAGCATAGGACTATAGTGGATGGGAGAAAAAACACAGCATAGCATAGGAAAAGCAAGCAGAGAAACAAGATAAAAACATAAGTTTTTATTTTCTTCAAATTGGTCTTATAAATCCTCTACCTATCTACTTTTATGCATAAACACAAAATCTTCTCTCTTTATGGTTGATTCAGATATGGAAAGATCTCAGAGATTCTGGCTTTCTTATCATTGGAATGGCTTGGATCCGATTGCTGCCTCTCCCAATCTTGTGACTTTAGTCATTATTTTCTTTTCTTTACTTGGATGGTTATGCAAAATTCTACATTAATTATACGATAATTTCTGTTGCTGTATTTTTTGACCCTCCAAGCTTATTCGCTACTGTATTTTCTATTTTGGCTTATTTGGTGCATGACATTCCCTCCTTAAAAAATGTCCTTATCTTCAAAGATTGTGTTTAGCACCGCTAGTGGGCTTTTACGTCTTTTTTGGTGGCTTTCAAAGGGTCTAGATGAGACTATTGAATGAAGACCTATTTGGTTGTCCTCTTTCTCTATTTATCTGCCTTTGTTCTAAAACAATTGCTAGTTCTATCGGCATTTTGCCGTTAATGTCTATATTAGGTGGTTGTCGATCATTTTCTATGCTTTTATCTACCTTTCTCTTTAATTGAGATACGTGAAAATAAGATAAATTTGAAATTGTTTTAGTAAATCAAGCTTGTATACCACCAATCTAATTTCCTCTAAAATAATATAGGACTCTAAATATTTAGCTGCAAGTTTCAAATTAGGTCTAGTATTCACTAATTATTTCCTGTAGGGTTGAAGTTTCAAATAAGCCTTATCACTTGTTTTGAAACTCCTCTTGGCACACATTTTATCTGCTTGAATCTTTATGTGATTCTACACACGTGTCAACTTATTATTTCACAATTTAATGGTTGACATTTAATATTTAATAAATTGAGTGGCTTCCTCATTTTTTGTTTGAATAGTCATGTCAAAACCATATTGACGGGGCCTAATCCCATATAGTACCAAGAATGGGGTGGTATCCAAATTATTGTGGTAATTAGTATTATGCCACTACTCAACTAAAGATAATCAATTGACCTATTTCTTAGGATTGGATCTTATCATATACCTTAAATAGCATTAAAGCCACTGATTTATATATTCAATTTGCTATCCATCTATGGGTGGTATGATGTGTTTAACTACAAACTAACCCTTATTACTTATAGAAAATGCCTCCAAAAGTTACTAGTGAAGACTTTGTCCTTATCACTTATGATAGATTTTGCCAAACCATGTAACTTATAAACATTGTTAATAAAAACTCTTACCTTACCTATGATGCTGAGTAGGGCTGTGGCATAGCATTGAAGTGGGCACAATTGCTAAGCATGTCAACTACTACTATGATAATATCCTTACTTGTATCTTTTAGTACAAATTTTACATTCCAAGCTATTCATCATTCTGTAGCCCTTAGCTACTGTGATGATCATTAGATGAGCATTAAGAGGCTCAACTAAAGTCCCTATTAATGCTTTTGGACTAATAAAGTTGTGATTGCTCCCTATGTCTACTAGAATTATAATTGATTAGCCACTTATGTTGGCTTTCGTTTGCAAAGTACTTTATGGCGGTGCTTCCCATGATCACATGCAATGATACTTCACTTTCCACATAAACTTCTTGCTTGTTGGGTTCCATCGTATCATCATTTGCATTTTCATCTGAGGTTTTAGCTTCTTTAGTTAATGGAGTTTTTTTTCCTTACAATTATGGCCCGGGCTCTACTTGTCTCCATTATAGAAACATAAACCTTCTTGAAGTTGTTTTCTCTTGTCGCGGAAGGCTTTAGGTTCACCTTTTCGGTAACATCAATGTGGCTGCTGTTGGAACTCCAATTGCGGGCTTTATATTTTTTAATGCTTCTAATTTCAACCCTTCATGCTCTGCTAAAGAAATGTCCTCTTCTATGACTGGGGTTTGAACATGATCATGGTATGCCTGATTTCCTCATTTAATCGACTTATGAAACTATAGGTGAAGTGTTGCTCAGTGAGGAACAAGTTGAACTTGATCATGCTCGCTCTGAAGTCTTCATAAATTTTAAAATATTCTAGAACACTACCTCTTTGACAAAGTTTATTGATAGTCCCAATGCTTGCCCAAAATCCTACTTGTCATATTTTGTTAGGATTGCCTTTTGTAGCTTGTCCCAATTGATGTAATTCTTCCTAATGAGAAAGTTGTTGAATCAGTATTCAACTTTCTCATTGAATGATATAGCTACAATCTAGACTTTTTCCTCCTTGAGGTACTGTTGTGATGGAAGTATCTATTACACTTTCTTACTTAATATTTGGCGATAGACCTATAAAAATTAATTACATTTATTTTAAAGTTTGGCTAAAAAGGGTACCTTGGTGGGTTTGTTTGGCAAGCTTGATTAGAGCTTCCAATGTATGGAGCTAAATAGTGTGTTGATGTCCCTTATGATGTTGGAAGAAGTGAAAGGGTAGGCAGAATCCCCTTTGAGCCATAAACTGAAAGGCAAACCTTCACTAGATTGGGCCATGACCATTAATGATTCACCCCCCATTTGTTGGTTGGACATTAGGAGTTAGTCTATTTTGTGGATGGTGGCTACATAAGTGTCCTCAACCCTCTTTTGGATTCCTTTTATTTTAGAATTAAAGTCCTTAATGATTTCCATGAATTTGCTCTTGTGCCTTCGGTTTTCAAATTTGCTTCTCAAGGTTTTTTATCTGCCATGTGCTGTTATTTGGTTTGGCTAGTTTCCTTGGTGCTAAGAACAGTGTTCTGATACTAACTGTAATAATAAGGGCCCAATTAATTGATTTAGAGGTAGACCAAATTATACGGTGGACTAGTTTTTTTTTATCGAACTTTGGTCCAACTTTTGGTGGAACAATCTAGAAGGTTAAGGTGAAATTGTAATTTCCTTTGCCAAACAATTAGGATAGTCTTGAAAATACAAAAAAGGCATGATTGCCTTTTGCTTTCTTTAGGGCTTCATTTTCTTGCCAAACTTGAAATCTCTGCGTCAGATTTCTTCTTCCTTCCTAGTTATATTCTTTTTTTCTTGGTTACCATTTTGTGTTACTCCTTTCTGTCGTTAGTAGTCGGTGGTTGAAAATCCTCTTAAGTATATATTTCTATGATCCTTTTGAGACAATCTAAACATTAATCAAAATGGATTTTTGATTATTGCTCACTTATCCTTTTGATACGCTTGAGCTTCTTACAATTCAGTATTTTTTGAGCTATGATGAGTACGATGTTAAAAAATACCTCTTAGCCAACACTTATGGTGAGAACAGTTGGCGATAATGCAGAAATGTAGTAAAATAGAAAAGAAAAGGCTAGGGAATATAGTGGATGGAAGAAAAAACGTAGCAAAGGAGAGGGAGAGCAAGGAAAGAAAGAAGATGAAAAGATAAATTTTTATTTTCATCTGATCTATTCTTGCAAATCTCTGCCTATGTACTTTTATGCAAAAAAATAAAATTTTCATTCTTTATTATTTAGATATGGAAAGATCTGAGGGATTTTGGCTTCTTTATGATTGGAATGGCACTAATCTGGTTGCTACCTTTCCTAATCATGTGACTTTAGTTATTATTTACTGTCATTTACTCAGATGGTTATGCTTGTTTCTCCCATTAACTGTACAATAGTTTCCCTCGTATTTGTTGATTATCAGAGCTTTTCTGTTATTGTTATTTACTACTATGGCTTGTTTGGTGCATGACATCCCTTCTTCCGAAAATGCCCCAGTCCCTAAGGACTATGTTCAGATATGTCGACAGGCTTTGATGTCTTTCCAAGTGACTTTTGAAGGGTCTCGATGAGACCACTAAGTGAGGATTTGTTTGGCAATCCCTCTCCCTTTTTTTATCTGCCTTTGTCTCAAAACTGGTTTCATTTGGATTCCGCCATTAATTTTTGTGTTAGGTAGCTACTGATTATTTTCTATGCTTTTAACTATCTTCTTCTTTAACTGAGATATATGAAAGACAGGATGAATCTAAGAGTATTTAGGTAAATCAAGCTAGTATGCTAGTTGTCTAATTTCCTCTAAAAGAGAATAAGGCCCCAAGTATTTAGTTGCAAGTTTCTGGTTGGGCCTAGCATTCATTGAAAATTACCTGTAGGGTTAGAGCTTCAAATTGTCCTTATCAGCTATTTCGAAACACCTCTTAGTGCATTTTTTTTATCTACTTGAATCTTCATGCAATCTTGCCCATGTTTCAACTTGTCCCTTGGCAAATTAATGGATGCCCTATGATCTTTAATAAATTGAGTGGCTTTCTCATTTTTAGTTTGATAGGTTTGGCAAAATCATATTAAAGGGGCCTAATCGGTCTCCAAGGACTAGATAAACTGGAACAGATTTGAGATTGCAATTTACCGGTCAAAGCCCATTTGAGAAGTATGGCCGTTGGTCTGGGTCTGCTGCCAACCTTTCCGGAAACAAGCCCACTATCCTCAACACAGGGATCATCGACGAGAACAACACTCAGGTCCAAAATTGTGCGGTCCCTGCCAGCCTATCAGATCCCTATCTCCGCGAGTGGGTCAAGCCTGATAAGCACAACCTGTTGATAGTCCCAAATCAGTCCATCAACATGAGCAAATTTCTTGATCCAACAACGGCGTGGTTGGGCCGCGGTGGCCACTGGAGAATATCAATAGTTGGCAAGTGAAGGAGACCGGGATTGCATATCTGTACAGAAGCAAGGATTTCATGCGCTGGGTTAAGGCCGAGCATCCATTGCACTCCGTTGCTGAGACTGGGAATTGGGAATGCCCTGGTTTCTTTCCAATATCAGTTTCTGGTACACATGGGCTGGACACTTCTCCTACAGGGCCTAATGTTAAGCATGTTTTGAAAGTCAGCCTTGATGTGACCAGATACGAGTATTACACCATAAGTGCGTGTTCGCAAAAAAATGATCGGTGTATATCCTGATAAAGTTAAGATTGACGGTTGGAATGGGTTACGGTTTTGATTATGGCAACTTCTATGCCTCTAAATCATTCTTTGACCCCAGTAGGAACAGAAGGATTTGTGGGGTTGGGCAAATGAATCCGATACTACTGCAGATGACGTGGAGAAGGGTTGGGCTGTCTGCGGTTTTCAGCTAATCCCGCGCACAATCGTGATGAATCCCAACGGCAAGCAATTACTACTAAGGCCAATTCAAGAAGTAGAAAACCAGTGGAATTGAAGAACCAGAAACTTGTGAAAGGACACAAGTTTGAAATCAAAGGAATAACAGCGGCTCAGGTATTCTTCTACCACAGACTGTGATTTACATGCATGCCTTGACGTTACATGCAGCTGAAAAATAACGACAGTATGGCAAAATTGCAATTACATGGCAGGCCGACGTCGATGTGTTCTCTCTTTCGACAGTTTAGACGAAGCAGAACCATTTGATCCAAGCTGGGACCGATATGACGCGCAAAAGCTCTGCGGCATGAAGGATTCAACTGTTCAAGGCATTTGGCCTTGCAACATTGGCTTCAGAAAACCTGAAAGAATACACCCCCGTCTTCTTTAGAGATTTCAAGGCTCAAGGCAAGCATCTGGTTTCTTTTGTGCTCTGACGCATCCAGGTTTGTGCCTCATTAGACTCCCTGATGGTCTCGTGTGCTGGGTAGTGTTGGAAAGCCCTTTAGAATTTAATTTTTATTATCAAAACCACCTGTAATAAAAAATTTCCATTTTCCTTTCTCAACCCTACAAACTGGGAAGAAATTAACTTAAATGTTTTACTTAAACTAATTAAAGTCGGCACATTTCATGTATGTTCAAAATTATTTTATTTTATATAATAAAAATAATGTTATCTAAAGCTGAAAGTATAAATAATATTTGAACCAAGAAATGAAGAAGATAAAAATGAAATTAAAAAGTGAGAAATTTTAAGAAAAAATTCAAATACATAATATATTAAAAAAAGAGAAGTAGATAACATAAATGAATTTCAAGTAATGGTATATGTGTAAATTCACATGATGTAATCAAAGTAGGTTAAACTTTTAACAATATAGAATAGATAATAGACAGCAAAGACTAGTTACCCTTCCAAAGTTTTTATATTATTATACGATATTCAGACATGTTATAACAGAGTTCACCAAAAGATTGGATTCATATTAGCATTTTTCTTCCTTACGTAATCCCCTTTTCCAGGTCCTCTTCGAAGGATGAGCAGGGTTCTTACAGGCCCTCATTTGCAGGATTTGTAGACGTACACTTGACTGGAATGAAGCTTTCTCTCAGGAGTTTGGTACGCATTTATCATGTAGGATTGAATATTTATTATATACCTTGTTTGGATTTAAAAAATAGATCTTAAACTAAAAGATTATCAGAAAAATTTGGTAAGTCTCTGTACAAAACATGAGAGACGAATGGAGGAAATTGTGAAATTCTATAACACTTTAACTTGAAATGATTACAAATTACTAAAATATACGACTATTTATAGGTATTTCCTAGCATGAATCTATTCTAAATTCATAAACAATATTTAATATAATACATCCCTTTTCTAATATATGAATAATACCAAAAGACACATAAAAAATATAATATTAGAATCCTATTAGATGAATAAAATCAAAAGATACATTATAAAAAATACAATGTTCCAATCCTAGTACATGAATAAAATCAAAAGATACATTCTGTATCATCTTAATACAATGTTCTGACACTATTCATGCATTTTGTCAATGAATCTTGTTTAATTACTAATAGCCACTCTTCAATTTGATTCATTACTCAAAGAGATGTCATCAACGCTTGGAAAATATTAAATTTCAATGGTTTGGTGAAAATGCCTGCAATTTGATCTTGAGGCTTCACAAATTCAAATTCCACTTTTCTTGGACATGCATTCTCTTATAAAATGATATTTTGTGGCAATAAACTTACGTCTTTCATGAAACACCGGATTTTTGGCCAATGCAAGTGCTAATTTATTGTTAACAAATATTTTAGTTAGCTTTCCTTCTTGTTGGTGAAATTCTTTCAAAAAACTTGTAATCCAAATATTATGACAAACACAAGAGGTTATTGCAACGTATTCAACTTCACATGTGGATAAATAATATGTTGCTTTTTAGAAATTCATGTAAATGTAGTACTTCCCATAAAAAACACAAACCTAGTGCTGCTCTTTTAATCATCAATATCATCAACATTATCATTATCACAATATTCAACAAGTTTGAAGTCACTCGAAAATGAATATAAATTCTATACTTGAATGTACCTTTTATGTATTGAAAAATTCTTTTGGCCACCTTTAAATGTGAAGTAGTTGGAGCTTCTATATACTGACTAATAAGTCCAACTCTAAATAGAATATTGGGCCTTGTACAAGTTAAATATCTTAAACTTCTAATAAGATTCTTGAAAAATGTGAGATTTATCTTTTCTCTATCTCCATACTTGGATAATTTCACTCCACATTCCACAAGAGTGGTAATTGCCTTGCAATGCTTCATCTTGAAGTTTTTTAATATTTTCTTGGCATAACCTTCTTAAGAAATAAATATGCCTCTATCATCTTGTTTGACTTCAGTGCTAAGATAGTAAGACATCAAGTCTACACCCATCATTTCAAATTCTTTTGGCATTGCTTGTTTGAATTCAACAAGCATATTTGAGTTATTTCTTATCAAAATCAAATTATCCACGAACAAACAAACCAATAAAATATCACAATTATTATTCTTCTTCACATAAAGAGCCTACTCATGTGGACACTTGAAGAAATTATTTGCTTAGAAATATTTGTCAATTCTACAATTCCAAATTTGTAGGGCTTGCTTCAAGCCATAAATGGCCTTCTTCAATTTCAAAACTTTGTCTTCATGGTTTTTGACTACATAACCCAAAAGTTGATCAATATAAACTTCTTCCTTCAAATAACTATTTAAGAAAGTTGATTTCACATCTGTTTGATAAATTTTTCACTGATATTGTGCTGCCAAAAAAATAATCAAACGAATAGTTTCCAATCGTACAATTGGAGCAAATACCTCACCATAGTAAATACTATCTTTTTGCTTGTATCTTTTGGCAACCAATTATGCTTTATATCTTTGAACTTCATCTTTTGAATTTTCATTATCTTATACACTCATTTAATGCCAATAGTGCTTTAATCTTTGGGTAGTGTTACCAACTCTCAAATATCATTCTTTTTTATTGTCTTGATCTCCTCATCCATGGCATCTTTCCATTTTTTTTGTCTTGAATAACCTCTTCATAGTCTTGAGGTTCGCAATTGGTAAAAAGACAAAATTGAGTTAAATCACTCCAATTTTGAGTTATCTCCTCTATTTTATCATACAAGTCACGAAGACTTCTTATCCTTCGGGGTCCTTAACTTGAATTTCCTTTTTCAATTAGTAAATTTTGTGGTGAAGGTGTTGAAGGCGAACTAGTTGGCAACATCACATCCTCATCTTCTATAAAGAATGGTTGATAGTTTTGTCCATCCTTTGAAATGTTCCATTTTCAAGTATTTTTTTTCATCAAATTTAACATATTATCTAATAACAAGTTTGTCATCAGTTGGTTTATATAACTTGTATACTTTAGAGTTTTGATCATAGCCCATAAAGGCATAAATTTACTTTTATCACCAAGTTTGGTTCTCTTTTTAGCCGGTACATGTACATGAGTTATGCTTTCAAATACTCGCAAATGGGAGACTATTGGCTTTTCTCTACTCTAGGCTAGGGGTGGAATCGAGCCGAGTCGAGCTCGAGTAGAGCGAGTCGATTTTTTACGCTCGAGCTCGCTCGAGTCGAGTTACAACTCGAGCTCGAGCTCGCTGGGCTTGGAGCTCGAGCTTATCGAGCCGAGCCCGAGTCGAGCTCGAGTTCGAGTTCGAGTAAATATTAAATCATGTTTGAAAAAAATTTAAAAAAAAAAAAAGGTCGAGCTCGAGCTACTCGATCGAGCTCGAGTATTTTTTTGAAATACTCGAGCTCGACTTGATAGGTATATCGAGTCGAGCTTTGACCGAGTTGCTCGACCGAGTCGAGTCGAGCAACTCGGTTGAGTCACACCCCTACTCTAGGCTTCATGATATGTTTTACCATAAACACTTTTAGTGTGGCAACAATTCAACAAATAAATCGTACAAGCTATTGCTTATGCCTAAAATTCTTTAAGCATGTTTTTACTCTTCAACATATTCCTTGCCATGTTTAAAATGGTTTGATTCTTCTTTTCAGCAATTTCATTTTGCTGGGGTGATCTTGTTTTTGTCAAAAAATGATGAATTTCATTATTTTCACAAAAAGGCCTTAAATTCATTTGATGTGAATTCTCCTCCTCTATTTAACCGAAGAGCTTTGATTTGGCAATCACTTTATTTTTCCACCATTGCCTTTAACTTTTTAAAAATTCCAAACACCTCTGACTTTTTTTTCAAGAATTACACCCAAGTTTTCTGAGAATAGTCATTAATAATAAAAAAAATATTCTTACCAAGTAATGATGGCTTGATAGGTTTGCAAATCTCTGAATAGATAAACTCTAAAGGTTGATAGGATCTTGAAAAGGACTCATTTGAAAAACTTTTTCTTGTTTGCTTGCCGAAAATGCATTCTTCATATACTTGATTTTGATGCTCCATGAGTAGCAATCCTTTCACCATATGTTTTTTGCTCATCTCTTTGAGACCATCAAAATTTAAATGCCCAAATCTCATGTGTCAAAGCCAAGAAAAATATTTGAAACAAACTTGCAAGCATCTTGGAACAGCACTTTGAAGGTCAAATATAAACATTCTATTTTTTTGTCATTGAAACTTTAGCTCACAACCTTCCATTTTCATTTTTCATAATCAAAATCTTATTTTTTAAATGAATATCATAATTTTTCTCCAAAATTGTCTCAAACTCAAAATTTTACTTTTCATTGGCGGCACATAAACATTAGAAATAAATTAACGGCTTCCATCCTTCAATCGAATTAAAATTATACCTTTTCCTTTGACTTGAACTTGAAAGGAATCGCCAAAAGTGATATTGCTACTAAATGATTCATCTAACTCCATGAAAAAATTCTTCTTTCCACATATATGGCTGCTTGTACCAGAATCAAGACACCATGTATCATTCCTTTCATTTTTTGGCCCTTTCTTCTCATTGTCAACACCTTTACAAGTTAAAGGCATAGTAGGGTCTCCACCTTCATTATTACCCTCTACGAAGTTGGATTTTTCCTCCACGTCACTTTTACATTCCTAAGAATAATGATCAAAATTATGACAATTGTAACATTTAACATTTAATCTCTTTGAGTTTTGCCTCCAACCCTTTCCTTTACTTTGTCCACGTCCTCTTCCTTAATTAAAGTTTTGGCTTTTCTTCTCTTTATTTGATTGTGTGTTGCTGCTTCTCTCTTTACCATGATCAAGTATAGATCCACATCCACAAGCTCTTTAGAACATGCGACGTCTTTCTTCCTTATCTTTGAAAGAAAGCTTTGCTTGTAAAACTTGCTCCACCGGTTCTTACTTTGGTTTCTTCAACCACTCTTTATGGGCTTGCAAGGATCTTGTCAACTCCTAAATGGTAAAGGTATCCAAATCCTTTAACTCTTCAATCGCAGCAACAATGTAATTAAATTTAGAATATAAAGATATTAAAATCTTACCAACAATCCGATCATCTTTCAAGTCATCTCCATATCTCCACATTTGATTGACAATGGCGAAAACCCTTTTGCCTTCTCAACTCCCTTGAATGACACTTGGAGAATATCCCAAACTTGCTTGGAAGTGGTTGGACTTGCAACTTTTTCAAAGAGGCCGCTGCTTTCAAAGGAACACTATTCTCTATAGGTTCCCAACAATCATAAACTCTAGACAATGCCTTCATGTGAATACACTAATTCTTATAATTATCTTTATTGAGAATTGAAAATTGAAAGGGAGGTAAATTCGACATCTTTTTAAAATATTTTTTTTTTATCTTCAAACAAAATGGCTCTAATACCATTTTTTAGAAAAATTTGGTGAGTCTCTGTACAAAACATGAGAGAGGAATTGAGGAAATTTTGAAATTCTATAATACTTTAACTTGGGATAATTATAAATGGCTAAAACATGAGTATTTGCAGGTATTTTTTAGCACAAACCTATTCTAAATTCATGAACAATATTTAATAAGATACATCTAATTTTTAATACATAAATAATACTAAAAGATACCAAAAAAAAAAAAAAAGTTTCAATCCTAATTCATAAATAAGGTGAAGAGATATATTTACGCATCGTCTTAATACAATATTACTACACTATTCATGCACTTGTCATTGAAACTTGTTTAATTACTAACAATTATTTCTGGCAGATTGACAATTCTGTGGTGTAGAGTTTCGGTGCTGCAGGGAAGACTGGCATTTCATCTAGGGCTTATCCGACTCTGGTCATATATGACAATGCTCATCTATATGCTTTCAACAATGGCACCCAGACTGTCAAAATTGAGAGTATGAACGCGTGGAGCATGAATAGGCCTCAGCACATGAACGATTGAGAAAATTAATGACTGAGACACGCACACACTCAGACTAGTTTAATTTAGTTTCTTATTCCTTTCTTTTGTTTGTTTGTTGTTGTCTTTTTTTCTTTTTTTTTTTTGTCTTTTTCATTTTGACATATTATAAATTACGAATTCTTTACGCGTACATACGATTAAGTTCTGTGCTTTATTCACGAGTCCAAATTTTATCATACATATGTAGTTCCTTCTAATAGCGATTAAGAATCTTGAAATCTCCATCTACGAACCCTGAAAATTTTAAGTTATTCCAAATTTAGAGGGAAAAAAATAAAATTAAATTATATCTCAGCGCAAATATTAACTTTCTCATAATTATAGGACTAAAGTTAGACCATGTTCCGCACTTGATGTATACAGTTTTAGTCCTCTAAATTAGAATTGATTGTTAATTCTAGTCATCCAAGTCAAAAAAAAAAAAAAATTCGATTTTAAAAGTTATGCCACCATCATGTGATCTTTTTTCCAACGAAGACATCAATTATTTATAAATTGCTTTACATCAACACCATAACAATTCGTGTGTCCTACATCTAAATAAATATGCATTTCAAACTATACAAGGGACATATTCTCTTTCAAGAATAGGACTAAAGTCCATTAAAACTATTTAAAAAAATTATATGTGTAATTATATTTGATGTGTTGAAGTAATTATCTTTTATTTTAATTATTTTATATTAAATTTGATATTAATTAAAAAAAATTATTCATAAAAATAATGTATTTAAATTTAATAAAATAATTTATTCGACCTATTTCGAAATCTAACATGATCAAGCAATATTGAGATATCTTGCTAAGTACGCAATAAAGAACAATGCCAACGATGCTCCAAATGAACCTGTAAGATAAGAGGCAATAAATATCTGAGAGGTGAGACCTGCCACGTTAGGGAGCGTGGCATATATTGCCACCCAACTCTCTTTAGTTATTGCTTATTTTTGGACATCACGTGCCCTCACATGATTTAAACATTCACTGGCTTGGGAGGACTGTGTGATTGACAACTAACCAATGACTCCAATAAATGTAATAGTGATTTGTAGGGGAAGTTTGATCAATTTAATATGTGGTTCATTTACGTTCATAACCACACTAGGCGTATACAATCCACGATCAAATGTTTTATTTTGACTTGTGTGTGTGTGCGCGCGCGCGTGTGTGTGCAAGCTTGAGATAATTTTATTATATCTTTGGGGATAAAATAAAACGAAAATGTGTGTTAGTTTAGCATGTGATGGTTGACAATTGACGTGACCTAAGATTAGTAAAAACGTTCATTACATCTCAAGGTTTTTTTTTTTTTTTTTTTTGAATTTTTTGGGCAAAAAGGTTCAAAAGAAAGCAAGAAATTATCTATGATACTGTTCATATCATGTGTTGGGTTTTGTGAACATGGAATTATTGATTTGTACGGCAGTTTGTGCGCCATAGATGTTAGAGAGTTAATGCAAAGTGCGTATATATATCGTTTTTTTTTTTTTCTCATGTCATTTTTAATGCAATGTTTTCAAATTCGAACCGGTGATAACTTATCGGTTTATTGGATCACTGGTCTGACCAGTTCAATCGATTTTAAAAAATCGATTGACTTGGACTATAAATATAATTATATATATATATATATAAACACATATATATCTTTCTCTCTGTGTGTATATGGATACTTGTTAATATATACAATAATATATTTTTGTATAAATTTTTTATACAGAAAGTAATTGATTCAAAAATAAAAAATAATAACAGAAGTATGTTTTGCATAAAATGAATCATTCAATCTAATTTGACAAACACATGATATAGTGATAAATATCCATAGAAAATTAAAACAACAATGTTATTCAATTACTAAAACTTAGAAAATTAAAGCAACAATGTCATTCAAATTACAAAAATATAAACACAATCAATCTTAAATTTGAATTTAATTCCAATCATCTTCTTTAACGCCATCACCATTGCCATCACCATCACTATCACCATCACCATCACCATCATCATTAAGTGTAGATTGAGGATCAAAATTTTCAACATCAATGTCTTCAATCATAAAAGTATCTATTTCTTCTCCTAATATAAAAAAAATCAACATTAAATCACTATAAATAAAAATTACCCAAAGAAAAAAGGAAAGAGAAATAGTTTTAACTAAACTAGTATATGGATGTGAGTTAGACTCTTCTTCAATTTTTGGTAATTCTTCTTCAAATATGTTTTCTAAATCATCGTACTCGAGTTCACCTAGAGGATTTTCTTCTACAATTCAAAATTCTGTTTTATCTATGCACTCATAATTCATAGGGTCATAATGTCTTTTATTATATTTAACCCTAGAACAAATAGAAAGAGGAAAAAGAAGGAAACACTAAATTAGCAAATTTGTTAATTAGGTATATGAGAATAAAGTATAATGAATAACAAACTTATATTTACCTATTTTGCAAATGCAAGTTATAATGCACATAAACCAAATCACTTAACTTCTGACGCTCTAGTCTATTTCTCCTCTTAGTGTAAATACGTTCAAAGACACTCCAATTACTCTCACATCCAGAAGAAGAAACTGTCTGACTTAATATTCTGATAGCTAACTTCTGTAAATATGGAGCATCAATTCCAAACAATTTCCACCAGTCATCTAGCAAGATAAAATTATTAAGAAATTAAATAAGAATATTAAAAGTAATGCATTTATAGTGCAAAAAGATATAATTCGATGTTTTAAAGCTTACCAAGGCGAGTTGATTTGTAAATGCTCAATGCAGTTGGTCTAGCAAAACTCTTTAATCTATCTCGACATAAAGATATTTTATTATAGGTTTCAATCTTACCACTGTCAACTCTTGTATCAATGTAGTCCAACAATCCACTCACAACTTCTCAATTTGTACAAAAAGATTTTTTCATACTAAAAAGTTGGGTTTAAAAAATATGCAGCAGCATACAAATTTCTTCTCAACATTTTATCTCATCTTGCATCAATAATATCAATGTTTTGCTGATAGAGTCTTCTTTTATTCCTGAAAAAATTTTTAATACGCTTCCTCGCTCTATACATACCTTTATACACATAACCCAGTACTGATTTCTCATCAGAATCACAAATGCGCAACTAGCGTAGAAGTGGAACTCCAATTCACACAACAATAATTAAATTGTTCCAAAATGTTTTACTTAAAACAATTTGCTTAACTTGTCTTGCAATATCAATTTTCAAACATTTCTTGAAATCAGGAGAAACTACCATTGATTGCAAGTCTTCTTTATGATCATATAATTTTTTTAGTGCAATAAAAATAGTTGCAAAATGAGTATCTCCAGGTCGAATAATTTCTTTCCATCCTTCTCTTTTTCTCAACCAATTGAGAGGCCATTTGTGATTATAAATAAAACGTGTCACTCTAGAAGCAACAATAGATAAATATTTGACATGAAGTAATTCACAAATGTCTTGCATAATCAAATTAATACAATGAGTTGCACAAGGTGACCAACAAATAGTGTGATACTTTTCAGAAAGTAATTCACTTGCTGCCTTATAATTGCTTGAATTATCCGTGATAATATGAACCACATTACTTGGGCCAACTATCTCCACAATCTCTGCAAATAAATTGCACAAATTTTCAGCATTTGCCTCAATTCCAGATAGATCAACAAACTTTATAAATAAGATTCCATTAACATAATAAACTAAGAAATTAACTAATGGCCTTTGTTTAGAATCTCTCCATCCATCACCCATTATTGTACATCCTATTTCTTTCCACTTACTCCTAAAAGAATCAATAATAAGTTCAACTTATTTTTTAACATCATTCAAAAGACCAACTTGCAAGGCATGATAATTAGGTCAAGTATATCCATGACCCATTGAAGCAACTTTACTTATGGCAATTTGAAAATAAGGAGAATTGCAAGCATTTAAAGATATACATGCATCATAAAACCACAATGCAATAGATATATCAATATCATGTCATTTTTCTTTACTTTGCAAGGAAGCTTTTATAGTTAGTTGAAAAGGATCACAAGTACCACTTTTAAAGAAACTCTCTAGTCCAAGTGTTGCTTTTCTTTTGTTTGATGATGTCGATTGTCCAACCTTGTGATGTTTTCCTTGAAGTGATACGTGTTGACTTGGTGGAGGTGAAATATCATAAATGTCATCATCTCCATCATCATGCAACTTTGCACTAACTACAAATTTATCAATTTCTATATTACCTCGCCGTCTATCTTTTGCCCTTTTACTATTTTTCTTCAAAGATTTTTTGACCATATATCGAACCTCTAGTGGAACTTTCTTACAGCTCACAACATTTCCTTTTTCTCCGACTAAATGTTGCTTCATGCAATTAATATATTCACCTTTGAATATAGACAAACAAAACTCACAAGTAAAAAATTTTCTTCCTTCAGCATTCGTTGCTTCAAAGATATACCTCCATGCCATGTCTATATTTTGTCTAGAATTACTCCCACAAGATTATCCTTTTCCATCTCCAATAGAATGAAACTCATTTAGTGTAGAATGAGAGCTTGTACCCTCCATCAGACTACAAAATAAAATATGTATATTATTTGACGATAAAAAAATATATAAATTAAAATTATCAATCAAAACATCTAAAAATTAAACATAAAAAATGATATGGACGTAAACAGAATTAGGCAACAAAAGCACATCACCTTGTACAAATTGTAAGTGTATTCGTCGCAGAAAGAAAATGTCCCAAGATTTCCCTATTTAGATCTGAGCTCTTTTAGGTGAAACCAGTTCTTGCTTGGTCATGGGATTTGATCAAATACAAATTGAAGTTTCTATTATCTTTTTGTAATCAATAATACTCGCATCAACTAGAAAAATGAGGAACCTAAGCAACTATAATTGAGTAGCAGAGATGGTTTAACATTAATCCTACTGCGCTATCAGAACTGTGACATTAAGGATACTTGCTAGTGTAACAATTGAATGATAACTTGACAAGTTCTCATGTTGCTCCCTTAACATGAAAAGCCCACCACCACTCAACTCCCATCCATCAGTTAAGAAGATTGGGATGGGAATTGGATCAACATCTACTGTGAGATGTAGGATCTACAATGGTGAATAATTTTAACCAATTGGGATGGAGATTGGATCAACATCTACTGTGAGTTGTAGGATCCACAATGGTGAATAATTTTAACCAACTTTTCCTCTATTGGGTTGGAATCTGCTGATATCTGTAAGATTAATAGAAGGATGAATGATTTTCACCACGACTCAATAACATATAAAATCAGAGTTCCGCTCTTAGTCTGTTCAAAAATGACTTGAGATAGATGCCAAATAGATAATGTGAGAACTAAACAAAGATCAGAAATCTTCAAAAACTTTTATCGACATGAGACATAAAGGAATTATGCTAACACATGGGGATCCGACTTTGGCGACATTTTTATCTCTTATCCAACACAAAAATTACCTGGGCAAAGAGTAAGGCTGAAATAATGAAATTACCTAGGCAAAATGATGTTTGGTGATTCCGACGACTTCCGACAATGATTGATGCAAGAAATAGCGAAAGAAAGCCCTCCAGTTCTGTGGTGCTCTGGTGTAATGTTGCGAAGAAGAAGATAAGTCGACAGCGAGACCGAGAGACGAGAAAAATCAGAAATAAAAAAATGTTGACCGAACAGTTGATCGATTTTATTAAATAGGCGGTTCATTTGCATTTGGACCAAACAGATGGCCGATTCGCAGTTAAACCGGTCGAACCGACCGGTCCAATTTGGGTTTAAGAACATTGTTTTAATGCCTCCATGTGTTGTTCATGTTTCGGCATTTTAGTCATTTCCGTGTATACTGTATCTTAGCATTCAACTCAACTTTAAAATGAAAATTAGTTTAAAGTAAACATGTCTCGCTTTTTTTACGGATGGGAGTATTTGGGGGTGTTCATTTAATGAGTCGATCAAAACAAATTAAAATTAAAATTTTAATATGTATTGAATATGGTGTCGATTTTGATCTTTAGGTTTACCATACCATACCTACCCAATAACTAAACCCTAAACTTTATACTATATTAAACTGAATATTTAATTTTATTTTTATTTTTTAATATTTATTATATTTTTACTTATTTTTTTAAAAATTGTTATATCTGTGATTTAATATTCTAATTTTTATATGTAATTTTTAAAAATTTAATACTATTATCTTATATTTTTTAAAATTACTTTATTATAATAGATATATTTTTTATCTTTGAAAAAAGTAAACCAAAACAATAAAATATTAAAAATAAAAATATGTAATAATTATTTATAAGCTATATAATTAACATTGGTATTTTTAAATATAAATTTATTTGTTTTTATGATTATTTTCATTTTTTAAATTAAAATTTAGTATACCAAAGTATTGAATCAAGTATATTGAAAAAATTCGTTGAATTAAAATGAATCAAAAAATTTAGTTCAATATTATATAAGCAATTTTAACAATTTTCATGTATCAAAAAATTAGTATACTGAAAATTAATTTGATTCGATTCAAGTCTAATCAATGCACTAGTAGTATTAGGGGTGGTTGGGAATGTGGTTGAAAGCATAATAAATGTGAAGAGATACTCGCGTCACGTGATGACAACTGAGTTCATTGGCTAGGTCAAAGACTCAAAGGTAGAGTGCGATGTCCTATAATACCCTTGATTTCATCATTAACTATTACTAGTTAAATGAAGAAAAAATTACAATTTGATATAAAAATTTATTAATTGTAATAGATTATAATAAAAATAAAATTATTTTAAAATTAAAAGTATATGAAAATTTTTTATATAATCGGTAAACTAAAAAATAGAATAAATATGCATTAAACAAGTATAGAATTATATAATAATATAATGAAAAGGAAAATAAAATTATAAAATATTTAAATAAGAGTATTATAATTATTTGACAATATGCAACCAAAATTAAACCTTTAACCTTGATATAGATTGATAAGAAAGATAAATGGTTGAGACTTGCAAAATAACATTTTAGCTTAGTTTTTTTGAATGCTTGTAAAAAAAATATAGTACATTTTAGGAAATAAACTAAAGTGTCCTCCCCTAGTCTTTAAATAGCTAGCATCGCCCAAGACATGCGTCCTCTCCTCACCCACGGCCCTATTGCCCGTCTTTCCTAGCAAAACTCACGACCTCCTCCTCCTCCTCCTCCTCCGCCGCCGCCGCCCTACTGCTAAAAGATGACTAGCACGAATCATGACTCGGCAACATTTGCACCTTATGCTCGAGCTCTGGGCAACACCGAGCACAGCTGGTGCCGTGCGTTGGTTTCCGGCACCGGCATCACCGTGCTGGTACTTCAACTGGCTAGATCGCCCTCAGAAACCTCAGTCTTGTCCAATATCCTCCACAAGCTTCAAAAGTCTCACCCCATCCTCCGTTCCAAGCTTCACCACAACCCAACCACGAATGCCTTCTCATTCCTCTCCGCATCCACTGCCCGACCAGTACACATCCATTTTCACGACGCCCCATTCACCTCACAGCTCCTTCACACACTCTCCACAAAACACGACGCTAACCTTTCTCCACTCCACGTAATCTTGGAACACGAGTTGAACACCAGCACCTGGTCCGATCCTAACTCCTTCCCCTCCACAGGCGTCGACGTGTTCCATGCCAGAGCGTACGCGTTGTCTGAAACCAAAAGTGCGGTCGTGTTACGGTTCCATTCATCGGTATGCGACCGGACCACTGCCGTGGAGTTGCTCAGGGAACTGATGGAGCTGGCGGAGGAGATTGAGGGCGGTGGGACACGCAAGGAAATAGAGAACAAAGGGGAAGGCAAGATCGGAATAGAAGGTCTGATCCCAAGTGGGTTGGGAAAGAAGACACTTTGGGCTCATGGGATGGACAAGTTGGGGTATTCCCTCGACTTTTTTAGACTTACCAATTTGACATTCAGGAATGCACAACGCCCAAGGCGTTCCCAGGTTGTGAGACTACAAGTCAACAGACAATACACTGCCAGGATTCTTGCCGTAAGTAGATGTTTGTTGTGCACTGTATTTGCGGTCAATTCGATGCTGCAGCCGGAACAGTGCACTGTACTTGCGGTCAATTCGATGGTGCACCCGGAACACTGTTCCGGGTGCAGCAGATCTTGACAAGTGTCAAGATCTAGTCTTTTTCATTTTTTACTTTTCACTTTTAATATTTTTTTATTAATTCTAGTTACTTTAATTTAAAATTCAGTTTTCTATTTTGATTTTTTATTTTTATCTATTTAGGTTTAGTTATTTTTTTCAATTTAACACTTCTTAATTGGGGTATTATGTTTTACCATTTTCTCATGCGTTAAAGCGTGTTTGCATAAGTAAAAATTAATTAAAATCTTCAATCTAAATTTTATTTTTTATTTGTATAAATTAAAGCTGTTTAAGTTTTAGAACAGATTTAAAAAATTTAGTTATTTTATAACTTAACAATTGTAAATATAAATGCTACAAAAACATATTAAAATCATGCTTTATTTTATTTTTAATTTGTATGTAATTATAGTTAATCAATATTTGTGCAGGTAGATGGAAGTTAGTCCTATAACTCTTATTGGATGAATAATTATGGTGCATTAATCTGATCAATCAAGCACAATTTTTTTATTTCTATATATTAATTTCAAAAAATAGATTTTAATACATAAGAAAAAATTAGTAGAAAATATAATATACTAACTAAGAAATACTAAACTGAAAATTAAAATAAAATATATATCTAAATTTCAATTTATAGAAATAAAAAAAATAAAATAAAAAACAAACTTTTAAATTAAGTAAATAAAATTAATAAAAAAGTTTAAAATTGAAAAATAGAAAAAAAAAAGTAGATCTTGACAAGTGTCAAAGATCTACTGCACGTGCAGAATCGAATGAGCCCTTGCCCTTTTTCACCCTTTTCATTGCTTTACATTAAATTTTTCAACCACGGCAACCTTTCATCTTTCATAAATGAGTTGTCCAAGTGCATGGAGAATTAGCACTCGTCGTATGGGACCACCACAATTTAATTTGCTCTTCAGCAGTTCTGTATTTTTTTTTTTCAGAATTTTTTTGGAGAAATGGCTAGTATAAATGGACAAGCTACTTCAAATTTCTCTCTAATTGTTTAATGAATTTTTGCAAGAAATTCTACAGTTACGTACAGTAAAACGTTCAAGAATTGCTAATTCCATACCTTACCTCTCTAACCATTATTATTTGTCATTTTAATTTGTTGTAATTTTCGTAGAAAAATAAATTAACATAATTTGATTGATATCACAGCTAATATTTATCGTAATAAATAATTATTTTATTGTAACAAATGAATGTTATAAAACAATGAAGGATTAATAATATAGGTGATAACATTTTTGCTTCCAAAAACTTTTTATAATTTAATTTGTAAGTATTGCTAACATCACTCATAAATTTACTTTGTTTTTGTTTTCGATTGCGTGTTTTCTTTAAAACATGTAATGAGTTTTTGGATCTAAAAATGAAAACAAACATATTTCCCCTCTAAATCTGAACTTGATCATAAAATAGTGAAGAAATTAACCGAGCTAACGTTCACCTGAAGAAAATCTGAAGTTATGGACGCAGGTTTAGTATCTTTTCTATGCCCACTTTGCTTGTCCTGATATTAGTAAATTCATCCAATTTTTTGATTTCTTAGATGTATTAATTAAGTTCAAGAAATGTAGCTGAGCCAGTATGCAATTGCAGGGGTGCCAATCTAGAGGGATTAAGCTGTGTGGAGCCCTAGCAGCAGCTGCATTACTTGCTGCACATTTTTCTGACAAGCAAATTAAGAAGAAATATGGAGTGGTGACTCTCACTGACTGTCGCTCTATTCTAGATCCACCACTTTCCACCAATCACTTCGGTAAGAAAAATAGAGGACATACAACCTAAAAGTGTGCCTCGCTGTACGTAATTAATCTGTCTTAACGTTTCAGGGTTCTACCACTGTGCAATCCTTAATGTTCACACAGTAAAAGGAACTGAAAACCTGTGGGATTTGGCCAAGAGTTGCTACAAGGACTTTGAAGGTTACAAGAAGCGCAACAGGCATTTCTCGGACATGGCTGACCTGAACTTCCTCATGTGCAAGGCCATCGAAAATCCCAGCCTGACGGCGTCTTCATCTCTCAGGACTTCCCTGATATCGGTGTTTGAGGACCCGGTGTTCGACGATTCCAATCAAATGCAGCAAAAGATGGGCGTCGAGGACTACGTGGGCTGCGCTTCTGCCCACGGCATTGGCCCCTCTATCGCGATGTTCGATACAGTTCGCAACGGAGAGCTGGATTGCGCCTGCGTTTATCCGGCGCCGCTGCATTCCAGGGAACAAATGAATGACCTCGTTGATCATGTGAAGAAGCTTCTCATTGATGGGAGTTTCTAAGATTTAATGAGGCCGTCTAATTAATGTCAGAACAGCAGATCTGTATTTTCTGTCTTTTTTTTTTTTTTAATAATTGCAGTGAATTAAATATTTTATTTTAAACTTCTGTCTTCTTTCTTTTATTTTTCTGATATTTAAGTTTCTTATTAATTAAAGTTAATTAGATATTTTAATTTGAAATTCAGTTTTTAATTTATTTTTATTTTCAAATTAGTATTGCTTAACTGCTGTATTATTTTTTACCAGTTTTTCTCATACATTTAATTAAAAATACTAATTTAATTTTTATTTTTCATTAATCATAACTATTATATATATTTTAGGATAAATTTTAAATTTTCTTTAATTATTTTATAACTTAACAATTGTAATAATGCATAAAAAAAAATTATAATAAAGTATAAAATATTAAAAAAGTATATCAAAATCATGCTTTATTTGATTTTATTTTTTTATTTGTAATTAATTGTAGTTAATTAACATTCTTGCACGGAAGTGAAACTTATATAACCTTTATTATATATTTTAATGTACGAAGAAAAAAATTAGTAAAAAATAATACATCAATTAAGAAATATTAAATTGAAAATAAAAAATAAAATACCCTAACCCCAATTAATAAAAATAAACAGAAAATAAAATTTTAAATTAAAATATTTAATTAACTATAAATTATAAAAATTAAACAGCAGGAAAAAAAAAAAGAGCAGATCTGTTTCGGGTGCACCTTCAAGCACACCCTTGTGGTGGACATGGTGAGGAATTACCGTGAAAGTTTATCGATTAATCAACTAAAGCACAAATGTTCTTCTTTCTTCGTTTTGGGTCGAAGTGATCATATCGATATTTTCTTGATATGGGTGGCTAAAACTTGGAAGCTTGGGGAACCCTTAGACCCCTAATTCACATCATTAAAATTGCTGCAAATTTATTTATATATTATTAATTTTTGTATTTAAAAGAATAGAAATATATTTATTTAGTATTAAAGGCATGATAATATTTAACCTAAGAAAATAAATTACCATTAAAAAAAAAAAGAACATGAAAAGAGAGAAAATGCAGAAGAAAACATATATATAAAGAAAAGAAATGAAGAAATAAAATGATAAAAAAAATAAAAGAATTTAAAATAATGATAATTGTGTTAAAAAAAATATCTTATTTCAACAATAATAACTAGTAATAATTGTACACGCTACGCATGTTTTAATTTATTTATAAATTATAAAATTATGGTATTTTAATTGATAAAAACAAAATTATTTCAAATAAAAGTTATAAAAATGTTTCAAATGATAACATTGAAATATTAAAGGAATTTGAAAAAGAAAAAATTTGAAGCAAATACAAATCTAAATAATGGGTTAAAATAAAAAATATAAATTAAAATAAGAAATTTGTGTGATTTTATATTGTGTAAAAATATTTAAAATAAAAAAAAAGATGTAAAGTTAAAAGAATTTTAAAAAAAGAGACAATTTAAGGGAAAACATAAATATAAATTATAAGTTAAATAAAAATAAAGAAAGAAAATTGTGAAAAGTAAAAGAAATTAATATGACGATACTTGTGGAAATTTATTTTGTGTAATAAAAAAATCTGTATTTATAAAATGATATAGTATAGATACAGTAGACTGTCCGTATGAAAGACCTATTTGGCTTGTAGATGTTGCACTTCCAATGTACGTGTAAAATTATGTAGAAATTATATAGCATAATGGAAATAATTTCATTAAAAATAATAAAACATGTTATAGTATAAAAATAAAAATAAAAGGGAGATAAAAAATAAGAGAGGTGAAAGAGAAAAAAAAAGAGAAACAAATAAAAATATGTTGACAAATAAAAAGATAAATAGAGAACAAAAAGTAAACAGTAAATTAAAATAAAAGTATCTTAGGGAATTAAAATGAGTGGGTTTAACCTTAATTAAATAAATAATGACATATTGGTAATTATATTTTTGATCTGTTGAATGAAGGACAATAACGTAAATTTGTTAATAAAGATTTATAGTGTAAGTGCATGACAAATTAGCCCATACTCTTAATAGGAATGTACAAAAGCTGTCACTTAGATGATACCTAGACATAAGGGCTTTGTATGTCTCTTTATTTGGGTGGGGATGAAAGGGGAAGAGATTTTTATGGATAGAAAAATTATATTTAGTAGTAAAATAAAAAAGTGAATTGATTTGAATTTGAATATTTTTATATATATTTAACATGCATTAATATTTAAATGATGTATTAAAATATATATTTATAGAATATAAATATATATATGTATTAATTTGTTTGTAAATAAATGTAAAGATTAAAAAATGGTTTATTAGTTACAAAAGTAAAAGAAAGAAAATTTTAACTTTAATTTAAATAAAAATTTATGAAATAAGACGTTCCGTTAATAAATAATTGAAAGGACGAGAAAACTAGCCAAATGTTTTGGGCTCACAATATTTTTATGCCCTACCAATCATCATCCAAATAAAGGAAAGGTCCAAGCAATCACAAGCTAAGTTTCTTCGGTAGAGGCGTCGTGATCCTGAGCAAGCTTGTGTTGCTCTTCGAATTTGGCAAAGACTCTGTCGTCCAGCCACTTCATAATGTCTGAGAACACTATGTCTAGGTTTTCCGGCAGCTCGCCGTAGGACAGAGAATGCCACATTCCTGGATACAGCTTTATGGTCTTGTCGGCGGCACAAGCCGATTCATACAGGAGTTTGCTCACAGATGGATCCGTCACCCTGTCATCCTCTCCATGCAGAACAATGAATGGAAGAGAAACCTGTCATGCCATGTATGATTGAATTTCATTATTGCCGGATATATAGGTGTCAAAACACCATTTATTATTATTATTATTATTATTAATCTTTGGTATTTTATTTCAAACTTACAAGTACCAAAATATGACGCCTTGAATACTTATAAAAATATTATTCACGATATTGGTTAGATCTGACGTAAATTAAATGAGGTTCGGGGGGCTGTCAGAACATTCCATCCCCCTCAAAAAAATATATGAACGTAATTGGCAGTTAATTATGGATCATAAAAATTGAAATTAAGTGCAGAAAACTAGTGGAACAGTTTGAATAATGTTCGGGGGGTGGTGGGGTGTTATGTTAGATTTTAAATTATGGCCACCAAATCAAATATACTCTCTGCTTTAGGATTTCATATTTTCATCAATAACATTTACGTTTGTTTTTAAATTTTTTATTTTAAAAATATGCATTCAATTTTTTTTTTAAATTTTTTAATATAATTTTTAAAATAAAAATTTAAAAACACACAAAAAAAAATTTAAAAACAAACATATGTTAGTTTAATTGAACATAGGAAGTGGAGCAAAAGAATCAATGGGTCCACTAAACTTAAATATCGGACGTGGCACACGAGAATAGGTGAATGTAGTAATGTACCGTGTTTAATTGCAAATAATAGTAATGTATACAGGAGAACAACCCACCTCATGGAGTCTCTTCTCCAAATCCACGCTGGCATTATATAATTGGTAGCTAGTTTGCAGACGAGGTCTGCCTTTGTACGCGTATGGATTGGCTCTAACCTGTCACCATTTTCATTTGTCACAAGACGAATTAACCACACTTTCAATCCATCTTTTTAATTATTTAATTAATAAAGAGAAAAACTAATTAACAAGAGCCTCAAATAAGACAATTTGACTGCTTACTACCCTTTTTTCCTAAAGAAGATTAAAAAAAAAAAAGGTAAAAAAAGTACGAAAGGAAGACTACAAGTATTGCTGTTAATGCAGCAACTTTCGAACAGAATTACGATTGAACAAGTTACTGGCTATGTTTGTTACCGCGTTTCACCTTATTCCGTTGCTTTAATTTCATGTAACCAAACGTCTAACCACATAAAATTTTATTTCAAATTCTAAATTTTTTTCTTTCACATGTCTAACTAATTAAAAATAATTATAACTATTCATAATTAAATTAATACTTATATATATACATACTTACTCTTACATTTCATATTTATATGCATTTATACTATAAAAATTAATTATTATCTCAATATACTATCATATCATTCAATAATCATTATATTATATATATTTTTTACATATACAAATTAAAATAAACTATACTATTTATCATATTAAAAATTCTTTTTTAAATATATTATTCATTCCAACACGACTCACCAACCGACATCTTCCAACAAAACCCCTACCTAAACATAGCCATTGGGTTTCATTGAATTCTAAATCAAACTTTGAAAAAAATTTTGAACTCAATCTTGCAAGTTGAGTCTAATTAAAAATAAGTTGAGTTGAATTCAATTAATTAGGTGGAGAATTTCAAACTTGATAACACCCTGGTAATAGAGAGAAAAGTAATACTACCTCTTGTCTGATTTGGGGGTCCCTGAAGGCAATGTCAACAATGTCTGGACCTAGGGTAACTCTCCAAGTCGGGACGATGCGAGCCAAAGAAGCCAAAGCTTTTATAACCCATGGGTTTGGCCTCATATCATCAGCAATCTCCATTTGTATATGACAAGAAAATCATAGCATTAATTAGCTGAAAATAATCATATTTCTAATTCAAACTTGGCTTTCAATTCAATCAAATTGGGCTCCAAATTTCGTTGTCGTCCCTCGTAGAATTTCTGCAACGTAATCCCAAAAGTGGTAAGTAAATATTTGTGGGCAAATTAATTTGGACTGACCTTACACATGGGTGCAACAAGGACAGCCCCATCCCAGTAATCCGGCTTTTTCATATGCAAACGTAAGACCATAGCTCCTCCCATTGACTCTCCCATAAGAATTCTAATCCTTTTCCTGTTCTCTTTCCTTTCTGCCATCATTAAATTACAAGAATCGATCGGTCAAAACAAATGTCCTAATAACAAGCCACCCAACAAGGGTTTGTTAATCTTTTGACCAATTTTTTTAACCATATATTTATTGTTCAAAAACAAATTTAGTCTACTAAGGGGAATAATATGTAACAACTGACTATATACACTCGCCATGCTCTGGATCATCTATGTGAATCATGCCGCGTGTTTTATGGATCACGTACGGAATCAGTAATGATTATCAAAATTAGTTTTTTAAAAAATTAATTGTTCAATTACCAGAAATGTTCGTGAAGTGTTCGGAGAGGTCATCAACAAGATCATCAAAACTGTTGATTAGTCCGAGCAGGCCGGATGATTTTCCATGGCCACGGCAGTCGATGCCATGAACCTCGTATCCCGCCCTAACCAGTCGAGTCGCGCAATCTGATCCAAAATCAATGGATTTATCAATCAGACAAATTGAAAACATGTTTCAGATGTAAGGATCAATAATGAAAGTTCAATGAGTTAGGATATATATAGACCTCTCATTGAGATGCTGCACTCCATGGCATATCCATGGCACAAGAAGATCAAAGCTTTTGGCTCACTCTCTGCATGTGACCATCTGCACGTGAAAAGCTCGACTCCCCGCGAATTTACTATGTATTCCTGTTAGATCAGTCATGGCTCATTTCAGATTGAAGAAAAGACTGTCAGAAAGGATTTTTCACCAAGAAAAACAATATGGTTTACACACCTCTTCATATTTGACATCACTTGCATGATTCTCCTGCAAATTAAATGACGTCATAACAAAAAAATTACTCACGTATTAACCAGATGATGAGACGGAGAGATATCAACAAAATTTAATTCGAAACACCGAAAAAACTATTGCTTACCATAAGAACTGATGGGGATTCTTTTGTCAATATAATTAAAGATGAGCAGAAGAAAGGAGAAGTGAGAGAGTAGCTTTATTGTAGTTTGTGGTATATCGGAAGGTGCAAAGATTGTTCGTGGGCAAGAATCGAAATTATTGTATGATTGATTTGGCAAATGTTAGAACCAAGAAAGCAGATCAAGTTGCGAGCTGGAGATTGAAGAACTAGAGGAATATGTATGCAATTCGACGAGGGATTGGGACTTGTAATAAATAGCCAAAAGGTGTGTCTCTGACTGCCTATTTTTAGTTTATTTATTGCCTTGAGAATCTGATTATGAAGACCAAATTGGCCAGCCAGAATTTGGTGCTATACATCCTTCCGCTGTACATTGTAAATAAAATAACTTCAATCGTAGTTTACTCACCATTTAAGTTTAATAATTAATCTATGAATTGTCAAGTGCCTTAATTTTATGAACAGACTTGAATTATAACTTGACCTAGTGATCGGTGTAAGAGTTCTAAGTGTATGATTATCGTGATCAAGTAATAGAGATTGAGTAAGAGTATTGAATTCGTAGAGAAATCAATTTGTATTTATTGATTTGTCTACGTATACATAAGTCAATCATTTTTTGTAATAGTTTTGAGAAACTTATAAAATAAATTTGTTATACGAGTTTAAATAATAAAATGAATAGGCTTTTGAAGATCCAATTGATTTTAATTGTTTAGATTCTTACATTTGTAATATGACCTAACCATATTCAACAAATGTCAATCATCTATTTAATTCAATTTACTACACAAAAGCACATAATCTCTTAGTTTCACTTTCGTTAATTTTAGAAAAATTATACTTATAATTATTTCAAAGATTATAAAAATCCGCTTCCACTACTATTCCATAACCATAACAATAATAAAAATTAGCCAAATTCTTAAACATTCAACCCACAACAATCATAAATAGCTATTTAATGACAATTAATCATATATTGAAATAAACATCAATTACATTAACAATACAAGATTTCAAACTTAAACTTAGTTCAATGTAGCCAAAACAATCCATCCAAATATAAGAACTAATCATTTCTAAACTCAAAACCACATGGAATTTAAAAGTAGAGATACTTAGTCTTGTAATGAGGTGTTGATAGTAGATCTTTTAATGCTTCCTTCACTTCCTTGTCTCCAAAAGCCTTTTTTTCCTCTTTTTGTTCAAACATTAGCCTTTTTATATCAATCTTTTTCTGCCTGGAAATTATAAAAAAAAAAAAAAAACCGTTCCCATGGGGTTGTTGTGCAGCTGCATAACACCTCATGTGCAAAACATTTCAATAACATATCTAAAGCATAATTTTTCTCTTTTCTGGTGCCCTTTTCATGTGGTCGCATGACAAGAGCATTTTGACCACGCGATAATAGCATGTCAACTACATGAATTTAACCTTCTCTGATGCAGTCTTCATGTCATTCGAGCATCAACATTGCATGAATTTTGATTCTCTAATGTGGTCTTTCTGCTATTCTAGCATTGACAGTATATAAACAATTCTACCCATATCAAAAATTATCCTAAATCCCTGACTTTGTTCAAAATAATATTATAGATAGGTCTCACAAAATAAACCATGAAATATTTCAAAATAGTACAAAATTTCATAAAACTAGCAAACAATTGTCACAAATTTCTAAACCAAATAACTTTATTTCTTGAAGTTATAAACCCTAAACCCAACTTACATGTTTGCCAATCCTCATTCAAACAAAATACTATCAACAAGTAATTGAAGTGTTGACAATTTTGAAATTGAAAATGAAAGGAAGAATTTTGAAAAAGATTATAACATTCACACATAAATTCATAAATTCTTCGTTAATAGCATTAGTGATGATTATCACATACAAAATTAGAGACTAGCAAGAGTGATCATAAATTCATAAATTCTTTTCGTTAATAGCATTAGTGATGATTATCACATACAAAATTAGAGACTTGCAAGAGTGATATTGTTGTAAGCAACAACTCTCTCTCTCTCTCTCTCTCTCTCTCTCTCTGTAACTCAATGCTCACAAACATCTAGAGTTTTGATAGCTTTAGGTCAAGTTATCCTATAATACTTTTAAAATTACTTACTTCTAACTTGCCTTTTTCCACCTTTTTTGGTCAATGCAAGTGTTTTTCACCATTTTTAAAATTTTTTAATATTTGTCTTCCCCCACACTTAATTCTATAGTCGCTATTATTTCTTTAAAGTGTTTTATACTTTTTTATGCAAAAATATATAAAAGTCTCTATTCATTTCTAGTTACTCAATATTAAATACACTTAAATTACTTTACATACTCATAACTGAACCACCATTTGATGCAAAAATGAATAGGAGATTCTGCACATTTATGCTTACCGAGTAGTTCTAGCTATTTGTTTACATATGTGTGTGTGTGTGTGTGTTTTAGCAGCTTTTAATTATGATTTTTTTTTCTATTTTCTCTTTCCTCTTTTTAGGGGAAATTTTCACCAATTGTTAAAACATTCACTATTTTTCTTAAGTCAGGTTAAGATAAGGTTTCAAGCAAAGTTTACATTATAAAGTGTCATGTTCGATCCTCCACCTAAAGTTCTCAAACTCCGTCTTCTTATAAGCACCACGTAAAGTACTCTAATGTAGAGAATTTGTCCACCAAATATCACTAGCAAATTTAAGCTATAAATGACATATCACTATATAATACTTCATCAACATATTACTCATTTTAACATCATATCACCCCAACCAAGACTTATCAGAAATAAGTTATTTAGCACTTCCAAAGTCATAACCCAACACATCAATTCAATCACAAGGATTTTCTGCGCTGATTGGTTAGTGATCTCCAAATAATGGTTACTATGAATGAATAGTCGAAAGGATTTTGAGGTTGTAAACTATCACGCCCGAAGTCATAAACTATCACGTCATGAAATTTTGGGGCTCAAGCTTTAGAGGAGATTATTGTGTGCCGATTTTCTATGTGCCCATTCGCAGTCATGGGCACACAAATAGAGGAGTTGGAGGCATTGGTCCACAATCTCTAAGTCGTGGCTATGAAGGTTTCAAAGCGACAGTAATTATCTATGTCCAAAAATTCAATAGAAACATACGAACATACCTTCCGACAAATAAGATAAAAAAACAACCAAATACTAGCGCACCGCTCTAAGTATCAAATGATACGATTAGCTAAAGAAGTTGCATTTGGCCAAGGTTCTGGACTATCACATCATGAAATTTTGAACATTGTCAATTATCTAGAGTACAAGTCAAACTATTACATGTCTGATAAAAATGAATAAATTTTTCTAAGCTAATGTTAGTTATGTGTGCCTCTTATTATGATCTGATTACTTTTAATAAATATGTTATTATCAAACTTTGTATATTTTCACATATTTTATGATTAAATCGCCCTTCAATTTTGCTCCCAATTACTACTAAAATTAATATTACAATGCATCACAAATTTTGTAGAATTATATTAAAATTCATAACAATAAAATTATTTAATTCTATAATGTTTTTGGAATATTTAAAAATAATCAAATATTCAGATATCAATAGAATTTGAAAGAAAAAAGAGAATTTTGAGAAAAATACACAAGTAAAAAAGTTAAAAGAAGAAGAAAAAATTATATTAAAACAAAAACAAACTTATATGTAAATAGAAATTAATGAAATATTAAAAGAATTTAAAAAATGATAAAATTTGTTGATTATAAGTATAACTTCTAAGTTGGATAAAAAGAGAAAAAAGTCTTTAAAAAATAAAATATAAATCATAAGGGTAGTTGTGAAAATTTACTTCATGGATTCAAGAATTCTTATTAAGACAATAATATAGTATAAATTATAGAAAACTAATTTTCGGTTTTATAAAAAAATTTTGTAAACAAGAGTTTACTATTCCATGTTATTACATTTACCAATTCACTTTTGCCACAACATATTATGCATTAAAAGAGTTACACATAAAAAATAGTATTACCTGTTAATATAAAAAGACTACTACATTTATGTTCAATTTTATCAATTTTATTCAAATTACATTTTATTATAACATGAAAACTCATAACATAAAAACCCTAATCCAATTTTACAATCATTGGTTTTTTCCAATTTTGTTCGCCAAGAAACCAAGTTCTTAGATTTGGTATTTTTACATAATATTTTTTTTATTTTTATCAAAATTAAAACTGGACCCTAGGATCTCAATTTTAAAATTATTGTTTTTTTTTAATTTTATAGCCTCAAGCCGGAACCTTTACCATTTTTAAAAATCTAAATTAATTCTGAAAACAAAGTTTTCGGCATTAGGATACATTTATAAAATTCAGACCATATGGTACATTTTTGTAAGAAAGAATTAAAAATTAAAAATTTATTTTTAAAACCCAACAATTTCACGTACTTTTCAAAGTAAAAGGATAAAATACTTATTTCAGTGTTTGGATACAATCTAATAATCATTTGAAATAATTATTATTATTAAATGTAAATATCAAGAATATTATTTATAAAGAACACTTATGTATTTGCAATATGTATATAATAATTCTCCATTCATAGATTTTATTCTTTGCTTATATTTAACTAGTAAATTTGCCCATAATGCGCGTTGATGAATAAAATAAAATTATTTTTAATTTTAATTAAAAAATTTATGTAAAAATACTACGTAAATATAAAATTTATTTTGGCTTATTTTAATAACATAATTTATCTCATGATATTTTATATTTAGATGTAATTTAAAAATTGTAATAGTTTTATTAATATGATTTTATATATATAGTGTATCTATAATTGTGTGTCTGAAAAAAATTGAAAGAAATGGTAAGACATAAAAATTAATGTATAAAATGACATTTATTTATTGATTAACCAGAAATTAGTTACTATTATAAGTTCACACATGATTATATGTTATCAAACTTCAACACGCCATGTAACAATATAGTATTTGACAAATTTCTCAACTCGTTTTTACTCATAATATTAAATGAGTAAAACCTTAAAATTCACATCAATGTACTTTTTGCTTATCATTAAATTTATCTTGAATCAAAGAATAAGAATTAATGCTGATACTTGTCTTCCAAGTCTTTCTAAATAATATTTAAATTGCTGATAAATTAAAATCCATTAATGATTTGCAAACATTTTTATTTATTATAACAAAAATACTTGTAAATTAGTGATTATTAAACGCCATTGGGGCAGAAGCCCTTTGTGCACTTTTAACTCTATCCTTAAGTACTGACCGAACCATCACCATCACTGTCTCATCCTCGTTTCAGATGACTGAGAAACAAAGTTGCAAAGGATAGTTAACTGACCCCACCCCTCGCCCATTCTCGGCACCCAGCAATGTTCCTCTCTCCGCACTCAGTCGATGAGGCCGAGCCCAAAAGCCGGCCGGTGGGCGCCACCGAGCTCAGCTGGTGCAAGGCGGTGCCGGGTGGAACCGGCATAACTGTGCTGGCCCTCCTCCTCTCCAGATCCCCCGACATCCCATTTCTCCAAACTGCTCTCCGCAGGCTCCAAATTTCCCATCCCATCCTCAACTCCAAACTTCACTTTGATGCCGGTTCCAACTCGTTCTCCTACGTCACGCCCAGTACTCCCCACCTAGAAATTCAGCCGTTCGATCTCCCATCAACGTCCCAGATCCTTCAAACCCATTTCCCCGGCGAGTATGACTCCATTTCTCCCTTTCACCTCATCCTCGAGCACGAACTCAACAAGAACGCGTGGCAAGATCCTGACCCTTCATCAGATACTGATCTCTTCTTCGCCAGCTTATACACTTTGGAAAATAGTATGTGGGTTGTGGCTCTTAGGCTACATACCTCGGCATGCGACAGGGCGTCTGCTCTGGCATTGCTCAAGGAGTCATTAGCGCTGATGGAGGTGGAGGGGAAAGGGCGGGGGGAGGGGGTAGAAAGGCAACCGAGAAGAGATATGGAGGTTGGTTTGGGGATTGAGGATTACATTCCCAGCGGGCAAGGTAATAAGCCCTTCTGGGCTCGTGGGGTAGACATGTTAGGCTACTCGTTGAATTCTTTTAGGTTGGCAAATTTGAGTTTCAAGGACACTGTGTTGCCCAGAATGTCGCGAGTTGTTAGGTTGCAAATGGATGCAGAGGACACCAGTCGGATTCTATCTGTAAGTTAATGTTAATTTGATTCATAACGTTGAATGGAAAATAAATTTTACCCGCCCCATCCACTACTTTCCTGGTGTAAGCGGGACTGCTAGCTCTAGTTCGTTTACTCTCTAGTTAATTATACGTTAATTTGATTTTCTTTGTCAGATTGAAACAATGAATTGGCGCATTCATGACAGGAGATTAGGGTATCGGTTCCTGTATAGATTGTAAAGAGGGAGAGCGTTGCTTGAGATTATTTAGGTCTTGCATGACTACCCATTTTGTTCAACTTTATTCCAAGGTGATAGTAGAGCAAAGTCTGAAAGTTATTGATAATTCTCTTGTACATTTCTATATGCTTGGTTAGTTCTTTCAGTGATGATCATGCGCCAACTTCCTACTTTTTAGTGAGAATGAATTCCAGAGCGACACTGCTATTTATGACAAGTAACAGAGGGACTTTTCCCTGAAAGTTGAAGTTCCATTCAAAATGATTCTTCAAAAATATAGAAGCAAGCATCATAAAAACATAGTTCTGGTAGAATACATTTGATTTAGGAAGCAATATTGGCTTCACTAAAGTAGCTTGACATCCGAATTCCAAACTTTTTTTAGTCTGGGCACTATATGTACAATGGATAGTTGAGTATACCAAATTCGGTTGAGCTGCATTCCTTAGCTTGGATCATCCGATCGTCTGGACCTTAAGTTATGAAAGAAATGGAAATACGGTGCTCTAATAGTTTCAAGTTTATAAATGCCACTATTAGATGCTGTTCTAACTGGTGCATAACGATTTTTCCTGTGAGGGTGCGTGTGTGTGAATGGATGGTTCGAGCCCCAACCTCTCGAGTGAGAGGTTAGTGGTTGGAATCCATTCATTGGGTGGTGTGTTATCGGGAAAAAAAAAACAAAACAATTTTTCCTGTGTAGTGACTTCTGTTTTGGCATTACTTTGGCAGTGTTGTGAGAATAAAGAGATAAATTTGTGTGGGCTTTTGGCAGCGGCGGGATTACTTGCTTCTCATTCGTTGAAAGGGATTCTCAATGGTCAATGGGAAAAGTATGCTGTCGTAATGCTCGTGGACTGCCGTTCTATACTTGATCCAGTGCTTAGCAGCAACCATATTGGTAAGTTTTGTTGCATTTCTTGTCAAAATTGAGAACCATGGCTATTCATGATGGGCAGCTTTGTGGGGAAATGATGCGGTACCAAAAGAAGGAAAAGGAAGAACTAAAGACGGTTTTAGTTTCTAATGAGTTGGACGCATATCTTTCAGTTGTTCTTTAACATTGGTTAATGCAACTCCACAAGATGGGATTATGTAAAATCTTATGACTACTGAAATAAGGGAGATCATGTATACAACTGTAACCTTCCAAATTGATTAAACAACGTAAATCATAGAATATGAAGTGAACATAAATGTGTAATCCGTAAAACAAAAGGCATGGGGATAGATAGAGGTGGGAAAAATCAAGTCCTATTTTTATGGCTACCGGACGCTACTTACTTTTTCCTGTATTGAAAATCAAATGATTCGTTTTAGTTTTTCCTCAAAATAGCCCATATAGCAGAATCAAATTGTAGTCCTGCTGGCTTGTGGTGCAAGTGATTTTGAGTGCTTAAGCAATTTTCTGTCATTTTGGATCTCTCAGGTTGTCACTGTGAGGTAATCCGATCCACTAAAAATATAAATTCCAAATGTAAGGAATTTAGTGGAAATTGTTGAGTTTGTAGAAACACACATGTAAATAGCCGAATCGGCTAGGAGTTTGTCGCTAGGAATTTGACCAAATAGGATCTTCCAGTTCCTATGGAAAATGGCTAAACCTATTGATGGTGGAGGTGACATTTCAGCTTTCGAATCTCGGTTAATTGAATCCAGTTTGACCTTTGTTTATTCTTGTTTCTTTTTCTCACAAAAGTATGCTGTGGAACATGTTTTCACCATAATGGTCAATTTGTTGCAGGCTTTTATCACTCTGCTATTCTAAATACTCATGATGTCAACGGAGGGGAAAATTTGTACGATTTGGCAAAACGAGTCCATTCATCCTTTGCTAACGCCAAGAACAACAAGAAGCACTTTTCTGACATGGCTGATATCAACTTTTTGATGTGCAAAGCAATAGAAAACCCTGGTTTGACCCCATCCACTTCACTCAGAACTTCACTTATATCTGTCTTTGAGGATCCTGTGATGGATCATTCCGACAAACTTCATCAAGTGATTGGATTAGAAGACTTCATTGGGTGTGCCTCAGTTCATGGTGTAGGTCCATCCGTAGCAATATTTGACGCAATAAGAGATGGGAATTTGGATTGTGCATGTGTATTTCCATTCCCATTGCATTCAAGGCAGCAGATGCAGGAGCTCGTAGATGAGATGAAAAGGCTCCTTTTGGATGGAACAACTTGATGGACTCATATTTTGGGCAGACCAAGTCTGGAAGCAGTGCACATTATTCCGTCTCAACAGGAGCTTGTTGGTTAGGTCTTCCGTTGGCCAATGAACCCATTACTACAGCCTGAAGGTCTCCTGATAGACTCTTATTGCTGAACCAACCTCTGTCGGACAGTCAAAAGGTTATGCTCTTTCAACTAATGTTTCTGTCTGTGTGCAGTTTTGCTTAATAAGATCTTTATCCACAACTGTTTTTCCACTCTATATCTAATGAAGTGTTTCATGGTTCTCACTGACTGAGTCAATTGAAACATTTGATTTCCTACAAGCTATGATTTACTTGAAATCTGATGTGATGACTCTGGTCGTTTGAACTTGATGATGGGGGCTATGTTTGGTGGTATTGAGTAGAAACTTCTCTGTCCAACTCTTGAAATTTCCTTCGTTCCTTCCTCAACCACCTGGCTGCAGCCTGACTAAATGTTTGGTGCTGGACTGTACAATGTAAGATTAAACAGAGAGAACCGTAGTATATGAGATCAGAGTTTTCATGTTTCAGATTAAGATAAAAATACAGGATAGCAATAAAAAAGCTGTTACAAATTTGATCTTCCAGGAAGTGCTCTACCCTTCCTAGTTGAATGGCCGAATCATGTATTACATGATATCCTCTCATGACATGATCTCATTCTAAGGGACGATGAACAACCTTAAACACCTCGTCCCTATTCGACATATTGAGTTGTGGAAACAAACTCCTCGACCAAGTCTCCAAAATCAAATCTCCCATTGGGGCATTCTACCGCATTTTTTACTTCTTGGAATGCAGCGACGCTGCATGGCACCACTAGGCCGTTTCTTTGAAACCCAAACTCATTGTACGCCTTCTCTAGCAACATCTTGAACAAAGGGTGAGAGAGGTACGACGTCGGCACCACAAACCTCTCTCGGTCCTCTCCCACGTACACGACGAAAGTTCCTGTCCGTTTGCTGGTGGTGGTGGTGGTGGGATGGGCTCCTTCATTTTCCCTACCCAAGCACTCATAATCCGACAGCTCCGGGCCTGCGTTACCGGTGACCTTCTTGGCTAGTTTCTTCACGGAACCAAGCTTCCTTCCAAGCATTTTGTATGGGGAAATTGGGAGATGGAAGAGGGGTCGTGGTTAAAGGGGGTGTTTCTATAGAAGGCGATGTGTGATGATCAGATGGTCGTTTCTTGACTGATGCATTGCGCTAATTTGATTTTGGTGAATTATCTGTGTCAAGGGATTGAATGCCTTCATTTACATGCGAATCACGACAAAGAGAAGGCATGATCTGACAAAGAATGAGTCATAGAAGACACACCACAAACAAAATATACAGGAAGAAAGGAAAGTAAGTATTATAGAATAATCATACCAACTCTTGTCTTGTGCCCGATAAAAATGCAAAGAATTTTCATTTTCTTTTCGTGTTTTCCTTACTTTCGGAGATGGGAGGAACCCTTCTTGAGTGAAATGGGAAGTTATGGTTGGCTGCATCTGTTCCGTGGTTGAAGGAAAACCATAGTTTGAGAGATTGAACGTAATATGCTCGTCAACCGAAGAGGTTGTGGTCATTATTTAACTTGGGAAAGAAACGCCAGGGATTGATCCAATCCCCAAGGACCCACCTCTCTCGGAGGGAGGATGGGAATAGAGTTGTGTGTGGTGGACCGATGAAAGTGGTGGATAGCTTGAACTTGACGACTTGACATGATAAATCATCGTTCACGAGAAGACGGGTGGAGGCACAGGCGTGGCGGTAGTGGGTTTCAGCCGAACAAGGAATAGTTTTTATCTTTGCCACTTGTTGGCTCCGTTGTGGAGGTCACGTGTTAAATGATTGTTCCAATTAACACCATCCCTGCAAGGGCAATGTTAATGGGCAATTTGGAAGTTGACTGTGGTTTTGAAGGCAAACGCTGGACCATAGGGAAGGGTCTTCTCGATCACCAGATTTTCACACGTGTAGCATTATTACACGTGGCAAACTTAAATTATTAATAAGTTATTTTTTTAAAATATACAAAAAACATCAAACGAAAAATTTTATATCTAATTATATTTATACTTCAAAATTTAATTATTATCTTTATATATAATCTCATCACCTAATTCTTATCACATATTATATATATATATATATAATTAAGTAAATTACGCATATTCATATCATTCAAATCTTTCTTCTAAACATATAATTCATTTCAATAACATCATCCCAACAAAATCCCTCTCTAATATGGAAGATACCCTAATTTCCGACCTGCAAGGACAATTATATTTGATTGAATTTCTTTGGTAGCTAAGTTCAGTCACATTGTAAATTTAGGGCTGCAAATTGGTTAATTTCAAATGAATGTTTTATTTTGCATTTCTTTCTTTAAACTAAAATAATTATATGTATACATACATATATATATATATATATAGCTTAGTGACAGTGACAAATATAATATATTACGCGTGTGTATTTGTACATTTATTAGTCAATGGCAACTGAAAAACGTGGAACGTGCTTGCCGTTTTCCCATCTCTGCATCGATCAAAACACAGTCGTACTGACGTTTATCTTGTGTTGGTACGAGTGGGAACGTGGCCACATTTATATATACACAGACAATGGAAGGGTTGAAGCTAAATACAAAATTTAGAAATGGATACTCAAATAGGCATAGCTCCAATTATGTCAATAAACAGGATTCACATTTGATAAACTGATTGAATTGAATTAAAAATGAAATTTCATTAGGTATTGAATAATACATCAAAATTTTGATTCAATATACATTGTGATAATTTTTAAATTTTTTATTTTCAATTCAATTCTTATATTTGAGTTTGGTATGGTAACAAAATATTTAATTTTATTTTTTTAATATTTATCATATTTTCACTTTTTTTTTTTTTTCTGATAAGATGAATGGAGGATTGACCGACTCGGGTCCCACGAGCATTAGAGGGTTCTAGAATGCCTGTCTAGGGCGTTCATGCCTGCAACCAGCCCCGTGCCCATTAATTTATTGTATATTTATGATTTAATTTTTTTAATAATTATATTTATTTTTTAAAATTTTTTATTATTATCTTATATTTTTTAAACAAAAATAGTTTACTATGATAGATTTATTTCTTTACCTTAAATCTAAATTAAGATAGTGAAACATTAATATAAAAATATTTAATATTTGTTCATAAGCTATATGATTAAATTTAGAATTATTTGTTTTGTTATTTTTTAATAATTAAATTATAATTTGTTTTATCGAAACACCAAATTGAACATATTGAAAAATTTTGGTAAAATCGAACCAAATTAAATTAAAATTTTCAGTACGGCACTCTATACTTAAATTTGATATATAGAAAATTCGATTTGTTTTAGATCAATTTTTACTAAATGCACACCCTACCCCTTTCTTGAGAACTGATTTCACTAGGGGAGCTGTCACAAAGTATAATATTAAGAGGTAAACAATGCCACATACGAGCTAATTTATCTACTATTTGATTGGAAGAAAAGTTGGACACGAAAACCACGTTTATTTTAAAAATAGGATTAAGACTTATTAGAATTATTTTATAAAATTAATTCAACACATATATTATATAAATTTAATTATCTATTATTTTCATTCTTTTATATTAAACTTACATTTTATTAAAAATTTTAATCTATCGTAAAAAAATATATGATCATAATTGATAAAATAATTTAATCATTTAAAATGAACATAATAAGAGAGGATATTAGAAATACAAAAATTACAGAAATTTTTTGCCATTCAAAAGTTTTACGAATAGAGATGAGGCACTAGAAACAATTACTTGAATAAAGTCCTGTTTCTTGCATTATCCTCCACATTTAATTTCAAAAACGTTTTTTTATTTTTATTTTATAGACTCGTAATTTCAAAATTTCAATGAAACAAGAAGAAAATTTTGAAATATTTAAAAATAAAATGGTAATAGCATTTTTAGAGAGTAAGAAGCTAGTTTGTATTGAATTAAAAATAATCATCCTAACTAAATAACTTAACTATTAGGTAAAGTTTCTCGTCAGTAAAAAGTCGCTCACTTTATTTGCGTATGAATTTATTTTATTTTAAATAATAAAAATAAAAAATTTTAAAATTAAAAGTGTAGAGAATATTTGAAATAATAAAATGAAGAAAGTTTAAAAGAATTTAAAAAGAGAAAATTTTGAGAAAGAGTACAAATAAAAATAATAAATTAAATGAAAAGCGATTAATAAGAAGATAGAAAAAGAAAAAAAAAACAAAAATAAAGATAACTGTAGAGTTTAACTTTGTACAATCTTAAAATTTTATTAATTTAATAATATATTATAAATAGCTGTTGAAATGGAGCCCAGTTTGAGCCATCAAAATAGTATGATTGGCCAATGTCAATCCGTAATGCGTACAAATTATGATGAGTTGCATGTTCCCAACTCTGTTCATACTTCGTGAACAAAAATTTAATGGCTTGCTTCAAACCCATTTATGAATATTATAATGATTAAAGATAAAGTAGATATATTATTTTAAAATTTTGAATGGGTCAATTGGCTTTATGCTGAAAATTTTAAAATTTAATAATTGGTAATGCTGTTTAGATCGCTTAATTATTAAATTAAATGATAAACAAGACTAGGTTTTAAGTAATTCTTTTGTACCGATTGCCATTCAAACACTATACAAGATAAATTAGTGATTTACTCTGATGAAATTACTTTCCAAACCTATCAATGGATTGGATTGGAACCACCTATTGGGCCCTTACACAAAAAGCCCAGCAGCGCTAGCCCATTTATGGACCCTTCTATAATACCAAAGCTCAAACTTCTTCAAATTAATTGGCACTAACTTTTCTAGGGTTTTGAAGAGCGATAAACCCAGATTAATCTTCTTTTTCTTGTTTCCTAGGGCTTCGACATGAGCAGATCAGGACAGCCTCCGGACCTCAAGAAGTAAGCCTCTTCACTGAATTCTTGCCTATGCCTGTAAAGTCTCGTTTATTCTTACAGAGCATATGCCAAGTGTGGCTAATGATACATATTTGGTTTGGCAGGTATATGGACAAGAAGCTGCAGAGTGAGTTCTTATTCTTTCTTTCACTTTTTGGTGAGAATTATGTGATGCGTAGTAGCATATCGAACTAGGATTTGATGTTCTTTTTGTTTGTATTTTTGAATAATGCTTCGGTCAGTGCAATTTCTTGGTTAGTATATAGCAAGGTTTGCCTCATTACGGTAAATTAGTGATTTATTCAGTGCCTATATTGATCAGTAAGTAAAATTGGGGGATCAGGACTTTGATGCACTTTTGAAGGTTAATTCAAGTGTAAATTTTTGGAACACGGTTTCTTAGTTATTTGCTTCATCCTCGAATGAATTTGCAGAAATGCTATTTCCCATATCCAATGCAATTGAAAACAGAAAAGCCTATCCATTTGGGAATTGGAGATATGGTTAATGATAGATGAACAGTGGAGACGTAACTTAGATGTGTAACGGGCTCATCTGTGATGCTGCTATTACCATGTTATACCTGAATACGTGCAAAATTTGTGCAAAATCATCTTTAGAGCCTTCAGTGTTCCGTTTTTCTTACTCCCATGACCAACTTGTAGTGATCCAGTTTAAGCATCAAACTGAAATGCTAATATTTCGTTGGAAGTCTAGAACTTTGCATTTTGATTTATTTTTCAGCTGAGTTTTTGTTCCTTATCTTCTTCCGTGCAACATTTGTGCTCCAATTTAGTTTCCCTAGAAGAGGTTAAACTCAGGCGAATTGTTCAAAAGGGTATCAGTACTTTGCATTGAATTGAACTTTTATAACTTCATCAGTGCATAAGTTGTAAAAATTTGATTAGTATATTGGAGGATTTTTGAGGTGCAGCCAATATTTTAGGAGATGGTTTTTAATGTTTCTTTGGATGTTGATGGGGCTGTTTAACTACGCTTTGCAATTTGAGTCTCCGAACTACCTTTTCTTTTGTCATGTTTACGGAGCTATTAGGCCTGCAGATCCTCTTTGCTCTTGGCCTGTATTCTTTTGTAAGAATGCAAAGTTTCTACATGAATGAGAAATTTAAATTATTCTATTGAGATGGTAGTTTTTCTTAAACACAGGCTTAAACAGATGAATGTTAGTGGTAGAATATGGAAGGCCACAGATCTTGTAACAAATATGCAGCATTACATCTCAAGCTGCTGAGAGTCTTGTTTTGTGACATGAATTACATGTCTTTGTAGTTTGCTTGATATAAACTGGGACATGTTTTAAGTATGGAGGAAATCCATGGTGCCTTTATGGTGTTGAGTGCTGTTTATCTGTTTTGGTTGATTATTTTTCTCAATATAAACACATCTATATGTTAAAAGAGAAACTGACTGATGCTGTATCATTCAGTAAAACTTAATGCCAATCGTATGGTTGTTGGTACGCTTCGTGGGTTTGATCAATTCATGAACCTGGTGGTGGACAACACCGTTGAAGTGAATGGAAATGAGAAAACTGATATAGGCATGGTGGTAAGTCTTTTTTCCCCCCAACTTGATGCAATAATTCGTTTTGTTTCATTAAAAACTAATGCAGGAGGTTACGATATCTCTACATTATCTTCTTCTATTGCAGGTCATCAGGGGAAACAGTGTGGTTACTGTTGAAGCTCTTGAGCCAGTCAATAGAGCACAATGAATGTATATATGCTTATGTATTGTTACAATCTAACCTGTCTTGGTAGATCATCTTGATGTTGAAACTTATAGTCGTTTAACTGTTTGTAACCGTCCATCACCTCTTTGCATTGATAAGCTTGATTCCCAGATCAGTTTTATCTATTTTAAGCCCTCAAAGTCATGTTTGCTTATATTTTGTAGTACTATCAGTATTCAGTCTTTGTGGATGGAACCTCGTGGGGGTTCTGTCTTTTTTCAACTAAATTTTGGTGTTGTAACTTTGATCTGGAAGCTTTACTTTTTCTTTCGATATTCCCATTATTCTTTAGTCAAATCAACTGTAAATGAGTCGCTGATAATGATGTAATTCAGTGAATGCAACTAAGAGATACAATTCAATCAAATAGGGGGATAAGCAATTGGCCGGTACATATCTCGTATTTAAATGGGAGTTTATATATGAAATAGCATTGATCATAATGAATTGCATTAAGTATTTAATATGAGCTATTCAATTAAATAATTAATGATAGTATAAATTGGAAATGGTGTAGCAGCTAGATGTTTGAACAAGGAGGTTTCATCTAGTGTTTTTTATTTAAACTAGGTGTTAAATTGATAAATTTTCTTCAATTTTTCTTATTAATCAATTATGGAAAAGGAGGCAATCGATGCACTCAATAAAAGCGAGGGAATAGTCGCGTGTTGACATACAAGTTAAGGGAATGATAGAATTTAGTCTGAATTAATCATGCATTGGGTAAATATTCTCAGAGTGTACTGTTTTCTAAATTACTACTGGTACATGCTCATGGAACGATCAGGGGACAAATCGTTGAAATGTTCTAGAGGACATTCCTAAAATATACTTAGATGTATTGATTTTTACCTTACATTGGAACGATGTTCTTTTTTGCTATAGATTTTGGGTGAATTTCCATGTTTAGTTCTCAATCATTTATAATTCTGTATGCATTAATATAATATTTATCATGTTACAAACTTATCATTTATAATTATTACAAGAAATGAGTAAATTGTACCTGGATTGTACAAGTTAATGGACATGGGAGGCTTTGTAGAGGTATGGATAAATTGCAGATAAGCTATACAAATTATGGGACATGGGATACCTCGCAGAGGTATGGCACGGTAAAATTACAGTAGTCGAACATTTATAAATATTTCATTGTTTTGCTTGAGAAGCATGAAAAAATTTAGAAACAACTAATAAAATTTGAACATTCTATGCGTGTATAAATTATAAAATTATTTTATTTTAATTAATAAAAATAAAATTTTTCAACATTTAAAAGGTATAAAGAATATTTAAAATAATGAAATAAAAATATCAAGAAGATTTGACAGAAAAAGAAGCGAAAATTTGAAAGGAAACACAATACAGAAGTTAAAAGAAAATTAAAAATTATACGATTTTATTTTTTGCAAAAATAATTAAAATAAAAATGATGAAAGCTCAAATTTAAATTGCTTTTAATTAATTATTTTCATTCAAAACCTGCCAATCAAGAAATGAAAGTGGAAAATGAGTGCCAAAACTGCTTATAAAAGCGTATGTTTTTATTGTATTATCTGTGGAACAGTAGAGTGCAGGATAATACACTGGGCCGCGTTACACCAGAAACCTCAGTAGCCAAGACTACATTGCACAGACCAACAGACTGCAAAGCGGATAATAGCTAGCTTTCATGGAGGCCTCAGCGCGATTCTCGACCGTTGCTTCCCGCCATCTCCCCCCTCCTTCCTCGCTTTCAACCCCCAAACTGCCCCTCCCCAGCTCCAGATTCACAAAGAGCTCTTCTTCTCGGCCCTGCTCCACCCAGTCCCTCTCCTTTTCCGCCGGAAACTCGTTCGCCGTCTGTCTCGTCGCTTCATTTAATTTGCCTTTCGAAAATTTTAACCAGTTCTCCTGATTTCAGTTTTCGATTCAATGCAGAGAGAGGTATGGCGAGCTATAAATTCCAAAAATAGTGTAATCCACAGAAGGGAAACGCGAGGCGTCGTGAGAGCAGAAATGTTTGGGCAGCTGACGAGTGGCCTTGAAGCCGCTTGGAACAAGCTCAAGGGAGAAGGTTTCTATTTTTGTGGCGTTTTCTGTTCACACGTTTCCACCTTATTCGAATTTTCTCATGATCCATCCGCTTCTCCTTTGTGTGTTTGTGCCAACAAATCCTATCTTAGTCAGGGACACAATTGGTGCTTGGCTGTTATATGATCAAAACATACGAGTTGCATAATAGTAGTGAGACTTATAAAATAGCTGCAGGCTGCTCGGTCTTAGATACCCGTTGCTATAGTTGACTGACCTTTTTTTTGTGCGTTATATGCAATTTAGAGGTTTTGACTAAGGAAAACATTATGGAACCTATGAAAGACATCAGGAGAGCTCTATTAGAAGCTGATGTAAGTGCTACGGAATTGGAAGTATTTTGGAAGTATTATGATTTGTATTCTGAGCATCACTTATGTTTATTTTCCATTGGCAGGTTAGCCTTCCTGTTGTTAGAAGATTTGTGCAGGCTGTAAGCGATCAAGCGGTTGGTACTGAAGTGATCCGAGGAGTGAAACCAGATCAACAATTAGTCAAGGTATGCTTAACAATTGGGTTACTCGTTACACCAACTAAAATGCAACGCTTTTGGCGCTACTAAATTATCTTGTTAAATTCTTCTTTCAAAACCTCATATCCCTATACTCAAGCATTAGCACCACGTTCATTTCAAGCATCTGGAGTTGATAAAGTCTATTTAAATCCTTTTATGTGCATATAAAATGTTTACCATTATTGACTTTTTTTTGGGGGGGGGGGGGGGGGGGGGGGTGTCTATTCCTGATGACAATCTCATACCTGCTTGGTGACATTCCCATGAGCATGTATGTGATTTTCTAAACTAACTCAAATTGCATTGCCTTGAATAGTCTGGGCCTGGCATGTTCAAAGTTGAATAGATTATTGTTGGTAAAGTTTTCTTCATTGGATTTTAACGAGTTGATTAACCTTGGTCCATGCTGTCACTGAATTTTTTAACCATATATATAATATGCGTAGAAGCATCAATTAGTAGATTGATAATCTATAGTAAAAGGTTGATATATCAATGCGAGTAATATTGCTGGCCATTATTGATCTTTATCTCTAATGGTTATTATTTTCCTTCAATTTACACAGATTGTGCATGACGAGCTAGTAAAACTAATGGGGGGAGAAGTTTCTGAGCTGGTTTATTCAAAATCTAAACCTACTGTGATTTTGTTGGCTGGATTGCAAGGTGTTGGAAAGACGACTGTCAGTGCAAAGCTAGCTTTATATCTTGAAAAGCAGGTGCTTCCAGGATCTGTATTTGTGTATCCAAGCTTCTTGATTGTTTTGTTTTGAACTGATCCTACTCAAGCTTGAATGCAATAATTAACAGGGGAAGAGTTGCATGCTAATTGCTGGCGATGTTTACAGACCTGCTGCAATTGATCAATTGGTTATTTTAGGCGAAAAGGTAGCTCTCTGGCAGTGACTTCTTGCTCAGCCAGACACTTAAGATCTCAATATTTGTGTAGTACCAGAGATATAGTAGATGCTTTTTACATCTTGAGAATGACTCTTATATCCACTCTGCTTGTTGTATGGTTTGCATGTTTCAAGAAATTGGGCACACAGGTAAAAATCTATTGGGATGTTGTTCTCCAACAGTTATCAGAAAAATTATTGATTATTTTATCACTGGACAAAGTGAGATGTTGTTGGAACTTAGAGTGACCTTTGTTACAAAGGGAAAATGAATTTGAAGTAGATGCTGAATTTGTTGAACAAAGTCTGACTGAGGATCCCTTCCCATGGTCCTGGGGTGTGATGGGGTCTTTTCTCTTTCATGATTATTTTTAGTGCTGTAAATGAATCTTTCAAGTTATTTTCAATAATCTTTCGTTTCACATTGATTCTTGTCCCCTTTGTCTCCGTAGTCATGTTCTTGACTTCATGGCCTACTAACCTATAAGATTTATAACCAGGTTGGGGTACCAGTTTATGCAGCTGGAACAGCAATTAGACCTGCAGAAATAGCAAAGCAAGGTTTGCAAGAGGCCCAGAAAAAGAATGTAGATGTGGTCATAATGGATACTGCTGGAAGACTTCAAGTAAGATTATTCAACATTCAGAACTCGTATATATGGTCGCCGGAAGTGTCTATTGTGAGCTGGGGTGTAACTCTGTATTTCTCCTTGTTAGATAGATGAAGCCATGATGGATGAGCTGAAAGAAGTCAAAAGGGTACTAAATCCCACAGAAGTTTTGCTTGTCGTGGATGCAATGACTGGCCAAGAAACTGCTGGTATATGCCACAGATAGTGTTTAACAGAGTCTATGGCTTGTTTAACTTCAACAATCGTCTTAAGAAGCATGCATTGTCGCTTATTTTCTTCTTTATGTTTTGTTAAAGCTATTGTTTTTGAGAGTTGAAACTCTAATGGCTCTTGCAGAATACAATATAGCAGATATAGTCAACACTCTCACTTAGAGAACTTTTATAAGTCTTGGTTACTATTACCTAACTTTCATCTGATTGTCTGTATGTTACCTCTTGAACTAGCATCTTCATCTATCTTGATGTCATTCTGATCAGTTTACAGAATAATGCTATAACAGATGTCTTGGAAGTGAATATTTTTTGCCTTTAATTATATCTCATGGTATTTTAGCCTTGGTCACAACATTCAATGTCAAAATTGGAATTACTGGTGCTGTTTTAACAAAGCTAGATGGGGATTCTAGAGGTGGTGCAGCCTTGAGTGTAAAAGAGGTGAGGCAACTGTATCTCCTTTAATATTTTTATCATATTCTATATTCTAGCTTATGGAAAACCAAGTCAATGCAAACTTTCTAAAACATGTAACTTTTGATTTTATTATCAAACATAAGAAAGGCCCTGTGCATTATTTTGTGAATTTAGAAGAGAAGGAGACCAACTTATTCTGATTTAGTAGAGCAAGAAATATTTAGAGCTACACCCTGTGCATTTTGCTATAAAAATGTGAAGTAATTAGGAAACACATGCACACACCCATATAATGGTAATTATATATTTTGAGTCAACAGAGTATGTAATTGGATGTCATATTCAACTACTGCTGAAGTCCTGTTTGTACACAACTTCTTGCTAATTCAATGTTGAGAGTATGCAAACAAGTACTTAGAGAAATTTGATTGGGTTAAATTTTAAGTAGCAGCTTGTAATTGATCTGAGATAGGTATCTGGGAAGCCAATCAAACTTGTAGGAAGAGGGGAGCGTATGGAAGACCTTGAACCTTTCTATCCAGATCGCATGGCGGGGCGTATTTTAGGAATGGGTGATGTTTTGTCATTCGTCGAGAAAGCCCAAGAAGTTGTGAGTACAAAACTTCCAATCTCTTGATTTTATTTAGTTTTTTGAAGGGTAAAATTATATTATGTGACTTTGGATAAATTGAGTAGATGTGCCAAGAAGATGCTGAAGAATTGCAGAAGAAGATTGTGAGTGCAAAATTTGATTTCAATGACTTCTTGAAGCAGACGCGTGCAGTTGCACAAATGGGTTCAATGTCCCGTGTTATTGGAATGATTCCAGGCATGGGGAAGGTATGAAACTTAATATTTAGTAGGTTGTGCTCCACAGACTATGTTCTCAAGCTAACAGAATTGTTCTGGGCCAGATGTGCTTTTGATAGCTTTAAGTGTTTCGTCTGTCCATTGATAGGAATCAGAATTCATTCTTAGAACTCCGGACTAGTTTGGTGATAGTGCTCTGGAAATAGTTTTAGCACCTACTATTTTTGCCTTAGTCTCTGGATTATTTTTGCAAGTGGCAACTCTAATGAGATTACTTTCAAACTACAACAAGACAACCCAGTACTTGAATAACAGGATTAAAATTCACCTAATGCTTAAAGATGTTATATGAGGTACTATAAGCGTGTAGAAGTATTTTAGAATCCTAATGAATCTCCAAATTGATGGAACTCAAGCAGGTTACTCCCGCACAAATTCGAGAGGCAGAAAAAAACTTGAAATTGATGGAGTCTATGGTCGAAGCAATGACTCCAGGTTGTTTCTTCTCTTTCTTTTCCCACAACTATTGACTTTGCAAGATTCTCGTATGTTCAACTTCATTTTCGTACTTGATCTGTTTACCTTTTTGCTTCTTATGTCATCTTTTCACATGTATTGGGATGCAAAAGCAGAGGGAAAGATTATATGTGCTGTCTCAGATGCTACTTAGCTCATATGCTTCTTAATCTTTGCTTAATTGCCATATTAGATTTTGCAAAAGCTCCATAAAAAAAATGAAATTCACTGTCATTTTTTTAGTGTGAAAAGTTGCTTGTGCAGTTTACTAATGACTTCTTAGGTCTAACTCAATTATCTATTTTCTTTTATTTCAAACTCAAAATACAGCTCAATTTAATATCTGCACAACTCTTTATCAAAAAATAGTTGTTGGGGTTGAAATCTTGTTTTTCTGGAGCATATCATCTCTAACGTCCAGAACATATCTAATATACTCATTTGTTCGCAGAGGAAAGGGAAAAACCAGAACTGTTGGCAGAATCACCTGAGAGGAGGAAAAGAGTTGCTCAGTATTCTGGGAGAACAGAGCAACAGGTAAGAAGCAAAACTAAACAATCGGTAGTCAGTATTATGATATTTGCTTCTCTTTTCTGGGGTACTTTAAGTATGAATTGCATTGCTGAATGGTGTAATGGTATCACATTTCAGGTGAGTCAAATTGTTGCTCAACTTTTCCAAATGCGTGTACGCATGAAGAACTTGATGGGTGTTATGGAAGGTGGATCACTTCCTACTTTGAGCAATCTTCAGGAAGCCCTAAAAGCAGAACAGAAGGTGTGGATGCTTTTATTATATTCTGAAATCATTTCCTTGCTTGACTGAAAATTATGGCTCATTTGTAGTTCCCCACCCCCTCGTGGTAAATACAGCTTAATTACATGCTCTTCCGGTAGTCGATCCATCTTCAATCCTTTTGCTATTTTTTATGAGTGAAATACATGTAGTGTCTGAAAGTCATAATCCTTATTCTCTGGGCTCTGATATTTTTGGTTTTTGGATAATTCAAACAATAAATGAAATTTCATTAAATATCCAGGCTTCCCCTGGTACAGCAAGGAGAAAGAGGAGATCAGAATCCAGGAGCCGGTTTGCTGGCTTGCCTGCAAGGCCGAGTCCTCGTGGATTTGGTGCCAAAAACTAAGCAAGTGTTTATCTTCAAATTCCTACTATTCATCCACACAGTGTTCTGCTTTTACGGCACAGTGTTTCAGAAAGTCCTCGTGCGGAGCTCTTGCATATCATTCTTCCTGCATGTGTAAGAAAAGCATTCAATAGTTGTTGCTGCCTGAAGTAACAGGTATCTGACAAGAGCGCTGTATATGTTTGAAGGTGGAATATCAATACCCATTGTTAGCAACCAGGCATATAAAGCTAATTAGTATTTACTTACAAGATCTTGGGCTTCTTTGGGAGTTTACAACCTTTTAAGTTTTTCTTTCATGTGTGTTGAACGGCTCATTCCCATGTAATTTCTAGTTGACTTCAATTGAGTTTATTCCCGTAATATGCAGTTGATGTATAGGATGAGTAAGTTGTGTTGTTGATTCGGCTTTGAAGATGAACTGATAAGATCTTAAGTAAAAGGTCATCAAATTATCCATCATATATCTTGAATACTTGTAAATTAGGCAACGGTTAAGGATGATTTTGTCGGGGGATTTCAACGGTTAAGAATGTTAGTATAAAAATAAACAGTGGTTTTGTCGTTCATGCACCATTGTCTTTGAGAAATTATTTCATCAATTCAAAATATTTTCTCAGGATCAAAAAGTCTTTATCTTTTCAATAGAAAACATAATTCAGGATTCAAAAAAAATTTTTTTCATCCAAAAGTATAGGAAAGAAGAAAAGAGAAAAATAAGGAGAAGAGGAAAAGAAGAGAAAAGTACAATGTTTTATTCTAATCACTTTGGATCCAAAGGACTCTATTTCCAGATTTCAGAAGGAACTTTTTGCAAAGGAACCACCATTAGAGGAAACCATTTGAAGAGTCATGATTGTTAAAAGAAAATCATTTAGAAAAAGTACAGTAGTTAGAAAAGACACAATATTTTGAAAATACACGTTTAGAAAATATTTAAAAATTTTCTTGAATAAACTATAAAATCTTTTGATATACTTTATATTTTTACACCAATCTCTCACATATTTCAAAATATTTTTAAAGTAAAAATTTTTTATGATAGTATAAGAAATACTATTGAATGTGGTCTTAATTCAGTAGGCCTGGTGTCTTTTCGACTATGAATCAAATTTGGATCAATATAATTTGAATTACAAAATTACTGGTAGAGCTAGATTTTATGAAACATTGACTATTTATTATAAAATAAGTATTATATCAGTCATATTAAAAACTTACAATTTGTTGTTTAAAGTGATTTTGCGTATTTTTTACTGTGCGCCATCCTCGTTTTTCATGAGAATTCTAATCAATTTAACCAAAATCATATAAAAGCGGCTCTACTCCACTCTCATATAAGTGAATTCATTAAGAGATTTAAAAATTCATCCTTCAAGGTTAGCTAGTTCAAGCATTTTTCCTCAAAAATTTCAAATGGGACTTATATATTGGATGTTTGATGGTCAAATAGAGATTTGTTCTTTCTCATATGAACCTACTTTATGAAATCTCCATCACATAGATTGAATTCTCATCTTTATTAACCTTCAATTGGCCAAAGTCACGTTTCAAATATAGTTTGAAGGATTAATAGTCTTCCTACATCTCTAGTCAAAAAATCGACCAAAAATAACTTTAATTTTCCACAATTGATCCAAATCATTCAATCTCTCAAATATATACTTGTCAATATGATATTATATCTCAACAACACCAATTGTCATTTTACAAGAAGCATATCAAATCCTTAATGAAAAGAATACCAACTTCAAAATCAGTCACTCCAAAATTATACACTCTAATTCCACAACAATTATTTATTTGGTTGATTTTCACACCATTGCACCTCGCCTCTATCGAATTTTAATCAGTAGTGGATTTATACAAATATTAAAATAGTACACCTCATTTGAATTAAATATCCAAATACCATCACCACTATATTCTTTTGATATAGTGAAAATCCACTACATAAGATACCAAGTGGTACCCTCTCAAATATTTGTCAGAAAGTGACTCCCGTGTGGGCATTGCCCATGATACGGATTTAGCCTCAATGCTAGTCCCTCAAATAATGTAGGATCTAGCCTCATTGTTAATCCTTCTAATAATATTGGATCTAGTTTCACTGCTAGTCTCTCAAGGCATATTCCATCTTATAAAATATTTCATAATGTCTCTTTATTTAATTTTCAATTTCTTTCCTTTGCTATGTTATGTGCATGACCTGCATATCAAATGATCTTTCACAAAATAATTATATGAATAAGCTCATATAATAATTTATGAGCTCTTTACCTCTTTCAATTGAAGTTAATCTACAAATACAAAATAGAATTTCTAGAAATAATCTTAATATTACAAAAATTATATTTCTTATCTTTAATGTCCAATCTTATCTTTTAAACCAACCATATATATGTCCTGCACTTATATAAACTCATAAATCAACCACATATATGCCCTGCATATATGAACTCAAGAAAGTAATATCATTAAAATGAATCAATTCACAATCACCCCTACAATTTGATTTATTTTTAGTAGTTATTCTTCTTATTTAATTATAAAATACAGGTGCATATTATAGTTCAAATATAAGAACCACCCCCACAATTTATAAATATTTCACGGAGTTTATATAAGAAAACCACAATTAGCAACACAAACAAAGTATTATAAGTAGAAAAAGAAGTCTTACCTTTTTGTTGTGCATATATCACATCACAGGTTCTATTCCACGAAATTTCCCAAACAAAAACTTTATTTATGTACGTATGAACAAGAAACACATAATTAGGCGTAACTTGTAAGTTGTGAGTGCCACAACTTATTTCATCAAGCCAGAAAACACATGGTCAAGTTAGTCGTATTTCAATATAATTTTGCTATTAATATTTCCATCAATTTCACAAGACCCTTCTTGTGGGACATAATCTTTGTTCATAAAACCAAACAACATATATCTAAAGATCAGTTATGCCAAATTGAATATATCACATATTCAAAAATGAAACATATACGTCAACAACATCACTATAAATCCAAAATTCACTAATTCATCAAAACCGTAATATGTTTCAAGGTTTGGCTTGTCATGTCATACAGATCAATGTTTCAACACTTAAAGTATTTCTAACACATATTTGTGGAGTTCAACTTAAGCACATGAAAGTTAGTAGCATGATTTAGGTATTCAAGTTCAAAAAATTCATGTTGAAACTAAATTAAAATTAGTCACTAATCGTAACACAAAAGTTATTAAATGTCAAAGAAAGCATGCAAGCCAATACGAAATCATGTTATTTTAACCAATAACCAGTACCACAAGTAATAACCACGCTCATAAAATCACAATATTCCACAATTTTCCAAAAGGAATCCAAGGCTTAAAGACAACTCGTAGAGTAAGAAACAAAATTGTAAAATAGCCAAATATCTAAATATACATTCAACAATTAATCCATCGAATTGGTGATCAAACAAGTTTGAGTTACATATTATTTCCTTTGTTATTCACATCAATTTCATACTTAAAAAAATGCAAGAAAAAATAGAGGAATCAATTTAATGGTGCACACTTTCACAAACTGAAAAGAAATTTTCCATGAAATTCATCTAAGCACCAAGCTCGAAAATTAACTATTAACCAATAATTTCTTAAGATTATTGGAGAATTTTACCAAAAACTTGCAAAAGAATGTTAGTGTAAAAATAAATAGTGACTTGAGTTATGTATGAAGTGCTGTCTTTTTCTTTGAAAAGATAACTTAGAAATTAACAAATTGCTTTCGCAGCCAACAGTATAGGAAAGAAGAAAATAGGGAAATGAAGAACAAAAGAAAATAGGAACATGGAGAAAAGAAAAGGAAAGAATGATATTTTCTTCTAATTGATTTGAATCCAAAAGACTATTTACAGACAGAAATCTTTTGAAAAGGTGTGACTATCGAAGAAAACTGTTTAAAGAGCCGTGACTGTTAAAAAAACCTATTTAAGAAATGTACAATAATTCGAAAAAACACCTTTAAAAAATATTTGAAAATTTCTTGAATAAACTACGTGGGAAATAAAATCTTTTGTAATACTTTATATTTTTTCAAAAGATTTTGTGGACATTTAGCCATCCATTATTACTACCTTAACCAAGAATTCTGAAGAGTAGAAAGATCCTCATCAAATTAAGCATTTTTGGGATGTGATCAGAGGTGTTGGTCGAGCCATTCCGGCTTAACCCATTACTCTAGATTATCCAATTCAATGGTTAAATATTGATTTCCAAGTATTTTCAGGTGATCAAGTAAACATGGGGAGCCTCGGGAGCTATCCACCAACCAACTGATGCCCATAAAGAGTTTAATCCAGGCATGAGACATAAATGATGAAATTAAGCACTCAATACGGTTAATTTAATCTCCCAATGGCAAACAAAGAAGCATGATATATATATATATATATGGATCAGTAGAACATGTTGTGGTGCTATAATATTTTATTATACTTATTAGATAAGGTGATCTTACCTCAAAATACAATTTGCATTGCCATTGTGGATCATTGATGATTGCAAACATCATATTGAGTGTTCTGAAACATCCTTTATTCCACGAGCAGAAATGCCTGCTCACCTATCTACACACAACCACACACTCTCAGAAGCTCCTCCAAGTTTTCTTAATTTGTTTTCCTGACGTAAAATTTTTACACATCTGCATATATATATATATATATAATTGCGTGTGTGTGTGTGTGTGGATTTAATTCAAGTAAAAGAACACGTAATTTAGAAAACTATTTCACTAAAATATGCTCTGACACTACGGATCTCTCTTTTGCTTCTTCGAGACTTCCTCCTAGCACAGAGAATAACTAATCATAAGTGTGACCAATAGCATCCTGTCGCGTTGACGTGGGAAGAGTTCTGCTGCTATCACCTATACTACATATTCAGTTAATAAATTTTTTTATTACATAATATAAAATTATACAATTACCTTCATTTTAAACTCTTTTTTTTTTCTATTATTATTTTCTTCCCCTCTTTTTTTTAACTTACTATTTTTATTTATATTTTCTATTAAATTTTTTCTCACTTTAAATTCTTTCAATGTTTCTTTATTTTTTATTGTAAATTTTTATTATATTTTTTATTTTTCATAGTTTAATGTTATATCTATTAACCCCGGCTTGGACTTCTCATGCTTAACATTTTTGTTAAATTAATTGAACGAATTGGGGGAGGAATCGAATTTATTTATTTATTTACTTTCATATTTTAAACTATTTATATAAAGATAATATATACATGTAATTGTAAAAACACTTAAAACGACCAAACAATTACTATGAGTGGCTGAAAATTAATAATACTGAATAAACATTAATCTACTTACATATATATAGATATATTTTAGCAAATAATAACAGTAAAAATGAGCTCAACCAAAACCTGTAAAAATCCTCTTTCTGATCTCTTCTGTAAAAAACTAAAAGAAGACATGATGCAAAATTATGCCAGGTGCAGCAGCAATAATAAGACTAAGATCTAAAAGAAACAAAGTGAGAAAAACTCTAACGCCAGGGTTAATGTAGTGTACCATTATCCCCCAAGTCTAAAGTTTACATATACCCTCTAGCTGGTGATTCAAGAATGAAAATAAACAACATTCCAGCTGCATGAGGGACAACTAATGTTTATTTGGCAACTACAGAGAGCAAAAGGCAAAGTTCAAGAGACTACCGCATCAAATAGCTAGGCACCAGGTAAGACTACAAAAGATGTTAACTGGAACATTTTGGCCAACATCTTCAACCTTCGGAGTCTCAAAGAATAGCTGAAAGGTCTTCAGGGGCATCAACCCAGATGTTCTCAAAGAGTTCTTGTTCTCCCCAATCAAAGCCCTCCTTCCGGGGATAATATCTTCCATGGTCGAGGGAATAAGAGATACAGCGCTTCCCATAAAATAGAACCTTCGAGAAATAAACACAGTTTCTCATCTTACCAAGTAGATCAGACCTCATATGCGAAGTCAAGAAGTTGGCAAAAATGGTCATGCCCCCTAGATCTTCCATCTCATCCCACTTGTTATTGATTTCATCTAATCTATATACGACAGGTTTTGTATCTGGGCAAGTGTATATAACAAAAACATTCCCATTGAGCTCTGCCATGAACTTGCCCTTCCACCAGCTTTCGACAGAGAAAAAATCTGTGTATTTAGGTGGAGGCACAGAAAGAACTCTCCAAGTACTCTTTTCAGGGTTATAAGCGCCTACCCAACCAGTTAGACTCAAGCAGTAGAAAAGACCATTGCAGAAAACTATTTTATTCCAGATGCTGCTTACGAATGGCAGTTGGTTTTGGTAATTGACAGTCGTCCATCCAGTGTCCCCAGGGCGACAAGTGCTAACCGACACAACCGCTGGCGTAACATGCTTTACTGTAAAAAGGACACAGTTAGGGGATGTTGGAGGAGCAGAAAAGGCAACTATTTGGTACACGGCTTGCATTTTAGGGCATTTGACCGACTCCCGAGTATAAGGGCAGTAAAAGAAAACTCGCCGAGTTCTTGGCTTGAAGAAAAGCAACCAACCGTCCTTGGCGTAACAAACTCTAGCGCTCTGTAGCCCTGGCAGCCTAAGGCAATATGTTTTCCGCTGTGAAGGGTCATAGAACTCGTATAAGTCACCAGATTTTGGAAAATACATAAGCCATGGAGGCTTGTTCACCTGCCGCACAGAGGTTGCGGCAGATAACCATCTCCTGCAAACGGCTGATGCACGGATGTTGTCCCTTAAACTTAAACGGGAAAGAATCAACTGTAGAATCTCTGTTGGAATATAAGATTGTGTCTCATGCTCAACAGGCTCACTTGAAGCTCTTCTATTGTTCTTGCTTGTTTCAGCCAATCTGCAAGCATGATATCGCATAAATAGACCAGAATGAAAAACAAAAAGTGAATAGCAGAAGTTCGCTGAGTATATAACTTGACAAAATACACAATAAATAAAATAGAACAAGATTAACATGTGACAGGAGTTTGAGTACTCTGCTTGTTAATTTAAGGAGCCTTACAATCCATGTTTGAAGATTACCATTCACACATTAAAAAAAACTTTCTTACTACATTTATCAAGAATAAAAAGAAAATTGGGATAATCTGTTCATTAGTTAGGAATCATTGGGAGTAATGCGCCTGATACGGCAGCATGAATTTATCTGCAGGAGTGCATAAACATGGAGATGTGTATCTAGACCAATTATTCCATCAAAGATGTCAGTCTTATCATTATAAAGCCAACTTGCTCGAACTAAAAGAATGTTTAATTGTTCGATTCAAATCGGATACCGCTTCAGAAGCAAGGAGTTTCAAGCCAATAAACACCTTGCAACAGGCTGTCTTTATTGATGATACCTTGGACATTGCCCTTTCCTCTTCTGAATAAAAGACAGAAATAAAAAAAACAGGAACTTGAACAGGGCCAGCACCCTGCCTGATACAGTGAAATCATGAGTTGCATGGGACGCCATAAAAATTAATCGTTATTGGTCCATTGCCGGCGACAAGTCGGTGAAACACATTCGGAAACCTGAATGCGCACACGATGACAGTTTTGAATTTAACTTGAACAAATTGAAACTTCTATGCGCTTACACAGAAATCTTATGGTTGAAGTTAAATGAACTGTAATTCAGTCTCCGTCCAACCGCCAAAAAAAAACAAAACTAAACAAAACAACCGCTTGATGTGTCGGAGACACCAACAAGAACCCTACCCGTACTCCAAATTGGTAGAATTAACAATAACTCGCCAAATTGAACACATTCCGCAACTAGATTTTTCATCCAATCTCATTTTTCAATGAAATCAGGCCCGATCCCCATTCAGGGTCGTTAAAAAGAATTTAGACATGTAAGCGTTCCTTTCGGTTACAACAAAAATTAAACACCAAAACAACATGCAAACGGCAGTTAATGAACTCAATTGGGTAAAAACATGAAAGAAACTCACGATTTCATTCTCTTCCTTCTCCTCCCAGCCATGATTAGAATGAACCTGGATGGGAATTCTGAGAAAAATGACCTCTCTTCCTGTGTGAGTAGCAATAGAGCGAGATGCGAAGCCTGCGAAACGTACAGAGAAATGGGCGCTGTCTTATAGCGATGGAGTCTCCCACCAAAACCCTCTTTACATAACACGTGTGGTTTCTGGGTGCGTCGCTTTCAGCGAAACGGTAACCCTTTTCTTGTCTTAAACAGTCACCCAATTGATGATTACCGCGTCGTAATTGTCATTTTTCGTCTTCTTTCTTCTCATGCCTTCGTAATCCGATTTCAGGAAAATCGAATTCATTGGGTTTTTTTGCTGTCATAAGTAAAAAACCCAATCCAGGGGTTACGACAATAGGTATGAAATGAGATCCGTGGTTACCATCCATGCTTCGTGTCTGATTTTAGACATTAATATAAAGAAGTACAAAACATGTGCTAAAGGAAAAAAGATTTATGAAATGCCAATAATCTCGACATTAGACTTTGATGCTGGATATTGGATTATCTCATGACTATGTTTCTTTCGGCTGTTTTGGTTTCATTGTTTGGTGTTAGTTATTAAGAGTGTTTTTCATAAAAGTGAGAGAGAAATTGAAGTAAATTTGAGATTGCAGTACGTGAATTAAGAAGAGAAAAATGGAAAAAACATATATTTTAATATTTTTTATTCGGAAACACACAATAAAATTATTGATAATGTTTTTCCTTACTTTTTAGGTGTGTTTCAAATATTTTTAATGAGAACTTTATAAAAGTAGAAAAAGTAAAATTTAAAATATATAACAATTGTAACATGTATTTTTATATATGAAAAATAAAAACCCGTATTATCATTACAATTTATAAATTTTTATTCTTTCTCTCTCTTACGTTTATACAATATTCTTATAAAAACTTCAATATGAAAGCATATAGTTAACAATTGAAAAACAAAAAACGTAGGCTATGTTTGGTTGGTGATTATAACGGGTTGTTAATCTCTCTTTTACATATATATATATATATACTAAAATATTCAAAATGCAATTATTATAACTATTAACAATCAAATTACATATATAATTATATTTATACCGTAAAAATTAATCAATATTCTACACATTATCATGTCATTCTATCATATTTATATTATATATAAATTTAAATTTTTATCTATTAAAATTTTATAATTAGACATAATTTGCATAATCAATAAAAAAAATACATTATTTTCATTCCTCAACAAAATTACCAACCAAATATAACTAGAGCCTTTGGCGTTGCTTGCAGATATTAGTCTTTCTGGAGCAATTAATGCACCACGATGTCAAGGGTTGAGGAAGTCGTTGTATTTTGTTTATCTTCTTACACATAATACGACAAAATGAACACCACATAGAAAACGCATTAAGTGCACCAAGGAAGGTAATGGCTGACAAAAATCCAAATGAATCCACAATTAAAAAAATGTATGTCATAGTAGAGAAGATATCACTGCAAAAACCATTAATACGAGTACGTTAGATATGAAATTTAACATAAAGTAGCACAAAAATGAAAGAATCAATATTTATGTCCAATTTATCACCTCCTAAAGGTTTCTAGGAGAAGTAAACACCATTGACAAACGAGTCCTCAACGTAAATACTTACTTGATGTTTTATTTATGCCGAGAGAGATGACAGAAGATTTTGCCCATTTTATTTGTGTTCATTGAGACCACAAAATTACCGGATAAGTATGCAAACATCAATGTAAGACTCCAAAACTAGCATAAGCACGCAAAAAAAACAGGATAAAAATAAATAACCAATAACATTTGAAGGGTAGACCGGAACCTTGGTCAAGTCAACTCAACTCCTTCGCCATGATGGGAACAGAGGAAGGGTAGGGCCTTTGTGTTTTTGGCCTCGGTGATTTCAGATGTAGAAAGAATCTAGAGAGCGATGTAAGGGAGACAAGAATCCTACCATGGCTTGGAAAGTGTCCCGAAGGCGGGATCTGGCAATAGCAAAATAATTCATAGAGTGTACGAATCCTGAAATGCAACGATAAAACTAGCGATGGTTATGTTTAATTTGATGGCCTTGATAGAGAAATCCTCTGCATAGGCGGTAAGCATGGTGAAGTTTAGAATAGAAGTAAGGTGGGAAGAGGCTTCGAGGTTAAAAAACCACGAATTGGGTAAGAAAGGGAGAGACTATAAACAAGGTGAGACTTGCGGCTAAGTATAAGCCAGTAAAGAGTCTAGAAGGGAAACGCAATACATTGAGTGAGGCAGCAAGAAGCTTTAAGGCTAGAAAATGGTGGATTCAGTGAAAAAGTGAGAGATGATCAATAAATCAAGACTTAAAGTTGAGTGGAAGAGGCCTTATGAATGTGAGAAAATGAATAAAGTTAGAAAGTGACAGGCGATTGACTAAATGAAACTCGATATTAAATGCAAGACATTACTGCTTTGTTTATTTTCAAATTATCTACTCACTCAAAACATACACTCAATTATTATATTTTTTTTATTTTTTTATTTTTTTCATTTTTATACAATTTTCGAAATAAAAATCTTTAAAAATACACACTATAATTGCAAAATCTAAGAAATTTAAAAGCTAAAAGTGACATAAAATGATAAGGTGAGAGCGAGACTTAATATAAGTAATAAATATTTGGTTGAATTTTTTCTTGGCAAGGGATACAGGGAAAGTCTTGGTAGATAGAAATCAATAAAAATAAATAGCCAAGTATCGATGGAGTCGCTGAATGATGCCCGACTTAAATCCTAAAGCAAACTTTCTTTTCAGAGAGAATAAGAGACTAGGGAAGGGGGAAATCAATTTGATGGTCGCATTTTGCTATAAAAATTATAAAAATAAATATTTATTTGATTGTGAATAGATACAATGATTGAACAATTATTAATTAATTATAAAAGATAAAAGAAAGAAATTTTAAATTTAAATTTGAATAAAATTTATATAGTAAAATATTAAATTTATAAGATTTTTAAATGCTAAATGAATAGTGTTAAATTTGAAACCAAACATTGCCTCTACAATCTAAACTGATATATCAAATCAACAAGAAGGTATTCTTTTTTTTTTTTTTTTTTCACTAGAAAATTACATCATCATATCATACATTCTAAATTATTTTTTATCCATCTAAATTTGTTTTTTATACTTTTTCTTCAAAAGTCAATTTTCAAATATAAAAAATTAACTCGCATGAAACAGGTGGCATCAGAGTGAAAAACTACAAAACACTTGAGAGTTAGGGCATCGGTTAAATAAAAATTATTCAAAATTTTATTTCTTACTACATTAATATGCAAATTTTAGTTTATTAAAAATGACCAACCACAGTTGTTATTTCTGGAAAACCACTTGTAATTGCTTAAAGCAGTAAGTTGTATTACAAAAATAGCTGAAATATATACGTAGCAACGGATGGATGATTTTACTGCGTCTTGAGAGAAAGAAGTATTATCTGAAAAATGAAGAAAGACGAGTTAAATTAAGAGTCAGTTATTACACAGGGATTTGTTCGTCAGTCTCATATTTCAACAACATATGTATAAATGTGCACTTCAATCATTCATAAATTGTGATATCATGGACTTTGGGTACGAAAAGCCTCGTTACCCAAATAAATAATCCTCAAAATTCAAGAAATATTACAAGAATTCAGGAGATAAGAGGAAATTTTTTTCAATCAACCAAGATAAAGGCATAGGGGAAGACTAATTAACAGAAACAAGGAAACAAGCATCCCCCGCCTAAATGAAAGTAGAAAATATATGAGAAAAAAAATCAGAATTTCTAACAGTATAATACTTAGTTCTTCCTACCTCTGTTACGCCTGGAAGTTACTACGGTCCATCCATCGGCAACTTCAGTATCATCAATCATTGAGGCCTTCTCACTGAGATTTGATCGGCATTGTGGAACATCAACTTCCATTTCTGATGAGTCGCAAGCTTTCGACATATCATCTCCATCACCATCACCATCATCATCACTATCTTCACCGTCGTTGCTGCTGGGCTGATAAGACAAAAGGTGTAAGCAATGTACTAAAACAAATTTATGTGTTGGAAAGAGACTTGAACTTCATGTTCCACTAAAAGAAGCCAGCGGTCCTGCACAGATTAAAGATGTTGGCTCTACCTCATGCACGTTAGGAGAATGATGTGAATGCCAAATCTTCTCTAAAACAGCTAACATTTGATCAATTATAAGGGGTGTCGGTCAGTCGAGCTCAAGTAGCAACTTGAACTTGACAATTACTCGAATTTTGCTCACTTCAAATTTATAAAACTCAAAATCAATTTAGAACTTGATTTAAGCAGTTGAATTTAAAAAAAATTGGTTTTCAAACTCAATTAAATTCAAAAACATTTTTGAGTCTAATTGAGCTCGAGTTAAGTAACTTGACTTATTATTATGTCACCTATATCTCTATAATGATAAAACTTCAGTATAAATCAAGTGCCACAGCCAAAAAGCATGCAATATTGAAACATTTATCTCAGCAAAAAAAAAATAAATAAATAAATAAAATCAGGGCAAATGGAGAGATAATCACCTGTCTGATATAAGAGACACTCGGTGTATTTGTTTCCTTTAGCGTCTTTATTGAGTCAAAATTACCTTCTAAACATTCTTCATGCATGGCCATCAACTTTTCTGCTATCTGAATAAAATTTTTGTACAACTAAAGATTGAAAAAACAACAATCTGAAAATGGGAGGAATGGGAACAGAGAAAATTCTTAAGTAATGGTGTTCCACTCTCAACAAGTTCAGGCAATGTTTGGTTTTGTTTAGAGTGTTCCGGGCAAAACGTTTTGAAGAAAAATATACTTTGCAGAGCATCTATTTAGGAACCATATTAAGAAAAGTATCCTCCTTGAGAGAAGGTATAATATACAGGTCAGCATGATGTTGTGAAGGTTAGGTAATAATACAGCGCCTAAACCCAAACAGTCGTTCACCATATGCAAGATTAATAGCTGACATAAAAACTACTTAAAGGAAATCTGAGCTGACGAAATGACATAAGGTACTTTGGAGTATAAATTGTAGATTTGTCAAGCATAGACCAGATCCTACCACCACAACATACTAAAAAATTTGGGAACGAAGTTTGATTTGCAGACAGAAAAACCTGGTGAAAGTCCATATAATACATCAAGCCTATATAATGTGAAAGTTATTGAGATGATTTGACGAACAAATACAAGGATTCTAATGTAGGCAGCACATAGTGGAAGCATACACATGAGCTCATGCTGAAAGCTAATACATATGCTAGATACATCAAGAGGGCATACCTCCTCAATGCTGCCATCTTCTATCTCAGTATTCAGACAGAGCATGAATTCGTCAAGCATATCTTCTAAATCATCAATGTATATTTTCACTGAGAACCAAAAGAAACTCATTAAAAACGAAGTCATTGCTCATAAGAAGTAAACCAAGCCCTTTGTTATTATAGCTAATAGAAAACTTGCCCTCTCCTATAGGGGTTTTAATAAATCAAACTATTTTACTTGAATTAGATAAGAATTGAACCCTTTTTGAGTTTAATCGATTTCGAACTTGAATTTTGGATATTTTTGCGCATCAATCTCACTTTCACTCCAAAAAATTGAAATAAATCAAGTTGAGTAATTATCAAACTCCCCTAATCCCCAATCTGCTGTCTCCCACACAGAGCACAACTTAGACACGATTACTCAGTACCGAGTGTTGGGGGAAAAAAAGCGACATGAAAAATGGGCATTGAGAAATAGAAGAGCAAGATGAAGTGTCGACGAGAAATTGGGAGAAGAATAATCCACTTCAGTTTTATAGAAACAAATATATTCCCAGACATTTTGCGAAGGTCATCATCCAAGAGAAAGGAAAGGAAAAGAATTTGAAGCAGAACTCTCCATACGGGCCGTGAAACAAAGTATTCAAATTCCTTCACTAAAGAGTTGTCCGGCAAAATTACAGCTACATATTACCCACGCCCACGAATTCAAAGAAGAAAGAACCAACCAATAAGATGACATGTACCTTTGGATTGGGCGAGGATATGAAAAAGCTGGGGACCGAGCTGCTGGGATTTCTGGAGAGTCACGGCCGCCCCACTCGTTCTCGACGGCCATCCGAAGCGCGGCCCATCGAGAAAGCACCAAATTAATTACCCCTTGTAGCTGCGCCGCCGCCTCCGCCGTCAGACCACGGTTCATCCGTCCGCCGCCGTCTTCTTATGCTCTATATTTTGTAGCTTGATATATTCCTAAATTATTAGACACAACCCCTTGCAGGAAATTATGCCAAACCCTATCGCAGTTAATTAAAAAGATTTTTTTTCAAAAAATATATTAATATTTGAAATATTTAAAAATTAAAAATTATTTTTCGCTGGAATTGAGACCTGAATTTTGTAAGAGCTAATGCTTGAATGACATTTAAATACAAAATCTGGCGGGGAATTAGTCCTGGAAACCTGTTGCCTTCATTTCATTTTGTTATGGGAGATAATTATTCAAATCATTTGAACATCTATATTGCATGGAGCAATGTAACATCATGAGATTGTTGCACACTAAATTTTTCACACATTGGACTTCTTACCAATATACACTCATGTTTAAGCATAAAAAGTTCTGTTGACAGTCTATTTGGAAGTAAAATCTCGGACAATACTTATCAACTTCTAGATTAACGGCATGTTCATTTTAAATTGTTAGATTAGATAAATTATTTTATCATATTCGATTAATAAAAATCTTTAATTAATGTCAAACTTGGTACAAAATAATTAATCACAATAGCCCATCCTCCCCTTCAAAATAATCACATCCTCGGAGTGGATCATATATCCTAAAAGAACACTAAAAGTGTCATTAATCCAACACAGCCGTCAATTTCGCGAACAATTCATTTCAATCTCACAAGTACGCAACATGCACAAATACTCTAACTTTGGTCATTATCATTTGAATGAATCTCAATTACTATTTAGTAAGAGTGTACACGATTGGGTTCTGAGAGTTTAATAATAAAAATTCTAAATGATTTGATATAAAAAAAAAATTTAACTATGGTGGGTTATAAATTTTTTCAAACAGAATAGTTCAAATTAGTTAGTTTGATACTGTTTGACAGTTAAGTTGGCAGATTGACAGTTTACAAATTTTATATACATTATTTAAAAGTAAAGTTAAAATATTTTAATGGTATAAAAATTTATATATATATATATATATATATTTTGGCTAGCATATTGTATAAAAGTAAAATTCATATCAACTAAACAAAACTATGACTTATTTTTAACTATCTTGCATTCAATTTTGTATCCTTCTTTTAATCAATTCAACATATAAATTTTAGAACGTTCGATCAAAAATTTACAATGACAATGAAAACATTAAAAATATTCATATTTTAAATTTTTATTACTTAATTCTTTACAACATTTATATATAAATCAAATTATTAGAATATAAGATCTAAACGCATCATATCAAAATTATAAAAAAGTTATTATATTAAAATATTATGAACTTAAAGTGTCAAATAATTGAGAATAAAAAATTAAAGATCAACTTAAATATAGTAACAAGTGCATTTTCAATTAATCAATAAATTTGATAAATATACTATTAATTTTCATTCAAATATATAAGTCATAACTAAAAAATAAAAAAGTAAAGATATAATTTATCCCAAAAGGAAAAAACAAACACACAAGGTGCAAATACTATTATTAAATTAATACAAATGGTTGGTTAATGGCTAGGCTGATTACAATTATTAAACTCACCACTCCACTTGAAAATGATGGTTTTAATATTTATAAATTATTATTGTTTATTAAAAATTTAAATCAATAGTTTATGTGCAGTTTGCAGGCGGTTTGAGTAGGTTGGTTGGATCAAGTAGGTTTACATACATCTCCCTGTTATTTAGTCGAAATGAATTCAAATAATTATTTGAAATCTATGTCAAGGTCATTGAGCAACCAAACGTGAGAAGGATTTTAAGGATCCCATACCGAATAAGAATTTAATATGGGTTTCGTGATGACGTACGCTCGTGTTGTTGACATTAACTTTAACTCAAAATTTTGATGTATTGGATTCACGAATCATTAAATCCAACTCCTTTGAAAACTTTGCATATATAGATGACGCGGTACAGGGATTCGTCGAATTTTATTTTAGTATTTATTTTATTTATTTTTTTTGTTAATGAGTTTTATTATTAAGTTGGGCCGTGTAGACTTTTTAGGTTATAATTTGATAAGATTTAGTATAAATAATAATTTTATTCAGTTGAAACAGAGAGATCTTTTACTGTATTGGATTGAGAGTTATGAAATCACTCAATTTTCTTTGAATTTGAAAATACTCAAATCGACTCAATAGAGGTAATCCTTGTGTGAATTGTGAACTATCAACCGATTTCGGCGTATCAATTGTAGTCGTCTTATCACGCCGTTTATCAGTTTTTGAATTCAATTTTGATTTCAATACGTTAGGTCGGGCACTTTAATACGCGGTTTACATTCTTAGAATCCAATTTTGGGTTGGTATCAGAACAAATTGTGTCCGTCTACATCGTGTTCAATTCAATTCTACTACATTAAGTCGACATTCATCACTTGGTTCGCGTCCCTGGAATCCTAAATTGGATTCAGTTACGTCGTTCACTATCTTTCCTATTTCTGCTGCCTCACCTAATCAAGTCAATTGGTATCAGAGTAAGGTAATATCGAATTCTAATTTGATACGCTTTCCTGTTAAGAGGAAAAAAATTCAAAAAGAAAAAAGCTAGAATTTGAAAAAAAAAATGAAAAAAAATTCAAAACAAAAAAGGAGAAAAGAGGATCTAGGCGTCAAAGACTTTGAGCCAATTCCAGGTCAGATTATCTGTTTCTTCTTTGGGCTGGTTATTATTAGACCAAATAGGGCTCTATTCGGATAATCTATTTTGTTGGGTATTAAGGGTTTGTTTGGTTGTTGAATTTCATACTTCGCCTAAGGACTTGTTTGGTTGTTGGGTATTGGAAAAAAATACAAAAAGTGGAAAGCAGAAAAAAGAAAAAGGGCAAAAAATAGTGAAAAAATTGTGAACAGAAAAATGAGAGAGCAAAAAACAATACCAAAGTATGAGAAAAAAAATTGTAAAAAACAGAAAGCAAAAAAAAAAAAAGGAGTGAAAAAAAATTAAAAAAATAGAGATAGATGAAATTTGTCTATATTTATTTCTACAGAATGTTGGATGATCATGCATATTACAAGAAGCGAGTATTTGATGAAATCCAAAAGTTTTCCAGAGCTGTGGATAAACTGAAAAATTGTTTTATTAGAGACAATTGCACCTTAAGACACAAGAAAACAATAAATAGATATATACTATCAAGGCACCATCATGACAAAGATTATAAATCGAATGAGGATGACTACGATGAGACATCCAAAGTATCAAATTTTTATATTGAAAGTCAATCTTGATTGTATTTTAATTCCTTTTAACGTAGACATAGCATGAATGAATGTCGAAACAAGAAATTTGGTACTCATATTGGCATTAGTAAAGTTATGGGAGAAAAGAAAAGTCCACCAATAAAGATGTCATCTTTGCTTGAAGCAAAGATTGCAGAGGATATGCCATTGGAGGAAATACAAAATGAAACTAACAACAGCTCTAGCACCCATGTGTAGATTGAGGAGGAGGAAATTACGAAAGAAGACATAACAAAAGTTGTAATAGAAATTGAGGAGGATAAGGTTAAGAAGGAAGAATCCATCGAACTAGAAGTGGAAGCCGAAGACCAAAACGAAAACAGAAATGACGAGCCATTAAAAGAATAGGAGGTCACGCTTCTAAAGAGTCACAAATATGTTGACCCATTTGACCTTTCAATGCCACATTTGTCTATTTGTGATTTTTAAGACTTTGAGTTTTTGCCAACTGAAGAGATTTCGTGTATATGTTTACGTACATACTTGGAGAATGTACCTATCATTCCACATGGTTCATTATTAATGTATTATCATTGGTCTTTCATCGTCGCACGGATATTTTACATGTACGTGTTTGACTCTAAAACTTTGAAAGAAACTGATTGTGGAGCCTCAAGAGGATTCCGTAAATTAGTGTTTGATCCTAGAGGACACAAGTTCGAATTGAGGATAATTTGCCTTCAAGAGGAGAGATATAACGCAATTCAGGGATCTGTCAAATTTTATTTTAGCATTTATTATTTTTATTTTTATTTGTTTTTATTAATAAGTTGGGCTATGTAGGCTTTTTAAGTTAAAATTTGATAAGATTTAATATAAATAATAGTTTTATTCAGTTGAAACAGATAGATCTTTGGATGTATTGGATTGAGAGTTATTAAATCACTCAATTTTCTCTAAATTTGAGAATACTCAAATCGATTCAATAGGAGTGATTCTTGTGTGACTTGTGACGTATTAATCAATTTTGGCGCATCAATTGTAGCCATCCTATCACGCCGTTTATCAATTTTTATGTTTAATTTTGATTTCAATACGTTGGGTCGGACACTTTGATGCAAGGTTTGCGTTATTAGAATCCAATTTTAGGTTCAATCTTGTTTTTTATTCTTTCGCCGTGTTTTTGATCACATCCATTGGTATCATAGCAAATTGTATTCGTTTACATCGAATTCAATTCAATTCTAGGACGTTGGGTCACTGTTCATCATTTGATTCGTGTCCCTGGAATCCTAAATTGGTTTTGGTTATGTCGTTTGCTATCTTTCCTGTTTCCTCTACCTCACCTAATCCTCACCTAATCGAGTCACTACATGTCGTCAATACTATATCAAATAATTCCATTAAGCCCAGCCATTTCATTAGTCTCATCACTGGATGGATTGATATCATTCGTGGGAGTCCAAAACTTGGTAGAATCTTTTATGCCCCTTAGCAAAGGGAGGATTGATCCCACATGCAACTCAAAACCTAAGATGTATAATTCGTTTTCCACTTTTAAACTACTCGTGTGATTAGGCTATAATGCAAAAATTGTCGTCTACGTACTAAAATGACATTCTCGGACTGTGAACTTTGACGTGATAAAAATATACACTAACTTTTAAAGTTAATTGTTTAGAAAAAAAAACGTTAATTGTTATTGTAAACTTGGCGTGAGACCAATTAAATTGGAGATTTCCCACTTTCTGGCGACTTTGATCGTGTTGTACTCCACCTTGATGCAGCATGTGATTGGATAAAATTTACCATATCAAACCGAACTAAAATAGTAAAAAAGGATAGTAACTTTTAATTTTTAAGCAATTTTGGGATTGCGTCCCTATTACAATTTTATTTTTGAAAATTTATTTTCACTATTAATTTTTAAAAATATAATAGATTTATGTTGCATAATCACAATTTTAAATTTGATAACTTATCTTTGTTATTAAAATTTTATAAAATGATAAATTTAAGTTTTATTATCTTTAATAAAAAATTATGTATATGCATAAAATATGAAATTTTTACTAAATGATAAATTACAAAATAAAGTGTATATGTAATAAATTTTAAAATATTTATATACTAAAAAGTAAATTTTATGCATTACAAAAATATTATGTTTAGAAGTAAAATGCACATGCATTGAGTGTGCAATGTGCATCAATAGTTAGTATTATATAAATATATTCATTCAATTAGACTTTTTAGCTGCATAATGTGAATTTACTCAACTTTCCTTATTTTAAATTTTTTTCTTTTTTAAATTATTATTTTTATTTATGTTTTATTTAAATTGTCCCTCTCATCGAGATTTTATGATTTTTCTTCGTTTTTTAATTCTAAGTTTTTTTTTTTTTTGCAAAATTTGAAATTACATAGTTATTTTTATTTTAAATAGTTTCTTTTTTATATTTTTATTTCTATCTTTTATTTTAACTTATATTTATTTACGTTTGTCCTCAAATATTCTCTTCTTTCAAATTCTTTTTATCTTTATCTATTTTTTATTTCAAATATTCATAACAATTTATATTTATTATTTAAAATATACTGACTCTGATTGTGTTTATTTTCATTTTTACGCGTGTCTTTTGCAGAAATTATGTGAAGTAAGCAAAGAGAGAGAAAAATTTTTAAATAGTGCAGTGAATGTTGTGCATGAAGAAGATAGAGAAAATAAAAAACAAACGTTATCTTTATATTTTACAAGTTAATTGGCAGCATGAAACTAATAAAATAAAATTGGTAACAAGTCCTTGTTAAACCGGCTAAACTAGCTACAGAGACGAGAAGAATTTTCAGCGATTGACTTTTCGACCAACACTATGTTATCGGATTTCTCCGGACGTCTGTACATGAAAAGGCAAAATTTTGATTTTTTATTATTAAATTTCCTGTCATGCTGGTTGAGTTGGACGAAGAACAGACCCTGCGCCCTAAATTGGTTTATTATCTCATGCGTGAAGTAATATGCTATCGTTGTAACAATTTTCTCAAATAAGGGCATGAAGCATCACCATGCAATCCTTTTAAGTACTCCTCAAGTAACGTTTACAAATTATTTAATTGAGGTGAATTCCATAAAATGAAATGAGAATATCAAATATTACAAGGCGTAATTCAAAAAGGACTTTACACCATCAAGAATTCTACTTGGGTTTGGCTGGCCAATTGCCATAGAAACCTACTTCTTCCCAAGTCTTGGTCCAAAAGGGCTTCCTTATTATTTTTCAAAGTGAATGGGAGTAAAGAAATCTAATGCCCTAATTATCATGGATTCCTGAGTGTGGGTGGCAAAAGTAGATGGTGACTGTTTGGAAATGAGAAGGGAATATTTGTCTGATCTGAAAGTCTGCCTTCTGATTCTTTGTTTGGTTTCCTCACAAGCTTACAACAGAGCTTGCATGAATGATAAACCAGTTAAAAGAGAATTTGAATCTGAAAATTATGGTTTATAATGGGATTTTTCACATCATCAATATACTGAGCTGACCATGGAGTGCAGATATATTCCATCTTGTTATTGCTACTTCATTCTTTTTTTCTGCATAATGGGCCTCTCTCAAATTTTCCACGTACTTTGGGTGAAACATGTTCACTTTTCATCCATTATTATATGTATGCATTTAGATATTTATAGCTCTTTTTGACTGATTTTTTTTTCATCCAACTGCGTAAATTTCGTGTAAGATAATCCTCCCATATTCATACAAGTGCGCCATTTAATTGGTGGCAAGTACATAATTCTGTCCACCAATTAAGTTTTAATGGGCTCTCGTTTTTCACGTAACCCATAAGTGAAATTTAGAATTACACTGCTTCAAACTCCCACAAATCCTTCTTTTCCATACAATATATAAACCAATCCAATAGTTTTTCTCCCGAGTAAGATCAATCACACACAAATATTATAGTGTGTGCATGCGTGTGTGTGTATGTCATGCTCCATAACAAGACAAGGGCAGTGGACACACCACGGTTGTATCAAGCATGCGTGTTGATAGCATCACTTCCCACTAACCAGCAGATTTCCTGTACCTACTGCCATTGATGATCCAATGCCCTAGATCTAATGTATTTATACACATCCCATGTAGGCCCTCATCACACTGTAGTCAAAAAAACAAGCTGGTGTTTTCTGAGTAGCTGCAATTTTCTTTTCCTATCAACCCCCCATTATGTAAATTTCCGAGGAAATATGCATGCACGACTCTATCCTCTAGCTTGGTTTTGAACATGGGCCATCATGGTGCCAAAGTGAACGCTCATTTGGTTCAAAAGATGCTCGAAATGCACGAAATGCACCAAATTATCGCGTAATTCTGAGTTCAATCATCGCGAATACTCTCGTCTCTTTATTTTGATGATGTAATAGGTCTATAGATTTTAGATTCGAAAAATCCATGAAACGGGTTATTTTAGGTATATTTTGGAGGATGAGGAGTAAGAACTTTTTTCATCTAATGTTTGAAGAATAAAGAAAATCAAGAACTCCACGATCTTGACAATTTCAGGCAAAGTTGAGATCATGTGATGTGAGTTCAAGGTTTCTTTTATATAATGTTAAGAGTCATTACTTGTTCATTATGAATAATTATCTACGTAAAATAAGCTATATCAAAATTAGATATATGGCGGGATCCGATTCGTTTCAATAATTTTTAAAAAGGAATGTTAGTTGACTATATAAATTTTTTTAGAAATATTTCTTTATGTGAGACGATTGTCGACTTAACCCTTTCAACTGTAACAAAATATTTATCACATGTAAAAAAACTAGAGAATTAATTAAGGTAAAAGGCAATTTTCATAAGTGGGTCCAACCGACCTTTAACAAATTAAAGGTAAACACATAATAAATGTTGCAAGAATGGAATTAATCCACCAAAATTACCAAGTCAATGGCACATAGAAGTCACCCACTAAGTGGAAATTTGTGGTCCTAATAACTAATAACCTTTTCTCATAATCCCCATTAAAAAAATGGGGTTTGGTGATGCTCCACCTTGACCTTCGGTGGCAACAGGAACTCCATCCATGGCTCTGCATTGATAATATACATCATTACTCCCTCGATTTAGGCATGCCAATGGAGAGTGACAATGGCTAATTAGCCAATCATTGATCTTATTTACAGTTAAAACACGTTTCCCCGTTGACTGAGTCAACAAAGCTGTGCAAATTCAAGCTACCAAATATCATGCATTGTGATAAGATTTATCACAAAGCAGGGTAAATTAATATTTAGATTTTATTTAGGAATCTCCTAGCAAGATTCTGAACTAGTCTAACCTGACTGCATCCAGTACAAAGTACGACGTATTTCTCCCTTCGTTACCTGTTGGAAGTCTCATATAGAGGTGATTTTTGTTTCTCTACCACTTTTTTTTTTGTGCCCATAAGAATAAATGTTCATAACTAACAGTGTCACATTGTTAGAACTAGCAATTCCCGCACGTTCAATATTTGTTCATATAAATTTTAAAATATGAATTATTATGTATATACATAAAGTTATGTTTATATTATATACCTATTTTGAATTACATGCATGAGTCTTTATTTTATAATTTATTATCTAAAAATATTTACTTTGATTATAAAATTATATAATTTTTTAATGGTAATAAAAACATAAATCATTATGTTATAAAATGTATTAAAAATGCATATAAAATGACAAAAAACAAACGAAATATTAGTTAAAAAATAGATTAAAGAAAATCCAATTGAAAATTATAAAAAGAGAAAATATTAAAAAAATGAAAGAGTAAATAAATAACAGAAAGATATTTTAGAGTTCAGACTAGAAATATCAGAAGGTAGTAGTTATAGGAGATTTAGTCAAAATAAATACTGTATATTTTTATTAAAGAGACATTTTGAAAAATATAATGACCAAAAATAATCATTTTAGGAGATTCTCGGCGACATAAACATTAATAAATGCAATTTTCACAGAAGTGACACTGCAAGTGGACGTTCGAAAAGAGCAATATAAGCAATCAATTTGGGTAAATACAACTTGTTATGTATCGCTAATAGAGCTTAACAGTTAGAGTCAGCTTTGAATTCGTCACCTTCGAATTCGCTGACATGGAAAATTGTGGAGGGCAACGAGGAAGTGACGGGCAAGATGGCTTCGTGGAAATATTCATCAAGTACGAGGGCATCCTCGTCGCCCTGCCCATATAAATATTAGACAAATATTTACTCCCACAATGCAATTTTTACTTCCATTAATCCTCCAATTTTCTTGCACGGCCAAAATCTTGGCATATTATAACCATGGGCAACTGCCTGGTTGTTCAAGAAAAGGTTGTCTGCAGGGTGATCAAAACAGATGGGAAGCTCCTTGAATACAAGCCTCCCATCAAGGCACGCCAAGTGCTATCAGAATTCCCTAACCATGCAATCTCTGATAAGCTGCCAGTGGTCAAACACCTGCACCCTTATGCTGAGTTGCTTCAAGGTCACTTGTACTATCTGATTCCTCTTCCAGTGCCCCCCTCACCTATTAAGAAGAAGGAGAAGAAGAAGAAGGCAGTTAGCTTTTCGGACGACGCGTCAGAAGATGCCGGCGGAGTTGTGAGGATTAAGCTTCTGATCAGCAAACGAGAGCTGCAGGCAACGCTTGGCAAAGAAGGGGTTACAATTGATCAGGTGATTTCTAAGGTGCAGAACGAAGAAAGCACAAAGAGGGGAGACAGTGGTGATAAGAGTGGTGATGTGATTTCAAAGGGATGGTCGCCAGCCCTGGAGAGTATCCCTGAAGTAAACTAAACTAGTTATCATGATCTTCATATCCAAACAACGTGTCTTAGCCCAGAGGCTAACAGAAGTGGTTAAGGAATAGATTTTCAAGTTTTTCTTTTTATTGCAAATGTGAAACGATTGATCTCAGTGGTAGTTCCACGGAAACTTGATGCTCTCCAAATCATTGGTCTATATATGTAAAGTCACCAATCTTATGGATGCAATATCACACACCGTACCGGATTGATGACACACCATGATCGAGAAAGCTTCTCAACCAACCCATATCTGGCTTGTTAATTCATATGTTCCCGTTTGTCAATGAGCAAGTTTCGAACAACTTGTCTGCTGTAGCTTACGCACTTTATCCCTCTCTCGAAGTCTTGCAAGCAACAGGTCAAGGACATAAGCCTAGCAAAAAATGTTTATTTTTATTTTCACTAACCATCCCTGCCATTTTGCTGTTTCCATTCTGGTCACCGAAGTATACAAAATTTATGCAGAAAAGAAGTTCGGGGCAAGAAAAAGGTGCTTATTGGAAGAAGAATTGTGAAAAAAAACTGGTTTAATAATATTGAACAAGAGAGAGAAGAAAGGAAAGTTGTCCAAAAAACTGGTTTAATAATATTGAACAAGAGAGAGAAGAAAGGAAAGTTGTCCAAAGACAGATTATTCAACAACTTTGTATTAAATGACTTGCCGGGAAAAATACGGAAATACCAGTGGTGGAAATTTATGGTATGACAAAAATGAGAAATTAAAAGCTGATGGGGAAAATGAAAATAATTGATAGTAAATGGGGTTAAAGTTGATAATACAAAAGTACAGGGACTCGATCGAGTAATTTCCCGATTCCATATATTTGCTGCCACGAGGCGGCCACGGTCTTTCCTTCTTCCCCATCCAAAAGCGGCGGCGCGTGCAGTGGTATCACCGGCCCAGAGCCTCGCTGCTCTAGACCTCTACTTTTTTTATACTACTTAATCTTAAGTATTGGAATGATGAATTTCGCGGATGAGAATTTCGAGCTCAGAGAAGTTCAGAGACTCGAAGGCCACACTGATAGGGTTTGGAGCCTCGCCTGGAAGCCAGACACCGGAGTCGAAGGTGTCCCGGCCGTACTAGCTTCCTGCAGTGGAGACAAGACTGTCCGCATCTGGGAGCAAAGTCCCGTCACCGGCTCTTTCCAGTGCAAGGTTTCATCTGTTTTTAGTTTTTTCACTTTCTCGCTTCTACTTCGTTTTGAGCTTTTGAGATTGGAAAGTGTCCATATGTTCGTTATATAGAGTCGCGATCGGCGTCGTCCGTAACTTTGATTATTTGTGTTGCGATCGGGAAGTGGGTGGTCCTGAGACTTTGCGGTGTGGTTTGAAGTTCATGAAAATGGGGTATTTTTGCTTGCGTTCTTGCTGCTAATAATGCTATGGTTGCAGGCAGTCTTGGAGAAGACGCATGATAGGACTGTTCGATCTTGTGCTTGGTCGCCCTCTGGCAAATTATTGGCAACTGCAAGTTTTGATGCCACCACTGCTATTTGGGAAGATGTTGGGGGTGATTTTACTTGTGTTTCCACCCTAGAGGTTTTTTTTTTGTTTAATTAGTCAAGAAAGTCTTTACTTCGTGTTTTTTTGTTTTGTCTAGTGATCCAAATATTGATTTTGATTCCTTAGATCCTAACGTTTTTGAGTTATATGCTAAAAAATTGGTAAAATGACGCGTAGGGTCATGAGAATGAAGTTAAAAGTGTCTCTTGGAATGCATCTGGCTCGTTGCTCGCAACTTGTGGGCGAGACAAATCAGTTTGGATTTGGGAAATGTTACCACACAATGAATTCGACTGTGTTTCGGTGTTGCAAGGACATACGCAGGATGTTAAAATGGTGCAATGGCATCCATCAGTTGATATTCTGTTCTCGTGTAGCTACGACAATACTATCAAGGTACTTATAAAATGAAAAAGTCAGCACCATGAACTTCTTGTGTATTTGAGTATATGCCAATTCTTGTGTACCTTATGTTTTATAAAAAATCAATATCTTTTTAATAAGACTCACCTAGCTGCTGTAGGTCTGGGCAGAGGATGGGGACAGTGATGATTGGCACTGTGTTCAAACTTTAAATGAATCCAGCAGGTAGTTGATACTCCAATTCATTTTTTATTAGAAGATAAACATTGAACGCTTAATTTAGCACCAATGACCAAATATATTGTACAATCTCATTCTTCATTGTTTGTTATGCAATTTCTTCAAGCATTGTGTAAGGGTATCAATCATGTGTGGTTTGACTTAGTTTGAAAATTGCCTTTTTGATGCACAGAGTAACCTTTGATACAAAAAGGTTGAGATATGCAATCTGGATATTGAAGAGTTGATTTTTATCTAACATTGGCTTATATATGTACACATTTTTTTACCTAATATTTACCCCAGTGAACTGGCCCATGTATCTGGGTTGAAATAAATGTCACTAGTAATATGTAGGATAGAACCTTTGTATGCACAAAGCTGGTCATATGCCTTCCTTTTTCACCCATGGTGACTTGTTACATCATAAATGCTGTCATAAACTTCTGCTAGATCATTATTCATGTTTCCTTTGCTACCCTGTTGCAATTTGCATTTGCTTATGTTACCTGATACCTATATGCTATCACAATCATCTGTTGCTCAGCTCCTTGGCCGTAATATATTTTGGCTGCCAACACCACTTCTGAAACAGCTGGGCTTATTGCCTGCATAACACGTTTGATTTCCATCTCTCAGAAGCCTGTGATAAATTGTATACCTCTGTTTTCCCTAGTTGGTCATATATTTATAGAAGAAATTAAATTAACTGAATGGAGGAAGAAATCGGTTTCATAGTGATTAACCAGTTCTTAGGTAGTACAGTGATCACTCTATCTAGCAAATGAAATCCATATTGTGCAAAGTCTTTTACCTTATTGTTTACGATCCAGATAACTCTTTGCCTTGCAGTATCTGGTAAATATTTTCGTTTTGTTCTACGTTCTGTTATTCTCTTGAATACATAATTCTCTATGTTCAAAATTTTATAAATTGACTTAATTGTATGCTTGTGCATTTAATATAGCTAATAAGATGATTTAAGGTTGTGTGAAAATCTATTTTAACTCTCATTCCCCTTTTCATGTATATTAAGTGGGCATACATCTACAGTCTGGGCCTTATCTTTTAATGCCAGTGGAGATAAAATGGTTTCCTGCAGGTAAGCCTCAACCCCCAATCATTTTTATGGGTTCAGCTTACATAGTTCAGTTTAATATTTTTATTGAAAACTTTTTAGTGTCTCTTATGTATAAAGAACAAGAAATTGTGCTACCATAAGAACAAATTAGACTGATTGTGAGGATATGACTGATGCATTCATTTGATTTTGCAGTGATGATCTTACCATTAAAGTATGGGGTTCGGATATTATGAGGACACAATCTGGAGATGGAAACACACCTTGGTGAGCAGCAAATGAATCTTGTTTGATATTTTCTCTTTTTATCCCTTTAAAATTTTTGACTTTTTTATTGTTCAATATGAATAAAAAGTTAGAACTTACATTGTAGTCTTAAGTTCAATGGTTGTTTTACTCCTATGTGCTATTCTCGTAATGTAAGGGTCATATGCTTTTTGCGTGGCACTTTGGCAAGCTAACTAAACCCTAAACCCTAACTAACAATGGTAAAAATTTGGAAATTGATGAATTTTCTCAACCATTTGTTGCACTCTGTTCAGTAGGTCTATTTTGGGATCGAGATTTTATTGGCTTTGATAACATGTGACCAGGTTGTCCATGCGCCTGGGGTACAGCACCCATCCCCACATGCACACAGAGAGGGGGGGGGGGGTTCTAATGATCTATACATTTGTCCTTGATTATGTATGATGTGTGTGCGTGTCATTCTCTCTTTCATATGGATTTTGCTACTTTAACTTTTGTTATTGACATGGTGAGTTGGTAACTTATTGTCGAACTCACAAAATTTTCCAAGGAATATTTTTGATGTACTTCTCAAGCTCTATGAGATAATCATGTCTTTTACCTTTTTCAGGACACATCTATGTACTCTCTCTGGTTATCATGATCGGACTATTTTTTCCATCCATTGGTCAAGGTACAAAAGTAGTTTTATTCAGAGAGCAAACATTTTGAATTTTCTGGTTCCATGTTTGCTTTCTATTTTTTCAAATCTATATTGGCCTTGTAATGCTCTTATTTTGAGTTGTGAATGTTACAGGGAGGGAATAATTTCCAGTGGGGCAGCCGATGATGCAATACGTTTATTTGTTGAGAGTGAAGATGGTTTGGTATGGATTAAAACTGGGCTTGTTCACATCTTTCATTGAGTGTGCTTGCATTTGGCATACTCCTATTTATGCCGAAAAATTATTGAGTGCTGAAAATGTTATTAAAACATAATACATAAATCAGAAATGAGAAGGAAATAAATATATAACACTACCAGGTATGTCATCTTGCAATGCATCCTTACTCCTTAACATTTCTTTTGATAAAGTGTTTGTAATATTTGATTGCATATTCATTCTTTGCAAGTTTATTTTAGTAGTGGGCTCATTTACTTTAGGGTTTCTTACTTGTATCGACCACAGGTTGATGGACCTACATACAAATTGCTTCTAAAGAAAGACAAGGCTCATGACGCGGATGTAAATGCTGTGCAATGGAATTCCATGGTAAATATATTGGTGATTGTAACATATCTGCAATGCAGTAGAATTTCATATTCTAAATACTTTAATAGAATAACTGTGGCTGGGGTGGGATAATGATATGAATGGAGTGCCTTTTCAGAAATTCCTTATCTCTGGGTATTCTCACATCTCTTCGGCAAACTATGTGAAAATATTCTGCTTTGTTTTGACCATGAAAATTGTTCCTGGTGATAGTCTAGTGTTGACCGCTGTGACTGTTGTTGTCCATATACATCATATGGTATTTGAAGATATGGACACAGCTATCTATGGCATCATGTGTTAGTGAAGATGGATGCATTTTAATGCAATTGGTAACTTTTTTTGCCGGAATGGGCTGGATGGCATAACATCAGCAGTCTTTCTTTCACAAAGGTGTTTTCTTAAACCTACTATCCTTAAACTAAGAACAACGTGGAATAACTTAACTACCCAGATCATATGCAGTGTTGTGAGTAATGACTGCTTCAATGGGATACCATCCTACGGATTTAATTCACTTTTCTGTGTTCCCAATCGTTGTATGCTAAAGGCACTAAAAAGGGTGGTAGCTGGGGAGAGGAGAATAATTCTCGTCATTCCTTCTCTTTCCTCCTTCCTCGTACTTGCTTTCGCTACATTGTGGGGAGCATATTCAGTGTTGCATCAATTTATTTGCAGTATCTTCAAATTTCTTGCTTCTGCAAGATTGCCACAAGGAAAATCTCACGTCTGTTTGCTTGGTTGTCATCTGACAGAAAAATATTCTCGCCTCTGCCAGTGATGATACAACAGCCAAGATATGGGAATTTGGTCCTCGCCGGGGCTGAACAAACAGCAATTGTAGTCCAATAAATGATTTTTTTTTTATTGGTCAAAATGCTAGTGATAATTGCTGGAAAACGCATGTAAAATTTCTTAATACAACTTCTCCATGTGAAAGGGTTGATGGTAAATCCCATGAAATTTGTCTCCATTTGTCACTCTTTCCCAATGACATATAACTATTGTCTGTGTTACGCGAACACATGGCCACTTTTTATTGGTGGGAAGTATGAGAATAGAGAGAGAAAATGAGACAGTTTGATCTAGATGGCAATGCACCAGAGCCATTTTCATGTTATTTCCCAAAATGTTAATTTTACCCTTCAGATCAGGTCTCTGGAAGTGGGCACATTCCTTTCAGGAGCACTCTAGGGATTATATCTGCGTCTTCCTCTCTGTATCTGTTCTTTGATTTTGTAATTCTCATTACATCTGTAAAACTATTGCCGATTGAATAACATACGAAAAATATCACAGGTGCTGGGATCTATTTGAAGGAAGAAATTAACAACACCGAAAAATCTAGAATAAAGTGAACTTTTCAGACGTCTGTTTAAGGGTAAAATGAAAGGGAATCTATTCGCATTTAGTACCATGAAATGACAAAGACAAAAAATTCTGACATGCAAAAAACATGCCATTAAACTGTCAACGGCCATGCTGTATCATCATTTCAAGAATATATGCTATTTGAAAATGTGGGAATCGTAAATGTCAGCACGTGTGGGGGGGGGGGGGGGGGGGGGGGGAATCGATTAATATGCAGATAATTGTGAAGAGAAAAAAAACTACAGAAAACTCATCATCAGCCACCAGTATCATCAACATCTGTTCTCTATTCTGAATCTAGAGGAATTTGCTCTCCTTGCCTCTTCCACCAAAGACGCTCTCGCTGACATAATACTGCTGCTCTTCAGCCCAGCATCGAACACCGTGCAGTCGATCCAGTCTTTCAGATAATCCTCCTGGCCCCACATCTCCGGTATCCAGACCCGACCCGCGACCTCCACTCGGTGCCTCTTCAGCCTCTCCCGCCCGGTGCTGTTGTCCTCTGCAGTTCCCTTGGCTTTAGTCGGTGCAGTAGTACTTGAACCCTCCCCAACGCTTGGAGTACCGTTGGTCAGTGACGAGGAATCTCTCCGTGCGTCTTTTATTCTTTCTTGGGATTTTCGAGCTGATTCTCCCTCAGTCCTGCTCTTCTTTGATCCCTTCTGGCCCTTCATCATCTCCGAGAAAGATGGCCTCTGGAACTCAGTCTGGTGGGCTGTTTCTGATGGAAGGAATGGGGTTTGAGCGTCTGGGTCGTTCTTGGGAGGCATGGTGGCTGTTTCTTCACCCTTTTGCAGGAACATCATTAGATACGCTGTCTCTCTGCGCATGCTTGTGTGATGCATATATATAAATAAATATGTAAAATCAGTATGATGAGAGCGGGGAAGATATGATGGAATGGAGAAAGCTTCTTTGTTCATTGCGTGGGAAAGAAAGCAGGACAAGGAAATGAATGGGGGAGTTTGTTTACACGTCATCAGAAAGTGGTTTCTGCTTGTGTGATAAGCGGCGAGTCTACGTGTCTCTCGTAGGATGCTGGGGTTCCATTTTGTGTGGTTTTCCTTCTCTTTTTTTTTTTTTTTTTTTTTTTTTGGGTCTACGGAGGTCCTATGATCCACGTTCACAGAGACAACTGCAAAACTAGGGGCAAAAGGAGAGGCCATCATGATTTGACATGGTCGAAAGAGGTTGGTGTCTTAACATTGGAAATGATGTTTTGGCGTGGATTTCAGAATTTGTGTGATTTTCAGAGTGTATGGGCCTATGGCGATAGAGATTTTGATATGAGAAGAATAAAAAAATCATTTCTTGGCGTGCGCATATGCATAGAATAATTAGGGGGAGATGTGGACTGCTTTTGGCCAGAGGTGGATGCTTGGATCAGATATTTTTATTGTTGAACTTTTGGAAATCCTTAGCCACTATTCTTTACACCCATTTAAAATATGGCCAAGTCCCATTACAGAAGGTGTTTGGTTTTAGCAATTTAAAGTGAAAAATAATAGAAAGAAGAAAATAAAAATGAAAGAAATTTAAAATTTTATACAATGTTTGATTAGAAAAATTACAATAAAAAAAATTAAGAAAAAATCAAATTAAACAAAAATTTAAAATTGAATTTTTTTATAGTTTGAGGAAAAAAATAACAAAGAAATAAATAAAAAAATGGAATTTGTAAAATTTTTGGAGGAAGAATAAGAATTAAAATAATTTTCATTCTATTTTTCTCACCATTTTGTGAGGAAAATAAAATGTCTTTTCTTAAATTATAATTTCTTTTTAGTTTTTGCTTCTTAAACAAATACTTAATATCATTTTCCTTAATATTTTCTTTTCTTTTCTTTTCCTCTCTAAATTTCAAGAACCAAACATAGTGTTGTTGGATTTAGCTTTATTTTTGGGGGTTGTAATAGTTAGTTCTACTATTGTTGTACTCACAAAAAGATCTTACATGTTTTTGACATGTGACTATAATAATTGGATTTAACTCGATTAGTTAATTATGCAGTTTTTGTCTTATTTTCTATTCTTTTTGCTTATTTCTTACCTCAGTTGATGTATTTGTGAAAATCTAAGTTAATTAATGGAAAGCCGAAGTCGGAACTTGAGGGTTTGAAAATTTATTAGTCAAATTTTTTACAATATTAGTTAACTTCATCAAAGTTGATTTCCAAAGAATGTATTTTGAAACAATTTTCATTAAAGAATTGTCAATAATGTTGCCTCAAAGCATTTTTTTAAAAATTGGATAAATGGAAACCGGTCAATTTTTCAATCTGTTAAGGTATAAAAATTAGAAATACTCAAAATCAGTATGAATCGATTAAAATCGGTAAAAAGCTGACTAAAAGCCCTGTCAAACTAATTTTATCTAAAAATTTTGAAGCAAAAGGGAAATTTTAACAATTTTTTTGAAAAAATTACAAATTAATTTCATTCTTTTTTATCAAAATTGCTTACATTTACTACTCCTCAATATTAAATATATAATTTTTATTTTGACTTTTATTTTTAGTAATTTTTAACCTTTATTTTTATATTGAATTTTTAAAAAAATTTAACTATTGTATCTCAAAATCAAAATTGATCATATTAATTAATCTATTTCAAAACTAATTTTCAATTTTATACTTTTAATCTTTTTGTATTTAATATGTTTTTTAATTTACATAATAAATTTTTATTTTAATTAAATTATTTAATTTTTAACATTACATCTAAAATTAATTTTTAATATATTATTAAATTGAATTATATTTATTGTGTAAATTATTTTTATAATAATATATATAAATATTATATAATTTAAAATAATCAATTTTTTCAATAATTTAACCAGTTAAACAATCTCAATGACCCATTAAATTTTTCAATTTGTAAGCACAGATCCAATTTTAAAAATATTGCCCAAAGATTCGTCTGTTTTGTATGTATCCCAAAAACATATTCAACAGAAAACTGAAATACAGATGCGGCATTGAATACTGCCTGCTTATAGACCAAAGAAGCAAATAGGCCCTGATATCGTCTTTTATATCATCATCCATGAAACCCATCATTATGTTTTGCTAAGAAATAGCCAAAATCCTGTACATAGCACACTCATAAGGGGAGATCAAGTTGAAGACTACTTGAAGGCAATGCAATGGACTACGTAACGAGGGAATTAGGCTCTTGGATAACGAGAGCGCCCCTTCTTCTTCAAGAACTCGGGGATCTCCACAGAAACGCCTTCCAGAAAGGATGAAGGTGGCCTATTAAGACCAATATTTGAATCTCCCTGAGACAGCTGATTTGCCTGCATTAAATCCACAAGACAATAAGTGCACACTAAAGATTGAGCAATTGTATGTTTGTGTCATGAGAGAAACAGAAGTAAACCTGCATCGTTCTCCCTTCACTCTCCTCTTGACGTTTAAAACCAGTGGCAATCAAAGTTATGCTTACCTGAATTATTAGCAAACCAAAACCAAATACGATCAAATTTCAACCAAATGATGCATTCACATCTAAGTCCTAATGACTTGACTTTTCCATAATTCTCATTAATCTCATTATCCTCATCTGTCACAAACCACCTCTCATCTATTGTCCCCGACTATCTTGTTGCTATTATTTAAGATGTCTCCCAACCTCCTATCTCTTCTCATTATTAATCAAGATAAAAGAAAGATGTCATTGGCCACCGGTAATAACAATGCCCCAAGTTTCATAAATTGTAGCAGTCTTGCATAGATGAGCTTACCTGACCACTTAATGATGGATCTATCACAGCACCAAAAATTAAGTTGGCACCTGGATCCACAAGATCGTATATAACTTCTGCTGCAGCATTTACCTGCCATTTCAGATTTGAAAACACAATTAATCCAGTATCAAGAGTACATGAATTATGTGAAGATGAATATGATGTAAATGAGATAGATGGTAATTTCAATGGTTAGACTTGATGCATTCAGTTACTACAATATGCATCATGTACCAAACAGAGAAACAGGTTTCTCTTCAAAGCTTGCGAAATCAGTTGGGCCAGAGGAAAAGAAAACGAGGGCCAAATAGTCAAGTTACATTGGAGTACAGAAATCCAGAAATAGAACAGCATAAAGACATGGGAAGCATTAAATTCTCTTGCTCTTAAAGCATCATTGCGACTGTGATTGGTTTTACTATCATATATAGTCATTGATATTTGAGATTATATCTACATGCCTGTTTGAATGATTGCTTATTTTAGTCAGCCTGCCAACCACTTCTCTTTTGAAATTCAAGAGTAGTCATATTTTTATTAGTCTATCCATCACAAATCATGAGTGATCGCTAACTACCTGATTGTCACACCAACGGTATCACTAAGAAGTGTGAATTTTATCACAAACTTCCAACAACCATTTGCCTGCATATACTATTTGTGAGGTCTCAACAGTCAAAGTTAAACAGTAATGAAAATCTCACTATCAATTTGATAGCAAAGCATTAAAAGTATTTAATTGGGATTACAATACTATCTTTATCTTTTTCTATGCTAGTTTTTTTAGAATTTTAGTTTATCTCTATGTAACCTAACTCTTTAAATTAATTGTTTCAAGTTTCCAATTAACAAAAATACAATTTAATTCTTCTAATTCTCAACATTTATCATTTCCAAAACATTCAGGAATTTCCCCCATTAATCAGTACCATAATAAGTGTCAGAATGACGAGAACAAAAACGAAAGACAGGAAACTTATAGACCACAAATATGGAGGAAAAAGAGTGGGTGATTCAAAGAGGAAAGTGAGGGATAGAGACTAGTGAACGAACCTCAAACAATGTTAAATCACTCCCACCAGTTATATTCCACACAATTCCAGTAGCTCGATCTATTCCGACATCAAGCAAAGGAGATTGAATGGCATTTAAGGCAGCATCTCTGGCCCTGGTTTTTCCTGAATTGTGAAGGTTCAAAATCATGCTAAAAATCAAAACTATAATGAGCAACCCTGTGAAAAATAAGTCAGGAAACTGGACAGATCCAATGAATTGGGTTTCTATGGATAATTAGGGCCGAGGATGTTGATGCACATACTAGTAACACATTTCAAACAGTGGTCACTCCATTCTGTTGTAATACCCATCAGTAGTCTCAATTAAATAATCACTATATCAAGTCAACTGAAGTTGAACTTTCTTTCAATACCCCTATTGCCATGATTCTTAGTGGAGATGGTATAGAGAATAAACAACAAAAGCTTTCATTGTGATGATGATAGGTACTAGCGCTAGAATTTAAACACACACACACACATATATATTCTCCAGTGTCATCCATTAGAGTTATTGGCATAACTTATCCATAAGTGTTGTTTTAATGCATGAAATGAATATGCCAAGATGATTTTAATTTGATTTGTCAAAAGCAGGGAATGAAAGGTGCTTCTTTAACAAGATAGGTCTGCTCTGTTCCCAGATAAAGCTAAATCTTAGAGCCACAATGAAATGCAAGAAGTTCTATCTTCCAATTGGAACTATAACCCAAAAAAATCAAGAAAGAAAGAAAGAAGGCACAGATAAAGTTAACTTGAATTAAAAGAGAACATTCAGAGTTCATCCAGCAGGCAACACTACTGACATGAAATCAAATGGAATTTGACATTACCTGTAGCAGTTCCAATTCCCATTAATGAAGAACCAGCATCAGCCATAACTGCTCTCACATCTGCAAAATCTACATTTACTAGCCCGGGGACCTGCAAGAAAAAGAAACAGATTAGGAATCCATGAATCGCTTAGGAATATGATTTTTCATAATACAGTCAAATATGATTTTTTATAGGAATATTCAAAATTTTTAAAACTATAACCAAGATTTGTCACGCCACACCCCCCAACCCAACCCCAAAATGATGATGTACCTAGTTTTGAAGCTTTAGGATAGGAACTTCTTTAACTTTGTTTTTGCCTTTTTCTAATGGAGTGTAAGCTCAACAGTGAAAAATAAATAAATAAGTGCAGTGGTGGCTGCTAGAATCTCTTATGAATGATTTGTTGGTTGGAGAAGCAACAAGACAAAAAGTTGGTTTATAAAAGGGTGGAATAGAACAAACTAATCAAATACTATATAAAGCACAAAACATGTAGTTCCAAATAAAAGATATAGTACATTAGAACTTGAAATTGCATCTATAGCTAGATAATTCATTTCTCACTTACTCTCTAGAAACTGTATTTATAACTTATTATGCCATACTTATATTTAAATTCACTGAGGGCACAACTTGAAATATAAAAGAAATTTAAAGAATGATAATAAATTCTATTAAGTGCCCCACTGGCCCCTAAATAAATCCACCAGTAATGTATGCAGGTATGCACTTGATCTGCCATACCATAATTATATCAGAGATACCACGAACTCCTTGTCGAAGAATGTCATCAGCAAGATTAAATGCTTCTGTTACTGGTGTAGATGGGGAAACTGCAGTCAGCAATTTATCATTCGGAATGACAATTAGGGTGTCAACATTTTCTCTTAAAGCTGCGATTCCTTCTTGTGCTTGAACAGTTCTTCTTCGTCCCTCAAAAGAGAATGGAGTGGTAACTATACCAACAGTCAAAATACCCATAGACTTTGCAACTCCAGCAATTACTGGAGCTCCACCTGTGCCTGTTCCCCCTCCCATTCCAGCCTGCAAGATTTACCAGACAAGCGAATGAAACAAATAGAAGGAGCAATTTATGATGCACAATTATGATAATTCTAGTTAAACATCCAGGTAGGTAAAATCACTTCTGGTCACAAAAGACTTAATATTCCAGTGGGCTGTGGATTACATTCTGATTATGTTTGCAACTTATAGTTGACAGATTAAGATTTACGGGTAGAAAATGTAATGCTATGAGACAAAAAATCTAATTTCTAAAATACAATACTCCATTCCTTGTTGATCAAAGGAATTAAGGATGACCCGCCAACAAGATTTAAGTTGGTGATCAATTCAATTATGACTTTGAAAATATGGCAACTACACAATCATTTCAATTAAGCTTGTGCACATTGCAGTTGATCATTTAGAACATTATGGGGATACTAAATTTACGATCGGCATAATGCATCCCAAAAAGTCACCATTAAAAATGAAAGGACTTACTGAAGAACTTGGTTCATGAAGAACTTACAGTCACAAATACCATGTCTGCTCCATAAACTGCATCCCCTATAGCTTCTTTGCTTTCTTTAGCAGCATTCATCCCGACATCTGGGTTCCCACCAGCACCAAGTCCTCTGGTGAGCTCTAGGCCAATCTGCAAGCGATGCTCGGGAAATGCAGGTGACATCTTCATGGCTTGGACATCAGTGTTGACAATCCAGAACTCAACCCCCGTCATTTCACTCTCTATCATCCGGTTAACTGCATTTGAGCCACCGCCTCCAACTCCAATAACCTTGATCTTGGCCTCATTATAGCCGTTCAAAGTTGAAGAATCTCTCAAGTTCTCTGTAGCAATTCCACTGGAACTATCCTGTCGAGGGTTGATAGTTGTAGAGTTTGTCTCACCTCTAAGCATTGAGACCTCAGGATGTAGATTCAGAAAAGAGTCCTTGTTTTGATATTGATTCACACTGTGTGAGTTTGTTGAACATTTGAACAATTGGAAATTTGAAACACATTTTTGACCAACACTCGAAAACCCGATTCTTTCTTCAACCATTTTTAAGGGGGAAACTCTGGTTCCAAGGACAGTCAATACCCCAACGGGTCTTCGAGTATCTGGCGGCACGAAATAAGGGGAAGCACACGTAGCCATTTGTGGAAAAAATCGACTCCCAAGTTGCTTTTATCTGAGCACAGCACTGTGAATAAAGAGACCCTATCCACTAAATGCCATTTCTCAATAATAGTTAATATATACATCAATTTTGAGGAGAACCAAATGTAAGAAGAATGTAACGCTATAAAGAATCCGATAGTCCATCAATTTATAATATCAGAAGTTGCAAATACAAAACCTTAGAAAACAAAGTCACACGCTTATACTAAGAATAGAGCGGCACATTATAAAATTTGAAAGCTATTGTAAACCATAAAAAAGAACTACGGATATCCAAAATTCAGGAGTGAATGGAAACCCACACACACACACCCTGTGGAAACTCAGAACACTAGCCTAAAGAAAAAATAACCAAAAACCGAAATTGCCACAAAATAACAGCGCTCAAATGGTGTCAAATCATACAGACGAAACTGAAGTTAAAAGGCATTGCAGTATACCTGAGCAGCCGCAAAGGCAAACTGTTTCTCGGTTGCGATAAAATAACAAGGGTTTTCGTCTAGTGGGAATTATTTCTTTCAGTGGTGGACGAGCAGCCAATATGGAGGCGGGAAACAAAGAAAAGCCTTCGTTTATTACTAATTAATTAACCAAGTGAGCACAGGATACGCAGAGAGAGACGGGGGCTCCTGTCACTTTCTGCCTAGAAATGCAGGCTACAGAGGTGGGCTGGATTTGGTGCTGTCTGCTGAAATATTAATTGGAAACAGAGAGGAAAAGCAAAAAAGATCTCCAAAGGGCTCATTCACATCACACGAGTCTCCAAGAAACAAACCGGCATATCGTTGATGGAGCATTTGCATTTAATATCTTCTGTACCCAAGAAAGGGCTTTATCATTGATTCTGACCGTTAAATTTGGAAGGATTGGACCAGTGGGCTAGATTTTCAGCCTTATCATCCGGGGTTTTAGTTGATTGGCTGCTCTTTGATTGATTTCCATTTTTTCCCCTTGCGTTGTTCCATTATCATCTTTCAATTCTCACACGCAGCCATACTGTAATGGATTTAAACAAAAAAATTATCGCTGTGTGTTTTAATCTTGGTTCTGTTATTAAATTAATATTTATTGCTTCATTAGGCAATTTACAGTTAGTAATTTTTGGTGAAGACTTGGATAAAGAGCACTAAATGTGAATTAATGTAAAAATTATTGTGCAATTATCTTCGTCCACGGCACTTTTATAAATTTCAATTGTTGATGTTTTGATAAGATGGAAACTTGGAAATAAAAATTATGTTTAGTTATAAAATCTTGATAGGGTGAAAAAGTTTGATTCATTTGAATTTGTGTGATAATATATATATATATATATATATATATATATGATGTAAAGACAATTTAATGAAATGATAATATAGAAATAGTTGTGCGTATATGTGTATGAATATATAAATGTGAATTTATATGTGTATACATGTTAATTTGATTGAAAATTAATGTAATAATTAAATTTTTAATATTTGTATGTGCAACTGATATATTAATTTTAATTTTAATTTTAAATAAAAATTTTATTAGATTATATACTGTAATAGAATAAATTTTGAAAGGATGACAGGGATAAAATTTGTCAACACTAGGTTTGGAAGAGAAGTTTTGTTGCAGGATGATGTTTGTTGTAAATTGTATTGAAATAAATAATATATTTTAATATTAAGATTTCAAAATTTTAATTTATATGAATATATGTAAAGAATGTACTATAATTGTTAAATAATATGATAATGTATATGTATAATCATTAGCTTTTTATCCTATAAATATAAATAAGGGTGAATGTATGTATGTGTATATAATTTGATTAATAATAAATATAATAATTAAAAATAATTAATTAGTTATATATATAAAAGATAAATTTTAAATTTAGATAAAAGTTAATCAAATAATATGTCAGATTGTATAAATTTTAAAGAAAAGTTGAAACAGTAAAATGTGAGTTCCAAATTTAACCCAAACAAACATTACTTAAAACACTATATCATATGCTTGGGAGAGGGTTTTTGTTTGCTAATCATGTTAAAAGTATTTATATTAAGATGAATAATATATTTGATTGTAAAATTTTGATATTTTAAAATTTTTGATTTATTTGAATACATGTATAGAATAATTATAATGATTGAATGGTATAATAATATACAGGGATAATGATTAACGTTTAGAATATAAATATATGTAAATGTGAGTATATATGTACATGTATTGATTTGATTGTGAATATATATAATGATTAAATAAAATTTAATTAATTATATTTGGTAATGAAAAATTTAATGGAATGTGAGGGATTGAAAAGGGATAACAAACTTAGTAAGGATCTTTAATGTCATTACTCCCTAATAATGTCCCATTTGATAGAAACACGTGGAAAAAATATATAAAATAGATGCAAATGGACCTTCCTTGGCATGAGAAATTGAAATAATCATGGCGTGATTTCTATTTTTTGATAAAAAATTTCAAACCGAATTACTGCATTCTATTTGGTCAAATAAGAAATCAAAGTTGCAATTTGAAAACTAAAACCGAAACTACAGTTTTGAGTGATTTGGTGTGGTTCCATGGGGTTTAATAGTTTACAAATAAGTTTAATTTGAATAATTATAATCAAAGCACAATATTTATATATACAACAAATTAAACGCATATCATCTAACTCCAAAAATGAGATATTGAATAATTGACAATACGAAGACAACATTACAGCAAAATAAAGTTTTTATAAATAATAATACAATTCTCATGTCATTTGTCTAACAATAGCATGTCATACAAAATAAAATTTTAGTAGGCACATACATTATCCAAGTAATTTACAAATCGAATGCAAACTTAGGATTAGCCCATATTTTAAATTTTACCTTCGGAATACATATTTTTATTGCTCTTATCTAAAGTCATTACATGATTTTATCATAATTTGATATAGTTTGAGATATTTCTATTTTATGTAAAAGTATTTTTTGTTCAAAAAAATAATTGTATTAATTCAAAATAACCAAAATTTTAAATAAAATTTAATAATCAACCATATTTTATTTAATATAAATATTTAATTTTATTTTATTTACATATAAAGCAATGCGGCTTGGTGTGGTCTTCTTATTTTAAAATAGCCACTAAACCACGTAACATGTGGTTTGGTTTCATTAAAATTTTGAAACTACCAATTTATGTTTTAAATTTTTAATAACGGTGCGGTTTGCGACGGCTCAGCCGTTTTTTGTTTTATTTTTTTGATCGCCCTAGTAAGAACACAGCCAATGTTTGCAATTTTTTGTTTGAAATTTTTTTAAACAATGCAAAATATATTTAGAATGAATGTTTTAATGAAATAAATAATGTAATTTATTTGAATGTATGTATAAAATATATATTGATAATTAGATGATGTTATAATTTTATAAGGATAATGATTATATTATAGAATATAAATAAAAATAAATATAAATATATATGTGATATATGGATATTAATTTGATTGTGAATATGTGTAATAATTGAAAAATAATTAATAGTTATATAAATGATAGATGCAAAATTTGAACGTACAATTGTTTAAAAATGTTGTTGAATTGTATGTTTGATAGTGGGAAGTTTAAGATATTGTTTTGTGATTGAAAGTAGTGTTCCAAACATAACCATAGCTCCTCATTTAATAAATCTAATTATCATTATGCAATTTACAAAAGTAAATAAGGAATTTGGCTTCGCAATGTACAATTACTAGAATACATTGTTTTTACATATTATCTTTTTACTCTACTCTTTTAAATTTCAACCATTTCAATCACTTCTTAATTTTAATTTATTCTTTTTTTAATTTATTGATTTATTTAATATTCTATAATATATGTTAAAGTCAATGATATGATTTTGACAAAACAATTTTAAATTACTATAATGTTCTTACTTTAAGTAGTTTCTTATTTTTCTTTCTACATTCTCTTTTAATGTAATTTTATATTTTTTGCTCTTATATCTTTACACAATTAAATGAAGCCAACAGGTCATGCAGCAAACTTAGAGTGATGTTAAATTAAATTGAATTGAATTGTTTTTATTTCCTCATTGTTTCAAACAATTCGTGACTCGCAAGTTCCAAAAACTATGGCTATATTTGAATGCAAATTTGCATCTTTAAAGTATTTATTTTTAAACACACTATTTTATTAAAATAAAATTTTATTTTTATTTATCATATTTTTACACTATTTTTAAATTTTTATATCAAATTTTATACCTACCAAATTAGTACCCAAGAAAAGCCTACTATTTTTAAGATTCACATTAAAACTGTATTATCTTATTTTATTCTTTTTTGTAAAAATAAAATGTAATCCTACCGCAAGACACTTAAGCTATGTTTGGAATCCAAATTTCAATATTCATACAACTCATCAAACTTTACACAACTAAATATATTATTCAATAAAAATTTCATAAAAATCCAAATTCAAAATTTTTTATCTTTAACATATATAATTAATTAATTATTTTTTAATTATTATCTTTATTCATAATCAAATTAATATTTTTATATTCCTTAAAAATAATTATTATCTCCATATACTATCACATCATCTAATCATTATCATATGTTTTATTTATATATTCAAAGAAATCAAAATTTTAACCTTACAAAAATTTTAAAATCAAACATATTATTCACCCCAACAAAACTCACATCAAAAATTCATCCCTCAACGAAGCCCTATGCCAAACATATCCTTAAAATTTAGATTATAAATTTATATCATATCATATCATATATGTCATCTACATACATGAATTGTACAAACCGAAACCTATTCATATAATTAAACAAATGGTAAATATACATAGATCCTGCATAATATATGTATCTTCAGCGATAAAGGTAACAATACGTGGCGGCATGCGATTGGCTAATGACGTAGGTATATCGATAAAATCACCCCAAGACACGTAATTTACGTGGGCGTCCTCACGTGCATACCTCGACTGCACGGACAAGTATCCGCCTCCACTCTGTGTATTCCTCGCAGACAGCCGCTTGGTCCATTTCTCAGTGCCACCTCTCCCACCTTCAAGCGAATCAGATTCCAGCCTTTCCAGCCCTTTTCGCCTCTCAGGGATTCATTGTCTTTTATGTTTCTGTACTCTCTCTGACTCTCGCGATCGGTAGTTTTGATTGATTGGTTGCGATTATCAGATTCTGATTATTAAGCTAGAGTTGCCGTTTTCTATTTTTTGGATTCTTGTTTTCTCTTTTCTGTTTATCTGTTTTTGATTCTTTAAATGAATCTTTTTTTCGCATACATGGTTACAGGGATAGGTTGGAGAAACTCGGTGAAGTTGATGAATGCTTATGTCGTTTAGAAACATTCCATAGGTGAGGGAGGTATTGGGGCGCATATAGCTTTGATTGGGGTTTGGATAAAGGGATTTATGACTGAATATTCAAATACTGAGATTGTTTTGTTGGGGATTTCTGGAGAGCTCTCACGAACCAGACTTTTGTTTCCCGGATTCGTTCGATCTGGGAAGTTAAGGTGGATAATGAGAATAGATCAGGTGGTAAGCTTTGAATATCTGAATAATCAGTATTTGGATGCGGATTATTTATCGTTACAACTATAAAAGTACCATGATTTGATTGAATTTGGAGAGCGGCTCCTATGCTCTCCAGTTGTTTGCTTAATTCAAATAATTCAGAATGGAGTATCTTCCAGTTGAGGTTGTTGGAAACATACTATCACGGCTCGGGGCTGCCAGGAATGTGGTGATTGCATCTGCAACTTGCAGGAAGTGGCAAGAGGCATGGAGGAATCATCTCCACACTCTAACATTTAATTCAAACGATTGGCCTTTGTATCATGAATTCTCCACAAGTAGACTTGAGATACTTATTACTCAAACAATATTCCAAACTAAAGGATTGCAGTGCCTCTCAATAATTATGGATGATGTAGATGAATTCTCTGCTGCCTCAGTTATTGCTTGGCTCATGTACACAAGAGAAACCCTGCGCCAGCTACATTACAATGTGAAGACGACGCCTAACATTAACATTCTTGAAAAATGTGGTCGGCAGAAGCTGGAAGTGTTGACATTATCTCACAATACTATCATTGGGGTCGAACCAAGTTACCAGAAATTTCCCTGCCTGAGATCTCTATCTCTGAGTTATGTCAGTATATCGGCCTTGGATCTGAATCTCTTGCTTACTGCCTGTCCCAGAATTGAAGTATTGACCTTAGTTAGTCTAGACATTGTCATGTCAGATCATCAGGCAACGATGGAGTTGACAACTAATTCATTAAAGAATATTTATGTGGAAGCTGTCAGCTTGGATAAGTTCATATTGGAGGCTGATAGCCTTGAAATGTTGCACCTGAAAGATTGTACACTTGAAGTTTTTGAGCTTATAGGTAAGGGGATGTTGAGATTCCTTAAGATTGATGATGTTAGTGTCATCCATCTTGATATAGGTGAGAATGCTGAAAATCTGGAGATTGTTGATGTTAGCAATTTCACAATCATGTGGGCAAAGTTCTACCCTATGATATCACGGTCATCAAAGTTGAGAAAGCTTAAGCTTTGGGGTGTTGTGTTTGATGATGAGGATGAGATTGTTGATATAGAGACTATTTCTTCATGCTTTCCTCAATTAAACCATCTATCCCTATGTTATGATCTGAGAGAGGCAACTCTTCAGTATGGCTTGCAAGGTTCCTCTGTTTTAGAGAACGTAATTGTCTTGGAACTTGGGTGGACAGTAATTAGCGACCTATTCTCAATGTGGGTATCGGGATTTCTTGAAAAGTGTCCTCGTCTCAGGAAGTTGATCATCCATGGTGTTGTTTCAGAGACCAAAACCCATGAAGAATGCCACATGTTGGCCAACTTCACAACATCTATTGTAAGACTCATGAGGAAGTACCTGCACGTGGAGATTCAATTTGAATATGAATAGATGCATCAGAATGTATCATCAGACGTGAAGTGCAGAAGCAGGCACATGACCCTCAATGAAGGTTCTACGTTTTCTTCCTCTTGTCTGATCCTTGCTGCATAAATTTTTGGACCAAACGCCTTGTAGAATTAATAGTATTATTTCTTCACATTTTAAGGCTATGCCGGCTTGCTGTGATACATATTGTTTTTTTTAATCCATGATAATTCTTAAAGTGTGAGTTGCATTATTTTTGTTTCCCACATTGAGGACAGTTTCTTTACCATATAGTATTTTGCTTATTTTTCTAGTTTGTTCTCCTGTCTATCTTTATTTTACTTCCTTCTCATCTTCCACAAAATTTGACTGGGTGTATCATTGGTGTTCATAAACGGCAGAGGAAGTCAAATGTGAGATATTGTCATCTTCTGTATTTTTTGGAACAGAAATACTAAATGAACCAGAATGATATATAAGAATGGTTACTGCCAGTTGAGATGTGTTTACAAACCATGAGCTACTTAGGAGCTCTGGACAAGGAATCATCGTTAAGTGAATGGTCTAATTGAAGCCTCTCGTTGATTCAGAAAGATGTTCTAGATGGGTCTGTCTACACCTGTGTCTGCTTAACTTTTTGCAGTAAATGTATATATTTTCTTCAATCATGAGTTTGTGAAGTTTGGGTCTCTTATAGTTATTTTGCATTTAGTTTGAGTACCTTCTTGAGTCAAAAAATATTAAATTGTGAATTTGTTAAATGATTCTCTCTTTAATATGCCAAAATGGGATGTGAAATTTTTACATATGGAAATAATGGAAGAATTTTCCCTGGGTCTACAGAGAGAGAGAAAGGGAGGGAGGTTGTTATCAAACTGGTTTTTCTGAAAGTGTCCCTTATTTGTGATTGGAACTATCTTACCCGGCTCTCTTTTCTGGCTTGAATGAGAACTCAGCACTGTGTTTTATTTCGGGAGGGAAGATTTCAACCTGGTCAACTATTTATGATTCTAATTTGCGAGACCTGATGGTATTTATAGAGATTAAAGGTTCAAGTTATTGTGGAAAAAAATTAAAAATTTAAGGGACATCTGACATGGTGGGTTTTCAGGAGAAACATGAATCATCAATCTATAGCTATTGAAGGACAGAAGGAATTAAGGAAGACACATGGGTTCCGTGTTTAAGTTTCCCGTTTCCCCTTGTCCATAGACTTCCGATTTCTTCCATTCAGGGGAGTCTAACCTTCTGTCAAATCAGATTTTAAGAAGGGACACTGGGGTTTATTCTGGATTTGCAAGAGGCCATTCCTTTACAATATGAATTTTTCCCTCTGTAAACTTAAGTACAAGTACTGCTCATACACCATGATCGTCATTTATCTAAGCAATCAGGGAAGTTTGTTGGTGAAAGGTATGCTATTTTTGATGTGGATATCCGTAATTTTGTGTTTGAGTAAATTCATTTCCACTAGATGTAGATTCAAAAGATTATTTAATTATTAATTACATATTCGGCTTGATCATAGATAGAAGCTTTAGGTTTGTTGGAATTGGCTGGAAATTGTAGCCAAGGCAGGATTTCGGATCAAAGCATAGTTCATGTACACTAGATAACGATTTGAATTAAATCTGTCACCACAATTATTTTCTGAGTAGCTACCAGTTTATACTTTCTTCTGTTAAATTAGCGTGAAGAAACACTAGAAAACACATGATAAATTTTCACATCTACCCCTTTGATCCTACAAAATCCATATACTGATCAAAACTACATGTCAATGATCAAAATATCCTCCAAAAAGTGAGGTGGAGGGGGATGTGATGTACTTCTTGCTTGATGTTGCTACGTAGAGACAAGCAGTTTATTTCCCAAAATAAGTTTAAAGGAAGGAGGAGGGACAAAACAGTGGATTGCACCCCCTTTTCCTTTCATCGATTTGGCAGGCCTGTCATGTAGATTTAGGACTACATGATAAAGGCATAAAGATCTGCAGGAGAAGCAAACAGTATTACAACCATAACTTAATAACTATTTTAGAGCAAGCCTAAAACTTTCATTAGATCCCTCAGAAAGAAAGAAAACCAGAGTATTACACCATCTGCTACCATCATTACTTTTCAACTTCTTGTTTTTCGTTCCTTTGGCAGAAATGACTTTTAAATATCCATTATACAAGAGTTTGTGCTGTTATCCGCATCCGTCCACTCGATGCGGTTGCTCAGTAATAACAGCTCAAACGCCTTCTCATAGCTTGTAATGTCTGCTTGGCTTTTTTGGCCTTGAATTGCATCTGCTTTCTTGCTCTGGCTTCCTCACGGCACTGTTAGCAAAGTTTGTGGAAGCACTGAACAAATTATTGGAAGATTTGTAACATGGATTACCAAACAATACAGTTGCAATTCTTTTAGGAATAGCATGACTACAGCATTGAGAAATTCCGAACAATTAAAATCACATTGGTGATATTAAGATAAGAATATCACATGAGGGTGTCATAATTCTGCTGGCTCCCTCACCCCGCCACCTTCCAATAAAACATAAATAAAATAGATACCATATAAATTGCATTTATGATTTACCTGCTGTTTCCTTTTCCTCTCTGACTCAACCTGGAGTCAATGTGATACAAGCCTGTTTAGTATGGAATGTTGCAAGGGTACTGATGGATATGAGCCTGATTAAGATTGGAAAAATAAACGTTATACAATCTGTATGGTTACCAGAGCTTGTTTCAGTTGTGCATTCTCTTCTTTTAGTTGGTTCAGTTTTGCTTCAGGCTCAACGGTGTAAGCCTGACAAAACAGCACAAGCTTCATCAGAAAATTCCAAACTGAAAATTATAATACGAAGGGTGCCAATCATTTATGCGATATCTCCTTTCAATTTCACATCTTCCAGCAACCAACAAATTGTTACCTGTTTTTGCCCGCACTACCTGTACTAGTTGAAAATGAATTCATAGGAAACGAGATACCTGCTTCCTTGCCCTGGATCGTGCTGCAGACTCTCTGTTCTTTATCATTCTACGTCGTCGCCTCTCCACTACCTTCTCCACCAGACCATCTATGATCCGCTTTCTTCCACCTCCTATTCCACTCATATCCAATCCATATGGATTCCCACCGTTGGCTTGATTTGCACCCAGTCCATCTGATGAAACTGGACTTAATGGCAATCCCATTGCTAAACCCTGCACTTGGCCAAGTCTACCATTTCTGTTCCCCAATCTCCCTCCATAATCAACTGCTGATGGTGGTTGTGAGTACCCACCACCCCTCTGCATAGCTCCAAGGCAACCCTGCCCCTCTCCTACACTGCTCTGAGAAAGTGTTTGATAAGTTGCCACATTATTAACACCACTTGCAGTGACGCCAACAGCAGCACCACCACCCATAGCCATTACTGGCCTAGCAACAAAGCTAGGCCCCATTCCAGGCTGGCTATTGTTTTGGTACAGTCCAAATGGTGGTTGCTGGGGAGGTGCTGGGACATAATTCCGTTCCCTTACAATCCCTGCCCGAATCAAGAACTCTTCCAGTGTCATTTCTCCAAAAGTAGGCTGTTTTTGAGTAGCATTAGGATTCTGAATATTGCGTTGACTATCATTACTTTGCTGCTGACTTCTGTGAATTTCAGACCACACTTCATCTACTGTCTTTCTACACAGAGGCTCTGGGATGCTGAAAGAACCCTGCCTTGGTAAGCTAGCCTGCTTTGCGATTCCGTTATTTGTCGAAGTGTTACTTTCTCTCCGGGGAAACTGCTCAGCTGCCATGGCACTTGTAGCTTGGCCTTGTGCTTGAGCTTGATTTTCTTCAGCTGTACATATGCTATTGAGAAATTCATCCATGTTCATAGAGCCAAAGTTCTTTCAACTGTCAAAAAGTTTTTGCTGGAACTCATCGAGGGTAAGTGAGTATATTGATGACTGTCTGCCCAGTGATTGAAGCGTCTGGCTCTTGGGCTGCTGCTGGTTCAGTTGTAATGATGGCTCAACCTCGCCTCGAGATATGATTTCAGACTCTGTCTCAGCTACCATTTTGAGTTTTGTGGGGACAATCTGCAAAATTTTCTGGATAATAGAAGTTTGTTTGATTAATTCAAAGGTTGATGCGAACTACTGGCAGCTGCAGACCCAAAAACAGAAGCCAAGATGAAATAGAAGAAACAGGATTCGCGAGGTAAATTAACTTGGTCTTCTATGTATCCAATAACTTAATCTTCCAGCATAAAAGGGGAAAAAAAAAAGATTAGTCGAGAGAATAAATTAAGCAACTACCAACTAGAAATCAGCTAATTAGAGATTATTATTTCTAATGAACCAGCTGAAACTTCGGCAGTGGTGCAAGCTAGCTAGGTATTTCATGGAAAACTGAAAGGATATAAGAAATTTTGAGCAGTTCATTCGAAATAAATGAAGAAGCGTATGCATGAATATTATTGACTAATCCATGAACTGAAGAAAGATTACCTTTCTTTCAAGCTAGTAACCGAACTTCTGAAACGAAGCTAGTTCCAGAGTAAAGAAAACTAGAAAACAGGCACCAATTGCTAGATAGATAGCCAACGTACAACACCCTTTATCACAACAGCCATATACGTGAACACAATAGGTTTGATACGTGGGTGTGTGAAAATATACAAATTTGTTAAGACAGAGAGGGAGAGTCGATTGACTTGGTCCAGTTTCAAGACTGAGATGAGCAACGGGTGGCTTTGTTGTAAATTACAGGGATATTGTTGGCTGGGAGGAGAAGAGGGGTGGTGGGGGCCGAGGACGTGCATAGGGCAACAGTGTTCCGAAATTTCAGAGACGAGTTTCCAATTCTAGCCCACAATGAATTCTGTGTCCGAAGCCACATTATTTTGCATGGCTTCGTACACGTCTGGGAGACGTGTCTCCATTTCGAGTTTCTCAGACACGTTCGCAATCTCCTATGCCTACACGTGTCTTCTAGCGGTCACGTGCGGGTCTTGACCGAACAGGGGTCATGGCTCGCCAAGGAAGAGACATATATGGCTTAATAATTTCTGTTACGAACGTTTTTAGTAATTTCTTTTTCCCAGTTTGCTTTTATGAGCTTTTTCAGATTGAGATAAGATTTACTGAATTAGATGATTCTGTTACTAATCAACCCAGAAATTAAATAAAAAATTGCTATGAATCTAGTCATAATGGAACGTTACAGTTACTGCGAAAGCATCAGGCATGAGGCTTTACATCAACAGCCAATTTTATCATTCTAGGCTGACCAAATTGATGCTCGAAGTTGCGATGAATGCAAAATTTTTAACTTTTCATGTCCAGAACTAGGCAATATTCTTGGATCGCAAAGTACAAAATCAGACTCACTTCAAACTGAGTTTAAGAAAGAACTCCATGTTCTCTCATGGATTGTGTTTAAGCTCCTTCCGTTAGGTGCACCGTTTTGTTAGAGTCCAAAGAGAATTTACTAAAATAGAGTGTCAAATTCAAGTATCTTCTTATAAGATCATCTTGAGTTAGTGGAAGCCCTGCAGACGTGGAAGTAGTGATTCAAAAACGTTTTAACAAAAATTTGTGTTTAGCTCCATTTACTTTCTACAATCTACCTTTGGTGTCACAGCAACAAAATTATTCTATGTGTGTGGTATGTCTTCTAACCAAAACTTACCTATCCAATAAAGATATTTCCTAAAAGTGTTTGCAAGATTAATCAATTATCACTGATCTGGCCACAAAGTGACTTCTGAAAAGACCTCAGGGCCATCAAAATTCGAGTGACAAGGGACGCCCAAATTACCATTAATTGAACCATACATCAGTACAGCAACGGGGAGTATCAAAGTTAACAGTTCTTATTTGATATATTTTTTTTCATTGTTAACATTTTTAAGTCATAAGGTAGTTGTTACTGTTAACTCATAATAACTCTTTGGAGTTCGACCAGGAGTTAAGCCATGGCACGAGGCGAGCAAACCGTAGAGCCCACAACCCATTCCTAGTGGAAGCTGCTGCTTATATGTTTCTTCTGACAAGTTTAAGGATTCCAAGCCACAAACTCACCACTGGCACTGGTGCCATTAGAGCTGCCCTGCCAACCTGTTGTTAATCACAGCGAACAGGATCAGAAAAATTACATAGAGAAAACCAAACTACAAGGAGTGTGTAACGAATGCTTTCAATATTTGAAGACAAAATCAGTTCCTCAACATTCACGAAGGTAATCTTACGTGTGAGGTATGCATTCGACGCATGCAGGTTCAGAGAATCTGTTCACCCAAGGAAAAACCCTGATATAAATCAGCAAGCTCCTCAATGTCAAAAGCCACATGACAAACCTTTGGGTACGGTGTGTCAAACCAAAAAAGGTTAAGTCCACATGCTGCTTTTCCACAAGTAGACTGTATGGGAGTAGCGTGCAGCCTCACTATTACCTTTCATAGGACTTGTTGGACTTAATGGTAAAGTCTAAAATCAGAAGTACAACATTTGTTAGATGTGAAGCAGAATCTAACCAAAATGAAGAAAATTGTTTATGGGTTCGCACGTTAGTATATATATAAGTGAGACTAACATCAAATATCTACTAAAATACAAGTTACTTTTTTTAACATTTCAATATCGGATACTATTTATTTTTCAATTCATTTTTGGTTCCAACAATTTCTTCTTCAAATATAAGTTTATTCAATTTCCTTTCCCTCAATCAGGAACTTTCTTAGTATCTCGTGATTTCATCCATGCCTGTCAATTCAATAAGCCTTCGATACAGAGGCCTTCCATGAGATTATCAAACACTTGCATACCTATCGTTTCAACCGGCTATACATGGAATTTGGATCTCTTGTAGGATCAATTGAGAACGATCTTTTGTATTCATCTCAAATCAATCTATAAATTCTAATAACACTTGTTAGCATTGTGTGTGAGTTCAACTGTTAGCTTTGATTAGGTCTATTGGGCTTAATAGCAGGACCTAATCAAATTGGGAGCACCATTCATAAATAACACCTATTATACCTAGAGTAGAGTCCAACCAAATTATGAAGGACCATCCATGAATGTGTATGTGCACGTACATAATGGGCTTAATATTGTGTATCGACTAAAAATTTTAAAACTATGAGTTATAAGTCATTTACTCATATTGATCAGAAACCTTGAGGTTATAGATTATGAGTCTTTCACTCACTTAATACAAGTCATTGCTCTTTTATCTTTCCAATGTAGGACAATTTTCTTTTTACAACTCTTACCGTTCCCGACACTATTCCCATCAACTATGAATTTTTTCGACATTACTCCCCCTCAATCAAAGACTTTCAAATATCTCATAGTCTCATAAAGAGTGCTCATCCATGTGTATCAATTATGTAGGCTCTCTTTGTGATCAATCAAAAATCATTTTTCAGCCTCATCCAAAGCTAAATAATTAGCTTTGATATCACTTGTAGGGTTGCATGAAGGCTCAACTGTTAACTTTGATTGGATGTTTTGGACAAGAGCGGAGCCCAACTACTGAGAGTATCATCCATGGACAAAAACTTATTGGGCCTGAAGTGAAGACCAACTAAAATAGAAATAACCGTCTATGGGCTTGTGTACAAGAATATACATAACTGGACCTAATACCATTTATTAACTAAAAATTTTAAAATTATGAATTATGAGTTAAGTATCCACTATTATACAAACCACCTTTTTTTTTTCCTATATTCAATGTTAGACACTATCTTTTTTTTTTTTTTTTGTGGCTTATATTTACTAGCTAAGATATTGGTCCATAGCATTTCAGGCATTTAGCAACACAAGGCAAGTCTCATAATTGAAGAATCATAATACTTGCATGGGTCAAACCCATGAAAAAACTTGATTCTGCATTTTGCATTGTCTTTTGGGATGTTATACTCTTTACAAGCCTAGGATCTTTCATCTTTAGCTATCTTTAGAAGCTATTGTTGGGGCTAATAACAAATATTAATATTCGATCTAGTTATCAAATATTCCAATAAAACTAAACTTTGAAATGATTAAGATATCTGTTAACAATAGTTGCATAGTGAAAACATCAAAAAAAGGCAAGCCACAATCTATTGGGAAAAAGAGTCACAGTCCATCGAGCAAATTAACCATATAATGTTGAGCAAAAGAGCCATTGATCATTGGGCAAGAAGTAAATAAGTAATAAATAATGACACAATAATTTTAATATGGTTCACTCTTCAATGGGGCGGGGTAAGCACCCGCCCCATTCCTCGCTTGGATATAAATATATATAAATATTACACACACACACACACATATATATAATATTATAATTATAATAAATTATTCAAATTGTAATTAGTTACGTTATATATTTGGCAATTAACTTTTAAATAGTTTTTGTATGATCAATTTGAAAATTACTTAATTAGATTTTTAGTTGGTCTACTTTGAAAAGCTAAAATAAAGAACTTTAAAATAATTAATCAAGATGGAGTATACATTTCAATTTTGATGAAACTATACATTTTTCTCACAAAATTAATATGTGTTTTCACAATAAAAATTGTGTATATGAAACAATTAAAATCATTATCATTTTCTTTCCTCAATTCTACTTTTTTATTTTTTATTTTTCATTATTTTTTGCATACTAATTTGAGAAAAAAATTTAGTCACCATTCATAATTCATATAACCCTCAAAGAATTTAACATTTATTATTTTATTTATTTTATTAACATATACTCTATTTATTTTTTGTTTATCTATTTTGAATTGGAATATATCAATTGAATAACAAGTTTTTTTATCATTTTATATTGAATGAATACATGCTCTTACTCTATTTATATTTGATATTTGTATATAATTACTATCAAACAAACTTAACAGTTTAGAAACCTATAATGGTTTGTTGATTTGTTTGTCTTAATATGAAATTCATGATAAAAATTTCCTTTTTCGGTTAGAATTTTGAAAAATTAAATGTTGTCATATGAATCTTTCTAATATAACAAATATATCATTCAGTGAAATTATTTTACATATGCTAATATGACAAATATTTCATGTTTACTAATAAAATTAATTAGAATATTGTATTTTTATTAGTTTTTATGAAAGTAAATATAATTAATTTTTCGTATTTTAAAATATAATTATTAAAATAAAATAAATTTTTTTCTTTTCCCCAACTAGGCACCTGCAAGGGTACCGGGGTGGAGCAGGGGCAGGGGATGTAATAGTAGGGGATGAGACGAAGGCAAGAAAAGATATTTTAGAATAAGGCGAGGAACAAGGGAGACATCCCTAGAATCTTCTAATACGAGAATATTTCAATTGCTTATCTCTGGCTGATTATTTTTAATATCATCTCCAACTTGTCTCTATACCCTTGTTGAGGGAATCAATTATGGACTTATCACCAAACAGGCCATGCTCTTCTTACTTATATGACCTAACCGTTTATTTGATAACTCGATGGCACTGTCATTCTCCATCTTATTCACTGTATCTTTGGAGAGCTTAACATACCTAAGGTACAATTTCATATACCTTTTCTCTCTTGTTACCACTATTGATTCTTTGGTGAGTTTCCATTGGTCATTAAAAAAGGCATTGCAATAGCCTTCATTATCTACCGTGCCAGTTGAAATCAAATTTAGGCACATGTTTGGAATATATTTGACATCCTTCAAGATTAATTGCATACCATTCTGTGTCTTCAAGCATAGATCTTCCATATCTATAACTTTTGAAAAATTCTCATTTTCTACCCTCATTATACCAAAAGATCCAAATATATTTGATGAAAAGAACTCCTTTCAAGACGTATTTAAAATTTGTTATACAATTTAAAATATTATTTAACATATTTTTAAAATTTTATATTTAAAAAAAAATATATATATATATATATATATAGAAAATAAATAATACTAATTGACTGATTTTTAAATCTGCCAGAATTGGCTGAATCAATCTAACCAATGAACGGTATGATATTCAGTTTTATGTGCGGTTCGGTTCTAAAAGCATTGAGTATAAGTGTAAGAAAGGGACTTCTTGAGAAACCTTCTACCGTCAGTATAATAAAAAGATTAAAATCAAAATAATGACACTTAAATGTTTTCCAAAAACACTCTCAACAAATTTTTATTATTTTATCACTCACAAAATTTTTTTTCACAATTTTCTTTTATCTCTCCCTCGCTCTAACAATTTCCCAACACTAAAATAGCATCGCACTGTGACAGTATAGTCTGGCAATTCTCTCAATCTCTCCCTCTGGCCACAAAATCATCTGTCCATCCTGCTTGCACTTCATAGAGCGGTCTGGGACAATTGAGGCCGTTTTCCATCAGCTATGACTAACCTGAGGCCCGCAAGTGGAGCCACGTGTCTAATCTGGTGGATGAGATCGGATTGCCTAGTCCAAAGCAGCCCAACCCACACAACACTAACAAACAAAATTAACATCCCCCAAACATTTTAACTGGATTGAAATTAGTGAGCAAACTTCTATTATTAGATGAGGCTTGATGGAGGGCTTCCTTCAATATCAAGCCCACAAAACCAGCCACATCTCAATGGGCCAAACTACAACTACAACTACCTACCAAGTTAAAATTTGTGAAATGGATTCTTGCTTTATCATTGGACAATTGCTTAACTTCTGCCTTTCACAATATGGATTTCGGTTTTAGAGTTTGAACTATTGTCTCTATTCTTTAATAGCTTCAGAGTGAAGCAATTTTCTGGAAGCCACTTGCTATTTTCCTTACGTGTTAAATTAAAGGTGTTACGGTCTTTTGATCAAATTTATCAGGACAACAGAGGGTGTTTAGTTAAACTTTTGATCTCATAAACTTCGTATATTTTATTTTAAAATTAAATTAATAAAGTGTTTGGTACGATTATCTTTTTATTTAAATTTATAATTATAGTTAATTATATTTTTTAAGTCATAAAAATGGTAATAAATTAAATACCATTAACAACATATAACTTAAGAATGTTTGTGTTATTTTTTAAAATTAATTTATGTTATTTTTTATATATAGAATAAAGTAATATATGAGATATTTGAAAATAAGTTGGGATTAATCAATCCTATATTTGTTTTCAAATTTTGATGTGTATTTTTAGATAGTTTTTGTCTCGAAAATTGTATAAAAATAAAAAAAAAGAGAAAATTTAAAAATTATAATAATTAAGTGTGTATTTTTAGACTGTATAATTTGAAAACAAATATAATCTAAATTATTTTTAAAGAATTTATAAACTTAAACATCTTATTTTTTTACTTTAAACTTTTTTCATCCAAATATCACACTCACGAGGAGTTTGTATGTTCTTTGAATTATTTTATAAGCTCAACCAAACACCCTCTTATACTCTCTCAAAAACTTGCATGTTGAAGACTAAGGCTATCTTTTTTGGCACTATTTCAATCTTCTAACATTCCATCAAACTTTACTCAACTATATATAGTATTCAATAAAAATTTCGTATAAATTAAACTTTAAATTTTCTCTATTACATGTATAATTATTGCTAATTATTTTTTATCGTTACATTTATTTACAATCAAATTAATACATATATACTTACATTTATCTACATTCATGCTAAAAATTAATCATCAAACCTTTATACTATATCATTAAATAATTATTATATATTTTATACATATATACAAACAAATAAAAATTTTAATTTCATAAAAATCTTACAACAAAATATATTATTTATTTTAACGCAACTTTCTCTAAACATCACAAAATCCCTCTCCCAAATATAGCCTAGAGTTTAAGAACAAGTGGAAGTGATTAATTCATGGATTCATTAGGGTTATGTTTGAAACCCACTTTTCAACTCAACCACGTCATTTCAAATTTCATACCGTTAAATATACAATTTAACAAAACATTCATTCAAATTTAAATACGAAATTTATCTTTTGTACATATAACTAACTTATTATTTTTCAATCATTACATTTATCAACAATCAAATCAATATTTATATACATTACATTATACTTACATTTATTTTTATTTACACTTTAACATATAATAATTTTTTCTATATATATTATAACATTATATAATATTTTTTATATATATTCAAATAAATCATATTTTTATCTCATTAAAATATTTTTTTAAAATAAACTATTCATCTGTACGCAAATTTTAATAAACATCCACTCCAATAAAGACCCCTCTCTTAAAATGATGTATTGAATTAATATTTTATTTTATTGGATATCTATTTACTCGAGACAGTCCAATGGGTTTAATATTTTAATCGTTTGACAGATGGGTTTAATATTTTAATCATTTGACAGCTTTAATTACCTGAGATCGATTAGGGTTTGGTAGCAGCAAGTGAGCGTGAATTATAGCCCAATAGGCCAGCTCTGGGGATGCGACTCTAGTCCAGTTCCCTACTAAACTCTAAAAAAGACCCGACAGCGTTTTCTGCTTTTCCTCTTTCAATTGTCACTCTAACCATATGCAGATATGTAAATATACATATACATACAATATATATATATTTATATTTATATAACAAAAATTGCATTTTCAAGGGGTTTGAAAGATACGTTACTATTTAAAATCTTTTAATATGAACGAAAAAGTATATTACACGTGTGCATCTATTTTTATGGGTAAATTATACCAACTTTTTTTTAAAAAAGTTAGCATAATAATAAATTAGATTCATTTTTTATATTCAAAAACATCTTCTCTATGTTTGATAAGTTTGAGTTTTTGTTTTTTATTATTAGAGTTTGGATAAAAATTAATATTTCATCAAAGTAATTAATTTTCTCAAATGACACCTGACTTTCATTTTTGAATTTTTGGCAATTTTTATGGGTTATGGTGCCCTTGATAATATGTTAAATTTAAAATTAATTTATTTGAAATAAATTTTTAAAATTTTAAAACCAATCAACTATAATCATTAGAGTTTAAGCCCATTTTTTTTATTTTTGATCAAAAATTAGAATTTAATTATTATAACAAAAAAATTTAGTCAAATTCTTTATAATATCATCAATTTTCTTCTTAAATTCTAACAAAATAAGAAGAATGTAAATATTTCAAATATAAAAAGAGAGGTTTTTATATATCGAAAGAAAGAAGGTATAACTTAAAAATATATTGGAGCTGTCTGCAAACCAAATATTATCATGTGGTGTTTTTAAGGTTTAGGGATCATTCCAATAAAATTATAAATATTAAACTATCAAATGGTAGGAAAAAAATTATCGATCAATATATGCTATGTGATATTGGTACGATCAATTAATAGTATTACAACATTTAATGGCTAGATTAAGCCTTTAATCTACAATATTCTATATTGTTTTGACCTTATTTGGTTTTTGAACGGTCTTTCTAAAATACCCTTTGAAAGAAATCTATACTATATATATTATTTAGTTATCATTCAATCTTTTTAATGTTTTGCCAAGTATACTCCTATTTTTAACTAATTTATACAAGATTATTAAGTTCATATTCTTTACAATAACTATAGTTTATTTCTTAATGATTTATCAAATATAACCATATTTTTAATTGATTAATTAATGCTAACGAACCCATCATATCATTTTTTGAATTTAAATTGAGTATCAATGACTCTTACTTTTTAATTTTTCATTAATTCATTTTCATTATCAAGACACAAAAGTTATTTATCTTTTTTCACACACACTCAAATATATTATATAATAAAAATACAAAATGATATATTTAGTGTAATATAAAGAATCATGATATAAACCTTTTGTATTTATACTAAATGTTAGATAAAATATATTTGTATATTATCTATCTTAAATTACAATAAAAATTTTATTATATAAATAAATTAATTGTTATTTGAATTACACAGACGCATACAGTGTGCAAGATTACTTAGTTAGCACATGTTAGACAACGACACATAAAATTTAGTGCTTTATTTCATGGTTCATGCCACAAAACTGATGTCTACACAACTAATTAAATTATGAATTATTAAATTTGAACTTGATATAACATCACGATACATCACATATAATTTACGGAATTAATGAATTACCATGCACAATTCCTAAGAATCCTTTCAATTATTTTGATGTTTCATTTGTAAACCTTCATTAATAGACACACACGCACGTATAAAATACTTTTCTAAGATGAAAATAGCAAGAATTTTTACACATATCAACATTTACTTGTACATTAATTAATGTACCAAATTAAATCAATTATTAACAGCAATTTGACGAGGATATACGCATGACTAATAATTAAGGGAATTTGTAATCCTCCATCAAAGCTTAGATAATGAAGGGAACATGAATACAGCAGCCTTTGAAGTACGGCCAGTCATGTAAAAGGTTATGAAAAGGTCAAAAAGAAACGTGGTAGAAGGCTGCAAAATTCTCATTCCACGATGTCCAAAAGTATCAACTTACTTTTCCATCTGTGCATTTGGAGTTCATTAATTTACTTATGTGGCCTTCTGCAGAGAGCCCATCTTTAAGCTATTCTTGTGAATGTTTCCCTATATGCGAAAGGGTGTTCTCTCGTTGAGCTTTAATAGAAATATAATGCTCTACAGTTGCCTAGAAACGCTCTTTCCTTTTTCCACTCACGCTGAAGCAAGAGACAACCGATTTGCTGAGTTGGAACGACGTGCACAATTCAATTGGCCGATAATTTACAATCTGACCTTGGATGAACTGAATGCTAGGTACCGTGGAGTTGTGTTTTTATGGTGCAAATGGGATTTCCAATTATTAGGGTTTAGCAGTCCTCCAACCAACCAAACAAGAACCAAATCCCTCGGGAAATCCTCAAGTCAGACATGCTGGAAAGAGACGATAAACAATTATAGTTATTTATACACATGATATGTGCGTCTGTATGTTTGCATGGCCTCCCTGAAACGGATTTGATAGTCTTGCACGTGATAGCATAGCTCGAATCCTTTTAGTAATGGTCCGATTCATTCTTTCAGCAACGCCATTTTGCTGCGGGGTCTTTGGAACAGTCTTCTCCAACCGGATCTCATGGCTGTTACAATATTCTTCGAATGGTCCTCGGTATTCTCCACCATTATCAGTCCGAACACATTTTAATTTAAGGCCCATTTCTCGTTCAATCCTTTTATGAAAATTTTTGAAAGACTCCAAAACTTGATCATTTGATTTTAATGCATAGGACCAAATTTTTCTAGAAAAATCATCAATAAAAATCACAAAGTACAAAGCACCACCAATTGTTCTTTCATTCATTTGACAAACATCAGTATGTACAAGCTCAAGAGGTTTTTCTTACCTTGTAGGGGGATAATGTTTGAAAGCAATTCTTTTTTGTTTCCCTTTTATACAGTCAGTACAAGGTATGAAATCCAATTTTTCAAATTTTGGCAAATAATTATTTTTAGCCAAAATTGACATACCTTTTTCACTCATGTGCCTTATAGCCTTTTGTGCCACAACTCCATTGATGATTCCACCACTGCACAAGCATTACTATCAATTTTTGCATCAGTAACATAGAGGGTATTTACCTTTCTTCCTTTGGCAATAATCAGATTGCCCTTTGTTAACTTCTAAATTCCACCAATGAAATGACTAGAGAACCCTTCATCGTCCAACTTTCCCGTAGAAATTAAATTCAACCTCAGGTCCGGTACATGCCTCACATCTTTCAGCTTTAATTTGCATCCCAAGGCAGTAGTTATTAAAACATCACCAAAACCATGAATTTTACAGGTGCCACTATCACCCATTTTTACAAAACCATTTTCTATAGGATGATAAGAAGAGAAGAACTCCTTATGCGGAGTAACGTGGTAGGAAGCCCATGAGTCAATCACCCAAGAGAAATCTTGAAAGGTAAAGTTCAAGGAATTTTCATCACTTACAATTATCACATCTCCATCTGAAGCTGTGGCTGTAGTTTCTTCGAGCACATTCTCTTGTTTATTTTGCTCCTCTTTTCCTTTGTTAAAATCCCGTTTCCAATTCCAACAATCCTTTTTGATGTGGCCTTTTCTTTTATAGTAAAAACATTCAACTTCTTTTCTACTAACAGACTTACCTCTTGAGTGTCCTCTTCCTCGATTTGGTCCTCGACTTTGACTTCGTCCACGTCTTCCATATTTTTCAAAAACCAAAGCCTCACCTTCAACTTCTTGTCCAAGCTCTTTCCTCCTTGTTTTTTCGTTGAGTAGAGCTTCCTTCACCATATCCAAAGTAAAAACTCCATTTGGAGTAGAGTTAGAAATAGTAACAAACAAGGTTTCCCAACTATCAGGCAATGAACTAAACAACAAAAGAGCTTGAACCTCATCATCCAAATTTAATTTCAAGGTTGCACAATGATTAATTAACCCTTGAAAATCATTTAGATGCTCTGACATACTAGAGCCCTCCTTATAACGAAGACGAGTAATTTTCTTTAACAGTGAAGCTTTGTTTAAACCATGTTTCCTTTCATACATTGCTTCAAGTTTCTTCCACAAAACATCAGCTCTTATTTCTTTAGAAACATGATTAAAAACACTTTGATCAATCCAAGCACGAATTTGGCCTATCGTTTTTCTGTGCATCCTTTCCCACTTGGCATCAGACTTACCTTCGGGTTTTGCAGCGTCTCCAAGTACTGGATCCCACAGGTCTCGTATGATCAAATTGTCCTCCATTCGAGGCTTCCAAATAGCATAGTTGCTATGATTCAACTTGATCATGGTGCCGGTTGATTCCTCAATTGCTCCTTGAATTATAAAAATGACAGAACCTCGCTCTGATACCACTTTGTTCGGAGAAATGGACTCTAAAACAGAAAGGAGCTTTTAAAACGTGACACTTTATATTTGAGTGTGTATAGTACAAAAGAAAGAAACAAACAACAAAAGGGAGGGAGGAACTTGAACTCTCCAAAACAACCTCACAAGGAACACTCCTTTTACACACTCACACACTCAATTCATGCACTTGAACTAATACTAAAGCTTGCTAAAACCTCCTCTATTTATAGTTGAAAGCCCTGCACTCGATTGGCCACATTTAGAGGTACCTACCCCTGCACCCGATTGGCCATGTTTGGAGGCACCTACCCCCGCACCTGTTTGGCCACATTTGGAGGCACCTACCCCCTCACCTCATTGGTCATAACCTTTGGCTTGTTCTTGTTAGTCAAAATGGATGACTTTTAGTGTATAAATAGCCACAAACCTTAACATCAACTTACTTTTCCACCTGTGCATTTGGAGTTCATTAATTTACTTATGTGGCCTTATGCGGAGAGCCCATCTTTAAGCTATTCTTGTGAATGTTTCCCTACATGCGAAAGGGGGTTCTCTCGTTTAGCTTTAATAGAAATATAATGCTCTACAGTTGCCTAGAAACGCTCTTTCCTTTTTCCACTCGCGCTGAAGCAAGAGACAGCCGATTTGCTGAGTTGGAACGACGTGCACAATTCAATTGGCCTATAATTTACAATCTGACCTTGGATGAACTGAATGCTAGGTACCGTGGAGTTGTGTTTTTATGGTGCAAATGGGATTTCCAATTATTAGGGTTTAGCAGTCCTCCAACCAACCAAACAAGAACCCAATCCCTCGGGAAATCCTCAAGTCAGACTTGCTGGAAAGAGACGATAAACAATTATAGTTATTTATACACATGATATGTGTGTCTGTATGTTTGCATATATTTTAATTGTAACAGTTGTAATTTAATACTAAAAAAGAAACAAGTAATACGTACACAATAATTACAATAAGAAGTTTGAAAATTTATAAAGAGAAATCTACAAATGAAGAACGAGGTTACAACTAAAAAACACAGGTAATCACAAAAAACAGAGGTTATTTCGGATCACAAATTATAATTTATTTTACATTACAAAACTAAAAAAGAACTCCAATATTAGTAATAGGGACCAAAAGAACTAAAAATTTATAACCGGCAAATTCTCTTCACATAAAAAAGAAGAAGAAAGAAATAAAGAAAATTCGTTTATCGGTTATAAGCTATATCTATACTGTACTGAATTAGCAAGTCTTTTTGATTGCATAATTTAAAATTACATTATTATTTTTATTTGATATTATTTCATTTTTTAAAAATCATTTTCTTTCTATATCTTCTTTTAACTTACTATTTTAATTTATATTTTCTCTCAAATTTTCTATCTTTTCAAAATTAGCTAATCTTTCTTTATTCTTTTTTAAAATATTTCCTATGGTACTAACTTTTCAAATAAGATTATAATTTATAAAAAAATTTACATGAACATGTAACTTTCATTAGTATTAATTAATCGGGCGAGGGAACTGTACTTGCAGTTCTTCGGTAAATAAAGGTACTTGGTTTTGTCCCAACTTTAGTATTTCTTCATGTGATGACTTCAATTTACGACTACATCTTTATCACACAAACTGTGTGCTCGCTTGCTTCTCTTGCCAGAGAGGGAGACAATGGGGGAATGGAAAAACAAAGGCTATGTTTGGAACAACTATTTCGAACTTCACATAATTTATAAAATTTTACACTATAAAATATATTATTCAATAAAATTTTATTTTTAAATTTAAATTTAAATTTTCTCTTATAGATATATATATATATATATAGTTAAATAATTGTTATCTAAACATTATATATATTCACAATTAAATTACTATATATATATATATATATATGCATACACTCTTATGTTTAAATATATTTATACTTTAAAAACTAATCATTATATATCACATTATTCAATTATTACTCTATATTTTATACAATAAAAATATTAATTCAAATAAATCTACTAATTATCCTATCAAAATTCTTTTCAAACATAATACTTTTCTTTAACACAAGTCTCGCCAAACACTCCTCAACCCCGTACAAAGCCAAAGAGAGAGGTTGAGGGCCTGAGACGCGCGGGGTGGTGGGGTGCAGTTGATCTCAGTTTTGCTGTTTCACTTGGTATTGTCTCTTCTTTGTACTGATAGCTAGCAATGAATAGTGTAAAGCTTGTTGGAGGTCCTTTTGGAGTTGAGTGACTGCCCAGTATGTGCTTCGTCATATGTATGGGTTTCTCCAACGGGACCCGAGAACCCTCTTGATACATAATTTTCTTGTCCATTACTCTCTCTCTCTCTCTCTCTCTCTCTCTGTAATTCAATGGCAAGAAGTCTAGAGCCCCTCATAGTTGGGAGAGTGATAGAGGATGTCCTCGACTCCTTCATTCCAACTATCAAAATGAGTGCTGTTTATGGCAACAAACAGGTCTGCAATGGCTGTGAGCTGTATCCTTCTGCTGTGGCTACCACTCCAAGAGTCGAGATTCAAGGAGGTGACTTGAGAACTTTTTACACTTTGGTACGTAAATCTTCACCTTCACCACTATACGACAATATCTGTATACACATATATTCTTTTTAGCTAGTTTCATTCATGCACTTCACATATATGTGTGTGTAGATAAAATTTATTTAGTGGTTTCATCATCATTTGTGCTACTTCTCCATGTGTAGTTAATTTTCCTTAGTAATACTGCAGGTTATGACTGACCCTGATGTCCCAGGCCCCAGTGATCCATATCTTAAGGAACACCTTCACTGGTATGTTTATGTTTGTTTTTAAGCGTTCTTATTTTAAAATTTGTTTAAAAATAAAAGAAAAAAAATAAAATTTTAAAAGTAGAATGATTCAATGTGTTTATTTTGCTGTCAAAATTGCAAAACAAACATATTTACGTGTGTATTTTTAAGTGTTTTTTTTTTCAAAAATTATAAAAAAATAAGAGAAATGGAGAGATAAAATTTAAAAAGAGATGGTTGAAAAGCGCTTTTCTAAAGGAAGATGTAACCAAACTTGAAATTGAAAAATGTTTTGAGGATATTAGAACTATGCAATGAAAATTATTTATGTTCTTGACCTTAATTGTTGAGTATGTGGAAGAAGAGATTTAATAAAGAGCTAATCATTTTAATTAGTTATCGAAATAATTTATATCTGTACATGATAGATCACAATTTTTTGAATATATCATGTGTATATAATAATCTAAAATGCTTTCTATATATTTGGATTATACTGGAGTTTAAATTTTGTTATTCTCAAATAATTCTGTTATCTCGACTTTTAAAACATCTATAATTTCTAAACAATTGCTGTTATTTAATTTTAAGTCAAATGGAATTATTTCATTGCAATTTTTCTTCACCTCTTCTGAAAATTCCATTAGTTTGTGCAAATTGCTTTTGTTTAGTGTGTCGAAATATATGTAGTTAATGTTTGAATTATACATTTATGATTGTTTCTTGATACTGACTCTATCTCAAGAAGTGAGTTAGGTTGATGTAAAATATATATTATATGTTAAGAAAAATCAACCATTACTATTAATGAAGTTACAAAGGTGCAAAAATTTTCACATAGGTGAACGGAAATTTAGTGGATATCAATTATTCGATGTTCAGAGTTTTCCTTAACCCCCACCCCTCGCACATACCCTAATAGTAATAAATAAATAAATAAAAATCAAAATCAAAATCAAAATCAAAATATTGCTGTAATTAACTACGCGAATAATTATTTTAAGAAACCAAGACTAATTGACTATGTAATACATTTATCCGTGCACACACACACATGACTGATAAAATAAGAAAAATATATTTTTAATGAGCCAAGCCAATTCCAACTCACAAACTCAACTTGAAAATTACGAAGTGGAGCCTTCTGATCAACCGAAGATTAAATTTTTAATTAAATTCAATTTCCAAGGATTAATAGAGATAAGTCTGACTTGAAGTGATCTTGTACGTGCGCATTATGTACTCAGTATTATCGAGAACAGTAGAACAGTGAAAACACTCAATATCAATATCAATACATAAACATTATGTTAATTAATTAATCTACCCCAAAGGCTATGTTTGTTTTCTAGTTAAAATAGAGAGGAAAAATTGAATGATTTGAAGTGGGTAAAAATTATATTTGATTTGTAAAATTTGAGTGGGTAAAATAATTATATATATATATATATTTAATATATAATAATAATTAAATGACGTGATATTATATAGGTTTATAAAGTAATAAAAAATAAATTTGAATAGTGAAATTATGAAGATAAGTATTGATTTGATTATGAATAGGTGTAATAATTAAAAAATTATTAATTAATTATAAAAGATGAGAGAAAAATTTTGAATATGAATAAAATTTATATAATAAGATGTTTGATTTGTAAGATTTTTAAGTGGTGATGAATAATTATTAATTTGGAAACAAATATAGCCAAGAAGCCCAAAATTCAAAGACAAGCTAGGAATCCTAAAATAATCCAGGGAAGAAATTTAAACATTTATAGACTGCTAATCATGTATTGATTTTCTTTTTGGCTATGTTTGTTTCAAATTATGATTTTCTAAATACACACTCTATTATTATATTTTTTTAAATTTTATGTCTTTTTCTATCTTATTTTTAAATAATTTTCGAAATAAAAATATTTAAAAACACACTAAAATTTGAAATCAAACAAAGCCTAACGGGTGTTTTGATTTGGCAGACTTAAATAATTTAGCAGTCTTGTCATTTCTGTTAGTTAATTGTTACTCAGTCTTAATTAATTTTAAGAAAAGCTAAAATGTGAAACAAGTGACCAAGAAATGATCAAGAGTTGTAAGAGGGAAGGCATCTCTCTACCACAACTCTAGCTTGTAGCAATAAAATCATATTAGTGATGAGTATTTGACAACAAATGGATATCATATAGATTCTATTTGAAGCAAACTCCACTTGGTCAACATTTCTTTTTGGGATAAGTTCCACTCGGGATTAGAGCTCAACCCAAGAAAAAATCAGAATACAGGGTATGTTTGTTTTGCAATTTTAGCCAAAAACACACACACACACACACACTCGTACATTTTTTAAATTTTTCTTTCTTTTTCTCTTATTTTATACAATTTTTAAAATAAAATATTTAAAACCATACGTCAAAATTCAAAAAAAACTATTTCCTTCTCTTTTATTCTTGAACAATTTTTAAAATAAAATATCTAAAACCGTACACCAAAAATAAAAAATAAACATAGTCTAAAAATTCTTGACCCCAAAATGAAATCCGTACATCAGAAACCCAAAACCAATCAACAGTCATCCTCTCTTTTCCTTAGATAATTAAAGCGAAAAAACCTTCAATATACATAATTAAAACCTACCCTTAAATATTGGTTTTGTAGCTAACAACATTTTCTTTGACAAACCCTATCTTGCAGGGTGGTGACAGACATTCCAGGCACAACAGACGCCACCTTTGGTAAGATCAGATCGGAAACACACATTTAATTCACATAAACACAGAGTGGGACAAAATAGTGTGTGTGTGTGGCGATTATCCCCTGCACTATGAGGGCCCTGTTACTAATTTCTTGGCTTTCAACAGGAAGAGAGGTGGTGAGCTATGAGATCCCCAGACCTTACATCGGAATCCATAGATTCGTGTTCGTTCTCTTCAAGCAGAGAGGTAGACAAACAGTAAATAAGCTGCCTGCTTCCAGAGACCACTTCAACACTCGGCGTTTCGCTGCGGAAAACGAGCTGGGCCTCCCCGTCGCCGCCGTCTTCTTCAACGCGCAGCGGGAAACCGCCGCCAGGAGGCGTTAGCACAGAAAAAACTAAAAATCCCTGCCGCCGCTAGTTATTCCAGTGCTTAATTAATGAAAGCTGGAATTATTATTCCGTGTAGTGATTTAGTTAGAAGAAAGGAAATTGGAGCAAACATTTCTATGATTTCATCTGAACTTGTGTCAGAGGGTTTCTGCTGGGAGATCTAGTGGATCTTTGATGCTTAGAGTCGTATTCCAGTGCTGTACCCTTCGGCCCATGGGAAGCAATTAGGTCATTGTAACGTCACAGGAGGTATGATTAAAGCAGAAAAGGGTCAGGAACTCTGATTGGTTGGTTTTCCGGAAACATATCTTTTATTGGGGCGCCCGCCTGCATTATTTTTGGTTTCGGCCAATGCACGCGTCCGAATGGCATCGGATCGCCATTCACTGCAGAGAAACCCCAGCCAGGCCTCCTTTCTCGATCAATTCCGTAAACATGGGTTTGTTTAATTTTTCATTTTGTCTTCTACTTTTTATGGATAGACACACACACACATAGAGGTTGGCCATTTTATTGCTTCCCAAATTAGTAAATTACTGTTCCTAATAAACAATTTAACTTGCAAAAGAGACACAAATGTAATTCCACATCCAAAATATTATTGGTTCACTTTATGTACATGCATATTTAAAAAAATTGTATGACTTTATTAATTTTTAATAAAAAAAATATTATATATTTAGTAGTTTAATAATAAAATAAAATTGTTTAATTAAATATTTTTAAAAAGAAACAAAAGAAAAAAAAAATCAGAGGTGTTAGAAGATGAGGAAAGAAGAAACTAATTAAATGTCAATTATCGAATAGAGTAAGAGTTTAAAGTAATAGTAATGGAAAAGAAAAATAAAAAATATAAGAATTTTAATTCATTTGTATTAAAACCAAAAATAGTTATTAAAAAGTGTAAAAAGATTCATTAAGAAGGATGTTTTATAGAATTTATTAATGTAACCAAAGTTAATTAATATAGAAGATAAAAGCATAATGTGTAATACAAATAGAGAGTATAAATAATTAGTAATAAAGGAGAGTTTAAATAAATTATTATTAATAGACCAAATAGAGTTTTAACGATAATATAATAGTATAAATTAATTAGCTCCAGCATCGTATCTTTTCTCTGCAATTGTTTTCCTTTTATTAATTGAAAACCTATCTCAGGCAAAGTGATTGGCAATAAATGTGTCGCTTGAGGACGTAGAATAGCTCTCCCTAAAGTGTTGGAGGGATTAAATTTACTATTTCCGGATTTATCATCGTGTTCAGCATGTTTAATTATTTAATTGATGTCACACTCTAAATTTTGAAACTTGACATGACAGTGCCATGAGACTAACAACTTTACAAATAACAAAGTCAAATACCAAAGTCAAATATAACAGAATGCAAATCTAAATATTCCATTTGCTATAAAAATTCATGTCTGTATAATGTGCAGCGTTCGTTAATTAAAGTAACTCCTATTCTATTACATTCACTTCTCTTTCCTGAATAAATGGAAAGCTAAATAACTAGGTAACTTGTGTTCCTTGGACTCCATCATCCCCAAGTTTACTTGTCCTTGTCAGGAATCTCAGCAATTTACATTCAAAAATATGAGTGATTAATTGTTTAATAACCAGTTTACTGTCTTTTATTTGAGGCAAAAACATAATAAAAATCATTGATAAATCTTGCACGCTTACTTGAAAACACAATTAGAAATAAGCAAAGGAATTAAAACATTTACAAGATCACGTATACATATCACTTGTACTGTTCATTGCGTGCTAAGAGAGTCAGATAGTCATACTCATTGATTAGATTTTAGCTTATAATTCAGCTAAAAGGGGTCATGTGCAACTTAATAGTTGTTTTAATTTTTAAACTCAATTAAGAGGTAATTTATTCAATCTACGATCCCAGTTGAGTGAGTCATGTGGTTTCAATTTTTTATCTCGATTGAGAGGATCATATATTTTACTTATTACTCAGTGATTAGGTGGAATTAGATTGTTATATTATTGTTTGGTCTCCAAGAATATCATATCACATATTCAATATTTCAAAGTTAACATAACCAAAGCAATTCAAAATATAGATAGTTGGCACTTGTTCACGTCAAAATATTTTCAAAAATAATTATTTGAAATAAATGATAAATATTTGCAGAAAATATTTAAGAATAAAATTTTATAAAATAATTTAAAGCATAATTTTAGTAAATATCCAAATTTTTCAAAAAATATTTCGTGTAAAAACGGTTATAAAAATTATATAGTAAATCACTTATTCAATGTTAATCCTAAGATTCTCCTTAATTGGTTAATGTCACTTAGTTCTCTATTCAATCAAAATGTTTTTTCATTTAATTCCAATTTATGCCAGAAGTTCAATCCCTACATGTCCTTTGATGGCGTTTACTTAGTCAGTGTTGACTTTATCTCAAGTTTCAATTTACTTGTTAGACATGCTTGTATATCCAGAACATACTTAAGACATCCTTTATCTCCTATAAGGCTTTTAATATTCATATTTATATGTATTTTAGCTTTTGAATTGGCAAAATTGAGTAGAAAATACGTGAAGATAAATTTGTCCATTTTTCAAGTCCTGCACCGACAAAAACATGGCTTGCGATTGCAAAAATTGTTCCTACGACCACGCCATGCACCGTAGTGCATTCTGTACCGTCCTGTTGCCAAGCCTTGTGATAGCGCATTGGAGGCTTGCAACCGCAGGAGGCTTTTGCGACCACGCCAGGAATCAAAGAGCATTCTACTTTTGTTTGCATTCCAACTCTGCAATCGAAAATGGTGTTGCCACGACTGCAAGCTCAACCCTCACGACTATGAAATCTCTAGGAGTGCACACTGCAGTTGCACACAGTCACAGTCCGCTTTCATGGAGATGCTCCCTGCATCCACAAGAGCAATCCTCGTAGCTGTGAAGGCACTGTTTGGTGCAGTTTACACAATTTTAATCACTATTTTCTCTAATTATTCATATTCTGTAACTTTTAAGAGCCCTTTAATGAATCTTAAGCTTCAAAATTCTACTTCTATAATTTACTCAAGAGTTTCCAAGAAATCACAATAATTTACATAAGTTGCTTATACCACACCTTTCAACATAATTTCTATGTGTAACGCATGCTAATACTAGATTATTGATATATCAACTAATTAAACTACATATAGCCTTATTAAATTTCATGTTCATGCGCCTATAACATTTGAGAATTAGTTTCCTAGATGCATGCATGAAAAACGTAAAATCAGACTAGGAATTTACCTTAAATCTAACGTGATTCTTGATGATAACTTGTTTCTCTCTCTTCTTTCTCTCTCTCTGGATGTCTACAGCTCAATTTTTTAGTGTGGAATGTGATTTATTCCTTCCCTAGGTCCTATTTATTCTAGAAAAATCAAAAGTTTAAGTTATACTGAATTTCTCAATTGTTAGTAGTTCGATAATTCAAACTACTTATTCCAGTCAATCAGGTCTCACTTTTCATTATTTTTGGACTTAATAGATAATGAAAAATGTCTTTTAATTTATCTAATGAGTTGGGAGGATTTAAACTATAGTGGCATACATGTATCTCCTTCCATACACAATTATCCCTATACCACTAATTTTACACGAAAATTCTAAATAAATAAATAACTAAATTATTTCTCCATTAATAATAATAATATTGATAATTATTCTAATGCCCAAAATTTTTGGGTATTACAATTGAGGCTTTGAAGTTTACTTCAATTTGACTTCAACGGACTTGGCAGTTAGAGAGCCTTCAAGCTGAGGACAATTATCAAATTAATAAGCTTCATATAATTATTTAAAACAGAAAAATCATCGGCACGTTGTTCATAAAGGGTGCTGAACTACAAGGGGCTGGTGGGAGGAGGAAATCAAGTTAGGTGACATTCTTGTATCTTCAACAACCTTAATTGCTTGTGGGAAGATTTCATCATTTTCACTGGACCAATTCCAAGTTTTGGTTAAATTAATCTGTCCCAATGTTGGTAGGTTGTTGGCCTTAAGGAGATCATTCTTCTACAAAACTCGTGATGCATCTAACCAAATACAGCACTTATATTGTCGGATAATCGCTCAAAATCTTTGTTCTCTGTCCAAACTCGATTAAAAAAAAAAGAAAAAAGAAATGGATTCAATTCTTATGGATTCATTGAGAATGACTTGAACATGGTTTATGGCTTATTAAAAGTAGAAGATGCTGTGGTGGAATATTTACAGGCCAAAAAAAGATTGTTGTCCATTTGATAATGATCGAGCTTTGTCGCTTCTTTGTCCCAAACCAAGGAATCCCTTAGATATAATGCAAAATAAATCTTGTTCCACTGTTGATCTGAGATTTCTTAATAACAAAATATTAATCAATATATATTACTAAAACTTGCACACTCTATGTTTGTGCAAATTTTATTTATAAATTATAAAGTTAATTTATTAAAAACAATTAAAATAAAATATTTAAAATTGAAAGTATAAAAATAAGAAAACAAGAAAAATTCATTTTTTTAAAAGAAAAAAAATCAGAGAGAGTATAAATAAAAATAACAAGTTAAAATAAAAGCGATAAATAAAAAGATAGAAAAATGAAACGAGCTCAAAATAAAAATAGCTAAGTAATGGTATTTTGTGCATTAAAAAAGTCTTATTAACTTAATGATAATTCAGAGTAGTGTGGAATTGGTCTGAGTTTGGCAATGTATGTTCTGATTATATATGGAAGATTAAATTGCAATTTTAATCGGATTCACAACTTGAGGCAGATTCACAAAACCATATATGCTAATAATCGTAACTTCTGATAGAAGGTTGATGGAAAACCCCTAGACCCCATGCAATGCATGTAATCAGATTATCTGTCAAATGATGGTGTTCGGGAATGATCAATCAATGTTTTATGGTAATTTGTAGGCATTACGATCAATCAATGTTTTAAGGTAATCTGTAAGCATTCTATTAATTATTTCTTAGAATATTTGTTTCGCTTAATTTGTGACGTTATTCTTGTGAGTGAATATTGCTAGTCAGTCTGAATTATTTATGAATTCAAGTTATTTTCAAATCTGTCTGGTACCAAAAGTGAATTTGATGAAAGTGGCCCTAATTACTTAAACCTGTGGTTGGGGTTCTTAATTAACTAGCAAAGTCACAAAGCCGAAGCAGTCATAAGATCTATAAGCCATCTTATAACAGACAGTGTCATAAAGTATCAACACTAATTAATTCATTCATATTGTAGCTAGATCAAACTTTGGATTGGGATCCAATCCATTACAATTATAACTATTGAGTTCAATTATTTTATTCTTTTTTTTTTTTTTACTTTCGTTTGTTAAATAGGATCTCCCAAGATGTTGGTGTAGCCTTGTGCCATGCACACTTTTGTGAGTTATCTTTTTAAGGAAATAAAGGATAAAAATTTGCCTCTTTAACATTATATTCAATACGTGTTTCTCTTTTTTAACTATTGGTCAAATATTTATTTATTTTTATTCATTTGTTTTGATAAACTTTTCTTCTACTGTTTCCGTTCTATTGTGCAATAGGTAAGATTTTTTTTCTTTGATTTTTTTTTCTTCTCTTCTTACTAAGGTTTCTTTTGTTCAATTTAGGAAAGTCTCTTTATAGTTTTACCTTTTTAAAATTAAATATCGACTAATATGTTGCTTGTCTTTTTGACAAAACTAAAGGTGGAAAATATTAGCGTTTGTTTTTCATTGTATAAAATATGTTTTTTTATTAAAATAATTAATAACTTAAGTATATTTATTTATTTATATATTTCAGTGTCATGTTCCAATAAAATGCATGCCACACCTTTTACCATGACTCCAAAACACTATAAAAGCAATAATAATAAACTTTTGCGCCATAATGCATTGCACGTTGTTAATAACTATGAATTGAGGTATATCATATTTATAAAATACAAAAAGTAACATTGTTTAAACCTTGTAGTACGTAAAAGTATTCTGAATCATTAAAGTATAATCTCTTTCATTTTATTTCTAAACAAATAAATAATAAACAAAAACTCTCATTCAAAGCGTGGGTGGATGGATTGTTTAAACTAACTTCTCAAATGATATTGTCAGGAGCTCAAAAGTCATCCATGAATTGGGTGGGTGTGCAGTCTCAAAAAATTAAAAAAAAACACCGTCATTACTGCAAATGAACAATCAGAATAGCTGGGCTTGGTCCAATAGAAATGTGAAGTTAAGCCCAAATTGCTCTGAGAGCATCAAAATTGCACGGTATCGGCCCAATAGTAGCTACAATAAACCGACAGAAATAAGCCGCACCAAATCTGTGGTTGCAATAAATATATTTTTCAGACATGCGGCACACATGCGGACATAAACAAAATCTAATTTAACTACTAAAGATCTTGTTTGTTTTTGTTAGAACAATTTAATAATAATCAGACCCCACAAGTGATTGTAAATGTCCGGCCCACCAAGTATTTAAGCACCCAAGGAATCCAAACGGAAATTGCTTTGGAAAATAAAGTAGTCAATGAATCCATTAACTGTCGATGCAAAGTTTCCAGATTACCCCATGCAGCACAAAAACGGTAAACAACCAAACAGCTATTACGACTATTCGAGGCCTCTGCAAGAGGCTGTTCAGATTCTAAAACTTTACTTGGTGGACTTGGAAGTGGCAGCTTTGTTCTTTGAGTTGGAGGAGGTGGAGTTTCCGGCCGCCGTGGATAGCCGCTGCTTGAGCTCATTAAGGAGGGCCTGGTTCTCTTGGTTCAAAACCTCCGCCTTCTTCCTCAGCTTCTCGTTCTCTCGCATTATGTAGCAGTTCTCCAAGTACAGCTTTGAGTTCGTCTCCTCCATTTTATCTGTCAATTGCTAATTGGCCTTCAATTGAAACCAAAGTAGCAAATTTAGTTAATAAATATAATCTCACAAAGAGAATTTACATATTTTAAGCTATCTTCTTTCTTTTTTTGTTTTTAATAACAGGATGCAATGATTGATTAATTAAATATATGTGAGAATTAGAATACCTAAGGAAATGATTAGGCTGCCAACGTCCATGTCTTTTTTCTTATGACAGGATCGCAATAATTGATACAACTTAACGTGCCCACGCACACACTAACACTAACACGTACATGTATATTTTGGTCATGGAGCAGAAATAAACTATATACAGAGAATTTTATGAACGAAAGGAACAGTTTGGATCATAAAACGAAAATGAAGAAAAACCAATAAATTGTAGAGTAGAGACCATAATGGAGACAATAGTTTCCTCGGAACAAAAGGTATACAAAAATGTACAGGATCAAGTGATGCCTAAGTCCTATAAACGACTATAGAAATCTTTGCACGTACCCTTTAGAACTTTCTATTTACAAAGATAAAAAATAATAATAACAAAAACGAGAGAGAGAGAGAGAGAGAGGGGTGGGCCTTTCAGCTTTCCTTAAAAATATTACCTTTTCACAGGGTGCTGAATTGAAAATGAGAATGCTTGAGATTATGCAGTTCGCAGATGCGAGTGGCTAAGCGGGCGAGCAAGTGAATATATATAGTGCAAAATGAGAGAGAGAGCGAGAGAGAGAGACAACGGGGCATCCATCCAAAACGTGGCCTACGTTCAAAAGCACGGCGTTGAAGTAATTAATGTTGGAAGAGAGAAAGATGCAGCCGCGGAAGGCGGCTGGTATGGGCAAAAGTTTAATGATAATATTCACCGTAATTCCTTTTGACAATGATTACAATGATGAGTTGTCTCCAGGGTATGGTGCCGTGCGAATGATGGCTCTTGTTCAGCCCAGAAAGATGATGAGGCGCGTTGGTTCGGAGGGCTCAATTATGTTTCGGTTTGGTCCGAACCTACCATCGTCAGCTCTGTTCCGTGTTGTTCGATTCGATTTGTGTGTTAATGAGAGGGAAATCTTGCTTGCGATCATTTCCAAAGTCTAGCCATCATTCTTTCCGTTTTCCACGTTAAATCATCATTGAGATGTGTGTCCATATGATGACGGATGGATTTCTTGCTCCCAAATCTTTCTCCCAAATCTTGCTCCCTTGTTTACGTTTAAACTAAAATTCACGTTAATACATGTTATATTATTAAGGGTTTGAACTCAATTTAATTATAATGATATATTTATCTTATTTTAGTTTTATAATACGTAATTATACATTTATCTTTAATTTATGTTCAATTATTATTTTTTATTCTTTATTTCTTTGTTTTCTTCTAATTCATCATTATTTGTGTTTTCGTTCTAATTTTCTCACTGCCAATATCTTTTAATCTTTTTTTATTTTCTTATTTTCAATATTTTTGTAATTTAAATTTTAAATAATATTATTCATATTGTTTAAAATATAATAATTTTATAATTTATAAATAATTTTATACACATAGATTATGCCCGTTTACTCAGTGTTTACTATTTTTTTCCTTAAACTTTTTTCTTTCCTACTGTAAAATAATTCATTTCTTGAGTATATGTTATTCATCATGAGGTAAGTAAAAATTTTCTTTCGGCATATTTACTAAGGGTAAGTTTGAAAATAATTGGGAAGGAACGCACGTTTGCTGAGTGCATTGACAATTTGACATGCTACAGAGTTGTAATTTTGAGCAATGTAATGTTATGCCTATGAATATGTCAAACTAATTTGAGGGCTCTTAGATATGCTTCAAATATTCATTTTTGGATTTTAAACAATGTTATATTATGGCTGTAAATATGTCAACTAGTTCTTGGGCTCTCTTAGATATGCTTCAAATATTCATTTGTGGATTTTAGGCTAAAATCATTTATGTTCTTTATTGTTTTTCTTCAACTTTTGGGCAAAATTTTAGCTTTATTTTTTTTGGTGCCACTGCCATCTTGTATAATTCTTAGTTAGGAGGTTATATAAGGATGTATTGGCTCGCTCGGGTTTTCTACATTCATAATTTTGTGGGAAACAGGTATTATGAGTTCTTGAGAATCAATTATACTGATTGTTTTCCCGATGCATATACACTACAAAAAAATAAAATAAAATAGATTAATTAGTAAAAGAAATGCTAAAGGACTAAAGGTTGTTTGTAACAATATATCAATTGTTTTGCTTGACGATTCTTGGAAATTTAATATTGTTAGAATTCAATATTTTACGTTGTCATTATTAACAATTAATATAGTAGACACAAGGTTTTTAAGTTGTCCTCGACAATTCATATGATCTTACTTGCGGAAATTTTAGTTTATCGACATATAATATCAATCATCATATTTCAACCTAGTTCTATTATCAATCTTAAATATACAAAGATCCCCCCTCAAAAATGCATATTTTGGTATTTAACATATACAATTAATTAAAACTAACAAAATTGGCACATTCTATGTGTAAGCAAATTATTCTATAAATTATAAAATTATTATATTTTAAGTGATAAAGACTATAAAAATTAAAAGTATAAGAGTATTTAAATACGAAAAAAAGATAATTGGAATTTGAAATAGATAGAAAATTTATGAGAGAAAATAAGTATAATAAGTTAAAAAGAAAATTACAAAATTAAGAAGAATCGTCTAATTCTACAATGTGCAACTAAAAAACTTACTTCTATAATAAGTATATATATAGTATAGAAATTTAGTGATGATATATTAATAATTATTTTTGAATGTGTTTGTCTTTTTAATTAAGGTAATAGTGTAAACTTGTTAATTGAGGATAATGTTGTAAATTCACAATTAACAACCAAATTAGCCCCAAATTTTAATAATACTAGTTATTTTATACACACGATGTGTATGAAAAATTAAATAAATTATTTTTAATATATTAAAAATTATTAATAATTTAATGTGAGATACTATGACATTAATTACAATTTTTTGTTGTTTATTTTTAATAATAATAGAATAAATTTATATCATGATATTTTATATTTAACTAGGATTTAAAAATCATAATAGTTTTGTCATGATATAATTTTTATATATAGTATATCCATTTATTTATGTGAATGTGTGAGAAAAGAAATTTTAAAAATGTATTAGGCATAAAAATCAATGTATTAAAAAATAAAATTTATTTTCTTAAATCATATATATTTAGTAATTACGATAAAAATAGAACATTTGAAAAAGACTTGAAATGAATAAAAATGATTACTAAGGGTACATTTGTAGATATATTATCATAGAGTCACACTTAATATATATAGTCATATAAATTAGTTATGAAGGTTATACATAAAAAAAATATTAAATGACTCAATAAGGTTATGAAGTTTATGGAAGAAAAAGCCTTATTAAACGGCAATTATTCTTCAAACAAATCAGTTCACCATTGCATTTAAGACACAAAATAAAAATAAAAAAATAAAATAGAAGTCCAAGTGGTGAGAAGCTGGGAAAGGTTGGGTTCTTGTCATTAGTACTTCTTATTTTAAATAACAATAATAATAACAACACGAAGATAGCTAGTTATGTTTCACATTCCAAGACTCGAAAAAGGAGCTGGAATTACACTTTAAATTCATTAAAATGACTTTCACCTGCTAATTATGAATATCTACTCTGTATGGTCACCAAAACTCAATCATCCTTTTGCAAGTTGCAACAAACACAGAGGGGGTAGACAGATGATGATCACTGCCCACACTTCAATTGTCAAATTGATTGGGCATTATTGTTGCATGTGAGGACTTGTAATATTTTGGGGTACAAGTACATGTGATGTTCTTAATGGCAAATTACCTTTTCCGTTCAATTCCCACTTATAGTCTTTGCTTTCTGAGGTAATTCTTAATCATTTCCCTCACGTAATTATATCACTCGCCGCCCTGCTTGGGTTAATGAATGGCTGTACTGATGTGCATTGAACCATACACATGACCTCACGTACAAACCAGGGTTTAATCTGAGTTACTGATTATATATTAGGAAGATGTACCGTGAACATCGTCGGGCTACGTTTTTTTCCTAATTAAGATGGAGCGGAAATTTTTACACATTTGAGTATAAATAAAAATTATATTTAACTTATAAAATTTTTGATGGATACAAAAATTATTAATATATATATATATATAGTTAATAATTAATAATAATTAAATATGTTGTGATAATAAATAAGTTTATAAGATGATAAAAAAATGAATATGAATAGAAATATTATGAGAATATGTATTAATTTGATTGTTAGTAAGAGTAATAATTGAAAAATTATTAATTAGTTATATAAAATAAGATAAAGAAAATTTTAAATTTAAATTTAAATAAAATTTGTATGATAACATATTTGATTTATAAGATTTTTAAGTAGTGATAAATAATATAAAATTTAGAAACAAACGTAGCCTTGACCTCTGAGCAAATTATAAATACCGTCTCCCTCTCTGAAGAATTTCCATTACCCTCGGTAGTTATTGAAAAACAGTACAATGACGTGCCCAAAATTCTAAATTGTCATAATTACCTTTAAATTATCCAGGGAACAAAAAAAGAAAAATTAAAAAATGACGTCGAGAGAAAATGACAAGATTGCCCTTGATGCTGGGATCCTTCATTTTTGCGTCCATTTCTCTAAAATAATCTCAGACATAATCATTTACACGCCATACTAGTAAAATCTGACTCGACGTTATCTTTCTAGGCCACGAGTTCTTGTAACAGTGCAAACTCAATGGACAAAGAAAAAGAGTGCACATTAGAGTTTCACAACTCACCGGAAAAACCCATTAAGATAAAAGAAAAATTACTAACGACGGATGGATAGAGAGTCGAATGAAATAGACTTTAGAAAATAAAGTTCATAAAAATTGGACAAGACAGTGAACGTTACCGACGGTGAACATCGTCAGCAATACTTAGAAATTGAATATTAGAGTTTTATAGTTCACAAAAAAAAATTATTAATGCAGGAGAGAGAGTTGGTTCAAATTGACATGTGAGAAATAAAGCCATGATAATCCGACAGGGGAGGGGCCATTTTCAGTTATGAACACCATTAACAATAGTCAGAAATTAAGAAATTAGGGTTTTAGAATTTATAAAAAATTGTTTAGACTGAAGAAAAATTATTAATGATAGATAAAGCGTTGGACAAATTTGAATTGGAAGAAATAATAATCTGACTAGACAGGGCTAGGACCACTTTAAGTGGTGAACATCCTAAACAAATTTGGTTAAATTTGGTCAAACTTATTGACCGTCGAATGGAGGGCATTCTATTTTTTCTCGAATTTTTTTTTTATTAGTAGACTACTATCATAATTTTTTCAAAAATTAAGAGAATAATAATAATTCTAAAAAAAAAAAGGGGAGAATATTTGTAAATTTACTAAAGGCGAAGGACAGTAACTATAAATATCCCTACATATTATTATTGTTGGGAACATAAAGAAAATGGGAGTTGGGGTCGATTTATGTTTAGGGTTTTAATCTGACGGTCAAGACTGCCCTGGCTGTGGATGGCTGCCACAAGAGCAGGAAATTGAAGCTGCATCCATCGTTTTTGGATTCTACTGAAATGATAAGAAGTAACGATAAGAAGTGAAGACTGAAGTGACATTACCTTTCTTTCTTTCATTTTTTTTTGACACAAAAAAACTTTAATTTCTTCTTTTCTTGATGCGTGCACAGAGTACAGCAGCCAGGGTATTGTTTATCAGTTGACTATTTAATTTTGTACAGGATTTAAAAGAGCTTTCGAGAAAGGATCTATTCTATATCTCTAGCATTGATGTAGCCTGCAAGCTGAGCCATCGCATGTTGAAGCTAAACGTACGCCGCGTAAAATTAATATAGGCTACTAATAAAAATGGCATTGTTTACACACGTATAAATTTATTTATAAATTATAAAAGTATTCTATTTAAATAATAAAAATTTATTAAAATAAAAAATAAAGAATGTTTAAAAATATATAAAGAATTTGAAAATAGAAAAAACTTATGAGAAAAACAAATAAAAATAATAAATTAAAAGGACAGAGATAAAAAGAAATAAATAGACAAAATAAAAATAATTAAGAATTGCTGCATAATTTACAATAATCAAGTAAAAAATTTTACTTTCGTAATATATAAATATAGATATATAGTATAAAAAAAGTAATAATATACTAATAATTATATTTATATGTTATTGGTTTTTTAGGAAGGATAATAGGATTAAATTACTAATTAAGTATAACACTGTCAATTCACATCGTGCAACTAAATTAACTTTAACCTTTTAATAATATAGTATTGATATGTAATAGGTGAGAAGCTTTTAATAATTGTAATTTGGTCTTTTAATACATTTTGAAACATCCTTATAACAATTAATTTGATCCACTTGGTTTACAATAAGAATTTGTAAGTTGCAACCAGTCCAACTCTTTTCACTTTCTCTTTCTTTTATTATTATATTCGTTATATGTATTTATATACGTGCCCCATTTTTTGCACTTATTTGTGCTGTGTGTGTGTTAATGTTTTTATATGTACGTGCAATGAGAACACCTCAATTACTAGTATGTATTAAGTACCTTAAAAATTCGTGCACGGGGAATCACCGATCCTTGAGTTGACATCATCTTTGTTCATTAAGACTCCGGTTTGGAAGGGGTTTTCCACTTTGATCTTCGCTTTGACTCTCTTTGATCAGCCCCTTTTATTCTTCATTTCTTGTGCTCAATGACGCTTCCAGCCTTACCGCGTATTCTTTCTCCATTTTCTTTGTTCATATTCACCAATGCGATGTTGTGTACTTACAACCGGACCCATGTTATTGAGAGTCAATTTCTGCCAACGAAGCTTCCTGAGGCCATTCACCAATGCGACTTGGTCCTAGAATGTCGTCCCCATCTGTCACACAATCCCATGGAACCGAGCAAGGGAATCCGAACTTCAACAAGTACACTCTATATAGCGCCATGGTTTGAGTACTTATTTGTTTCCATTTTGGCCACCGAATCAAACAGTTGACGGTTTTGTTGAGACAGGGCTTGGTGGTGGATTTAGGGAGTGTTGGTGATTATAACAAATCCAAGGGTTGACAGGTCCTTCACGGTAAACGAAAAGTGGTTCGAGGAAGACAAGATTTAATAAATGAGAAAGAATGGCATATGGTATGTCGTTTTGTAGATGTTGTGTATTGGCAAGATAGTGAGATTGAGTTGACAAACAAGAACGAGTGGTATATGGTAGATGGTTTTATATATAGATGCTGTCCATCAGATGCTAAGATTGTAAGATTTGAGTTAATGGACAAGAATGTATAACGTGGTAGGTGGTCTTACACATGCTGTGCACCGAGTGATAAAATCAGCCAAAATCAATTTACAAATGTCAACCAATTTTAGCTTCGTTCACACCAATTTATTGAAACATCCTATGTCATATGATTCGACAGCAAGGAGTATTGTTTTGAAGATGAGGTTACAGATGAATGCCCAATTTATTATTCAAGACTTGTACAGTTAGTGTGTAATGCATCAAATGCAAACCGAACAATAGTTTATCTTTTTCCATTTAACTAGCAAGTCGAATATGATTTCCAAAACCATGCCTGTCACTAGATTAGCAAGTGCTACATATAATAACCGCCTTTTTGAGGCCTGATTATGAGCACATTTGGTTAAATTTATTTTTAATAGTTTATAGAATTCTAAAACTTATAAGATATTTTCAGAATTTACAAACTAATAGATTTTATTTTAAAAATAAGTTAATAAAGTGTTTGAAGAAAAATAATAAGAGTATCTTATAAAATTTTATTTAAATTTATAATTTTAATTAATTATTTTTTTAACGCAATAATAATAAAAAAGTAAACTAAATATCATTAATAAAATATTATTTAAAAATAATTATATTATTTTTAATATACAAAATAATGTATAGTTTGTAAAATATTTGAAAATAATTTAAGAATAATTAATTTATTTTTAAAATTTTTATAAACTATTCTATTTAAAAAATTATTAAACACTTATAAAATCAGTATATAAATATGATTTTGGGACTATAAGACCTAGTCTACAAGCCTTACCAAGCCCTGTGTACGTTTTCATGTATAAATACTCGAAGGAGTGCACTATCCATTTGGGCCTATTAGGTGAGTAGGTTTGCTAAGCCCAATCGGGCATCCTCTATGGAATTCGTGGACACATAATGACAGTCAAATGGGTTTAAAAAAATGATACTCCCACGAATATTAAAAATTAAAAAGGAAAAATGATCATCCCCAAAAATTGGAGAGAAACCTATTCCCTACGCGAATTGTGCGAAGTGCGGCTTCCTTGTCATTTTCGTTGGGAAAGAAACATAAGATTACAAAAATATTAAATTTGGTAGTTTGAGCCCCATCAAAATTGGCACTATCTTTAAAAACTATTTAAGGGTAATTAAAATGTTTGTTATATCAAACAAGCTTTCATTTTTATCTGAAGAAAAGATGATACAGGAATTGACGATGGTGCAACCCACTAGTAGCAAAAACGTTGGAGAAAGAGGAGGAAGATGAAGGATTATAGAGTGACAAGAAGATATTGAGAGACATTAAAAGAAGAAATTAGAACCAATAATTTAGTCGTTGAATTCAAGAACCATTACTTAACGTAGAAAACAAATTATTTACTGAATTAGGCCATGGTCAACTCACTACAAGTTGAGAAAATCTGTCAACGTAAAATCGCCGAAAATCACTTGGAGTATGTTTGGTTCCTTATTAGGGTGGATGGGAAAAATTTTGGTGATTTGAATAGGAGAAAATTTAAGTTTGGTATTAAAGTTAAGTGAATAGAAAAAATATTTTTATTTATATGTAATAATAATTAGATGATGTGATTAAGGTTTTGGAGTATAAAAAAATGAATATAAGTAAGAAAATTATAAAGATGTATGTTAATTTGACTATGAATAGATATAATGATTGAAAAATAATTAGTTGGTTATAAAAAGATAAAATATGTAATATTTTGAATTTGAATTTAAATAAAATTTGTATAGTAAGATGTTTGGTTTGTAAATTTTTGAGTATGAATTAATAATAAAAAATAAAGAAACAAACAACGCCTTGATCTTCCAATATGAGGACAAAAATCTTTTAAAATACCCATATATTTTCCTACAATTTTTTCCTTATTTCTCATCAGAATAAAAATTCCTTTTTCATTTTAATATGACATTTGTGTGATTATGATAAGTCCTTCTGTATTTGGAAAATGAAAGGACATTTTTACTTTGTATATACTAGTAATTTTGACACACCCTACTCTACGTGTGTTCTCTTAAATTGTTATAGTATAAAAAAAAACATAATTGCTTATTTTTTTTTATCTATATTATAGATTAGTTTATGTAAATATTAATTTTATATTTATGTAAAAAAGATTATAATTAAAAATGAACAAAAAGAAAAAATTAAAATAATAATAAAAATACAGTTTTGTCATTAATAAATTGGAGATGATACATTTGCAAACTTTCTTAGATAGTCATATCAGTGCTAAACTTAAAATAATATAGATATATGTATATATAAAATATATATTAAGTTGAATAGGGCATATACGGGAATTTATTTGGTACAATTAAAATAGTCCCAAACATTTAATAATATAAGATATATATATATATATATATAGAGAGAGAGAGAGAGAGAGAGAGAGAGAGAGAGTTTCAGGATTTAGAGAGTTAATATATGTGCTGTCGTATAAATTCTGGTTATTGAATGAAAAATCGAAGATCTTAATTTGTGTAAGGGTTTTCATTAAAAAATGTTGGAAGTTTTTATAGAAGTATCTGTTTTGTAGTTTGGGTCCTTACGGTGCTTTGTTTCTTTTATTGGGTTTCACTCATGTGAAGAAAAACTCGAAAAAACAAATTCACTGGAAATCAGGTTGAAGCAAACAATAAATGTTGAACAAAATTTTGCCCATTGAAATCCGTATTTTCATGATCCAAGGCACTAATTTCAACATTATAATACACAGCTGAAGAATTATTACAGAAAAGATGGGCAAACAAGTATCCCTGGCTACAATTACATTCGCAAAATTTATGTATCTTTCATCTTAATTTGAATTAAAATTTTACATTTCGGAATTTGATTAGATGCCAACTCCCAAAGCCGATAAGCACCTTATGTGAATTAGGAGGCTCATAATCACAATTAGCATTCCACTAGGCATATGAGAATAGCAAGCACTGTCCTTTTGCATTTATTTAAAGGGTGTTTGGTTGAAAATTTATAAATTGCTCAAAAGTATTTGATAAAATTTTTAATGATATAACTTATAAGTTTCAAAAATAACATATTTGAAACTTAAAAAGTTTTTCAAAATAAACTCTTTAAACACATATATAAATTATTTCATTTTGCATATTAAAGATTAGATGTTCGTAATTATAAATTTTATAAAATATTATATGATGATTATATTATTTTTATTGAAACACTTTATTAACTTATTTTTAAAATAAAATATATAAATTCATAAATTTTAAAAACGTATTATTAACTACATGATCCTGTACACTTTTAAAAATAAATTTATCCGAATACTCTCTTAGTGAATATAATTCAAGCATTTGACTGGGGAGCATTCATTTTTTTCACACGCGAACCATTGAAGGGAGAACGGAAAGCCCGCCACGGGCAGACTGCAGATTGACTCGGAAGTTTTTGGGACTATGTCCATCAGAAGCCTAACTGATGTGTATATCAGCTGTAGAAATTTCCCTTTTTCGGCCTCTCTCCTGTTGTGCTTTTCTGATCACATTTATCTTTCTTGGCTGTCCAAATCTTAGGTCTTTTCTGTGTTAGTCCTGTAAGGAAATTGACAGAGGAACGCCCAGTCTGCCGACGCCGGAGTCCCACCAATACCAGTTAAATATATCAAAAACAACTTTGCATTTGCTGTGGACTCCAGGATCCATTTTGAATATCTTATTTATCACAGAAAACAACACATTCAGCAACCCTGTTTTTTGTCGGTTTAGTAGACCCTACTTTAAATAGCAGCGGCAATTTAGAGATGGTAACATATGTGTCGTGTTTTTTCTAAACAACTTTCTTCCTCTCTCATTTTTCCTTTCTAACTTTTTCTCATGTCTTCTCTCTCTCTCACCTTTTTTTTTTCATTTTTTTTCCATTTTCTTTATGTTTTCTGTTTTTTATTTGTAATATATTTATATTTATTCAAATTATTTTTTAAGTTTATTTGTTTTGTTTTTATATTTTTTTTAATCCATTTCTTAATTTTTTCTTTTCTAAAGTTTAGGTTATCTTTTAATTTTTTTGTCCATTTTTATATGAAAATCCTCTAGTAATAACTAGCTATAATCGCACAGTCATTGCATGTGCATCTTAATTAGAGATATTTTTGTCAAAAATAAAATTTCTTTTTTATTGTGTAAATAACTCGAAATATATTACATATACGTTTTCTTCTATAATTTATTATTTAGTAAAACTTATTTATACCACATGTGTATAATAATTTTACTAATCACAATAAAGTTAAATTAATCATATTAAAAAATTTTAATATTAAAAGTGAAATATTAAATTTAAAATTATGATAATAAAATCTAAAATCTATTAAATCTTTAAATTTTTTAATAATAAAACTACTCTATCAAAAATAAAAACAAATTTTTAAACAAGGACATTATAGTAAATTAACTTTGAAAACAAAAGTAGTTACTATCCACCCTTTTGATATTCTATAAGGTATAGATTAAAATTATGATAATAAAAACTTAAATCTATTAAATTTTTAAAATTAATAATAATAATAAGTTATCAAAAATAAAAATTAGAGAAAGAAAAGTCAAGGAGATAAAAAAATAATAAGTGAAAGATAAAAAAATAGAAAATATTAAAAATTGAAAATAAAAATAATTTTAAAAGAAATGGTCATTATAATAAATTAATTTTGAGGATAAAGGTAGTTACTATCCATCTTTTTGATATTCTATATGGGATAGAATAAAATGATATTAAAAACTTAAATCCAACAAACTTTTAAAAATTTTAATTATAAAATTAAGTTATCCAAAATAAAAATGAGAGAAAGAAAGGTCAAAGAGATGACAAAAAAATAAGAAAAAAGGAGAAAAAAAGAAAATATTAAAAATTGAAAAGAAAAGGTCATTATAGTAAATTAACTTTGAGGTGAGGACTAGTCAGCCTTCCCACAGTTTATATACTATAGATACATATGTACACTGATATTTTCATATTTCATTTAGCAAGTATTATTTTTAAGCTTTATTTATTTTAATGATTTTTAGTTAACAAAATTTTAAAAATAATAAATTAAAAATTAATAGATAACCTAAAAATTAGAGGAAAATACATAAATAGAAAACAAAAAATAAAAAACGACACGAGATAAAATATATGTATATATATTTATATATATATATAAAGAGAGAGAGAGGGCGAGAGAGAGGGAGAGTAAAATAGAAAAAGAAAAACTACATGTCTCCAATTAATTGAATAAGTACAAAAAAAATCATCTATAAGAAACACAAAATGAAAAGAAAATAAAACGAATAAAAAGAGAAAGGGGAGAGAAGGGAAAGAAAATAACTAGTAAGAGCAAAAAGAAAATGAAAGAGCAAAGTATGAGAAAAAACATAAAAGGAAGTACAAATAAGAGTGACAAATGTGACTCTTCCTTGCTGCAACCAAACTTGTGCCTTTCTCTTCATGCAAATTGTGGTGGGGGAAAGTCGACAGTGAAATTTAGGAGTTGTATAAAGTAGAAGAATGGAAGAAATAAAAAGAGATATTTTGTTGAGTGATAAGTTCAAAAATATAAATTTTAATGTAAGAAAATTAATGCAAATTGGCATCTAAATATAGCCTTTTGTCTATGATGTGAAATATATCCACACTAGTAAAATTTGCCCACTTTATGAGTATGCAAATTTAATTATAAATTATAAAATAAATGTATTTTAATTAATAAAAATAAATTGATTAAACAATAAAAAGTATAAACAATGTATAAAATAACAAAATATCAAAAGAATTTGGAGGAAAAGAGAAAATTTGAAAGAAAAAAATAAAAAAGTCAGAAGGAAAAATAAGAAATAAGAAAATTTAATAATTTTACATTGTGCAAAATTATTTAAAATAAAAATAATAAAAGATCAAAAGAATTTAAGAAATAAGAAAATTTGAGAAAATATAGAAATATAATTAATTATAGGTTGGATGAAAACAGAAGAAAATGAAAGAAAAAAAATAAGAGATATAAGGGTAATTATATAAATTTAATTTGTAAAACTATACGTTCTTATTGAAATAATAATATAGTATAGATAATATAGATATTGATATGGGATGTTGAAAATTGCTGTCATTTTTGATTGGTTTCCTCAATTTGGATTAGAATGTTCCACCCGGGAGATAGGGTTTTTGTTAAAAATGATATTTGGTGTAAGTTTTGTTCAGATAAATAATATACTTACTTATAATGTTTTATAATGTTTTGATACGATGAAAATTTTAATTTATATTGAATATATGTATTAAATTTATAATAATAATTGAATGATGTGATAGTATATACAAAAATGATTAATTTTATGATATAAATAAATATAAATATGACTAAATTTATGATGCAAATACGTATTGTTTTGATCGTGAATGCGCGTGACAAATTGAAAAACTATTATTTAATTATACATATAACAAAAAAAAATTAAATTTAAATTTAGTTAAAACTTTTTTTGAGTAATATATTTAATAGTATAAAATTTAATAGGATATGTAAAGATTGAAAAGTGAGTTACTAACGTAGCTGCTTTCTTACCCGTGTAAGTGACAAATTAGTTCAGTTAAATAGCAGTAAATCATATTTCTTTTGGCCCCTTGGCCACATAGCACACTCGCCAGCCATACTTCAGGCAGCATAGTTTTGTTATACTTTTCAATCTCTTATATTTTATAATTAATTAATTATCTTTTAATTTTTATATTTATTCATAATCATATCAATACTTACATATACACACACTTACATTTACATTCATATATATATATATATATATACTATCAAATTATCCAATAATTATTACTTATTAGACATATATAAAAATACGAAAATTTCAACTAATATGAATTTTTCCTTCTTCTTTTGTCTTACTATCCAGCATAATTTTTCTATTTGCCTAAATCTTCTTCACTGTCCTACCCACCCAAATAAGCAAGTCAAGCAAAGCCATCGGATTCCATATATAGCTACTTGATCAATGTTTAAGGTTCAAATTTTGTTATTACTGGAAAAAAAAATTATGAAATCCCTCCAACCACCCATATTCTATTCCCCTTGCTCATCATGGAAGGATAAACTTTCATCCTGTGCGTTGGATTATTATTATTCACACTTTTCCTAATTTCTTTTTATTTCATTCATATATTCTAATTTTCAATTTTATTTATATTCTATTATTTTTTTTAATTAATGTAAAAATATATATTAAAAATAGTACTAATTTATATATATATATAATTACGCACGCATATCGAACTTGCCTTTATTATATATAATTAATTTTTTTTCTTCATCATATTTATTAACAATTAAATTAATATATATATATATATATATAAACGCATGCATTCATATAGATATATATATATATATATATTTTTAAAATAAAGAAATTATTATTTCTATATATTAAGATTTTATTTAATTATTATTATATATTTTATACGTATATTTAAAAATTTTCATCGATCAAAATCTTGTAATCAAACAATCTGACACAACCTTCACCCAACATTATCCCTCAAGAAAACCATCCTCCCAAACAAAGCCAACTGTTCCCATGTCGGCATTTCATAAAATTTACAGCTGGCCGAACAACGTACTGGAATTCGCGCATGCAATTAGCTGCCAATATTGGGAAAATTTTTCTGACCAAACAATCAATCTGTTGTGGGGTAGGGGCTTAGATTTTTATCATGTAGCTTGCCAACTTTTGCCAAAGATTAACAGGTACATTATTTTTTAAATTTTCCCTCTGTCTCTCTCTTGTTAACTCTGTGAATACCCATTCAGGTGTATCAAATAAATTTTATATGAAAATTTATACTGGTTTTGAACTCTGAATTAGACTTCTGTACCTCTGCATGTGGGTTTTATCAAATCAACCTAAATTAGTGTAGCAGTGCTATTTTTCTGAATTAGTTATGAAAAAATATTAGACGCTGCTGTGACATGAGATCCGATGATTGTATCGATAAATAAAACTTACTCCAAGATTCGTGTGTATTTTTAGAGATGCTACTAATATTTCATGTTGTGATATGTATATATCAATTTACCGGTTCTATAACATAAAATTTCTTAAATATCCTAATTTCTTTACTTATCATCCTTCTCTATTTTCTCCTACTCATATCATTCAATTCTTACTTTTACTTTATTCGATTTTTTATTTTTTAATTCTTTTATTTATTTATTTTATATTCTATATTATATATAGAGACAAGAGTAAAATTGCAACAAAATTGTAAATAATGTTATAACAACGTGGTTTAGTTTAAGAGAATATGCAGAAACAAACTTACAAGTACACACACCAACAATAAAGATAAAATGAGGAGTAGTTAATTTGGTAACATAATATGGAGGTCCTCTCCTACGACTCTGAGTACTAAGTTAGGGTAACTTCATTAAATTAACCAAAAAATAGTGAAACACAAGGTGAACAATATTTATACCTCTCCACATAAACTCTATACCTTCACTCAAGGTGGCCAATCAGTTAGTAACACTAAAATATCCCTATTCTGTGTTTAAACTTAACTTTCTTTAGAATTAACTCTCACTTGCATGGCTAGTTTGTGCTATCTATATGTTGCTCACTCACTCCAACTCTTGCAAGAATAAGAATATTATTCAATGAAGCTAGCACTTACACAGTTAGTGTTTGAAGGCTTCTCTTGTTATCTACGTCTGAAATGATTCCTATTCATAGGATACAAATCCAGGTTGTTCAATTTCAAAAAAATACCTTGTTGATAGCAATTTGATTTCAGTTAAGTTGACTAGAGATAACTGTCAAACTAATTTTTTGACCTAGATATAATTTATGTGATCTCTTTTGCGTTTCATGTTGTTAACATTAGATACAACATTATTGCCTCATAGCATATGGTCAAATGATGCAAAGCACCTTTCTATTGGATGACTTGGTTTCTTGCAATAGAACAAATTTCTTTTGATCTCTTTTTTATTTTTCTTTTTGGAATTCTTTACAACATGTATTGAATTTGCCTTTTGTGGTATTGCTTCTTTCACGAACTTGATTTCATTTGATTGTTGGGTACTACTTTCACATTTCTCCACAAAGCCTAAACCTATTCAATATTTTGCATTTTTTCCTATAGACAAGGTATCATTTAGTTTGGCTTTTCCAGCATTTAATTTGTTGAGTGCAACATCAACTTCATTTGTTTTATTTTCAGCTTCATGAAATAACTTTTCAAACTTTTTGCACTCTTGTTTTACATTGTTGAAGGCATTTTACAACTTCTTCTTATCTTCTTTCAAAGATTCTACTTCATCCTTTAGTATTTTATTTTTTAAGTGTAGGGTCATTAATTTATCACATGTTGTTTGATAAGTAGATAGCAACTCCTTTTCAATAACTTTACTGTCACTACTACTGTACTCAGATTGATCTTCTGTTATTGCTACGATGTTGCAATATTGTAGGCTGTTTTATGCGACATTTTGCTGACTAAATTGAATGCGACATGATTGTTTGTTTCATTATCATAGTCCAACTCTTTTGATTCATCTTCACTCCAAGTCATGCCCTTAGACTTTTTTTTTTTCTTCTTGAAAGTATTAGCGCAGTCTACTTGAACATGACCAAGTTCACCATATTTATAACATTGAATTCCTTTTCTTTAATACTCAAATTTCTTAATCGCTTTGGAACTCTTACCATGATCTTTGAGGGTATTGATGGATGAATTTCTAGGCTGATTTGACTTCCTTTTTTTCAATAACCTTTTGAGCTCATTAATCATGGATATGATGTTGTTTTCAATGTTGTGACAATCATTTTGACTGTTCTTCGACTATAAAGCTAGCTCCTTTTCATTTTTACCTTAATTTAGATTCATCTCATATGTTTGTAATAAACTTATAAACTCATTAATGTAAAGATTATCCATGTCTCTTGCTTCTTTATAGCAGTAGCCTTTGGAGCAAACCTTTTGGGCAAAGAATGCAAAATTTGTCTCATAAGCTTAGTTTCAAAATATTTTTTGCCCCATCTAGAGGTTTGATTTGTGATGTGGCTTAATTTTTCATTCAATTCAGCAGCAGCCTCATCTTCTCCCATTCTTAAAGTTTCAAATTACAAAGTTAACATCGCAAGCTTAGAAGTTCTAACGGCACTCGTACCTTCATGAAAATTTCTAAGGATGTCTCAAACTTCTTTTGCTACCTCACATGTGAATAACAACTTGAATTGATCTTCATCCACGCCCGTGAAAATTGTATTAATTGTTTTTGAGTTTTCTAAAGTAGCTAGTTCTTCTTCAACGGTTTGTAATTTCACATCTTTGATAATCTCCACACCTTCAGCGCTCTTTTCAGTTGATGATTTCCATCTATTCTCAATTGCATACCAAGCTCATTCATTTTGAAATTTTATGAATGCACTCATCTGTGCCTTCCAATATAGATAGTTAGTACCATCGAGAAGTGGATGACGCACTGCAGGTGGTATTTCTTTAACACTCATATTTGCAAATCTTTAAAAATCATTAGAATCACACCTACTTCAGATCAAGCTCTCTTGAGCAACTTTGTTCTAATGCTACTTGTAAAATTGCAGTGAAATTGTAGGTAATGTTGTAACAAAATAGTTTAGTTCAAGGGAATTTGTAGAAACAAATTCACGAGCACATATACACACCAATAATAAAAATAAAATATAGAACACCTAATCTATTAACACAATTCAAAGATTTTCTTCTACGTCTGCCGGCACCAAGTTAGAACAACTTCACTAATTCAATCTAAGAATTATGAAATATAAGGTGAACAATACTAACACTTTTTCACACAAACCCTACACCTTTATCTAAGATGGCCAATCAGTTGATGGCACTAAAATACTTCTATTTTGCTTTTAATCTAACTACTCTTAGGTCTAACTCTCACTTATAGAATTGGTTTGTGCTATCTCTATATTGTTTATTCACGCTAACTCTTACAAGAATAAGAATATCATTCAAGAAAGTTAGCACCCTCACGACTAATGTTTGGAGGCTCCTCTTGTTGTTCTTCACATTTAGAATGGCTCTTATTTATAGGTGACAGATCCAGGTTGTTCTATTTCCAAAAGACTTCTTGTTGATCGAAATTTGACTCCAATTAGGTTGATTGGAGATAAATCTCAAACTGATGTTGCAATGTTGTCTCCAACATATAGTAGAAGCTTAAGACAGTTAAGTTGTTAATGTCCTAAACCAACTTAATTTGAAATTAGTCTACTTTAAGACTTCTGACTTCTCTTGAATTTTATCTCCACTGCAATAATCTATTCAGTTACAAACCTTATCAAATAGTTAGTTTTCAAGATTTATCCAATCAAGTTGTGTAACTTATCATTAACCATCAAAAGTCTAATTTTATCTAGACATCAAAAGCCACTGGATTTCACATGGAAGTAACAGTGTACAAATGTGTAAACACAATTATGGTAACAACAAGAAACATAATTTTAATCATGTAATGTTAAAATTACTATAATATCATTGTTTAAATACTTTTATTTTCTTTCTCTATTTTCTTTTAATATAACTCTACTTTTTTCTTATATTTTATGACCTTCAATATGCTTTTTCCATCTTTCTAAAATTTTCATATGCTCGTAATTTTAAATCAATATTATTATAAATTGTTAAAATGAATAAAATATTATAATTTATATAAAAAAAATCGATTGTGTCATTATTACTTGTCTATGTATTGTTTTATAGATATATATATCTTGCAATTACGAAAGCCTAACATTAAGTGCCATTGAATTAAAGCGTTCGCGGTTTGCAGCCACATCAGCCTGCATAGCCACAAAAGGATTTAGGCTGGCTGTTTGGCCAACATTAGTTTTCCGAAAAAAGGGAAAAATACAAACGAAAACTGTTTGTTTATATTTTCAAGGGCGTATTCTTCGGTGCACTTTTTGAAAAATTTGTAAAAGTAAAAAAGAAAAATAAATAAAATTTAAAATGTATAATTATTATAGTGTGCATTTTTAAAGTGTATAAAGCTAAAATATAAAACACCATTTATAACTGTTAGATTACAAGTGAACACAACGAAAGGTCTTAAAAAAAATCAAACTAATTAATTCACTTAAACTTATCAAACTCGAAAATTTCTTTGTATACAATCGAATTGGAGGCTGGAGCTTGAGCTCTCGCTTGATTGATTCAATTTAGAATTTAAATTAAAGCTCTATAAAACTCAATTAAATCAAATTCAAGTAAGTTTCGAGTTAGAATTGCGAATAAATTACTCCCGCGAACACGACCTAATGAATTTGGAGTTACCTGTTTATAATTTAAATTACTGTCAAATTTTATTGTAGCCCACTAACATTATCAATTTCAGTTAAGAAGGGACAAATTATAGTCATTGAAGATTAAAATAAATGGAAATAAACCTCCCAAAAAAAGCTCTTAACTAAAAACAAGTTAGTCTCGCGGGTGCATAATTATGAGCGGCTGTCTTCCTCAGACGAGTGACTTAATGGTGGAAATAATTGCATTATCACGTGGTGAATATCTCCAATAATTTTCAGTCCGATTACAAATGACTGATTAATCTTAAAAAATGTGCCGTATACTTGGTGCAAATAATCTTGTTACAGTACCCAATTAGGTACATCTCAACGAAACGTCTGTGTCATCGCCTTTGCAGCTTATGGGAACAGTCTTGTTCTCTCTCCCATATCTTTCTCATGCTTTCATTTTCTTCTTTCGTTTTTCAACACAGTTGTCTTCTGTCAATTATTTAATGAGCTGTACTAAACCAACATGGAGTGAGTGGACCTTATCACATATCCATTGTATACATACATACGTACCCAATATATACGTATATCCGTGTTGATATATCTCACCCCACCCCCCCCCCCACCTTGTCCTTTCATCTCTTCCCTCACAATTTTTGTCCATGGAGTCTGCATCTTCTTGGCTCTTTGTTGTGTTCCTGTCTCTCGCAACAACTATACTTCTATTGATCTTTTTCATCGTCCACTTGGTGAAAGAGAGGGTTTGGTGCACCTGTGACGTCTGCCAAACATACATCGAATCCCGCTGGACAGTCCAGTTTCCTAATCTCTGTGATTGGTACACTCACCTGTTAAAAGATTCCCCCAATTGTACAGTTCACATCCACGTTCTGAACAACACAATCACTGCGAATCCCGACAACGTTGAGTACATGCTCAAGACCAGGTTTGATAATTTCCCCAAAGGGGTGCCCTTTTCTGCAATCCTGGCTGATTTCTTGGGGAGGGGAATATTCAACGTGGACGGCGATTTGTGGAGATTTCAGCGGAAAATGGCCAGTCTCGAGCTGGGCCGGACCTCGATTCGGGCCTACGCATTGGAAGTCGTGCGTCAGGAAATTGATCGCCGCCTGATGCCCGTCATGGAATCGGTTTCCGAAGGGAAGGAGGCCCTGGATTTGCAAGACGTTTTTCGGAGATTTTCGTTCGACTGTATTTGCAGATTTTCCTTCGGGTTGGACCCCAAGTGCCTGGAATTATCGCTGCCTTTGTCCAAATTCTCAGTCGCCTTTGATTCAGCTTCCAGGCTGTCGGCTGAGAGAGCCATGAGGACTTCCCCACTCATCTGGAAGATGAAAAGATTCTTGAACATCGGAAGCGAGAAGGAACTCCGGCAGGCGATCAAGATTATCGACGTGTTAGCCCACGAGGTCATCAGGCAAAGGCGAAAGGTCAGGTTTTCCAGTCGGAAAGACCTTCTGTCAAGATTCATGTCTACTACCAGCGACGAAACTTATCTCAGGGATATTGTCATAAGCTTCCTCCTCGCCGGCCGCGACACGGTTGCGTCGGCCCTGACGAGTTTCTTCTGGCTGGTGGCGTGCCACCCTGAAGTAGAGGTCGCCATCTTAAGGGAGGCCGATATGGCGATAGGGCCAAACGAGGGGCTCAGAAGCTACGAACAAATCGGGGAGCTCCACTACTTGCATGCAGCAGTGTACGAGTGCATGAGATTGTACCCACCAATCCAATCCGACTCGAAATTTTGTTTGGAGGACGATGTTTTGCCCGACGGGACCTTCGTGAGGAAAGGAACTAGGGTTACGTACCACCCGTATGCAATGGGGAGAATGGAAGGGATTTGGGGATCGGATTGCTTGAAATTCAAGCCGGAAAGATGGCTGAGGAATGGAGTTTTCCGCCACGAAAACCCATTCCAGTATCCTGTGTTCCAAGCAGGGTTCAGAGTCTGTTTAGGTAAAGAAATGGCACTGGTGGAGCTGAAAAGCGTGGCTGTTTCGCTGCTGCGACTTTATCGTCTGGAATTAGCCGAATCGCCGGCACGCCACACTCCCCGGTTCTCGCCCGGCCTGACCGCGACTTACCGTGACGGCTTGCGAGTTTTGGTTCAACCTCGAAGAAGAAGCTAATTAAGCAGTTATTTGAACAAGGAAAATGGTACACCTTGATCCCTTGAATTAAATATATATATATATAAACCTCAAATGGATAATTTTCCAGTAAACTTCCAGCTACATTTATTTGGCTTTTGTACGTACACAGTAAATACCAAGTGATGTACACATTGGCAAGGTGTTCACCCAGTTTGGCCATAAATAAACGTGTGTACGGAACGAAACAGCATGTCAAACCAATCGAACTACATTAACAATGATCCTTGTGTGTGTGTGTGTCTTCAATTCTTGTGTTGAAATTTGGGCATGTGATTGTTCCACGGCGGCAGCCACAATACTGTTGACATCGGTGTTCTAGTATTTAGTTTGTGCAGATCTTTTTTGTTTTCAAATGTTAAATAATTGAAATTAAAGGTCAATCATATGTGCATGTAAGTTGCGTGACGATAAACATAATAAAATATATTATTATTGGAACAAAAGACAGCACCTACAAAGAATTACACAGTATATTTATTGGGATTCAGTGCCAGAGAATCACAGATACAAGAATTTTATGTATTAGAAACGACAGTAAATTTGTTGATGATTAGTAAGGAAATTAGGAAGGAAAACAGTATTTGAATTTGCTCAACCACGAATTAAAATTAGGTACAGAACATTTCGTTGCTAATGTTACAAATGAGTTTTTGCAATGCACAAATTCGTTGCAAACTCTTTTCAAAAATTTTCTATTCAATAAATGGCGAAAATTTTCCGATAAAAATTTACCTGAATTTGAATTCAAAATCAAGTCTACCCACAATACTGGAAAATTACAAAAAAAAAAAATCAACCGCTGCAGTTTCAGAAACAGTAATCAATCTCCATTTCAATTTGAAGGTCCATGAAAGACCGTATTTGAATCCAACATCAACATTATTGCAAAACGATAGTGATTCTATGGGCAAAAAATATATATCAAAAGATTTGGCTATAACGGAGAAAGCCATGGGGGCTATCTGGAACAACGTTTTGGCCATTAGAGGACAAAGTAGCATTGATGAATGACGCCCCGCTGTATTGCCGAAACAATCTCGACGAGAAGGGCCAGCGCAGGTCGGCAGACAGCTCAGATTATGGGTGCATGGTCAATGATGATGGTTAATGGATGGTGCTGGATTATTAGAATTTTCATATTGTGTAACTTTACACGTATGAACATTTATATTTTTTATGTAGAAATAATATTTGAATTAAATATTCATTACATCCTTTGGTGAGTACTCTCGTTCGTGAATCCCTCTTTTAAAATTGAGACGCAGTATCAGATGCACTTATATAATTTTGAATTGAGACGCAGTATCAGATCCACCTATATACATACATGATCTGTCCCATATGCAATTCCCTTGAATTTAGTTTAGTTTAACTTCAAGTCTAACAAACTATTATTGTTTGGGCTAAACTGAAAAAACCCATTTGCCAAATGCATTCACGGTTTAAATTTGTTGTGTCAGCCTGAATATTCAATGAAAAAGTTGAGGTAACGTCATCATCATAATTATTATTATTAAAAAAGAGAGCTTTAGAAATAATTAATATAAGTATATTGTTTTAGAAATTAAAAATATGAAATAGTGTAATAAACTAGATCTTTAATTTTTGAAAATCTCCAATCTTACCATGAGAATTCAACTTTTTGTTTTTTATTTAGAGAGTGAATCAATCACTGCTGTTTCTCTGAAGATATACTTGAAAATATAAAAAATAATAATAATAATTAAATATATATTTTTAAAATACATAATTACAAAACAAACAAAGTCAATGATTTTTTTGAACACTCAAATTGTTACACGGGTCTCGACTTGAGGCACGTGGTACACATGAGACCCCATTTCTACCCTCTGTAATCTATATTATATGTTTGGATAACATATTTACATTGTGTTTTGATTGTCGTTGATTTTAGCATTGTTTATATTTACATAAAAAGAACATGCGGGCACGTGCGCCCACACACGCATATGTATTAGTTTGTGTGAATTCATTGATGAGTTTAGTAAGTAATAGTCGTTGAAATAGGATTAGTCATTATAAGTAATTTAATTAATACTTCCCTAAACAATGGGATACTTTTTACAAGTAATAATGGCCACAGGTCCCCATAAGCATCCCCATGTTTTGAATTTTGCGTTCTTCCGCCATTGACAATGGCGGAAAGACCCAAGACTTGGACTATGTTTGTTACAGCACTTTTTTATCTATTGACCTCTTCTTTAACTTAATACAATTAAATCCATTAACAAATAATATTTTTATCTAAATTTAAATTCAAAATTTTTTCTCTTAAATAAATTTTTAGTAAGTAATTTTTAACCTTTGCACATAGACATACATACATACATACAGATATATCTAACACATGAATAAGTTATACTTGCAAGGTCTAGACTTTGCACCCTCGCAAAAGCGTGTGGGATCCAAGTAGATAGGGTACAATCCAATAGTTTAATATTTATCATTTCAATTCAAGGAATTCAATTTTTTTGGAAGGGTTGGAGAATTGAGCATGTGAGTGAATTTTAAAAAAGACGTGGGAACCACCAACACCTGTATTGTAGGGTCTTGGATCTGTTTGTTAGTTTGACCACGTATATGTTCGTATTTATATTTATTTATATTTTAAAAATTAATTATTAACTTCACATATTATTATATTATTATATCATTATTATGTTATATACACATACATACATATATATATAGATTTAAAATGGCAGTCCCTTGACCGAAATCGGGTAATTTTGACTTCGAATTTTTAGAATTTTAGAAGTTTTTATTATTATAAAATTATTTCATAAAATTAATTTTAGCCACTACGAATCTATTAGGAAATTCCAAATTTAGGAAGGATTATTTGATATATCAAAACAAATTTGCCTAATTATAGGCATTTATTTTAGTTGCCATCAGGTCACTATTTTAAAAATATTTTTCTCAATTTATATGCACATGACTAACATATATCATAAATCTATATAATATATAATATATAATAAGAAGGGTGTCCTGTTGACCAACTCATACAATTTTGACCAATTTCTCATATCTTATAATTTTGGGGAATTTGATTTCTTAAAAATATTTTTATTTAATAATGCATATTTATATCCATATCTATATAGTAGCAAGAAAGTATTTGACCAATTTTGACCCACTCTAGTTCAAATCTAATTTTCTAGAATTTTGAGATTCTTTATTAAGTTAAAAATCTCATACTGGTTAAACTCTTAATAATGCATTTAATATTTTTCTAAATTTTTTTATTCATAATGAAATGTAGTATTCACAAAAACAACCACATTTTTATAGCTTTTAAAGAAAAAAATATTGTCCAATCAATATCTTTCTATGTTATGTATAAGATGCATATATATATATATATATATATATATGCAAGAGAATAATAAAGAAATAACTAAAATATGCGTCCACATAATAGTTGATAGAAATTACTATTTTAAATTTATAACTTAGATTATTGAATATATCTTAGCACAATGGCTTTTAAATTTTTTTTGAATTATTTTTTATTTTAAAAATATTTTATTATTTAAACTATAAAACGTAGTACTGATTTAGTCAATGTTATTATTAAATATTTTTGTAAATAACTATTTATATAAAAATAATAAAGAGAAATACAATAATAATTGTTCAAATATATCTATTATTCAACAGTACTAATTTTGATAGAAATCTTAAATTTAGAAAATTTATAAGTTAAAATCGTTGGATTTGTCAATAAAATTTAAAATTCTTTATTTAATAGTTTTTAAGATTTGTATGAACCATTCCCACCGCCATTCAACGTGAGAGAAGCTAGCAATTCGCGCCAAATTGTGTGAGGTAAGCTAAACAACCCTTCCTTACCTTCTGGTTTGGGTGAATTTTAATCAAAACTTTATAGTAAGTGAATAAACGGTTGGGATTACATAACTAGGCATTAGAAAAATAAAACACTTAGGCATTTGGGCATGAAACCACATCAGAACCTAGTTGAAATCGTGTATTGAATCAAAACCAAGTCCTATGTAGGCTAAAGACTTTTATTTCAATAGTAAACATGGTGGGAAAATGGAAAAACGAACAAAAGAAATTGAACCAGAAAACTCTGCGCTGTGTCTCACGATCGCGAGATATAGTCTCGTGCTCGCAGTTGCGCATCAGACAGCATGACACCCGACCGCGACCGCGATGAACCTTGCGCTTGTAGGCACGAGCGCAAAAATTCCAGTAGACCTCGCAACTATCTTAGTAGCCACGGCGCCACATCCCGCAACCGCTCAGAGCCATTCGTGATAGCAAGCAAGCATCGTGGAAATTCTAGTGCTTGAGCCCACGGACAAGGGGCTCAAGAATTCTAACTGCAATCGTGAGACCTGATTGCAGAAGATAACCGGTGCATTCCTCAGCTCCTTTCATGATTTCGAACCCCTAAATTTGGACCGGATTATCCCTTTAAGATTAATAACAACCTGTTTGCCCTATAAATTGAATCAAGAACGAGGACAGTTAGGGGTAAGTGGAGACCTAAATAAATTAAGTGTAAATGAAGAACTAAACCATTATTCCGGGATCAAATAACTATGACGCAAACATGTGGGGCATAATCATTACAAGGATTATGGTAGAAAGCACATTAGGTCGAGCCGTTAAAAGATAGGAGTTGAATTACGTTGGGGGCGAGTAAGAGTTTAATTATTATGTTCCTATACTAAACCGACAATTATTGAAATGAACAGGAAACCAATGGGTTGAACTCGAGAAAAACCTGGACAGATCTACATGACTATCAGTAAGTGGGTTACCTTGAATATATTTTGTAAAATGTTTGGGACAATTATGCTTTCAGTTATTACTTTTCCACAAAAATTCTTCTTGAAAATATTAAGCCTTTATATGGATTTCTACCATATATTGAAATATTCATGTTAAGTTAAAATTATATTGTGAACATGTTCTGGATGCAAACACATATTTCAATGAACCAATATTTTATTGTTACTAAACAAATGGGATAGTATTAAATCATGTGAGGAGGTTCATTGATAGTTTATTAGTGTAGCAAAACTAGTTCTAATCCTTCCAATGGGAATGAAATTTAGGCCCTTGGGCTAGAAAATACACTTACTCTCTCAATTGGAAATATAAATTAAGACAATCAAGTTGGTTGAAAAATCATTCGATTCCGTTTAACCCTATCAATTAAAGTAATAAATTGAGTTATGTAATCTTCTTAATCAAAGTTATACATTGAGATAATTGTTTTGGTTGAAATGCTATTAGGTTGCATGTAACCTTCCTTAGTTGAAATTATAGATTTAGATCTTAATTAGTAAATTTAGCATACAAACAATCGAACCAAGAGCAAGTCTACACACACATTTACATGTGTGTGCGCGCGCGCATGTTGGAATGGTATTGAAAGTACTATTAAAATGATTACCATGTTCATTAAAATTATTACTTGAAATGCTCTTCTACAAAGTTTTATTAAAATGCTTTTTACAATTGTTCTTGACCGATTCACGTCTCATGAAATAAATAACCTCTTAGTGAGTACTCCCGTTCGTGAATCCCTCTTTTAAAACTTTTTTGCAAACAAGGACTTCAAAGAAAAGCCAATCTAAGGTTGGCAAGGAAGCAAGGTTGAGATTTAAAATTAAGTTGGTATCTGATATTTCATTGGGATGAAATTTTTATACATTTTAAGTTGCGATTTGCACACCAAAGGTTTGTGACATTAATTTTCTGTTGTGCGAAATTAAGGATTTTGAGGAGAATTGTACAAGGATTTCCTTAAGTTCATGCAAGTTTGTGGTTTCTTGGATTATTAATGCATGATTTAGTTCCTCTAATCTAATGATTTTGGCATTCTCAAAGCACGGGTCTTAAAGTACTGTCATGTCATCATGTCATGTGCTTAAATTTGGAGCGTGATATTTAGTCATGAATTTGGCAAGTTAGAAAATATTTAACAAAATAGAGGCAATTAATTTTGTATTTATATCCCTAAAATTTGCGGAAAGTTAGGATATGATTAAATAAAATATTTAACTCAATCTAGCAAAACATTACTGGCAATTGAGATAATTTAAGATAGTTTGTAAGAATGCACCATGAGTATTCATTATTAAATTTGTTTTCATTTATTATAAACTCTATATTTTAAAATTCTCTAAAATTTTGAAATGTTATTTTTGCCACAAACTGTAAATCCTGAAAACAGTCAATAATTATCATTTTATATTTCTCAAAATTTTAAGACACATTTCAAATTATTTCTCATTCTATAAGTCTAAAAGAAAAATTCTTTAACACAGTCAAATATCATACCCAACAATTTTGGCAGATTATGTTGTATATACAAATTGTAATTAAATTTTAGAGAACCATTAATGGACTTACACAAAAAATTTTAATGTGTTTGAAGTGAGAACCATAACAAATTTAATGTACTCACACAAAAAATTTGAAGTGAGAGCCACCTTTTTCCTAAAACGTGTTTATAAGAATTCTCCATAAATATTGATTGTTAATTTCCTTAAATTTAGTCAAAAACTCTAAAATATAAGGATTTTTGCATGTTTGGTGAATATGTCATACAGAGACAAAGAATAAATGTTCCATCAATTATCCCACAATATTTTATTTGGAAATGTTATATGAGGCTGATTATATATATTTGCTTTTTAATTTTAGCAATATTTTAGGCAGCATTGTTATATAAAAAGAGGAAGTGAAAGTTGAGGTTGAAGCATGATAATATCAAGCAATGAGAGAAGAAAAGAACAACAAGAGTAGCTTCAGGTTTGGAGTAAAAGTGAGTTTAAATCGAAGTTGAATGATTTGTCAGTTCCTTCATCAATTTATATCGGCAAAAATGCAAATTGAAGGAGTTAAAGGTGTGCATGAAGAATTGAGTGTCTGACCCTGACAATAACATTGTCAAAATAGGAATTGGAGAGGCCCAGAGTCAAAGCCATTAACTAATTATCAAGGTTGGTTTATGACATCTCAATATGTTTTTCATTTTTGTTAATTTAGTGGTCATAAATAATGGTAACTTTTTGCATATTCGGAGCAAAAAAGGCATTGAATTATGATTTGAGAATATTAAGTATACAGTCCTTTGTAAGTATTACTGAGTGGACACTATGTTTCAAATGCAACTTTAAAAGTTTTGATGTGTTATGCTTGCAAGTTTCACTTCTAAACATGTTTTATGTAAATATTTTAGAGTTACATTCAATTTGATTTTTATATTTATAATTGTTTACTAATACACACACACACACACACATGTGATGAAAACATATAGGATGCAAAGTCTGTATTCCCTTTTTATTATAAGCATCATCTTTCTTTAAAAAACTTATTACTTTTTATTTTAACTTTAATTAAAATAAACAATAAATTTATTTGTTAAATAGTTTTAGTCTACTAAGCAATTTTATTTTACCTATTGGTTGGTATGACTAGTATTCACATCTTTTAGGAAGAGGAAGTTATTTACATATCAAATTATGAGTATCATTTCATTATATATTCTCATACACTTTCGTTCTATCTTTGCACAACAAATTCACTTATATATTGCAAATTAACATTGACTAAAATTTTCAATGTCATTTCAATAATAGTAACTTTTAAATAGTTACTTTGATAATTATTTAATATGTAGATTTTTTTTTAAAATTTTAAAAGCTCAATGTTAAGGATATAAATTTGTTGAAATCTAGCATGTCATATAATTGGTAACTTAAATAATATTTAAATTTAATATATATATATATAAATATATATTTATTCTCAAAATTATTCTATTTGGACTTAATTCTTTGTATATGTTAAACACAATTACCAAAATTTTATTTTTAATTAATTTTGTGTTGCAATTCTGTTGAAAATAATATGTAACTATGAACAAAATTCAATATAATTAAAAAGCAATTCATTTTAAAAATTTATACACAAATAATAAAAATAAAATATGATTTTTCGTGCATAGCATGGGGTAAACTCTAATAATATATTATTTGAATATCATGTATCATATATCATATATCATGATTATGCAATTTCGACTGAATTCTAGATTGTTAGAATTTAAGGAGTTTTTACTATTTTAAAATTGTTTCATAAAATTATTTAGCTATTAATAATCCTGATTTTAAATTTTCAAAATTTAGGAGAGCAATATTCGATATTTGATTTGTCATAACAAATGTGCCTAATTATAGGCACCAATTTTGGTTGCCATCAAGCTACTGTTTTTTAAATTTAACTTTCTTAATATGTATGCACATGATTAATCATATACCATCTATCTATCTAATATATTATCTGAATAAAGCAAAATATTTAAAAAATTACAACGAAATAAAATCTTTTCCATACATTTTCATTCTTCTCTATTTGCTTTTCTTTTCTATTTTTTTTTTAAATTTATAGGTTTATTTTTCACTTCCCTGTCGACTGCTTTTTTCCTTCTCCCTGTCTTTCTCGTCTCATTTCTTTTAAAAAAACAACGGAAAAAATGGTGTCAACCAGAGATTTAGCTGGTTTTGATTAAACAGAACTGACCAAGTGATTCGATTGGAGTTTAAAAATATTGTCTTTGGGTAATAACTAAGTTTTTAAAGTCAACTTTGAATATCAATACAGAACATGAACCATTCAATCCATAATAAATTTGTTCCCATAATTGAGTTCTTGATGCTTAATGTTTGTAGACTTCTCTTCTTAACTAAATAATTCTTAATTTGTGGACTTTCCTTCTTAAATTGTAAGTAAATTCGTTCAAAATTTAATTTAATTTAAGTAAACTTATATATAGATAGATAGTAAATTAAAAGGATATCCTATACAATTTTTTCAACTCAAAATTTTGGGACATATATTTTTTAAAAAATATATCATTTATTAATTGAATCACCTTTTCTCTAATGTTAAATTATTTCCTTAGTTAACTCCAATTTCAAAATATAAAGTTTGCTTCATTTCTCATCCTTCTCAAAATAACAACGAAACATCTTTTACCACAATAGCCTAAGGAACATTTTGACCATATTAATTTTTCAAAGGTATAAAAACTTTTTCCCTTCTTTAGTAAATTGCATTTTTCTTTATTATTAGATGTTATTTTCTACTAAAACATACTTCATTCGAAAATTCATAGTACATCCATCGCTTCATATCTACATGTGTATATTTTTCCATATTCAATTTTTTGGGCATATAATTTTTTTTTGGTACTCATATCCTTATCTTAATAAAATGCCTTTTTGTTTAATTTCATGGTCAATGTTGTGTATTTGTTTCCTTATTCTTTACTCTGGCATATGATGTTGTCTCTAAATGAAGTGTTTTTCACTTTCGGATCTCATAAACATTGCTTTGATCTACATACATGGTTTTTTTTTTAATTTTTTTTTTATGTATTTACTTTTTAGAGATATGTAATTTTCTCCTTCTTTATGTCATCATTTTAGTAAAATACTTTTATCTCTAATTTTGTCCGCTGATTTAATTTGCATATCATTTATGTTGTAATGTATATTTAAATTAAAGTTTTTTTAATAACATGATTTATTCAATTTTTAATCTACACAAGCACATGCTTTTAGATTGTAATATGTGAATCTCTAACCATATTTTTTTTTACTTAATTCTTAATTTTTAATAATTCAATTTAAATTTTTTTAGAAAATCTCTGTGTTCACGAATGCTATTCTATCATTAGTTTTCTAGCCATAAAATTCCTAAATATAATAAAATAACTAAGGCAATATTTTTAAATGTGTCAAACCGCATTTCTGAATTAATGATTGATTCTGAAAATTTTAATTCATTTTTGTTAAATATCTGATGAGTTGTGAATGTTATGTTATAAATAGTTTGCTAATTCAAAGAATTATTATTAATAATTAAGTCACTATATTTAAATATGTTATCCATTTTTTAATATATATTCCCGAGTGTAGGAAAAATTGCCTTCAAAGTAAATCTACTCTATTTCATTTAAGTGATATTACTTGATTGTTGTTATAGTATTTATTATGTAATCATCTGAAATATTTTCAAACATCCTTTATAATGTACCATTGAATATGCAATAACATCACTTATTATATAAAATTTAGAAATAATCTTAATTTATGTCAATCAAATCTTATCGAATATAAAAAATATACATACTAAATTTGTTTAATCGCATGATAAACTCTGTCGGTTGGAAATCATCTTATATTAATTCTGATATATGATTAATTGGACCTTTTCTAAATTTAAACATATAAAGTAAAAATTTTATTTTATTATCAGATTTTTAATTTAGTTTCTAATGTGTATGCATTTATACATGCTTATTGATGCCTAACTTGATTTTTTTATCGGAAATTTTTTATTTATTGAAATATTTTAAAGATTGATGCTTATTTAAAAATATATATGTGTGTGTGTGCCTGCGCTCGTGTGTGATGCTCGATTAAATTCATTAATTTAGAAGTTATTAAACATCATAAATTAAGGAATAATAAAGCTTGATTAAAAAAACTGCAAGATAATACAAGAAAATATAAGAACTCAACTTTAATTTAATATGATCAGTTTTTCTAATTAAAATTGTTAATTTAGGAAACCACGAGACTCAATATGAAAAATAAAAATAAAAAATGAAATTTTTTACAAAAATAAAATGTTATATATTTAATCAGATTCCATTTGACACGAATAAGTACCCACAAATTAGGACATGACAAAACTTGAAAAAGGTAGCTTAGTAATACTATGAGGTTTCAAATTTAGAGTTGGTAACATTTGCATCTTAAGGAGATTTAACAAATAGAAGTTTATATCTAAATATGCTTTTAATGACAAATTTTAGCTTTCAAAATTTCATTTATTGCAGCACTATTTTAATTATTTTCATATTTTTATATTATGTGAAATTACATTCAAAATTCAAAATTACATTTTCTTTACTTCTTTTTACATTTGTGAGAGTTTTTGTCATACTTTCTTTTTTCCCGGCTCATCATATTTGTGACATTTTATATATTTATTTTTATTTTAATACAATCTATTAAGTTGAAATCAAATAATTATGAAGCTTCTGGTAATTAAAATTTTGTAAATTCATTGCCATTCATTTCATATTATAATTTTTTAATACGATTTAATTTCATAAAAAAATATATTTTTATATGTTGCAATACTATTATTATATTTTATAATGTTATTGACATGTTATTGATGTCCACTTTATGCGTAATTTATTAAATAAAAGATATAAAAATAAAGAATGAAAAAAGAGAGAGTATAAGACAAAAAAAAAGAAAAAAATGGAAATTAAAAAAAGTTTATGTACATTTGCATTTCAAGATATTTGGTAATTGGAATATTCTGTTCAAAAATATATATTTTTTATAACTATTATTTTATTTTGAGTTTCAAAAATTTGTTAGAACTTATAACATTCTTTTTATCATTTTCATCACTTAATTTTATTTTGACTTCCATTCAATATTTAAAATATTCTATTTTCTATTTTTACGCATTTTTTTATTTTAAATAATGTATACACAATTTAAAACTATACAATTACCCTTATTTTTAAATTCTTTTAGTTTTCATATTTTTGTTTCTCTTTTGTTTTACCTTATTCTTTCTATTTGCGTTTTCTCACATATTTTCTATTTTTCAGTTTCTTTTTACCTTTCTTTATTTTTTATATTAAATATTCTTTATACTTTAAAGTTTAAATAATTTTTTTATTGCTTAAAATATAATAACTTAAATAAATAAATCTGCGTAGAATGGTATAGATAAAGGAGGACTATAAATTTTTAAAGAAGTTAGAAGGCTTTGGAATGTTGAGATATTATAGTGATGCTCGCAACAATTGATATTTCTAACATCAATCGTGAAGATCATACAACAAATCAGATTCAGCAATTTTTTTAAAAAAATGATTGGATTAAAAAATTACTGGATTGCTAAGAATGAAGAAATTTATCAAGATTTTGGAAATAAAACTGTCATGACAGGAATCCCTCCCGAGCTTCAAATAACCTATTCCATTTTTGTGTTATTTTCCTGTTCCACTAATATATTTATGCCATATGTGATGCTTTTAATTGACTAATGAAATCATTAATTTGGTAAGCATAATTTTATTTCCTGTCAAACTATCTATCTCCTCACCATTTCCTAGTTTAATTGCTTCTAAATATTTTTCTCAAAAATTAAAAAGGCACTTATAATATTCTATGTTATTATTTATACCATGAAAATAAAAAGGAAAGAAAGAATTTGGATCACTATTGAAAAATTAAAATTTGTTGTTTGAAAAAATTTAAATATATAAATAAATACGTGATATTATAAATAGCAATGTAATGATTTTACAACTTTCATTGTTCCGGATTAATTAAAACACACAATTAATTTTACACAAAATTTTATTGAATTAGTTAACAAACATATTTGAGAATAATGATAAGCAAAAGTAGAAGCCAGGGCATATTATAATTTATATATAATATTGGAAGTTGATTTATTTAGCATGAACAGATGTACTAGAACTTGTGCCCAGTGACATTAAATGTTATATATATTCAGATAAAGTGAACATATATGTCTCAATGCATTTTAATTAATTTAATTTGACTACACACACATATATATTTATACACACACACACACACATATATATTTATACACACACACACACACATATATATAAATGTAGCGATTCGTGATCAATAGAATAAAAATATAGTAACGCAAAAATGTCCATAAATATCCCCTATCATATAATAGATAGCAATAACATTAATTTTTATAAAATATGCCCCCCTGTAATATATTCATATAGTTAAAATTCAGTAGATAGTCAATATGTTCTCCATAGATAGAATACATATAAATGTAGAGATATTCAAATTCATTGTACGTTATTTGGAAGTAATTGTGACATTCTATGTGCTGTTTAAGGTGCTACAGCTGGATCGATAATTATTCACTTTGGTCTAGTTTTATCGATGAAATAAATTATGTTACGGCAATTTTTATTCACTTTCCTTTTATACTATCAATATTATAATTTTTTGATTGATAAAATAAATTACATAACACTAATATATATTCAGTTTCCTTTTAGAATATTATTCCCTTGGAGCTATTATTAATTATTCAGGCTGGATTTGGTAATAAAGAATCCGTGCTTTGATTTGGGCAATAGATGGTGTCGACTACCCCATTCCATGTCGTCTTGGATAGCCATCGTCAAGTATATATATGTGTGTGCTTATGTCTCTGATGGATTCACAGTACTCACCTGGACCACAGGAAGGCGCACAAAACTCAGTGCAGGTCCATGGAGTTCTTGAAGAATGTGTTGCTAGTCCTTGCATTTTTCAGTCTTTGCCTTGTTGACAGATTTCCCAGGCTCAGCACTGCTTTGGACGACAATGAAAGACAGGTGTGAGAAGAGCCACGATATTCATGTCCTTTTTCTGATAATAATAATGCACGAATTGAAATTTGACCACTGTGTGTGTGTATTGGAACTGATAATATTTGAACTGAAAACTTTGTGTTGTTTTCACATTCCAACAGCTATACATTGCTTACATGGGAGGACTGCAGGAGGGAGAGAACAAAGTATCCTTGAAGGCTGCACACCTCAACCTTCTTTCTGAAGCAACTGGAGAGTAATTACTGCATCATCTGTCCATGCATCATTTGATTCTTATATATGCTGCTATGAAAGAACAATGCCAAAAGTAAAGAAAGTTTAAAACATCTTGATTTTGTACTACTACTTTCAGTGGAACGTTAGCTCGGAGCTCCATCATGCACAGCTATGGCAGGAGCTTCAATGGGTTCGCGGCACAACTGTTGCCTCATGAAGCCGAATTACTCTCGCGTATGATGTGATTCATATTGCCGATTCCTGCATTCTATTTCAATGATATTCTGCGATGACTGAATCAGGAAATTGTGATGTATTTTTCAGAGAAAGAAGGCATTGTTTCGGTCTTCCTGAACAAGGTGAATAAGCCTCTCACCACAAGATCCTGGGATTTTCTTGGAATGCCAATTAACTCGGAGAGAAAGCATCAGACTGAGAGCAATATAATAGTAGGCGTAGTGGATACAGGTCACTGGAATCTAACTTAAGATCACAATGCACATTTAAATATCTAATTTTAGGCTGATTTTCTTGTACCTTTTACAATGGCAGGAATATGGGTAGACTCCCCCAGTTTCAACGATGAAGGGTTTGGACCTCCTCCTCCCAAATGGAAGGGCAAATGTGTTAAAGGTGCAAACTTCACTGGTTGCAACAAGTAAGCCCAACTTATATCATTTCAATGTTAAATCAGAGATATGTTAGTACCGGCCAACTGATGTTGTTCAAACACATTGACAGCAAGGTGATTGGTGCACAATTCTTTAATGTTGCGGAGAGTGTAAGTGCTGATGAGACTACTCCGCTGGACACTGAGGGGCATGGGACTCACACGGCCTCCACTGCTGCAGGTGTTGCAGTGGAGGGTGCAAACCTATATGGCATTGCAGGAGGCACTGCCAGAGGTGGGGTGCCGTCGGCACGCATAGCAAGTTACAAAGCATGTTGGGGGACTGGGTGCAACGATGCAGACATCCTAGCAGCATTTGATGCAGCCATTGCTGATGGAGTGGATATCATATCGGTGTCCTTAGGGGCATCACCGCGGGAATTCACTAAGGACGCTATAGCCATTGGGTCGTTCCACGCATCCTCCAGGGGAATACTGACAGTTGCTTCAGCAGGGAACAGCGGACCTGCGCTGTCAACGGTCACGAATGTTGCGCCATGGATCATAACTGTGGCCGCTAGCACCACGGACAGGAAGCTTGTGACTGATGCCAAACTGGGAAACGGAGACATCATCTCTGTATGGTTCCCTCTCTTCCCTCTTCTCGTTTCTCTGAGTTCACTGAATAACCTGTTTTCGTTGGTTCTCCACAGGGAATGTCAATTAATACATTTGTTCCCAGTAAGACGTTTTACCCTCTGACAAGTGGAACTCTTGCAGGGAATTCTACCCAAAACTCAAGGTACACACCTGAAAGCACCTGATCTTTTCACCACAAGTGGAGTGTGATGCAATAATGCGTAGCAGGAAAACTATTAATCCAAAGTAGGTCATATGCTGAGTTGATGGCTTTGTTGCAGTGCCTGTGATTCTGGAACGCTGGGCGAGAACAAGGTAAAAGGGAAGATCGTGTATTGCCAGGCACCGGGCAGTGATCCTGTCATTCAGGATCTAGGCGGAAGTGGCATTATCATGGCCAGCGATGATTTGTCAGACACAGCGTTTGCAGCAATTATACCAGCAACCTACGTCAGCGTAAATGATGGTATAAGGGTTGACAAGTACATAAATTCAACAAGGTAAGACGTTGACCACAACGTAGATATATGATTTTTCCTTGAGACAAAGCCAATAGTTAATCTTAACAACACTTCTGTATTATAGGTCAGCACAAGCTGTCGTATACAAAACAAAAGCTGCCAATTGGACTGCCCCGGCCATAGTTTCCTTTTCATCTAGAGGACCTCAACCAGTAAGTCCTTACATACTAAAGGTGAGTAAGGCTTCCAACTTGTGCAAATAGACCCCTCTTCCTCTCTCTATCGCTAAGTCTGAAACGTACAGCCTGACATTGCTGCACCTGGGGCTAGCATACTGGCTGCCTACTCGATATTCAACACATTAACTGGAGAAGAAGGTGATAACAGAAACGTAAAATACAACGTACTATCTGGAACTTCAATGGCTTGCCCTCACGTTTCTGGAGCTGCGGCCTATGTCAAATCCTTCCATCCAAACTGGTCGCCCGCTGCTATCAAATCTGCTCTAATGACCACTTGTAAGTCTTCTCTTCACAAGCATTATCACAAACACCTATTGTACAAGTTCCTTGACCGACATTGGCCAACCTCCTCCAGCGAAAAGAATGAAGATAAAGCCAGCGGGGGGTGCATTATCCTCCGGCTCAGGCCAAATCAATCCAAGAAGAGCGCTGCAACCTGGCCTGATTTACGACATCGACACGGTGTCCTACATAAGTCATCTTTGCAAAGAGGGCTACGGGAGCAAAGAAATTCCTCTAATAACAGGCAGCCAACAGTACAATTGCTCCAACGTTCCAAAAGCAAAGGGAACAGACGGGCTAAACTATCCTTCCATGCATTTGCAGCTCAACGGCACTGTTTCTGACTTCTCAGCAGTATTTTATCGTACTGTGACCCACGTTGAAGATGGGAAATCAGAGTACAAGGGTACAGTTAAGTTCCCACGGGGTTTTGACATCCGAGTGAATCCAAAGACTTTGACATTTGATCGGCCTTACCAGAAGAAGTCATTTAACGTGACCTTGAAAGGCAAATTCCTCGGAGACCGGTATCAGTATCTCTCTGGGTCACTGGTTTGGCGGAACTCCAAGCATGTAGTCAGAAGCCCCATTGTCGTCTCCCTTACGCTCGTTACTTAGTTCATATCTTCGGAGAAGTACTTGGACAGTCTCGGAGCAGTCCCCAAAATCATGGTGTGGGCCCCACACTCATGTGGTTGGTGGGAGCACTGCTCCTACACCGTCTAGCTATTTCTCGTACTTTGACGTGGCAGATGTACATGCGATTTGATGGATGTGCTCAAAAATCTGCTTGCTATTTATCGATTTTATTTTGTAATATATGATATATTTTCACGCAATGAAATTCGTTACTTTTGTTAGTTTATTTATCATAATTTGTCTACGAGCGAATAATGTCTATTTAGATTTTTATTTAGTAATTTTCTTATATATGGTTCTTACACCTTTGAATTTTTTTATTTTTACCACGTAATTTTTTTGATGATAATGATAAAGAATAATTGAACATGCTATTCTTATAGTTCTAATTAATTTGTATTTTTAATCTCGACTAAGTTCGTGGTTTTTAATATAATCAATTTTTATTATGATTTGGTACATAATTAAGAAGCTCTGATTTTCTTTAAATTAATCATAACCCTCTATATATTGTCTATATAGAAAATAACTAATAGCTATTATTCTTATTTCTTTAATCCCCATTTGGCTCGTTTTTCAAAAGAAGTTTTAACATGATCCTTATTCATCAAAATTTTTACTTTATGAGTTCATAAACCCCCTAAAAATTTTGGTTGAGATGTACTTTTTAAAGAGCCAATATATATATTAATTGTAATCATAAAAGAGATGTTATGTTGAATGCAAAGGAAAAAACTAAATATGAATTTAATATTTTTGGTTGAGATTTACTTTTTAAAGAGCCAATATATATTAATTGTAATTATAAGAGAGATGTTATGATGAATGCAAAGGAAAAAACTAAATATTAATTTAATCTTATTAATAATAACTATTTTTTCTTAAACTTTACGAGTTGTAGTTTTAACTTTATTTTGAAAAGTATACTTATGTAGAGAGAGAACTGCAAATATAAATATAGCGTGGGAGTGGGCCAACCTTGCCACAAATTTTGATTCGCTGTGTTGAGAACATTGGTCTCAAATATCAATTTTCTATTCCATCATCGAACACCTTAACAAAAATAAAATCTGACAAAATTCATAAGCCGATCAATAATAATAGCACATCGAAAATATTAGGTAATAAATCACGTAACCGTAAAAGCTAGTCAGTATAAAATACGTCATAAAATTAAAATGCTGTTCAATGGCACCCTTTCTTCTTCTTTTTTATGAAGAGCCTAAAAAGGGAGGTTGAATCGTCGAGCCTTGGCAGGAATGTTCTTGTTAGAATGGATTAATCAAGAATAAATCTATACATTATATTTTTATTTAACTTGACTTGAGAAAAAAACATTGTGTATGCGATGAATAATAGATATCTATCAGCAAGCTTATTTTACCTTTGGGATTGTTTGGAACGAGGTGAATAGATTTTCAACCCAAGTTGTGTCCCTTTTGAGTGAGATAGGGTGCCTATTGTGTCCTCTGGAGATCCTAGCAAAAAGAATGAGCGAATGCGCAGCTAAAAGTAGTAAAATTGAGTCCCTCTTGTTGCTGCTATTTTTCAAGAAAGACAAATGCTAATACTTTAGGCCAATTGGAGCCTTTCGAGAGGAAAAAACGAAGAAAACAATGAGTTAACAAAGTTGCTGGCTTTTTGCTTTTGAGGGGAAACGAAGAACAGATTAAATTTGCCTCCATTTGACCATAGGATCAAGTCAACATTAATTTGGCGGCTGTCGCCTTCCTTTCTGCCTCATTTTCTCAACATATGTCAATCTCCTTTACTCTGGGGCTGTCACTCTGTAATTTGTTTGGACGAGGAATAGAGAATAGACGAGTTCATGGCAAAATACAGCCAAGCACGCATCTGGGGGCCATTGGGTTGAGGCTTTGGTCATAATAAAAACTAGCAATATTACCGTGAACTAATGCAACAACTTTGGGGTTATTTGGACCTATATTAAATTTTAAACGGCGTTACTTTGTGATGATCTTGTCCTATTTTATCGAGACCTACAACTACAACAGCTCCACCACCAGTAGATATAGATATCAACTTCTCACGTTCGGTTAGAATGAGTGATTTTTGGACAGTTTAAGAACACTAATCTCTAAACACATAGGGTGTCTCCATAATATTTTTTTCTTTGGACTTGTGTCAGAGGAAGTTCAATCCCATAATCGTTGGCTTCATCTCCTTCTGCAAACAGAAGAGTATTTTCTGTTCTAAACACTACTCATTGGAATTATTAGACAATTATTGGACAAGGAACTTAAGATATTTTGGTTTATTTAACGAACTTAAGTTGTATTAATTGTTATTACTGTTTGTGGATGTATTCCAAAAGGAGTATTGGACGTGAACTGACAGCAACGGTCGTAACCCCATAACTTTGTTCATTTTTTTGGATGATAAAAAGGAAAAAAAAAGGGTCTGTCAAGGGGACTATATTGAGATAGATAGGTTTCTTGTTAAAGACTAATGTGTGCATATTTATATAAATAATATTTTAAATTATTGTAAAAAAGACAAAGAAAGAAACTTAAGATAAGAAAAAAATAGCATATATTAAAATTGAAGAAGAATGATGAAAAAAATATAACAAATTAAAATTCAAGGGCACTTATTTTCTATACATATGAGTAGAATAATAATATTTTTTAAAAATAAACTTTATACCATTTATAAAATTCATAAGATGATAAAAGGAAGAAATAAGTTTGAGCAAAAAGGGAAAAAATACAATAAATAGAAACTGGTAAATGAAATAAACAAAACCTGAGGGAGTGGAATAAAAAATACATAAATAATTAAGGAGATTTAGTAATTATATAGTGAGCAACCAAAATCCTTTATATTTTTATTATATAATGTAGATAGATTATAACTAACAGTGTTAAAAATTTCTAATGATCATTCCCAACTCTTTCATACTAACAATCACAGCCTAACAATTGTAAATAACAATTGATTTGATGCCCCCCAAAATCCAAGTTATTGATTTGAGAACCCTTTCTGGCAAATACCTATTCCAAAACACCTCAGTAATCATTTTTTTTAATGAAAATGACACGACGGAACAAAAATTTGGAAGACGGAGAGACATTTGTTTGGAGTGGTTAAGGATGTAATTATCTGATTTCCACTCAACCAACATTGATTAAAATTTACCTATAACTGAATAGGCCTTCAGCTGATGTGACTTCAAATAAAAGACTATTAATAAACAATTATTTATTAACTTTGTTGACACAGCAGATCTCCGTTGATCAAAATAAGATGAAAATATGTACTTTAGTTGTGTGCAAAGTCCGAATCCAAAGACCTCTAAGTTGATTCACTACTACAAATAAGTGGGATTGAGTGTAATGAGAAACACAGGACAAGAGAAACAATAATCTGAAGAAGCTAAAGAGGTAAGACCATAGAGACATCATCTGTCTCCTGTCATTCTTGTCCATTGAAAGGCTCTTTTCTCGAGAATCAGAGAAGGCGGTTTCCAATTTCTTCTGATAATAGGGAAGTTGGAGATAGCAGCAAATTGAGTTTCTTGAATTCAAAAATTTGAGTTATTTTCTGCTCAGTAGATCTCCAAATGCTTCAGGTACCTTAATTTTTAGCACATTTTTTCTTGCGGTTGAACTCTCTCTTGCTAGTTAAATTTTGTCATTTTAGTATTGGGATTCTTTAGTTCTTCAACATTTTTAGAGTTTTACTTCATGTAATTCTGGTTGTCCACGCAGTTAAAGGTGGAGAATGTTTTTTACGAGTGTATTGTACAAATGGAATTGGTAAAGCTTGTATTTATAGGCCATATGAGCCGTGGGTAGGCTTCTTGTGAAACGAACCTGTGTAATTTTCTAATCTTAATCCAACTGACACTGGAAAATTGAAGTGATTTATCACATCCCAAGCAGTTTGAAGTAATGGGTTCTTTTGGAGCTATTGAAATAATTGAGGCAGAGGATGAACGAAGTTCAAATCAATGATGACAAGCGTTGCACAAAGCAGGATAGAGACCAGAAAATTTTTGGCTCACACATTGTATCAAATGTTCCAAGTTAGGATTCTTCTTGGGGGTGTGACTAGGCAGTACAAACACCTATTGAATTGTTGGGCCAAGTGATGGAGCAACTAAATTAGAAGTATAATTCATGTATGATATTTGTTATGTTTGAAGTGGAGTTTAATGAAACTAAGAAGAATTATCTAGAGAAGTATGTATATAAGTAAGTTTGATTTATTTAAAAATAGGTTATAAGTTAATTATTTATTTATATATAAGTTACTTTTTATTTTTTATTTCAATGTGTATATTTATATATTTTTCAACTCACATTTACTTCCAACAATTCTTTTAACTTCTTTTAAAATTGTAGATAGAATATAGGTTACAAACTATATGTTTATTCACTCGTAAAAAGTAAGAACTATGTGAATTCAATGAAAAGTACATATTGGATAGTCAAATAGTTAAGAATAAGAATCTTGTCATAAAAAAATTAAAGAAAGTATTAAGATTGAGTAATAAAAATTTAAAAATATCTCAAATAATGGTGAGGACTATAGTTCTTGCCAATTGATTTGTTAGAGGTGCCAGTGTTCTGTGAGAGAATTTAGACTCAATTTCAACTAGAGTCTTAATAAGATAACTCAAATTGTAACTTAATTTTAAAAAAGAATACCTCACAAAGCAGTATTTGTGATTTTAAAAAGGAATACCTCAAGCTCTTACTAATTTTACTCAGTTAATTTTTGTAAAAATTCGTATAATGTAACTGTGCCACCAGTTTATCTACTATTATATAGATTATATAGAAAGCATGAGACTCTATGCTTGTTTTAAAATTTTAGTGTGTATTTTTAAATATTTTTATTTTGATAATTATATAAAATAAGAGAGAGAAATAGATAAAATTTAAAAAGTGTTTAATTGAGTGTGTATTTTTTGATACCAAAATTGCAAAACAAACATAGAATTTCTGTTTTTGGTCTCAAAATTTAGTTATCAAAAGGCGCTTCAGATTTATTTGAACTTGTATCATCCTTCCTTAATTTTTACTTTTCCCTACAAATTTTTATTTATTACAATTTTTTTTTATCTCTCTCACCTATCAATTTTAACTTATATTTTCTTCTTCGAAATTTTTAATTTTTTTTATAAAATTTTAATTTTTTTTCTTTTTTAATGATATAGTTATTAATATAATAAAACAAAATTCTAAAATATCGTTTATATAAATACTAGTTCTCATTAAATATTTGCGCAGCACAACAACAATTGTATAAACACCGAACAGTACCGAATGTAGGCGTAGGCAGAGGCCACTCGAATTCATTGGATTGCCTGACCGACGGCAGATAATTTCCTCTTTTAGAAAAATCTAAATGCGATGTTCGTTGATGGAGCACGACCAGGATTCCTATGGTCTTGTGACTCTTGTAATATGCAGCGATTCTGACGGTTCGGACTCGAATGAAGAAGCCGATGATTTCCACGGGATTGCGATTTCTACGGCCGAGATCGGTAGCTGGGACATGCCTTCACTTCTTGCTCGCAAAGTCCTCAAAGTCGAAGTCAATCCGAACAGGCAAGTCCATTTCACAATCTGAGCTAGTGAAATCGAATAGTTAAAGACCAAGTAAGCAAGACATTGCTGTGTGGGGAATGCTTCCTTTTTATATTCTAAGGTAATCTATGAATTCGCAGACTCATTGAAGAATCTTCCTATTTTTGTGGGCTCCTAAGTGGAAGCTTCAGGTAAAAGATTTGTTCCGTCCGTTCGTGTGTCTAATTATGGTTCTCCCGTCCGTGGCATATCATTTAGTTATGTTGCTTTGGTGCATTGTTTTTCAGTGAAGCGAGGCGCAGTTCTATATCAATACATTGGAACGTGGAGACATTTGTGACTGTTTTAGGATTCATATTTGGATGCCACGTCGAGATTACCTCCGACAATTTCATTCTTTTGAATCAGGTGAAGTTTTATTCATTTTTATGGTAGTGCAAATAATCTTGTTATAGTGCAAAACATAGTCTCTCCTGTTTTCCTGTGGAGGTTTGTTTGAAGCATTTCTCAAGCTGGACCGTTCTATTGGGTGGTTATACATCTGAAAATTTGTAATTTTTTAAAATTTTTTATATATACCTAGGCAGCTTTATTTTTTGGGGTCGATGCACTTCTCTTCACGTGTCATGATTGGTTGGATGAAGTAACTTCATCCAGGGGGCGTCAGTCACCACAATTATGTCTGGATGACTTGATACATATCTGGAAGTACGGTGTGGAGCACGGTAAGGTTTTTCATTGTGTCTCACTAGCCTGTTATAAATATGTTTACATAAAAAAACATTATGAGCTTATTTTCTTAACATTGACATTATGAAACTCGCTCTCATATATGGAAGTGCAATATCTTGCAGCAAATGATATTATCCTTCAGCTTTGCACAAGCTATCTGGCTAGGAATATTGTAAGTGCTCTTTTTTCCTCTCTCTCTCTCTCTCTCTCTACTATTGTAGTCTTAGTCTTGGTGTATGACTATTCTTGACATAATTTATATTTTCTCACTCATGGTTGTTAGAATGTACAACCTAAGTTTGCTTATTGACCTGTATGATCATTAACTTTACCATGGTTGCCAGTCTGATAGAAGTGTCAGTTATTAATTATCATATACTACATGATAAAAGGCAGTAAAAACAGTTGTGTTTTTCTTTTTATATGTTTTAATGTCTGTGAATTCTCTATTTGACACATGATTCTTTTTATGTTCTCAGATGTGGGCATCATCATTCAACTCTTACAATGATGTGCCAGACAAACTACTCTGCTCCTGTATCCAGCATCCCGATTTGACTGTAGACAGGTTATTAGTTTTACTCTTTTGCTACTTACTATAAAAGTTCACTTTGATGCCATTCTTAATTGTTTTCACAGTGAGAAGCACCTTTGTGATGCGATTCTTTTTTGGCTCAAAGCAAGGACTGCAAAATTGGATGGCTTGAGTAACAATAATTTATGTAACAAGGTATGAGTGGGGTATTTATCAAGTAGGCTACCACACAGATTAACAAAATGAAATGTCGGTCATTTGGGTAGCCTGGATACATTCTTTAATATTAGATGCTCCTTATGAAAAATCCTAGAAGATTTTCTGCTAGATTGTGTAGCCTGCTCCCATTTTCTGCATACTACAAGAGTTTCTCATAGTCACAGATTTTAACTGTTTATTAGACGGGTCATTGAAACATTGTGGAGAGGAATTTTATTTGCAATTTGACTAGTATATGCTTTTAAACATCATAGTACAGCACACGGATGCCAAATTCTATTTCAAATTCCATTTCAGTGCGTTATCATCAATCTTTGTTCTTATAAACAACTTTTTGCTATTAATCTGTTATCCCTTTTGCCATTTGGTGATATTTGCCTGCATGCTGGACCCATCATTAACGTTCTAAATGCTATACTAGTGAAGGATTGCAATCTCTGCTTAAATAGAATTTGGCTGGTTAAGATATTGTTGAAACTCACTCCCTATACCATAGCATCATAAATGTTATACCTGAAGCATCCTTTATGGTTTGAGAAGATGAGTTAAAATAAATACAAAATTCATAGGTTGTTTTGATATCAGTAGTAAATGAGATATCCTTTTAGATTTACTTATAAATTGAATATAAACCTAACATAGAGGGGAAGAGGTTGAAAAGATTTTGGAGGCCTAGAACTTCTCCATCTCTTTGGTTGATGTAATTGAAAATTTTCAATTTTATAGTTCCTTGCATGTTAATAGTTCATCTTTGTCCTAAACAGACACGTACAAACCTTCTACCCTTGTGGTTTGCTGCTGGTATGCTCTCTTACTTGCAGAAGCTTTCTAGCCAAAGTAATGGAGAATCCCTCAGAATTATATAAAGTATCAAAACTTTTATGTTTTAGGAAAACGAACCTGTCCCTTCTTTTCAACATTTGGCAATAAAGCAACTGGAGCCATCCTTAGTCTAGCAAGACATCACTGTACAAGTTTGACAAGCATCTTGGCAGAAGGTGAATTAAATCACCTTAGAATCCGGATCACGAAATATACACAGGTTTTTACAACTTTTTTTTTCTCATAATTTCTTAATTTTTTTTTTCCTAATTTTCTGGGTTTAGTGGAAAGTCCACAATGTTCTTGACATTTTTCTCGAGGATATGGTTTTGATTTTTTATAGATCATTTAGATTTGTTTCTTATTGAACTAATCAATATAAGTCTCATGCTTGTGTACTTCTAACCCAATGCAAAGACCAAGCCTATCGAGGAATTTCGACCTCCCTCCATTTTATATAGTTTCTTGTTATACTTTCCCTTCACTGAAAAATGCTTATTTACTCAGAAACTTGAAATTACTATGCTTTTCAATAAACTGTGTCAATGTGAAGATTTTTTATGGAAGAATTCCACCTGTCTCTTCTCTCATTTAATTTGACAAACTCAAATTTTTGCTCACCCTATGGCTTCTTAAATTTGCAATGGCAGGTATCCAATTCTCACCCACATGAATTTTTCATAATTCTTGAGATACATTCAATCTTTGTTTTAGCATGTTTAGGTGGATTGTGATCTTAGTTTTGGATATGACTTTCTAGGAATTCTATATCTGGAAACAGAAGATCATGTTAGGGCACCACTACCATTTGTCAGGGCCACTTCTGTAAAATGTAGCTACTACTGTAACGAAATTTACGCATTAGTTGTCTTGATACATTAAACTCTGGTTTTTTCCCCCTTGCATTGTGGAAATTAAGAGTGATATAATATAAAAACTCAGTCCTTTAAATGAATGTATCTTAGAGTTGCAAATTTAGCTACTTGCAGTTTAAGTTTTTCATCCTTGAAGTGGATTTTTGACTTTTTTACTCGTAAATATATTGAAGGACTTAAGTAGTTCAGTTCACTTTAGAATCTCCTGAAACTTTGGTTGTTGCTTCTGCAAATGATATTTTTCTTGAAATATGATCCTGCATAGGCATAATAAACTTCTTTAAATTTCAAATTTGATGCGTTGTCTGCTGCTTTTAGTCAATGCTTACTTTTTTCTTCCATGCAATTGCACAGAGATTGGACGTCTCCGGTTGCCCTCAGATTACGTCAGGGCTATTTCTTATTTCCTTGCTTCCATCATGCCATGCGGATTCTATGTTGAGAAAGATCATTGAGAAGTATCCTGTTAACTGTGCAAGTGGTGATGGGGATCATTTCCTGACTTCACTGGCACTGGGGCAGATGTTGACTTTTGAAGCAGTGCAGGAATTGGATATTTCAAATTGTCCATCTCTTTCCCTGGAGTCGGTGACAGATTTTCTTAGCAAGTCATTTCCATCGTTACGAACGTTAAAGGCAGCTTATTTCTTAAACTTCAAGACAAAAAGTTTATGTCAGTTGGTGCAAAAATTCCCTCTACTAACCTGTATTGACTTGACTTTGGATATTAACCCTGTTATACCTGCACAAGTATCAATTATAGCTTCTTCATCAGTTGTTACACAACAAAGTTCAGCATCATCATCTGGGGTCTATTATTACCCTTCTGCTGCTCCATTATCTTGTATGTTGAGTCCCTTGCTATCAAATATGACAAAACTCAGTTTGGTGGGTCGAACTGACATCAGTGGTAAGTTCCTCTTTCTACACCCCCCTTAACCCAAAATTTTAAAAAATGAAATAAGATCTTCAAAGAACAATCCTTCCCAAATATCACTTCTATTTACTTTCTGTGACATCTCAAATGGGACTCCAGTTTCCAAAATTGATTTTTCATCTTTTACCAAATATGAGACTAGATGTGATGCTGTTGAATCTCAACTAATATTTTTAAGGATATTTTAAAAATATGTAATAATTTTACGTTTTCAGATTTCCTTTGAAATTCATTGTGGGTTAAAATAGAGCTGATAATTGGGTGGAAGGAGTATTGAATAAGAGAAGTACTTAGAAATTCCCATGAAAGGGCGATCAACTTATGGAGGTGTATATCTGCTACGATTTTATAGTTGGATAAGCTTTCGTTTCTTGAGATGACTGTCAGGTTCAACTGTTTAATTGAGGCAAGGGTTGCCTAGGTCCATCATTACATTAGCTAGAGTGCTCATGCAGTTTGGATAAGAAAACCAACTTCTCCTTAATGATCTCTTTTCTTCCGCCTGTAAGAATAAAAAATTTTATCTGTTCAATTATCTTGTGATCTCATTGTTCAATTTGGCTTGTTGTTAACTTCTAATATGGTACTGTTATCTGGTATGCTGAACTTTTTGTGGTAAGCCTATCAAAGTTAAACTGGTATTTCAATGTATTGCAGATCACGGTCTCCTTCTCATCTCAGAAGTCTGCCAATCCTTGAATTATGTTGACATGAAAGGGTGTGCATCTGTTACAGACCATGGTATATCAGTTATGATTCTAAAATGCAGAATGCTACAATCAGTTTTGGTGTGTGATACTGCGTTTGGGAACCATTCTATTCAAGCGCTTTGCTCGGGTATTTCCAGTGAAACACAGCTAACTCAGTCACAAAGATACAACCTTCTAGCTTTGCATGTTGGTGGTTGCCATGGTATAACATCAGTTACTAATTCAATTGGCTTGGATGAAATAGATATAGGCACAATTCTTTTGAACCTGAACAGTAGTCCTTTTGGTTGTCCCCACTGCCTAATTTATGTGGTCTATTGGATGGTATGTCTGAATATTTAAGCCAAAAATAGCTTTGCTATTTCTTGAACTGCTTATCCTTTCTTGATGTGTGTTTCACATGGCAAATCAAACATGCAAGTGATTTGAGCATAATTTTATGTTTGTTTTGCTTAAATATTTTTTATGATGGTATGATGAGAAGTCTAACTTGACTTGCTTGTCAGTTTTGAACTTTTAATATTTCAACTAATAATATTAATGGACAAATTGGACATCATGATCAACTCAGAAAAGTATTATTCCCCATGGGTTGATTCTTGCAAATTCCATAGTTTATCACCTACTCTATGCAAAATTGTGTATAAAAATATTCTCCATACTACTCCTTTTCGCTCTTTTGCCAGGGGCAAATGGAAGACTTCTGTCTGGGCTTATGTCTGGGGTGGATCATTTAAGGAGTCTGTGTCTCAGAGAAATTCAACATGTTGATGATGCTCTTTATGGGTTTTCAGGGGCCTCCTTGGAGATGCTTGATGTTTCTGACACCAAGGTGTGGAATCTGTCTTAAAGGACCCTCAAGCCTTTCCATTAAAATATAATTTCTTTTTGGCGTAAATGATATTTCTTTAAGAGATTTGGATGATTTTGTTATATATTTATATTAAAGGACCAAATTTATAGAAATTTAAAGGACTAAATTTGTTTTACTATGAAGTTGTTTCCCATTCAAGGAAAGAAGCTGACATCTACAAAGCGAAAATAATCTTATATATTTTGCATGGCTATAGATAAGGGTAATTTGAGTGTCGCACAAGGCTGATTTTTCTAATTCATAGAGAAGTCAAACAGGACATGATTTGTGAACCGTGGGAGTAATACTTTAGCCATTAATGCAGTAATTTTTATGATATCAAGCTGTTGTGTTGGTCTTGAAAGAATCTAAAACTTCTTCCCAAAGAAATGATTTCATATTCAATTTCTGTTGGAGAAAATGAATCAATTATTTTTATTTTACTTTTCTTTTAATAAATATCCAATGAAAGAGTTATGTATTGACTTGTTGTGTGCTCCACTGGTACCAAGATTTCTGTGGTTGTGAAATTTCAGGTTTCTGGCACTGCTTTATCTCATGTTATTCGTAGAAATCCTGGTCTAAAATCTTTGAAAGCAAGAGGCTGTAGGCATCTGTTAAAGCAAGAAAGTGACACTAAAGAAAGAAAATTGTCTAATTCATCAAATACACCAGAAGAATGGTACTCCGAGCTGGGCAAGCGCTGCCAATTGGAGGAGATTGAACTTGGATGGGGAGTTTTTTTTTCCTCTCTTGGAGCCATTAAACCAGCAATTAGAACATTAAGAACCTTAGTTGTTGGATTAGGTGGATCCTTGGGAGATGATGGCTTGAAGCTGTTGCCCTCTATTTGTCAAATGCTGGAGACATTGATTCTTTATTTTCAGGTGATGTGTGCGTGCTATCGTATCATGTTGATGTTGTCAATGTTATTTAACAGTTGATTATCACTGATGGTCATGACTGAGTAATAATAGACAGTACAGAGATGCTGAAAATGCTTTTAAGTTCTATCTTTAGTATCTTTTCTTGCATCATAGATAGAAATTTATGATGAGAATGATCAAAAGAATAAACTGCGATGATTTTAGATAGGCAGATCGAGTCAGATCTTTATACTCTAATATCATTGTCGCTATTTGGTTTTTGTCTGAAAGAAGAAAATGTCATGCACTAAAGGTTGTCATCGCCTAGCTTTCTGAAATATTGACATATTTGGTTGTCCTTATCAGGTAAATATGGCTATGCTTGTTTTAGTTTTTTAGCTTGTGTTTTTAGGTGAGTTTTTTTTTCCTCTTTTGAGCAGGGTAGGGGGGATGTGTAAAATTGCATACAAGAAAGAGAGAGTAGGAAATGTGTAATGATTAAAGTGTCTGTTTTATTGTAGAAAATATACAAACAAACATAGCCTATAATATTTGACTTACTAGGCCCTTTATATATTTGTTACTCTACTGTATTGTTTGCTTTCTTTGTGGTAACTGCTGCAAGCTTGTTAGTGCCCTAAAGTGATGCTTTTACTTATGTTAACAGGTAATATCTGATTCTACCTTAACAGGCATTATAAGGACCCTACCAAATTTGCAATTTCTGGCTCTGTGTTATTGCATTGGTGACATATCCTCATTAAGCTTCAAGTTCAGGATGCTGAATTTAAGGAACTTGAAACTTGAAAGAGTAACACCGTGGATGACTAATGAAGAACTGGCAACTCTGGCTGAGAATTGTCCCAACTTGATTAAACTTTCATTGATAGGGTGCACATTACTTGATTCTAGTGAGTTTTGAATTTGAAGAATTCATATTAAATTTATATTAACTAAATATTTCTGATTAAACTTTTTAAATAATTTTCAATTTTGCCGCATTTGAATGCCCCTTCTCAATTCATTCACATGCTTCTTTATATGGGATATGGTTCAATGGCCAGATTGCAAAAAATATGATGAACGTTTATTTAATGGTATCTGTACCATTTGTAGGAGCGCAAGATATAATGTCAAGTGGATGGCCGGGGTTGACATCTCTCTACCTTGAGGTTCCTAACTTCTGTTTTTTTTTCTCTCTCTCTCTTAAGTTCTTATTTTCTGAATAGGGTAATCTCTTTTTGCAATGTCTTAGCAACTATTGATAACAGAAGTAGCTGGCCAGTAGAAATGAGAACATGGACAAAGGCATAGGCAACTATGCCCCAAATTAAATTCAGTTTTTCAAAAACCAATGGTAGATGCAATAAGATATTAATGGTTCTGAAAGGTCAATAAGTAGTCATCTTATCTTCTTGATCAGCAATATCAGATTTCCATGTCTATTTACTAAACATGTTTCCGTTTTACTACATTGTAGGATCCTTACAAAAGCTGATAACAAGGTCTTACTTAGAATTAACTCGTTCACAGAATTCTTGCCAAATCAATCTTGATCTCATTTAATGAGATCCAGTAATTTGTATAAACTATGGATTGAGGGATCAAATTTCTAAAAGAGGGTCGTGATTAGAGAAGCACTAAGTTATTCACGGTGAGAAAATAAAGAATTTTTAAGGGGGTGAGAAGCAATTCCCTACCCTTGCATAAGTTAGGCTATGCATTGCTTCTCTCTCTCCCTCCCTTCCTCTCTCTCTATCTCTGTGGGTTGTTTGGTACAATTTAGCAAGTTGCCTTCATAATTTCGAATTCTGAGCACTTCATTTATTAAACAGGAATGTGGAGGAGTAACTGCCAGTGGTGTGAGATCTGTTTTGGACTGTCATGCCCTTGAAGATCTTGTACTACGTCATACTGTTAGTTCTTTTCCTGCCTTTCTCTTCCAATAGCTAGTTGTCTAATAGATTCAATTCAATTTACATATAGAGTTGATTAATCCGTATTAGCAGTGGACTTTGTGGAAAGTTTTGCCGGCTTGTCTAGCATGTGAAGTTACGTTTACATGGCTTAGGGGACTGTTGATTTTTGGTGCTTATAATAAGAAATTTTTGGTATTGACAATAATAAGAGATCTCTCTTTGATAATGGCTGGTTTAGGGGATCACCACATTTTGCAATTTTACAGAGGGCGTATTCTCTGGTACAATTACAATACATTCATATGATTTTTATTCTCAGAACAAAATCAATAATCACAGGTAAGGATAGATCGACGACCATTACCATGTTTTACTTTCTGCTATCTCTGGTGTCCTTCAACCTAAATATGAGAATTAATATACATTGTTATCCTCCAGCACTTTGTAAATTGATAATTTTTAGAGTTCTATTCTGTATGTCTTTTATGGAATATTTTGAAGAAAAAAATTGAATCTCAATTTTCTATTGTTTCAAGAAGTAACTTTATATGCAAAAACTCAAATGTGGTTGTAACTGCCATTTTTCATGCTTAATAATATTTAGTTTATAAAAAGGCAAATCACATTGTACTCTCAATGTTGTTGCTATAACACTTGAGCAAGCATTACTCCTGTAAATATGGGTAAGCATTCAAGGAATTTTCTCATGGATTTGAGAAGTAACTGCTGGTAAATGTACGTGGAACTTAATTACAAAATCAAGAACTGCAGGTAAATGTTCAAGAACTAGGAGATGAAACTCAGACTGAATGTGTTAGTCACGGTGTGCAAGACAATTATGGCACATCTTAGAAAAGAAAAAAGAAATTGAAAAGATTGTGGTTTCTCTTGATGAAAAGTTGACAAATGGTGGACTTAAAAGCTTGTGACTATATTTTTCAGAAAAGAGAGTGAGATCATAGCGATCTAGATTTGAATTGATAATTGATGGTTTCATAAAGGATTTCAGCCATCAGCAATTTGTGTGGAGATAAAGCCTACTTGGTTTTGGCACTATATAATAGGAAGCACTGTTCAATTTAGAGAGACCATTGTGCGTTTTGATTCCTAATGGGCTTGCCATCCATAATATCAAATTCTTCCATACCTACAATCTTTAGAGGCATTAAAATGTTGGTGTCACAAGCTCATGCTTCCGTACATTGAAATTGTAGGGTCCTGGAATTCCAAGAAACTTCATCCGTCATGCTGCTTCCAAGGTAAATTTGCTGCGTAGGTGGACTCTCGTTTCAATTTTCTCTAATACACATTCAAGAAATATCAAGCAGACCAACATGTTCAACTGATTGTGCTTCCATGGTAACTGCAGCTGCCCATGCTTCGAAAAATCTCATTGGATGTATGTGATGCAAGGGAGGGTGATTTTGATATACCAAGCGTAAGTTGAAATTGATCAAATACTTCATTTCTCCCGTGCACGAAATTTGGTTACATGGATGCATATCGCCAACTAAGTTACTGGGAAATAGGATGATTTGTTATTCTTGGGTTTCTCATTTACTGCTTGTCCGTCAAAATTTTCAATAAATTCCAGATAAGATAGCTCATTGTATAACCCTTTATTTTGCGCTGGTATCTTTAACAACACAGTAGATGATTGCAGTACCTCTTATTTTCCGAGGAGAGCTTGCTTCCTCGGTTATCAGGATGCAGCTTACAGTAAGGGTTATCTGAAAGACATCTTTCTGCTTCAGTTTTCTGACAGATACTTCTTGAGTGTCGTAAAGATTGCAAGATGTAAGCTCCAGAAGAGCACTCTGGACATAAGCAAGATGGAGGCACGCAGAACCCCGGTGCACAAAGAGACCTTAGTGCTGGTGTGGAATAGTGAAAAACTAGTGAGGACAGTGGTAAAGGAAAGATTGTAGTGCTGAACTGTGTAATTGCTTGATTGTTAGAATTAGAACCACGTGTGATGCTTGCACTCAGGATCCAACCTTGAGCAGCACAACCCATGCATTGCTAGCCAGTATTCTAGATATGGGTTGTGGGCTTTGTTGCTCAAGACAACCCTGACGTGCATTGGCATGGTTGCATGAAACCGGAAAAAGGAAAAAGAAAACGCAATATGTTATAGTCCTCAGTATATCCTTCCATTCTAGGAATTCTTCATCTATTTAGTTTCTCTCTTTATATTTTTTTAATACCTCCTATTCTTGAAAAGAAAATGCTTTTATATACTGCTCAGTTTAAATGAAATGAAAAGAGAGTATTCGAGTGCAGGGATAAACCAGAGAACGCCGGCATCATATAAAAATGATTCCTTTCTAAGATTAGCTAATTTGTTAAAATTTTAATGCCATAATCGATATGCATGAACGAATTTGGACGAAAAAAGAACGACCGTAAAATAGAATGAAGAGAAAAATTAATGATATTAATAAATTATATATATATATTTAAAACAAATAATGAATGAATTAATACTTATTAAACTCAATTCATATGCTTAGTAAGAAATGGTGGATGGTAAGAAGAGCATTTTCAAAGAAAAAAAGGCTACCAAACATTAAATTAGCTACAATGTTTTTGGATGTTCATGTGTGTGTGTACATGAACTGTAATAAATTTTTATTGTTTATATAACATAACAATATCAAATAATAATATTTGAATTATATACAAATACTATATTTTGATGATATACAGCTTATATTTATAAAGTTTATATGCCAATAAATGTTATTTTACATTTAACTTATGCTATAAAATTTATAATTTATATCTATATAGTATTTATTTCTAACTTTATAGTGATAGTTTTTATACGTAAATGTAAATATATACCTTAATATGATGATGATACTAATGATTTTTACGGGTAATGTACTAATAATTTATTATAAAATAGAGGTGAAAATATGTTATATAATATATATTTATTAAGTATATCTAGTAATTTTAATATTACTATAAAAAAATTTTCTAATACGTTTATATAGTGTATATGTGTATTGTTACCTAAAGTATGTGTGCTTATATGTATGTGTGTATGAATGCATGTATGTGAATATAACTATTATATATATATATATATATATATATATGTATATGTTTAATAGAATCTAGTCTTATAACATTACATATCAAGTAAGATTATGCATGCGTAAGTAATTTATATGCATATATTTAATTTTATGTGTATTGTGTAATCTGTATCTATACCATATTTTTGCATCTAATACTTTAAGAAATTTATTTACTAAATAATAACATTTTATAAATTTATTTTAATATTTGATACAAATATTATATTTAAAAGTTAGTGACATTAAAAAAAAAAGATCCGATTCTCAATAAAGCAAGCATGCAGATCATGCCCTTAGAAACGTATACCCGCTTTATTGGACGTCCCCCTAAAACGCGACTCTCCTCGTAAAGTAAAAAGGGAAATAAGAAGAAGGAGAAGACAGAAGCTCTCAGCCTCTCTCGGTCATCTGCGCAGACTTTGCCAAGTTCATAATCGTTTTGCTCATTAGCGGTCGGCTCTTCTGCTACCGGCAACTCTGATTCCTCTGGTAGTCAATCTTTGTTCTGAAACTATTGTAACTATTCTGTTTTATATTCGCAATTTTATAAGGGTTTGTATATTCCATGTCCATTCATGAATTTGGGTTTCGTCGTTGTTTCAGATCAAACGTATTTGTGGTGGGCGTTGGGAATGGGAGTTGGGTGGTTTAGTAATTCGTGCTCAAGGGTTTTCCTGTCACCGCCTGATGCTTTGCTCTGTCATTTTATTTAACTTATAACTATAAGTCTGATTTTTGCATATGATTATTGTCCTATATTCTTCTTTTCTGTGTTCTGAATGTGTCTTGTACAAAAGTGTCGAGTCAATGGCAACAAGAATTAATTTTTGGTCCCGTTATTGAACACTCCTACAAAATTCGAAAACCGACAAAATGTCAAACAATAAACCACAGGACATCGGAGATGAAGAGCTATATTTGGTCGGCTGCAAGCCTCAAAATATCAGATAAAAAATCGCAAACTGTCAAAACAGGAAATGAAGAAATAGTAAATTAAAATGAAGGGACACAAATCTAATAATAAAGTGACTCCGAATCTAACATAAATCTAGTAACAAAGTGATACCAAATTTCTCATGAATCATCCTTCAATGAGCTATTCAACTAATAAAATGGTAGGAGTACAAGAGAAACTTTTCTAAATACATTTAAGAGATGATTCACAATAATTGAGTTAAAACAAAATAGTAGCACTCAGTGTTCTTAAAAAACACTCCAACCTCACAAGAACACTCTTTACAATTTCTTCTATTACTCTCTAACAATTTTTCACCACACCAAAATGACCTCATGCTACCAATGGTCCAATACTTGCACTGCTTGCCTTACCAATTGCTTCCCCCCTTACCATCTATATGTAAGAAAACAGGGCAATTGATTAAATGGTGATCATCAAGCTTTAATATTTAAGTTTTGCTTTCATCTTATATTTTAAATTATTTTATTACGTGGGGTCCTCCATTTAGGAGGAATACCTAATGATATTTTGTGGTCCTTCCAAATTATTGGGTGTCTTTTTTAAATGGAGAGCACATACAATTAAATAATGAAAAAGAATATGAAGCAAGTTAATGATGAAGTATTGGAAACCGCCTTGGAACTGCCTTTCTCACCACTTAAGTTTCTTATAAATAGAGGTGCAAGTTGATGGTGGAAGGTGAGCAAGTTGTGGAAGTGGTGCAAGCAAGAGGATGAGCCATTGTCAGTATAGTGTGAAATTGTTAGAGTGAGGAAAGATAAAAATAATTGTGAAAAATTTTCTTTTGAGTAATAAAAAGTAAGCTTTTGTTGGGGTGTTTTTAGAAACATTAAAGTGCTACTAGGAACAAAACCGGTCAGTCGATGATATTTTAAAGTAATAAAATAATATTGAAGATATTTTATTAAAATTTAAATAGTGAAAATAAATATTATAAATGTAACCTTAAATTGCAAGGTAACTTGCTTCCTGTTGAATTTCTCTCATGACCTTTTTTTTTTCCCAGCAAGAGGCAGTGCACAAATAGAATTCTAAGAACTGATCTCTGTTTCTAAATATGAAGTAATAAAAATCTAAAACTTCATCAATAAGGGAGTTGTATTTTTTTCAATATCTTATTCCATTAGAAACAAGTCTATACTATATTTGTAGGAATTTCTGATAAATAGTTGGAGTATTTCTAAAATAAGGATGGGGTATGAAAGTAAAGAAACAAAGAGTGAATGTGATTTTTTGGATACATAGTTGATACAAAGCTAAAAAGACTTGTCTTTATTCGTACATTAGGTAATATTTGTAATACAAGAATTTAAATTTACATTTGAATTTTCTTTTGATTTTGATCACATTTAAATATGTTGTATTTAAATCATAACCTTTTTGAACATTAGTATGAGTAACCTTTTTAACCTTAACTGTACAGTCTTTTTGAATTTTTAACTGAATTCTGACTATTTTTTCTCCATGCCCTTTGAATTCTTGAGTTTCCAACCACTATTATGACTCAAAAGGTCTTTGTGCACATGATAGTCCAAGTTGAGCTATATTCGGGCCTATTTTGAGAATGTAGGCTTTTCAACTGAAGTTTTTGAAAAATTTAAATGTAGTCTACAGCAATATCGAAGCAATCTGCCATCATTTCTAAAATTGAGATGCTTTTATAGAACATAAGGTTTTGATTGGATTTCTTCGTTATCAACCTTCGTAAATTTTTCTGTCTTTCTCCATATCTTTGGCTGAAGTTGAAGTTCTTAGAGCTTGAGATGGTATCTTGCATACAATGTTGGTTTGAAAACTTGTTCCATTATTTAATTTTGAATTCTTTGACAATTGAAATAGGATAGGGCTTTGGCATGCTGATGAAATTTGTGGTTCCAACAGAATAACTAAGCAATTTTGAATTTTGCATAGAACATCATATTCTTTTTCATATCTTTCTCTTGGAGCAAATTTGAGATAATATTAAAATCCTATTTTGACGTTAGGGGTAGAAGTTCTTCTGTAGATCTGAAGTCTTTCCGCTACTAAAGTATAAATCCAAATGGATAATTTTTTGAAAAGTTGGAATGAAATGTGAAAAAGTATGAATGGTTGAAATGTATGTTGAATACCATGAAAGTTTGTAATCTTGATAAGTATGTTCTCTAGGATTGAAGGGTTTTGAAAAGTATTTTTTAGTGTAGGGGAAGGTCCATTCTTGGGGTTTTTAGATATTTTTTATAATACATTTCCAATAAACTACTTTAGATGGATATTTTAAATCTAGTTTATAAATAAATTTAACTGAATTTGAGTCAACAAGGATAAAGTCATAATATCTTCGAGTTTTCAATTAACTTTCATGACATTAGTGACATCCTAATAGGTGAAACTTCTTCATGACGAGTTAAAGAATTTTGAGGTTTTGGTGTTCTTTGAATTTGGTGACGGTTAAATGTGGATTGGTGAGATAATTTGATGTGAGCTTTGGACTGACTAAGAATTTAGTATTAATCTGGAGATTTTGAGTAGTTTAAGTATAAGATGAAGGAGAAGAATGTCCTAATATTTGAAATCACCTACTATTCATTATGGATTAATTCAAGTAGTCATTAAATCCTGCATGTAGATACTCCAATTTGTTTGCTTTCAAGAGATAAAAGACTCAAGATATATAGATCGTCTTTATTATCTATTATTCAAACTAATGTTTGTAATGATCTTGTATATTATATGTTTTTCTTCCTTCTTCTTATGCTCAAATTGCTCAAAATTCCCAGATTGAAACTAAAATCCCATCACTTCAAAATTTACTTCAAAGTATCTTACCAAATTCAATATTGAACTTTTGACTTTTACTATATTCAAAGAATCCCAATGCCTTCAACACTTCATGTAGAGATTTCATTCATCAGGATGCTGCTGTCATGATAATCCATTGAAAATTCAAAGATATCATGCAGTTATCCTCCTTTACTCAAATTCAGTTGAACTTGTTCACAAATCTGATCTAAAGGACAGACTACTCTAAAGTTGCTTATTTAAATTGTATTATAAAAATATCCAAAAATTCAAATTTTGAACCTTCCCTTATACTTAAAAAAACCTTTTCAAAACTCTTCAATCTTAAAGGTTATAATTATCAAGCTTATAAACTTGCATGGTAAAGGGTGATATTCAAGAAACCCTCTGATAATTCATGATTTTTTATATTTTATTCCAACTTTTCGAAAGAATTACTTATTTGGATCCATGAGTGTTGGAAAGATTTAGGATCTACTAGAAAAAAATTCTACCCCTTGATGTTAAAATGGAACTTCAATATTATCTCAAATTTGCTAATGAGAAGAAAAGTATGAAAAACAAAATGAAGTTCTATGCAGAATTCAGTGTTCCCTAGATATTTAGTTAAAACTACAAATTTCATCAGTATCATCCAAGACCTATCCTATATCAATTGTTAGGAAATTTAAAATTAAATGGTGGAACATTTTTTTAAACCAATTTTGTATGAAAGTTGTCAAAAAATTTATTCAAACAAGAGCAAAAATGAAATGGTAAGTGGTTTTAAGACCAGCAAAGGACACTAGGAAATATTTAAAAATTCAAGAAGGTTGATTCAGAAGAAATCCAATTAAAACCCTTTGTTGGAGAACAACATTTCAAAATTTTGAAAATGATGATAGATTGTCTAGACATTGTGAAATTCAATTTTTTTCAAAAACTTAAATGGAAAAGAATGCATCCTCAAAAGGCTCTAGTACATGTCTATTTAGAGGACCTTGTTCACAAGACCTTTTAAATGTGAAGAAATATCTCAAGACTCAATAATTGAAAAGATGTGGAGAAGAAGGAATAGTGAATATTTCAAATGAAAATTTAAAAAGCTATGTCTATTTATAGTAGAAAGGCTATGTATACTCGTAAAAAAGACTATATACTTATAGTGAAAAAGACAATGTCTACTTATTGTCATGGTCTTGTTCCTTGAAGAAGTTTTGTTGTGTTGCATTTAGCATCTTTGTCATATACTACGTTTAGTATTTCATTCAACTTTTAAGTGAAAGTAGGTAGTATGTGAGAACTTAGCAAATAACTTAAAAAGATGGCTATGCAAAGATAACAACACGCAAAAGTAGCAAGGAAATAATACTTCATTGTATTACTTTAATGCTTGATTACACTCAATGATTTATAAATGAAGTTTCTATGCCTATTTATACCATCCGTCTCCTCTAATGGATTAGTGGGTTTGATTCAATTTGATGTTATAAAACGAGCATCTAGATTGTTCTATAGTCTAGAATTTTCTTGTAAATGTAGGGGATGTTCCAAAGACTTCCAAACGATTCTAAATCGCCACTACACAACTGTTACAACTATATATTACAAGTGCATTGTGTATGAGAAAGCCTTTTGTTAACCACCAAATTCCCTAAAACATGCAAAAGTGGGCCATCAAGTGATTGGTGGAGTTCGCGGGGCATGAAATTATGGTCAAAAGGCTATAAAATATATCAAATGTGGTTGAAATGTGAGGAAAATCTTGTAGTCTAAACATGTATCAAATGAATGAATAAGTGTGAGCTTTTAGCTTCTTTGAAAATTTCCATTTACTCTTTATCTGTTTATCTCCGTGCCTTGTGCCTATTTTAGAAATACTTCAACTAATTATTTGAAATTTCCTACAAAAAGGGGTATATACTTGTGTTTGATCAAATAAAATATCAGGAAGAAAATTATACTTTGTTGTTGATAAAATTGTGTACTTTTATTCCTTCAGCCTCTTTTTAAACAAAAATTAGTGTTTGGATTTCTATTTGGATAGTCTCATCTTGAAAGAATTCCAAAAAGAAACATGTTACCTTAAAATTTAACATCAAGTTTTATAATATTTATTTTCAATCATTAGGGAAGTGACAAGAGAAAATTTGTGATAAATTTTCATGTGAATGATAAAATAATAAGATTTTGTTGGGGTGTTTTGGAGAAACACTTAAGGTGTTATTATTAAGTTGTTGTGTTACATCTTTAAAAAGCTTTTGAGAGAGTCTTTCTCTTGTACTCCTATTGTTTTGATAGTGAAAAACCAATGTTGGAGCTTGTCCAGTGAGTATAGTACATTGAAGGATGAATCACGTTAAATTGGGTTCACTTTGTTACTGGATTTGTATCTATTCATATTTAATTTACTGTTTATTTGCTTCCTGTCCAATAGTCTCTGATTCTCTTGCCAACATTCTAAGGTTTACCAATAGACGGTTTTCTGTTCTTTTACCCAATGTTATGTAGCCTAACATTTCCGTTGTGCATCTATTGTTCCAACAAAGATTTTTTGCTCTACCAAAGTGCTTAGACTGTGTTTGTTTTCAAATTTACAATCTAAAAATATACACTTAATTATTATACTTTTTAAATTTTATCTCTTTCTTTTTCTTCTTTTAATGACAAAAATACCTAAAAACACGTACTAAAATATGAAAACAAACATAGCCTTCGTGTTCGGTAACAAGATTGAAAATTAATATTTGCTACAATTAGGCCCAACAAAAATGATCATCGTGAAATCAAGGGATGCAAGAGTACGGAGACCCAATTTAAAAAAAAAAAAAGAAAGAAGAAGAAGTAGAAAAGGGAAAAACCAGCAGATTACACTGGAGATATGGAAACTCTTAGTTAGTTAATCAGTCACTAATGCCACAAAAAATGTCCTCCCTTATATGGCTGGCCGACAGTTGGGGAATTGAGACAATTGAGAGTGTAGTTTCTAGTAAGGGAATTAGGTGCCGCCCAAGAGCGAATTTCGGACTGTACAGATTACAACTACTTGAATGCACAATATGACTTTGAAGTGCATGTGCTATTAGAAGCAACTCTATTACCTAATACCTGTGACAATTACATAACATTATATTCCTTGGAGCTCTTTTAATGACTCTAATTAAAGCATACGCAAGCGCACACATACGAAATATAGTCTTCTATTTATTGAAGTAATCCTTATATAAATGGGGCATCTGCTGAGGAATTCTTACCTAGTTAAGATGGCCCAAAATGCGACTTCTTGTTTATGTTTTTTCCATGTAGCATCAACGTAAAAATGTGCATAATTAAGGGACAGATATGACATTGAATTTCTTGATAACATAGTAAAAGCCACAATCTTCTGGCATCGCAAATAAATGAGATATAAACTGAACTTTTGTCGATTATTATGTCTCTATTCATCAATTCACACAAGCCTGATGTTATGATTTTCTCAACATTTTTGCTCACGTGTTTCCATGTCTCTTGCACAGGAAATCATGCCCAAGGTGAAGACAAACCGAGTAAAGTACCCAGAGGGATGGGAGTTGATAGAACCTACTCTACGTGAACTACAAGCAAAGATGAGAGAAGGTTGTTAAGCTTTTCACATCAAACTATCCCTCTTTGCCCTTTTTTTCTCTGTTTTGGTTGGTGTTTTCTCATCTACGCAGACAAAAAACTCAAATTAACCAATACATTCTCTGATCTCTCTCTCTCTGGTGGCAGCTGAACTTGATCCACATGATGGTAAAAGGAAATGTGAGGCCCTGTGGCCTATCTTCAAAATAGCCCATCAGAAGAGTCGATACATCTTTGACCTTTATCATAGGAGGAAGGAAATTTCGAAGGAGTTATATGAGTTCTGCTTGGATCAAGGATATGCAGATCGTAACTTAATTGCAAAGTGGAAAAAGGTTGGTTAACCATATCTAAATTCTGAATGCTGAATGGGAATCGGTTTGTCTTCTTTTTCTTATTTCTACAACTGTCATCCATGTTGTGTGCCACATGTGTGAGTTATTTTTCTTATGTGTACGGAATAATTCAAACCGTACTGAGATGATTTGGCTTGACTAAAGCTCTTTGTAATGGTGGGAATCATACATTATGTTGATATTAGTTGATGAGACGACAGACATAATTTATTTTAATTCATCAAACAACTGACGTTACAATTTGTATGCTGTGAAAAACAAGAATTCTGATGTTTGCTGTTTGAATGGCAGCCTGGTTATGAAAGGCTTTGCTGCTTGAAGTGCATGCAGCCTCGCGACCATAACTTCCAAACTACTTGTGTTTGCCGAGTACCAAAGCATTTACGCGAGGAGAAGGTTATAGAATGTGTGCATTGTGGCTGCGGGGGTTGTGCAAGTGGAGATTAAGGTGTGCACGTTTGCAAAGTCATGTTGAATGTATACCAGACATTTGAACTGACGGTAAAAGAGGCATGAAAGTAGGCATTTTGCTACGGTAGTGTCTTTTAACTCTGTTGTGAAAGCTAAACTTCAAAAACTTTTGTTGTACGTTTCTATGTTACTGGGATAAACATGGCTATTTAAATGAAAATGACTTCATGCTTGTATCATGGGAAGTGATAATTATAAAATCAATAATACTCCTGCATTTGAATTGTACTTTGTTATTACCATTTGTGATTTGATTGTAGACTCCAGAATTACATGCGGGTGCATTTGGATTGAGAATTTCAGGGAATGAATATCAATTTCACAATATTAATTCCCTTGCACTAGTTCTGGTGTTTTTGTTTTAAGCTGCATTTCAATTCTTTTAACTCTCATTTTAAACTATATTTAATTTGAATTTATTTCATTTAGGATAAGTTGAAATCATCATCTTCTTCTTCTTTTTATTTTTGTATCTCCAAATCTAACTCCTCCGTTCTGAAGTAAATGGGGACCTTAGCTTATCTTTATGAGAATTGAGAAATAGTCTGGGACAAAAAGTTTCAAAAGTTGCTCAATGTTGATATTTTATTCTGTTAGTAAATTGGCAGTTTATAATTGTTGGTATGCATAAAAAACAATGATGAAGTTCGTGTTCGATACGGTAGGATGTCTTCTGGGAAAATATAACCCCAAAACTTATGTAATGTTAGGCTTGTCACCGGGGAATGGAATGAAAACATACTCTGAAAGTGATACAAGACACCAGAATTACTGCCCCTTCGGGGATGAACAGTTCAAAACTGAGTTGGAAATGGACACTAGATTACATTAATTACTGGAGTCTCAAGTCTCATCAACTTGTCCTCTCTTACCTCGAATTTCTATCTTTCTGGAATAATTGTGAGACTGCCGTCTGGCCTGCCTAAAACGCTTGTTTCTTTTAATAAATGAACACAATCCATTCTTTGAATATTACTCTGTAATACTTGAAGTTTAGCCTTGTGTTCCTCATGATCTTTTCGATTTCATTCTCCTAAATAACATTACTTCTGGCAATTTTGAATGATGATAACTTCATCATATTTAATTGAAATTGACAAGAAGATAGAGGGACCCATTGGAATGTCAATAATGTCTTGCAATCGGAAATTCTGGTTTCTTGGTTTAGTGGGAGTGCAGGTTCACAGGTCGTCTTGCACAATGAACAATAAAGAATACTCAATGCCCAACATATGCCATATGGTGCAATACGTCGAAAGTGTAAGTGTAAATGTAAATTTTGATGGAAAGAAATTAGTGACAAGTATGCATCTATGTGTTGGGCCCCTCACTGACAATGTTATTGTAACCGGACCAGCCGGCCGATTCGACTGATTTAACTGGAATCAGTCCAGGGTCCGGTCTGAATGTTGATAATAACCAGTCATGGATCAGGTGGACAATTAATAAGAGTCGTTATTAGTTTTAAATGTTGATTAGCCTTGAAATTAATTCAGCTATTTATTGCTTATGCAATTTCCAAACTTCAAATTTAAAGTAATATTTTTTAATATAATGTTTTTCCAATTATTGTATGTTTGAAGGTCAAAAACAAGAAAATAAAATGAAAGAAAAATAAAATCTCTAAAAACTGTTCCCTTGTTTTTGTCTCCAAAAAATATGATACAGTGATTAACATTTAAATTCACAACTTAGTTTTACTTTCCAAAAGTTTTATCTTTTTTACAATCATTTTAAACCATTAAAAAATTAAAAATATTATTATATTATAATATTATTTCTTGAGCAATGCCAATGAATTTAGAAGATGACTTTTTATTGTTTATACGCAGATAAATTTTTAGAGTGCACTTAACATGATTTAATTGTCGTACGTATATACTACTTATGCAATTTTTGTATTGTTCTATATTTTTATTTTTTTGTAAAATAAAATAATTTTTATACTAAATTTGCTGGTTTTATTAATTTGATATTTGCTTTTACTTATTTAATTAATAAATGCAAAATAATTATATACAAGTATACACATATATACCTTTTATAGGATAATCTATATATAACTGCATGTGTATATAAATGTATGGGTTAACCAATTTTTTATAAACGTAAGAATCAATCGAACTAATAATCCAGTGAACTAATAAGTTGACTAGTTTAATGTCCAGTCTAATTTTAAAAACATTATTCGCTAGTGACAAATATTAGTTTTTGATCTCGTCACGGAATATCCTACAAAGCCAAACTCCCAAAAGACTGAAATATTTATTAACAATTGTTGCACAGTGGAAACATCAAAAGAAAGTAAGTCATAGTTCATCAGATGAAAAATGAATAAACAGTCAACGAATACAAATAATAAATAATGACACAACAAGTTCAATGTAACTCATTCTTTATGGGCTATAGCCATAAGACTAGCTCTAAAATTATTCTACTACTAAACAAATAGGAATATAAAAGAGAAACTTTTCTAAAATAATGGCACTCAAGTGTTTCTCAAAAACACCCAAAAAAAAAATCTCATTATTTTGTCACTCACAAGAAATTTCTTACAATTTTCTTTTAATTCCCCCCTCACTCTAATAATTTCTTGACACACCAAAATATTATCACGTTATTATTGGAGAGTCTCACAACTATCTCTATTCATAATCATCTGTCCATGCCCATCTCTTGCCCGCTACTGCCTTGCATTTGATTCTTTATTTATAAAGGGTTTGAGGTGGTGGAATCATATTTTTTTCAATTTTTGTTATGCAACACCATTTAGGGGACCCACATGAAATCTTTCCTTCCCAACAAATGGGGGACATGTCAGTGCTACTACTAACTCTTTGCATTGTCTAATTGAATGTCATCTTCACTAACGGTGAGAAAATCTTGTCAAAGTTTGTTCCTTTTCTTTGACCAAATCTTTAGACAACGGTCCTAACTTTAAATAATAGTTGGAAGCCAGGTTCGTCTCACTTGAACATCTATCTATTCTTCAAAGTCCTCTTACCTTTTGGCAACTTCATCAATTCAAAACTCTTTATGCCAAAACGTTTTGCATAGATGTCTCGATGTTCATCTACCGAAGTTTTTTTAAAGCTTCTTGATCCTCCCTCATCAGTCCGTAATACATACTAATATTTAAGATATCTAAGAAAGTATTACCGGACTTTAGCAGATCTTATCACTAAAGAACTCCCTTGATCTAGTTTTTTTTTTTTTTTTCCCTTGATCTAGTTGTTGATTATGAACACCACACTCATCAAAATCCTCTAACACAGGACGCCCATCTCTGGTCGATCATCTCTAACATCATCTCTAACTTGTCTCTGTATCATTGTTAGAAGAATCACTACAAACTAACTGAATTGTTAGATTTAAAAGCACTTCTTTAAGGTTTCTTGACATCCTCAATAGTTTGATCTTTCACAAGCATAGCATCACAACTCCTAATCAGTCTCATTTGGACTAGATCATAAAACCTATAGTTAAATCGATTTTGGCCACAACCAATAAACACACACTATTGCGTCTTAGCATCAGACGTTGACTTCTTGTCTTTTAGCACATACATAAAGGCTTTGCATCTAAACATCCACACATGCTTATAGGAAACGTCATTTTCTAACCCTAGTCCTTCTGAAGTGTCATACTAAAGAGGAACACAAGGTGAGTGGTTCAACACGAGCAATTGTCATAATTATTTCACCTTAAAATGCCTTAGACAACTTTACATGTAAAAGTAGACATCTAACTCTCTCCATCAAAGTCTAATTCATCCTCTTAGCTAATCTATTCAACTGCGATGTCTTCAGAAGTGTTGTTTGATGTTAAATCCCATGCTCCTTACAATAAATATGAAAACGTTGAGTATACTCTCCACCACTGTCTGTTCAATCACACTTCACCTTCTTAGCTGCCTGTTTCTCCACCAAACTTAAGAACTACTTGAAAGCTTCTAGTACCTAGTCTTTCGGCTTCATAAGGTAAACATATATCTTCCAAAAATAATTATCAATGAAAGTTACAAAATACTAAGATCCACCAAGTGACTTTGGCATGACCGACACAAGTCTAGTATATCAGATCCAACACATTCTTTATTTTTGAAGAAAGGAAACTCTTGAAAGCAACTTGACTTTGCTTTCCCGCCAAACAATCAGCACACTTCTTCAAATGAACTCGATCCAATCCAAGCAGCACATTCTTTTGCACTAAATAGTTTGTGCTCTTTTCATTCATATGACATAACCATTTGTTCTACAACTCAAAGGCACTGTCATTCTCCACTGCATTCACTGCATCTTAAAAGAGCTTAACCTACATAAGGTATAACTTCATGTACCTTTTCCCTCTAGCTACCATCATTGATTCTTTGGTGAACTTCCATTAACCATTAAATAAGGTGTCGCAAAAACCTTTATTGTCAACCTATTTGTAGAAATCAAATTCAAGTGCATGTTTGGAATATGCCTTACATCCTTTAGGACTAAACATGAATCATTCTTCGAACACACATCTTTCATACCTACAACTTTTGGAAAATTCTCATTTTCCATCCTCACTACACTGAAATCTCGAGGTGTACATGATGAGAAGAACTCCTCTCAAGATGTTGCTTAAATGGTAGCACTACTGTCAATCAACAAATTAGTCTTTTGGGTCACAAGATTGATATCATCATCATAGATGAGGTTGAATCTGTCAGCAATACTTATCTATTCATTATCATTGCTATCCTCCTCTTTGTATTTGTTTTTCTTATGGCTACTTTTAAATTTTTGACAAAATCTCTGTATATGACCTTTTCTCTTATAGTAATGGTACTCAATTTTAGCATATTTGTTTGGCTTTGATATGCTCCTGTACTTTGATTTTAGATTTTTGGATTAACATCTTCCCTAAAATTTGCAACCAAGACATCCTATTATGATGAAGAATCACCTTGAGATCTTCTTTTTATCTCCTTATTCAAGATTCTAGTTTTAACGAATTCTATGCTTACCACCATTCAATCCATAATTCGTGAGTGAAGTCTTCAAAGTTTTCCACGACTCTAGCAAAAAGGCTAGCACCAACAAAGCAAGTATTTCATCATCAAACTTTATACTTATCCTTGATAACTATTCCATAACTCCTTACAAATCATTTAGGTGATCTGCCATCAAATTACCCTCTTGGTATTTCATTTGGATCAGTTTTGCCAAAAAAAATAAATTTATTATTGATGGTTTCTGAGGCATACAACTCTTCACAAAACACTAGCAAATGCACTTTCATCACATACAAGAGGTCCTTCATTTTACTCTTCCATATGTTGTAATTTGGGTTATTCAAACTAATCATTTTGCTCATTTTCACTTCCATTGCTCTTCACTAAATATTGTCAGTAACAAATATTAATTTTCAGTCTCATCACTGAATACTCTACAAAACCAAACTCTAAAAAAATTGCGATATTTGTCAGCAATAGTTGTCCAACGAAAACATCAAAAAAATATATGGCACAATTTTTCAGGTATCAGAGTCATCGTCCTCAAGACAAGTTAATTACAGAGCAGCGGACAAAAGAGGCACTAACCTTCGTATAAGAAATGAAAAAATAGTAAATAAATGTGAGTAATAAAAATGATATAACAACTTTAATATGAATTTTTTTCAATAGGCTACGTTCATTCATGGAGTAAATTTTAAAATTATTTTACAACTAAATAAAATAGAGTATAAGAGAAAAACTTCTTCAAAACCGTAACAGTCAACTCAAGTGTTTCCTAAAAACAGTTCAACAAAATTTCTTACTATTTTAACACTCATAAAAAGTTTTCTCAATTTTTTTTTAATTCTCACTCATTCTAATAATTTATTGGCACACCAAACATGTCACCCGCCACTACAAACTCTTTTGTCCGCCACCGCCTTGCGTCTCATCCTCGATTTATAGAGGGCCCATCTCTTGTCCGCTACTCCCTTGCGTCTGAGCCTCTATTTATAGAGGGTTTGAGGCCGCCCATACGTTTCCTTCCCCCCATTTGGGGGGACCCACGTCTCAATGTCTAGGGTTGGTGGCGAAATTTTTAGGGTTATTAGACTTTGTCTGGATACAGATTGGTACAGAGACTCAAGGATAATATCAAAATCAAAATCGTTTGAAATGTGCATTGGGCACTATGTTTGGAACTATTTTGACGCCTAGATTTTAAGTGTTATTTGTTTTTTCTTTTCTGGTAAAGAAATGAGAGCTTAAGCAAGCGCCATACTCTTTAGTCTCGTAAGGACTGGTAATTCTATTCCTGGCAAGGTGCCTTTAAGCATTAAGCTTGTCTTATTTGAGGTTACCCCAACCACAAAAGTAAGTTCGATGTTGACACAGCATAAAACCACCACGTCTCTTAGACACACATTGCAAGTAATAATCATTCAAAATTGTAGCAGATTACAGCTCTCACACGAATCCTTCGCATTTCGCACATCACATTATTTCCATGCTGCTATATATGTAGTTGTACATCACACTTTTACGGTTCTCAAGATTGCAAAAAGAAACCACCAAAGACTGAAGAAAAAGAAAAAGGCAATCACAGAATGCAAAAGCCGGAGATAACAACAGGAAAAATAAATAAAGAAAAGTGAACAACGCGTGGGGGCAATGAGATGAAGAGAGACACCCCCATATCACTTCAGAGGCGGGGATGAATTGGACGTCGACGACGACCTCAGTGCCTCGGCTAAGGGTCCCCCCATCGGAGCCACCAGATTGTTGTCCCACGTCACACCCCAATTCAATTGATCATCAGGTTTGTCCCTTTCAGTTTGAGCGGTAGCCTCATCTCCACTGCCTGTGCCAAGTTTCAAGGAGAAGTCCCACGAGGAATTTCCAGGCATTGAGATAGACAAGCTGGTGGCTGAAGCCACTGAGTTGGCGGCATTCTCTGGTTGACCGTGAAGTGATTGAGGCCAGTTGTCGATGAAACATCGAAGCGTCCTGCTATTGGGCTGGCTGTTATGTGTGGCTTCAGAAGGACCGTTTGTCTCAATAATGGAATCTGAGGGCCTACAGACATTACTTTGGAGCCAAAGTGAGGGGAAGACGACAGGTTTTAAAAAGAAGCTGAAACATTAGTAGTGAAACTTTTGGTAAAGGGACACACAACAACTGGATGGGGGTGATTCTCTTGAGCACAATCAAAAGCCTCGGCCTTGGCTGAGCTCAAAAATATCAAGCCAAGGTCCTACAAAGAAGACACGGGTGGGTCTATTCCCGCTCCATTCAGACAATAATAATCCAGAGTGGCATCAATTTTGAGGACCCCCAATGCAACAGGAAGAATGAAAAAGTTGTTGGAGAATATCAAACTAATTGATGGCTCAGATCACTGTATATCAAGTTTTGGGGGCTCTTCTCCCTTTTGGGGAGCAAAAGATTCCATTGTAACAGTAGAAATATATTCAATACATGAGAAGCTATCAAAAGCCTCACACAGATAAGTGCCTAAGGTTGAGATACTTCGACCATTTGAACAACACTGGTAAGCTAATCCTTAAAATCCATTTTCACATATTAAATGCACAAGAAAATTAATCAGCCATCATACCTTTGACTGAGAGGAAGGAGGTCATTGGAACGAGAAAGTGTGACATGAGAAGAAGTCACTCCTTGCTTGGCAGTGATGGAGAGGTTAGTTCTGTAGGCTTCGCCGCCGTAGGGGAAAGCGGTGGGTGTGGGCATTTCCACAGGCTTTCTTGAACGGTTTCGGCCTCGGTGCATGTGGCGTTCGCAGTACTTCTGCCCGGCCACCACATCCCTCGAGCACCGCCACTTCTTCCCGTCGGTCCTCCGGCATCTGCCCGGCTCAGGATCCATGGCTGCTCTTCCCCAGTAGCTTGATTGCAGCACTGATACATTAACAAACGAAAGTCGTAGCTTATGAAACTAAGTAGTTCACTCAGATCTCAAGAATCAAGAAACATAATAAGATGGGTTTACTTACAAGCAGGGTGGTAATAATGGGGAAAATACTGGTGAAGAGGGGGGGAGAGAGAGTAAGGAGAAGTTGGGGAACTGATGAGGCTTTTCTTGACATGATGGAGGAGTTCAGGAGGAACATCAGCTCCAGCTATCATGTGCCTGAAGATCAGGGCCTGAAGCTCAAGCTCCTGCCACTGGGTCAAGCTGAAGGAGCTCCCCATCCCTGAAACTATGTATAAATCAGAAGCACAGCCCAAAAAGTGGAAAACAGTGATAAAAGCAAGTAAATTGTAAAAGCAATCTTGGAAGCAAAAATTCCCAGAAGACTTCTCACAGCAGCAAGTGAATACTTTCTGAAACACTACTAAACAGTACTGTCTCAAACAGTAAGGTAGGGGGGAGAGAGAGGGAGAGAGAGAGAGAGGGATACAGTGAACTTTGGTAGTAACAGAGGGTATTGTTGAATGAGCAGCAGAGTACGCTGACAGGTTGGTGTTGGGTTCAGCTACAAACAAGGGGAGCTCAGAAGAAGCTAGTGGTTGCCGCTGTGGCTGTGGATGAGAGTTAAGGAGCAGTCTTGGGAGCTTTGCTGAGGAGGGTGCCGCGGTGTCTAGCCCCTCTTCTTCTTCTTCTGACTCGTCTCTGCACTGCTTCAGTTTGAAGTCCATTGAAAAGGCCAAAACCTTAGTTCACAGAGCTAATAATAGAGCTGGGATTTTTGGTCGGTTCGGTAAACTGTGTAACGTGTTGAGAGAGAGCTTTTACAAGGACTTCTCTACCAGCATGTGTCCATCTCTTCTTTTTTCTTTTTTGTATTTTTCCTGTTTTGGGGATTGGGTTGTGGGTTCGATTATTTAGTTGTTTATTTCGATATTTTGTGCCCATTGTCTAGTAAAAGAAACTGTTTTGTAATTTGAAAACGTGTATCTAGTAAAATATAATATTTAATTTCTGAAATTTGTTGATGTGTGTATGTGTGTGTGTGTGTGTATATATATATGTAAACAAATCAATATAAATGTTTCCTAAGTCAACTCTCTTCCATATTCTTTGTGCTGTACTAGGGATAATACTACTAGGACCCAAATATGATGCCTTGCATATCCCATTTACAGTAACTAAGTTGACACAGCACATTAACAATGGTGGAGAATTAGATCAGCATGGAAAAGTTAACTGTAAATTAATGTAAAACGTTGTGTTCACATATGTTAAATAGAGATAATTACACCACGCTGTCCTGACTTAACTACGCATAAATCTCTTGTTATTTGGAAAATTACAATAATCTCTCTCCTGGATTCATCATTGCACCCAAGTATTAGATTTCCAAAATTTGATGATTTCATCAAAAGGATTGTATGAAAATTCCATTTTAAACCGTAGTTGACTCGTCTAGTATTTAATTAATATTTCTGGACCAAAATATCCTTTTACATGTGAGGGTACAATTGTAATTAAATAAAAATAGAATGATGCTTTGCCTAATAATTTTATTAAATTATGAAAATATATTGAACCTTTGATATTTTTCAAAATAAATAACACATTTATCACAATTTGATATTTTTCAAAAACTTCGCCATGTTTTTTAAAGTTAAGATTTAAAATGTGTCATATTCAAGCATACAAAATCATACAGTATAATATGAAATATATAGTTATTTTTATTTTATATTAATATATTCTTTTATTTTTAATTTATTATTTTTATTTATATTTTTGTCTTCTTTTAAATTTTCGGACCTTTCTTCATATTTCCATTTTAGGGTTTAGAGTCTGTTTTTTTATTTTTATTGTGATCTTGATTTTTTTATTTTAAATATTTTTCTATTTTTAACTTTAAATAAATTCATGATTCATGAGCATCAGTAAATAATTAATGATAGAGAATAAGATACAGCGTGGAAAAGTTAACTAAAAATTTATGTTTTCACGTATGCTAAAAATATGCTATAAATATATAACATTTAGTTATTTAAAAAACACTACAAATGCATAATATTTGATTACTTTTGTTAGAATTACATTCATAATGTTATTATGCCAAGGAAAAAGATTTAAGCCATGGACGACATATACGTATGCCTAATTAAGGCATCAAATAAATGCAAATTTTTGAGTAAAATTTTGACAAATTCAATCAGGAACATATGGATATTAAGTAATTTTTATGTTGTTAGTTTCACATCATATCCGTCTAATAAACGTATTCGAAATGTTAAATATAAAAAAAAAATTATTTGTTTTTGTAAGTAATGCAATAAATCAATTATAATTTTATTGTAAAGCATTAAATATAATGGCAAATATATAATTCATTGTAATATTTAAACGTATACATTCTTCATTTATGTATAAGCAAAAAATAAGAATACGTGATAGAGCTTTGTTCATTAATGAAAATTAAAAAAGACAGTGGGTGGTGCGGACGCTCCCTTGGCCCTTACTGAGAAAAAGACACTCGGATTAGACAGCAGCAAGAGAGAGAACCAAATGAAAAACGACAAAGAAAGAAAGAAATGGAATAGAGGAAGAAATTGGACCTCAAAATCATAATTAAAATTGAAAGGGCAAAGGAGGACTAATAATAGTGTAAAATGCAATTCTATTTGTTTGTACCTAATAATGAATGACTACAAGTCAAGATTTCTCCAACACAGATGCTTGACTGTATCTCCAACGTCGAGCCCAACTTCACATTTACAACAAACACAATGTTATCCAAAGAGTGTGTAGTATATATTATATCGTGACCTGTCAGCTTGTCCCAACCCCAAGAAAGAAGGGCCGTTCACCCTCGTTTAGGCCTCCAAGGTCATTTTAACATGATGTTTCCAGATGAAATTACCCTCTATGGAATATTGATTAATTATAGTTACCAAGAAATTCTTGGTTGGTGTCCCAATCTTAATCCTATATAGTAAAAGAATTGGTTATCTAGGTGTTATTCTCTGAGAAGAGATCATCTGCATTGGTCAATGTAAACAAAGGGTTCTCTGCCTCCAGTTGTTAAGACAATGATAAACACGATGGCTGGCTTCACATAATTGGTCAAACAAACGTGCTAATTAGTAGGATCATGCAGGGATACTAGGGGATCAAGTGTTCTTCTGGTCTTGGATAATATAGTTCTTGTTAACTTTGTATAAGATTAAGACTCTTAAAATTATTTTGGACCCTATTTAACTTTAAAGGATGGAATTAAAGTCTAGTGAAATTATTTTAAAGGATTATTTAATTAAATTTAATGCATATGATTAATTGTCCTTCATTGTAGTTTTTTATACCGAATTTGATATTAATCAAAGATTTTTATCCGTTATAAAGATTGTAATTAAATTTGATAAAATAATTTATTAAACCTAATAATTCAAAATAAATATGGCCTTGAAGGATATGTTAGTTCTAAAATAATTTAATATTATAGAATGTAAGATAACTTAAATGATGCGTTTAGCAATTTGATTGTTTAATGTGATTATTTTTGTTTTCTCAAAATACCCTAGAAAAATTTCTTTAGAAACTTTAAGAATTGGATAAATTATTTTATCAAATTTAATTATATATTTTTTTACTATAGATAAAAATCTTCAATTAATATTAAGCTTTATATAAAATAATTAAAATAAAAGATAATTAACCAGGTAAAATAATCTTTCGAAGTAATCCCAAAAACCTTAGTCGCATCGTTTAAACTGACTAAAGCTAGGATAATATCACACGGGTTTGCATGGGCCGATCTTGAATCCTGGGCCTTTACCTTTTAAAAGTGAGAACATAATCCAAGTCATCCAGAAAAGTGAGGATCCCCTCAACAAAATTTTGGTCTTGCAATTTCCTTTGTTTTTTGTTCTTGCCCTTTCGGCCTCTCCACATATATTTGAGTTATTTGAACGTTTGTTCCTTCATAAAAATTGTTTCTTTTCCTGGTGTTTGCAGAAGGGAAAAGCCTCCAACTACTGCAAACCTTTTTGCCCACTTTTTCTTGACCTTTTTGTTTTGAAATGGGTTACCTTGTTGCATGCAAATTTTTTATTATTATCTTTTAAAGAAGAGTATTATTCTATGTGTATTATGTATTGTGTAATAATGGCACACAATAATTGCTATATACTATTGCTCTACAGTGCCCTGAAGATCTTTATATAAAGTTTGCTTAGCTGTTTGTGCAGTTTCATGATGTCCATCACCTACGATCCGGGGTTGATTAAATTGCATCAATGTAATTCTTTTACGTGCCTTTCTGGTTCTACTTCGGGAGATAGAAATTCAGAAGCTTTTCTTATTACACTACGTGACGTGTAACAATTTTGGTGAGAAAAAGAAATCTAAGAAAATTATGTGAGAGAAAAATAACTGTTGTTGCAAATATAGTTTTACTTTGTAAAAAAGAAGTATCAATAAAAATAAACCTTGAAGAGAAATAGCGTATATAAGGAAAGTTCATTTTATTCACAGGACGTGTGAAGAAAATCATTTATCCTGCAAGGACAATCGATAAGAGGGTATTAAGGTAATTAATAAAGGGCAGTCGATGAATCACGGACGACTAAAAGCAAGGATCCAAACATCTGAGTCACTGTCAGAAAATTTGTGGGCTTAGCCATTGTCCAATTTGTGCGACTTTACGCCAATTAATGTGGCAAATTACACTTTTGTGCTTGATGTGACTATTCACCATTTTATTATAAGAAATACATCTTTTTCATTTAAGATTAATTACACCTACGTTTCCCGAAAGTAATATAACTATAATTTATATTTTTTTTCTTTCTTTTTATATTGCGAAAATTTCTTTTCTGTGTTTGAAATATTTATATTATTTTTAATAAAATTTTGGATGAAAATCAATTATAACGTAAAATTTTTTAACTAATTGTTTTTGTTATAATGCATAAATTATAGTTTGTTGTGAGTTTCTTTTTAATGAAGAGAGGTAAATACTAATTATTATAGTTGATTGCTTCAAATGTTAATTTATTACAAACAAATTATCCTTGAATTTGACATATTGTTAAGGAATCATCTTTCATACAAAAAATTCAAAAATAAATGTCAAGTGTCAATTAAAAAAATAATTAATCTTTTATTACATCATTAATTTTTATCTAAAATTATTATTAAAAGAAAATTGTAAACATATGGAACATAGATTATGAGCTTTTTGTAATATCAAAAGCAAAAAAAGAATAATTTATAATTTATGATAACTCACGTTGGTGTAATTAACTCTTTTATTTAATTGAGCCAACCTCTCTCATGAGTTATTGTAATTATTAAATAACTTTTTTCCTTTTTGACATTGTAAAATCTCTTTTGTATAATTGATACATTTACAATTTTCATTTTCTTATTAGTTTTTTGAATGAAAATTAATGATAACATAAAAAATGTTAAATAAGTTTTTAAAAATTTATGCTTGATTTTAATTTTTAAAATTTTCACCTTTTTATGAAAAATGATGTCCTCAATAATACATCAAATTTAAAGATATTTTTGTCTATAATAAATTAAAATTTTAAATCAATCAACTATAATTATTAATATTCGAGCTTATTTTTCATTTTCAACCAAAAACTAGAATTTAGGTACTATAATAATAAAAAAAAAATAGTTATCTTCTTCACAATATAATTAATTTTTATACAAAACTCTAATAAAAAAGAGGAATTTAATATTTGAAATATGAATGGAAATATTTTGTAATATTAAAAGGAATACAGGTACAATCTATAATTATACTAACTTTTAGAGGATGCTGCTATAATTAACCCTTTAATTTATCATGTGGTGAAATTATTGAAATAGTATTTAATTCACTTAAAATAGTTCTCAAATAACAATTTACTTATATTATAACTCTTAATGTATATTCCTTTATTATCAATCAAAAATTGCCGACATTTTGGAGCATGGTTCGATTAGTCGTATTACAGATGTTTTATTTTCAATACATATAATGGCATTGCAAACATAATATTTACTATATCTAGAGATTGTACAAAAATTAAAATAATGTCTTTGAAAATCTAATTATCATGTTGCCCCTAAATATAAAAGTGTCATCCACGCTCGAGCAATAAAATAGGAAGTGTACATAGATAGTAACTAATATTATTAAAATATATATATAGGGAAGAAAGTGAATTCATAAATTACCAGCACAAAGAAAACCACGTATGTATTAATTTTTATCTAGACACGTCTAAGTATTCATTCCATAGCTGAAACACAGTATCTCATGAATTCGAACAAAATTGAAATTTAGGTAAAGTCGAAAACAAACTTAAGCAGCAAATGTCTTTAATTATACTAGCACGTTGTTCATATTCAAAAGGAATTAATTCCGTAAATATATCAATTTATACTAACAACAATATAAGCAAACTTTTACAAATTAAATATATTGAAACGAAGCTAAAACGTTCAAGAAATAAGTCACGTGAAAACACGTGAGGCCGGATATTGAACCTTTCCTGTCCTCGGGAAACAAAATGAAACTTAATAATAGTAACGTAAAATAAAAGAGAGGAATGGATTAAAAATATTATTTTAATGGATAGAATATTTGTAAGTAAATATTTTGATCGATGTAAATTTTCATCTAAACAAGGTGCTGAAGTTTTTGCTTTTAATTTACTTCATGCGTAATATTTGGAAGAAAGAAAGGGTAAAAGCTAGACAATGTGTTTGTGATATGGAAAATATATACCAAAAACACACAAAAAACTACACATTAGATATGTACCTAAAAACAAAAGGCGACCCACGAGGAACCCACGTAAGCACTGAGTTCACACAGTTCTGACAATCTCAAGATATCCCTAACCTGGAAGCAGACTAATAATAATTTTATTTCTTGCTGCTTTTAAAAATCTATTCAAATATAAACACTGAGTTTACACAGTTCTGATAATCTCTGAAATTTCCCTAGCTTGAAACAGACTAATAATATAAACTCTATTTGTTTTGCAATTATTATATATGTTTTTACACGAGAAGTGTGTAAAAATATGAGAAAGAACAAAAAAAAAATTTGAATATACATTTTTTGAAATTGCAAAATTGTAAAATAAAAAAGTTTATTTTCTCACTGCTTTTAATAACCTATTCAAATGTAGTGGTTGAATAGGTTAAATCATCAAGTAAGGAAAAAAAAAATAGTTCGAATAGGGCTTAAAAATCAAAATTACAATAAAATTAACTATAACTGACTAAAAGTGTAATTAAAATGTTAAACTAAATGAGATTTCAAGTTTCATGAAAATCAAACGACTTAAATTCAGGAACAAATAGATTCTTAAACTCTAATGCTTTTTTTATTCTTTTTAATTCAATTTTTAATTTTGTAATTGTAATCTATCATTGATTTGTTCACATTAATACTAAAAATTTCATGAAGCAATCCAATCGCTACCCAAGATATCCTACAGTGTTTGACTTAGTTTCATATTAGTATATACGAATCTTGCTAAAAGTATTACTTTATTTTGTTTGAATATTTTAATAAGACATAATTGTTTGTATATTTTACGTGTCAATTTATTGATTATTATTTTGATGGTGTTTTTATTTCATTAGTATAGTATATTAATTATTAATGGTAATAGCAAACATGCTTAAGATTAAATTCATGTATTTTTTCAATGTCTATTGTTTTATTTTTTAAATTTTATATTAATTAATATTTGTAATATGAATACGATGTCATCGATTTAATCTTGATTGAATTATTGATTGAACTAATTTTTTGTTAAATTTTCGACGCAATGAACGGATATAATGTTTAAAACACCGACACGCTGTGGACAGTGATTCAGGCCCAAATATAGGAGCTATCCTTTTGCTTTCACAATCTATTAACATACATACTTGTAAGGATATGACCAAAGTGGACTGCAACACGAATAGGGCAAAATGAAGAGATGACAATGGCCTTGACACGACGTAGCCCATATCCATACCACGAAGCAAAGTGCAGATAGGTGAGAGCTGTCAGGAAATCCAAAACGAGGATGTTTAGGTGTCAGTGGACAGAATTTTACAGGGCCAATTCCTAACATTTTTAATAGTTGATTATTTCTTTTTGGTTCTCTGCAATTTGAGGAGCGAATAAATGTGTCTGGTAGTCATTTGTAATTTTCCTCAATCAATTATTCGTTTCAATGAACAGAGTGAGTGATGTTTTTGACTTCTCTGAGTCCGGACAGTGCAGAATAAAACAAGGAATTGATTCTTCTTGGATTAATATTAGACTAGATAAAATTCTATGCATCAGTGTTTTATCTGTTGACAGTTCAATAATTGTAGATATATTTTGGAAATCACTATTCATTATGTAATACATGACGTGCAACATCTTCTAGGTGTAGAGTGTGACTCCCGTCGGGTCCACATTGATCAGGAAGAAGTTTCTAAACAAAATCATAAATCAAGCCAACCCTTTTCTTTAATAGCAGATTTATTAGAGATGAATAAGAACCTATAACCTTTGTGATATCTCTCATGCACAAAGGCATAATGTGAGAACCTTGCGTGTGAGCTTGAAAGACAGTACCACACCACGCCGATGAGTGTGACTTAGAAAATGAGTTTAGACAAGCTTTGCGCATGAGTCCATACACGTGCGAGTGCAAGTCGAAGGTTTGTACAATATACACATGAAAATGTGCATGAGTTTGGGCAGAGATAATCTGACTCTTGTCCCGTATTGAGAAAAAGTTTGGGTAAGGATAATGGGACTCCTAAGTTAATATATAAATTAGGTCAATTTTCCTTTTTAAGAATGTATTGAAAGGAGTCATGCAGTATCGTAAGCACTCGCCAACCTTGTATCGATCAGTGTTGCAACACTTTTATTGTGATTGATTTATTGGGGGACAAAACTCTGATTAAGTAATCATCAAATTAAACATTGACAGCACTTTAATCGGACTGTATTAGACGCTACTTGGTTTTAAATTACCAAGTCATCTTTCGTCTCTCACTATTGTCCAAGCCGCGGGTTTAAAGTTCAGTGCATGATTCCACATCCAAAACTCAAACCATATGGAAATTGTTGTAAAGAAAATTGCGCTTTTATTGTACGTGAAATATGTCTTTCCCACATATTAAACAGGGAGATTTGATAGTATAATGTAGGATTTTTTAAATACTCTTGACCATTTACATATTATTATTCCACTCTACTTTCCCCCCATTTTTATTTATTTCGTTTATTTCTTAATTTTACATATTTATCTATTTTGTACTAAATACTGTATATTAACACCAAAGACATGATTTTAGTTATACAAAGTTAAATTTTTAGAATACTCTTATTTAAGCATTCTTTATTTTTCTTTTCTTCTTCTTCTTCCTCATTTAACATAATTTATTCATTTTCCCTCATATATTTATTTTATATATTTCAGTTTAATCTTTTTATTTTAAATTTTTCATATAGTTTTTAATATTAAGTTATATTCATTTAATTGTAATTTGTCACAATGAAAAAAATATTATAATTTATAAAATATTTTATATACAAATTGAATGTATAACCATCACTAGTATATGTGTAAAAAAAATTACACACTATTTGTGTGTGCATATTTATTAAAAAATAAACTAACTTTATTAGTTATAATTCAAGATAAAATTATTATTTTTATATTTTTAATAATACAAATAAAATTATTTATAAATTAAAATTATGTTTGACATTTTATAAAGGAGATAAAAGAAATTAGAGGTGAGAATAAAGAAAAAGATCAGTTTTTGTTGAGAGAAAAGAAAAAAGTCAAAAAGATCAAAAAGAGAAAAGAAAAAATAAAGAAGATAAGCATAATTTTATTATTTAGGCCACAAATTAATCCTATGAATCCCTCACACTTAACATAATAGTGTATAGAATAAATTAGTTATAGAAAGTATTTTAGAAAAACCGTTAAAAAGACCACGCAAATGTGTTAACAATAATATAAGACCATGTTCACTTTTAAAAATAAGATTAAGGCTTATTGAGATTATTTTGAAAAAGTAACTTATCATATGTATTTTATAGAATTACTTATCCATTATTTTAGTTATTTTATCAAAAGTTTGCCTTTTATCGAGAGTTTTAATTCCTCATAAAGAATGTATGATTAAATTTAATAAAATAATTCATCCAACCTAATCATTTGAAGTGAACACGAGCTAACAGTATAAATATAGATATGCAACTCACTAAAAATTCCTAGTAATCTGGGGTAGTTTTCTTAACAAGTGCATTTAATCAATCTTTGAATTTTTCACTAAGGTAATTAATTAACATGTGCAATTATTTAATTTCGAAAGTGAGGATTATATTAGATTATCATGAGCGTTGGATCCTCATAGAAACAGAGATTTGTGCTCGTCGTTAAAGACAAACTTGTCTACTGTTGACAAATTCCGCCAGATTATGCAATTAAACAGTGTTTGTTACAAAAGAAGACTGATCACCCCATAATCTCAAAATTAGGTCAAACTTACCTACCCTTAAGACGTTTTTATGCCAGGCCAATGTTGTCGGTAGTCAGAAGATCTGCCCATTATTCATGTTTGATTCTAAAAATCGACAACATTTCATCTAACAGTAAATTTCATTATTGGCTATGATGACGTGTAAAATGTAACTCTATTTTTATATTTTGTCACAACATAATCCAATTCTTGAAGAAGATTACAACAAAAAAAGTTAACTTATATATTAGATGATTCAAGAGTCTTTTGTTAACTAACATTACATGTGCTATTTTCCCTGCATCCAATCCCAACCCATTTATGCACTCGTGGCTCTCCCTAAGGAAAAACTCTCTTACTAAGAACTAACTCATTTATATTTGTGGGGAATGAGCAATTATATTCTTCTAACTCAACTTACGCACATTTCTGCGGTGTGTTTTATACTTTGAGTTAACTCATTTATGTCCATCTAATGCAAACTTTTATATGATATAATCCTCCACTTTAAATTAATTCATTCAAACTATTATACCCTTATTGGTTGGTTTCTTTCCAACTCTCACTCATGTAGATCCTACTCTGAGTACTAGAGAGTCTTCGTGGCCCTCACTATGAGGTAGCTTACAATGTGAATGTTACTCACTCCTCTATCCAACATATGCATACCCTTGTGCAATATAGCCCTTTACTTTAGGCTAATTCATACACACTAGTGTATTCCATTGACGAGCTTCCTTTGGATTATCACACATGGGTCTTACTTTGGACATTTGCAGTATGACCCCCTATTCTAGGTTAATTCGTTCACTCTAATATGGTCTTATTAGTTTGTTTCTTTAAAACTCTTACACACATGGGGTATTGGTTGTTTGGCCCATCCTACGCCGATTTTCTTAAACTCTCATGCATAGGTCCTATTTTAATACCATTTTATCATAAATCCAACTCAATTCATAAAAAGCCAATTAGAATGTAGCCTACTACATTAATTGTTTTAGATATTCTTTCCTAACAAGTTTGATATGAGAATTGTTACATTCTCCCCCGTTCGAAAAATCTATCAAATTGTCGGAGTAAGTGATTTGATAAATGAAAATTCTTTCTTCAATGTGGAATAATTCGTTCAAATTCTTTCATTTTGCATTGAAAAAATATCTTATTATTCTTATTTCCCCTTCTAACAATTCTCAAAAATTAAGCAAAGATGGCTTCCCCTAGCTTCCAATATTTATGTGCCACTTGACATTGTAACACTGCTCATAATTCAATTAAAGAAATACTTCTAAGATATCTTAAATAAATTATATTATAGGAAGGGGGTGTCTTCAACAAAATTATGTAATTTTAACCATTGAATTCGCAAACTTTGAGAATTTTTTAAAATTTTCTTAGAAACATTTTGTTGATTGGTGTTTGATTTAGTGTATTAAATTCTTCCAACTACATTTATTAATTTTAACTATTATTAAATCATATGATTATTGTGTAATTATGTAAATTAATCAGACAAGAAAATTGAAGATAAAAAGGAAAAAGATAAAGTTTGGGAATATATGTGCATATTTTAAACATAAAATAGTGAATCTACCTAATTAAATTCCTATATTTTAGCCTCCAAAAATGAAATGTCATTAATTATAAATAATTCATTCACCTAATTAAACACCTTCATTTTAGAAACACAAAAACAATTATATACTTTAACAATTAAAACAATCAATTGATTAAAAAAATAATTAAAATAATCAATTATATAAAAGGAAAAAAATGATAAGATCTCGTATTAAGATATTAAGTTATATGTGATTTTTTTTGCATGATTTTAACCTATTTTTCAATCTCACATTTCAAATATATTTTATTTTTATTAAAAATGTTTCTTTTCCTGATGTTTAATTTATATAGTAAATTTGATTAATTAAATCCATTATTTCTAAGCGTCACTAAGCTGTATAACTATGAAATAACACAAATTAAAAAACCAACAAGAGAACAAAGGATAAAATTTATAATATTATACTTCTTTTAAATACTATATTTAAGCATCCAAAAAAAGAATACAATTAATTTAAACCCTAAGGGCATGATTGGTACGATGGAGTGAACTAGGCATTGAACATGCATTCCTAATTTTACTCTCAACCACCTTATTGGTATGAATAAAAATTAGGAAAAACCATTCCTTAGGAATATCCTTTTTAAAAATGTGAGATTAGTGATTCATTCCAAAAATATGAATTTGAGATTAGTGATTCATTCCAAAAATATGAATTTACTTACTCTAATCTATTGGAAACAACCATAATATCCTATTTATATTCAAATCATAACGAACTTGGTCCCTGTTAGGATGATAACTTTAAAATAATCTTAAATTAATTAAATAATATCAAAATAGCTATTTTTTTTTCACCCAAAACTAATCCTAAACTCATTTGGATAAATAATAATAATTTCCGAAAATTCCCGCTTAAATAATAGTTTGACGAAAAATCTATTGGTTGGATCGATCTAATTAGGCCTTGGATCGATCTCAACTATGGCAGATCGATCAAGATCAATCCTTCACCTCCAAATCATTAAACCAGAAGCTTTCTGATCCTTGCCATGTCGATTTGCTTTGGCTGAATAGATCTTGCCACCATTGATATGGCTACCTCCAATCTATCATGCCGATCGATCTCATCAAGTGGCTTGATCGTGTCCCAGCCTCGTCCAAATCAACTACTACGATGACACCATAAAAAATATTATATATTTGACTATATAATAATAAAACATTTATTTTGTAGTAATATACACATACATACATACATGCATGCATACATACATACATACATACATATATATATATATATATAACAACAAAATAAAATAGATTTACATATTTTTATATTATGAATTATTACATATGTTGCATATCAATTTTTGAGCTAAAATGTGGTTATTATTAGAAAAAATTTGGACTTTGAATTTGATCTTTGCTCAAAAATGCCATTTAGAACAAGCCCGGCCGACTTGTTCATTTGGTTTGATTGGAAACCGGTCAATCTTTAGGCCTGATTGCACTACAAAATATTCCATCATTTAAATTAGTTAAAACCGGTTAAAAAATAATTAAAATTGGGTTCAATTGGTCAAGAAACCAGTTTCGATTATTTTTATTGATGAAAATTTAAAAATAAAAATTGGCCTTCTAAGAAAATAAAAATAAATAAAATATTTTTTATATGTTTTTATAATTTTTTTTACCTCATAAACAATTTATTATTATATATAATTTTCACTATCTATTTTTTTACTAGTATTTATTTTATTATTTTTATCTTTATATTTTTCTAATTAGTTATTGACAATGCAAATATTGTATGTTAAAACTAAAATTTTTTGTTAACTGTGTTTTTTTATTTTTCAAAAATCATTTTTTAATTTTTATGTTTTACTTTTAATTTAATCTAGTTTCATTATATTTTTGTAATATTTTTATTCTTATTGAGTTATTAAACTTTTATATCATATCTAAAATTTATCATTTGATATACTAATTGATGGACATGAATTAATTTTAAAATATTATTTTAATATTATTATATGTGTATACATAATATTATAGATAATTTAAAACAATAGATTTTCTAAAATGGTTGAACCGATAGATTGGTAACCCAGTGAAATAATTAGTTATCCGATTTGATAATCGGTTCGATTTTAAAAACGTTATGTTGAAATTATAACTATATATTTTTTAAATGAATGTTAATTTTTTTATATAGAAATAATTTTAACATATTCGTAATGTGTGTTTTTAATTACATATAAAATTAAGTAAAAATATCATTACATTCCTTTTGTATACCAAGCAAGCGATATCTTATAATATTTCATTCATATTGTATTTTTATTCTATTTTTAAATTCGTTTCATTTCGATCTCATTCCATTCCTACATACTGATCATGCATTAAATCTATTTACTTAAATTCCATCAATTATCACTCTTGGGAGGAAAGACAAACTTAAAAGATAAAGAAGACAAAAATGATAAAAGTTCGATTCCAAATACAAACATCATTTTACATGGGACTCTGTTACTTAATTTAGACCAATTTTTTGAATCAGAATTTTGAGATTTTTGCTTGTTCGTTTTTAAATATTTAATTTGTTGATTTCTAATTCATTATATTAATCTTTTTCTAATTAAATTCATTAATATTAAGTACCATTACACCACCATAGTTATGAATAACCCAATTTAAAACCAAAAAAAGATAAAAAAAAAAAAAAGAAAATGTAAATTTGGGAATAAAATAAAATTTCTTTAATTTGTATTACTAAATCTACTTTATCAAATTTCAACGTATTAGCATCCAAAAATGGAATGTCTTTATTTTAAAACATTAAATATACTTGACTAAATTCCTTTATTTTGGCCACTGCCCAATCTTAAAAAACTATTGATTAGAAAGAAAACAAAATTAAAAGGTTGAAAAGGAAAAACTATAAATTTATTAACTAAAATATAATATTATGCGGAATTTTTTTTGTTATTTCGAAGTATTTAATTGACTGATGGTTAATTTGGTATATCAAATTTATTTGATTAAATTCATTAATCCTAATTACCTTTATACTTATAATTTTAAAATTACATAAATTATTACCAAACAAATGGAAGCTAAAAAAGGAAAATGCATAATTTGGGATTATAATAGTATGACATAAATTTGAAGTATTAAATTTACTTAATTAAAACCTCTTTTCTTACTACCGAACAACTTTAAATTAAAACAAATTAAAGATTAAATGATTGAAGAAGGAAAAAGAAAAGAAAAAAGATTTTGGACTAAAGTATAATGTTACATGAAATCTTTTATCATTTTAAAAATCCTTAATTGGTTGATGTTTCATTTAGTACATTAAATTTGCCTATTTAAATAGATTAAGTTCAGGTCGTCATTACAACCAACATAAATATAACCAAAAGACTAGAAGATGAAAAAATGAAAGATAAATTTTCCAACTAAAATAGAATGTCATTAATTTAAAAACCAGCATAAACACACGAAGACAATAAAAAGCTAATCAAATTTGGATTAATATAACGTCGTTCTATTGATAATATTAAAATATTCAAAATTTAATCCCACATATAATCGAAAATTAAATATAGATATACATACACAAAAAAAAAAAAACACACACACACACACACACTTACACTAATTTTTATTCTCTATTAATAAATTAATTGAGTAACAAAATCCCTAGGCTTTGTTTATTTTCAAATTTTTGTTTCTATTTTTTAGTATTTTTATCTCGATAACGGTGGAAAAGTAAAAAAAAGAAAGAGATAAAATTTAAAAAATGTAATAATTGAATGTATAATTTTATATTCCTAATTTGAAGGTAGCGCTAAAGAAATTAAACCCTTTGTTTGTTTACATTTTTTCTCTAAAAAATTATAGTAAAATTGTTATATTTTTAAAATTTTATTATTTTTAATCTATACATAATATTAAAAAAGAAAAAAACACTCACACACAAACAGAAAATCAAACAAACATAATCAATTGAAAATTATAACACCAATATCAATTGGAGAACGCGATGCACGCAACTGAACATCCTAAAATTTTGACATTACAACTTTTCTTCTGTGTAAATGTAATAATCTATCCATTCCATGTCCTAACTTAGCAAGAAAATGTAGCTGTGCAATTTAAAATACTAAAATACCCTTATTTTTTACATATTGTCTTTTCTCCATTTTCTTAACACAACTAAAAAATGGTTGGACTGGAGCAGCTTTGAAGCTGTTTCAAAATATTCGTTTTAATTTGAAAATTGTTTTGATACAAGTTTAGAATAAAAATATTAAACTATTCCAAATCTATTTAAAATTAAACAATGGACAATGAGCCGTTTAAATTTGAAATGGTTGTAGAAGTCATGTCAAATTTAAAACGGATTTCAAAAATCATTTCAAATTTAAAACAGTAAAGTAAAAAATACCGCTCTAAATCTAGATCAGTTTTTTTCTAATCCTTGTTTTTTTGTTTTTATTCACATCATTCACTTGTTAGTTTGATTAGTTCTATTTTTCCAAAATTTTAAACTTTGTATCTATTTTATACTCTATATTGTATATCAAGTCAAGATGTAATTCTATTTTATATATATATATATATATATTTATAACTTTCAATTCACTCTTTCTATTTTTTTTTTCAGTTTCCATACTTTGTAATTTTAAATTAATATAATTCCTATTATAATTTGTTAGAATGAATAAAATAGCATAATTTATATAAAAATTTGCACACTTCTGCTTGTGAAAAATGTTGCATTAATTGACGTACGTAGCAGGTGAAATGGGACCGTTTTAGCCGCATATGCTGTGTGTCAGCAGGCTTCATTACATATTTCAAGTTACAAGATTTTGCAACATATATTTGTGAATTGTCAGAGTTGGACAATTAAGAGAAAGGATTAATGTTATTTGAATCAAAAAGCTGACTAGTGAGGGAAAACTGAAGTGGACTGGACAGGGAAAAAGGCATTCCAGCAACCTTATGTATGACATGGATCGCTGCATGCATGTACCCATCTCTCAATGTCAATTTCCCTGTGATTCCTTAACAAATTTTAGGACCACGCAGAAGAGCACTTAATCAATCTTTGTCATCCCAGGGTGAAAATTTTTGACGCAATCTGAAAATAAAAATTGCAATTCATAATTTTGGGGTGAATTTTTACAATTTGAATTAAAATTTAATCAAACCTATAGATCGAGCTAATAAACAAATCGATTTCAAATTAAAAATGTGTTTAGAGTACTTGTATTTTCATTCCACCTGCTAAATGTTTGATTTGATTTCACCCTTAAATTATAATTTTTGATCTCTTAAAAATGCAATATGAATCTAATAAAAAATTGCCACATTTAAGTTGAACCAAAAATCATAAATCAAATTGAGAGTATTATTGTCTGTCAAACTTAAAATAAAATCTAAAAAAATAGAAAAGAATTGTCTATAAACTTATATGTGAACACTTATATAAATAAGATTGACATCAAGTATTAATTTAAAATTTTAAAATTATAAATTATGAATTAAATATTCAATTATATATAATTTATTTTTTTTAGATGTTAATCATAAACTTATATTTATTTTTTAATTAAAGTAAATAAAAAAAAGAGTAATCTTGTCTCGAGGAGACGCGAGTTGTTGCCTTTTTAATTCTTTGTTGTGCATGCTGCAACGTTTTCGAAAGACGTGTAGAGAGTACTGTTGGTTTCGTTATGGTTTACTGGAAACACGGAAACATAATTGGATCTGCAAGAGTAATTAATTAATACTTTGAAATTAATTAAATAACGTGTGTAGGGTCCTAAATGCTAAATTAGGGTTGTCAGCCTCTGTGTTACTGAAGTGACATATATTCTCTGATTTTTGATCTGCAAAGTTGTTTTAATGAGGAAATTTTATCTTAAATAATTACAATTAATTCGTGTCTTAACAAGACCGAACCGCACAAAGGCAGATATAATTTACAATGTAAACTTTTTGTTTCTAATATATTGCAAATAATTTGATATAAATTGAAGGGATGAGTTAATTTGGGAGCATTCCCTTTCCTTTTTTTTTTTTCCTTTTGAAATTTAACAAACCTTGTTAATTTGATTATATGTATTATTCCCCAAAATTATGACCATTGTTCTGTAATATTTTATAAATTCTATAATTTTATTACATTTAAATAGATTTTTTTAATAACCCACTAAATTAGATAGGAAGCTAAACCACCACAAACCAGTACTTCACCAAAAAAATTAAAAGCAAAAAGAATGAAAAAGAAAACAAAGTAATAAAATGAAGCATGAAAAAACGTCCTAAATAAAAAAGCAACAATAAAAATGGCCGAACGTCACATGGCGTGCCATTTTAGTGTTCTACAACCCAAGATGAGAAAATAATGACAATTAATTATTATAAACAGCATAGATGATTAGATGATGAGCGAGCAGGTTGCCTCGGTCTTGTAAGAACCCCTGATTTGATTCATCAGTTCAATTCCAGGTCCTCAATCTTTCTCTTCCCCTGGGCCCTGTCACCGTGGCCCCTCGCCATTACTATTTCCAGCTCTTCTCCACTATTGAACTACCCTTTTCTGACCCTCTCCTCAGCGCCTCTGCCATTGCTGAGGCTGCAACATTTTCCCGGCTTTACCAAAGCTGCCATCATTACACTTCTGATACCGAATTAGTGTTCTTGCAATCAAGAGTTCTATGTGATGATGGCTCATCAACACCTCCTGCATGAGCTGCTGAGAGAAGACCAGGAGCCTTTCCACTTGAAGAGCTACATTGCAGACAGGCGCTCCCAGTTGAATAAGACCTGTCCAATCACCACTTTACAGCTCAGAAAGCAGAAGCCCGTCGTCCCGGAAACCGCTGCAAAGGCCGCCAGTCTCTGCACACATGTTTGTTTTTTCTCCTTCAATGAGTCCCCGGTTGTTAGGAAATCTCCGTTCCTTGATTTTTCGTCGCCGGCGTTGAGCCCCTGTAAGTCTCCCGCCGCTACCGTTCTCCTCCAGGTGCCGTCCAGGACCGCCGCCCTCCTGGTTGAGGCCGCTACGAGGATTCAGAAGCACCAGCGGACGAAGCCGAAGGCACAGGTTAAAAGCGTCGGATTTGGGTTGTTCGGGTCCTTTCTGAAGAGACTGAAAGATCGAAGTAAGAACAAAAAGCTTGCCATGGGGGATAATGAGCCCGAAGCTAGGGGAAATTACGAGCCTAAATCGAAAGAAGAGATGAAGGGAGGCGTTAAATTCTCTTCTTGTTCTTGTAATAAAAGTACGTTAAGCAGAGGTGATTTGGATTCGCCCACCATGAGTTGTCGGAGCGAGGAATCGGAGGTGATTAACGGTCACCTTGCATTACGGGAAATGCTGTCCTGGTCCAGCCCTGTCAGCCCTTTCAGATTTTCCCTTCAGAAAAGCCCATCATTTCCCGGCCGTCGCACGCCGGATTTCAGTTCTCCGGTCGCTTCTCCCAGTCGCCAGGTGGAACAGGTCTGTTTTTCTGTTATGTTTTTTCCCCCACGCTCGTCGAATAGTTTCCTTTTGACATGTGTGGCAATCGACTTGACTCCTTCATGGTGAACTAACGTTAACGCTTAATTCTTGAATGGAGCTAAGTGAACTAATGACTCAGATCTTATGTGATACGGTGGCCTTTGGTTATGCTGTCGGCACCGGATCTTCTAGGCCTGACATGGTGGCCGGAATGTCGGCTTTAAATCTCGTTTATACCCTTCAATTTTTGTTCTAAAATTATCAACAATCGACCAATTCATCAAATACACAACCCTCACGTTTTTGGGTTTCAGCACCTGTCCGTTTGTTTGACTATTGTCATCGCATCTGCCACAAGAGCTTTTCTGTTTTTTTGAATTAGGTTCTGTCTCCACAAATAGTTTTCCTGCAAACGGACTAGCCTTGAATTTTTTCTTACCTCGTTGGATTCTATCGAATTTTTTAATTTTATGTCTTAACAACCTACATTGAAGAAATGTCAGCAGTCAATATTCATCATTCAAGGCCTAACCTTAACAGGAGAAGGCAAATTATCAAACCCAAAATTCTGGTAATTTACAAGGAGAGGAGACAGAACAATGTAGTCCGGTGTCGGTATTAGACTCTTTCTTTGAAGACAACGAGCATGGAAGCGGAGAGGCGGTAGGAGAGGATAATGACATCGAGAGCAGCTACGCGAACGTTCAAAGTACGTGACAACTATTACGAATTATTTCAATTATATTCATTTTGGTCAACTAAGTCATGTCCAATGCCATATGATCACTCGTTTGTTGTTGAGTCCTTTTCATCTTTTGTTCGAGATATATTTGCTTAGGATAGCTTTTAATAGACACGATGATTTGGGTAAGCTATTTGTTTCTGAGATATGCTGTGGGATGTATACTGATCAGCAGCTCATGTGGACATATCTGTCTTAGTACTTATGTGTACATCAGCTTCGTGTAAATGTGACTTTATTTTGTCCTTACAAGGTCTTGAGATAAGATGTTAATGCCCTTTAGACTAGACCCACCACGAGGCGGTAGGCGGCTTCTTATTTATTGCTGGTGATTATTGAATTTGAAAATGATTTGGATGATATTCTAGTTTCTATCAGCTCTGTTATGCTGATGGGAATTTGCAATCATCTCTGTTTGGTTGTGTATGATGAAGTCATCTCACTACAATCTTATATTTTGTGGGACCTAATAATTTGTCTGAGTTATGCTTATTGTAATCTTACATTGGTAGTTTACATACTGTCTTAATGCACAAATCATGCAGGAGTGAAGCAGCAGCTTCTATACAGGCTTAGAAGATTTGAAAAACTTGCAGATATGGATCCTATGGAACTTGACAAAAAGTTGCTGGAAGGCTATTCAGATGAGGAATACCGAGTAGAAGGTTTAGAATCCGATGCTGAGAAGCCAATGGCTCCCTGCAGAAAGCAAGGTGTTGAACCCCAAGTGTTCAACCTATCAGGCCTTCAGCATAATTCTTGGGACATGTCTGCTGACATGAAGAAGCAAGTCTCTGATCTAGCAGTAGAGGATAAAAACAAAACAAAATGCCCCGGCGACAAGGAGGTGATTTGGGGAAGAATTCGCAAGAGGTGGGAATCATGGAAAGAAGTAGAGTTTGTTGACATGATGGTTGAGTTGGATTTCAGGGGAGAGTGTGATGGATGGAAGAAATTCCCTGAGCAGGTGGAGGAGACGGCAGCAGAAGTCGAGCTAGCAATCGTTGGGGTATTGGTGGATGAATTGTCACAGGAGTTGCTTTGCATGGATGAACAACATCAGGAGCTCAACTGGAATGCACATGATTCTAGTACGTTAGTACATTATGAGGTAATATAAATGCCCCGTGGAATACATAAATGCCCCGTGGAATGCACATGATTCTAGTACGTTAGTACATTATGGAAATAGTGAGGTAATATAAGGAGGGGCAGAAGAGGTAGATGTTAGGAGTTGTATCTTCATAGTTTATGCATTTTTAGATGGTGTGTGAGAGCTTAATTGTCCAACAGAGACCTGATAACTAATGCAACCTCAAATTTTCCCTCGACAAAGGAAGTTCTGCCACTATTACAAGCTTGTATCAATGATTCTGTGTTGATGTCCTGATAACTAATGCAACCTCAAATTTTCCCTAGACAAAGGAAGAAGTTCTGCCACTATCACAAGCTTATATCAATGATTCTGTGTTGATGTGTGTGCTTAAAGGAAGACCTTAACAACCATAGCTCATGGGGTGTTGCCTTGTGTTTAAAGGATGACCTTAACAACCACTCGCTATCAAAGGGCCTTGACAGCTTTGTAATATTGACTTGGGATTTCAATGAAATGAATTCATTGCAGCAGAAGACTGAAGACTTGAAGTTTGAAACTTCTTGATCTTGCCAAAGGGTTGTATAATGTAATGATGAGAAGTGTTGTTAGACATTGTCAAACTGAACATTCTTCATTGATCAAAGGTGGTGAGATGCGTCGAATGGTCAGGTCCTGTGAAATCGGTACTTCACCTCTCTCCAGCTTCATTTTGAAGCAGCTAATATAATCTGCTGGTATTTGAATATGTGAAATCTAATGGATTTAGATTAAGTAAATAGGAGAAGAGTCGGGGGATTTGCAAAGAAATGGGGCCACGAAAGCCATAAAGATAAGACTACACATAATTTAAGACATGTAATGATTAATTCACTGTAGTGGTTTGAAGTGCCCAACCTGTCTTCTTTAATTTGTGGCCTGGCTGCAATTAAAAAGGCCGTTCTTTGTAGATGGAATTTGGTATTTAGTCATTTCCAAAGTTCAAAGCTATAAAAAGAATTTTCAACTATCACCCTAGATACAAACCATATGTTTTTTAGTTTAATTTTATTTAACAGCATGCACCCATTCACGCTCTAAATGAGTTTGAATCCAATACCTCTTGCCATTCAAATCATTGAGGTTTCTCTCACGGTATAAATAGCGTGTCATTTATTAAATTTTATATTATTAAATATATTATTCAATAAAATTTTTATTTAAATTTAAATTTTTTCTCTTTCTTATCCATAATTAAATTAGAACCTATATATACCCATATACACCCACATTTGTATATATTTATATTTTTAAAACTAATTATTATCTTTATATATTATGACATTGTTCAATTATAAATATATATTTATATTTTTAAGTAAATTATACTAATTGTTTCATCAAAATCTTTATTTTAAACACACTATTCATCCCTCGCTTCTCTCCCAACCCAAGATAGTTTAGTTGCATAATATGAAATTATTAATTTACTATTAATTCTCTCTCTCTCTCTCTCTCTCTCTCTATATATATATATATATATATCCCTTTTCTCTCTACTTTTGTCCATTTCATTCATTTAATTCGTTTTCCTCAAATTTAATTTATTATCTTCTTCTTTTTCAATTTTTTATTTGTATCACTTTATGAATAATATAACATTGATATTTGAACAAATAGTATTATTTTAATTGCATGCATAGGCATTGATTGTTTTTCAATTTTAATTTATATATATATATATATTAATTTTTTTATTTAATTAATTCTGTTTTTTTTCTCTTCGTAGTTTCTTTTTTTTTTTTTTATCACTTATCTAATAAACAATATAAAAATATTATTTAACTATATAAATATTACTTATTTATTTATATTGTTATGTATATCAACTGTATTTCTATCACTAACTTATGTTATTTATATATACAGTTAAATACACTTTGTTGCCTTACATTACATCATGTCACAATTAAAGCACTTCAGAAGAAATGACTAAATATGTAGGAATAATAAAACTGCAACCATGAAACACCAGAAACCATAATAAAGCAATTTGATTGGTGCAGTTCAACCACCCAGGTCCAGACAGCTCAACCTCTCCATTTTACTTAATTTCCAGAAATGTATTGACCAAATTTCAGTTTCTACCCTTTTTGGCCAATTTTAGACAATATGGGATGCATTTAGTCAGATATATATTGAAATATTATATAAATGCATCACATGTTGGCTTTCATTTATTTATAGCTCTCCTCCCATTTTAAAATTGGAATTATCATCATTTGGGATGAACTTTTTAATTAACCTAAGTTGATTAAGAAAGCATGTGAGTTTTTGATGACTTTTTAATTAACCTTTCTTATTTTGGCACGTGAAACAATTATTTATTGAGTTGTTTCGTAAATGTAATAATGATACAAATGGTTGTCAGCATAATTTAAGTGATGGTGATTACACTTGAAATAAGGTTGCTGCCATGTGATTGTGATTGAAGGGTCTTAAATTTTTGAGTCACATAATGGTAAGCCACACCTAATATGACGGCACATAAACTAAATTAATAACTAATAGCAAAAAATTTATTTGATGCAGCTATCATGTAGTTGCTGTATTTAATATGCACAAGTATCTGTGCATAAAATATATTTGAAAATTTTACAATTAAATATGTCTTGTAAACGTTGTATTTTATATCAAATGTAAAGTCACATAACCATAATTCCACAAAAAATTGGGATTGGATTAAGAATGCCATATATCGGTAGACAGACCAAAAAAAGGGTTGGTATCGACAAGTGTTGAGCCCATCAAATACTTAATTATTCAGAGCTAAAAGGAAAAGATCCATTCCTTCGACAAATCCCACTGTACTAAACTACTTGTGGGCTTCAATAATTCCCTATGAGGTTCAAGCTATTTCAAAAGGTTGCGAAGTGAATTGCATTGGGTCATAATTAGATATCGTCCCCACTAAAACCCATTTTGAGGAGGATGATGTTGTTGTTATTTTCATTCCCAAATACTATATAGTATATGGACAGGAAATGTATTTGAGCATGACTGCTTATTAGCATGAGTCTTATATTCCGGGCCTGTAAAAGACAGGGAATCCGTCATTTTGTCCAACCCAACGGAACACGCTGCAGAATCTACAAAATTCAAACCCAACTCGATCGTTTTCCCTCCGCACGACACAAAACCCAGAGCAAGAAGGACTGAGTCCAAACAATCAACTCGATCGTTTTCTCTCAGCACGACACAAAAACAGTCGACTCGTGCTGAGAGAAAACCCAACTCGTGTAATAGTAATCTTGCAATACTAACCGATCGTTAAGGGAAAGTACATGAGGAGCAATGAGGATAGTGGATAGTTAAGTTGTAGAAATAACAGATAAGATTAACGTGATGCTTACGTCTAGGAAACTAGCGAGGATGTGTATGAGTTGAAAGAACATCTTTGTAATGATAAAGACTAAATATTGGGAAACGTATGTAGATTTTAGGGAAAAAAAATTCTGAATTGATATTATGAGAGTTCAATCCTTGCTGCATTGTGATGTCTGGTATACAATTATATATTAAATGAGCCAGTAAATTTTGGGTTAAGCATTAGATAACTTACTGCTAATTGACAGAAAATTTTAGATTTAGTGACGATTTATGAAACTCTTAAAGGAAATGTGAAATATTATTTCGGGATTTTGCATAGAAGCATGGCCAATAAAAGGGGTTCATTAGAGTGACAATGAGTATATATATATATATATATATATATTATTATTATATCTATCTATCTATCTATTAAAAGCCACTTGTGGGTTCGTGTACTTGATGTTATTCGGTAAAATCAAGTGGCTTATAAAGTAAAATAAACAGCCTATTTAAGAAGTTAGAAATTATATTTTGCATTGGTTTGAAATTGCCCTAAATTCTTGTGGTATCTATACATTATGCTGCCACTTTAGTGCATCCCAATTAATATTGGATAATGTAAGTGTAATTAATTGAAGATTTTAGCGTTATGAATTACTGATAGGCATTAAATAATTGACAGATTGACATTTGAGATTTTGTAAGTTATGGTTTGGGTTATCAATGTGGCCGAATTTGGTTCTCCACGATACTTTCTATTCCATTCATTATGGGACGACCTCAGTATTTAGATTTACACTTTGGACTTATTCATAGATATTAGATGCAAGGTTGAACTTGTACGACTGGATACAGAAATAATAAGCTATATTCTTTTCAATTTGATGAAATTCGGTGTGAGGCTACCTAAAATTATAGAATTGAGTACATTTGATACAAATAAACTAAAAATTTAGGAAATTGAGAATGTTTGTATACTAAAGGAGAACCGTGAACTTCTCCAAGGTGTAAATAACAAAGAACGGAGTGGACTCATTTTTATTTATACTCGAACCTTTAGAAATTGTTCAAGTGTTGCTATTTTTTTTTTTCATTTTTATCAAAAAGATGATCATGGGCTGCAGAGTATTATTAGACCTCAGGAAAAAGTAAATTTTAGCAGTTGCGCATAGTATTGAACCAAACCTTGGGAATTGATCTTATTGGAAACAGATAAAAGGAAAGAGAATGCTGCACGAATTTAGGAGTCAACAAAGCAGTTACCTAAATATGGGGAAAAGTATGAATGAATTACTGATGAAGACCTTACAAGTCATTGTGATTAGAATCGTTTATACGAGGAGTTATGAATAGCAGCGATAGTTAAAAGAGAGATATGCATTGAATGACTCAAATTGAACTCCAAGTGAGATGAAAGAAGTGTGATTCACATCTAGTTTATAGACTGGGAATCTTGGAATTACTAGAAGTGCATAGAAAGGGTGGAGTAAAAAAAGCTTACTGATCTTAACCATGAACGGAAATCAAGAATGTGGTAAAAATGATTATTTAAAGTTTTAAGTCTGCAATGTGGGGACAATACTTGTAGGAAAAAAAAAAGGAAAGGAGCATGGGTTGCATGGGAATGTGACAAACTTCAACTCTCATCGTATAAACAACACATTGGTAAAAAATATATATACAATATCTACATTACTTCTCGAGCAGTATATTGTATCAACCATGAGGAATGAATATTTCGTGATATAGACTTACTTTTGTATGTCGATTAACTACTTAAAACAAAATCATCATTTGGTTTCGATAATCACATATTTTAATCTTTCAACTGTTAAGGAATATCAAGTTTTGAAAACGAAATTTATTTTAAGGGAAGAATGTAATAGCCCATCTAATTACATCAAAATTTAATTTATCTAAGAAATCCTACAAATTCCAACTTAATATAATAACTAGTTATAATTATCTTACTTCTATCAAATCACTACCTATGGGTTTCCTAGTTTAACCTAATTACCATCCCTAGAGTGATGAATTCTTCCAACTAGGACATATGCCTCCATATTTAAATAGATGCCACCATTCCTAATTAAATCGGACACATAAAACGCTAAGGTTGTGGATACAATTAGGAGTTTCTAAGTCGTGGGTTCTGCACCTCATTTATGTAAAAGATTTTAATTACGCAATTTGTTAATTTATATGAGTTTTAGTGATTCAACAACAGATTAAATAACCCGTTGACTCTTTTACTATATATATACATGTGCATGTATATGTATGTATTCATTGCTGATTATTGAATAAACATGTGTGTGTATATATATATATATGTGTATATTTGCATACAAATTTTGAGATCAAGGAATATTGAAATTATGCTAATCCAAATAGGAATTCGAATTAATTTTCGGTGATACAGAAGGAAAATAGAAAACAAAATTATGAAAATCCTATGGGTGTGTGTAGGCATATGTCCTTGCGGAATAAAATAAACACGTGTGTGCAAAATGCACACCCTAATTCGATTGGGAAAGACAAATTGCATAGCCCATCCCCACATGAACAGTCCTCATATGTGTATAAAATTTAATGGGCTTGGACTATATTTTTTGATTATAATATTACGAATGTGCTGATTTAGTGAATGATTGGAAGATATACGGATACGTTATTATAGTAATAATAATAGGGTAATATTCGGTATGCATTTACATAATTAAATTTGAATTCAATATTTAATGAGCTATTGGAAAGGATATTAAGCATTTAATAATTAATAAGAAAAGGGACACGTGGTAAACTTGGGGAAGCGTGAACTTGGGTCAATATACATACATTACATGCATTATGTATCCGATGGATGATAAAAAATGTGTGTACATGCATTATATGGATAATGGAGTATTAAGACAGTATTTTTAATATAAGTAGATGGTGATAAAGGTTGATGCTTATTAAAAATAATTGGGGGTTTATAAATAGGTGAGGCACAATCAATAAGTTATAATTATCAGGTAATGTGAAGTGCTCCATGTATGTATGGAATTAGAAAATTGTAGAACCATAAGTTTTGAGATTAAGTTGGACATTTTAGATGTCATAAAATATAATAAGTTAATAATAGGGTTAAGCTAAATCGGTCTTAACTAACTATTATCCTAAGTGTGAATGAACTAGTGATTTTTTACGTCAATGACTTAAATCTTCATACTTATAATGAATATTGGCTTCCACTCAGATGGCAGCTCCTAACAACTCATCAAAAGTCTGTTCGTCATATAAGGCTAGTGTCGTTTGCTGTCTACTCTTTAGTCCTCTTGTAAATTTACATGTCTTAAGTATTGAGCTTGCCATTGCCATTGATGAATATTTCCCCAGATGTGGAATTTCGCTAAGTACTCGAGCACTGATATGTTAGGGGGTAAGGAAATTGGATTTTGCATAACATGGTGAGGTCTCCCAACCTTTTTCCCACATCAGGAGATCATTGTGGATTTGGGTGGTTTATATGCACCTGGCATGTGTATATTCGTGCACAAGATAGAAGGGTATCCACCGTGAGCAAAACGACAAGCTAATGATTGCCATGGAAGTAATGGTTTTATTATTGTTACGCGAATTTATCAAGTTATAACAAGCAAGCTTATCTTATTCATATCATATTATCCCAATGAAAATATAAAAACATAGTATTATATTTCCTACTCTAAGATTTCTCTACAACTAGTGTTCTTGTTCAATTGGGCCTGCTGCCATTGTTGTGGTCTGTGACAAGCTTCTTGAGGTTGTTCGAGCATTCTGCTACTTTGTGGCCATGTTGGCCGAATCCAAAGCATGCTCCAATCTTTAGTCATCACTCTCTCATGTTGGTGGTGGCAGATATTGCCCTCAAGTATTGGACGCAAGTTCCTATCCTTTGCTGCTTGCTTTAACTTCTTGTTGTCGGATGACTTGGGTTGTTGCTCAAGTCGTCATTCTTTGGAATAAGGGTTTAGCTGTGGCTCCTTCTAATTGTCCTTGATTTCTTTTTCTTTCCATGTTAGTGCTCGGCCTCTGCCTTCGCATGCCACACCCCTCTAGTAGGTTGCTCAACTTTTCCTTTAGCATTAGATTCTTGGCCTCTATTTCCTCAAAACGCCTCTATATCTCACACATTGTCGTAGCCATCTCCTTAAATAAACCTAGAACAATGAAGAGGAAGTTGTAATGTTACTAATGAAGACACCATTACGGGTGTATGATTCTCAGATCCACTAGCTCCTTTCATTATCTACACCAAAACATCAGGTAGTATAATATTACCATTCCTAATGTTTTATATACACACAAACTCATGGTTTCTTAGTCATATGACTCATGCCTAACGATTTAAATTTTGGTATTCGAGGACGAAGTTCTAATGCTTCACATGTTAAAAGCTAAAATTTGATGCTCTATATATAATTGGCGTCGTCAAATCAGTTTAAATTGATCGCTAATAAGTCCAACGGCTTACTGGTGCCTATAACAATGGTTTAATATCCTAGTGATTTAAGTTTTCATTTCCATGTTCAATATTAGTGCAAAGTCCTTTGTTCCTAAGTTCAAATTGACACCCTACATAAATTGAAGGTCATGATAGTCAAACCTTACTTGTTGGCCCAATAATGTAAGTCTCGTAGCCAAGGCTTAAATTTAGACCACCAGATGTCCTTAAGATTAGATTTGAACTTTGATAAATATCTTATGCATTTAAAGTGAAAATCTAGACTCTGGTAAGCATTTCCTAAGTCTAAAATCAAAATCTATGTTCTGATACTACTTTTGTCATGCTCTAAGCCCAAGACTATGGCATGACAATATTTGCGAGCCAACTCACCAAATACTAAAGCCAAACATGTAACAGTGCAACTGAACCAATAAAGTAATTCAACATCTATCCATCATAATAGAAAAATACTCATAATACATTGGTCTATAGTACACTGTGAAATTTAAACAACCTATCTATTATCTCTTAGAATATCTTTAATATACAATACTACTAATGAACTAAACCAGCACAATGCTAAATCCTTTTCCTTGTTCTATCATCCCCAGGTTATCTTTAGTTATTTACCTCCTCTACAAAATGTTAACTAATGGTGGTGAGTGATGGATTGCGTAGTAAATGATAGCACTTGCTTATTTAGTTTTCAAAAGTGGATGCAAGCAAGAAAAAAAGCAATTTCAAAGAGTTCACAGCTAAGTAGAAAAGTCATTTTTGAAATACAAAATGGTAAAAACATTTACATGTCATTTAGAAAACAAGTCACATTAATCCATTTCATTTCATTATTCTCATGCATTGCTTGTTCTGATTTCTTTGCCATTACAGAGTCATGTACATTAGGCGTGTTATCTACCGATCAGGGCTTGAGCATATGCTTATCTAGCTAAGGGTGGGTATGTTTAATTCGACAGTGCCACCGTGGCTCCAAGGCTTCAACCTCGCCTAGAAGATATTCCAATCTATTGTTACACAAATGCCAGCTCTTATCTGCTGTCAATCTCAATCTTTACCTCAATTGGACAGATTTTAATCTATTATCCAATTGATTGGACAAAACTCATTCCTCACATTCATTGGTAATATCATGAGTGGTTATCTCATTTCTGTTTCATATGTTTAGTTTTTACATTCATAATTCCAATTATAAAATTTCGCACACTCAACCAATTAGTTTTTACATTCATAATTCCAATTATAAAATTTCGCACACTCAACCAATTTTCAAATACAGCTGTAACTCACAAATTTAACAAAAACATCAAGTTCAAACTCACATTTTGTAGTCAACTAACATTTTATTTGAGCAAGACATTTTAGAAAAGCAATTACAAAAGTAAAGTAGGTTGGAAAATGCTTGTAAATTCAACGAGATGTCACCACTTACACGTCACTTAGCTTTGCAAAATGTTAGGTTCTTCAGCTACTGCCTCTTGATCACCTATTCAAGCACATATATGATCCTTATTTAGTATTTGATTCATCCATTGATGCATGCCTATCGATGTTTAATGTGTCTTATTCATTTGAGGTCAGTTGAATCCCTTCAATTATCATTCTTTGTATTCTATTTTGCCTTACACAGTAGGTTTACCAATCCACAACACATATAATTCTCATTTAATGCTCTTAATTAACACCCTATGCTTGTTAATGCTTTATGGGTATCCTACATGCTTAGGCCTATTTGATCGCCTTCGATTATTATTTCTCAGATTTCATTGTGTCTTATGCAGTAAGTTCATGCCTAATTTGGTCCCAAAATTAGAAAATTTGGATTTAACTCACCTAAACATATAAACTGTTTAGTGGTCGCTTTGTTCTGCAACCGTGAGACATAAGACTCAACCGCAAGGTCTTGATTTATGTTAGTGATATTCAATCGTGGGCCGCACTAGAATTCCCATTGTTCTTCTCGCAATCGTGATGTGCTACTCCAAGATCACGATTCCAAGTTTGCACCTGCACCTATGGTCAGGGGTGTTCTATAAATCTTATGCCCAGATCCACAATTGTGCTTGTGTCCTCCACGACCGTGCTGCTATGCTCCATGATTGCAACAGTAACCGCGATAGCATGATGGCTTTTGCATAGAACATTGTTTGATCGGTTTTTCTTCTTCTACTTCAATCCAATTCTTAAACTAGTTTCTACCTTTGTTCTCATGCCCCCTACGCATGTTCTAATAGATTAAAAATCAATGAAAACCCATTCTACCTTTATATCCAATTTTTTGGGAAACTTATGAACACATTATCATGATTCGTGTACTATTCCAATACATATTCCTACACTTCCTATGTATTATTCCACGGCCTTAATTCAATATTCTACATTTCAACTCATGTAATTCATCAAAACTAGCATTTTTTAACATACCTACACATGAAAATTCAATAATTCTACGTGTATGCATAATATCTGAGTAAATTGGTGCGAAAAGTACCTCATACCTACGCATTTGAGAGTCGAGAATTCTCCCCCACGTTTCTGAACACGGTCAACCCCTTCAAGACTGAAAATAGGGTTTCAAACCTTTAAAACATCTTATTTTTCCCTAAGCTAATTTGTGTTTGTGTGGAATTGAAACTTTTAATAATCTAGGCCCTTAAAAATAAATATACACTTTTCTGATTTTAAGGCCTATTTTCACTCTAATTTTCAAAGGTTTTAACTCTATTTTTTTATCCTCAAGGCTTGGAAATTATTCCCTTTAATTATTAAATAATATGGCCAAATTTCATCACCTAAAAATACCAAAATTCCTTCTTGTGCTTCCTTATGCAATTCCTAATATTTGCATCCGAAAATAAATGTAAATTTTAACTTAGAAATATTTTCCATTATAATTCTACCAAACTTTCATCCATATTGCACTATTAAATACCCAAAATTTTCTGTAAAGTTTGACTAGCCTAATTCAAGACTATTCTTTGACTTTTATGCATTAATGTCCCAATCACTATCTCGCAAAAACTTTTCCCAGTGTCTCTATTCCCACAAATCAGGCTCAATCTAACTTATTTGATCCCTGATTATCCTGAATAATGTGCTCCCACTGCCTTACTAAGATATGATAGCCTTTCGTACACTATTGTGCCATGTTCTCCTCCAAGTCCTATTTTGATATATCTCAAATCCTTTCCATTGAAAATTTATAAATAATTAAAGGAAAATTTCATTAATTTTCTTGCTATAATTACTAATAATATTATTACTATTATTTTTATTTTTTTATCCTAAAACTGTGGGGTATTACAAAAGAGGCTCTTCTTCCACATATATGAACCATGAAAGAATGTTGAATTGCTTTGTTCACAAAGCACAATATATGAATATTATCCCGACATTTTCTTTTAATTATTAAATCGATTCAACTCAGTGTAGTTTTATGAGTTTAGGATTATCAACCAAGCAGATTAGAGTTAACTGCAATGCCCACAAATCTTAATCGACATGCTACTTGGTGGTTCAAGTCTAGGACTAACTAGAGTTTAGTTTAATGCTAGTGTAAATATTGGCTCCACCATTAACTCTTGAAAGTTACAGCCGCATACGCACTTCACTGTTATTATTGAATTAGTCTGTGTACTCGTGTCTAAATTTATTTTTAAATTATAAAATTTTAATAATTATAATAAATTTTAAGTTTATTTCGTTTTTAAAAATAACAATAAAATTGTCTTTAAAGAAAAACATATTCGAGAAATTTTTCAAAGAAAAGGATAAAATACGTGAATTGAAAATATAAAAAAGAAAAAAAAAAGAATATGTTAAAAATGGTTGGAGAAATAAAGAAAAATATAAAATTTCAAAATAAAGATATGATAGTAAATTATATTTCTCAGCCAAAATATAAGAGTCTTGAGTTTAAACTCAATGTGAGTGTGTGAGCGTAAAATAATAATAATAATAATAGCAAAACATAGTTATGTCCACAGCTGAAAATATTATATTAGTTATTTTTAGAAAATATTGTGAATTATAGAGAAATTTTATTTAAAAATAAATGCACAAAAAATTACAAGTAATCATAGTGGCTCGTCATCAACAGAGAGTGGAAAAGGCAAAAGGGCAGAGAGTCTAGACTCATATTGTTCATCAACAGGGATCAGAGGCCTAATCATCATATTAGGGAGTCAACAGAACTGATTATTATGCTAACCATTTTCCTTAATCTCTAATTATCACTAATCATGACTGCAGCAAATTATTGGTGCTTCCCCACTACTCCAACTGTATAACATTGGCACTTTTTTTTTTCCTTTTCTTCTTCGTTTCTTTCTTTCAGAGGTACAGAAAAAGTAGGTCCAAATACACTTATTTCTAATCCTACGACACCCTTTTTGTTACACAATACGGAACTTTTATTTACATCATTTTCAGTCTTTGAAATGACACAAATTAAAATTTGTAATTTTCTATGACATTCAAATGATAAAATACCATTCATTTGATGAAAAATAAAAATAAAAAATATTGAAAATTCGAATGGTTGAAGTTGAAGAAACCACTTTCAAATTAATAGAAAGAAAAGCAAGCAACGTTTGACATGGGAGAGTCAAAGCCCCAAAAAGATCCGTTAAATTTCATTAATTAATTGGCTCAGCAACTAGATGTTGATTTTTATCATAACTAGTGTCTCCCACACATAATTTTTCAAGACATGGATTTGTGTGTATAGGCAGCTAGGGTTTTCCAGTCTAATTTCTGAAAAATCGCTTATTAAAAGGAAGATTAAACAGGAAGGTTGTCAATATGGATGTTGCACCTTTGGGCAGTTATTAATTGGCTAATCTGCGAGTTAGCAAGTTAACTTAATTTTTTCGAACGCAAAATTCAAAGTGTCATTGGTGAAACTTGGATTTTCAAGTATTCGTGATCCTAACTTGTGTAAGTCAATATATGCGGCTCAGATGGTGGGACAGGATAACTATTTTTTTCCAATTCAACATCCGAGGAGGAAAATAAGTTGTTCAAGATGTCAAAATTGTTATCTTCATTTTCAATTTTAACTTTGCTATGAATAGATTTTATCCTGTAAATTTTGAAAGTTGGAAGAATTTTGATGCAAACTTGGAGCTGCAGAACTCCCAGAAAAGATAACACAATCAAGACTGCATATGCATGCGCACGGGTGAGTATATATATATGTATTATATTATTAAGTATTTGATCTCAATTTTAATTACATAAAATAAATTACATATTAATTAATTTAATTATATAATATAGAATTATATATTTATCTTCATTTTTAACTTGTTATCCTTTTTAGTCATTTATGATTTCCTCTTTTTTAATTTATTTATATTTATATATTTTTTTAAATTTTTTACGTTCAATTTCTTTTGATCTTTATTTATTTTTTACATTTTAAATAATATTTTTTTATTATCTAAATTACTAATATTTTATTATTTATAAATAATTTTACACACACATTATGTGTGTTAATTTCACTAATATATATGTAAAGATAATCATTCAAGACTATGTATGTATGTATGTGTGTGAGTGTGTGTGTGTGTGTGTGTGTATTCCATTTTTCATAGATTAGTACTTTTAGAAATTGTTTGGGAATTTAATACAGCGAAGGGTTTGGAAAATAGTGTATTATTCCTGCCCGGAACACTTTACGTTATAAATTCATTATCGTTGTTTAAAATTGTTTCAAAATACTGTACTTTTTTTGAACATGTCAAAAATAATTTTATCAATTATAACTAATCACACGATATCAATAACTCAAATTATTACGAATAAATGTAAAAATATGTAATGGATTTTTACTAACTGAAATAATAAATAAAGATATTTTGTTGTAGTTGGGGTGTAATAATTGGTTGGGTTTGGTGGTGAACTTGAAAATAAGCAGGGCCTTGCTCTTGTATTAACTTAAAGTTTTAAGAGGTTATGTTCTTTTTGAATCACTCCCATTTATATCTAGTACAGTTTATTTATTATTTTTCAATATAGGATATTGTTCTACAACAAAAACCGGTTACGCTTACATATGAAAGTGTAACTAAAAATGGGGTATTGTTACAATTTCACAAAGCTTAGTGTAGTACTTTGTGTGGTACCATTAGCCGTGGTATATTACTATTGCAACACTTGTGACTGCAAGAACTACGACGCTTATTATTACACTTTCAAGTGTAATCATTTTGACTTTATATTATACTTTTTAGTGCGATTTATTAGTGCAAAAAACTTGATAAAAACCCGCCACTACACAATAAAACTGTGACAAAATAGCCCTAATAATTGTCATGAGAAGGCTCACAAAGTGTAATAAAATCATTCTTATAACTAAATACAATCCATCATTCTCACTCCAGTTCGATTCATAACAAATAATCCTAAAAATAATTATATTTATTTTGTCAATCATATAAAATCAGTACAAAGATATGAATATTCATTCAATAGATATAATTCAAATATTTACAACACCTAACAAAAACTTACATTCAATTTAATATATGTTCAGCGAAACTTTTTTTGAGCAATATCATCACTAGCTATAGAAATTTAATCTAGGTACAATAAGATCATGTCTATTAATTAATGTATACTTTTTCAAAACCAAAGACCATGAACTACCTTTAGAAAAATGCAGATCATGTCGAAGAACAAATTTCAAGAAAGAGATACAAAAATTAAAAAGGAAAAATGTAGTACATAAATACAGAGATACTTATAATTGAATAAAAAAAATATGAATGAAAAAGTATTTTGCAAGAGGTCACAGATGCAATGGGAGTGATATGGCAGTTGCCCTCCTACCATCATTCCAATCTGCAAGCAAAAGCAGATAAAAAGACAATACACATAAATAAGATCAAACATACAATGTAGAGATTCAAGATTTTCCTACTTCCAAGTGGAAACTTTAGAATATGTTTAGAATATCACTCCATATAGAATTTACCAATCAAACCATAAAAATACCTATTAATCTTCTAAAAGCAATCTTGACAAAACTACAAGAAGGAAAATCAATACGTTTCATCGCTGACAGTTAACATCAAATGTTTTGAGGGAGATAATTTTTATTTGCAAACATTTCAAACCTTACTCGTGTAGAAAAGAAAAATCTGAAACTTCTGAAAGTCGAGGAAGTGTATCAGCTGTTTATAGATGAAAATATTTGCATGTTTCTTGCACCAAAAGAACTCCAGAGAAAGTATTAGTACCAAGTTTTGTTGTAATGTTCGACACTTTCACTATCAGTGTCCTTCACTACAGAAGCCGATGGAAAAATACAAATGAATGATTTGGTTTTTGAATATTTTTTTCGATGTTGATGACTACCACAGAAAATCAAGCACCCTTTGTCTCAAGAAATAAAGCATCAATATGTAATTTTTTGAGGAACATCATTTTTAAAAATCATTTTTAACTTGTAGAAACCACTTCAATACAAGGTCTGCCACTTAGCTCTAGCAATCTAAGCTTCAGTAATGGCTAGATTAGATTTGGCAATCAAACTATGGAATACTAGTACAATCATTTAGAAATTATATGAGACAACATGAATAATCATTCAGCATAGCCAAATTCCTTGAAACTCTAATTTTTCTTCTTTTCTCTATTCTCTCTTTCACGTGTACTTATGACTATTATTTAAATATTCAAGCCTTTGATTTTGATATTTACATTTGAATTCCCATTTTAAACTATCATCATCAGCTACGAAACAATCTATACTCATTAGCTAAAAGCATGGATGAACCTTGCTATCCTAATTTTACCTAATTTTGTAGAAGAAACAACGTGAAGACTATTTGAAACAAAGAAAATTATCTTGATTACTATCAAAAATAAATTTGAAGAATATTTCGTCCCAAAAACCTATTAGTCAATCACTTGTCAAGTGGATCATTATTTTTATGAATTGAAATAAAATTTGACAGAAACACACACGCACATCGAATTGTCCTTTTACATGTACAATCATATAGAAAGAAGACCACAAACAGTTACATTTTCAATCACTCACCTGTAACCTTCCGACTGATTTAGTACATAGGCAAACCAAAAGTACGTACTCACACCCATGTACCCTCATCATAGTAACAGGTTATTTAAACTGAAGTTCAACAAAAGGTTCAAGAAAAAACATGAATTCCAAAAGACTAATGCAAAAAAAAATTATTATTAAGTTCAAATAGAAAAAGCAGATAATAATAAATTAAATACAAATACATTACATAACCAAGTAAATCAAATCTTACACTTCTTGCTCACTGTAATTGCTGGTGTTGTCGGAAAGTTGAGAAGTTAAGTAACGACTAGTTGGTTGTAGTTGGAAGAATAGTTAAAAATTATTTCCATAGATTTGGATGGTGTTGGAAAGATAGTGGAAAAGCAATGGAAAGATTTGGATAGTTAAAAAAAAGTTTTGGAAGAATTTGGAGAGAGTAGTAAAATTGTATTCCTCGATATTGTTTGGTTACACGTGTGCCAAGGTATATATGACTATTTATACTTGTTACTCATGCAATTGATGATGGTGATTATTTTGATCCTACGGCTACATTTCATTCTTTAGAGTTCTCTATCAAAATATCTAAATAATTTAATCATTTTTTAGAAATTCTATAAATTTCTACTATAAAAGAATTTTAATCTGGAAATATCTTTCATTACAATAAATCTGCATTTTTTTTAGAAAAGTGTAGCTTTTATAGAACTAACGTGATGAAAATATTTAGTGTGTACTGTAAATAATGATTAAGACAATAAAGAGTGAGCGTGGGGGGCCTGCGGCTCTGGCCATGGTTACTTTTTCCATTAAGTCATCATATTAACAAACGGAAAAATCAATGTAACAGTGCATGAAAAACCTAGAAATCAACGACTGAATAATTCCTACATATTGACTAAAACTCCTCAACCTGATAGCTGATAGCATTTCTTCACCTAACCCTTCAAATCTTCTCTCTCTTTCCCTATGTGGAACCTCAATTCATCGTATCATCAACTTTTTTGGCCCTAAAAAAAAACTCAAAAAATCTTTTCTCCCCTTTCATTATCTTGTACACTTCCACTCCATATAAAAATATGCATCATGTATATTTTTTTCCTTTGGTTTTCCTTTGTATAATTTTCACTCAACTTGCTATCCTAGAGTTTATTAGTTGTTAATCAGTTACCAAAATTTAATTTTTTGAGAGTCATTTGGCCAATCTCAAGAGTCAAATGGACTAAAATGTTTTGGCTAATTAAGGAGGGTAATGCAATAAAATAATAGAGTCTGCTTCCAGTTAACAAACAGACTAACTGCTTTCTAGGAAAGCTAAGTTTCCTTCTTAAAAAGGCATTATTTTAATTGCTCACAGAAAAAATTCATTAACTGTATTATATGGCGGAAGATGCCTCTGTTAATTTGCAATCGAAAACCCTAGCTAGATGTTGAACTCAATCCGGACGTACTCATTTGATAATAATAAGGTTTCTGATATAAAATTATGCTAATTCAATGTGACATCTGTGTCATTAAACTTCGCATACTTGTGTAATAGTTTAAACTCTGAGATTAATTCCATCAACGTTGCTGAGGCACCTCCGGTTGTTGGGATATGCGTTATCGATCATCTACTAAGGCATTAGGTGAAACTTACAATGCCAAAAAAGCACAACTTATTGAAGCAAACAGGGAAATCATTTACAAGCAACACACTCAACCTCAGATTCCATCGCCAAAACACGCACGCCCGCACACAAACACACTTACCATTTTCCACACGAGATTACTTAACATTAAACACGGTGAATTTTATATTAGCTAGAGCAGCTGATGGATAGTGAATTATGGGTAGTTCCAGAGGTTGTCGTCCTGCCCGCCTTCATCAACGGCAGCATCGTCGTCAGCAGGTCCCAGGCGCGGAGGGCTTATCATCATCCCTTCAGCCATGTTCGCAAGCACATTAGGCATGTCGAATATCAAATCCTCGTCCACAAATCCCTCATTCGCGGCCGGGATTAACTCAGGCTGTGGATCAGGTGCTTCGGCATTCCTCCCGCCCAGAGCATCCGCGGCGGCCCCAGCCGCCGCGGCAGCACTGGCTGCCGCAGCCTGGATGTCCCGTGGGGAAGTGGAAGCAGGGACGGGCAAAGAAGAAGCCGAATTCGGGAAGTTGAGATCAGCTTCTCTGCCCTTGAGAGCAAGCACCGCCACGTCATAGGCGACGGCGGCCATTTCGGCAGTCGGGAACGTGCCAAGCCATATCCTGTTAGGCGATCGAGGCTCCCGAATTTCGGAAACCCATTTCCCGCTGCTCTTCCTTTTCCTGACGCCCCGGAAAACCGGGTGCCGGCCCGAGAACGCCGACGATGGGCCGCCTTCTGATGGGGGAGAAACGCTGCTGCTGTGGCCGCTTCCGGTGAACTGCGACATTGCGTACACGAATCAGTACAGTTTTCTGAATCACACTCGCATTATCATCGAATTGTAGCACACGTCGAAACATTAGGGCACCCATCAATTTATACGTGTTGTTCCAGAGGCTGGGGATCGGGGCGGAGATGAAAGGAGAGGAGATTGAGTGCAAACCAGTTGGGAATAGAATGGCGAGGTGTGAGGATATGGGGTGTATGCCAGAAAGAGGTGTTGGATTTCTGGGTTGGAAGGCGTGTTTATGTTGAAGTTCACCCAATCTGTTTACGTCGATAACAGTGGTGGATTATATGTATGAAACCTTGTTGTCTTAATATAAATTAGATTTTGCTACTATGTGATGTCTTGTCCAACTTTCACTCAAATTCCATTATCTGATCATCGTTACTTTATCAACTGATTTAACTAACGTCAGTGAACTTTTTTATTAGCTCCCTTTCTGGTTTTCATTTAATTGCATATGTAGGTAATTAAAGATGGGTGTAGTTAGAATTTGTGTTGTTTGATCAGATGTTCAAATAGATTGGCTGATAATCAATGGATATAAAAATACTTCTAAAACATCTTGTAATGATCTTAATTAATAATCTTAATAATGATAACGGATGTTGGCTTCCCAGTAAACCAGAAGCTAAAATATAGCGAAGGAAAACAGAAATTGCTGATGTGCATTGTTTTGAAGGTTCATACATTCAAGTCTATACAGGCCTGGATTAAGTTCCATGAATAATTTGTAAAATTCACTTATACACACACACACACACACATACATATACATACTTATCTCTCTCTCTCTCTCTCTCTCAACAAGAACAAAGTAAGTTAATTAATTTGTTAGAAAGATTTACAGTTACTGACCTGGACCTCCAGTAAAATTACAAATATCCCTTTGTTCTAGTCAAATTTTAATGAGATTCATTTTCCACAAGTCAAGTGCACCCATTCAACGTTTTCAAAACCAGACCGGCCATTGAACTGGAAAACTAACTAAGTCACAAGATCAACAATCCAATCGATTCAACCATTTCCAACAAATCGGTTGTTTTAAATTATACAAAATATATTTATGCACATATAATAGTATTAAAATAATATTATAAAATTAATTCATGTTCATCAATTGATATATCAAATGATAAGTTTTACATGTGATAAAAAAATTAATAATTCAATAAATATAAAAGAAATTAAATTAAATTCAAAGAAAAACATAAATATTGAAGAATGAATTTTGGAAAATAAAAACAACACATTTAACTAAAAAATTTTAATTTCAAAATACAATGTTTAAATTTTCAATGACTTAATTAGCAAAATAAGTACAAGTAAAAAATAATTAGTGAAAATTTTATTAAATAATAAATTATTTTGGAGATAAAAATGAAATTATAGTAAATACAAAAATATTTTATTTATTTTTATTTAATTAAAAGGTTAATTTCTATTTTTTTAATTTTTTATTAATAAAACTAGTGAAAACTGATTTGTAATCAAGTTGAATGTTTCAAGCTAATTTTGATCGATTTTTTACCAGATTTAACCAATTCATACTGATGATTAATTTTTTCGGTGTAATTGGATCACGAAATCTACTGATTCCCAACCAAATCAGTTGAATCAACCGATCAGCCCGATTTTGAAAGCATGGCAACCATTGGGTTTGCACGTCCTGGTGGTTGCCCGTCGGAGAAGAAAACGTCTGTTATGGCATGTTTGTGGTTATGTCTGAGATTATGAAAGAGAAATGGACGCAAGCGAAGGAACCCCTATCTCACGGGCTATTTCGTCATTTCCTCTTTTTGCCTTTTTCGAAATTTTCACCTTTTTTTCCATTAGATAACTTAAGGGCAATTATGACATATTACAATCTCAACACATCCTCGTAATATTTTTCAAGAAATAGGGATAACGATAATTGTTCAAAAATGGGAGAATATTTGTCATTTCGCTGAAGATCAAAGTTAGTGTTCATAAATCTCCCTAATTTATTATGTGATTAAATGTTTAAAAATTGAATATGATGTGTTTGGTGACCCATTCCAAGAGGACACATATGAATATGGACTTTCTTTTGTTTTATTATTAATTTTAAATGCACTTTTAAAATATATATTTTCCTGTGCACACTTACCAATTAAATGATCAATATCTAAGTACACATTTCTCCCGACCATTTGGAAATACCATTGTATCTTCCAACTGACTAACTAACTAACTGTGTATATGTGTAAATATATATATACACACACACACACACACAAGATCATGCATTTATAAAAATGTTATGGCAACCTTAATTAATTATATTACAGTTTAACAGTCCTCAAAAAAAAAATATTATAGTTTAACTGGTCGGCCCTGACTCCGCCTGTTACTAATTCCACGATGGCTAGCTCCAAAATAGGTCAACTCGGCTAAATAATAGGCTTTCTGGCAATCCTGGATTTACTGCTCATTTCATCCTTAAACACGGTCCATCGACGCGTCGAGTTAATTAACCCGGAGAATAAAATGCAAGCATTAGCCGACCAATTACTATTTACTTCGTAGCTTGCAGTGAAAGATACATAGTTTACCTAAATCAATTTGTCCTTTGGGATTGAGATGTGTGGAACATTGTGTAGTCCCCGAAACGGCACACGGTTTACCGACATCTTCAAGAAAGTATATATATTACATGCATTCTAAGTGTCGCATGATGTTTTCTGTGACTTAAGTAAAATGTAACTCAGAATTCACGTACGAAATGCAAACAGTAAGAATTAAATTAAAATGAAAGCAAATTAAAATTATCGCACACACAAGCTTCCAATTTAAATAAAAACACATCTCAGACGACTTCATGCTGCTCATATCTTTTCATTTCTCAAATTAATGCTTTGATTGATTTCAGCTGACCTTGGCAAATAAGTAATGGACCTCAGATTTTAATTTGAAAAGTGATTAAAATTTAAAATCTTCGGATGACGACTGTTTTAATTAAGTGCATTTCTGCAATTCCATCAGTCAAATAAAATTATTCTGCACTTGGGCTGCTGTTAAGAAAATGAACGATTTTTTCTTTTGTTTTGAAAGAATATTTTCTAAGAATATTTACCAAAAACAGCACAATAGATCATTTTCAGAATCTTTCACTAATTTTAAACTGGCTATGTTAGTTCCCTATGTTATTTTTCGGAAGCCCTATACATACATACATATATATTACATAATATTTGCTTTTAGAGTGAAAAAAAATTAACTTAAGCATCAAATTAATTCCAAATCTTCATATTCGCTCAATTTCTCGAATTTCGTAACTCAAATCGTGTTCACAGAATCGCAGCACAAGTAGACATATAAGAAAGACCTAAATTCCACAAAGCTGCTCACGATAAATTTAGGGCCACAAATTTCATTTTTCTATTATTTATGCATCATGGTTAAGCTTTACTTGGTCTGCCACTTTCATTACTTTAAAATCGTCCAGGTTCATTACATGACATGTATAAAAAGTTTTTTATTAACAACAACGTGTACTTTCATTTATTATACGAAATAAGACATTGAGTGCATAATACACCAAATGCAACATTTCTTGAACCAGTGCAAAACATTAGGCACCACTATTTGAATTGTATTAAAAAAAAAAAGAATTTGAAAGGTGCATTTCAAATGATTCTGAAATAAAAGAATTTTAAATTCACTATAATTACTGAAAATATAAAATAAAATAACAATTTAAAAATTTGAAATACTTTATAATTCAAACTAGTGGAATAGATGCATTATTATAAATTAGAAATCAACTCGTTTAAATTATTCAATCCAAATGGTCTCAGATTTGGTTTTAATTAACCATTCCCCACTGTTCAACTCATATTGTGGTAATTAGTATTGGAAAATGAATAATAACTCCCACAAACCTGTTTAACCAAACCCACTAACACTTACTGTTGTAATTTTTATAAACAGAGTAAATTGAAGTGGGCACTGCGACGACTTTTTTATTGATATTTTCTCATAAGGGTGTCAAATTAAATTTTTTTAGAGTGTGATTTGTAATTGGAATCAATTTAATTTCCAGCCCTTATTATTTTATTTTCATTTCATTTTTGTACGGATGGTAGTGAGTGATGTTGGTGAGTTGGAATTTGACACACACCAAGGGAACACAGTACCTTTTTTTTTTTTGGTTTATTAGGGCCCATGGGACAGGATGTGGTTGTTTTGGAGATCGTTGAGGAGATGGGCTGTCAATAATTAAGACATTAATCTCCCCTTTCTCTTCACTAACTAGCTTAACTACTTTGGTAATTTGCCCATGGTCAGGTTTGAATTTCAGCGAAGCGTGCTATAAACCTATTTTTCGGTTTCGATGTCATTGCCATTTTGATCATGCTTGATATAATTTTCTTTTTGACATTCAATTTTTGAATTGTAGCATTAGAAAATTAGGATTTGCTATTTCAAGTATAATATATTCTTAAAAGTTATGAGACGATATATTTTTAACTTTTTTAGTTAAGATGGTATAATTATGCCACTATTTGATTTATGATCTATACTATGTTATTATTTTACTAAGGCTCTTTTGTTGTTCAATGTAAAATTACACAAATATCATTTATTTTAAATTCTCTTGTTTTTTTATCCTTTTCTATACCTCTTTTTGTGTCTTTTCTACTAACCAATTACTTTTATTTGTATTTGCTATAAAATTTCTCTCCTTTCAAATTATTTTATCTTTTTTATTTCATTATTTTTTATACTTCAACTCATATTTATACTATGTTATATAAAAAATAAAACTTTAAGATTGCACAGTAAAAAATTTACACAATACCTTTATTTAAATTCTTTTATTTTTTTTCATTTTTCTTGTTCTGTTCTCTTGTAACCTATTGTCTTGTTTGTATTCTCTCTCAAATTTCTTCTCTTTTAAAATTCTATTGATTTATTATTTTTTTATTTAGAAATTTTTATACTTTTTAAAATAATTTGTATCTATTATTCAAAATATTATAACTTTAAAAATCACATATAAATTTACAGACACATAAAATGTGTAACTTTTTATTAGTATATAATCATTTCAAGAAATGGAAATCCATTATGGTACCCTTTAATTAACTAATAGTATTATCAAAATGCTTATAATTGAATACTCACATTAGATCATGTAACGTTCACATTCAAAATTTCATACATTTGGAGCCCTTTGTGATAATCATTTACTTCATTTGGTGTAAACACTACTTTTGCCCCATGAAATTGCGTACCTTTTGGAACTTAAAATTGTTAACTTGACGAATGTCTTGCTGATTTTTCAAAATAAAATTCGCCAAAAAAATCTTGCTACAAGAGAAAAAAAAATAATAATGAGATGTTATTATCAAAGTTATCAATGAAGACACTATAGGAAAAAGAGTACTCATGAAAAAGTATAAGTAGCAATATGAAAGCAGTACGAAATTCTATTTTGTTATAATAGTGATTTTTATTCGTTTAATAATAAAAAAATATTTAAATTTTCATTTTCATTAGTTTAATAGTAAATGGAGATAATTGCAAGCGATAAAAATGTGTCATTAATTATTTATATAAATAATTTGATTACTGGTTCATGTCAGTATTCTAATAATAACAAATAACACTATAATAATAATAATAATAATGCAGTGTGTATTCTTGTAAAATCAAGGAACTAACAGAATTTATAAAAACAGTGACATTTTAATATTGAATGAAATATGATTGGTTAATTGTAGCATGAACATTATGAATTGTATGTAGCACTGAGGCCCATTAATGGTCAGGCTTTTCCATCCCCGAAATGAACGGCATCTTCCATCCTGCCTATGGGCTAGGGTTACTCAACAAATTATTTTTATTATTATTATTATTATTGTGACTCAAACTTAACATAAAAAAAAAATATATATATATATATATATATATATAGTTGAAAAGAGAAAAATCAAATACTCAATTTCCTCCATTTTAAATGGACATTTTACCACTGCCATTTACAATATTTTCATAAGATTGAGTCTTTAAGAGTTTCCGCGGATACAAGAAAGATGTAAGAGCATTTCAAAATTTGAACAATCTTAAAAGAAGCTTAAAATATCATATTTTGCAGTATAAATAAAGACTTAAATTATATTAATTGAGTTCGAGCTACATTATGAGTATCAAGCTAAAATAAGTCCTGTTCAAAATCAATTTTGCTCAAACTCAACTCCAGTTTTGAGTCAAGACAAGTCGAGTATCTCAACTCACCTACTGTCCTATTCATGCCCTAAATTATACACAATTCTATCATATATTTGTTTCTATCCCTTACTTCTCAATTGTTGCTATTAAATCTGCTCATATTCGTCTTTTCTTAATGAAGTGATTGATTCCGTATTGTCTCTAAATCTCAGTAAATAATTCAATATAATGATTAGTTTCAAATGGAATAATTTTATATGAATTAAAACTCTCGCTCTAGTATATCTTAGAACTTATCAATTTAAAGGATATTTCAATAAATTTATAAGCTGTTATATTTTAAATAAGATATTCAAAAGTTAGCAAAACGCTCACTTAATAATGGGCAAATATCAAGTTATGGAGATTCCAAATGCATGAGTGGAAAAAATCTTTTTTGATTTTATCTATGTTGTCATTTTGATAAAAAAAAAAAGTATAAAATTTCTAGCAAATAGAATTCATTTTTTTCATATTAATTTATAAAAATATTCTTATAGGCTTTGCTTAGTAGTTTACATTATGTTTAACCTAAATAAGTCATGTTATATATATACTTTAGCTTTGTATTATTATCGTCAAAATAAAGGCATTTTTAAATCATCATCTAATGCACTATATTAATATACTCACAATAATTTATACAACTTGGATGTTATGGGCCTAATAAAAATATAACTATTTTACTATTTTTTGTAGTACAAATCAATTATTATATATTATTGTTAATAAGTTGAGCTCAAGTAACAACTCAAACTAGATAATTGTTTAAATATTACTCATTGCAATTTTTTAAAACTGGAAATTAAATTGAAATTTGTGTTGAACAATGAAATTGAATTTAAAAAAATTAGTTAAGTTCAAATTTGAACTAGAGTCAAGTAACTTGTCTTATTAATAATATTGTAACTATATATATTTATTTATAACAGATATCCATATATAATGATGTATTCTATTACTTCACTTCAAGAAAATGCCCCTAATGTTATTTTATTTTTTTTGCTGGTTCTTTCCCTAAAATAAGTTTAGGGAAGTTATATATAATTAAGGAAATTATAAAAGTAATAATGATAGTAATAGAAAGAAAGAAAGGATGAAAGAAAAGATCGATTGACCCCTTATCACTTGACAAATACGATGACCTTTTGTTCATCCAAGTTTGATTCCTTTCCCAATATTCAAAGGTTCGATGACAACTTAAAAATCAAGTTGATTCTTACAGATTTCTAAAGTAGAATGATTAATTAAGTTTTTATTTTGGAGGGACAACTCATTCCCAATTATATTACGAAAAGACAACATTATTTAGAATGCAATCATCAACTTTTAAAGTTAAACAGGTCCCTCTGAAATTAACCACTATTAGTATTATTATTATTATTATTATTATTATTATTATTATTCTTGTTGTTGTTGTTATTGTTATCATCATCATCTACACTATATTATTAAGTTAATAAATTCTTGTGTTGTACAGTGTGAAATTGCATTATAACCTTATTTTAAATTTTTTAATTTTTTTTATCATTTTCTTTCTTCGATTACTTTTGAACTTACTGTTTTTTATTTGTTTTCTCCATCAAAATTTTATCCATTTTCAAATTCTTTTGATCTTTCTTTGTGTCCATATTTTTAATATTTTTAAATTTAAATAATTTTATTTTTATTATTTAAAATACAATAACTTGATAATTTGTAAATAAATATACCCACTTATAGAATTTGCAACTTTTGCTTGTTATTATTATTATCTATAGTATGTTATAAAGAGTTTGAGCAAATTTAGTTGCATGTTATGAATTTACAACATTCCACTTAATCAGCAAATTTACACTGTTGCCTTTAAAAAGACCCAACACACTCAAATATAACTACTAATATGTCAATACTTCTTTATAAATTTTATTTTCACTCATCTCTCTAATCTATATTAAGCATCGAGTGTGTGAGGGGACAGCCCCTTGGTCTTCAAAATTAATTTACTAAAATGTTTTCTTTCTTTATTTTTATTTCTATTCACTTTCTTTATATTTTATTTTAGTTTTTATTTATTATTCTGTTATATCCTCAATATTTTTATATCTCATTTTATACAAATTGTCTATATAATTTAATTTTTTAAATTATTTATATTATTAAAATTTTTAAAAATATAATATCTTTATGTCTTATTATCACTATTTTAATTTAAATGAATTACTTCTTCATATTTAAAATTTTAGAATATGATAGATTTATATTTTATTCCAATTAATAAAAAATTGTGTACAAATATAGAATATATATTTTTTATAAACAATAAATTATAAAATAATGTCTATAGGTAATATATTTTGATATCTTGTATAGTAATAATAAAATTTTAAGTACGATAAAAATATTATGTTTTGAATTAAATGCACATGCATCGAGTACATGTCAATAATTAGTTGTTGTTGTTATTGTTATCATTATTATTATTTGGATAAAAAAATATTGATTCATTTTAAAGAAAATAAAACATTGAAAAATTACAAAAATCAGTTAAAAAAACTGCTTAAAATATTTTAAGTAAATTAAAATAAAAATAAAATAACCAGAACTAACTAACTCATTCTTTACCTATATTCATCTTCCAAATTAGAAAAAAAAAAAGAAAAGAAAAGAAAAGAAAAGCTTCTTTCCCATGCCCTAATAGGATGAAATTAAATTTATAGAAGGCGCCATTTCAATTAATTAATACCCAATTAAATTTCAACAACTATAATATATGTGAAGTGTACGTTGTACGAGACAAAAAGGAATAAAATAGAAAAAATGAAACAGATAAATAAATAAATACTTAGATCAGTATTTTCTTAAAGAATTCAGTGAATAAGAATCCAATATGCAGTTAATTTATGTGAATTCCATATACATGCTTCAACATTTCCTTTGATATAATTTCACGTAGTTTGGATGTAAATTGTGTTCGTTAAAAATTTGGCACAAAAATTTGTGAATAATTTAAAAATAAAAGAGATTAAAAATTAAAAAAAGTTATTTTATTGAGTAATATGTTTAAAAGAATAGGTTTTAAAGAATGCAAATTTACATCCGAGCATAGCCTAGGGTTTTTCATCATTAATATTTAGAGGTAATATTGTCTAACGAGGTGTTGCATGTTTGGCAAAGAGATAATCCATCTCCATCGATCCTCCAGTTGTCCAGCTAATCGTATTCCAAATTCCAATTCCATCTGCCCGTGATAACAAAGGTGGGCCCACTTAAATTTCACTAGTCCCAAACATTATTTGCACCATTATTTTGTGGTGCTCTTAATAGTTACCATTCATCTCTCTAATGACAATTCTTGTAATTAATGTTCATTTGTTTCTCCAATAGGGGTGGCACACAGCATATACTTGCTCTCTTTCACTGTGTTAGGTCGATCCTCCATTATATTATGTCGGGAATCTGAATTGACAAGTCTAAAATGACTTGTGTATTTTATTTTATTTTTCTTTCTTTTTGTTGCTCTCATGTCTCCGAGTTCTAACAGTCACTATATGTGTGTGGCATACAAGCCTCAATTATTTGTGTTCTTCATTGTATTATATGTTTGATCATTGCAAATAATGTCTAACCAAATTATTTTTCTTTCATTTTTGTTAAATTTTAGTAATGGCGTGTTGATGATACATAGTAGTGCCATATTGATTTGTGATTTGCGTTGGGCAAAGCTGAATTCAGAAGTCTTTTAAGTGCCATCTACATGAATCTTAAAAATTGTGAATCTTTACCTGAATTATTCATTAGGACATTGCGAAAACTAAAATGTTGTAGATAAATTTTTGGCGATTGAAAAGGCATATCAAATATTGTGAAGATGGTACAATTAAGTTCTGTATTTTATACACTTTTTGAAAAATTATACATGTCCCTTATTAAGGGCAATTGATGGGTGCATATCCTTGAAGATAAAATAGTGTACAATAGTCGAAATACCGTACCCTCGTTTCTCAAGCCAACATGATAAAAATCATTTCCATAATAAACTCAATGAAATTAGTTGTACTTTTATGTTGTAAATTAAGACTCATTTGATTTTTGTTTATAGAAGTGAGGAATTTGATGAAAAGTCAGAAGTTTTCATAACGAATAATTGCATATTTTAATCAAGAAGAAGGGTTAGCAACCTTTTTTTGTACTTGAATCATGTAGGATTGCAACATTTGGTTCATGAACAAAAGTACTTTTTCTATCGTGAAGTGTGGCAACTTTTTAAATTAATGCACAAAAAATTGTAACTTTTTGTTCACGAAGGGCTGCACCCTCTTAATTATGAAGAGTTGGCTATGCTTGTTTTGATTCTTGAGTGTTGTTTATCAGTGTATGTTTAGAAAATTATATAAAAATAAGGAAAAAAAAGAGAAAAAAATTATAAAGTATAATAATTAAGTATATATATGTTTTGGTGAAAAAATAAAACCACACATAATTTTTTGAAGAAATCCGTTCATATAAAGTGTTGCATGAATGGTTACAATCTTTTAATAGTAACTGTTTACATATATGTAACATTTGCAACTATTAATTTCAAAATTTATTAAAATTCCAATGTAAAATAATTAATCACTGTATCAACATATGGTAATATACAGATTATGGGACAATCTTTCTTTGTAACCCAACACACTCAGTCAATGACGCAAAATTTGAACCCCAAATCTTTCAAATGAGGAGCTGGGAATTGATATACAAGCACCCCCACACACCCCTCCTGAATATCAAAATTTTGGGCACATTAATTACGATTGAGTGGTAATTAAATGAGTCACGGCGATGTTTGGATCCAAATATTTAAATCATTTTTTTCAATCATATTATATACCAAAAATATCACATCTTATCTCTTTTTTTAAATTATTTTTAAATTTTCATGTCAAATTTTCATTTTTTTGCTTTTTGGATGCAAACATAGGCCGGGTAACAATAAACACTTGTACGTAAATAGGATTGAGTGAGGGAGAGAAGAGGACAGGGACAGGGGCGCAGCAGCGCCTGATCAGCTTGGACTGTCGTGCACCATATATTAATAAGACGTCTCTCTGCGATCTCTCTAACTCAGCCTCATTTCTTCAATCGCAAGCCATCATATCATTAATTGATTTTGCAGATTCTGATGACGTGGATGAAGTCACGCACAGACTGGGTTCAAAATTTCTGACTATTGCATGTTTATTGCTTGTCTCAATTTTGTCCATACATAGGGTTTTTGAGTTGGGTTTGGACGCTTGTTTCAGGTAGAGTTGGGTTTGTTTGTTCACCCCCAGACATCTTGTTTGGATGCACGTTGTGAATGACAGCGAAAAAATAAAAATATTATTGTATTAAATAATATATTTAAAAATTTAAATTTTGATAGAAAAAACAATTAAAAGAAAATTTGCATCCAAACAGCTGGCATCCCTTCTTAAGTCTAAATAACTGAATGTCTTCCTTGATTGAATAAAACAAATTCTAGGTCTAAAATCCATAATTAATTTTCGGGTAAAAAAGAGGAAAATATCGAATTTTGAGTGAAAATATATGACAAAGGATTTGCTGCAGAAAACTCAGACAAAAAAGAGAGCCGGGGGGGGGGGGGGTGATATGCACTAGAATTCCAACGTTCAAGTTAATAACAATCCAACAATCAGATCAATAAGAAAATAGTAAAACAATTTAATGAGAAAAGCATAAATTCAGTTTAAACAACTGAGTAAATGAAATCATAAGCACAATGGGATACTTGAAAATATTACAAGAAAATGAGATGTCGACCACTAAATCCGAGGCATGGAACTATAAGATCGATGGGTGGCCGTGGAGGCAACAGTAGGTTTAGATCTTTTTTAGATAGCATATTTTGACTAGAAATTTATCAATTTTAATTAAAATTATCATCTATAATTTTGATAAAAATCTTTTAGTTGGTTTGATAGAGTTTATAGAATAAATCTAATTGCGATCTAATTGCGAGTCCAATTGAGGGTTAGAACCTTTGTTGATGCAAATTTAAAAGTTGAAAATTTGACTTGAAAAATATAAAAATATGATAAAAAAATGATATTTTTACGTGTAACATGATTTAAAACGATTGATTTACATAGATGCAAATTTGCATCCAGTGCCTTACTGTTTACGGTCATCACGACACTTATTATTTATTATTATAAATGAGTTTGTGAGATTTTTCTTTCATGTTTGCACGTGAATTTGTGCATGTTCTACCATATTGTACGTGCTTCAATTCATTCTTTACGTGTTGCACTTGAATTCTATTATTATCACGCATCTGTATCACATAATAAGTGGTAGGCTTATGTTAATCTTGTGTAAAGCCAATGGTAGATGGCCGCACTTGGACAACTAACTTATTGGGGTGAGGAATTGGCTATTGACCAAGCTTTAGCCAAATTTAAAACTCAACAGGAATGACATTCTAAATTGGATGTAAAGTCTATAATAAAGTTTTCTATTAGATCGTTAACGTAGTGTCAATTAATTTTTGGGCGTTAATGAAAGCGTGTTGTAAGTGCTACTTTCTTGGGTTGTGAAGATACTTCTAAATAATGGTAAGAGGTTTACTTTGAATCACTTAAACAATTGAAGTTCTTAAATTTTGAAAGAAGGCTCCTGTTAGAAGGGAGGCATCCATTGTTATTTGCATGGAATCCTTGAACTTTCAAGAGATTAATGAAGATTTCGTGGAGAAAGAAAGATTAAATGAGAAGGTGGATTAGATGTGCCTATGAGTTAATTGGCGAGTTGAATTGAGACACGAGTATTACTTGCAAATTGTCAACCTAAACCTAACACGTTTATTTTCAAGGGTCTCTTTTTTTTTTTTTTTTATCCAAACTCAGACTTACTAATTTCATAGGTCACCAAAATCCATCCCATCAACTTGTGACATATATATATATATATGACAAAATGCAATTTTTCTTATAGTCTCAATACTATTGCCTCAAAAAATGTTATAAAATTAATTCATGTTTATCAATTAATATATCAAGTGATAAGTTTTAAATGTAACTTTAAAAATTAAATAATTCAATAAGGATAAAAAAATATTACAAAAATACAAAAGAAACTAAACTAAATTCAAACCAAAATATAAATATTGAAAATGAGTTTTGGAAAATAAAAACAACACAATTAAAAGAAAATTTTTAATTTCAACATGCAATATTAAAATTTCCAAGAACCTAATTAGAAAAATAAATGAATAAAAATAGTAAAATCAATACAAGTCAAAAAAATAGTTAGTGAAAATTATATATACTAATAAATTGTTTAGGAGGTAAAATGAAATCATAAGAAAATATAAAAAAATATTTTATTTATTTTTTATTTTTTAAAAAAGGCTAGTTTTTATTTTTAACATTTTTATCAATAAAAAATACGAAAATTGATTTTTTTTTTTTAGACTAGCTTGACTAGGTCAACCCAATTTTAATCTTTTCCAACCAAGTGTGACCGGTTCAGGTGACAAACGGTTTTTGAGGTGAAATTGAATCCGAGAACTGGCTGTTTTGGTCTGGGTTTGAAAGCCATGATTTACTTTAACATAACATTTAGGTTTGAGTTATTCACATATTTAATATTTTAACATTTAACTTTATTTAATTAGTTTTCTGTTTATATGTTAATAATTTAAGAAGATTACAAATAAAAAGTTAAAAAATTATTTATTAAATTATTTTAAAGATATAAGCGAGTTAACAGGTCAATTCGTCGAATAACCTGAACTTAATCCCTTTTTGTTGAATTCTCCAGTTCAACTTGATTTTTGACTCATACTAGTGAAGATTTAACTTAAATTTATTATTTTTGTACTTAGATTCAAATTGTATTTTTAAATCATATTGAAAATTGTTGCACTAAGGTGGGTGAATACAAGTAACAGCCTATAGTGAATGTGGAGAAAGTTGAATACGTGGAAATTGTTGAAGAAAGAGATTGCTCCCATACAGCTTGAGGTGGTCGTATTAATTGAATTCGTTTGGCCTATTGATAGTCTCAATATATCAATAAATGTGCTATAATGCGAAGAACTTGTTTATTGATTATTATGGAGGGAAATTTTGTAGAAAACTTGGAATTTCTGCAGCGTTTACTTGGTGTACATGTGAATCAAATCAACAAATTATATGAAAATATTGAAGGTAACGGGTATAAAAGATTTGGATAGAGAATTGGGATTTTGGACGAATGAAGCTGTATTTCAGGATCTCCTGAGTTGGGATATTAGAATTGTTGTATTTGGGATGTGCCATATCGTACTTTGATCTTTAATGAAACTTTGAAAACGAGGTTTTTTTTTATTTATTTGAGAAGGGGTCAATCCGAAACACTAAAATAGAGGCATAGAATTTGAGATTGAACGGTGGCGATTGAGTTGCGGCTCAAGCGGGGCAACAGAAGTAGATTTATAACTCTTCCAAATAACATATTTTGACTAGAATTCTATCTATCTTAATTAAAATTATTATTTATTATTTATTATTTAGATAGGACTCGTTTTTAACAAGTTTCTTCCAAATAGCATATTTTGTCTGGACTTCTGTCAGTTTTATTTAGAATTATTATTTATGATTTAGATAAGACTTTTTTAACAAGTTTGATAGTTTAAAGTGATCCAAGATAGGAGCCTAATTCCTTAAAAGATGGAACTCTTATACTTTAAATAGAGTGCCTTGGGTACGTTGGAGCCATGTCTTTTATTACTTATAACAGAGTATGAAAATTTTCCCCATATTTGCACATAGATTCGTGTCCCTGTCATTTGAGAGAGTGTCTTATACGAGCGTTGTGTATGTGCGATTGGAATTTAATGTGCTTCAATTTGTCATTTTTTGTGTGTTACTCTTAAATCTCATTACCATCAAGCTTCTGTGTTGCGTCAAAATGTGACTAAGAATTGTCATTATCTCCGTCGATGGAAAATGAGGCCTGTTCAGTGTTTAAAGTGGCGAAATTTAGTGCAATTAAATCCCACAAATTACGAAAGTCATATTGAAAAAAAGGCAGTCGACTCAATCCCTCATCCCCGATGTTGACATATTACAGGAATGTAGCTTATTTGAACTAGGCTGATCCAAGGCCAGACAGCGTTAAGTAAAACTAGGTCGAGCTACCACTGAGCTAGGACAAACCTTACCATGGATTTTCGAACATGAATTTTTATCCCTTCTGAGTAAGTACATCAAATGCATTATTAAAGAACGGGCCCAAATTTGGATTATAATACTCCCAGTTTCAATGACTGAAGAGTAACTAATAGAAAGTACTATAAATAAGAATAACCCTTTAAAGAATCAATCTGCAGATAGAACGAAGACAAACAAAATCAGTTACAAAACGATTGTCATCACAGAAACAGCAAAACTAAATTAGATTATAATAATAATATATAAATTATCAACAGTCTTAAATCACGCCAAACAAATTTGACCTAAATCAAACATTTAGTTTCCTCGAAATTCTCTAATTATTAAATTAAAAATAAAAGTACTAACTTCCGAAAAAGAAAGGAGAGAGCCCTGATTGAAAATCGTTTGTTTGGCGAAGGATAAGATGAAATTGCTGCCAAACTTAAAAATTTAAATACATAGAAACAGTGTTGATGTATACATTTACTGTTAATGAGCCAACTAGTGGCCAGGAACAAAAGGAATAAGCAGAGGCGTAGTAGTTTTAAACTTGAAGGGCTGCCATAAAAGCAAAACAAACCAGTTAGACAACCATTCTTAATTATAACATCATTCTGGACTCACTCGATGTCAAATTGCGTCTGCTACTGAAATTTGCAGACAAGGCTCAGACTGCATTTAGGAGGAGACAACACAATTAATACACGCGCTCGAGCGCATAAATACATACAAAAATACATGCGTATTCGTATACAGTTGCGACCTCCGTCAGCCTGCAGGGTTGTGAGGAGAACTGTGGAAAACACTTTTAAGGGAGACAAAATTGAAAAGAAATAAAGATAGAGATGAGTGGCCACTGTACAAGAGCAAGCAAGAAGGGTTTTGTGGTTAATAATTTACCGTTCTTTACCTGTTGATGACATCTGTCTTATCCTTTATTCGTCTCCCACCATTTAATTGCTGCGCATCCTTTCCAACCAAACCCCAATACTCGTATCTCATACGATGCATCAATACTGTGCGTACGTTTCCGAAACCCTATGGAGAGTATGGATAGTTACACAGGGGAGAGAGAGAGAGAGAGAGGGAGGGGGGGAGGGCGGGGCGCTTTACATTACACTGATGCAGGAGTGGGAACAGAGAAATGGGTCCATTGTCCTCTGCTGATTTCAAAATCCATTTTCACCTGTAAGGACACGATCCGGGTCTGCCGCTCTCCTTTCACCAGTGTCCCACACTACTCAGAGTCCATCCCTCGCTCCATCTGCCCTAATTAGGACCTCTTTCTCTTTCTCGAACCGAGAAGAAACTCGTTCCGCGTGTTTGTTCGTGTTTTCCCAACATGGAAGACCAGTACGGGATGGCAGATCTCAGCCAGTACATCAGCGGCGCGCCTTTCTATCCGCCCCTCACTCGGCCGCCGCCGGACTTGCTGTCAACCCACCGGGGTTTCGGCGCAGTGTCCCACCCCTACAGTATGCTCACGTTTCGCGCAGATTCTAGTTCTAGTTCGCCTAACGTAGCTGCAGGGGTTGCAAACGGTGGAGGTGCTCCTGCTTCCAGCAGCTCCGCCGCTGGTGGCGGTTTGATTGACACTAAGATGGATTCCAGCGGGATAATTGGTGGGTTCGACGGTGGTTCGGGAAGGTGGCCGAGGCAAGAGACTCTAACTCTTCTTGAGATCCGATCAAGGCTTGATCCCAAATTCAAGGAGGCCAATCAGAAGGGTCCCCTGTGGGATGAGGTCTCAAGGTATGTTCTTACACACACACACACATGTTGCAGTTTAACCTAATTCTATGTTCACCAAGCACTGCTCTAGGTTTTGTCAGAGTAACTTTGTTAATTAATCTGAGAGAAAAGTACAGTACTTCAGCAAACTCCACTCCATACCCAAAATTCTGCTAATTTTATCAAATAGTCCGATTTTCTACTTCCTTTTCATATTTAGTCAAAACTTGGGATGTGGGCTGCAGATTCATCTGGTCATTCATCCGTAAAATAAGATGACCATTCTCTAATTCTAGGCTACAACTCTCACCGCTGCTGCTTCAGCAAAGGTCAATAATCTTGTGGGACTTCCTGGCAAACTTTTTTCAGTGTTTTTATGTGCATAAAAAGGCGTGAGCAGCAGCAGTTCCATTGCTACTCGCTAGTTCTATAAAAGTGTTTCTGTGGAACTGTTGAACAGTTACATTCCAAATGGAGTCAGTCTACAGTACTGAATCAAAGAAAACGCATGAGTTGGCCCATCCTCAGCAAAGATCATTATCACATGAAGCTTTTGGACAGTGGAGACTTACACAAAAATTAGGGTTCCCTTCACAGATGTCTTCATTTATAAATACTCTTGTATAAAAATTCATTAGCCCAGTTATGAATACTCATTTTTTTTTTATTTTTTCAGGATAATGTCTGAGGAGCACGGATATCAGAGGAGCGGCAAAAAATGCCGAGAGAAGTTTGAGAACTTGTACAAGTATTACAAGAAGACTAAAGAAGGAAAGACTGGAAGGCAAGACGGTAAGCATTACAGGTTCTTCAGACAACTTGAAGCTATCTGCGGTGAACCGTGCAATTCAGCTTCAGTGTCAGAAGCCCATTTTGTAGGTGGCAGTTTTCATTACAATTTTCCAGATAAAACCATTCCTCTAGTTGATAATCAGGAATCCTATCCGGGTCAAAGGTTATCGGACGCCAGCCTTATCAGTCTCTCAAATTCTTTCAACTCAGATACGACTTCATCAGATTACAACGATCTCAATGTAGGAGTGCCCATGGATGATCCAAAGAAGAAAAGAAAGGGCAAGACAAGTATGAAATCCAAGATTAAAGGCTTCATCGATGCGCAGATGAGGGAAGCGATGGAAAAACAGGAAGCCTGGATGGAGCAAATGATGAGGACTATTGAGCTGAAGGAGCAAGAGAGGACGGCAAGAGAGGAGCAATGGAGGAAACAAGATGCTGCAAGGATAGAGAGAGAGCGCAGGTTGTGGGAAAGCGAAAAGGCCTGGATCGAGGCGCGGGATGCCGCTCTGATGAATGCATTCCAGAAACTGACAGGGAACGTGCTGAGGACTTCATCACCTCCGAAGGAACTGATGGCGGCGGCTGACATGCGAAGCTTGAGAGAGAATCAGAACAATGACGGGAGTGGAAGCATGGCTGAATGCGAGATCACGAGATTGATCCAACTGAGGAGTGGAATGGAAGTAAAGACTGAGCACGGTGGTGGGATTTCAGATGACGTGCTGTCGGAGGAAACAGCGACCAAAATGGCTTGTTCCGGATATGACAGGAGTGTCTTGATGGACAAAGACAAGTGGGATGGTGTCAATAATTATCTACTCAACTGCAACAAGAAGATGAAGGAGAATCCAAAACACTGCTCATACTATCAAAATCAGGAGCCTGTTTGCGATCGAGGAGCAGTAGCCTACCGTGACACCAGTGGAGGAGGGATTGGACATACAATAAGCCTAAATGATCATGCGAACAATAACGCCGTAAATGCCATCAATGATGGCTTCTATAGGTACTTTTTAGCGGATGGCCATGGAAGATTAATATAAAATGCAGCGAGTGTAATCATTTCTGACAACTTAATTATTAGAATACTTATAAGCAGTTGAGAATTGGGAAATATGTCGAGACTTCAATTCAAAAGCCTTAGTGAAGGGGAATGCGGAAGAGGTTGAAGCTGAAGTAAAGCTGCTCATTATTTGTTCCATCAGCTTTCTGTATGTTACTTTTGGTGGAGCTACACTCCTTTGTGCCTGCGGCTTGTATCATATGGTAATTAATCACTACTTATAACTTTGTCTCTTTTGTTTATGTATTTTTTTTCTTGTTGAAATCATGGGGAATTGCTAGACCTATTTGAGTACGATTAATTGCATAAATCAGTGATTGTCTCCATTTGATTGCTGTATTAAGATTAAAGGATTTATTAACCTTCTATCTTGTGAGGATGACATGTGAAAACATTGAAAGTTTGGATCACATCTTCGAACTGAGAGATGTACTTCGAAATCTGCTTTTAATTATCTATTTGTTTCAGAGAGAGCACAAAAAGTAAGTCTTCATTTAACCATTCAAGTAGCAATATTTGATTCATAGAAGATTGAGATTCATTCAAGTCATGTCAAACGGTCAAAGTGATGCCTTCTGCTATTCAATTCAAACAAACAAATTTTTTTAAAACAAAATATTATGAACAGATTCATCATTAAATTTACTATTGATAACAATTTCACTAATTCAGCTAATTAAAAATCCTATACTATATATCTGTTCATAATATTTTGTTTTAAAAAAATTTGTTTGTTTGAATTGAATAGCAGAAGGATAGCACAATATGTTACCTAAGTGATTGTCTGCCAATCTTTCCGGTACTTGTATACGCATGTATGTCTTTGTTGCTGGGATTAATTAAATAATTAATTAAATAAATAAAATTTCATTGACGTGAACAAACTTTTTACTAATTAAAATGGTCGGACTATTGAGTTCATTACGATCATTTAACCTAAAAGCCTTAATTATATTTAAACTTGACAACTAATGGTTTATATTCAAAAAATCGGAACTCATCATAAACCAGACAGGCAATTTGAATAAAACTATGCATGTCAGCGCTAATCAAATAATAATTATCTGCAATCCATATCCGTGCAAGACATATTCAAGAAATAAAAACAGAATAAATTTATTTATTTTTTCTGTCTGTCTCAAGACATTTGAAAGTGAGATTTTATTTTTTGAAGTAAAACTATATTTTAACTAAATCTACACTAGTGTAAGGATTCTCAAACTTCAATCCACTCTTCGTCAGTTAAAAGGCAATAAGTCAAAAAAAAAAAATTGATTTCGCGAGTCAAAATGAAGCCCAAGAGAAATAGGAAAAATAGGGCAGGATTATTCAATCCAAGAAAGATTTGCGTAATTAAAAAACTGGAGATTGGTGGTTTGTAATAGCAGAAAAGTGCACGGAATCCATGGAAAAAGGTCTGTGGCTCCTCCTTCGGCCATCGAGTGACTGGTCGCCGCCGTACTGATGATCAGGGCAGTGAGTAAGCGCAGGGGCCTGGAAAACCAGACAAGGCGGAAAGGACTGATGAAAATTCAGTTACACCCAGTTAACTTAATTCTCTCTTTTCTATGAACATTTTTGGTTTCAATTTCAATGCCTTTGATCTCCCCGAGGGTAATTGTTAAATCGAGCTGCTACCGGCAGTCTCCTGGTTACAGCTTGATATACGTAATCCGATCGCGTTGCGTAATCAGATTCCCCGTCGATTTGACTACTTGCTGACACATCTGAAAACCTGTCGGGCCTTTCCTGGTGCACACACTTCCCACTATCAATCCCAATTTGGAAGCATTTGGACTTAATCATTCTTTTAAGTTTGTTTACTCGAGTGTTGGGGTGCCGAAGAGAAGTTTATTTGGTCAATTATTAGAAGTCTTCTTTCAAGTTTAGTTACTACTTTGCCGGTATGAAGGAGCTCGTGATCTTGTTCCATTCTCGTCAGTGTCATTCGTTGATCATACGATTAATGAACAAAAGAGGTGGGAGCCTCTGTCCAACGGTGGAGGCAACGTGACCTTCTTCTCCAGAAGATAACGTAGTCCCTTGCTCTGAGCTTTTCGTAGAATTCTTTTCCATGGACAAGTAAATTTCAGTTGAGTTTTAGGAAGCCCAGATGCAAGAAGGGTTTAGGGTGTAAGACTTGAGAGGAGTTTTGTGTGTGTCCAAAAATCATGACTGAAAATTTGCTTCATCCATTTGTTAGCCCAGATGTTGTCCATGATCCAAATCATCCAAAATCCTTGTTCCAATTTTTCTCGGTTACGATCACTAACACCATGTCTGGAACCCATTTTTAATACCCACTCATTTTATCATACTCCATCAAACATGCCACGCAGACAAAAAAATTGGACCTCTTATATATAATTAACAAACACTTCTTAATCATTTTACTTATTCACAATTAAATTAATACATTTATATATCATATATATATATATATTCACATTTATATTTATTTATACTCAAAAACTAATTTTTATATTTATATACTATTATATTATTCCGTCGATATTATACATATAATATTTAAATAAATCAAACTAATCATCATATCATATTCTCATTACCAAACATACTGCTCATGTGAATAAACTCCCACCTACCGTTATCTTCAATAAAAACCCCCTCTCAAGCATAGCCTAGGTGTATATATTCGCGGCACATGTATCTACTTAATTTTTAAGTTAGTGATATAATTTGATTGTTTCAGTTATCACCTGTGGCTGATATTGTGGGACAAAAGAACAAAATGAAATGGATGGAGGAAGGATTTGAACTGCATTTCTCTTGACAATCTACACAAGAAGCCAAAGATAGAAATCTTAAAAAATACCTTTTCTGAAAAACTCTACGAACAACTTAGAGTCAGCACATCGACCTGAACACATGCATCTGTTATGGCATTTGAAACTTGGACTGTTTTGCATCTCAAATTTTTATGCACCACCTTCCATGTTATGCATTGTTATTTTCAGATCAAAGAACTCAATTAAAATTTCAGAAAAAGAATGCCTGATTTGCAACGGCCAAAAACAAAAAGAGTATTTTTCAGGGAGAAACAATTAACGGAGCAAAATCTCTGTCAGTAAAGTTTTGTCCATCAATAATTTTAATTAATTGATGGAGTGGTTTACATTGAATAAAATTATCCCAACTCACACTACAGTCACCCCTGTCAGCGGTATAATACCTTCTCTGAGCTGTTGTTCATCAAGCTTATTGCAAAACACTAAGTCTATAGGGATGGGAAAATAAGAAACTTCGAGATCGCCAGTTACTCTTTCCACAATAAAAACAAAAATAACTTGGGAAACAAAAGCTTGGTCTAATACTTGTAGTCTTTAACATGAAGGCTCTCAGATGCACCCTCGCTTAAAGCGACCCCACCTTGGTATGTTCCAAGGGTTGCTTCAGAGTTGGCTTTGCACCTTGCAAGGAATGCAGCCTGGGCCTTTGGGACGTTTTCTTCCTTTCCGGCCCAAGCCTTGAGGGTGCTCTGCTGCAGAGCACGTCCAAATGAGAAACTGAGGCTCCATGGCTTCTTGGTCTTCAGCTTGTTCATGGCATTAAGATTGACTGTGGCCTCCTCCTCACTCTGCCCGCCAGATAAAAACACCACAGCAGGGACTGCAGCAGGCATGGTGCGCTGCAAGGCACAAACGGTGTACTCAGCAACGACCTCAGGAGCAACCTTTGCAGAATCTGAGCCAGGGGTCACCATGTTAGGCTTCAACAAAGTTCCCTCCAGGAGGACATGGTGATCATTTAGAGCCTTGTAGCATGCACCAAGAACACGCTCTGTCACATCGGCGCACTTTTTGATGCCGTGGGAGCCATCAACCAGGATCTCAGGCTCAACAATTGGCACCAAACCATTTTCCTGGCAGATTATGGCGTAACGTGCCAGACCATTGGCATTCTCATTGATGGCAAGCTGTGATGGTTCATTGGGACCAATCCTCAGCACAGCTCTCCATTTGGCAAACCTAGCACCAGCAGCATAGTATTGTTGGCAACGCTGCGCAAGACCATCAAGACCTTGGGTGGTGGTCTCACCATTGGTACCGGCAAGCTCAACAGTGCCTTTGTCAACCTTAATGCCAGAGAGAACACTGCCCTCTTTCAAGACATCGACAAAGGGCTTACCTGCAATTTCAACATTAATATACTAGTTTAATTAAGAACATGGCTTCAATGGCAAATGCAAGCTTCAATTTCACGCGTTCATACAGAATCCTTGCTTTAGTGACTAATCACATATACCTGCGGCCGTCTTCTGAAACAGAGTTTCCTCAAAGAGGATGACTCCACTGAGGTATTGAAGGGCACCAGGCGTGGTGAAAAGCAGCTCACGCAGAGCCCTCCTATTCGACTCAACATTCTCAACATTGATGCTAGATAACCGCTTACCGATTGTTCCAGTAGACTCATCAGCAGCAAGGATACCCTTTCCAGGGGTACCAATATATGCAGCGTTAGCAATAAGCTCATCTGCAAATAAGAAACATCGGTGAAAAAAGTGGTTTTATGGGTAACAAAAAAAAAACAGAGAGAGAGAGAGAAAATCAGAGAACTACTTCCTTGGGCGGTATTAGACATAATTCCTCAAACATAAAAAAGCAACAGAAGCAAATATTTGAAAAACAAACTACATTATGGTCCTTGATCTGTGAAATTAATATCTGCCAAGAGCTCTCACACGTTCTTAGAGATTTTCCACCGTAAGATAGCAAGCTCTTCCTTATTTAACGGCCCACGTGCATGAACCAGATAAACACACAGGTGCTCATCAATATATTAAGCCACGGGAATGCATTATGTTTGCAGAAATTCCTCGGGTAAGTTGGCTATAAATTCATCTAACATAAAAAATTTAAAGTATAAATTCACCAGCTGTTTAGGCTGCAATCTGGAATGTATCACACCGTTCACGGTGTGATCCCAGAGAATTCTGCTTATCTCAAGGTGGTGTTTTGTACAAATCAAATCAGTTCCATCATTGTTTGATACTGGAACAAGCCTTCAGTACAGCTTTTAACAAAGAAATATGGGGACACTACGGATACCAACAAACTAATCCCCAAACAGAACAGTTGCCTTTTCGAATTGGAAGAATCAACCTCATAACGGTTAACCAAGGAAACAGAGCCGTTCGCATACGCGTAGAAAGAAACAACCACTTCAATATTCCTAATACAGCAACAAATACAATAAAACAAAAATCACAGTTAAACAGATCGGTTACGTGATACTGTATCTGCGGACAGAGACACGAAGATCAATCACAAACTGCATTTCCAGAGATCATAATGACTATCAGAAAAAAAAAAAACGAATTCCAGATCAGAAAATCAATAAGCAAGAGGAAGAAACAAGCCAAGGTCGAATCAAAACAGTCATTTCACATAAACAAATTACTGCACTCACTCAAAACCAATACGCATCGTGCCAAAAATAAGAGAAAACTCACCAGCGTACTTCCCTCGGTAGCAAGACATGGTGGCTAGTGTTGCACGCGAAGCGAAGGAAACAATACAAGACAAAGTAGAGACAAAAATGAGACTATGGTGCCAGTGAAGATGGGAGGCGTGGCGTTTTATACAGAGGTGGCGAAGGTTGGACCGTCGAAATTATCGCCTAATCGCGATCCCTCCGCCGAGTAACCCCGTCTTGTCTGTCGATTTGGTTATTTACCATTTCGCCCCTATTTGTTGTCTCCAGGCCTGCAATTTTTTGTTGAATTTAATTAGTTTGCTTATACTCTATTCCATGAAAAAAAAATCAAACAAAAAATCACGTGTACAAATTAGATTAAAAATTATATAACTTTATTGATTGTGATATATATAACCTTATTATATCACTAATAATTTAGATAATAAATATAAGATTATTTAAATTAATGTTGCATTAAATTTTATATAAAATAAGAGAGAAATAAAAATCAAAAAATAAATCAAATTTTAGTTAAAGGATAGAAGAAAATGAATAATATATAGAAGGAGTGAAATTTTATTTAATTGACAATTGACAATCAGTTGATCAATGTATTGTTTATTTGTCTATTTACTATGAAAGAGTATCCTAAAACAACTAACCTAGGTCATTTGATGCATTTCCTAAAATACTCTTTTAACAAAATTATACGCTATTTGTTATAACTAAACTCCTATAATAAATACTTTTCACTACTTCAAGTATGAAAACTAAAATGTCTCTCTTTTATTTATTTTTGTTTTTTTACATTCTTCATCCTTTTTATATTTTCTCTTTTTATCGTTTTCAATTAAATTTTATTTAATTTATTTCTTCTTATATAATTTTTATTTTAATTTTTATCTCATTACGTATACTTTGTTAATATCATTAATAAAATTATATAATTATTTGATATTTAAAATAAATTTCTCTGTTGGATCAAAAATTATAAAATAAAAGATTTGTGCACATTATTTAAAACATTCATATAATACATGTAACCATATGCACGTGAGTTTACACAACCTACTAATGTGTGTGTGTCCCTTTTATTGTACTAACCAATAAATCTGCAAACATTTACGTGTTACATAATTTTATAAAATGTATTAGATTATAAAATTATTATATTTTTAATTATAAAAACTGTTATCATTGGAAAATTAAAGGATATAAAAGAATAACAAATATGTGATAAAAATAAAATAATTGAAAATAAGAGGACAAAATAAATAAAAGGGCAAAGAATTGAAAAAAAAATAGAACAATTGTGCTTTGGTACGTTGACATTTGAGAACTAAAATCATTACTAAAAATATATGTTTATCTTTTATCTATAATATATATGAACCATCCCTATATTTGCTTTTGTACGCGTGATTATAAAATTAAAAAAAATAAAGGTAAAGTAAAATAATATGATATTTGAGAGAGAGAGAGAGAGAGAGTAATGCAAGGTAAATGAAGTAGAAGAAAAGAGGGGATAAAAAAATTACTTTGACATTAAAATTTGAATAAACAAATTTGTTGCTTCACTTGCACAAAACCTAAAGAGTCCATCTTTAACAAATAATATTAATGAAATTTTTACACACATATTATAACAAAAATTTACAATTTTATTAATTGTAGCAAAACATAAAATACTATATTCTTATAAATTTAATAATAAAATAAAATAATTTTTAAAAAAATTACATCAAAAAATTATAAAGAGTAAAGAGAGAGAATGACGCGATCCAAGAACCCGACGAAATTTATTTTAGTATTTATTAATTTTAGTTTATTTGCTAATGAGCTTTATTAATAAATTGGGCCATATAGGCTTTTAAATTAGAGTTTGACAGAATTTAATATAAATAACAGTTTGTTATTTAGTTGAAACAGAACATATACACAGAGTTTTAATCAATTCAGGTTTCTTCTCAATTCCCTGAAATTGTGCTTTTCAATTTTTTGTGAATTCCTATCCCAAATCGAGTCATTTCGGAGTGGTCCGTGTGATTCGTAACATATCAATCAGTATTCGGTGAGCTGATTGTGGTCGTTTCCATCGGGTTCAATCCAATCCTACCACGTTGGGTCGACGTCCTTCGTTCGGTTTGCGTCCCTGGGATTATCGGATTTGGGTCCAATTACACCGTTGTTTCTGTCGTGATCTTGATCACGTTAGTTTAGTATCAGAGTAAACTTGTGTCGAATTCTAATTCGATACACGATCCGGAGTTTCAAAAAAAATAAAAAAAGGGAAAAATCACCACCGCCACGAACGGCCGACAAGTCGTAGCCACGATTCCGCTGCCGCCGCAACCGATCCACGGCCACAACTACTACCAAATGCACCGCTGCCACGAGCCCATCCCGTCCCACCTTGGTCCACCGTCAGAGGAGTCGAGATTTGACCGCAATTCCGCTGCGAACAGCCACCAAGTCCGCCGCGAAAATCTCGCCATCCTGCCCTGAATCGCCGCTCGTCACCACCGTAGAGGCTTCCCCAGGCCTTGCCCAGGTCGGGCTGGTCGTTTTCGGCCACCGCCGTAGACGTACGCCAGCGAAATCAGCTGGTCTCGGTTTTGCCTTCGCCATCGCCGCCCGCATTCTTTTAAAAAAAAAATTGTCGGTTAGGCCGGAGAAAACTTAGGCCAAGTCGCAATTTGGGCAAGGTTCAAGTAGCCCAAAAAATAATTCTGTTGGGCCGAGGACTGAGTTGGACTAGGAGTAGTATCTAGGTCAGATTGCAAATTGGGCTAGACTTGAGCAAAAAAAAAAAAAAAAATTCAGTTGAGCCGGAGTTGATTGAGCTGAAATTGTTTTGAACCAAACTGCCGCTGGGCCAGAGACGTATTTAGGCCGAAGAGGTTGGGCTAGACTAGGAGCTGTTGCTGGGCTGGGCCGTTTGCACTGACGGGGTAAGGCCGTGTTTGGTTATAATTTTTGTTCCACTTAAGGGCCTGTTTGGTTGCTGATTTTTTTTTTAAAAAAAAAAGAGAGGTCAAAAAAAAAGGAGGCCAAAAAAAAAAAAAGGAGAGGCCAAAGAAAAAAAAGGGACCCAAAAAAAAAAGAGAATGGAGGAATTTTATTTTATTTATTTAATTTTAATCTTTATAGGAGTTGTATTTGAGGATATTGCAGATTGAGATACTTACTTATATCATCTTTTTTTATTGTAGCCCCATATCCATCATACCGAGTGCTTGTATTTATTACGTTACTTGAATCATTAAGACCATTTTGGAATCACACGAGAAGGTCACGAGAAATTGAGATTTGTGAGGATTAAATTGAGTGTGTGTGATACACAAGTGGAGGTAAGAAACAAGTATCAGAGAGCCTTTACCTGAGAGAAATGAGAGTAGTGAGATTGGTGAGGACTTTTATTACTAACCATTATCTGCTATTATTGTTTCCTTGTACCCCAGATATCGTGATAGCCAGCCAGTACTCAGGACAGGGTAATAGTCTTGACAAGACTAAGTTCTTATTCAAATCCCTCACTGATGAATTGAGAAAGCTCACCAAGAGCGAGGAGGGTATGCAGGATAGGATGACAGATATGCAAGATCGATTATGGCTCATAGAAACATCCTAAGCTGCAACCCTAAAAAAAGACGGTTCACTGTTCAGACCACTTGGACGCAGAGGTAGCCCCATGCCAAGCCAAACTCAAACTAAGGACAGGCATAGGTATCATATCAAACCTGTGAGGTAAGATCGGCATGATTATGAGGAGGAATATGGATCGAATGTAGATGAGTACGATGAGACATCCAAGGTATTGGGTTCTTATAATGAAAGTCAATTTTTGGTGTATTTTAATTGCTTTCAGCGTGGACATAGCATGAGTGAATGTCAAAACAAGGAAGTCGATGCTCATATTAGCATTAGCAAAGTTATGAGAGAGAAGAAAAGTCCAATCATAAAGATGCCATCTTTGACTAAAATAAGGATTGCAGAGAAGCCACCAGAGGAAGTACAACATGAAGATAATGGCAGTATTAGCACACATCTGAGAATTGAGGAGAAAAGTGAACGAAAAGAAATAACAGAACTAGTAGAAGTTGAAAAGGATAGAGTTGAGATGGAAAAAGCCATAGTTTGAGGACAGCCACAAGAATGAAAAACAAGCCAAGGATTGGGAGATTAAATTTCTACAGAGTCACGTGTACGTTGATTCATTTGACTCTTTAGCAGATGTTTTGTCCAATTGTATTGCACAAGAGTGGAAGATGGTTTTATCGACAGAGACTACATATGCATATCCGGATAAGTCGTCAGTGCCTTTTTATATTCCTTTATATGATTTGTTGCTGATATTTCTGTGCTAAATTCATGGGAAGATGAAGCTGAAGTTTCAGCGAGGCGATGAAGAGTTAAGGAACTTCTGGATATTCGAGTTTGATCCAGGAGGATACAAATTCAAATTGAGGACAATTCGCCTTCAAGAGGAGGGGTATGACGCGACTCAAGGACCCGACGAAATTTATTTTAATATTTATTAATTTTAGTTTATTTGTTAATGGACTTTATTAATAAATTGGGCCATATGGACTTTTATGTTAGAATCTGATAGAATTTAGTATAAATAGCAGTTTGTTATTCAGTTGAAACGAAACATATACACAGAGTTTTTAATCAATTCAGGTTTCTTCTCAATGCCCTGAAATTGTGTTTTTCAATTTTTCGTGAATTCCTATCCCAAATCGAATCATTCCGAAGTGTTCCGTATGATTCGTAACGCATCAATCAGTATTCGGTGTGCTAATTGTGGTCGTTTCCATCGAGTTCAATCCAATCCTACCACGTTAGGTAGGCGTTCTTCGTCCGATTTGCATCCCTGAGATTATCGGATTCGAATCCGATTACACCGTTATTTCCGTCGTGATCTTGATCACGTCAGAGAAATCAAAAAAAAAATTGATAAAAGATGAGAACACTAGTTCCAAGAGTAAGAGGAGAAAAAAAATATTGTAATAAATTAATTTAATAACTCTCAACTATGGTTAATATACAGTAATCGTTCGTGTGTGTGTGCGCGCGCGCGCGGAATAATGAGAAGAGTGTTGTTTTAAGATGATGCCTAAAATAGGCCTTCCAGATATCCTTCCTTTTTATGGTAACTTGTAAAAAGAAAGTGGCCCATCCGTCACATGCTTGGCGTTCAAAAAAAAAATCTATCCCTTGCATGAAAGCATCCAATTGTTGTTCTGATTATGAAAAATCCAAATTAGCCAATTATATAAACACATAGAACTTTAATAAATTATTGACTAAAAAATTGATCATATTTTTTAAACAACGATTTCAATCACCTATCCAAAATGAGACATCCCTTCTGTTTTTTCATTTTTAGTATTCTTATTCTATAGTCTAATTTTCAGTTCTTCTGTCTTAAACTTTAGCTACATTGCAATATTGACAATTAATTTGAAAAGGGTGGTAGCCATTTCCCCTTCAACCATGACTTACATACCTCAATTAAGAACACGTCTGATCCCCATTAATGTAAACTTTATATTGTTGCTCGAAGTGAGATCTGCATAAATTTCATCATAAATTCAACTACAGAGAAAGGTTAACGATGGAGTGTTAAGAAAGCAAATTGTTTGACTAGAATTCGAGCTCTTTGAGTTTCATCTTATCAAGTTCGAACACAGATTTCAAAACTTTTCTCGAGTTTATTTTATTTAATTTAAATTTGAATTTGAGTTTGATCTCTACAAAGTTAAATTGAGTTAAATTTAAATATTGCGCAAATAGCACTTCACCTAACAAACTTCTATTAGTTTAGTATATCACCTCTTAAAAGAACTATGATAGCACTTCACCCCCTCAAATTATGTTAGTTGTGGTACATTGCCTCTTAATATTATTTTGAGTTAAAATTCTATTAGAAACTCATCATATTTTGCTATTTTTCTCTTTTTTCACCTTTCTCATTGCAAAATATTAATTTTTATTGATATCTATCATAAATATATATCGTACAATTATATTTTTACTATCAATAATGTTTAATTTTAGCGTGAAAATAATGCTGTTGGCTGTGAATAACATATGTAAAAAAATTCAATATACAAACAATTAAAGAAGTCGAACCTAAAATTTAAAGTTGTGGACTTAAGATTATGACAAAATATTCTTACGAATATATAGTTTTTTGGTAAATTTTAATAACTATAGTACTTCAATTTCCAATTTAACTTACATTTCAACAATATTTCATTTGATATTACTTAGAATGGAATAAAAAATTTTCATGATATTTTTCTAGCACTGTAGATGATTGAAAATATAATAGATTAAATTTTTAACGTAAGATCATATTAATTGGTGTATCAAAAATTAATTATGTAGATAAAATAATAATAGAATGATGAAAATATCATGTTTTTCAAAATGAAAAACTAAAAAGGATTGAAATATACTGGAAATATTATAAAATTGATTATGTGGCAGTTTTTATTGTAAAATTTATTTATAAATTTATTTGAGACGCAAAGTGCTCCAATTATTAAATTTACATGATGATATGCCATTATATTACTTTTAGGAAGTAATGTGCCCAGTTAATAAAATTTTAGAGAGTGAAGTGCTATTTACCCCTAAATATTTATTAAATTCTATTTATTACTCCAATTCAATTCAGTAATAAGAGAATATTCATCCAAAAGACAGTAGAAATGGAGGAACTCGTCAAAGTGACAATTGCTATTATATTATTGACCATAATGTGGAAAATAGAAAAATGATTTAGAATAGAAGTCAGAAGGGTAAAAATGTCAGTCAAATAATATATGCTCTGTTAGGAGGACATCTTACGTGCCAATATCAGATTATTTAATTGAGCTTTTATGAGATGGAATTTGTCAAATCCACGTAATTAATGTGAATAATGTCTTGAAAACCAAGGGGAAAATAGTTAGATTGCAAGAAATTTTCAAGTGGGAGTTGCCAAGTTGGATTTAAATCGTGGGAAAAAGAAGGCCCACCTAATAATCACGAGACTATTTAAAGTTTTTCTAATTTTTTTTTATAAAAAAAGGGAAAGAAAGAAAGAAAATCCACAAATATCATGCGGGATGGAGCAATTCTTTGCTAGAAACAAGGCAGTGATGACAGCACAAACCAAGAGCTTATCTTTCTTTACATGGATTAGGTTTTAAGCTTTTGTTTGGTGACACCAGCATGCAACATATATATATATATATTTATTATTTTTTTTATTTTTTTTTTTGGGGGGGGGGGGTGGGGGGGGATTCTTTACCTTCTTGTAATCATGTTATTTTTATTTTTTATTTTCAATTATGGATAATTACAAAGAATAATCTTCTTTATGCTAGAGGATTGAGCTTCAGCTGATGATAATCAGATAAGAGAGTTTTTTTTCGTGGAACCACCCAAAGCAAAATTGTCTGCCAATTAAAATTAAAAAATAGGAAAAGTCAACTGCACGAAATTGGCATGACTCCTCGTTATTCCAAACTCGTCACTCTTCACGCTAATGAATTGATACTTTCGCTACCCTTTGTGTGTGTGTGTGTGTGTGTGTGTGTGTGTGTTGTTTGACTTTAAGAGTCATTAGTTTTTAATTATTTAGTTTTATGATAATTTTATTTGCAGTTGCACTCCTTGGCTTCCCTCCTACAAAATTATAAACTTATTACCTTAAATAAATACGGAGGTTGAGATAGAGCGAAATCTTTTTATTTTAATATTTATTCATAAATGAAAGTAAATGACCTAACTTCGTGATAATTTGGACAAATGGGCAGACATTCATTTATATTTATCATTACAGATAGCTCCAAAGTCAATTTGTGCAAGAGGCATTTCTCTCACGCCTTGCGACGACATCGGTGCCATCTATTTTGAATTATTATAAACAAATTAAACACAATAATGATCGGCACAAAGCTTTGTTTTCCTTTTTGTTCATTATATGCTATCTAATTGGCGAAAGTGCCTATTTTTTTTAGCTTTGCAAGCCATTAAATGACACTACTTTCTTGTTCAACGTTTAAAATGCCATCTCGTGTTATAATATGTGAATGCCCCTAATCACGTGGATCTTACAAGACAATTATGGTTACCAGTAAGTACTCAGGCAACTCAAAATTTAAGGAATATTTATACAAATAAAAAGATAATTAATGATTAAGTAACGAATCTGTTGTGTTCATGACCCGATGGCTTATATATATACACTTTGCTTCTTGTAACTGTTCTGTTAATAAGTCTGAGTAAGCCCTCTTCTAATGTCAAATAAAAACCAAACCTTGAAATGAAAGAGATGGTGTTGGACCTTTCTGTTTTTTATGTCTTGTACCATAAAGATGGGGAAAAAATTTCATAGACAGACGTCTTTTTAAAAGACACCCACAACTCGCACATCTAAGTAATTAATTGCAGATGTTGAAGTCTTCCTAACCTAGAGAGAAGTACAAAAGATTGAAAGAGAGACAAACACAAAAGCAGCCACAATAGAAGCTAGTTTCTATGTTTTTCATTGTGTTTGTTTCTTCTATTTGATTCAAGAAAAAGATGTAATAATGAATTGAACAATAAGATTAAAGTCTCCAATAATAATATAGATTGTCTAGAATGACCCTATTTACTCAAAGACGGTGACAAATTCAACCTTAACAAGCTGAAATAAACCCAAGTTTCTGGTGGACAATCTATTCAAAAATTTAAAGATCATATCATTCTATGGCAGGAACACATATTCCTGATTTCTATATCAGTAAATCATTCTTTACCTTTTCATCAAAGTAACAGAAAACAACAATCCCAGAACACAAAAAAAAAAAGGGTAATAGAATCAATCAGGATTCTTACAGGCACAAATCCTCAAAGAGAAGCCAACCTTTTCTTGTTCATTCTGCGCAAAATTCTTCTCCTCCAACCACAGCCTGCTGTCCACTCCATTCCTTGTCCTGAACAAGAAAACGGCATACCCTGACATTGGACTAAAGAGCCAATCATGCACATCCCACATCATATCCACTAACTGTCCATCCAAGAAAATAGTATGGTTGCCCCTAAAATTCCACCTCAGTCTCTTCACCTGAATCACGCTCTTCTTATCAATATAAACTGATAAAACTGGATTCTTCACCCGATCCTCTCCCGAACACTCGATCAGAATATCGTGACACGCTCCCATATCGGTGAACTTAGCTGTGGTTGAGAGCGCAGCACTGCCTGAAAAGTGCTCACTCCGGAAGATCAATGAGGAATCCAACACCTGGATGTCCGAACCTCGTTCCTTCAAATCCAATTCTAGTTCCCTGTCTCCGAGGATCAGACTTAGCTCCGAGTTTACCCAAATCAGCAAGTAAAATCCGTTGATTGGTTCCGGACCAGAGCCATATTGAGCTCGACAAAAGTCCCACAAGACCTCCACTCTCAGACTGCAGAATTCCAAGGTTTTCATCCCTCGGGCCTTCCTCAGAACAATAGTGTTTTTGCTGTATTCAGAGGAGGTCAAATCGTAGTCAGCGATGCCTATAGAGAAGCCTTGACTGAACAGTTGGCACCATGCGAGGCTGATCAAAACCTGCTTCCCTGTTGAGAGTTTGACTTTGTAGACACAGTTGACCGCCTGCCGGATTGAGGAATTCAGCTGAGAGGAACGATAAGCCCGATTTGAAGGGCTGGAGCACTGAGAATTCGACACCTTTATCGCGTCTTCTCTGTAACAAATCCCGATGCTTTTCTTCATCTTAAGTAAATCTTGAAAACCAGATCAACTTCAGAAACGAAGGCTCAATTGGGCATAGCAGAGACAGAGTTCTGTACTCCTTGTTGTGGGGATGCTGGTGATGCTTTGCCTTTGGTTGAAAAAGGTGGAGGGCTCGAACCAAGATGGCTCAATATGTATGTGCCTTCATTCTCCAACGGTCTTTTCTGTCAGACTTGTACAATACTCGTTGCTGAAAAACAAGATACAGTGACCGAAATCAAGGAGAGTACCTAGGCAGAATGAATAGATCGGTAAACTGGGTTTGACCTGGTCTAGTGATCGGGTTCTTGAGGGTTATTTAAAAAAAAGGGCACGGAACTAGTTTGTTGATGTCCATGAATCTCAACTAATTAGGCATAAGATATGCATAAGACAGGGAACGGGCCCTGGGGCAAAGTAGATATTTGGTTAGTTGTTACTTCAGTTGTCTGGTTTTGTTAAGGACCTGTCATTAGAATATACGGACACAAGTTGCTGAACTAACCGTGTTTTTTTGACCAAGCTGAGGGAATCATTTTTTTAAGGATCAGGCTTAGATAATGTACGCACAGGACTGAAGATCTTGTAGTTTTAGAAAATGACTTGCTTACTACCACGGCAAAAGGGTTGTCTATGGACAATGTTGTGTGATTTGAGTGGCAAGGAAGCTCCATCTCAACGGTTATGCACTTGCCTTTGATGAAAGTGACTCGACTTTAGCTGTCAAAAGACGTTCATCTGTTCACTGAACTTGCAGTTAGCATTCGAAAGCTATGAACAAGCCATGCCTTCCTTTTCAAATGGTCCTAGGGGAGGATTCATAGTGCATTTAGGCAACCAAATTTTGCAGGCCGTGCCTTGGAAAAATGGGCACACAGTTCAAACTTCAATGATCAAACTTGTTTGTATAAGGCACGTGCTGTGCTAAGATTAAAGGGCTAACCAGATGGGATTTGTGTTTAGTCTATGGTCAGCCCCAAGACATAATCGAAGTATCTTTGTAGATAAACTGTTTTGTGTATTCGTAGGATGTAGCTTGCGCACGGAACGTATGTAAAGTCGCAGGGTATTAACCTAATACAAATATCATAATTAGCGTTGAAAGAAGGAAAACACACGCACACGCAACCATCCAATCCCTCTCCAACCCCACCAAAAACTTAAAAAAAGAAGAGAAGTAAGTGACGAAATTGGTTTAGATGTTGGTGACTTTGACATGAATTCAGTAGTTCTTTTGGATTATCGAAAAAATACCGAAGGAAAAGAATTAAGCAATAGTTTGTCTCCCTTTCGCGGTTCCACCCGTGTCATCCACCTCGTTGTAGTAGACAGTTGGGAACATTAAATTTTGCCAAGTAAAGAGGAGGTCGACATGAAAATTCATGTCCCTTTCCTTGTGTATGCCCTACGCCAACTAACACTGTCCTAAAAGAAGTGTGAGTGAAACAGCACATGGCTTGGACTGATATACCCTCAATACCTGATTTGGGTATAAAGCCACGTATTGGTGTTTTTGGAGTTTGATGCAAGGGCCCCATGGCAGCAAAGTTTGCTCATTCAGTAGTTAAGAACTTGCCCCATTTTTCTCTGTCAGTTATACAACCACCGGTTAAGTACATGTTCACTGAATGATAAGATAGATTAAATTATTTTATTTAACTTAATCTCATATTTACTTTAATTTATTAAAACTCTTAGATAAATAAGGGCCCATTGTATAATCACAAAATTATAAGATAAATAATTTTACATGAAAATTATGATTAAATAATCAAGATGTTGAGAATTATTTACATATCATTTAAATTACCATTTAACTTTATATTATTAATTAAATAATTTTTATATTAAAATTACGACAAAAAATAAATATAATCACTTTAAATAATAAATTTTATCAAATATAATTATTAGAAAATTTATTTATTTATTTAAATTATTTTATTACTCCAAATAATTTTTAGATTATAATACTATCAAAGTAAATGCTTAAAGTGAGTCGACTTTTAGGGATCAGACAAGGAGCTGGGGCGTCACGATGTGCCTGCAATTTTTGAGTCTACTGAGGGGATATTTTGCGTGATGCAAATATGAGCTAGCAAGGATAAAACCACATATTCAGTCTCCGAATTATGTACTTGGTGAAAAAGGTATTGGCATGATAAAGGGGGTTGGAAATTTGGTTCAAGTGTTCTGTCCACTTTGCTTCAACTTGAAGTGAGTCAGACCAGAGGGACCTTGAAGCCTGTGCCTTTCACTGGAGAATCTTCACGTGCGAGGTTGCAGAATGGGGGGTTGTCGGGGATAGTGTTTGGAGAGATCAAATAAATAATATGTTTAAAAAAATATTTTAATTAGATAAATAGTATAATTTATTTGAATATATTTATAAAATATACAATAATAATTAGATGATGCGATAGTAAATTTTTAAAGTATAAATAAAAATAAATTTAAATGTACATGTGATATATTTAGGTATGAATTTGACCTTGAATAAATAAAATAATTAATTAATTAGTTATGTGTGTGTGTGTGTAAGAGAAGACAATTTTTAATTTGAATGTAGGTGAAATTTTTATTGAATAATAAGTTTGAGAAGGTTAAGTTGGGTTCCAAACATAGCTAATGTGATCCGAGATCTGGAGTGCGACACCGAATCATGTCGCATGCATGCCTGGAGAGAATAATATTTTGTCATGGCTTTGGACATCATTTCCCTCTGAACAACTTTAACAAGCAAGAATCCTCGAGTAGATCCTCTCTGTAACTGTCAACGACCATGGAGATGAAGGTTCTCCCTTGTTCTTTGCTGCCACGAAGACAAATGACCAACAAGGAAACGTTTGGACGCCTTATTCCTGTGACGCTGCCACACACGATTATCTCTGTGTACATACATACAGGTCAGAAGATCGTACGTAGTGGCTTTTATGATAAGTGGGCTCTACGCACGGGGTGGTAGCCCAAATCCTCAATTGGGCGCCCCCATTCGGAGCCCATAGTCTTCAGGAAAGAGAACCTAATACTATGGATATACGGAAAAGGAGAAGTGCGCGTGTATAGCACTGAATATATTCTTGTTAGTGGCATTTATCGGGATCGAATCAATAAAGATTATTAGCTAAAAGTGGGAATGTGTGAATAATTCGATCGAAAAGAATAAAAAAAACAAAAAAGAAAAGAAAATAAATTCACTGACAAAAGTAAAGTGAAACAGCCAAGCAAGATGAATGAGGTGGTCCATCAATAATATGTCACGTCTAATGAACCCCAGAAACAAAGGGGAAAACTACGTGGTGGTGATATTTCTAGCATTTGAAAAGTTGCATAACGTAATGAAGATTGATCGCATATCTCAGCAAATCACTGACCAAGATTACAATGAATCGAGATGACGGTGATACATCATACATAAATGAAGTATTAATTTTATAAGCCAAATCTTTATATGTAATTATTGTTGGGAGCATGCAAATTCAATCTTAAGCTCTAATTCAACCTATTGAATCAAATAGGTTTGAACAACGTCCCACTTTAAACTCTGAAATCTCTATTTCAACCTATTAGATCAAACAGGTTCAAATAATATTCATCATATTAATAAGAAGTTTTCTTTTAGAGAATTATTATACGCCAAATAAGCATTTGTAAACACATTTTAACTTAAAATTTTAAACACTAAGTTTATAAGACAGTACCAATTATATGCTTCTTGCATATATTTGGCAAAAATCAAAGACAACATACATACTTACTTACATACATAGTTCACCGGTCCTTTGAATTTTCGTACTTAGTTCCAAGTTGATCAAATCAGAAGGGTAAAAGGTTGGTTTATTTTAAATTATTTTAGTTGGTTTCTTAAAATGCGGTGAACATGTAAAGTGTGTAACTTAAATTAATTTTCCTGGTGAATTTATTATTGGTTTTGAAAGTGAAACCGGTTGAGATTGCTTTAAAATTGTCCTTTTTGACTTTTCCAAAATGTTCGAGATTTGATGAGGTGAATGAAGATTTGATTTGTTCCCTTACAATTTACGCATTTGAGGTTCCTATCATATTAGAATAATTCCAAAGAAAGAAAATTATTGATACTAATAACGCTACAAACTGTTCATTACTTTCTATGTTGAAGCATTGATATCAGCAGGCACAATGAAATTTTCATATAATAATAAAGGTGTCACGCTCTATTTGTATATATATTTTTTATAAATTATATCATTTTATTTAGTGTGAATAATAATAATAATAATAATAATAATAATAACAATAATAATAAATTAAAAATAAAAAGAAAGAAAGGCGAATTGTGCCACACCCCAAATTCAGGACTAAGATACGACAGCAGAAAAAAAATCATCCTAACTATTACATTAGTCAGGCCTCATTTGCTCACGCAAATAATAGAAATAAAAGAAACTAGTATAAAGATCTTTGTCTCTCTCATTACATCCACCGTCCTCATGTGAATTCCCTTTCAGTGGCCTTCTCTACAAAAATAATATTTAAAACATTTGAACGACGAGTCGTTTAGTAAATGATACTTTCCATTTTTTTATAGGATGTAAATAGAAAATAATAGCAATTTGTATTAAACACATTTACAATCAGATAACATGAATCATAATTTAAAGTAGATAATAATAGTTCATGAAGACAATAGTATTTAAAAATTAATTCAACCATCTCATCATTCATATCATTCATAGATCCATATTCTACAACTTGTTCATGGTGACATGTACTTTATGTATTTATTTTCACTGATCAGAGCCTAATTTATACTCTCAAATAAAAAATGTCACGTGCAATCGGTTATACCACCATAGCCCTAATACTTCAACCTCAACTAAAAAGTATCTCCATTTATACTCCGATGAAAATGATCACGTATTAGCTTTAGCCATTACTAGCCTTGATATTTCGATTTGATTAGGTGAGTCTCAATCTATTATCTAATTAATAGTGCTGAATTTGTTTTAGACTATCGTCAGCATTACTTAAGAGACTTTCATATCATTACTAGTATTCTGAATTGAAAACATTCACTTTAAAATATTTTTATTTCATAAATAACTCACATCCAAAATTTCAAGAAAAGAATGAATAATTTCAGTTTTGTAGAAATTTACATGTCAAAATATGCTTTCATAATTAAAAATAATATTCAAAAGTATTTTAAATGTATAGTAAAATTCAATTAAAATGTAAAAACAGTTTCAAAGGCATTTGAGTAAAAGCTGGCAGGGAATAACCACTTATCTAAAGCTAATCATGTTGATCAATTAGCTCACTGGATGTCAATTCTTGATTTTCTATTAAATTTTGAGTTCAATTGGAATCTCTCTTTCTTTCTTTTTTCAAGTACTTTCATGTATATCTTAAGTGTCTCATTTATTATCCTTTCAAATTCTCGACTATCTATTGAGTGCGTTTTCATATCCAGAATTTATTCAAGTACTATCTTTTATATCTTATTAAGCCTTAAACAGTATTTTTAAGTCTATTTTAATCTCAAAATTGGATAATTATGTAAAAATAATATTCTATTAATTTTCCAAGTCCTACACTTGTGAAATCATCCCTTGCAACCACGAAAAGTGTATTTTTAACTACAACATGAACATTCTAAATGTCTTGACATTCAGGCCTTGTGACCGCGATCAAGGCTTCATGCTCACAGGCCACCTGTCAAATGCGCGCCGTGAGCTCAATTGTGAGTCAACCCTGTTTAACTCTTTTTTGTGTCCTACTCAATTTTAATCATCCTTTTTAATGTTTATGCATGTCTTACAAGTTTTTTGATCCTTTTTAACGGGTTTTAAATATGAAATCTCAATTTTATAATTTATCCAAATTTTCGAAAGAAATTCAAGGTTTTTCCAAAAATTAATTCATTCATCTATATCACGTTTCTCATCAAATTTTCTATGCATAACCCATGAATTCACCATCCATATATGAATTAACAAATTTACAATCCATATTTCATGTGTCTAGAATATAAGAGTATAATTCCTAGGTGTTTGCATGAAAATCATATGATTCAAGCTAAGAAATTACATCAGACTATAACGTTCGATGCTAGAAAGATGTCAACTCCTATTCTAGACGGTCGCTGAGTATATAAGGGTGAAAAAAATGATTTTTCTCTCACCTAATCGTCTATTTATACTAAAGTTTTAAAGGATGTTTAGAGAAAATTCAAATTCTAGTATTTTTAAGGCTCCAAACTCTCTTATATTGTCATTATATTTTGTTGTGGAATTTTCCATGAATTTTTATCTTAAAATTTCCTAATTTGACTCTCCTAAGCTCGATAAATTCCTTCTCAATTATCTAGAATATTTGGTAAGATTTGGTAGTCATAATGGGTGAACATCCCTTTTTTCATTCTCGCCTAAAATTCACCCAATTATTCATACGAACATAGCAAATAATTTTACATATAAATCAATATGCAATGAGCCCTTAACCTCCTATTTGAGTCTCCATCCACTTGTAGTAATTATTTATTTCTAACCTTCCTAATTTTGGTACGGTTTGATTCATGCATATTGACATACTTCCTCCCAAACACTTAATACTTCTTATTTTGCACCAATTTTTCAAATTTGCAAGCCAAGATTTAGCATTAACTCTCCCCAATTTCAGCTCCATTCATGGTAACAAGTTTCCACCATTCTCTACATATTTTCATAAGATTGCCTTGCACGTATATTTTCCGTCTATATATGCTCTAAATTTTACTCCCACTTATTCCATATGAACATAAATAAATAAAATCAAAAATTTACTAATTAGATCTTTCACCAGTATTACCAATAATATTTGTAAATATGCTGCTAGCATATAACCCCAAAATCTGGGGTATTACAAATTGAGTATGTAGTGAATAGATTAATTATAGAATTTGTTGTTAGAAGATTGGAATTGGGCTGCATTTGAACATGAAATTCATAAATATCAAATCAAAACCTACAGTGGGCTGAAATTTTCCTCTCAATTCCAAAATACCAAATAACAAGTAGGAAAAGTCAAGTAATTTCTCCCATTTTCACAGCCAAGAGAATCATAAATACACACCATCTTCTTCTAGTTCCATTTTTCTTGGACTGGATAAGATTTAATAGGTAAACATTTGCAAATTATCACCCAAATTGGTAGTGGAACAAGTGAAGCAGCTAATAATGGGACTTTAGGGGGCTTTAGTTGAGTCCTGCATTTCAAAAAAAAAAAATAAAGGAGATATCTAAAATTTACAAATAACATATTTGTTCTCATAAACTTGTTCAAAGAAAATAAGTTTTGCTGATTCTTTTGACATTCTGTATATTGTCTCGTTTAAAATAGTAAAATGATAGAAATATCCACAATTATATTATTGTCAAAATATTTTGTGCTCTTAGTTATTTTTAAACTAAAAAAATTATATCCCCTTGTATATACAAAATTCAACATCATATATACTATTGAATAATATTTTATTCAAAAATCATGATAATTTATTTTAAAATAATATTTAAAATTTTATAAATTTCAAAAAATCTTTTAATAATTTATAAGTTCTTAAAGATATAATTTTGACAAGTGGAACACCAAAACTTAAAAATTGGTTGGGGAATTAATTTCATGCAATAGCTCTGCACAACTTGTCTCAAGCTTAAGTGTTATTAATTTATACTATATTATTAAGTACTTAACTAATATAAATCTAGACTATGTTATTAAGTATGAGAAGTTAATAATAGTTAGTTTTTGGTATTAAAAGTTCAATTATTAAATTATGCTTATTTTCTTCACTTTTCTTTTTTATTTTTAATTTTTTCTCTCAATAAAAATTTGATTTTTGCTTTTCTTAACTTTTATTTCTAATTTCTAATTATAACAATTTATAATAAAAAATGAGTGTGCTTTTTTTTGTTGCTATTAAATTGTAACTGAGGATATTATTTTAGTTGCACAAAATTAAATTACTATAATGTTACTATTTAAATATTTTTATTTTTTACCATTTTCTTTTAATATAATTCCTTGTCTGTCACTTAGAATTTTATATCTTTCAATTTATTTTTTATTTTTATTTTTAAATTTCCTTGTATACTTTATTTTTAAATTAAGTTTATTTTTATTATAAATTATTGTAATTAATAAGTAAATTTGTAGATACATGAAGTATACCACCGTTACTAATCTTAATTAATAATCTGACATTGCTATCGGTTTAAACTGCCAAACTATCTTCTATAACATAAAAAACTGATAAAAATTTTCTTTAAAAAGCATTAGTAATTCATTTCTTCTTGGAAACTTTCTACTAGTAAAAAAAAATGTTTACGTGATCTGTATTTTTCCAAATTTTATCAAATAATTGAAGAGATAAACAAGTAGTTTAGAATAGCTAGGTTGGTAAATTAAAGTAATTTTGACAGAAATTATTAATACTAGTAATAATAAAACAGTAAAGCGCATCCAAGTGTATAATTTTATAAATAAATGAATGGTGTTCTAATATAAATTTCTTATCATTTACAATATAAGAGATAAATAAAGAATTTTAAAAGAAAAATAGAAATATAAAATAAACCATATTTGAAAGAAGATATTGAAAAAGAAAATATATTAAATTAAGATTGTGCGATAAATTATATATGTTCAAAATAGGTCTTTCCTTTTTACAAATGTTGACACATCTCTCGTATTGTTGAAAATATATTTGAAAGATAAAAAGGTTGGGAAGTGTAAAAATTTATTCAAACATTTCTTTAAAAAAAAACAATGAAATATGAGTATATAAAATGATTAAAATAAGCCTGTTGAAAGTCACAAACACAGGCTACAATAATTATGGCAGCAAGTCGCTAAAATCGTGTATAAAACTGCAAGGCTATGTTTGGTTCCTTATTTGTATGGGTAGAAAAATTTTGGTGAGTCAGGTGGGAGAAAAAAATATGTTTGATTTGTAAGATTTAGGGGAGTAGGAAAATTATTTTTATATATATTTAATATTTAATAATTATTAGACAATGTAATAGATATTGATTTATAAGATAATAACAAAATAATGTGAGTGGAAAATTATAAGTTTAAGTGTTAATTTAATCATGAATAGATATAATTGATTGAAAAATTGTTTGTTAATTGTACAGGGTAAGAAAGGTAAAATTGTAAATTTGAATTTGGATAAAATTTATATAATAAAATGTTTATTTTGTAAGATTTCTAAGTATTTATGCATAATTATTAACTAGAGTGTGACCCGCTCTAAGCATAGACAATCATATTTTTATTTTTTATTATTTATGTATGAATTTTAAAAATGAATTGCTTTTTTATTAGGAGTAATTACACCACCTTCTCCATACATTTAGATTAAATACAGGTATTTACCCTCAAATTTTACAAATTACAGTAACCTTTCCTGTGTTTATCAAAGTCCAGACAAAAATTGATGAAACGACCAAAATATCATGACTCGAAAGAACTAAAGTGTAATTAAAAAAATGGACAATGACGGTTGCCATCTACTGAAATTAGGAGTATAAACAACGACTTCCCTTAGATGTAAAGAATTACAAATACATCTCTATATGGACTGAATTCTAGCAAAAATTGATAAAAGATTGAAATGTCCATAATTCGAAAAACTAAAATATAATAAAAAAGCCAAAATTCAAAAATTTTGAAATAACTCTTTTACTCATTTAGGTATATGTGTTATATTTTTTATGATTTACATGTTAAAAATATAAATATTTATTTTTATATTTTTTATAAAACTTATTTTTAAATACTTTATATATTCCAAAAAATAAATTATAATAACTTAATTGGAAGATATTCTAAATTAATGTTTTCTAAATTTTATTTTATGACATATAAATCTTTAAATATATATTTTATTATTCAAATAATATATTTGGGATAAGTAACAAATTTTGAATTTTTTAAAATTTTATAAAATATAAATCTTTATTTTTCATTTTTAGGATATTTTAAGATTGAAATTTTAGATTTATTTTTATGAGTTAGAAAATATTTTTTTTGCTCTTATAAAATAAGTCTAATAAATTATTTTTTTATTTTAATTATAAATTAGAGATCATTTTATTATGGGAAAATAAATGTTAGAGGTATGGTTTTGTTATAAAACGTTTAAAAATATATAAATTTTAAAAGTTCAAAATTATATAATAAAATATAAATTATAAATATGGGAATATTTTTTTTTAATTTATTGTCTAAAGATCTAAAAAAAATTATTTTCTACCTTATAAATTTTAATTTTGAAAATATAAATTTATAATTCAAAATATACAAAAACTTATGTTAATTTTAAATAAATTAATCAAATATATTTTAGCAAAAATTGTAAATCAAATTAATCAAAAGAAAAATTGCATAAAGTAATTATTCCACAAAAGATTCACTCTAAGTAAATCAAAACCAAAAAAACAAAAAGAAATTTAAAAAATTTATTATTGTAATATTCTATTTTTCGTAATCTTCTATTATTTTAAATATGACACAAAAAATGAATTGCACAGATTAATAATTCTGCCATATGTTAAATTTGAATAAAAAAACCAAATCAATAATTAAAATAAAAATAAAAAATTTAATAAAATTGATCTTAAACATATATACCCTAAATAAATTATGGTCTTCAATAATTTAACATGACATAAGAAGGAAATCGTAGAAATTAATTATTCTACAATTAACTTACAATAAATAAATTACAACACAAAAGGGAAATAAAGTTGCTCTAATTAATTATCCTAAAAAACAGCCAATTTATTATTTTTACTGAAACTAAAAATATAATCCGCTATATCAAAACCCAACCTAAATACATTGAACCACAAAAAGGAAGCTACAAAAATTAATCATAATCACCATATATATGTTTAATTTAAATAATCGGTTATCAAATATTTATTAATAAAAAATTTAAAAATTCTGAGAATTCAAAATTTTAGTCAAAATTAGTCAAAGCTATATATTATATATGATATGATATGTGATTTGGAAACAAACATAGCTCAAGATTCCTAAAATGTACTGACGATATTCAAAGGACTTTGCAAGTGCAAGATGAATTAATATTTAGAAGGATCTATATAACTTAAGAACGTGCTAAACTATTTTCAAGAATTATGTTTGGGAGAAGAATTTTGGTTGGAGATGATGCTTGATAGTAGTAATATTGGAATGAGAAGTATGTTTAGAATGAATATTTTAATAAAATAAATAATATAATTTATTTGAATATATTTATAAAATATATAATGATAATTAGATAGTGGGATGATCAAGATTTTGAAAATTAGATTGCACTAGCCAGTTTGATTAGAAATTGATTAGTTTTTTGATTTGACTACACCATATAATTGGAAAATCAAATGAACTCGTGCAAATTAGTCAGAACCTTTTTCGTATTTTTATTGATAAAAAATTAAAAAAAACAAAATAATTGTATTTTCAATAAATAAATAAATAAAATATTGTTTTAGATTTTCTTATGATTTCTAACAGTTTCACCTCCTAAGTAATTTATTAGTATATATAATTTTTACTACCTATTTTTTGTTTTGACTTTTATTTATTTAATTATTTTTTATCTACATATTATTTTAGTCTAGTTTTGAAAAATTAAATATTTCATCTTGAAATTAATTTTTTCGTATTAATTGTGCTGTTGTTATTTTTAAAAACTAATTTTTCAATTATTATAAATTTCTTTGAATTAATTTGGTATCTTTTGTGTTTTAAAAAAATATTTTTATTCTTGTTGAATTATTAAATTTTCAATATTACATTTGACATATTAATAAATAAACTCGAATTTATTTTATAAAATTGATTTCATATTATTATATATCCATATATAATTATATATACAATTTAAAAATAACCAATTTTTTAAATTGATTGAATAGATCAAACCTATGACCCAGTTCTCTAGTTTAACAACCGGTCTGATTTTAAAAATATTGGCAATGTTATGTAGGAAAAACAATTAGTTTTGGGGGTATAAATAAAAATAAATGTTAGCGTATATATATATATATATTAATTTGATTGGGAATAAGTATAATGATTAAAAAATAATTAGTTATTATATATGTAAAAGAAAAATAATTTAAATTTAAATTTAAATAAAATTTTGTTAAATATTATGTTTGGCAGTACAAAGTTTGAAATAATGGCGTGGAAGGTAAAATTGAATTGCAAACATAGTTAAATTATTAAAACTCAAACGTCAGAGTATAACTTTAAAAGTTCATGTAAGCTATATCTATTTGTGTGTGTGTATCTTTTTTGAAAATGACAAAATAACACGAGACATGTGAAATCACTATTGTAGCACTAAAAACTAGCTAAAAAATGATAAGTAAATAAATAAGTATTTCATTTGTGTGTTACTTATTGAAATATTATAATTATTCATATTTATATATATAGATATTGAAAAACTAATTTATGTAAAACTATTTATTATATTTTCAAATTTACTCTGTATTTAAAAAATAATTATTTTTATTTTTTGGTGAGTGTTGGAGGCTATAATACGTGCACGTTTAACAAATGTATCCTTGCCAACAAAATAAAAATAATAATAATAATAATAATAAAGGAAAAGGAAAAGAAGTGTACTGCGCCAATTCAACGGTTGGATTTTTCTATTTGTTTGGTCGAAAGCATGCTTCACTTTTTTTGTTTTTTTTTTTGTCTTTTTCCAGCATTCATTTGCTGTTATCAATTTTACTTATATTATTCAAGAAATTGCTATACAATTTATTGTTTCTTAAACAAAAGCGAAATTTATCAACGTTTCCTTAAAAATGATAAATCTTGCTGATTATCTTTTAAATATGGCCAAATAGTTAAAAAAAACTCTCGTGCTATATTTGGATGGAAACTTAATTAGATTTTTTTTAATCAAAGTACAATTTTCTAAACATATTACTCATCAAAATGACAATTTTTATTTATTTATATTTTTTTGTTTTTTTACACTACTCCTAAATTTATGCTCTAACTTCCCTTTCCAACAAAATTTGCATCTAGGGCAAAGGCTCAAATTCCCAATTACATCACTTGTCACTCACAATAATATATAAATATGTTTGAACACAAATCTGAAAAAATTTTGTAACGGTTAATGCGAAAAACAAAAGTTTATAATGTGAGGTTGTGTTTGGTTAGAGATTTTGTTGGGTGATGAAAATGATTGGAGATTTATTGGGATAAAACTCATGTTTGATTGTAAATTTTTGTTTGGACGAAAATCTTGATTTTTTTAAAATTTGTATAGTTATATGTGCATAAAATATTATATATACATACATATATATATATATTTGTGTATATATGTAAGGAAATTCAAATCGAAATTCAGATAAAAATTTTATCAAATGATGTGCTTAAATTGTATTAATTTTGATGAAATGGAAAGTGATAAAATTGTGAACTAAACATAGCCGTGGTTTCTGTTTTCAATACTTTTGCATTTCCCAAAAAAAGAGTTTGAAATTTATGTACATGCATCATGTTAAACGCGAAGACTACTTTCAGGGATTTAGAAAAAAAAAAAAAAAAGTATTTTCAAAAATAGACATCTTATTTAAGAACATATCCATAAAATTCAAAACAAATAAATAAATAAATTTAATGAGAAAAAGAGTAAGAGTTTACCGATCGACAATGTATTGGTGAGAAGTTGACTACCGTTTCGTACTTTGCCTCAAATTTTGTAGTATTGTTTGTTCTGTCCAAGAGTTGTGCAAAACGACGACTCCTCGGCACGAGTTTTGAAGGAATCTTGCCTCACATGAACTCACACCACCACCACCATAATTGAAGTTTGTAAGGATATTTTGGCAAGAATGTTGGTCAAATGGAAATTAGATTCGTAATATGTTTGGAAAATTTTTTAATATGATAAATAATATTATTTATTTAAATTTTTTTATTTATAAATGTATAAAATATATAATAATGATTGAATGATTTAATAATATATAGAGATAATGATTATTTTATAAAATATAAATATATATAAATGTAAGTGTTATGTGAGTGTATGTATATGTATTGAATTGATTTTGAATATGTGTAATGATTGAAAAATAATTAATTAGTTTTACATATAATATAGAATAATTTTAAATTTGAATTTGAATAAAAATTTTATGATGTAGATGTTTGGTTGTGTGAAATTGAAAGAAATGTATGGAGTTGAAAATGGTGTTCCAAATATTTAATTATTGTATCAAATTATAGAGTAATGTAATTTGGGTATGTTTTGTTCTTTATAGAAAAATTTTGTTGACTCGACTAGAAGGGAAATTCATATTTAGTATTAAGAATTTGCGTTGTCGGTAAATTATTTATATATATATATAATATGAAATAATTATTAGATGATACGAGGAGACAATAAGTTTATGGGATATGTGATTGAAAATAATATAGGGATGGGGTCAATTTGAAAATTTGAATGTCGCAAAGTATATGATTAAAAAATAATTAATTAATAATAATAAATAAGATATAGAAAACTTTGAATTAAATTTGTATAATAAAATAATTGGTTTATAAGATTCACTACAAACTCATACACTTAGCCGAAACAATTTTTAAAAATTTCTCTTTTCTTTTTATAATTTTTACACATTATTTAAAAAATTAGCTTAAAAATATATATTCAAAAATCAAAACAAACAGCATGTTTTGGATCACCACATGCAAAGGTAAACGTATCAAATTAAATTAAACAAAATAAAAATTTTAAACCGAAAGATATAATAAACTAAAGTAATCTATACATTATGATAAAATTAGAATTCAAACACAAAGGCCTGTTATTTTGTTCCACAATATTAGTTTTACTACAATCACCTTATTTTATAATTTATATTTTTCTTTATGTTTTTGACTTATAATTTCAATTTTATAATTTGTAACATGGAATAAAATTTTGTTACTTATAACAAAATTTTTACACACATCAAGTCTGCATCCACATTTTCACAAAAAGTATTTGCAACATTGGATGAAACTTTTATGGACAGAAACTAGTACATATTTTTACTGCAAAATTTTATGAACAATAAAATTAAAAAGTGAATGATTGATTTGATTTAATATATAAAATTTTATAATAATTTAATGATATAATAACACACACATTGACTATATATATATATATATATATAAATGCAAGCATAATGTACACATACAAGCAGTTATTTGATTTTGAATAGAGATTATAATTAAAAATTTTTTAAAGTATATATTATATGTGTGTGTGTGTGTGTATGAAAATATACGAGAGAGAAAACTACCAAGATTAATATGTTTAAAATGAGCGTTGGTGATGACCTTAGAATATTTTAAAAAAAACCAATAATACCTGACGTTGTGAGTCTCTTTTGTTGGCAACGCTTCATTGGCGTCCTTGCTATACAAGATAACAATTCAGAGCGTGTATAGATGACCAAAACCTGACCTGCATTTTTGTGCCAATCTGAAAACCCCCACCTACCCACCCCACGCCTTCCCTAGCCGTACACAGAGCCTAACAATGAAGCAACTTACTCAAGCAGCAACTCTCTCTCTCTTCCTTCTCCTGTTGTTCATTTCTCACACATCTGCTCGTCTCCTGCCTTCACACCCACAATTTGCAGGTACTTCACACTCTTCTGCTTTATTTTAATGGCCTTTTTAATTTCAGCTGTTTAGATTATAATGAAAACCCGAGATGAGCCTTTATTTCTCGACTGACATCTGCTTTTAGAGTGATGTTTTAACACACCAGTGCTTGTTCTCTGTTTGCGTACAGGTGAAAATCCAGAGAAAAAGCCTGATGAGGTCACCCTGCCAGAAGATGATTTTTCCAGTGTAAGAACTCCAAAAAAAAAATTTTCATTTTTGTGTATTTGGAAGTTAATTAATTGCTGGGTTCTTGAGTTTGAAAGTTCTTGAACAAATTCTTGCCACAGTTGATGGGATTGGAGGGCTGTGGGGATGCAGATAAGGTGGGCTGTCAGAAGAGAAGACTTGTTGCTGAAGCCCACTTGGACTACATTTACACACAAGACAATAATCCCTAGACTTTAGTCATCATGCCTCTGCATAAATTAATTATTAATATAATAAATAAATAAATAAATAAAACCCTGTTATCTGTTGTTATGCCATTCTGCTACTCTGCTTGCTCCCAATTTGTATTAAACTGGTGAGAGTACTTTGGCCCTTTGAAATTCAGAATCTGTGATCCGTGTCACAACTTTTGCATCATCTGCGTGAACTCCCAAGCATTTGTTTCTCCTTCTCATTTTGTGTTTCTTAGTTATGCAGTAAAACGGGTTATTTTGCTTTGCTATTGAACAAGGAAAAACGGGCCCTATTCCTTCTTGTGAGCTCAATTATTGATCCACTGGAACAGCTTTTTCCACGTATAATTTCTTCATTACGTCCAAATTTTGATTCAATGAATTATGTGGTGTGTTGTGCTGTTCATGGGTGGTATAGAAGTGACAGCAGGCGTGGTCAGTTTCAGACCCCCATTCGAAATTTGATTGGCCTACGGTTGACTTCTGTGATTATTATTATTGTAGTTACGTAACAATAAAGAATTTTGTCAACTTGGAATTTTTCCAGTCGTCACTGAAATAAACAACTTGTTAATGATAATATATCTGCGTGTGTATCAATTGAAGCACATACACAAAAATCCCAGGCATTGTACATGTAATTAATTGAGTACTGACTCAGTGTAGACCCACGTTGTCATTACTTTGACAATTGTTGTTTTTTGCGCCTCTGTTTTTATGACACCCCCCCTTTCGATCTTGTAGATGTTGCAATTACACTCTGAATAATTACATCCCGCCCCCACCCTTTTCCTCGAGAAAAAGAGTACGAGAGTTGACGTCGAAGTAGATGTTAAACCTTTCGCAACCAACGAGCTTAAGAGACTGGAAACGAGATTGGAGATTGAATTAACTGCTACAGACGAGGAAACCAGCCCCGTGGGCAAGGGCAACTGTTCTGCCCTTTTTGTGAGAAAACATAGGCAAGCTTGCCCGAGAGCATGAAGAGGATAAGATATTGGAGCCCCAGGAACAGCTTGTTTGAAACACTAGGCCCTGGAATCCCATTTTTTGAGGACTTAAAGCCTGGGCCTCCAATATGAGTTATGGCCAGCTGTCACAGACGTCTCCTGCCCACTACAACTTGAGAGCTTTACGACCCAGAAGCATACGTCTCGGAGTAACATGCATTGTTACCAGCCCCGAAAGCATTATCCCTTGCAAATGCAGCTTTCCTAACCACAATCGCTCGAGCCCCAGAAGATACTTGACCCTAATCCATAGATATAGAATCAACTGAGGCTTCATCATCATCCCTCGAATCAGTCTCAGTTGCACTGAGATGGCCGTCAAAGCCCCACACAAGGCATATGGTTAAAGATTTAGTCATTGGCTGAATATGCCGAATTTTCACAAATATACCACCACACCAACTGCTAAAACTACAAAATGTGAGCATAAAGGATACGGGACAATCTGAAAACGAAGAGAGAAGGCATTTGCGACTTAGCCGGTATGTAAAAAATTTCGAACGCCCAGATTATGAGTTAGAAGTATATGATGTCAAATGGATCCACTAGAGTATTAGTGTCCACTAAGCATGCAACAGTTGACTCTAAATAACCACTCAGCTTGAATAAACAAGAAACACGCAAATTGAATATCTTGCATTTTTGCTTCAACAATGACTATTGCTTGTTTCACATTGCACGACGCTTTATAAATCTAAAATCCTTTCAGGAACAAACTTCGAGCTCTATAAAGAGGTAAAATAAAGTCTGCTCTATGCTTGGACATATATTAGGACTCTTCTACTGAAAGCTAGCTTTGTTTCTGGTAGTCGTTGTAGCCAATTCTTGTCAAATCCTGTCTACCATAATGCCAAGAGCCATAGGCCAGACACCCAGAGTCCTGTACTCGACATATCAGGCAACAAACTGCCGTAACCTTTCTTTACAGAAAGCCTAACATATTATCACCAAGATACATGAATCATCAGAATCTAACCTCAATCGAAGTAGACATCACGACAGCAAACCACTCCAAACTTCGCTTCCCACAACCATTAATCAGACAGAAAATGTCCAAGATACCCAACAGTTGAGACAATGTCATAACTTGTGTTGACGATCCGCCAAATCTTCATGGAACTTATCAATCTGCAATCATTAGCAGGTGCCCGATGATCATCAGCTGAAGCTGCACCGCTATCTGGAATTCGTCTCATCCCACATATACTCCTCAGAGTCCTTCCATTTCACATTCGTCTTATTGGTGCTCCTACGGTCAATGCTTTGATTGACATGTAGACCATAGTCCAAAATTTGTAGACTCATGGGCAGCATAGCTTTCAATTCCATGTTTCAAAACAAACCATAAGACGTTCTCTTCATAACACTGCTAGATTAATACCACGCATTGTCATATCCTGGTTAAGTTTTTCAACTGATCTTCCAGTGCCTGAGCCTGAAAGCCTTGTTGCACTGAATCCATGGTCAGAATCTGCATGTGCTAAACTTGAACTTTTGTCACTAACTGGGTCATGAGATGATGCTGAACCGGCTGCAAATAATGATAACTAAAAACCATGTCACAAAAACTAAAGCACAAAAACATCCCATGACAATGATTTCCCCCACACTTCGGGCTGAAAATCAGCTCAATCAAAGCAGTCTTGTACTGAGCCACCGGCTCCTGATGCAACTGCTGATCAGGCTGGTGTCAGTAAGGCGCACGAACAGACTTGCTACCCTCAGAATCTTGGTCCATCTGGGCTCTCGAGACTCCTCCGTCAGAGTTTGAAACTGCCGGCCGTAGAACGAGTCCCATTGGAGATTCGATCAGATGCGGCAGAGTCCTCAATGGGCTTAGGTTCTTTTGCCCGAACATTGGAAAGAGATCTATTGAATGGTCTGCATGTACTCTCAATCACAAATCACGGAAGCCGCAACCCTACAGACCAATTCCTCATTTTAACCAAACAATGTAAAACAAATTGAAATACAGTTCAAAAATCAGTGGCAGGGATAGTTTCAACTAAAGAGCGTTACGAAAATGTTAACTGGAACCCGCCGATTCGACAGGTTCGAAATCGGCCGTTTTTTCAGTCCGATCACACTGCTGATCGTCAAATGAGTCAGTGTCGACTAGTCAAACTGATCAAATCAAATTAAACCGGCCAAAAATCAATACTTTATTTTTATTGATTATAATTTTTAAAAAATTGTATTTTTAAAAATAAATAAATAAATAAAATGTTTTTTAAGTTTTTTGTTTTATGATTTCTAACATTTCACCTCCGAAATAATTTATTAGTATATATAATTTTCGTTACATTTCTTTTATTTAATTATTTTTTATCCAAATGTTATTCTAATTGGGTTTTAAAAAATTTAAATATTGCATCTTGAAATTAAACATTTCATATTAATTGTGTTTTTTTTATTTTGTAAAATTAATTTTTCAATAATTATATTTTGCCTTTAATTTAATCTAGTTTCATTTATGTTTTTCAAAAACAATTTTATATTTGTTGAATTACTAAATTTTCGATGTTAGAATTGACGTACTAATAAATGGACATGAATTTAGTTTACAAAATTGATTTAATATTATTATACCTGTTTGAATTTAGTTAATCTAATACACATGCTGTTTACATCTCAAGGCGACGACAAAAATGCGAACAGAGACGCCGATGTTGTGTGGGTCGGCTTGAGGGATATGGGCTTAGATGCGATGGGTGTGGGCGTCAGAAGTTGAAAGTGGGTTGGGCCGTTGGGCTAATTCTACCTTCTCATTTTCAGCCTTTCTTGTCCTTTTCTGGGTAACTGTAAAAACCCACCGAGAAGCACTTTCCAGACAACAACAAGCTGTCTCCATTGTAATTTTTGAAAATTACAGCTGCGTTCCACAACGTTTGTTTCCGATTCGCAGGATTTATTTCAACGAGCGAGAAACATAAAGGCTATGTTTTCATTTTACAGATTATTTAATCCTGCTTAAAAATTTACCAACCATTTGCCTTACAAATATTATTCAAATTCAAAATTTTCTATATATCTTATCTTTTATAATTAATTAATAAATTTTTAACAAATATTTTAATAATTTTTTTACCTACATTTTATGTTTTATTATCACATAAATTTATGTACTATTACATCATTTAATTATAATTACATGTTAAATGTATAAATATAAATAATTTTTCATCTACAGACCAAATCATTCAAATTTTCGTCTCTACGCTGATTTGGAAACAAACATAGGTTACGCATGTTATTACATCATGTACGCGGTTGCCTGCGCACAGTTACATTTCTTAACTGAGAAGGATGCAGCGCGCGAATGGTGCAGGCCCCAGCCAATATCAACAGGGATTTCAGACAATGCCAAAAAAAATTTCCACTGGATTGAAATGCTCTGGTGACGTTGGCCACGGCAGCGGCGAACCCTCGTGCGACATTTGTCCTCAAAATCCTGAAAATATCTCATCCTCTTGGACCCCACTTGTCTTCTGTTCCCCGCCGTCATAACTGTATTTATGCGTTTCTCTTTTCTCTGTCATGCGACTACGCGCAGCGGGGAACTGGAAATTAATAATGTTTACTGGTGCGAAGGAAAATGCGAGGCAGCCACAACCCTCCACCGACTTACGCCAATTTTTTAAATTCTTTTTTCCGGGATTTCAGTCGGCGGGCGATGCCTATATATATTCAGGCCCACGGTTCTATCACCAGCCTCCGTTCTTGCAGAAACCCCACCTGGAATTCCTCTCAGTTTCAGCCCCAAATATCGGAGAAGCCTCGTTCGGTCTGATTAATCCCTCTCGTCGTAGCGCTAGAAATTATGGACCCTGACGATAATCAGAACCCTAATCCTCCTCCGCCGCCTCTGTCTTCTGCCGGCGAGACCGAGTCAATTCCAACGGATCCACAGCCAAGTGCGACGTCGTTCGGCGCGCCGCCATCTCTGCCTTTGCCTTTGTCGATGACGCCTGAATTTCCCGAACCGCCTCCAGTTTCTCCTTTCTTAAGTTTTGATTTTTTGGAATCCCAATTTGAATTCAAACCCGTCTTAGGAAGTGAGCCGGGGAGCGATGAAGCGGGCGGGGAGAGTTTATTGGGCGCCCCGAGGCCTTTGGAGTCGTTGAGTGAGACTCCAATCCCTCCATTTTTGTCCAAGACCTTTGATTTGGTGACTGACCCATCATTGGATGCCATAATTTCTTGGGGCGCAAAGGGTAATAGCTTTGTGGTGTGGGATCCTGTGGAGTTTGCTAGGCTGATATTGCCGAGGAATTTCAAGCACAACAATTTTTCAAGCTTTGTTCGCCAGCTCAATACATATGTGGGTATTGATTTCGTTTATCACTGGGATATTCTTCTGTATTTCTGAGGTCCTTATGTATTTTGGGCTAATTTCTTTTGTTTTCCTATGTCTTCGTTTCCTTGTAACTTTCTGCATTAATGTTCTTTCTGCAATTGTACATAGCTAGATTTCTCAAGCTAGATTTCTCAAGAACTTGTTAAATTGTTGATGTAAATTGTAATGAAATTTGTAAGTCTGATCTGTATCGTCAGCATTGGATGTATGTAGCAATACTTGTGAATGATGTTCTATTGAGATGCTCTTAAGATTGTGTGTAGTGGTTGCCATTGTTCTTTGAATCTTGATGACGTATCAAACTTGTTCCTGTAATCTAGAATAATGCACTTTCTAAATCTACTGCACGGTACAAAACTCTGCCTCCTCTGAACAACTAGTGGGATTGGAATGTTCATCACTTCACAGGTAGAGTTTAAGGTTTGATTGAATATTTACCAAGCTTTGTGTAACCATGACTAATTTCTTTCATGAACTCGTATTTGGATGTAGAATGGTACTGATATCATTGCTTATAGTGCGATGCTGCTCCCGTTGCTGATGGATATTGAGCCTGCGCGTCAGGCTTGTGTGTATATAGTTGGTTACGTGGAGAATGAAGTTGTTCTTATGCTTGTAAGAATTTGTTTGTTTGCGTTTTTCACTTTTGGGTACATTTGCATGTATACAGGGATTTCGCAAGGTTGATACTGACAAGTGGGAGTTTGCGAACGAATGGTTTATGAGAGGGCAAAGGCATCTGTTGAAAAATATCGAAAGGCGCAAATCAGCTCACTCTCAGCACATTGGAAGCTCCTCTGGATCATCTGAGAAGGCAGATAAATCTGCATTGCAAGGTGAAATTGAATGCTTGAGGAAAGAGAGAAGTTTGATGATGAAGGAGGTAGTTGAATTGCAGCATCAGCAGCGAGGTACGGTGCAGCATATGAAAGTAGTTAATGAGAAGCTCCAAACAACAGAGAGAAGGCATAAGCAGATGGTTTCGTTCTTGGGAAAACTTTTTCGGAACCCGGAATTTTTAGCTCGTCTACAAGAAACAAAGGAACAGCAGAGAATTACTGCACCCAAAACAACACGAAAATTTTTGAAACATCAGGCACATGAACCAGGCACATCTGATTCAGTTCCCAGAGGTCAGATTGTTAAGTACCAACAAGGGCTTGGCAGTTACATCATGCGCTCTTCTTCCCAGGAACCCATTCCTGTCATGGTCAAGCAACTTCCAGATTACCCCTTCCAGGATATGGGGGACCGACCAGTTTTTGGTACAGAACATGTTCAGGTTGAGGATACCACAGAAGATGGCTTGACAAAGGCGCGTGAATTCCTCAGTTCCCCTGATCAGGCTGAAGCAGTTTCAATCCTGAGGACCATTGATCCATATATTAAAGGAAAGGATGTGTTGGGTCCTCAGCTACCATCCACATCTGAGTATTTCATCTCTTTTCCCGATGAAATGGTGAAGGAGAAAAGTGTTCCTGAATTATCAATATCAGAGGCTGAAAGAATGGCCACAGAAGAGGGTATTTGGAGCATGGGTTTTGAAACTGGTGCTGGTATGTCCAGTTCCGTTGCCGAGTTATGGGATAACATGAGCACTTATGATGTGCCAGAATTAGGTTCCTTGTCAGATGATTGGGACATAGGTTCGCTGCAGCCAGCAAGGAATTCAGGTATTGAGAAAAGGCCAGATGACGACTCCCCTGTTAAGGAGTCACAGAATCAAGAAGGCCAGCCTAGAGATGACAGCTCTGTATAGAAGGATCCAGAGGGCTCCCCTTTCCTGCCCATTGGATCCTGGAATATGTGGATTGGTGCCATATCACATGAACTATATTGTTATCCGTTATATGATATTGTTGTTTGATCATATTGCTCCATTGCTTTGCCCAATTTTCTTGATTGTTTGTAGTGCACAACTGTCACAATCTTAGTTTGCACAAACCTCATACTAACAGACATCTTTCAAGTTGTAGAACCGCAGGTTTTCACATTTTCTGGGAGTTACATTTGGTGGCAGGATCATGTGGAACCTCTTGCCAATGACAAGTGACAGGTACAGAACATGTGAACCATATGCTTTTCCTTATTTTCATCCGAGAACATGTCAACATGGATTTCATTTTCCCCCTGTCATTACATAAGAGTAGCTTAGCATATTATGCCTGATCGTATAAGCTGCTACGTTCCTCCCGTATACCTTGAGTGTGGAAGCAATTCTTTGCATGCGGAGAAAAGCAAGCAAAACCTATAATTAATCAGAGATTTAAACAAAAATGGCTATGCTCGAAAGAGGGCTTTTTGTTGAGGATGATGATTGGTAAAACTTGTGTTGGAAGAAGTAATATGTTTTATTTTAAGATTTTGATACAATAAAATTTTTGATTTATTTAAGTATATGTGTAATATATATATATATATATATATTGATTTAATTGTGATCAAATTTCATGAATGAAAAATAATTAATTAGTTATTATGTAAAAAAGAAAGTTTAAATTTAAATTTGAACAAAAATTTAGTTGAATATTATATTTGGTCATGTAAAACTTGAAACTATGTTTTGGGATTGAAATTTGGATTTCAAACGTAACCAATATCTTGTTGAACAGTTCAATTTCGTTGCCAGTCTTAGTGTTTCAGTTGATAAAGGCTTTTAGCCACCACCTCAGGAAACAGGCCTTCAATTTGTAAGTCGGCAAGCTTTTTGAGATGGGAATCATCAGCTCAGAATACTGCCTAGGCTCTGCTATTAAAGATTCCACTCTTAAAGAGAAAAATAAAAACAAGGGAATGCGTGAGTGATTAAGTGGATAAATGAAAAGGTAGAATCTATTAATCAATTTCCACTACATTTCTTTCAAGAAAATCTTCCAATGCGTATTGTTTCCATCCATCTTCTTCATATGAATCAACTATATTTGATATGAAGTTGGAGAAGCCTTAACTCTATAAAATTTACATGTACTAGAAGATAAGAAAACACGTCCGTGAACAAATTTGCCATTACATGCACAGCAATTTCATTCTCCAATTCCGAATTTCCGTATGTTAATTTATTTTATTCTCCATGTCTGCATTTCCATGTGTCAATTATCTAATTAAAACTGCAGCCTTTTTCTTTCAGTTTTGTGGAAAGCAGAATAGGAAGGGAAAGTGTAGCAGCAGCTAAAGATGGAAAAGGGAAAAGACATGAATGTATGAATAACAAGTATTCATAGCCACTACAACAAAAGCGAACTGAAAAAACGTATCTCGAAGTCAATGGAGGACCATTTTCATCGCACTGTAATCCATACGCTACAAATATATTATCCATTAAAAATTTACGCAGACCTCTGTTTTCGCAAGAGCATTTTACATTCCCACAAAAAATTAGACCAACATTTGCTATTGTGAAAATAGGGGTCTGCATAAATTTTACAAAAATCTTGGCTTGTTAGTTAATTTTTAATCTCCATAAATCCTATCAAATACTATACAATTGGACATCTTACTTTGTTTTTATTCAAACTTAAATCGACTTTTATAAAATTGGATAAATATCAGTTCAATGGTTTAATCGTTCCAATTGAATCTAAAAATCAGCTAACTAATTTATAAAATATGGGCGTTCGTGTTTTAATAAATAAATTTAAAAAATATTGACAATATTTTAATGTTGCATACCTAATTTGTATTCAAATTAATGTAATAGTATTATATGAGTAAAAAATATGTGATTAATTTATTTTTTAAAAATTAAAATAACTTGATTTCATGAATAATTAAATTATTTAATCATACAAAAAGACAAAAAGAAATAATAAATACTTGATAGAACAACATTAATATAATGAATCATTTTCCTTTCATACATTTTCATTCTTTCTTTGCAATAACTGTCATTTCTTTTCTTCTATTTTTTTGGGTGGTGGTGCTTTTCAATTTATGATTCATTTTCATTTTTCATTCCTTCCTACAATATATATATATATATATATATATATGTATTTTTTGCCCTTTCCTTCCACTTCCTTCTCTTTCTTCTCTGTCTTCTTCTTCTAATTAAGTAAATAAATGATAAAAATAAGTCAACCCAATGGTCAGAGTGATCAAATTGGTTGGACAGGTTTAAGTTTAAAGGTATGCATTTAAATTCAAATTTTTCCTCTTATATAAACACTATTAATTAATTATTTTATTATTATATATATATCTATATATATATATATTTACAATTATGTGAATAATCACGCGCACACATGCATACTTGCACTCATTTTTATATATATATATATATATATATATTTATAACTCTAAAAATAATCATTTTATTTATATAATACTACATTATTCAATCATCACACACACACACACACACACACACATATACATTACATGAATAAATTTAAATAAACTATAATATTCATCCTATCCAAACATTTATTAACATACTTTTTACTCATTTTAACATAATTTTCACCAAATATCATTCATCAACAAAACTCCTCTTCCAAACATAGCTTTTGGCTCCAATTTATTTAGTACCAAAAAAGAAGTCATTTTAAAAAAAAATCAATGAATTGAAAACATTCCAATACACAACCGATAAAAAAAAAAACAGATTTGATCAACTAAATGAATTATAGAACGGTATTAAACATCAATATTGATGATTTTGGTGGAAACAAGTCAGATGTTTACATTCAAACCAAACATCAATTTGGCATTATCAATTCTTGATTCCCACAAGTTAAATGAAATGATTGTAGCAGAAAAAATTTTTCTGTAAAAAAACAAATATTATAAAAAGCACAAAATCAAAGCTACAACTATTAAATTTCTACTTCGATTCGACGCCCTCAGAGACATTCACCATAAACGAGGGATTCCCAAAAATAGCCAAATACAATTGGTTGTGTGCGTGTTTCCTATAATATAAAAAATATAGGATGGGTGTATTTTTATGTCATTAAATAAATTGATAAATCAACTAACTATTTTTATGTTAATTTTGACTGTAATAGATAAATTTAAAAAATTTTCGAGCACTTAGACTGACAAAAAAATTGTCAAGTACGGAAGTGTGGAGTATACGTATAATTCTACCAAAAAAAAAAAAACCATTACAGCTGGAAAAAATTCATAGGTAATTCATAAAGTTTCGTATAAAACTTAATATCACACCATAACGAAACCATGTAAAATTGGAAAGAGGGAGGTAGATTAAAAAAGAATATGATTATGTTTGTTCTAATTTTTAGACGTGTATTTTTAGGTATTTTTTTATTAAAAAATTGTGTAAAAAGTAAAATAGTAAAAGAAATAAAACTTTAATAATATAATGACTGAACTGTATATATATACATATATTTTTTTTTTAAGATAGAAACAAAATAAACATAGCTTAAAGAACTTACATTGGCAAAAAATTTTGATTAACAAAATTTGCAACATAAACAACATTATATCCATAATAGATAATTTATTAATTATCAAATCAAACTTATTATTATAATTCATTCACTGACTCCTTTGGCTCTATTTTTTCACTAATATATGGTGGATGTATATTTATGCAGTAGTAGTGTTCAAAATATAATATATGTGACTATAATGCATTAGTACAACCAACAAACATGATAAAACAAGGTACACAAGATTTTATAGATTACAAATTCAGGTGGTGTTTGGTTAACTGGGTTTTGGAATCAGGAATTCAAAAGAAACCCATGACTATTGTTTGATTTATTATTATCAGAATTGAAATTTGACAACCATATCTAAAAATTTAGGAATCATCAAATTCTTAATAAGATGATGGGTTTTGAAAAAATTCAAGCTTAATTTAATATGTAATTAATTTAAAATATGTAAGTTACGAGTTAATTTAATAAATACGTAATACATGCACTATATATATAATATCTATACTTTGCTTAATTAAATGTAAAATAATTAAATTAGACTTATTTAAAAAGCTTTTTGTTTTTCTCCTTTTTAAATGTATTTTGTTCTTTTTATATATTTGTTCCTCTATCTTCCATTTGAGTTATTTTAAATTATCCTTATTTTTATTTTTAACTTTTTTTATTTCTCTTTCATCTCCTAATATATTTTGTTCATTATTTTATTATTATTTTTATCACTCATTTGATTTTTTTTTATCTCTATTATTGATTTTTTTCAAGTTTTCTTGTTCAAATTATTTATATATTATTAAATTATACTTTAGAGTTTTATACTGTTTTTTTTTTATTTTTCTTTTTCTTATTTACCTATTAATGTTTAACATTTATCTTTCTTTGATATTCTCTTCTTTCAACTTTTTAGATTTATATTTTATTTTATAATATTACTTAAATTTGAAATTTTTATTTTTATTTTTAAACATATAATAATTTCATAATATATTATAGTTAATAAAAATATTGAATTCATAAATACTTTTCATATGCATTGTTTATTTTTTAATTTATATAATTCAAGAATAAAGTTGAAAGTTTTTCATATATTATTTCAAAAAAAGTTAATGAACCAAATATCAATTCTAGTAACGATATACATTTTAAATTTTAAACCAACTAGATATATTAGAATGAATAATTCTATTCTAAATTTGAGGCGAACGATTTTGAATACATATTTGATGTCAGCATACAAACTAAATGCCACTTTGTTGGTTTAAGTTTACCAGTGGGCCGAGGCCCAAGCCCAAAACTACTTCAACCAAAGTGGCAAAGATTAAGAACAGTGCCCGCTCTTTTCCTTTATATATTCATTTTCAAATGCCACTGATTGCATGATTACGTTTATGTTTTTAACCGTATATATTTTTGATGTATTTTTTTTATAAAAAATATGTTAAAATAAAAGAAAAGAAAAAATTAAAATTTAAAATGTGTAAATTACAATTGTAGTGAAAGTTTTTTTCGGTGTGAGAAGCAGAACAAAAATAGGCTATTTTAGTTTTTTAATTGATAAATGCTTAATGGGTTGGCTCTGCAGTAATTCTCATTCTCCAAAACCCTAAACATTTGCTGTTCTCTGCGACATGGAGTTCTGGGGCAAGTTTTTTCTCCCGTTTCTGTGTCTGGTTTTTTGGCTTACCGTGATCGTTGAATTCAGTTTGGCCTTTTCCTCTCAGGATTTTTTTTTCCTTGATTATGTGTTTCGTTTTGTTGCTTTGTGTGATTTCCATATGCGAATTCTAGTCTCCAGATTATTCCCAAAAAATGAAAATAAAAGACCATGAATTACCCCTTTCGTTGGTTGTGGGTGTTAAAAATGCTGTAATACATTTAAATACGACATCGCTACCGTCCTAAGCTGTCCTGCTATTAGAATTGCAACCGTCGTAGTAGAACATTATTGGCTTATTTATGCTGCACCCTGTTCTCATTGGTAGGATTTCTACATCTGCAGCTTTTTTTACATTTGCATGTGCCACGTTCTCACTATGAGAAATGAGGGTGCACAATTATCCCTTATGTATTGCCAATTCGGTTTCCATAGTCATGTTTGATTGGAAAGCTCATTATCCTTCTGTTCAACCACCAAAAATTATTTTATTGGCTGTTGTTTTAGTTTCATTTAATGTAGTTCATGTTGCTGCTTTTCATGAAAGTCAGTAAGAAAAAAGCTTTTTTTTGGATTTCATTTCCGTGTTTGTATAAAGGATTTTGAAATTTGAACTTTGGTGTTACTCGTGCTCTGATTTGAATTTGTAAAGTTAATTGTCCTGCCAACCAATAGCTATATAGCGGATCTGACTTGTTGAAACAAATGTTAATTTGTCATTTCCAGGGGTTGAGGTGAAAAGTGGAGAACCTCTCAAGGTCTTGCCTGGTGATGGCATGGTTTTGCATCTTTCTCAGGTATACCAGTAATCTGTTTTCACAAATGTCATCCCTATGCATTAGTTTTTCAGTATTTGAAACCTTTTTTTGTTAAATCCCTGCAGGCTTGCTTGGGTGAACTGAAAAAGGAGAAAGGAAATGAATCAATCTGCCTGTTTGTGAATGTCAATGGAAAGAAACTTGTGCTTGGGACACTTTTCACTGAAAAGTTGCCTCAGCAACAATTTGACTTGGTATTTGACCGGGATTTTGATCTATATCATAACTGGAAAAGTGGAAGTGTCTACTTTTACGGATACAAAGCAAGTAACCCAATTGAAGAATATCCTCTGTATATGGTTGCACGATTTTAGGTATCTCATTGAATTTTTGGTTGTGCACACTGAATGGTGAATTTTTTATCAGTTTTGTTCCTTGACTCTCTGCTTGCCTTTGTGCTGCTACTGTGGGAGGATCTGGTGATTATTTTACTCTTCTTGTCCGTTGAATCTTTCATCTATTGCTCCCACTTGTCCCCTCTTTTGTTCATGTATATGTTCATTTTTTGTCTGGTGACTTGTGTGCATATTTGTATTTTTACCAGATGATTCTGAATCTGAGGAACATATTCCACTTAACCTTGCAAATAATGATATGAATTATCATATCTGCCTCCATAGCTTGAAGCACGAGCAATTTATTAAAATTTGATGTGGAATATAAATTTGCAGGAATGCCTGAGTCAAAGGCCAAGCTAGAGAAACCTGCTGAATCGCAGAGAGCTAACGCTGCTAAAAAAAAGGACTCCAGCCCTAGTAAGCAAAAGGTGAAGATTGTGGAGCCAAACCAATCTGTGAATCCTCAAGAAGATAGCAGTGATGACAACTTGATATCTAAGGATGAGGATGACTCTGAGGTACACTCAAATCAATTTTATTTTATGGTGCAATACTTTGTTTAAGCATATGTTTGAATTGTGAACTGCTATGAGTTTGATGGGTAAGATGAGTCATTCATCTGGTGTCTGGTGGGTGTTTTCTTTCCCATAAGAAGCTTCCTTCTTTAATTTTATCTCCTTCAGTTGAGGAATCATCAAGGTTTGTTTCATTGTGAGAATTTTGAGCTAGCGTTCTGTAAAGAATGTGACACCAAAACCTTGATGCCACAATATTTGTTTGCTTGAGCTTTTAGGTCAAATATTTGGCTGTGTGGATGGTACCCAAAGCAAATGTTAAAATTTTGAGTTTGCCTTAGTTTGAAATTTTTAATGTACATGTGTGCGCACCTTGAAAGGTTTCATTTGTGAAATTATTCAAGGTCTCTGGAAATTATACAATAGTGTTGGAATAGTCAGAATACAAGTGTGTCAGTTTACATGATTTATTTTCATATTCAGCTGGATAATTTGAATAAGTCTTTGGTTAAATCAAATGTCAGGGTTTTAGACTTCTATAATTTAGCTTCCATTTATCATAGTCTTGAATTGATTGTGTGATCACCTTGGGATATAGTGATGATATATAGATGAAAAATTTATTGCTAAATGATGCTTATAGACAGATATTGCTTTTATCTGGGATATAGCTAATTATTGTTAAATAACAGGATGAAGATGACTCTGATGATGAATCTGATGAAAGTGATGACGTGATTCCAAAGAAGGTAAGAAGCAATTTGTTCCCTCTGATATGCTATGGACTAACTGATATGGTCTAATTTGGTTTGGCTTTCTTGACAATACATTTTCCCCCCTTGAGGTTGAATTGAACAAGAAGCGACCAGTAGAATCCGCCACTAAAACCACTGTTCCAGGCAAAAAGGCTAAAGTGACACCACCGAAAACTGGTGACTTTCTTGTTCTGATTCAATTATTCTTTCCTAGGATCCTGCATGATTGATTTCTGTTTTATGTTTAAGTCCATTTACTAGGGCACCATATCATTTGGATTTGAACAGTTCAATGATGCACATTGTTGATATATAATGGTTGAAGTCTGTTTGGTGTAAATATATATTATATATATTTTTACAATTTTTTTACTTCCTTCCATTGTCCATGCAGATGGCAAGAAAGGCAGTGTTCATGTAGCCACACCTCACCCTGCAAAGCTGGCCGGGAAGACTCCCGCCAACCAGCCAAACCAGCAGAAACCAAAATCAGGAGGATCTCACCCCTGCAAAAGCTGCAATAGGTGCGTCTTGTATCTATAAACTAATTTTTAAAGCTCATGCAATTTGTGTAAAAAATTTAACTTTGGCTGCAGAACATTTGGTTCTGAACAAGCTCTGGAATCCCACACAAAAGCCAAGCATGGAAAGTAACCTGAAATCAAAACCTTCACTACCTTGTGGAGTTGGGATGGCATTTTTGAGAGAACATTTGATGTCTTGAAGAAGCATAAAGGGAGGGACTATGGTATTAATTCTAGTTACCTTTTCAATGATTGTAATGTCTTTCGCCTCGTGAATTAGGGATTCGGAATCTCTAAAGTGAATGTGGTCAAGTAACGTGTTTTCCATTTAACCTTCTCCTAAATTCTTGAAAATTGAGGAAAGTGGCTGGTACTGTATCCTTCTGCTGTCTTTCTTAGGTGGTGGTGCCTTTATTTTTTTCATCTTTTTTGTTTCCGCTCCTTCCTTTATATTCACATTTCCGTTCTGAGTTCTTAAGCCTACCAAAATGAGCTAGATTTATGATATTGCATGACGGAATCTGCATTACAAAGCTTCTGCGGAGTTTGTATAATCTAACGTCGGTATCGGAGTCTGAGACGTAGGGTGGTTTGATCTATTCGACAGCCAAATATTTCCCTTTGTTGACGTAGACAGTACCTGAGAGAGGTGCTCGGTTGGGTCTACATTTATCGGCTATGTTTGTTTTCTAATTAGGATTTCTAATTAGGATGGGGGAGGAAATTTGGGATGATTTAAGTAGGAATTAAAATTATATTTGATTTGTAAAATTTGAGTGGATTGAAGAATTAATTTTATATATTTAGTACGTAACAGGGATCGAATGATGTAATCGTATATACGTTAGGTTTATAGGATAATAAAAAAATTAATAAGTAGAAAAATTATATGAATAGATATTAATTTGATTGTGAATAGGTATAATAATTAAAAAATTATTAATTAGTTATAAAAATAAGAGAGAATTTTAAATTTGAATTTGAATAAAATTTATGTAGTAAATTGTTTAATTTATAAGATTTTTAAATTGTGGTAAATTGTGTGAAAAGTGGAGACAAACATAGCAATTGCCTTGAGTATTTTACAATTCTTAATGAACGTGAGATAATGGATATTATTATGGGCTATATTTGAAGAGGGATTTTGTTGAGAATAATGTGAAAATTGTATTGAAATGAACAATGCAGTTGTAAAATTTAGTAAAAAAATATTATTTTATTTGTATGTATGAATAAAATATAATAAAATAATTTGTTGAGAATAATGTGAGAATTGTATTGAAATAAATAGTGTAATTATAAAATTTTGGTGAAAAAAATATTAGCTCATTTGTATATAAATAAAATTTATAAAAACAATTATAAAATACGATAATATATAAAGATGATTAATTTTTAAAATATAAATAAATAAATAAATATATATATATATATATATATATATATACTGTTTTAATAGAAACAATTATGACTACACCTTTGATTAAACAACATAGTGGATTCGTAAGGCGATATAACAGATTGCTTTCCTAACGTCAAATATGGAATTCAAATTCAAACTCCTCGAAGTCAAAAATGGGCGAAACTCTCAGCCTCTCCGCTGCTTACAAGCAGGGAACACAAAAATGATCCTGTCTTTCCCAAAAGCAGGGAACAACTGTCCTAGGAATAGACTCAGTCTACATGGGAGTTTATTCCCCACTTGATCCCCATCTCTACCTGAACATGCGCTCGTTTAGTAGGGCTCAACGGGTGCGCGGAAATTGGCTCCTGCATACACTGCTTCTGAACCAAGTTCCTCTTCAATTCTCAGCAGCTGCAACCGACATATATTGTGTTGGGATAAGCGTTGTCGTGGATGGGTTTGATGCCCTGAGCTTTGTCAGGGAAAAGAAGAAACATAGCTCGATGCATGAAGAATGTTTAGATGATAACCTGGTTGTATTTTGCAAGACGTTCTGATCTGCATGGAGCCCCAGTCTTAATTTGGCCCTGATAAATTTCAGCCCAAAAATATATAATCAGCTCAAGGTATTTATTATTTATTCATAGATGTCGAACAGGCGATACAGCATCATGAATGGTAATAGATTTTACCGTTGCCAAACCAACGGAGAGATCAGCAATGAAAGTGTCCTCGGTCTCTCCGCTGCATCCAGCAACAAAATTGTTATCCAAACCAGGTTTCTTGCACGAATAAGCCAGCCAGCACATCTACCACAAGACAATAGCCTAAGTCCATTACCTGCGGTGACTGGCCATTACACCCCAACCAGCGTGCTTGGACATTCTTACTGCTTCAATACTCTCAGTCACGGATCCAATTTGGTTAACCTGGCAGCAAGCAAATGGCAAAATTTTCACTTTTAGATTCCCGATAGGTGAAGGGCATTTCCCGTGTGGTTGGTTAAAGCAAAACTAGAACAATACCTTGAGAAGAAGAGCATTGCAAGTCTTCTCCTTGATTGCCTTCTCAACTCTCTGCAACATGAATAAATGAGAAAGTAAGAAAATAATATTCATTCTTTGGAGCACAATCTATGATCTAATCTCATCACCTACAGTAGGACGAAGCATCAATCACCTTGGGATTGGTGACAAGGAGATCATCTCCCACAATCTGCACTTGAGCACCAATTTCTCCGGTAAGCTTTGCATAGTGCTCCCAGTCATCTTGGTCAAATGGATCTTCAATTGATACGATGGGGTAACTGGTCACAAATGATTTGTAGACGTCTTTGAGTTGGTCACCCAATATTTTCTGTGATCCATCATTTTTCTGCCAAGTCGAAACAAAGCACAAAAAGTTGGTAAAAGATTTTCATTAGTTGATACCTCAATGGCATGGGGTTGTTGACAGATATGTGCAGTCACAAAGCATATGATGACACCGTTATACAATGCAGGATGGTAACTTTACCTGTTCTTTGAAGTTCAAATCGTATTTCTTATCAGATCCATAAAATTCAGATGCAGCAACATCCATTCCAATAACAACCTAAGCAGAAGCAACAATAAGGGCTTGACATTCTTTTAACAGGTCATATCACGCAAAATTAACAAAGTAGAATATATATCAAAAGGAACTCACTTTTGCAGTATAACCGGCTTTCTCAATAGCCGTCTTCAGCAGTTCCAGACCTTCCTTGTTGTCCTGAAGTTCCAAGTAACTAGATTAGTCGATATTAGTAAACGACAAAAGAAAGGCCTCATGTTGGTAGCAGCCCAAAACGTGTGTTACCTGAATGTTAGGAGCAAAGCCACCCTCATCACCAACATTGGTGGCATCTTGGCCATATTTCTTCTTGATAACAGCCTGAATTCGAAAGGGATCAAACATCAATAACAGCTATTCTTAAACAATATAGGAAGTTGGGAAGGTACACTTTTGAAACATCAAATTTATAATGAAAACAAGCAGTGAGCTAGCCGCGAGACTGATGGCAAAATCTTCTTTTGTATGAACAAGGGGTATAAAAAATAAAGATAAGAATGGCTTAATATGCTGTCTTAATGAATTTTGGTATTCGATCCCCCCAACCCGAAATTTCATAATAAATCCAGGGAAAATTGAACCTTCTATTAGCCTTGAAATTTAGAACACCACCAGATCATTCAAAAGAGTCATAATAAGGGCCAAGAAGTAAAATATATAGCATGCCTTCAAATGGTGATATACTTCCACACCCATCTTCATGGCCTCCTTAAATGAAGAAGCTCCAACTGGAAGAATCATGAATTCCTGCAACAAAAAGTTCGGGTTACTTGTTGCCCCAAAAAAAATGAAGAAAGCAATACAAAATATATCCACAAGAATGAGCAAACAGACGTGCCTGCATAGCAAGTTTGTTTCCAGCATGTGATCCACCATTAATGACATTGAATGCAGGAACAGGAAGGACCAACTTCTTGTTACCAGCTAGGTTGGCAATATGCTGAAAGAAGAAAAAGCAACATGTCAACAGAGACGTGGTATGAGTGCAACCACTGATATGGTAATCAAAGCAGGGCCTTCAACTAGAAAAAATAGTGCAATTACCTAAAAATGGATGCAGCATCCAATACAAATCAATACTTAATAAAAGTTCTTATGATGGATGATCTTCAATATACCTTATACAGGGGGATATTGAGGACGGCAGCACCAGCCTTGCACACGGCAAGAGACACAGCTAGAATGGCATTTGCACCAAGCTTAAACAACACAAATTTGTATGCTTGTTAACATAATATCCTAACAAGAACTAATCGCAAAGATACCAATTGACACAATATACCTTTTGCTTGCACCAACCCCACTCATTCTCAGTTCCATCAAGTTGTTGAACCATGAAATTGTCAATACTAGTCTGTTCTGTTGGGTTCTGAAAAAGAAACCACAGCAGTCAGCTCAGTTGAGGGGAATAATATGCATAACATTTAATGAAATAAATGATCTTATCCTTCCCAGTTCCTATAATTTGAAGCAAAAAATATCAAATGCAGCAAGCATATTCATAGATAAGAAGATATTCGCGAAGTTGAAAAAACAAACCTTTCCAACAAGGGCTGGTCCAATAACTGTGTTCACATTGTTAACAGCCTGCCGGAACAAATCAAATCATTAAGACATCAGCAAACAGCAATTCAATATAGGAAGAAGGCTAATTGTATACATCAAACAGTGACCTTAGAAACACCCTTTCCAAGGTAGTCTGATCCTCCATCTCTTAATTCAAGAGCCTCATAAATTCCTAAAATGAAATGGATAGGTAGTCATTAATTAAAACAACAAACCAGTAAATAGGATTTTATCACAATAACTCTTCTATCCATTTGCTTTAATAATAATAGCATAACGGTTTAAATAGTGGATTTCAAACATTCATACAGGCAAAAACTGCAAAGTGGAATTCCCTTCATTGTCGTTTCCATTTAACAAACAATCCAGAGAATGAACTCCACAAAACCAGTGGAATAAATAGCAGACAAAACAATGCACATGTGAATAGATCTTACCAGTGGATGCACCACTAGGAACAGCAGCCCTAGCCCAAATTCCATTAGATAGATGCACATCAACCTGTGGTTACACCAAAGGACCAAAATTATTTCCACAAGACAACCGCAATTCTTCCATGAAGAAATTACGTTTTCTTCTGAATATCAACCACTCGAGCGCGTACATTCAAACAATGACAGAAGACCCCGAGGGACAATCAAAACTATGAATGCATAATCCAAAAGTAATTGAAGATGGACGTGAGATTGACAAATATGACGAAATATAGACAGTAGGCAAAGGGCGAACCTCGACGGTAGGATTGCCACGGCTGTCGAAGATCTGACGGGCCTGGACGCACTTGATAGTCGCCATTACTGACAGAGTTTAGATCTGCAGCGTAAAGGGAGGCAAAAGTGAACAGACAAGGCGTTAAGTGGAGAAAAGTAGGAGGATGGGCCACGTATTTGTAGAAGGAATTTGGCTAATTACGACCGTCGATTTTTGAGGCGATTAAGGTTCGTTGGGCACTTACTGCCTCTACTCTGTCTAGCTTTCGGGAATGTTCCTTAATAATAATTATTATTACTATTTACTGTACTTGCGGAGAAGGGTTTTTGTCAAAAATAATAATTGGTGGTTGTCGCGCATTAATAAATAATATATTGAATTAGATAATTTTAAATAGATAAAAAATAAATTTATTTAAATATATAAATAAAAAATATAATAATAATTTAATAATATGGTAATATATAAAAATAATAATTAATTTTTAAATTATAAATAAATATAAATATATATATATATATAAATAATGATTTGATTATAAATAAATTTAATGATTAAAGAATGATACTTTAGTCTTATACATGTGTCTATATAAAATTAAATTTGAATAAAAATTTTATTAGATAATATGTGAAAATTCTCTTTATGAGATTTTTTGAAGTTTGCTTGTAAGTAATAAAATTATATTACAGGCTGAAAAAAACCGGGAATCCTCAGGTCAACAGTAAACAGAGATGAATATTTGTTATCTGTTAAAGGGCTACATTGTTGTTCGTGGTTTTTCTTTTTGATTAATTGTTATTTTCAGATAATAGTACCCAACTCAGTTGAATGATATTTATTACGTAGCAATGATGCAACCAACTAATATAATATACTTTTTTTTTATTTTATTAATCAATTCACCCTTAGCAAAAATAGTCAAACAAAATGAGTTAAAGCTAATAAGTACATGCATAAATTATATATTTACATATACGTAGCATAAATTGAATTATTACGTTTTCAAATGATCGATACGTAGGCTACGTTTGGTTCATTGTTTTATACTATTCACTGTCTTTCAAAAATCATATAAATCAAATCTTTTACTGTAAAAATTTTATTTAAATTTAAATTTAAATTTTTCTTTTTTACTTTCTATTATTAATTAATTAATTTTAATAATTGTATTTATTTATAATCAAATCAATACGTACTTCTAAATTAATACAAGTGATATTTAAATTAATGTAATTATATTAACTGCTTTTATAATTTACTAAACACTTACAACAACATATAAATATAAATAAATATCAATTATATTATGTTAATCTCATGCTTTTATATTCTATAATATTATATTAAATTATATATTGTTTAGGTCTGTGTTCATGTATGACGAGTGCATGTGGATGCATTATATGAATAAATATTTTACATATTTAACATACATTATTATATATAAAATAAGATAATATATAGTGATAATATATAGAAATATATTTAATTTTATTTATATCTATGTAAGATATAACGTATTCATATTTTTGCTTAAAACATTTTTGGTGTTTAAATTATGTAATAATATATAATAGTTGTTGATATGTATCATATGAATTTAGAAGTTATTGTTTTAATTTCATAATAATAATTTATTCACAATTTATTGGGGTACGTAAATACTTAAGAGTTGCGTGAAATGCATATTTCTTGGGTCTCTTTCATTTTTAAGAGGGTTGCTCATCTATGTCTATCTCTACGCGTCAATAATAATAATAATAATAATAATAATAATGACAATGATAATCTTAACACTAGAAGCAGTAGCATGAATAACAATAACGACGACGACAATTATAATAATATTTGTAACAACTATAATAATAGCAACAATACTGTCAATAATAATAACACAAAATTATTAAACATAATTACAATACTAATAATAATAACAAGAAGTAATAACAATTACAAAAACAATTATACCAACAATGATGTGATTTTCGGGAGAGTCAAATTTACACAAGGATCGAACCAAGTATTGAAAAACAAGATCACAAATATAGAGGAAATTTGATTAAAAAATCAAGTGTAACATAAAGCATTGATCATCAGTCAAGACCCAATCTTCAGTATATAAAATCTAGTATTTTTAAAATGTTTCAAAATAAACTTTAGAAAACTTGTTTAATTTTTAGGAACGCTTCAGAACATATAAACTATTTTATTAAAAAGCCTACAAAATTTGAGCTTGTGAGAATCTGATATAAATTATAAACCCAGCAAAACACTCATTTGTTGATTAATAAGGAGTTTGTCACTGATGCAGGTCCTGGTTTTGATCTTTGCCAGCCCATATCTATCACCACCAAAATTCTAACCTTCATCCCTCATAACTTGTCAATAGATTCAACACTTTGAACGAAAATATTGAAAGAAGTATTTTCCAGGTCCAGAAAGGCCAGCAGAAGAAACTGTGTTGAATAAAATGAAATAGATAGGCATATATTCATCTGGGGTGCATACTAAAGACAAGACAGAACCAAACACAACAATTTTTCACCTTCTCCGCAGGTTTCTTGAACTCAACAATGCAATCAAAAATAACCAACAAATCAAGGACCAAACCCTTTTTGAACCCAAGCTCTGAAATTTTACTATTCCAACTAACAAGGCGGTGAACTACACAACTGGCAAACATATTCTCTTTTCACTTTGATTCAAGATCAAACTCTCCTTTCTTTCCCACATCTCCCATGGATTTTAATTCTGGCCTTAAACTTACATGAAGCAGTCAACAAGAACATAATGATCTAACCAGAAAGCTGAGCACTGTTAATATTTATCCAATATTTAATAGACAAGAATGGATTCAAACATTTAATCCAAAATTTCTATTACCAAATTTCAGATCAGATTACCAACTAAAACTTCTTCATGCAAGACAATTGTGCATTCACTTGCGGCACTCGGATAACCATACATAACCCGTTTTCCAGGCTTATCGCAGTCCTTTCAGGCATTTGATCAAACACCAGAAGCGCAGCAAACATAAACTCACAACTCAAAATTAAAAGGAAAAGAAATACACAACTTGAACGACATATGGCACAGGAAAAGCTTTAACTCTTAGGTTGTGTTCTTCACGACGGAACACAGCTAACACCCATGACCCATTTCTCGAAATTCAATCATTTCCAATTTTCCCATTTTATTTCAACGAATCATAGCGTTTCATGTGACTTATAAATAAAAAAAGGGAGGATAACTCATCAGCAGATTCATTCCTTATTTCCAAAAGTCAACAGAAAGAACGGCACAGAACGTATAATCTCAAATGGCCTCGAGCAAATCCTCGGCACTGCTGACATTGAAAGCGCCGCCCTCCTCCAGATTCAGGATTTTGACAACGCCGTCTTCGACATACATCGCATACCTCCTCGACCTCAACCCCAGCCCCACCGGCTTGTCGCTCAAATCCAGTTCGCACCCAATTGCCTTGGTGAAATCACCATTTCCATCACTCAACAGAAAAACCTCGTCCCCTACTTTCAAATCCTCCTTCCACGCCTTCATCACGAACGCATCGTTCACGGAAATACAAGCGATGACATCAACCCCCTTGGCCTTAAACTCAGCGGATTTCTCGGAAAAACCCGGGAGATGTTTCTGCGAGCACGTGGGGGTGAAGGCGCCGGGAACGGCGAACAGAATGGCCTTCTTGTTGGAGGTGAGGTCGGAGACGGAGACAGTCTGGAGCTCGTCGGCAGAATCGAAGTAGGAGAGGATGGCGTCCGGGAGCTTGTCGCCGACGGAGATGGTGGCGGAGATTTTGGGGACGGCTGAGAATCTGACGCGTTGAGGGCGGCGGACGGAAAGAGGGGTGAGCGTGGAGGAGAAGAGGGAGGTGGACCTCTTGTGCGGGGAAAGGAGAGAGAATGGCTGCTTGGGTTTGGCGGAGGAGATAGCGAGAAGCTTTGTGACGGCTAGTGTGGCTGACGCCGAGGTTGCTGCTGCCATTGTTGAGGGCGAACGTCACTTTGTCAGACGTAGGGAGGATATGTTAATGTGGATTGCGAGGGAAAGGTTCGTGACTTTTGGGGATTTTGGGCGGATACAACGATGATGAGTTGTCACCACACACAGCGCAAATTAGGGCACAAGATGGTTTTTGGGCATGTTTGGTCCCCAAGAAATGGGTCCAAAATTTTTGGCGATTTGAATGTGTTGAAAATTTATGTTTAGCGTTAATTTGGAAAGGAGGGGAAATTTTTTAATTATATATTTAATATGTATGAATAATTAAATAATATGATAATATATTAATTTATAATAGATTAATATATATATATATAAATATAAGTAAAAAAATTGTATGTATAATTAAATAATATAATAATATATTAATTTATAGTATATTAATATATGTGAATATAAAAGAAAATTATAAAAATATGTATTGATTTTATTGTATATATATAGAAAGTTTAAAAAATAATTAATTTGTTATAAAATATAAAATTTAATTTGAATAAAATTTGTTAAATAACTTGTTTGATTTATAAGATTTTTTGAGTAAGAGTGAATAGTTATTAATAAGAAGCCAGACACAACCTTGATACTTTTTGGCTATATTTGATTCCATTTTAATCACTATTTATTAAAAATATCTTACAAACTAAACATCTCATCTTAAAAATTTTATTCAAATTTAATTTTTTTTATTTTTTATAGCTAATTAATTATTTTTTAATTATTATATCTATTTATAATTAAATCAATGTACATCTTTATCATTTTTCTACTCACATTCATATATTTTAATATCTTATGAATCTATATAATATCACACTATTCTATTATTGTTACATATTAAATAAATGCAACTTAAAATTTCTCCTCTTTTACCACGTAATGCCAAACACAATTTTTTGTCTCACTGTCAATTCATCCAAAATTTCCTCCCCATCTAGGCTAAAAGCAAACATGCCCTTATCTTTAATTTGTCGTAACTTTGCATTCAAATAGATTTGAATTGAAAGTTACATCTGTGCAATTTAAATCTTACAACACTCTACTGGATTATATATATAAATATATATATATATATATATAATTTATACAAGTTACAAATTAGATAGTCAACCGAAATAAATTCCAATTAGATGGAAGTTATGCTTGTTTGAAGCGTTCTAATTTATATCGAAAAATTAGTTATTTATGGAGACAGATAATTCATTATTTTAAGTCAACTCATCTTTGGTAACTCATATTTCAATTGATGTGCGATGGAAATGTGACCCATATTGCTATTAGTTACTTGTCATTGAGCACTCAAGGTTTAGATGGCTTTTTCAAGTTGTACTTTCGATATTACTTTGACATAGTATTATTTTATGCTTTAAAATTGCCTAAAAAAGAAAATAATCCACCATTCAAATACAAGCAAACAATTCATTTTTAATAAATGTAAGTAAGTGTAGGACAAAATTTTTGAATAATAAGAATATTCAATGTTTGATCGAATAATTTGAATCAACTTAAATTTTTGTAATTTCTACTCTCTAACTTTAGTACTCTGATTCTTCTTTCAAGAACATTCAACTTGAAATTTGAACAATCTTCAAATAAATGGCTCGTGTTTAATCTTCCTTGAAGTTCGTTAGTTTCTCAACAACGCTAAACTTCAGGCTCAGCATCACGATTTTGGATCAAATGTTGAATTTAAAGACTTTTGACGAAGAACACTTTGAATTTTGGTAACAAACTCCTTGAATTTGATAAAGAACATGATGAACTTTTTAGATTTTGGCGAAGAACACGGCGAACTTTTTGAATTTGGGAAAGAATACGGCGAATTTTTTTGAATTTAACGAAGAACACAGCGAACTTCTTTGAATTTAATGAATAACACTTTGAATGTTCTTGAAATTTTCAGAGAGAATTTGGGGAGCTTTTCAACTGCTTTTACTTTCTAATTTCTCTAGGGTTCATGAGATTTGACCTCTATTTATAATTATAGGGGAGATAGAGGGTTACATCAGCCAGCTGCTGACGTAACGCAATTTCATTGTCCATCAGAGTATATACTTTACTCAATAATTTAATAGAGTCTTCATCACTTGGACTCCTAGTAAGATTATACTACTTAGAGTCTTTATACTTTAAACTTCTAACAGGATTCTACCACTTACTGCCATTTGATTGGCCGATGAAAATATTAATTAATTAATTATTTATTTTAAGAATTTGTATTTATTTAAATTCTTAAATAAAAATTGATTAATATTTTAAATACCATATTTTTCATGCAGCATTTATTTAATTGGGCATTAAATTTTAATGTATCTATAGTGAGATCAAAGCATTACCTTGAATTGAAACACCATAAGGAAAGATCGTTTAATTTTGGGGATGAATTAAATTAAAAACTGGGTTTAGTATCACCACTAAGAGATAAGATTACGAAAATATGTTACAATTTTAATATTTGATTAATTTTTTTAATTTTTTATATAATATTATAACATTTATCATAATTTTAAACACTTATTGGGTTCCAAATCTGAGTGTTTTTCGCAATAGATAGCTCAAAATTCCTTGCCCTTTTGTACTTCTCAGAATTTCCACACACTGGGTTTCGCAACTGTAGGTATCATTGGATCCAAAGAAGAGAGCCCACTGAGTCTGCAGCCCATTGCAGTTCATTGTTGTCCCTCTCTGATTACAACTTATATTTGCAAATGCTAACGCGGACGCCTTTTTATAACAATACTCGGTGCTTGTAAAATTTGACAGTATAAAATATTTTAACACATTTAATTGTGTACTACAAAACTTATTATAGGGAAAAAAACATTAATTTTGATTTATAAAAAAAATTAAAAAACAAAAAGGGAAAAACAAGCATCTGATAATACTCCTAAACCTATTCAAAGATCACAAGTAAGTTGCATTCAATAGGCTCCATTTAGATTTGTACATGACAAAAATAATATAAATAAAGCATTGAACAATAAGTTCGTAGACAATAATCACAGTGTGTTCGGATACACATATCTCATTACCATAGCAGATAGTGGGAGATAAGATAAGCCATCAGCTGATCTGTTGTAGATGCGTTTTAAGGCATGTAATCCAATTCGAGTGGCCTAACGGTTCCGACCCACAATTTTACATTAATTTAGCGAAGTAGGTCTGTCATTGACTAAAACCTCTAAATTATTGAACTTAGTCAATACAATATACAGTAATGACGCTTTGAAGGAATAAATTTGGCGAAACGCCCTTCCAAATCCTATTAGAATGAACACAATTTATCTCTTTGTACTTTTTCTTGATGAAAAGTAGTCAAAAGAGTAAAGGAAAAGCATCCACCAGGCACACTAGAGTGGAGGGCTCTTGTGAAATGCATCGATCAATAGACAAAGCTCTTGTGAAATGCATCGATCAATAGACAGACATAAACAGGAACTAAACGGGGTCTCCCTTTTTTCCAATTGTACGGGCAAACAAAAGGGGCTTTGGATAAGGACTGTTAGAAAAACAAAATAAAAAAAATTGTTTCTTTTACGATTCACTCGTCCCAACTCACACACCCAAGCAATTTGGTGGAAGATCACTTCCAAAAAGTGTACAACCAATTTGCAATTTCTTGTGTTAAAGTTCGACAGCTCATTGTTTAGAATCATTTTTAGGTATACATGTGCGGGTGTGAATTCATATAAATAAATTATAAATTTAATTTATTTACTTTTATGTATTTATATATATTATATTATACAATGATTGAGAAATATTTTACTTTTTGAAATATATAAAATTTAAATTTAAATTTAAACCGATCAATTATCGATCGAACCGGTTGGTCCGACGTGGTCGAGTGGAGTGATTCTTGTGTTGCTCCAATAAACATGAAGTGGGCCCTACTGATGAGCGGACCCCAGGTCCACGTGGGTGGCGGGAGTAGTGCTTTCTGTCATTATTCTTGAACAGGTAAATAGGCAATGAATTACTCTTGGAGTAGTCCAACGGTTCCATCGTACAATTTTCTATCAAATTGTGGAGATCATTGACTAAGACCTCTAAATTATGGAACTTGGTCAATAGAAATAGGCAGTGATCACACTTTGAAGAAATAAATTGAGCCAAACGCCCTTTCAAATCCTATTAGAAAAATAACAATTTATCTCTTTGTTCTTTTGCTAAATGAAAAGTAGTAAAAACAACAAAGAAAAAGTATCCACCGGGCACAATAATGTCGGCTCAAATGTTACTTTAATCGTAAATCAATAAAAAAGACGACAGAGCCATCCTCTTTCTCTAAACAGAATATGACAGTGAAACGATACAGAAAAAATGAGGTAGTGTTTGGACGTCAATTTTAGTGAATTTTGATGAGATAAAAATAATGTGGGTTTTGAATGTAAATATTTAAAAATAGAGTAAAAATAAAAGAGAATATTTATCTATATATATATATATATTTAAAATGGTATATTTGGAGTGCATATATTTTGTTGAGTTGAAAAGTAGGGCCATGTTTGTTTTTATTTTTAAGTGTGTGCCTTTAAATGTGTTTTTCTTCAAAATTGTGCAAAAATAAGATTAAAAAATATAAAATTTATAAATATGTATCTATACTATATTATTACGTGAGTAAGGCTTTGTGGTTTTGTGACGTAAAATTATAAAATCATCCTCATTTTAAATGCTTTGGTTTTTTCTATCATTTTCTTTCTCTCTTCACTTTTAACTCACCATTTTAATTTATATTCTTTCTCATTTTTCTTGTCATTTCAAATTATTTTGATGTTTTTTATTTTTTTATTATGTATATTTTTTTTCGTCGAATTTTTAAAGAATTTTTATTATATTATTTAAAATACAATAATTTTATAATTCATAAATCAATTTACACACACATGGAGTGATCTTTGACTAATTTATACAATTTTGACCAAATTCTGTAATCTCATAATATTAGGAGAATTTTGATTTTCTTAAAAATATTTTTATTGGATAATGCATATTTATATCTAGATTTCTGAGTTTTTTTTCAATAAGTTAAAAATTTTCTATTGATTGGACTGTTAATGACGCATTTAATGTTTTACAAAAGTTTTTATTAATAATGAAATGCAATATTAATTTAGTAATAAACTCATTTTTTGAGCTTTTAAAACTAAAAATGTTGTATAATCAATATAATACATATACATATATACATATATGTATAGAGAGAGAGAGAGAGAGAGAGAGAGAGAACTATAATCTGCATTCAAATAATAGTTGATAGAAATTACTATTAAATTAAAACTTAAATTATTAAATATGTTTTAGTGTAATGGGCTTTTAATTTTTTTTGAATTATTTTTTATTTTTAAAATATTTTATTATTTAAAATATAAAAATATTACTGATTTGGTCAATGCTATTATTAAAAAAATTTTAAAGTAACTATTTATGTAAAAATAATAAAGAGAAATACAATAATAATTAATAATTTTCCTAAATCTATCATAAACTGAATATGAGCTTATTTTGAACTTTTTTAATATATTTATTATTCATGTAAATTATCTAATTCCTAATCACTTTGATAGAATTTACAATTCTAAAATTATAATTTAATTTATCAAAAAAATCTTAAAGTAACAGGTAGAGTGTTAATTAATCGAGTTACTCGACTCGACTCGACTCGGTCGAGCAATTCAGTCAAAGCTCGACTTGAGCTCGGTCAATGACGAACTCAAGTCGAACTTAAGTATTTCATGGGGATACTCGAGTTCGATCAAGTAGCTCGAGCTCGATTCTCAATTTTTTTTTTCGATTTTTACCAAACATAATATACACTTTGCAGTGCACTCAACTCGAGCTCGAAGCCCAGCGAGCTCGAGCTCGAGTTGCAAAATTTTGCTCGAACTCAAGTTGCAAAATTTTGCTCGAACTCAAGTTCATCAAAAATTAACTCGAGTCGAATTCAAGTAGATTACTACTCGAACTCAACTCGACTCGATTCCAACCCTAATAACAGGCTTAAAATTTTTTGTCGACTCATTCTTTATTTTTAAAATATTTTGTTAATTGATTATAAAAAAATATTACTAACTTAATTAGTACTTTTATTTAAAATATTTGAAAAGTAATTCTTTGTATAAAAGTAATAAAAAAATTACAATTACAATTAATATTTTTTTCTCAATCAATCATAAATTAAATATGAGCATTTTTTAAACTGTTCAAATATATCTATTACTCATACAAATTATTTAATTCCTAATCATTCATATAAAAAATAAAAACTTACATACTATGTTACATACTCTCATTATTTTCATTTTTTGTCCCGTATTATCTTTCTTATCTTTAATCTTTCACTTATTCTTTTTCATTTTTTTAGATTGATTTTCTTAATTAATTTTCTCTTACATTTTTCAATTAAATTGTCGTACCAATGTTTAATTTTCATAATATTTGTGTATTTTTAAGTCTTTCGATTGAAAAAAAAAATACATAAATACGTATTAAAAGAAATAAAGGTTCATATTAATTATAACTTAAAATTTTTATGCATAACTTTTTCAACTACAAGTTAAGAAATATTACAATAAATTACAATTGAAAAATATACATCACAAAACAATTAATGCAGAAAAACAATGAGGGTGATTGTTATTTCATTGAATAAAAAATTAAAACTTAAAAATCATAATTTAAAAAAAAAATCATAACATGTAAGTTCAATTTTTAAATAAATTTATTTCTAACAAATTTGAGTCATTAGTTGTTTTTTTCAAAATTATGATCTATCTATGCATAAATAATAAAAATAATTTTGACAAAAATCTTAAGTTTAATTTTTTGCAATTTAAAAAATTCATAAATACTATAACTTAAAAAAAAATGAAAATGAAACTATAAAAGTCCAATTTTTATCTAAATTTATATTTGATATACAAATTTAATATGAGTCATTTAATTTTTCAAAAACTAGAATATATCTATCCATATATAACAAAACTAATTTTGACAAAATTTTAAATTTACAAAATTTATATTTTAAAATAACTTAAAATTATTGGATTTTCAATAGAAATTAAAATACTTTATTTAATAGTTTTTGAGATTCTAAACGGCACATTGCTTGATAAAGGTAATTTTTTGAAAAGATTGATTTGCATCAATAAATGTGTGAGTATTCTAAAGTTAAAATACCTTGAAAGAAATAAGGTAGAATAGAAAAGCAATCATGTTATAATTTGATATGTTTGATTGAGGAGAATATTGATTTCATATATTGTAACATTAAAGGCAAATATATAAATTTCTAAGCTAATTTAATAAAGAAAATAAAAATTAAAAATTATTACAATGAATTGCAATTAAAAACATACATCACAAAAACAAAAAAATGCAGAAAAATAAGTAATTTGGTTGTTAATTTCTTGAATAAAAATATATAATTATGGAAATTCATGCACAATAAATTATTTTATTAAAATATACATAAAATTTACAGTTTATAAGGTCAATTTTTAAATAAATTTGTATATAGTATGAAAATTTAATACGAGTCATTTAATTTTTTTCAAAACCATGATCTGTCATACATATATAATAAAAAAAATTAACAAAAATCTTAAATTTACAATTTAAAAAATTTATACACACTAATACTTTTTAAAAAAATGAAAACCGAAGTATATAAGTTCAACTTTTGAATAAATTTATTTTTAATATGCAAATCTAATTTTAATCATTTAATTTTTTGAAAAGTATAATTTATCCATGCATATATCATAAAATTAATTTTGTTAGTGATCTTAAATTGACAAAATATACAAATTTTAAAGAAATTAAAATCATTGTATTAATCATTAGAAATTAACTTTATTTATCAGTCTTTAGAAATTCTAAAAGATATATCATTAATTGAGATACTTTTTAAAAAGTCCAATATGTATACATAAATATGAAATTATTGAAAGTCAAAACATACTAAATAAAACAAAACACACTAGCATAATGGTTATTTTATAATCTGGTGACAGGAATGTCAGTTTATAATTGTAATTGTAAAGATAAATAATCATTTTAATATTAATTCATGAGTTATAGAGTCACCCCTGTCACTGCAATTGGTACAAATATGCCAAGATAAATAGTATTTTGAAACTTAACCTTTGAACAAAAATTCAACAAAGATATTTTTGAAAAGTTATTTTATACACAATTTTGTTTATATCATATTGTATAAAAGTATAATAAATACACAATTTATGTTTACATTGCCTTATATACGAATCTTTTACAACATATAAGGGCAATCTATATATCTATTCATGATAGAAAAGGTAATATTTATATTTTAATAATTTGAAAAAAATATTTGTGTATATCTATGGATTTCAATTACGTTTACATTTACTATATGTAGAATCGTACATCCGTTAAATTTTTGTGCAACGAGGAAATTGCATTTTATTTTACATACAATTGTTTGTATATAGTGAATGTTAATTAGAGAATTCAATTGTTTATTAATTATTTTATAAGTATAGTGTGTAAAAAATATTTTTTAACTATTAATAATTATTATAAGTAAAAATAATTTATTTAAAAAGTTATATACTAATGATAGAAATTATATATGATTGATCCGTAACATGTACTTTGTTTTCTGATATTGTATGGCCAAACAAACCGAGCTTTGGGCGGTAATTATTATTTGTATAAATTATAAGTCATTAAACTTCCATTAGTGATTTATATAATAAAATAAATACATTATAATATCACTAATTCGTTACCAACTTGGACGAGAATTCAATCTCAAAGCAAATAGGTAGAAGCATCATCCAAAGGCCGTACATCCAATTTCCAATTTCTTGTGGAAAAGGCGAAAGGCCCAAAAACAAGGCTTTGTTTGGAATTATTTTTAGGGTATTTTAAAAAATTTATTAGAATGATAAATGTCAGCTATTAAAGTATGGATATACTATGAATAGTGTAAAAACATTAAATTTATTTATTCATATGTGCTAGTATGCATAGAATGACGTAATAATTAAATAATATAATAGTAAATAATAATAATAATTAGTTTTTAAAAATATAAATATACTTACATGTGTGCAAGTTCATGAATATATATAAAGAGTGATTTGATTTTAAATAAAAGTAGTAAATGGATTCGGAATATTAATACGTATTTAAAAATATATCCTGTACTCATAATTATGGCCATGTTTATTTTTATTTTTGGATGTGGTTTTTGAGAATTGTTTAAAATAAGAGAAAGATATAGACATAATTTAAAAAATGTAACAATGATAACGTGTATTGTTTGGTGTGAAGAATCAAAACTTAGCGTAGACGTAGGTGTATTTAAGTGAAAAATAAAAGAAGAGAACCAAACACAGCCCCAACTTGGGAAGCATCCACGAACCCACCGAACAAACGTTGCTTCTTTCTCGTAAATAACATGAATTAAGATTCCAACAGACTTCACGTTCAAAAGCAGCTTAGAAAAGTTGTCGCAGACCCCAATCCCATCTTTATCTCCTCCTCTAGCAGTCTATATAAGTCAACAACTGGTATATTCTCACACACCACTCTCATAACAACCTCTGAAATGGCCGAGAAATCGACAGACTCGAAGTTGAAGCTAGTCCGCTCCGATGAGAGTAGTGAAGACGAGAAGGAATCCGGAAACGACGATCTTGGACTTTCCCTCGATAAACTGAATCTTGGCCCCAAAAAGAAGCTTCTGGTGCTGTGTCTGGGAGGCTTGCTGGTGCACAGGGTTCACGTCAGGGACAAGGCCAAGGTCCGAGGGCTTCGCCCGGAAGTGATTTATGGGAAGTTTCTGGGTAACCACGATTCTTCTGATCTCATGTGCGTTTTATTGTCATTAGTGTTTTGTTGGGGCTGCTGAGTTTTTTGTTTGAACAGTTTTCAAGAGGCCGTTCTGCACCGAGTTTCTGAACTTCTGCTTTGAGCGATTTGACGTTGCTCTGTGGTCCTCTGCAAGAGAGTTAGCAGTCATAGCTTTTTCTGTATTTTGTTTTTGGTCTACGTTGTGTGTTGTTTCTGTTGCCGTGTGTTAAATTGTCTTTGTGTTTTAAATTGGATTAGACACAACATTGAAGGAGTTCTGACCAACATAACTGGCGGAGCGAAAAGCAAGCTGTTGTTTGTTTGGGTAAAGCACACGAACTCTTGGTTTCTAATAGACCCGTGATGATGATGTTTGGAATGCAAAGATGGAAAGAAAATTGGTGCAAAAATTTATTCTATAAAAGTAACATAACGAAAGAGACAAACAGAATTATTTCGATGGGAAAAAAATAACACCAAGTTTTCACCCAAACATGGCCTTTTTATTTGTCTAATTGTGGCTTGGGGAGTTCTGTTTTGCAGGGTCAAGAAGAATGCACGGACTCTGAATTTCACTGCCTTCATAACGAGAAAAAGCCCTTGTTTCTGAAAGAACTGAAACACATCTGGGAAATGAAACGCTACAAAGGACAGTACTCTGCTTCAAACACGCTGTTAATTGATGATGAAACCCACACTTGTCTTCTCAATCCGGTGCCTCATGCACCCTCATGGTGTTACTTATTTACCATTTCTTGGAAATTTTGTGGCCTAAGAATTTAATGCACGCAAATTTTCACGTCTATGCAGCCCAAAACAGCAATTTTTCCACAACCATACAAGAAGCCCGACAGCCAAGACACGTTTTTGGGTCAGCCCACGGCCAAATCATGATTGTTTTTCTTGTTATTATAGCAATAATGGTCATTTACCTTTTCCATTGTGGACTTGATTAGGACCAAACGGAGAGTTGCGGAAGTATCTGGATGGGCTTGCGGATGCCGAAAATGTTCCTTCCTACGTGAAAGATCATCCGATCGGACAGCCTGAGATCACGCCATCGCATCCTGATTGGAACTATTATTCCAAGATTGTCCGTCGCTATGCCAAGAAGGCGGAAGGCGCTGAAAGCTCTGCTGCCGAATGAACAGGAAGTGATCTGGGATTTATAACCCTTTCTGTGCCGAATAAAGGAATCTTGTAATTAAAAAGAGGGGTTATAATGCTATGGTTATTTATAAAACAACGTTGCGATGGTTTTTGCTTTGGTGCGTCAAGTGCATGTATATGAACCTAAACAGCTGTTCTGTTGTCTGATTTTCAAGGCTATGCCTGTCACAATTCTCAACTTCTAAGCTTCCAATATCCTAACGAAAAGATGTTGGTATATTTTCTTGTGAATTGACGTCTCGTCGATCAATGGTTTTTTGCCATGAATGAATTAGGAGAATCAAATCCGTGTAGCCATTCAGTTTTAATCTAGGAATAATTCTTTAATTAGGAAGAAAGCAAAGAAACCTGAGTGAGCTTTGCGGAATCAACAAATTTGCTGGTCTTATGGGTCAGCAACCCACTGCCTGGGGCAATCTCTTATTAACCAGGAATAGTCCCCCCAAAAAAAAAATTACAACAAAGGTTTGGAATATTTGTCGAGTCAAAATCACTGTTAAACGAGTCATATAAATAACACAGAATGGTAAATTAATATTAAAGTAGAATTACATAATCACTCAAATGATGAAAAGAATCAGTAAGATCATAATTAATTAGAAAATCGAGTGCAAATAAATTAATGAAAAAAATCAATACAGTATATATATCAAAAAATAATCAATATATGCGTGCATGCAAGAAAAACCTATAGAACGAAAAGGTTAAAAAATAAAAATTTATTAAATACAGAAATATCTAAAACCAAAATAAAAATGGTAGAATAAGAAACGTTAAATACTTTTTAAAAACTGAGAAAAGGTCATTAGGGATCTCAGATTATTGGTACAATGAAAATCATGAAACATTCATGAATGAAGAATCGGCGAACAAGATTGGTATTTAGAAATAGGATTGGTTTTTCCTCAAATTATTTTCATAGACTATAGCTAAAATACAGTGAAATTTGATTATTAGCTTAATTTATGGCTTTTTAACTATTTTTAATACTACAAGAAAATGGCCGGATTGGGACGATAAAAAACCCATTCTAGAAGTCCATTCTAGATTGGGTTAGAATTGGAACAACTTTGGAACTGGCAAAAATTAGTTTCAAAAAGTAATCCCACATCTGTTCTAATTTTTGTATAATTTAGGTCGTGAAGTGGGTGTTCTAAATTCATTATAGATTTGGAATGACTTAGAATGTCCATTCCAAACGTGAAATGGGTCCTCAATGCCTGTTCTAAATTTGGGACGGATACACCAAGCTGTTTCAAAAGTGATACGGCCTTTGTGAGTTGTTCCAACATATTAGACGGTACAAGATAGGCTATTCAAAAGAAGAAATGGGTACAAAGGCCGTTTCAAAAACAAGAACTTTAACATTAAGCATTCCAATATTTGGATTGGTTTCTATTGCCATTCAAGAATCTGGAAAGAATTTTCATGACGTGCCTGTTTTTGGGATGGCTTATAGAAACCACACTATAATTTGTGACAAATTAGATGGTCATGCCAAATTGTGGAACAGTTTCAGAACCCCGTTCCAATATTTGGAGTGGGTTTTGTGCCATTCCAATATGTAGGACGACAGATAGAAATCATTCCAAATTTTGTAATAGATTTGTTAGCCGTTCCTAATTTTGAAACAATTTTAGAAGGCCATACCAAAATTTGGAACAGTTTTAGAAGGCCGTTCCAATGTTTGGAACAGGTTTTATGGCCGCTTCTAATTTTGGGACGAATTATTAATCTATTCCTATGTTGTTCCATTTTCTAGAACGGATTTAGAATTCCTTCTTGTATTTGGAATGGGTTTGTAAGCTGCTCCAAATTGTGGAACAAATTCATAAGTCATCCCAAATCACAATTTTTAATTATCGTGCCATGTTCCAATTTGTTAAAGTTATTCCTGAAATTTGGGCATACCTTTCTCAGTTCCAGTCAGCATTCCACAGTTTCAAAACCAAAAAACTCTCTACCGGCGCCTTGTGTAAATGGTGTCAAAGTTGGAAGACATGATGCAAGGTCTTTTGCTCATTTTTTTCCTTGTTTTGCCTCTCATTACATTGAAACTTGGGATTGTTATTTTATTTCTCAATCCTTGTGTGTTTGGATAAGTCATTAATCATTGTTTGTTTTGAAATGGAGATTGTATAAGTACATGGAATGAGTTCATTTTGGTGACAATATTTGGTTACAAATATGTATACACCGCAATTTTTCTCATTTTTTGCATTTGAGTTAAGATGGTGTGAGTACATGGAATGGGCTCATTTTGGTGACAATATTTGGTTGCAAATATGTATACGTCGCAATTTGTCTCATTTTTGCATTTGAGTTGAGATGTTGTGAGTACATAAAATATTTGTGTGGCCTTTAAATATTTTGGAGTCTATTGTGCATTACACATGCAGCTAAATAGTTTATGTGGGATATAGGTTGACTGGGTCATGCAATTGTTTGATATAACATGTTTATGCAGTATATGAGTTTAAAAGATTTACTATTATGTGTTGCAAAATTGTAAAGTGTCTTTTGACATATCATTCTTCATCTCAATATTTGTGTCACAAAACTACACGGACTTTTTACGTCTTGCCAATGAAGTTAAATCTCACAATGTTATTAAAGAAGCTATTCACTTGTCGTCACAACAACCAACCTAGCTGTAGTATCTTGATCTGCCATATTGTGTGTACATCTAACATTGCTATTTGTTGAATGGACCCATTTGTTAATTAATCTACTGGTTTTGCAATTTATCTAGCTATTGTTCCACTTTGCATGTCTAAGTATAACTTATGGTGGACATTCGAAAGGAAAGTGATAGCACCCACATCTGTCTGGCTCATTGGGAGCACTACATCACAACATACCCATACTTGCTCGTTCCCTAAATGACTCTGAAGCTCAATATCCCTCACCACCACCACCTCATGTCCTTGCAACATATGTAGACAATCATCTAACTCATGAGGAGGAGGACACCGCATACGTGGTGCAGCCATAAGGCCTTGAACAAGGGATTAAGATTACCCACTCCCATAACCATTGATGATTCAGAGACTCAACCCCCCCCCCCACCAATCCCACCACAAGTTCCTCCACAATTCCTAGCCAACTCTACTCTAGCTACGCCATCAACTGGCCAAAATGAACAAATGGTTGTTGAGGCATCATCTAAGCCTGAACAAACCAAATGTTCCTATTGATGAACAGGAGACCCTACACACCTCACTCTGAAGACATTTCAGCGAGTGTCTTCCTACACACCTCACTCTGAAAACATTTTAGTGAGTGTCTTTCATATTTTAATAATGTCTATATAGTTTGCATGTAAGGAGGCGCTCTTTAAATTTTTTGCAGTGCATTCAAGGAGGTCATTGATTGTCTGAAGGATATAATATTTAGCCATTATCAAGGACCACAGATCCGCTTCAAGAACGTGGCTCTCAAAACCAAACAATTTTGGTTTAAGAAATTCAAGGTTAGTAAAATATGAAGGCATGTACATTCATTACTTTGAATGGAAAAACAATACATGTTTTTGTATGGTCATTTAATTTACTTTCTTGAAGGCTATCTATGGATTCTAAGGGTACACATTTTGTGATGTTTCAAAATCTTTCCATTCTTCAAATGTTAACCTTGTCACATTTTCTTGTTGTTGCTTTAGTGCTAAAAATGCAAATATGCATCGACCCAAAATGCCACTAATAATTCACAACTGCCATAATGCAAATATTGTATTGTTAAGAATGCTCTTAATACAAGTGGAGATAGTAGTATCTGAAATTGGACCAAGTTGCATATAATGACAAGTTGTATAATAGGAAGCAATCCATTTGAGCAACATGCAGTACCAATTTAGGCCTAAAAAACAAATTAAAAGATAGAGAATCAATAAGTTTGTTGATTTTTGCAGATGTTTACTTCCTAACATGGATATGTAAACTTGTACACTGCCATGTTGGTGACATTATCGTTTTCTTACCATATAGTGAACATAACGTGTAAGTGATAAAGTGTTGGGTCACCAGACATACTTTGTGTATAACAGCTCACGCATACATATGCATATTTACACTAAGTAGGTTGATAAGCACACTTTGTCGTTGTATACAACTTTGCACTACTTCTCAACACCTATTGATTTTTTCTTCATATTCTATGAAATACTTCATACCTTCAAAAACAAGTACAATAAACTTATGCTAGATTATTGCTACTCCCATTAACATTCTACTAACCGAAGTGGCAATCCGTGTAGGTAAAATTTTCACGAAACCTAGCTGACAAAACGACTATAATGGAGAATTTCAAGAAAAAGGCTTCTGAACTTTTAAGGAAACACTTACATAGAGCAATGATTTCCAATATAATGGCCAAATGGATCACTGTAGAGAATTAAGAAAAAATGTTAGCTCAATGGAAAGAAGACACCTACTCAACTCTATGTTAGAAAAATAAGGCCAATAGACTTGTTGATGTTGACACTACCTCTACCATCTATAGAGGTGGTTCGATTTCTATGATTGCCCACAGTGAATGATGGTGAGTTATTGTTTACCAACATATTTCATTTTTCCCCCATTCTAATATATGACATATTCCACCACCAAGATAAATGACACAAATTATGTATTTCTGATTTTACAGGAGGCCTTAATGGGCAGGCCATCGACCCCATTAGAACTCTACTCCAAAGTGTGGAAGACTGCCTTGAGTGAATGAACTGACCCTTGCACACAAACACAAGGGGTAGAGCCATCCATGCACTTCCTTGCACTTGCTTACTAATTTTTCTCCAATTTACTAAATAATGTTTGACATATCTAATTTGTTGGAGAATATGGCAAACATGGAAGAGGAATTAAATTCTTAGGATGTAGATGGGAACGACACAAGCGTATTAAGCTTGAGTAGCAGCAACATGGTGTTGTCTGCTCTTGGTGGGTTCAAAAAAGGAAAGCTACCGGCCATGAGTTCATAAGGAAGGTGCTAATGATAGCTGAAGAAAATTGGAAGCGCAAGGAAGTAAAACTTGATACTATCATGAGCTGGGTACACAGGATGCACAGCTCATCATCATTGAATCTAATTGACCCATCAAACACTCCTGTACATGGTGCGGATGATGACTTAGATGATGTTGATGCCAAGAATGACGAGGATAGGTTGGATGTTGATGACTAGTTATCCTCACACTTGAAGTCCTTACCTTTAAAACTTATTATACATTTTGTTTTACCTTATGAAACTTATACTGTGTTTGCATTATGTTTTGAGAAATTAATTTTGACGTGCAATGCATTGCTGGGTTTCGGTTTGTGGATTAATTAGTTTGGATCATTGTATTGAATTGGTATTTAATGGGAAATGGAGCTTAATGGTACAAATAGAAAACCCTAAAAACAAATTGTCCCAAAGTTATTGTAGAATTATCTTTAAAAACATCCTCAGAAACGTTTTCCATACCACACTCATTCCAAATGTTATCATGCCATTTTTGTGCCTAACATCCATCCCAATTCCAAAATCATTCCAAATCCCCACCAAAGTAGGCATCCCATTTTGATCCCAAGTTTTTCTCGTTCCAAAATTGTTCTAAACTATGTGTCCCAATTCCACCCCAAAATTGGTTCATCCTAAAATCGTGTCAAAACTTCTGTCCCAATTCCATTGCACTATTTTCTCGTTCCAAAATCATGTCAAGATATGAGTCATAATTTTGTCCCAAATTTTACAATCCCAAAATCGTGCCAAAAATTTCATCCCCATTCCGTTTCAAAATTTTGTTATTCCAAAACTGCACCAAAATATGTCTCAATTCTATCCCAAAATTTATCATCCCAAAATCACGCCTTAATGTCCATCACAATTCCCTCCCAAAATTTTCTCGTGCAAATTCCAATCCAATTTTTACCATTCTAAAGCTGTTCCAAAAGGTGCATCTCAAATTTGTCTCAACTTAAATCGTTCCTAAACCATCCCAAATTAAGCGTCCAACTCCATCTCAAAACAAGTACGTCCGTAAACCATTCCAAAAATGTTACGCGAAATCAGTTCCAAATAACTCGTGCTAAAGGTGTTCCAATCGACAATCCCAATCCATCCCAATTTTATGCCAAACAAGGTTATTCCAAAATATGTGTCAAAACCATGTCAAGATCATCTCAAATACTGTTCCACCTCTGCTGTTGTGGAATAGAACAAAAGAATCGTGCCAATATTTGGAATGTCTTTGTGGAATTCGTTCCAAAAGGTGCATCTCAAATTCGTCTCAATTTAAGTCATTCTTAAACCATTCCAAATTAAACGTTCCAACTCCATCCCAAAACAAGTACATCTCTAAACCATTCCAAAAATGTCATACTAAATCGGTTCCAAATAACTCTTGCTAAAGGTGTTCCAACCGGCCGTCTCAATCCATTCTAATTTCGTGCCAAAGAAGGTTGTTACAAAATATGTGCCAAAACTATGTCAAGATCATCTCAAATACTATTTCACCTCTGCTGCTTTGGAACAAAACAAAAGAAACGTGCCAATATTTACGTCTTTGTGAAACCCGTTTCAAAAGTTGGCATGGACAAACATAGCGTTTCAAAATCTTGTTGCAAAGCCCATTCCAAATTTAGCAACGGCAATTAAATGTCATTTGGATTGGAATGCCAATATTTGGGATGGTTATTGAATCGTGTCAAATCATTTTGAGACTGTTTCTTTTAAGAAACTTATTCTAAAAGGTCGTACCAATCCAGCAATTTTCTTGTAGTGTAAATAATTAAATTTTAGAAAGTAGGATACCAGAGTAACTTACTGTAGGAGCAAGGAAATAAATTAGCTGGCCCTTTAATCTCAACCGCACTAAACTCAGTTGGCTTAAAAAAAACTGATTTTCCTTAATTAATTATCAAACCAATCATCATTAAGTGCCACAAATAATATTAATCAGCGCCTTGGCACACTTATTGTTTGTGAAATTAAAAAATATTTTACAAAATAAATTATTAAAATAAAATATGTTTTGTTTATATTATATTAATAGCTGAGGCTTTATAGAAAAATAAAAAATTAATATAGGCACAAACAATTAAATAAAAGTCTATTTTTTTAATGAAATAGACACTATATTTTTACTAGTAAACCCTCTTTTTGTTTTATTTTTTTATATTTGAGAAAAAAAGTAGATTTAATTGAACCAATTAAATAGGATATTTTATAAAATTATTAAATGACCAAATATTGTAATAGTATAAATTTCTTTAATGCATGAGAGGTATGTTTCTACCAATAAACATTTTATTTTATTTTGTTTATATTGAAAAATAAAAGGAAGTGGTTATAATGGAATCTATTAAAAATGGTATTTTAGAAGACACATTAAAAGACCTAGAGAGGTTGTCGTACATTTTTAATAGTACAGATTAGTAAAATATAGATTAGTAAAATGTGAATAAATATTATTATGCATACTGTTTCATTTATAGTGATAGAAAATAAATACCTAATATTATTTAACTATATTATATAGAGAAAAATTAAACTATCGTACTCATAAAGAAAACTTGAAACCTGAAAATTAATCAATATTTCTTGATTCAATATTTAAAATTATTATAAGATTGCATTCAGTCAAAGATTAATTTTTACGGTCAATTGACCCCCTTATAATATATTATCTATATACTTGTATCTTTTCATCAATATTTAGCACTTACATCTGTTCCATTTGATTTAAAACGTTGTTTTCCTTTTAGATAATCTTATTATACAAAAACATATTAAATAACTAAAAATTTTATCATTTTCTTCTAAACGTTTGCCATGTTATTCTCAATATATACTTATATATACACAGACTAATGCGTTAAGTTATAGTATATTATTCGGTTATTATAATTAATTTTATAATTTATGCATAAAAGGAAATTTACTCTTTATATTTCACTTATGTACACATGTGATTCTTGAAGCTCATTCCATTCCAATAAGCATTTGAGGTAGTTAGACTGAGTGCTTGAAATTATAACAAATGTCTCAATCTTAAATTAAAAAAATAAAAAGTAATTAAATATTAAGATTTGTTATAATCTTATTGATATATTTGCACTAAGTGCATTGTTTACAAGACCAGTAGAAGTTGATTCCCAATAGCACACAATATTAATTCTTGACTAAAGATTTTGATTCGGCTCCATGTTCATGTTATAACATGCACCCACATTTGCAATGAAAAAGTGAAAAAGAGATAAAGATGGTTAAGGCAATTCGGGGAGAGACCACACCCAAAATGATTTTCATCATAACAAATGTTGACAATGAAAAGTTAGATCTGTAGCAAAAATTTAAACTCAAATTAGTCAAATCCTTTTAACTTTAATATTGGTGACACATTTTTAGCCCAACTTCTCCCGATGTCAAGAAAAATTTTGATGGTGTTTTTGGTTGAAGATTTTTAATAAACTAAGAATGATGTTTTTCTCTCAAGTTCAATTCTTCATACACTCTCTTGGTCTTTACCCAACTAATTGTAAATTTCGCTCATATTTGAAGGCCATTTGGATAAGAATATGTTTGTATAAATCTAGCTTAATATTTCAAAAAAATTTAAATTGGTTACTTTTCATATTGGGAAACAAGTCGTCATATATGCGAATTATGAGCTTTACTTTATAAAAAACACTCCAAATGTTTCAGAATTCTAATAAATAAGGTAAGTTAACTATATATCTTTATTAATAATATTAAAAAATCCTTGTCAATGTTAACCATAAAATTCACCCATCAAATCAAATCAAAACAAAAAAAATAGAAAAATCTCTACAAATTTAGAAATAAAAATCCTTTTTTGATGATAATCTTAATAAGGTAAATTGTCATAACAACGCAAATTACAATTTCCAGTACAACCAAATTCTATTTATCACATAATTTTCATATCAGCATTTGGCGTCATATGCTTCTAATCAGCAAGTGTCTTCAAGTACAATGATATCAATTGAATTAGGGTTCATTCAGTAATTGCAAATCCAACAGAAAATTTGATATATTGATTCCTCAAACTGCCGTACTAAATCGAAATTTTTTATTCGATTTGACAATATATCAAAAAACTTTTGATACTACTTTTTATTTAAAAAATAAAAATTAGAAATTTAAAAAATATATTAAAATTTCTAAAATTTTCTTTGCACGACTTATAAATAAATATTGAAAATGCCATTTTAATATTCTGTTCTTTTAATTTAAATTTTGTAGGGATAAAACAATACCATTGTAACAAAATATTTTAAGTTATTAAATATACGATAACGATATAAAATCTAAAAATGTAAATGCTAGAATGGGAGTATGAAGTCATATATGTATAGACATAATCTAAGTGGAAAGGTAATAAATACTAAAAAAATAAAAATAAATTCTAGTATTTACTTGTAATTTGTCTGGTGAATCGAACTAAAAACACAAGTCCAACAAAATATTGTGGTTTTAAAAAAACTTATACTTAATGTCAAGATTTTAAAAACTTCTATTTATGTTAAAGAGCTAATCAACATTATAATTTGATAGTCAATACAAATCAAATATGTTGTATTAATATAATTTAGTGACTTCATCGAACCGAGAACACCCTTAATTTAAGTACTCTTCTAAAATAACCCCCCACTTTCTCGTGAAAGGGCAAAGAAACAAATGTTTTAAGGCTCGTTAAAACTTTTTAAAAAGTGTTGTGTCATCGTCAAATTCTCAACGGACTTGTATTTAGTACACTGTTTAGCAGACCCAACCACCTAATTAGGCGTAAGAATCTATTACAAAAACCATGTCCAATTCACAATCCAACAGGCATTTGGGAGGCATCTGCAGTCCCACATCACAAGCATATTTTCTTAGTTTGTGAAGATATGCAGTCAATCCAAATTTATATCATACTACTTGACAGCAACTAATTACTTTTTATTTACTAATAAAAACATAATAAAGTATCCAAATACAACTTTTTGAACCCAAGTTTAATAAAGATAAAAGATATTTCGAATTTAATTGCCCTCGAACTCAAATTTTGAATATTTTTTCAAACTAGTGTTTGCTGTTGTGACTTTGAACTTAAGTTCACAAAATCAAATAGGATCACGTATAAATAATTCAAACACTCTGGACTACACGCTTCTTAATAAACAAGTAAAATTGATATACTATATGCCTGCATAGAACTATTTATAAATTATGAAATTATAGTATTTCAAATAATATAAATAATATATTTTGAAATTTAAAATGTACAAAATACTTAAAATAAAAAGATAAAAAATTTTGAAAGTGAGGAATTAAAAAGAAGGCACAAATGAAAACAAACACAAACAAGAGAGAGAAGTAAAAGATTAAAGAAAAAAATATAATGTGAAACTAAAATTGAGTAATTGATTCGCAGTTAACGTGTATTGGCATTCCAACAGATTTCAAATTCCAAATTTCTAGAAAGCTGCAAGAACTGTTATTGAATTCTTGTCTGGCAGTCTATATAAGTCAAAACTGGCACAATCCTATCCACCATACTCGTAAAAGATTACTGATGAAATGGCTAACACATCCGCAGACTCGAAGTTAAAGTCAGCACTCTCCGACGAAAGTAGTGAAGATGAAATGGAAACTGGGAATGATGATCTTGGTCTTTCCCTGAATAAACCGAATCTTGGCCCCAAATTGAAACTTCTTGTGCTTTATCTGGGCGGCCTGCTGGTGGACAGGGTTCACGTCAAGCAGAAGGCCAACCTTCGCGGGCGTCGCGCAGACTTGGTTTGTGGAAATTTACTGGGTAACTATGATTCCTCGATCCGCTGATTAGGTTGTCATCTATTTCTGTGGGTTTTACAGATTGGTTGTCTCAAAATGGTGTGGAACAGTTTTTAAGAGGCCATTCTGCACGGAGTTTCCGACATTTTGTTTCGAAAGATTTAACGTTGCGCTGTGGTCCTCTGCAAGAGAGATAGCGATCCCAACTTTTTTCACTGTTCTGGTTGTACAGTCTACCTCATCTCCATTGCTATCTGTTGAATTATCTTTGCACTTTGAATTTATGAGGGACAATATTGAAGGCGTTTCGGACGATATTACTGGTGGTGCGAGAAACAAGTTCTTGTTTGTATGGGTATTCGACTTAAAACCCTAGTTTCTTTTCGACAAGTGATGGTGATAGCCATGCCATTTAATGATCTAATTGTGCGTTGGGAGTTCTGTTTTGCAGGGTCAACGACAATGCACTGCTACTGGATTTACATGCCTTCATAAAGACGATAAGCCGCTGTTACTCAATGAACTGAAACGAATCTGGGAAACGAAATTCGACAAGAGACTGTATTCTGCTTCTGGTACGTTGATAGTTGATGATGACACCCACACTGCCCTTCTAAATCTGGAAACAGACATGCACTTATGATCGATGTCTGGAAACTTCGTAGCCTCAAGAATTAGGTGGTTTATTAGCATTGATAAGAAGAACCCCTCTACTAAACACATTCAGAAGTTGCTTGTTTTCTGGCGTCAAAACACATGTTACGAGAATTACTGTTCTGTTTGACTATACAATATTGTTTAATGATCAATAGAAGGAAGCTGAGATTCAATTTGAATTCAAACACAAATTTTGGAAGGGGGTTTTGGTTAAAGATCGTGTGGAAGTTGTATTTAAATGTATAATATATTTTGTTGTAAGATTTTGATACGGTGAAAATTATTATTTATTTGAAAAATTATATATAATATATAATAATAATTAAATGATGTGATATTATATTGAGATAATAATTAATTTTTTATGATATAAGTTATTATAAATGTGATTGTATGTGTGATATGTAAAGGTAGTGGTTTAATTATAAATAGTTATAATATTTGAAAAATGATTAGTTAGTGATATATTTAATAGATGGAATCATTTGAATTTGAATTTAGTTAAAAAATTTATTAAATAATATATTTGATAATGTGAAGAGTAATAGGATGAGTGGGAATTGAATTGTGGGTTCCAAACAAAACCCTGACGAATCTTTAGTCGTAGCAAGACAAGATGAAATAACCTAACTTTGGATTGAATGCATAAACAGAAGCACGAGAGCCAAGACACGCTTCTGGGTAAGCCACAGCCACCATATCACGATGAATACAAAACAATTGCCTTCGTGTCGTGGTAATGTTTATTTAATGCTTTCTGCACTGTGAACTTAATTAGGTCCGAAAGGAGAGTGGCGAGCATATCTGGATGGCGTGGCGGATGCAGATGACGTTCCTTCCTACGTGAAAGATCATCGGATCCGACAGCCCGCGATCACACCGTCGCATGCTGACTGGGGTTATTATTCCAAGATTGCCCGTCGCTTTGCCAAGAAAGATGAGGGCGCTGGGAGTTCTTCGAAGTGAAACAAGAAATGTGATCTGGTATGGAATTGAGGTGCACTGCAGTATGAACGGCATTATAATGAAGTTTCACAGGGTTTGTTTCTATGAATTAAACGGCCTGTTCTATAGCTATCCCTAACGCTTCAGCAAGTCAGTGTTCGTCGTAATTCTTTTCCTTGTCTCTAATGGCGGCCGAAGAACGAAGCTCATTTTCCCCAATATTCGTTGGTTTTTTGCCCTATATTTGTGCCATTAAGAATCAAATCCCATAGTATTCGGTCATCATTATACCATAAGTTGTTAATGGCATACTGTAAATTAAAGCGAAAAAATGGATTTCTGACGCTACAATGCACGGCGTGTAAGGTGCTTTATTGAAGGAAGACGCAAAATGATATAAATAAATGAAATATTTTTATTTTACTAAAAATGCTATCCAAAATAAATTTTGAAAAAAAGCGATCCAATAAATTTTTGACTATTATAAAATATATAATATCTTATAGTGTTAAATAGAGGAAAAAAAGAAAATTGTGAGAAGGTTAGGAAATTTATTAGGAAAGGGGCGGGGGGGGGGGGTGGAGAAAAAGAAAAAACATTAAAAATAATTTATCTATAACTAGCAAAAATATCGGAGTATAATAAGAAAGGGACTTCGAAATAAATAACGAGATGAAAAAGTAAATCTATCAATAATTGAACAAAATGCGAAAAAGATATCATGAGTCAAGAGACAATTTTTTGGCCTTCGTTTATTTTATTTTATTTTATTTTATTTGGAGAAAACAGATTGTAACACTAGAAACATAAAGGCGCGCATGATTGGTAAAAGAATGTCCAATGCCATGCTATGAGAATAAGAGTGGTGTCGAAGGCTTCTTAATTATAGTCATTCATGTAACTCTTGGGCTCAAAAATTCCTAGATAACTAAAGTGATACGGCAAGGCGTTTTCATTTCTTTTATGCCTTAACGCCCGATAAACGCTTATCCTTTCAACCAGTAACAGTTAATAAAATGGGAGGATGAATAAAAAAATATGATCGGCTGTTGCTGAATCAACCAACTCCCTCAACTGAGAGGACAGCATACATACAGCTTGCGTTAATACACACCCAGGTTAATGATTTGCCTGACCATTGAACATACGGGTTTTCTCGTACTGTTTAAGAGCTGTTTCGAAGATATCTTGGGAACGTGGTGCTTAAGAACTTGGATTAGAAGAAGCCATCTTACCAAGATAAACATTAGTCAGGCCACACAGTATAGTTTGAAGTTCAATAAAAAAGAAGCTGAGACTGAATCTGAATCCAAACATAATTTTCTAGACAAACATTCGTCTTTAACAAGTGGAAACTAGAAAAGCCTCAGTGGTGTGCAAATAAAGGGGTAGTGATTTCTAAACGACCTAATTAGAAGTCTCAAAAGCGTCTCAACATGATTTGTGAACAGAAATAAATTTAGCATCTCATGAGTCATGAATCATAGGAGTCTGTTCAAGCCCCTCACATACAGACCTAAAAGTTAACTGCAGCAGCAATCCAGTGTCAGCTGTGTTTGATCAGTGACTAAAGAAGAAAGATGAAAGACTGCCTAGCTTCAATTCTCCTCAATGGGTATAGAGATGTTAATGTCAGGCGACGGTCTCTGATCAGGGCTCGGCCCCGAACCGTTCCAATCAGCAGCGTCGACAGATGCAGAATTCGGCAGATCCTTGTTGCTTAACCTGTTGTCGGCTTCTCCCTGACGTTGTACCAGCAGTTGTGATGCTGAGATGGGATACATGCTGGTTTCAGGTGCTGCTTGTGATATCGGTGTTGCTGCTGTCACTGTAGCCGGAACACGCTGGACTGCAGGGGCTGTTCTGTGTTCGGCACTATTTTTTCTCTTCTGCATCTTAAAACCGTTGGGCACGAAACTTCCAACCACCAGCTGGTAAAGTTAAAGCATTCAATGCATGAGAATATCGATTGCAATATGAAGGTTATTACCAAAATGCGTGCCAAGAATACAAGAATGTAGTTTAATTAAGTGAATCGAATAAAGCTGAGGATAGTTTATGCTCTACTGAAGCTTAAGGGCAAAAGATGTGCGTTGTATCTCCCCCACAAGGATCAGCAATAGCTAGAGAAGTTAACATACACTCTGTAAAGTTTCCAAATTAGCTAAACAGGGATTCCGTCAGACAACAAAAACAACATATGATGCCAATAACAAGTGCCGGTATAAAGAGTCATAAAAGATAGAATGTGATTATAAAGCAAGGACGCATATTACAGTATGGCATAACAAGAAGCAAATGGCATGGATTGTTCACTAGTAAGAGGAATGGAGGTTCTCGTGATCTGATAGATGAAAAAATACTCACCTGGATCGGACTAGCTGCCATAAGCATGCCTGCCACACCACCACCTATGACACGGCCATCAGGACTTGCCAACGAAACACTTAACCCACCAGCTCGACTTTTTATCCCACCATTGTCAGAAATCGTATACGATCCTGTTAGAGTTAAAATCTCAAAACGTCCCTGCAACAATTAGGTATCATGTCTTGTGAAACAATATAAACACTACTAACGTTGGGGGAGAAACCGGTGACAGTAAGCGATCAAACCTCGTAAGTTAATAGACCTCCAGACGCACCAGGCTGGCGAAGTGTAACGTTGGAGACAGATCCATTGGCGGAAAGAACACAAATTCCTCGATGGCCCTTCTGCGCGAAGGTAAGGATATTGCCTGCAACATCCTGCAAAATAGCTTAAAGATCAATACAAGTTGCGGAAAACTACCACCATCTCGAAAGAAAGGTACTTTCTCCAAAGCTAACAAATTGTCACCACCTCTCCTGTCTGAACAGTGACCACATGTGGCGTAAAATCTCCTCCTGCCGTGTTTGTAAACAATTCACCTGCACAGCAGCAGCAAAAATGTAACAATAAGCCAAGTAGAGACACGGTCAACCACCACCCCCACCAACCCCCAACCCCTCCCCCCCATCCAAGAACATGTAAAATAAATAAATAAACAATTGAAAGGAATAAATATATCAGAATAGCCTACATGTTGAATTTCACCAGTCCTGGAATCTGGAAACCCAGATCCAAATAATTGTATTCTCTCAACAGAAGAAAAGAAACGGGAACAAAAATTTTAGTCCAAACAGAAAAGGAAACAATCGTAAAACAAAATACCAGGAAAAAAATAAAAGTAGAAAGGGAATCCAAATCAAGGAAACATCCCCATTTTGGCGCAGGCATTTTTTTTTGCGGGAAGATTTAGCAAAGTGTAATCTGAAACCACACGCATACGTTAATGATACCATATCATTATGTGCAAGTTAGTCAACAAAAATGATGCACACGGACGCAAAACGGACCAACAATAACCTCAACATAAAACGAGAATAGCGTCGCATCTAATCTCCCATTTCTCTTGGCTCTTAGGCCCTAAGTAAGCTCCTCTTCAAATCCAAGTCCCTTAACGACAATTCCGAAGAAGAAATGGGCAAAGAGAACACAAATAAGTAACGAAACCAACGAGAAATCAGACTAAAAGTTCTCTATCATAAAAGTTAATGTCTTGGTGAAGTCCCAGCCAGAAATACGTAAGAATAATAAGGTTACGGACAGTACGTGAACAGCGCGTGTAGCATTCGGAAGTTCGGAGCTTACCCAACGAAGCTAGAATTTGCCAGTTGGCGGAAGCAGAAGCCTTGCCACGCCCCCTTTTGGGGCCAGACGAGTATTCATACGACGGAGGCGACGACAGAGTGAAGCCGGCCGGCCGCGTCGGAGGTGACCTTATATACGCCGGATTTAAGTTCCCCTCGGAGTCATACTTTCTCGGTCTCCCCCTCTTCTTTTTCCCCATTGCTAAATCAACGTTCCCACCACCACGACTAAGAACTGCTCCACCACCCACTACTCCTCCGCCGCTGCGGCCGCCATCAATCGTTCCGCCACCTATTACTCCGCCGCCTCCAATGACTCCGCCACCCACTCCCACTGTGGGTGAGCTTGCCACCGCTGCACTCTTCTCCATGCTTATGTCCATGTTTATGGCTCCTGCAACCAGCCCGCCTCCAGCACCGCCACCGCCACTCTGAGCAACATAATTACCACCACTCAGCGGTGGAGAGTCGGACTCCGGGCTTCCACTCAGTGAACCGGAGTCCGTGCTTTCCCTGTCTTCCATATCCATGCTCCTCTTTACCGAATACGTAAAATTCCTGTATTTCTTTCAGAAAATAATAAGGACAAAAAGAAGTGATTTTTGAAAGATTGGTAGCTGAACAGATGGCCCCAGAAATTTCAAGATACTATGCAGATTTCTGTTTTTCCTTTTGGGCCTGAACTTGTTTGTGGTTGCTTTCAATTATTCAGCTTTAATTTGCAAAGTAGAGTTCCCTCCATTAATGATGTTAAGAGAGAGGAAAAGGAATGGGGAGGAAAAAAACCAATTTTTGCCTTTTGTCTGGGGTTTGGTGTGGCAAGTGACCGGAAAAGTGAAAGTCATTAATTCTTTTTTATGTTATCAACAATAAATACAAAATACAAAAAATTAGCTGCACTTCATGTTATATTTTATTATTTCCATTTTTTTTATAATAATGAACAAGTGGCTTGATTTGTTTGCTGCCATGGAGTTTACAACTGGAATTTGAATATTTAATTTCACAAACCGAGTATAAAGAGGGCAAACTGATATAAAACTCCAAATGAAAATTTCTCTTGAGATTGTCTCAAGCATTTTGGAGGTCATTTTTAATTAAATTTGGATCCAAATGTCTAATGATATGTTATTTTAGTATTTCCTTTTTGTTTAATTGTAATAGGCGTGCAAATTTTTTACAAGGAAATGCAATAAGTGTATTTTTTTAATTGAATTATATGTTTTGCTTAAATGATTCGATCGGTATTAAAGTTCAATCAACCCTTCTTTCTTTATAGTATTGAGATTAATTTGGCTCGATCTAATCACAACAACATTAATATAATTTAATGTTATTGGCACATTGTGAGTATGTTTAAAATGTTTAAGGTATCATATTAGAATTACTCTTAATTCTTTTGTGATTGTTTTAGCTATTTCAAAGAAAAATGATTTATGATATGTAAAAGAGAGAATGACTAAAAATAAGATGTAAAGCTATTAGAAAATAAAATAAATGAAAGAAAATGTGTGTGTGTGTGTGAGAGAGAGAGAGAGAGAGAGACGAATTTGGAAGTAGAAAGCTATTTTTCTCCTTCTTCCTTCAATTATGTTTTTCCCAAAATAAAATGATAATAAAACATGTTTGGCCGAATAAATGAAATATTGCTTATATGCCCTCAACAAAGTAATAATTAGTTGCCAGCTTTTTCCCATTTTACTCACTAAACTAATATAGAGACAAATAGGAAAGTAAATCAGTACTTGACTTGCAATCATAGAAAGAGACTCGAAAATCAAATTCCTTATTGTTGTTGTTAAATTTTTTTTTAATTTCATAATTTCTTAAGTATATCCCAATTTATTAAATTTGAGGTTCTCATAAAAATAAATTTTGGTTGTCATTTGCTTATTGATCAAAATAATTTGTTTTGTCTAGTCTTTCATCTTATTTCTTCTCTTCCCACCAACTTTTGATCTGTTCTTTTTCTTTTCTTATACTTTACTTGTCTTTAACATCTCTATTTCCTCATCCTTTTTATAATTTTTTTTAAAAAAAAACCAAATCTATTCTAATATCAAAATTATACACAATGTATAATTTTATAATTTATTATAACTAATAACATTTAAATTTTTTATAATTACATACAAATTATACACAATGTATAATTTTATAATTTATTATAACTAATAAGATTTAAATTTTTTTTATAATTACATACACGTGCAGTATTTGCAAATATACACAATCAGTGACTCACAGATTGATAAAATTTAGTCTCTTAGACATCAATTAAAAATAATACCAGTTAGGAATTATACTTTGCTTTTTAAAAAGCCTTTATAGATTTAATACAACTACTTTAAGTTGCAAATCAATCAAATTACCTTCAAAAAATGTGACTAGTTAATTATTGCATACAGATAAAGATGAAGGTCATGACCCCCCCCTAAGAAAATAGTGAAGAAATATGAACTTTTTTACCAGATTTTTTTTTTTTTTTTTGGGTGATAATGTCCCAGTTATTTTAGATGTTCTATTCGCATTTTATGTGTTCGTGGTTAAGGTTGAAAAAGAATATTAACTACACTTTTTATTAATTTGCTAAATGTTGGCTGCAAGTAAATTTAACTTGAGTTGACGTGTCAATTTGACATAGGTATTTATGACAAGTATCTAATTTCAACTGTTCATTTTTCATAATAATCAGGTGCCATTCAATTTTAATTTAAACTTATAAAAACTCGATATAAATTCATTAATTTTTTATTGGATTTGTATCGCTTTTTTTAGATTGTGTTAGAAATTATGTCCCCTTGTTATACGGGTATGTATTCATTAAAAAATAATTTTCAAAGAAAAAACAAATTTAACAGTTCAAATATAATTTGAGATAAATATTCAGATGAGTTGGCTAAATATAATAATTACAATTGGTTGATGTGTTGATCTAGAATTTTGGGTAAGTGGATGACAGATAGTTTTTAAATTTTAAAAATTCTTAATTGCATATTTTTGCATGCGTGGAAAGTAATAGAAATTACTTCTTGACTATTGGCTATGTTTGGTAGAGGGGTTTTTGTTAGATAAATATATGGTATGAATTATATTGAAATGAATTGTATGTTTAAAATGAAATAGTTAATGTAATGAATAATATAATTTAGTTAAATAATGTATAAAATATATAATAATGATTGAATGATGTAATAGTTTATAAAGATAATAATTATATTTTATGGTATAAATAAAAATAAATATAAGTATATGTGTGATGTATGTACACGTATTGATTTAATTATAAAAAATATAATGATTTAAAAATAAATAATTATTTTAAATATGAGAAGAGAGAAATTTAAATTTGAAATTAGTTAAAAGTGTTATTGAACTATGTGTTTAATAGTATAAAATTTGAAATAATATTTTAGATATAACACTTGGATTCCAAACACAACCTTTAGAAAAACTAATGTATGGCAGATATTTTTAACTTTGAAATAATAAATATATGTGTGTGTGTGTGTGTGTGACACATTTTTTATGAAAGTAACGTGCCGTCCAATTGCTTGTGATCTGTAATTTTTTATCTTGACTATTACGAAAAAAATTAAAGGCATCCACAAACTGGCTTTTGGTGTTTTAGGTAAAGTGGAAACAATATAATTAAAAGGTTTTGAAATCTAATGATATTAGTTGAGATTTTGACTTTAGCAAAAACAAATAAATATGTCACCATATCACCATATTTAATATTGATCTATGTTATGTTCTTAAGCTTAAAGATTTCACAATAATCAATTATTGGCTTTCAATGTTAAATTACTAACTGGCCCTTCTTTTCTTTATCTTTTCTTCTCCTTCTACTTCTATTTCTCCGACTCTTTTTTCTTTTCATTCCACAAAAATTTCATTTTTTTTTAACTGTCACCTCTAATTTCTTTTATCTCACTTTGATAGAATTTTTAACTACAATGTTTATTTATAAAAAAATAATTCCACTATTTAAAATTTACAAAAAAAAAAAAAACGTTATTTTTAATATAATTAATAAAATTAAATGCGCATGCACATTTGCAGTTTTTTACTAGTTAAGATAAATAACCATTAATAAAATAATTCACAAGAATCCACAATAGCACACACACATATTGGTTCTCCAGTGGAATCACCAAGTAAACATCAATGCATTAATAAATGACATTATCAATGTGGCAATCATAACAACTAACCACCTAGTAATAATCATGTCTTTACTACATCATTTAAGCTTTGTAATATTAACATTCAATGACTGCCAATAGTTGAGAACGTTAAAATTAAGGCACACGAAGCCTTAATTCTACTTTTCATTCTCCGTAATTACTCCTTTTTCTACCCCTGTTTGAAATTTGAATTTTTCTTACACCGTCACGCAAACAAAGAAAAGTATGTTAGAATATAAAATATAATATAGCGTGTAGTAATTGTTTCATTGGCCACGCTTTAAATGCACGTGACTCCATTATCCGTGACACTGTTGGGAAATTAACAAGAGGGAATCGAGTCAAACTTAACTCACTTGCTTTGCTTTAAAGAAGAAGAAATTTTTTTAAATTTTTTGTTTTTTATTTAAAGGATCGAAGCAAGTGCAAATAAATCTGTCTGTTTTTATATTTTCTTTTTTTTTTTTTTTGGATGGAAAATATGAAATATTTTAAGTCTGGGAAAAGGCTAAGTTCTCGGTCAAATGTCTGCTTCTGTTCAAAATCAGACGTTTATATTTGTTGTTATATATAATCGTATCCCGTGACGAGACAACCAATTAGCGTTTTTGGAAGAGTAGGGATACGTGTCAGTGTACAAGCCATAAAGCACGAGGTACTTCTCATGTTTAATCTCCAAACTTGAAAGAATGTTATCATATTTGTATGTATTATTAATAATAAATAAGAAAGATCAACTAGTTTAAAATGGCAGCATATTTTGAAGAATTTTATATTCAAACTCCACTTATATTTAATTTTTTAAATATCAAATTAAGTTCATTAACAAGACAAATGTTATAAAAAATATATATATATTGTACTTGGTTGTTGGTTGGTTGATTTCAAATTTTTGTCACGAGGATGGTTAAATAATTTTATATGGCAGAACAAAAGCAAATTATTTTTATTATAATATAGTATAGATGACGAATTATCTATACTTAAATGTAAAAAATATATATGTGGGTGCATTTGATTCAAAAGTAAGAAAAATTAAAATATGATGAGAAGATGATCAATCATTTTTCATCACGAGTGAGGTTTGAAAACTTTCACTTTCAATTATGCCCTTCTAATAATTTTAAATGTTGAGTAATTTGTATTCTGAAAACTTTTAAATTAATATATATGTGTATATATATATATATATATATTGTAATGAATTCCACCCTATCCTATCCTATTTTCAACTTCAATAATGACCATTGTCTCCAAATAGTCCACTAGTAATTTCGGTGCACAATTTTGCTTAGCCAAAAAGTGGTCATGACATTAAATGTTACACATTAAGCTTTATGACCTATAAAATAATGGGTAATTAAATTACTTTTTAGGACCTCTAAAATTAACTTATTAAGCAAATAATAATTGTTGACAACTCATTTTATATTTCATTATAATGCATGAAGTAGTCACAAGCTTTGTATTGTGCAAAGAAAAATGTGATAAAGTGACTACCATGTGGGTCTAATTAATTATTAACGTCAAATTCATAATAAAATATACAAATAATTGAGAATTCCAATACCATATTTCTTGATAAGGTTGAAAAGTAATAATCCCAACAAACAAAAACTATAAAACTAATCTTGTTATTTTATTAGAGAGAAGAAATCCCTAATTTTAAGCAAGGACCACAAAATACAAATGCATTTTTCCTTTTGTTTTTTTTTCTTATTTGAAGGAGATTCAAAGAAAGCTGCAATGTGATAATTAAAGTGACATTGACATACTAATTCATCAGAATATATTAAACCCTTTTCCATAACTCATCCCATGTGATTTGATTCTTTATAAATACTTATTTCTTAAAATTTATTACACACCACACATGTAATAGTGTGAATAATTTATACTTTATTGAAATTTAATTATTGAATAAAAACACGAAATCCGACACAGGAGGTGAGCCTGGACTACCAAAACGGTGTCGTGACGACAGCTTAGCCCCTCCACCGGATAAAGTGAAAAGTAAAACCCAGCTTTTGGGCCTTCCAAGTGGCCTTCGTTGACGACTACATACAATTTTCACCATTTAGAAGGCCCAAAAGATCTTCCATTTGTAAGAAATTTTGGTTATGTTTGTTTCTGTTTTTTGGTATGTAGTATAATATATATTTTTGAGTGGAAAAAAATTATACTGTGATGCATATTTTTGAATGGAAAAAATTAAAACAAACGCTAAACACCACTCATTTTTGGCTTGCCACGAGATGCACTTAAAGTTGATATTAAGGTTAATTTCTTGGAGGCTGACCTGTCGCTTATCGAAAAACATTATAGATAATATTAAACTCAAGTTAATCAATTTTGATTTTATCAAAGTTTGTCACGTGAATCATCTTAATGATGCACTAGCTCATATCATATCAAGAGTTGTTGATTTTCCTAAAAATGTTTGTAATACTACCATGACTGATTCACTTAAATGACTAAAATTTGTTTTTTGCTTCAAAGCAAAAGGCATATAATTTTGACCACACCCAGACCCCTTAAATTTTGACTTGGTTTATTATTATAACACGAGGGTACAAAATTTAAACTTTGAATGGTACTTTATGCCCAACAAAATTGAATGCCCAACGTAAATTGAGTTGTATTGTTCGCATGATTTATTTTTGCAGTTTCGATTTGGGGCCAGGGCCAATGCCAATTGAGATTACACATTTAATTTATTGTATAATAAATTTTTGTAGTAATTTAGGTAAATAATTATAAAAATTGTACTTATTTTATCTTAATTTTAATATAAATAAAAATTTTACATCGTGACTTTGTGTGTGTAAGTACAAAATTGTATGACAAATAAAATTTTATATTTTTATTATTATATAATATGTATGAATGCGTTTAAGAAAAGGCACTTCGGCGTTTTGATCGTTCACACTTGAAATGAGTAGCGAAAGATTAAAAAATAGAAGTCAATGACTCTCCAAACTCAAAGAGAAAAACGATGGGTTATATGTGACATTAGTTAACCAATCATGACAATAAGAGAGTAATCCATAGTATATCATTATGAAAATAAGGGGTTTCGGTTGGAAAAATAAATGAATTTTCACAACTTCTATTTTAAATATTTTTATTCTCTCTATCATTTTATTTCTCTTTTATTATCAAACTTATAATTTATATTTATTTTTTCTCTCATTTTCCCGATCTTTTGTCACTTTATTATTTTAAATATTTTTACAAAATATAAAATCACACAAATTTTTATTTTCTATTTTCCCTTTTCTTGAGATTTAATACTTTATTTGCATTTTTCTCAAAATTTATTTTTTCTAATTTTTTAATTGTTTATTTAAAATATTGCCTATAATTTCTATTTATAATTAATTTTATTTTTATTAATTAAAATATAATAAGTTTATAATTAATAAATAAATTTACACAGATATTAATTGAGAGGGTGTTTTAGCTGAGTTTTTTTTAAGATGTTTTGAAGTTTATACAAATTCCTTCTAAAGATAAATTACTAAATCGTTTGGATATATAAAATAGTATCATGTAACATACAAAATGTTTAAGTTTTTGTATATATAAATGATTGCGAGTTTTTCAAGACACAATTTAATTAATAGAATATAACTAAAAATAATTACTACATAAAATGATATTGCTGGTAGATGCTTCCAAATAAGAGGATTTTTAGCTAATAATGTTTTTCAGAGTTTACGAGCTCTTGTAATTAATAAATTTTTTAGAGGTTGTTAGTTTCATAACTTATCTTTAAGAAATAAAATATCCTTTTGAATAAAGCTAATGTAATTTATAAAATATGAATATCTACTTATAATTTTTTAATGTAGCGATGATTGAAAGAGACACGATTTGATCCATAGATGTAATTAAGCATATATACCATTTTCTAATATACAGTGAAATAATTTATATGGTAAAACAAATTTGAAAAATATAATATTCGAACATCTTATTTTTTTAAACCATATACTCTCTTATGAAAAATTGTGCTAATCTCTAATGATTAATTTATAAGACATCCAATATTGGGAAAAAAGAAAAATAAATAAATAATTTGAGTAGCCAGTAAATTAGCCAAACCTATCCAACATAGGTATGGATATGCACATGCGCGAGTTCCTAAAAAATCAAATAACTCAAAATAAAAATTTTAAATTCATCATAACTATTCAAAATATAATTTAAAACAAAATTTTAATAATTTAAAATTCAATATAATGTAATCCAAATAAAGATGACAACGACGAGAATAATAACGACAGTCCAAATACTCCTAAAAGAATTCTTTAATGTGGGATTTTCGCCTTCTAATAGGCAAATGTAATGAAAGAATTTGGAGTTGATGCTCGATCGAGTTCAGGAACTCACCGTGCCTGAAAGACAATAGGGTCGTCCCATGAATCAGTGTCCCTACCATAAGTGTACGATACCATGTTTAATTTGTTTATTATCATTATTAATTTTTTTTTTTATCATTCATGATTATTTTAATGCAATTTAAATATATATATATGCACACACTCCTATTCATTTGAATATTTGTTTGAATGTATTTACTTGTTCAGGAAAAAACTTAGTACATAATTTTATGGAATCCGTAGCAATATAGAAAGTAAATATGTTCGAAAATGTGGTCTTGAATTGTTACTTAAATTTCCGCACTTTCTTTCTTTGTTTTATATACAGACGTCTAAATTCTTATTATTTCTCAATTATCTAATAATACACGCATTTCAAATTTCATTTTAAATTAGCCATTTTTTGTTTCTCATTTTAGCAAAAACTAGTTTTTGATAGTGTAACATGATAAATAGCACAGACATAAATTTATTAATAAGGGCGCTTTAGAAATTCTATTAAACCAGCCAAAAGTAATTATTTGAAGCACTTTATACTTAATAACATAGTACAGATATATACATATATATACCCAAACAATTATATGTTAGCTTCTCGTTTATGAAATAATTTAGGCAACAAAAGTCCATGAAAAATCATTTTTAATCTTTCTCCTTAACTTGTTCTGTTTGATCATTTCTGGTGGTTTAGTGTCAACTAAAATTATGAAACTTAATTAGATAAATTTGAAGACTAAATTAATGGTATCAACCAATGAAACCCATTTTCTTTTCCTTTTTTATCCTAGCTTGTTTTTATTCGTTAATTCATGCTAGTTTGGTGACAGAGATAGTGAATTTAATTTGCCAGATTTAATAAGTTAAAGTAAGTGTACATTAATCAATTAATTTGATAATTTAAGTATCTCTTTGATCTTGTGATTACTCTTTGTAACTTCTGTATACAATTTTTAAACACGCTAAAACGTTATATAACAAAAAAACATATATTATGTTTACTTGTAGAATACACAAATGGACTTTTTTCCGATAGTATGCAAAAAAGGGACAAGGGTTTGGCAATTTTCAAGGCATAGTCCAAACAACATGCCTTGTATAATCTTTAATTTAAATTGTAAAAAATTCTTTGCTAAGTGATACTATCACATTCTTTCTAATCCCACTTTTCTACTGGAAGGAAATATTTCATCAGAAAATTAAAAAAGAAAAATAAAGTACAAGTTTAACGTGATATTGAAAAGGTGAATTCCATAGGAGCTAATAAAATTTAGTCTTAGAGATGCAACTCCATAATATTGGCATATTTTTCATCCTACTCCCGACTTTAGTTTTCTTTAGATCATGTCTTACAACTTTAAAACTCGGATCTATATATGTAGATAAATTGATTATCGTAGTTGTAAGATTTGATGATAGATATGCACGCATCTATTCAACAGAACCCCAAAAGGCCAAAGAGAAAAGCTTAATGAATTTGGCAACAAACCTAACTCTGATATAAAGCTATTAAAATATCTAATGCTTGAATCTTTGATACTTGAATTATCTTTAATTAAATAAATTCAATAAAAAAGTTTAAAAAAAAAAAAAAAGGCTGAAATTCTTCTACTAACCATCTTAATGACCTCAAAACACGCATAAAGAAAGCCCGGAAGCAATTAACGGAAGAAGGAAAACGGTTAAGGGACAGATTTCTTTAGCCATTTTTTCTTCGAAAAAAAACGTAGTTTGGTTATTTCATTGGATGATGAAGTTTAATTTTGTATACAAAATTTATTTAATTAAATTCATTCATTTTAGTTACATCTTATCTAGGTTAAAAAAATAAAAAATAAAACAATATAAGATGACAAAAAGGAAAAGATAATATTTCTAAATGTTATATTATAATTAGCTTCATATTTTTTTATTTAAATTTATTAATCATTATAATTGCCAATAACGCACTGCAAGTTACTATCTAGTATACAAAGTTTCAAACTTTGATATATCATCAATATGGATCCCATAAATTACTTTAAAATATTTAAATTAACATAAAATAATATTTATGTATTCAACTAGCTTTAATTTTGCCTAATTGAATCTACTAGTTGATTCATTTAGGACTATTAATTACTTCCCAACTCATTGTGAAATAATAAATTTATTCAATTCCACAATTTAATTTCTTAGGTTATATAATATATATATTTTTTTAATACCAGTGCAAAAATAATTTTTTACATATATTATTTGATTGAAAGTTTAACGTAAAATATACACTATATCATTTACAGGCTTGCATGGACCGACAACAATTTGAGTTCTTTCAATTTATTTTTAGCTAACAAATTTTTTAATGTAGAAATCAAGAGACTTCTCAACGCAAGTAATCTATGAAACTTAGGTTATGTTTGGTAGTCCTCCACGGGTCCCATCACGTGCATGACCCATATACCCCAAATATTTGGTAGAGGAGGTCAGTTCAACGCAAGGGGTGTGCCATTGTTTGGAGGCCTGCTGCCATTTGGGTCAGGATATCCTACAGAGGGTCCGATCCAGACAAGCGTTTAGTCTACATAGGTAGGTTTGAATCCGTACACAAGGATTTTTGTAGCTTTCGCATACATCTCAGGACTGCAGCCATGGCGGGGCACGTGGTGTCTATTCTCCTTTACGTCGATGTACAATGAATCCCAAGGAAGGGTAGACCTACTTTGACAATTATAAGTGACGGGTGCTGTTCAGACATCTATCATGTTTGATTGAATGATTGTGGTAGTAGGCCATGGGCACAGGAAGAATTGTTAGGGCATTGAGACGAATATTGTGAACTGGGCTTCCAAACAAAGCTTTAAGGGTTTTGTATTTAGTTCAAAATGGATGTTATTATCCTTATTTTTATTATTGATATATTCTCACTTTTAATCCTCTATCATTTTCATGAATTTTTTTCAAAACAATATTGGTTTTTCTAACATAGCAGTTGATTTCTTTTTTGTCTTTTGTATATCCCAAATAATTTTCGTTCTTCTTTTTCCCTCTATGTAATATTGGGGTTGCATGTTTGTCTTCCTCTTTGCTCATTTAATTATTCCTTTTTTTTAATAACTCTTTTTGGTTGCATTTTCAAAACGAATATCTTAGACTTAGAAGTCTACATTCCTGATTATCTTTTAAAATTTTTGGATAAGATTTTTATTAGAGATGATTTATAAATTGTAATTTTATTGAATATCTAATTTTTTGAAAAAATCGTACATAATTCTACAAGTTGTTCAAGAGCCCTTCAATTACTATTTATTTCATTTTTTGTTGTTTCCTTTATATTTTTTTGTTCATTTTATTATTCTGATTTAGATAACCAATTTTCTATTGAGATAATTTTAAATCTTAGCTTCTTGTTCTGAAATTTCAATGGTGTACTTTGACAACATTTTTTAGTAATTGTTATTTGTGTTCCTTTGAGTATGTTCCTTTCTTTTATATGAATTTTTTATTTTCCCCACAATAGAAACCAATTTTTCCTAAAAACTCAGTGTCTTAATTTATTATGTGTTTTTGTCAATTACATTTTTTTTTACCATTCGAGCTCTTGTGATCTCTTCTGTTGCTGCATATTAAGGATGCATTGATTAAAAAATAGACTTTGAATCTTTTAGATGCACTTAATTTAATTACTTATTTAGTTTAATGTATTTTTCTTAATCACTGAAGGAAGTAATACTTTATCTTATTAAATAAGATACAAATAGTTTCTTATTATCTGTAGTTGAAATTTGAAGTTTATGTAATTCTATTATTTTATTTTCTTCTACCTAATTCTTCAACTATTCTATTTACATTTCTTTAGTAATTATTTCTTTTATGATGATGCTTTGATTGTAACGACGAATTAATAATTTTTAAAATCTGCATTTATTTTATAAATTATACAACGTTAAATTATCTAAAGTGTTAAATATGTTTGTTACTTAAGGTGAGCCATCTTTAGACGTTTGTGCCTCAATTTCTTTATGGTAATATACCTTATTTAGTATTAAAATATACAATGCATAAAAATATGAAATTTAATTCATGATGTTTTTTTTTTTTTTTTAAGAATAAGTGGGATAAATACTTTGCAAAGGTAGGAGCATGAATTTGGTTTGAGCATCACTTGAAGTTTAAATATTCTAATTGTAAATTAACCAATTGCAATTTAAATACTCTAAGATATATCGACCCTAACATCTTAAAAAATTAATTAAATTTAAAATATAGCCTAGATATATTGAAACACAGAAAGGGAACTCATTGTAAAATATCTACACCCTAAATAAACGGACATCTTCCATTATTTAACATGACATAAAAAGAAAAATTATGAAAATAAATTATTCTATACTAAATTAGTCCAAATAAATTAAAGCATAAAAAGGAAAATTAATTATTCTAATATTCTATTTTTAGTAATAATTCATCTTTTAATATAATACAAGAATAAAATTGGCCCAAGTTAATAATTCTATTATTTGTTTTGTTTCAGTAAATTAAGTAAATAGTTTTATAAACTTCTGAGAATATAATTAATCTAAAATATAATTCGAGTCACTTAAAATAAAAGGAAAATTACATAACTAATTATTATAACATACATATCCCACATAAATTGATATCTTCCATTATTTAACATGACATAAGAAGAGAAACTGCAGAAATTAATCAGTCTCCAATAAATTTACTCTAAATAAACTAAAACGCAAAAAAGTAAGACAAAACTGCCATATTTATTTTCCTAATTTTTCATCTATTAGTAATACTCCATTCTTTAATATGACATAAAAAGGAAGATTGCACAATTTTATAATTCTGTTATATGTTCAAATTAACAAAATCAAACAACTATTTTTGTAGAAGAATTTTGAGGATTCAGAACTGGATCGAGATTCTGCTATTACATATCATGTATGTATGGCATGATATATGGTAGCGTCAGCAATATTAGAGCCAACATCATCAATAGTGTGCAATGTTGAAAAAGCCCAACTTTTCATTTATTTATTTTTTTTTGAAACTTTCAGCTAATTAAAGGTTTAAGAAATACAACACTTATCGTGATTATATTCAGTGTTTTATCACGTTAAATGTAATTTACTGTTTTATCGTTAATGTTTGGGGTCCATTTGATCTGACCCAATATTGATTCAAACCCAAAAGATCAACCCAAACTCATTATTATTTCATCATTAGATTTGAATTGCATTCCCAACAAAATTCCCATCCCCCAAGTGACCTGTCACGTAAAGATAATGATGGCAGAATCCTAAGGAGCTCACGACGTGGTGAAATAAGCACGAAGCGTCGTGACTTGGTCATTGTTATTGTGCTTACGTGGAAGAGATAGCAATCTGTTAAGATTTGGTTGCGTAAGCAAAATAAGTTCGACCGGCAAGTAAATGGTTGGTTGCCTGCTCGCCGAGACTCTATGCATGAATGGACGAGGACAACCCAATTCTGCACGCTTTATGACCTAACCATGAAATCATACGTGTTCCTTTCACCACAGCTCATCTTCCCACGTTTACTTGGTAACCAACCAGTCCTGGTTTCAACACTATCGTATAATTCTAGTTTCAATGGCTTTAGTACTGTTGGCACAACCGATCAGACACGTCAATGGACGAGTATAACCCACGAGTATTTGTAAGATTTGGATTCAAATTCAAATCCAGACCCCAACCTAACATATATATTATTCAAACCCCCAATACAAGTAAAAATGTTAGGTTTGAATTGGGTTCATATCCTATGAGATTCATATAGCGTTTGGGCACTTAAAAATCTAAACTTTTATGAATCGATACCTAGAAGCTTTATCGTATAATATAATGTGTAATTTCTAATGAACTCTTATTATTTATATATTTTTTATTATATTCCTTTGATTTTTATTTATTTTATTCAAATCATTCATTTTTAATTATTTTAAAAGTTTTCTTTTTTTTTTAATTTATTTTTTCTTTGTGAATATATGAATTCCATTAATGATACAAAATTCATATTAATAGTCTTATTACTTTATTTATATTAAAACAACATTGAGTATCCTTAATTGTAATTTTTCATATTTTTTCTTTTAATCTCATTTCAATTTTAAATTATTTAATTTTTTTTGTCTTTCTTTTAATTTATTTCCTTCTCTCAAATGATATAAATTTATATTTTGAAAAAAATTATTTATTTACATGATTATGGACATGCGTCAAATTATTTTAAAAAATTTTTAAAATAAATAGTTTGTATTATATTTTTTTTAAAAAAAATTGTTCACTAGTTGAAACAATTATGCTAGTTAAAACTTATTAAAGAACAAAATTCATCAAAAATATTTTAATGATTAATCAGTAATACAATTTAATTATAAATTGTAATTATAAAATTATATTTAAAACATCAATTCCTCTATGTAATTATACTCCATAAATTTTATAAGTTCACTTCGGTTGAAAATTGTATATTTACTAGATTAAAATTCTGTAATAGATAACTTTATGATAAATCAATATTTATAATAAATTTTGTATGTGTTTAAAAATATGTATAATTATTTTTATAGTTTTATTTTTCCATATTTTTAATTAATTTTTTAAAAATAAATTAATTATATAATTGTTCATAATACTTTATTTTAAAAATTATTTGGTATCCTAACTCCTGTAAAATTTTATTAATTCGTTCTATACTCAATTAATTATAAACTAAAATTTAATCATAATAAGATAAATATTATTTTTTATTAATTATAATAGATTAAATTATTACATATTGTTTAAAATGATGAAAAAATTAGTCGGATGGGTCTATTAGTTTGATCCAAAAACACATACCCATTGAGTTTGGGTTTTGGTCTGGTATGAGTCTATATGTAACAAAATATTTATCGTCTGTTCATGTTTGAGCTTGGGTCAAGACAATGGCCAGCCAATGAGAGGCCTACAACCTACCATGAGCTTTAACACTAAAGATACACAGAAATGGCAGGATTAAGGAGTTTCTGTGATATTCTGATTTGATGTTGATAACAAATACTTTGCGTGGCTGACTTATTACCTCTCTGTCCTTTGCTGACATCAATGTATAAGAGCAAGAGACAAGAAAAAAAAAACAAAGAAGGCCACGTAAGGAAGAGGGTTTTTAGCCGGATCGAGATATACAGTGTATTTGAAATTAATATTTAGATAAAATGAATAATATAATTTATTTGAATATATATATAATAATATAATTGATTAATGTGGTAATAATAGATTAAAATAAAAAATATATGATTATGTGTGTGATATATATATATATATATTTGATTGTTAATAAATGTAACAATTAAAAAGTAATTAATTATATATATATATATATATGAAAGTAAAATTTTAAATTTAAATTTTAAATAAATACTTTATTAAATTGTATGTTTGTTAGTGTGAAGTATTAAATAATAATTTTAAGTTGAAAATTAGGTTCTAAACATAACCAAGAGAATTATTTTATTAAGTAATATATTTAAAAGAATATATTTTGAAAATTGCAAATTTACATCCAAACACACAGCTTTAATCGTTATAAAATTTATTATGGACTATTTTGGAAAAGGGAATAAAGAGTTTACGCACTGTTAGTCTTTCAATCATTAAACATAGATTGCTGCAGTTATTATTTTTTTAAATTTTATATTTGCACAATTTTTTAAAAACGCTACGTTAAAAAACACTCTAAAAAACATAAGCAAACAGGCTTAGTGTTTTTGGGGAAAGTGGAGTTTGGGTTCCAACATTTATATTTTATTATTTTGAATGAATTAAAATAAAAAATTTAAGTAATGAATATATATATATATTTTATTATAATATTTAAAGTAAAATTTTTTGACTTTGTTTGTTTTTAAATTTTAATACGTATTTTTAAATATTTTTATTTCAAAAATTATATAAAAATAAAGGAAAAAAATAAAATTTAAAATATAATAATTAAATATATAATTTTTAATAGATAATTTAAAAATAAACATAGCCTTTATATAAAAATATCAATAGCACTACCAATAACATTATACAAAATCATTGAAACAAAACAGTTAACCCAATCCCTGATTTTCTATGCTTATCACATCTTTGTTGGGATGTAAATTATGACAAGAAAAAAATTTACGTGAAAACTTAAAAATAATGTCAAAATTGGAGAAAGTAAAAGATAAAAGTTTATTTTGTTGAGTACTATCTTTAATGTACAAAATTTTATGGAAAGAAAATTGGAATAAAATAGACATACGTACACATTGGCTTTGTTTGGTTCTTTATTATATCCTATTCATTAATATTAAAAAAATCTTATAAATTAAATATTTTATCATACAAATTTTATTAAAATTCAATCTTAATTTTTTCTCACTTATCTTTTATAATTAATTATTTAATTTTTAATTATTATATTTATTCACATTCAAATTAACATATTTCTTATAATTTATTTAATAACACTCATTTTTTTATATCATATAAATCTACATGTTGGCACATTATCTATATTTATCACATATTAAATATATAAAAATATTTTTTATACTAATCTAAATTTTAATACTAAACATAAATTTTTTACTTATTCAAATTATCAAATTTTTTTTTATAACTCTAATAAACAACCAAAACTATCGACTAGGTCCGTCAAAACCAATAAAAATTTGTAGGTTATGTTTGTTTTTAAATTATGAATTCAAAAAATATATACTTAATTATTATATTTTTTAAAATTTACTTTTTTTTATTTTTTTTATTTTTAAAATAACACCGTCAAAAAAACAAACATCAAAATTCAAAAATAAACAAAGTCGTATTGTTTTCATTTAATAATAATAATAATAATTGATTAAATTGGCGATTTGATTTGACCTGGCTGGAATGAGCCACAACCGAAAGCACGTGCTTTTTCTGAGAGATACGATGGTGATTTGTTTTGCTCATAAACCATGTCGTCGACTTCACGCCGCCTCGTGTTTCTCCTCACATCGTTGGCATGTATAACATCGTCCGCCACGCAGCACGATAAGTAATTAATGAAGCTTAGCCCCTAGTTTAAACTAAACTGCGTGCGCATGATGACTAAATTCTTTACCCACTTTCGACCACTACTAGCTTTCTGTCATCCAATTTCCCGATTCCACTGTATTCTCGCAACCCGGCATGGAATTCCTCTTTCAATCTTTTTTCACTCCTGAGAAAATGTAGGTTTTTGTACGGAACAAAGAAATAAGGTTGTTAATCCATGCTGTTTACCAGTGTTGTATAATATAATAATTTCCCAATTCCAGGGGTCAGGAACAATGGGAAGTTTCTTGGGGAAAAGGAAATTCTGCCACTCGGAGCACGAAGCCCTTGTCAAGCTGTTCACCTCGTCCCAAATCAAGAAAATTCTAAAAGCAACCCGGTTTTACTCCTTAGTTGTCTGTTTTCTGTTGTTTTATTTATACGTTCAAACTGTGGACCAGAGCCAAGAGCAAATCCGGGGAGTCCCTTGTGCTTAATATTCCTTCGTCTTCGAGTATTCACACAGAAATCAAACCCAACGAGAATGCAGTCAAATCACTTACTACTCGAGGAGCCCATCCGGATGGCTACCATTCTGGAGCCACCCAAAGCGGTAAGATTTACTCCTTTTCCCGTTTTTAGTTTTTCCATGGAATTTTGGTTTTATGCAGATCAATTTTCGCATTGTGTTTGTGTTTGCATGAGATATTAGTATTTCGCTGGGTAATCTGGTGTCTGCGGGTGCAGAGTTTCTTCCCTGCGATGACGAAGATCGTCGGGACACTGGGCCCGCGCTCTCGATCCGTCCGGGTTATTACTGATTGCCTTAATGCTGGAATGTCAGGTAATTGTATCATATTCCTGGAATTTGTTTCTCGTGTTCGTTTTTCTCTTTTCTTTTCTTGCTTTTGCTTGATGCTTGTTTTGGTATTCGTGGGATTTTTATACTTTTATATTGTTTACTAACTGGGCAGTTGCAAGATTTGATTTTTCGTTGGGTGATGCGGAGTATCATCAGGAGACTCTAGACAATTTGAAGACTGCTATTAAGAGCACTAAGAAACTCTGTGCTGTAAGCATGTTGATGTATTACGCTTCTGTAGTTTATTTTAATAGTTTTTACTGCTCTGGTTGTAGCTAACTACGGTCTAACTTCTGGAACTAATTTGCAAGGAGAACAATATGATGATTTTATTTTTTTATTTAGTTCATTACATTTGCCATCACATAAAAAACTATAATAACGATCATCATTAACAACCGGAAATAATTTAATACAAAAAAAGGACATATTGTAATTAAAGTGGATAAAGAACCATGCTTTAGTAAAATTCGAGCCCACGACCTCATAGCGTAGGCCTCATTGATGCAACAAAATGGAAGTTGTGCAGGCTATTTTATTATCACTTATTTTTGTTAACCATCCAGCAATGTTGTGTGAGTAAATTTTTGCTTCATGACCTTATCCATTCTGGTAACAACAAATTTCAGGTTATGCTAGATACTATGGGCGCTGAACTCCAAGTTGTAAATAAAAGTGTTAAAGCCATAACCCTTAAGGCAGACGACAAGGTTATTCTAACACCAGATCAAGGTCAAGAAGCATCTTCTCGAGTTTTGCCAATTAACTTTGCTGGACTGGCCAAGGTTCTCTGCATAAATTACTTTTACATTTTCTGTTAAGGACAAAAATATGGTTTTTCCTTTTCATCCTTCAAAATTGTGATTCTCAAATGCCAGAAGTTTACTTCACTTTCATTACTTTGAATTTTGCTAATTTACTTTATAATGTCCGAATTTATTATTTGCAGGCTGTGAAGAAGGGAAACACCATTTTTGTTGGGAAATACCTATTTACTGGAAGTGAAACTACTTCTGTTTGGCTGGAGGTATGAGGTGGAGTTATGAATTCAATAGGCAATGAGTTTTGTTTCTTACATTGTTTTGATTGTGTTTACATTCATTGATGATTCCTTTTGCAATATAAATGCGAGCCTGTAAAATTTTCTTTTCTATTTCTTACAACATTCCCTTGTGATTGTATGGGCTCTAACTGCACATAAAATTTTTATGCCTTACCTCAGGTTGTGAATAAACAAAATGTTATTTGCTCATTTTATTTCACTATTTGAAGTAGATGATTGCTTCTTCAGTTCCTTTTTTCTCCTGAATCCTTTTTGTCATGTTGGAACATTTTCTTGAGATTGAAGCAAACTTTAGTACTCTTTTTCAGGGTTTTGCCTAAAGATGAATATGTCATTCATTATTTCTTAATTATTTTGTTACATGAGATTGGGGTTTTCGCTGGCAGGTAAATGAAGTAAAAGGTGATGATGTGGTTTGCGTGATCAAGAACTCTGCAACCTTGGCTGGATCTCTATTTACACTGCATGCTTCTCAAATTCATATTGACCTGCCTACTCTATCTGATAAGGACAAGAAGGTGAGCGTGACTATAGATTTGATGTCTACGTGTGTGCTTTATTTATTTTGTGCATCTCTATGGAGGAGATTTTCTTAAGTTCTTATTGGCGGAATGGATATATAAAATCATCCCTGGTCCCATCTGGTCTGATCAGTGGGATTCATGTTTTGGTTGTAACTGTGAAAAAGTTCTGATATTTAGGAAAAGTGAAAGTAAATACGTAATACTAAAAAAGATGCTTCTTTTTGTTATTAAGGCCAAATTGTTTCCTGTTGCGAGGTCGTCTCTTGCTTGATCCCTAAATTTCATGCAGCTTAATGATGCTTCTTTTTGTTATTAAGACCAAATTGTTTCCTGTCGCGAGGTCATCTCTTGCTTGATCCCTAAACGTCATGCAGCTTTTGTTTATTGTCTGTTGATTGCCATGGTGCATTTGTTAAACCCTTCAATTCTTGTGTGCACCCGAATCACACGAGCATTATTGTATTAAGAATATATTATGATCGCTTGAAAGCTTAAACAGCTATTTTTTTCTGCCCTTTTTGATTGTTGCTCCTGCCTGAACGTATTAGTTTTATTTGTAGCTATTTCTTACACATGTGACTTACCTCAGGTTATCAGTTCATGGGGTGCTCAGAATAAAATTGATTTCTTATCATTGTCTTATACACGTCATGCAGAGGATGTTCGTGAGGTAAAATGATGAGGGAAAGATGCTCTCTTGATTTATATTTTGACTGTGCAGTTACTCCTTTTTTTAATCATCTAGATGCATAGGTTCTGATGATTTTTCTTGATGCAGGCTCGTGATTTTCTATCCAAGCTTGGTGATATGAACCAGACTCAAATATTTGCTAAAATTGAAAATGTGGAGGTGAATTTAGTGCTTATATAATTTAAATAAGAAGTGATTCATGTTAATTTTGTCTGTGCAAGAAGTTGATTTATGGGGGGGGATGGGTGACTTGTGAAGTTCAACACCTCAGTATGGCTCCCCTTGTTGCAGGGTTTAACTCATTTCGATGAGATCCTAAAGGAGGCAGATGGCATCATTCTCTCGCGTGGAAACCTTGGCATAGATCTTCCACCCGAGAAGGTCGGTTGTTTTGATGCTTGCCTAGGTTAAAAAAAGTAGAGAAAGAAATGTCTTGTTTACTTAGTTCTGGGTGATGCATGGTATTTATATATTCATGAATATATTTCAAGTTTCTTATCTAATCCCAATTCTGCATGGAACTTTGATGCATCATTTTGATGAGGTGGCTGTATATTTTGCGGCTTACTTTTTGTTGCTGACATCATAGTATAAATCCTGCATTAGTTCATATGTACTTTATGTTGTCCTGGTATGATTGCATGTGCGTGAGTCACACTTCAGTAACATGACCATATATTAGCTAATGCATGTAACTTTATTCTGTATTGGCAGGTGTTCTTGTTTCAGAAGTCTGCTGTTTATAAATGTAATATGGCTGGAAAGCCAGCGGTCGTAACTCGTGTTGTTGATAGCATGACTAACAATCTCAGGCCTACTCGCGCAGAGGCAACTGATGTTGCTAATGCTGTTTTGGATGGTAATCACTTACCTAAACACTTGCATGAAAGTGGTTGTGTGTGAATACCATTTTGTATCGTTAGCCTTTTGAAAGCATTTGATGTGCATTATTATTCCATTCCTGGGCAAATTTTGATGGTTTAACTTTGTATTCTATGGCATGGTTTAATTTTTTTTCACTCTATTACTGCTTAAATCAATCAGAAACGAGGGTTATATTCAATGACAATATTTCAGGATTTGATGCAATTCTTCTTGGTGCTGAGACCTTACGTGGATTATACCCCGTTGAAACCGTTTCTACTGTTGGCAAAATTTGTGCTGAGGTATGTCTTCTTTTACTTGTGTACATTTAATTGGCTTCACAATACCCATCGTTCTTCTAACGGACAAACAAGGACGTGTGATATAATCCCATGAAGCTTTTTCCTAGTAGTCAAAAGCAATCACTTCAATACAACCGCCATTTTTCACTACGGGTTTGCAGGCAGAGAAGGTTTTCAATCAAGACCAATACTTCAAGAGGACTGTAAAATTTGTTGGCGAACCCATGAGTCACCTGGAATCTATTGCTTCTTCTGCTGTATGTTTCAAGAATTAAAAGTTACAAAAGCATTTGTCTAACACTTGTATTGTTGTTGTTCCTATTGTGTGTTCTAAACATGTGCCTTGTATTTAAATAAATCTTTGTCTATAGGTCCGGGCTGCCATTAAGGTGAAGGCATCTGTCATCATATGTTTTACCTCATCTGGAAGGGCTGCAAGGTATATAGTTACGCCTGAATGCCCCTTGAGTGATATTGGAGAATCTGCAATAATTTGTTGTGTTTAGAATGTTTTCAAACATATTCCTGCTAAATGCAGATTGATCTCTAAGTACAGGCCTACCATGCCTGTTTTGTCTGTTGTCATCCCTCGGCTCAGGACAAATCAATTGAAATGGAGCTTTAGCGGTGCATTTGAGGTATATACCCTTTGACCTTTGCTTGTACACTTAGATCAAGATTTCTGTTATATATGATTATTACTTCTCGGAATACCTGTTCGTCCACTACGACTTTGGAGCTATCAAAACATTTCAGCTTTTATGGTTCTTTTCTGCATACATCCAGGCAAGACAATCACTCATAGTACGTGGTCTCTTCCCCCTGCTTGCTGATCCTCGTCATCCTGTAAGTTCTCTGTATTCTAGTTCTGGCATACATACGTGTCTCATATTCTGTTGCCTAAACAAACTCTTTAAACTTAGTCAGCATGTCACACTTGTCCACCTGAGTTATACTATCAATCAACAATGCGCCATTACATCATTGTCCTTACCTGCCTGGTTAGAGCTTGTTAAGAAGCTTCCTTGATGACAAACTTGTGTGTGCTTGTGTTGCAGGCTGAGTCTACAAATGCAACTAACGAGTCAGTTCTGAAGGTCGCGCTCGACCACGGGAAGGCCTCTGGAGTCATCAAGCCCCACGATCGAGTGGTTGTGTGCCAGAAAGTTGGTGATGCATCTGTGGTAAAGATTATTGAGCTTGAGGATTGAACATCTAGGCCATTGCCGATGTGTTTTTGATTGGAATGGCGACGGGCAACTGCACTTGCCATTTCCAAGAATTTTGATGGTGAGTTTTTGACTGTAGGACTCTGTGCCTTCGTTCTAATTTAGTGATGAATTATCTAAATTAATGTTGGTGTTCTTTTGATTGATGAAAACGCATGATATATGGAGGATTCGGTTATAAAATTACAAAGTTATATAGAATCGTTCTACATTTATGACGATAATTAAGCCATATGGACTATGTTAGGTTGCTTGATTTGCACTCTCTATATAATTTTTCTAACATTTAAATTTCAATACCAAACATAATTTTCTTAGTCATTCAAATGGAAAAATTTTCTTGCCCATCTTAATAAAGAACCAAATGTATCCACGAACCTTTTTATGTCATTGGAAAAGATTATTATACAATTTTATTGCTAATTGAATAGTTTGGTTGTGATGAAACACCTATAATTGTCTTAAATCGTGAAATTTACCTAACACGATCTTCAATCAAGACAAACTTCATTGTTCTTCAAATTATTAATTGTATTATAATCGCATTGAAAAAGACTACACGTTGGTGATTTTTCGTGGGAATTTGGTTTTATCGATCCCATCTATATTATGTGGCTAATGATGGATGTAACGCAGCTGGAGATGCTATTATGTAATTTTTAAGTTAAAAATCTGTGCAACATTTCCTTTGGACTGGTTGGTTTGAATAACAACACAATTTTGGTAACTACACTAATTCAACTCAATTTGGTGAAGTTTGAACACAAGCTCAAGATTACGTTAAGGGCTTGTTTATTTAGAGTAATTGAGTTTGATTAATGAATTTTTTCATATTAATCATATGTTCACTCAAAGAAAGATTTATGATAAAATATGATCTTGACATCAAATGATTAAAATTTTGGATAAATGATTCGATAAAGTAATTTTAGTTAATTGGTCTATTTGATATTTTATTCAAAAAGATGTTTTTGTCTCTCAACATAATAATGACTAATATTTTTTAGAATATTTAAAATTAAGTATAATTTTTTGAAAAAAAAAAGACTCAAAGGTTTAACAAAATGCATTCCTTGATTGTGTTGCGGAAACTAGTTACACGTTATTGTTAAAATATTATAAATCAAATTGTACCTAAAACATCTTTCTAAAAGATTAATTGACAGAAAACCTGAAATTAGTTGAGCGAGCATACGGCAGTTGTTGTTTTTACTTCAAATTTATATATATATGCCCTGCTCGACAACGAGCGAGCGCCCATGGCCTAATGGACAAGGCGTCTGACTTCTAATCAGGCGATTGTGGGTTCGAGTCCCACTGGGCGTGATTTTTGTTTCACACGACTTCACGTTTTGCACATTTCCGGTTTGCATGCGAGGACCGACGACAAGAAGTATTCTAAATAAATATAACTATAAATAAAATTCCACCCTCGGCCCTGTATCTTGTTATTTGTCTTTGACAGAATATCAGTAGACCGAAAGCCCAAAGAATCTGGCCCGAAAGATGATTAACGCAATCTCCCACTCGGGATTGTGAGGCAGAATGTCAACATCCTCGTGAGGTGAAAAACCCAAATGGCACGAAATTACTGTCATCATCCATGGAAGTGTTAAAAAATGACCTGATTCATAAGGCTTGTTTGGAGGTCCAGTTTTAATTCGAGGCCCATCACTTCGATGTATGACAAAACTCACTTGGCCCATCAGTAAATAGTATTGTAGTCTTCCAGACCACATCACCGTCTTGAGTACATGAGAGCAAGAGTACTCTTCCTTCGGGCCAGCCCTCTGTTCACCTGACAAGATGAGGAAATCATCTTCGCTACATGGACACGTAGGGCTATTTCAGTACTGGGCTAAGCCTATCAATCGATTTTGTGGCCACTTTGGTGGAGGCTTACCAAACATAGTGCAGTTGTGGGCACCGGTATTGCCGGGGTCGAACCGAACATCTGGCATCCTTCAACCAGGCAACCAACAAAGCCCGAGTCTCTCTTTAAAATGTATGTTACTCGCTATCAAATTTAGAAAACTCAAGTAAACGAAAAATTATTTAAATTTAATTGAACTGAGTCACTAACTTGAATACACAGCGCCTTAATAAACTTATAGCCTATTCTTAAAAGTCAGAACCACCGGGCGTCCCGGCTGACTTGTTTTCCTGCATGTATTTACAAACGTAGTTTTCCCCACTTAACAATGCTCAAGTCAGAATCAAGCTCATTGACTAACCAATGAACAAGAAGCAAACTGAAACTTTTTTCCCAGTGAACCATTGAAATTGCAGAATATAATCTTGAAGCAAAATTTATAAGGGGAACAAAACTTGGTTCTCCACTGTAGTAATTGAGTCATCCAGTCCTGTTAGCGACTTGCGGATCTTGATCGAGCAAATGGAGCTCTTGCTGGCGGATCATTAGAATCATTCTCTCATTCTCCAGCTTCGATCGTTCGTTCGACAGTTTCTCCTCCTCCATTTCCATCTCCTTCTTGGTGCTGAATTTCAACCACTTTAGCCGCTGCTTTTCAAGCTCAAAGGCTTGGAACCGTATGCCTACGCGCTCTTCCTCCAATAGCATCAGCTTTGTTTTCATCCACTGTCTCTTCTCTAAGGGACTCTTTCTTGCATCTTGCAACACATTCGCCAATTCAGCATCCACCTGTTGAATCAATGGCGAATGGAACGCGCCTTTTCTCGCCCTCTTCCTAGAGTTTCTTTCGTTGCCATCCTCCTCTCCATGGTCTTGGTGAGCTCTTGATCCTCCCCCAAATGCCTCATTGTCATCATCCTCATCTTCGTTGTCTTCATCATCATCCTCCTCATCATCCTCATCGTCGTCATGATCACCACACGTCTGTTTAGATGCCTCATTCTCCACATGATTCAAGTTGGCCATGGTCGGGACATCTTCCGGGGAATGCAAACACCTCTGCTGCTGAGACTGTGACTGAGACGGCTGAGCTGCCGCCGCCTCTGTGGGTGAATGATGAGCAACACCACTTCCACTTACATTAGCATCACTGCCATGGCCACAACTTTTATGATAAGCACACATTTCCCTAAAGAACAAGTGCTTAGAATTCAGCAATTTCCTGACTTCCTCCTTCATTTTCGGCGACAAATGATCCATACTGTCCAGCAAACTTTGATTCTCCACGACCCTGCAAGCCGTTCCCTTCCCAAGAATTTCATTAACCCTCTTATACCTCTTGTTTAAGTCATTGAATTTGTCTTCGCACTGCTGCGGAGACACATAAAATCCCTTCTCCATCATAACCTGCGACACCGATTTCCATTTGCCCTTCTTCTGTGAAGCTCCACCTGACCCTTTTTTTTTGCCGGCAGGATCATTCCCTTCATAGCCAATCTCATCACCCACATAGAACACCGCCATAATCAGCAACTTCACCATGTTGTCAGTCCACTTCATTCTTTGCCACGGTGACATATTCCTCTTCCCATCATCAGCACTGTTTTCAGCAGCAAGTCCAGGCTCATCATCATCACTTGGCGCCATATTCTGGTTCTTGGATTTTGGACCATATGGGTAGCCTTGCGATGGATACTGCTGAGCTTGTGGGTGGAAATCGCCCCCATGGCCGCCGCGGGCCGCCGTGGGATGGAGCGGGCGCTGCTGATGTTGTTGTACATGATGAGAATTTTGGGGAGGCATAGGGTGGTGGAGCGACATTTCTAGGCCTAACATCCCGGGCTGCATATTAGAAAACACTCCACTCTTTGATTCCATACAAATTCAAAATCCAGCAACAGAAAAATCTCACATATTTGTTAAAAGATGATATTTTTCACAGCAGTTAAAACTGATTACAGTAACACATTCCACAAAACAGGACTCAAATACAGGGAAACGAGTCTTCCGCAAAGAAGATACCGATAGAATAAAAAATTAAGGGCTCGATTACCAGAAACTGCAATGGTGACGGGATTTTCCGGAACTAGAATCCTTCCACACGCATGCAGAAGAAATCCAGAAAAGGGTCCGGGTAAGGGCAATGGAATGCGACGGCTACAGGGCGGGCTCAAACAGAATCCAGGAGTTTATACCGTCCATGGGTTCAAGCCGCTGGTTTTGGGCATACCAGACAGCGGAAAAACTGCCGAAAGCCCATGGTTTTGCTTTCTCCTTCGGCTACCCGCTGTTCTTCGGCGCAAGAGAGAGAGAGAGTCCACAGGATTACGCAAAACAGCCCAACGCTCTCGAAAAGGATGAATCTGGACCGTTGGTGCGACATTCGGCGAATATAGTACCAAGGGAATTGAAGGGTAAAAGGGTAATTCTGTATCTCCCAGGAGACTTCGAAAAGTGAAATGATGGTTTTAATTAACGTGGACACTTTGCTTTGTTAACTCCACTGTCAACTTATAGTGTATAAATATGTACTATTATCAATAAATTTATATATATTATGTTTGCACCTCTTAGAATAACTACCATACGCCCTTTAAGAATAGGAAAAAACAAAATATATCCTTTTCATTTGTTTTTAGTTTTCTCTACGATTAAATTTTATTCAACTTTGATATCTTCTCTTAATTTTTCTCATTTTATATAAATTTTAATAAATTCAAAAATAACGTTAATATTTTATTGACATTACCAGAGTTACATAATTTTTTTTTATTTAAAATAGGCTGCTATTATTAGATGATAATTTATAAAACAAAATAACATACATATATATATATATATATACATACACACAAACACACACAAATATATTTCAAACTATTTATATTATAAGACCACAATTGTATATGTAAACATGATAAATTATATTTTAAATTTTATATACACATGAATTAAGTGTGCACGGCATAAATATGTAATATATATATAATATTAAGTTTTTATATAAAAATATAATTTTTATAAATATTAATAATATTAATCAATTTTAAGTAAAAAAATAATATAATATAATAAATTAAAGTTGATGAATAAAATTTGGAGTAAAAAAAGGAGAAAATTGAAATAAGAGACTGTAAATCGCATAGATCTTATGGATATTTTGATCATAAAATTTTGAGAATCAAATACAGCTTTTCTATATATATATTTTTTTATGCTTAATATATAACTCGTGAAAGTGGGATGTATTATGCCTCATGTGATTAAATATATGTGTATGTTCACACACACACACACATGTATATTTTAAAATAGTAATATGTGTGTGTGTGTGTGTGTGTGTATTATGACATTTTGATAATACAATATAATTGTTTAAAAAATTAAATTATTTTAGGAAATTTATGAAAAGGACAAAGAAATAAATAAGTTAAAATTGAAATAAAAGATAAAAATGATAATAAAAAATAAAACGAAGAGACTAAAATACCAAATTTCTAATATAATGTGAATATTTAAATATTTTGATAAGTTTATAAAAATTTCAATTTTTTTTTATAGTACTGCAATCCACTTTTTTTGTTCATTCCATTATTAACATAATTTCATACTTCATTTAATCAATAAAATTATATAATATTCGATAATAAAAATACCTCCTAAGGGTATGATGTTTGATAAATTATAATAAAGGTAGTAACAGTATACCGTATAAAATCTAAAATATTCATACAATAAAAATAAATGTTTAAACGTAACAATGATTTACAGTTTAACTTTTAGATGCAAAAGGGTATTAGCATACAAAAATCAGTAGTTGCTATCATGTGTACACTCGTTGGGTTGCTTCTTACGGGCCCAATTCCGGACTGGCCCATTTAACTCCTTGGGCCTGCCTCATCATGGAGCCCAATGGGCAAAGTGTCCAGTCGTAAGACACGATAATTACAGAGTTGCATTGACAATTTCTAGAACTTGATGAGCAATACGGTGCTATTTGATGAAAGAGAGAGAGAGAGTCCACAAGATTTCGCTAAACAGCAGTACGCCTCTGAAATGGATGATTGCGGCTGTTCAATCGGTGAAACATGACTAAAATTTTAGTGAGTCAAAATCACGTATAAAATAGCAAATTAAAATTTTCAATTTGATTTGACATGTATCGAAATTTTTTTATTGGTTTCAAAACAATTTTCGATAAACTGAATTTTAGTTAAAAAACTATAAATTAAATTGTCGTAGACACGTTAAAATCATATGCCCGATTAAATAATGTCACATGATAAATATGGTATTAAAATATTAATTAAATCAATTTTTTTATTTAAAAATTTAAATAAATACAATTCTTAAAATAAATAAATTAATTAATATTTTTATCGGACAATCAAATAGAAACAAGTGGCAGAATCCTGTTAGAAGTCCAAGAGATGAAGATCCTATTAATAGGTAGTAGAATCCTGTTAGAAGTATAAAGAATGGAGATTCTATTAAATTATTGAATATGGTCTAAATTCTGACGGTCAATGAAATCGCGTTACTAACTGATACAGCTACTTTATCTATCCTACAATTATAAATAGGGTTTAAACCTTATAAAAAGGGTAGAGATGATAGAAGTCTAAAAGTAAAGCAATTGAAAACTTGAAACTACTTAAATTCTCTCAGAAATTTTTAAAAACACTCAAAGTATTTTTTGTTAAATTCAAGAAAGTATTCGCCAAATTCAAGTAGTTATTCATCAAATTAAAAAAAGTTAGTCGTATTATTCACCAAATTTAAGAAGTTTATTACCAAATTCAATGTATTCTTCATTAAAAGCCTAAATTCAGCGTCTGATCTAACATTATGATGCTTAGCTTGAAAATCTACGTCACTGAAGACCTAACAACCCTTTAAAGAAGATCAAACACAAGCCATTTTCTTAAAGATTATTTAAATTTCAAGTCAAATATTCTTGAATGAAGAATCAAATAATTAAAGTTAGAGAGTAGAAATCACAAAATTTAATTTGATCCAAATTATTTTATCTTGCATTAAATTTTCTTGTTATTCAATAATTTTATCCTACAGTTGTTCATCACTAAATCACTATTTATTATTGATAATTTTTAAAAATATATTAAAAAATTTAAAAGTATATTAAAAAATAAGAAAAAAATATATTAAATTTTTTTAAAAAAATTTGTATTCGGTTTGATACAGTATAATAAATTCAAATTCTAATACCCAACCGAAAATTGAATTTTTAAAAAATAAAATAACAAATACCAAATCAAAAATTCAGTTCAATATTCAATATATATTAAAATTTCATTTTCTACATAATTTGGTCGGTGTACCGAACTCTGTCCAACTCTGTCGGTACGAGATTGAATACAGTTGAAAAGGAATCAAAGGGTAAAAAGGTATTTCTGTATCTCCCAAGCTACTTAGAAAAGCGAAATGATATTAATTGGAATGTATTGTGGACACGTTGATTAGTCTTTTGATCTGTTTTAGTTGTTGCTTTATCAACTACATTGTTAATTAATGCTGTATAAATATATACTATTATTAATAAATTTATGTGTGTGTGGTACACACACTATTTATTACATTTAATAGTTTTTCCCTTCTTTTCTACGTTTTCTCTTTTATTCAATAAAATTTATTTCATGTGATTAATTTTTTTAATTTTTATATAAATTTAAAATATTAGTTATATCTTTTGTCGTTAATAGAATTATATAATTATATTTTTTCTACAGTAGGATGCTATTATTATATGATAAATTACAGAACATAATAAAGATGTAATAATTCACATTATTTATGTTATAAAACCGCAACCGCTTATGTAAACATGATAAAATTATGTTTTAAATTCTATGTATTCACGAATCAAGCGTGCATGTATATTTAAAACATAATTTTAATATTAAATTTTTAATATAAAATATAGCTTTTAAAATATTTATTATCTTGATAATTTTGTAAATAAAAACATAATAAATTAAAGTTGCTCAAAGGAAAGTGTAAATTAGAGATAGTAAATAAAAATAGGAGAAAAGGCAAAAATTAAAACAAGATAAAGTAAATCGCTTGGATCTTAAGAACATTTTAATCATAGATCTTTGAGAATCAAATATAGCTACTACAATTTCTGGTTATGCTTAATATATGACTAGAAAAGGTGGCACATATGCGTGTATGTGATTTTACTTACACGCACATATTAAAATAGTAATATATAATATATGATAATTTTGATGGTAAAATATAATTATTTGAAAAATTAAAATCATATTAAGAAATTTATGAAAAGAAAAAAGAAACCAAATAAGTCAAAAATGAAATAAAAATATATAAAAGAAAATTAACAGAGATAATGAGGAGAATAAAATACAAATTTCTAATCTAATGAGAATTTTTAAATATTGTGATGTGGTTAATAATAAAAAATATAACAATTTCATCTTTACTGCTATCCACTTATTTATTTATTAACTTAATTTTATACTTCATTTGATCGAGAAAATTTTATAAAGTTTGATAATTAGAATACCCCCTAAGCATGCCAAGTTTGAAAAATTATAAATTTTGAAATTAAAACAAGTATACAATATAAATTTAAAACATTCATACAATAAAAATAAATATTCAAATATAACAATAATTTACACTTTAAATTTTCGAACGTGTTTACAAAAAACCGCTAGTTGCTATAATGTGTACGTAATTGTTGGGTTGCTTCTTCCAGGCCCACCTCCAAACTAGCCCAGTTATGTATGTGATCATAGCCCAATCTGCTACATGGCTTTGGCCTCTGTTGGACACAATTTCTTCTGCAGGTGACAGAATGTTGCGTTGGACTTGCAATAATTACGTCGTCTGTTGTTTAAACTCGGAGCTGTCCCAAATTTGTTCTTACAAGACCAGACAGGACAGCGTGGCATGAGAAAATTGAACGGGCCATCATTACATACCATTAACTGTCACAAATTGTCCTTTGTGGTAGAAAATTATCCTGAGATTCCAAGCGACGTAATGATTAGCACCGCTAAAACAGTTCTCTCGTCTTTAAAACGTGGGGGAGACTTTTTTCTTTTTCTTTTTGGGTGTTAGACGGGAAAGAATCAAAGACTTGAAAAAGTAATATAGGAATTCAAGAATTTCGTTGTGGGGCCAACGTGATGGGACCTGTCCAGCTGTAACTTCACATATGGTGTCTGACGAGCCACGTTTGTTCAATGGAAAGTCTAATGATAACAGTTGCTTTGACAGTTTCAAGAGCGGTAAAATCACGAATGATTGATAGCCCGCGAACTGTGTCGTAAATAAAATTATGCAAAATTAATAAAACCTGAATACCTACGTGCGTAGTCATTAAACAATTAATTATATTTCATTAATTATAATAAAATCTAAAATCATTATTATAATTTATATAAATTAAAATTATATTTGGAAGTTATATTAAAGAGAGAGAAAATAAATAAGATAGAGGGTAAAGAAAACGGAAAAATCAATTTTTTATTAAGAGTAAAGAGGAAAAGTTAAGAGCAAGATACAGAAAATTAAAAAAAAAAAGAAAAAAAAAAAAGACGTTGACAATTTAAAATTGGATGCCAAATGTTAGTTGTCACGGAATACTCACATTTGTAGTATAGGTATAGTTGAATACTGCAGTTTAAGAATAATATTGTAAATAGAGATGTTAATAAAATAAATTATTAGATTTAAATTTGATTAGAATCGAAAATATTTTGAAACTTATTTGGATCAAAACTTGAACAATTTTGTTAAAGGTAACTTTAATTTGATTTTGAGTCATTCGAATTTTTACTTGAATTTAACTCATAAATTAATCTTATACTTGAAGTAGACTCATAAATTTATCTTATAAGAACAAAAATAATTTCAAATACTTTTAATAATATACTGTACATGAGGTGCAGTGCATGTTCTCTAGTCAAGTTTCTTGCTCGAAACAAGCATGTTGATTCTTTATCTGGTGTAGGACAGATTAGGCGTAGTCAAATTCTGGTAGGTGGGGCAAATTATAAATGGTAAATTGCTTGACAACTTGCCTTGTAATAAAACTACATACAAGATACGGCCGGTCATTAAAATTTCATTCATGTCCTGCAATCCATTTTTTTACCTGATATTTATAAATTATTAAATGGTTTTTAATTGCATGTGTGTGTCACTGTCGTCAATATTACTCCAGAAAATATCATAATCCCCATTAATCATAGAAAAATGGCATGTGGGGTGTGGAAGTCTTGATTATGTGTGCAGAAGGTCGACCCACGTTATTCATGCAATGTGCATTAAATTTAAAGAAGATTTATTTGGGGTAAGTTGATTAGGTAAGAGGTGACAAAAAAGAAAAGTAGCTTGTGAAAACTCTTACTTTTATTAAAACAATTATTAAACTAAGCATGAGGTGCATGCACGTAATTATTATCGTTGTTGCTCTACTAGTCGAGAGATGTGGTCCAACTCTGAATAATCGAGATGTTGAATAATAGGCTAGGGATTGATTCCGACTTATGTTAATTTTTTTTGGCAAAGCATATAGACAGATGACGTTAACCACTCTTTTTCAATGAGAGAGACATGTTTGTTTAACCAGTAGCATGTCACTAATTCCATGTTAATTTGTAACGTGTCATGAATGGAATGAGTTGTGGTGGGAGATGTTGATATTTTTCTGCGTATAATTTACGTTTTTCTGTTTTCGTTTTTCGGTTTGGTCAATGTTGTAATTATTTTTTGGTTTCGGTTGAGTGGTGTGTGACACTTCTATTTTATTTAGCTAGTACGAATATATTACAATTTTGATATAAAATTGATACCTATTTAACTTGAATTCAGATATCCACCATCGTACGATATCTCTAATTCTTGTAGCTAGATTGTCTTTTTTATTTATCTATTCGCTCGATTGTGATTTTACGTAATCTCGTCTGTGCAATCAAACATTAATAATTACATTAAAATTTATAATTTCATTTTCTCAGTCAACCCTTCGGGTATGTTTGGTTGTTGATTTAAATTGGGCTTGATAATAACAGATATTTTAAAGGGGATTGAAATTATGTTTGGTAACAGAATTTTGATATACTATATATGAAATAGTGATTGAATAATCTGATAAGATATAGGTTTGTATGTTATATATATATATAAATGTGAGTGTATGTATAGGTATATATTGATTTGGTGTGAATTTGTGTAATGATTAACAAATAGTTAGTTAATTATATATGTAAAAGAAAAAAAAACTTAAATTTTAATTCGGATTAAAATTTTGTTGTGCAAGATTTTTTGTTGGTAAAAATTCAAGTAGGTTCCAAACAAAACCTTCACCTTTCCCATCCTTACAAAAAAAAATTAATGAATTTATATTATATATTATAATAATTTATAAATGAATATTATAATTAATATAATATATTTATATATTTCAAAAACCTATTTTAATGTGTTTTTAAAAATTATTTATATAAATGGCAGATAAAGTAATTTGCTTTTAATGATTATATGACTTTTCATTTTATTAACTATTGTTATATTTTTCTATACAAGTGATTTAGCATTAATTAATTATTTAATAATCGATATCTTATTAAATTGTGAATAATAATTATTTTGTTACTTTTTTTTATCTACGTGATATGTATATTTGTTTTTTGTTCACGTTCAATTAAGCTAAATGACATTTTATATATCACAAAAGTAGTAATGGAGTGATTGAAATTTCATTTATTGATGAGTTTTTACTAATATATTTTTGACATAAAAATTAGTCAAACCATGCTAATTGAATAATTTTTTGTGAATATACTATAAAACAATTTCAATACATTAAAGCGTTTACATTCTCTAAAATTGATATTTGATTTTTGATATACTTTATTTTTAAAAATTAATCACTACAATCGACTAATCAAATTAGTTATTTCTAATAAACTTACAAACACATGTTAAAAATAGTGAATATTACTAATTAATATAAAAATATTAAGATTGAAAAATATGTAATGAAATTGGCCACAACAAAAATGACCAAACAATTAAAAGATTTGACTTTGAGCCGAAACAAATGAAGAAAACATTTTGCATTAGAAGAAATAAAGTTTAATTTTAATTGTTTATAAAAATAAATAATTAAATTTCTAATAGTTAAAAAACATTCAAAAATAAATTTACCATCAAGTCCATTTAACTTTAATTTCTGGATCTGTCCCCGTAATTAAATAATGAGCTTTTGAGTTTTGATATTATACTTTTCAAAATACTGATACACTTCAACAAATGTTAAACATCTATAAGATGATAACCATGTTTTGGAAGGGGAGAAAAGGTAGTTCCGAATGAAGGCCAGGTAATCAAATTTTGTCTCTTATAACCATGTAAAATGTTAATTAAATAAAAAGTTATGCTGCTAGGGATTATCTGCTATCAATTTTTTTCAATGGCAAGCACAAACTAGTAAAATCTAATAAATTTAAATGAAAAGTAGCTTACAAAATTTATGATATTTAATTTTTATGTAAAACCACGGCTATGTTTGGAACAACATTTCCATTCTCCACACATTCTATCCAATTTTGAACAATCAAAAGCGTTACTCAACAAAATTTATATGCAAATTCAAATTTCTTTCTCTAGTACATCTAATTACCCATTATTTTTTACTTGTTATACTTATTCATAAGTACACGAATACACACACATACATTCACATTTCTACATAATTATAGCGTATAAACTCATTATAATCCTTATCTATTATTATATAATTTAATCATTATATTATATATTATATATATATTTAAATAAATAAAAAATTTTAAATTAATAAAATCATACAATTAAACGTACTATCTCAACGCACTCCTGCCAAGCATCATCCAAACCCTCACTCCCAAACATAACCTATATATGTAGTGCTTCGATAAATGAAATGGTGCTGTATACGAAGAAAAAGGTGGATATTGATTCCTAGCTCTAGAAACAGCAAATGCCTTATCTCTCGATGTGCTTTTGTCCAGTACTAGATTGCCTTTGATCTAATGGGATTAGTGGTGGCGATGCTTTTCCAAATTCATCATCACCGCCCACGTTGATGTCGGATCAACCTCGTACGGAATGGCCTGCACTAAACTTTTTGGAAAATTCCTTTTCCCCTTCCATCGTTCAAATTCGAGTCCAACCCGCCCCTAACTCCTCTTGGCGTTCCTATTTTGCATTTCCCACTTCAAATAAATTAGGCTACGTTTGATTTGTTTCATACACTTTAAAAAATAAATGTTACGTTTATTATGCATTTTAAAATTTATTTATTTATTTCTTGTATTTTTATAAGCTTTTTAAAAAAGTATGCTAAAAAATTATATACCTAAAAGCATGAACAAACGTAGTCTTATTATTTTTGCCCCATGGCCGTGCTTAGATGGGATGTTGATTTCATGCCATACGTACATATTACTGTTGTAAATATTGAAAAAGTTTCGAAAATACTACGGCTATCTTTATTTTCATTCTATCATTATTTATTATCACTTTAAAATCTTATATTTTATCCATATTCATTCTCAATTTTTTTTTCATTTGTTATACTTTAAAATAAATTAATAATTTTTCAATTATTATACATATTCACAATCAAATTAGCATCCATCTTTATGATTTTTCTACACATGTTTATTTTTTATGATCTTATAAACTTACGTACAATCAAATTATCTAATCACTATTATATATTAAATATATATTTATAATTATTGTATCCGTCTAAGTCTTACAAACTAAATATAAATTTTTCTTCCTCTCAAATTGCAAAATTTTCTTACCCACTTCAATAAGAAACCAAGCATGCCCCACATGAATAAATCATTAAGTTTGAGTCGAGAGTATGTGTGTTCAACTTCAAATTGCATTGGATTTGATTTACCATAAATGGATCAAATTTGAATTTATGATTTATCTCGAATAGTCTCGTCTCAAATCAGACCTACTGTTGGTGACTCAATTTGACTACTATCCCTAAACTCTAATTTTTGACGTAAATTAGAAACACAATTTAAACATAGTACAAAGTCAATTGGGTTAGGTTATGCCTTGCGTGTTTGTATTAAAGTTTGGTCAACTCAATTAACTTAAATAATAAATGAGTCAAATTTGAGTTCACCTTTGGGTAAAAATACATGATTACAAAACTACTCATCAATTTAAAACTTGAGTTTGATCGACTTGTTCATTTTTTTACCCACACAAATCAAATGAGCATCCAATGTATCCTCACAAAATTAGCGAGAACAATGCAAAAATGTTTGGAACATGTGTATTTTATCGAGATGAGGAATTGTAATAACTATGTTTGTTTTATAATTAGAATGAAAAAGAAAATTTAGATGATTTGAATAGAGATGATGATAATATTTGGTATGTAGTAATAAAAGAGAGAAAAATTTCAATTATATATATTTAATATTTAAAAATAATTTAATAATATGATAGTATATATATTTATAGAATATTAAAATATATAAATATAGGTAGAGAAATTATAGAAATGAGTGTTTATTTGATTGTTGAGAAAGTGATAAATTTGATTTTAAATTTAAATAATGTTTATAAAATAAAATATTTGATTTGTAAAAATTTTGGGATGGAGATAAATTATAGAAAATGAGAACCCATTAGACTTCAAATATGGCGTACAACTCTTCTTAACGCTAATTTAAAATGGGTTTGTTTTGACAATTGACGTCTTGAATTTGATTTTTGATTTTCATGCCCACAGATTCACTTGTTAAATCTTTTAGCATTGTCATGGCCATGCATTGAAGTCAACTATACTTTCAAAGGTTGTTCAACATTGCTATGTTTGCAACCCAACTTTTAAATAATAAAACGTTTTAAATTTCATATTATTACACATATTATTTAATAATATTTTTAATTAAATTTAAATTTAATTTTTTTATTTATATCTTATAATATAATTATTATCTTTTTAAATTATTATATTATTTAATTATTATTATATATTTTATAGATATATTTAAATGAATTCAATTTTGAAGACATCCGAACAAGGCTTAGATTAATTAAATATCCATAAATTTTTAAAAGATACTTATTGCAGAATATAAGGCAGACTGTCGCATACTCGAAAAGCCACAAAGAAATGGCGGAGCGCTAAGCGCAGCCAGAAAGTAAATTCTCTTTCCCTCTCTGCTCCCACTCGCTTCTCCTCCGCGGAGTCCCTCCGCCACCGGAATATTATCGTCTGGTCAAACGCGGGAATACAGTCGTAGTACCTGTGTGGTTGCGTGTATATGGGGGCATCATTGTCGAATTTGACGGAGACCGGGTCGGCTAACGGTGGACCGGGTTTGGGGGACATACCGGAGAGCTGCGTGGCCTGCGTCTTCCTCCATCTCACGCCGCCGGAGATATGCAACTTGGCTCGGCTCAACCGCGCCTTCCGCAACGCCGCTTCGTCGGACGCCGTTTGGGAGTCGAAGCTTCCCTCGAATTACCGGCAGCTGCTTGACCTTCTCTCACATCCCGATGCCTTTCAAAACCGCTCCAAAAAGGACATATTTGCCCTTCTCTCCAGACCTCTCCCATTTGATGACGGCCACAAGGCAAGTTTTTAATACATCTTCGCTTTTTTCAGTCTTATTTCTCTACATAATTGTGTATATATATATCTATATATGTATACATTTACATTTGTTACTGGCCTCTGATTTTTCCTCTATGATTGAGTCGGTTAATTTTTTTTTTTTGTGCTGCAGTTGGATTGACTTGATTTTTTTGCGCTACTTGAGTTGGATTTTGGTTCATGTTCCTTTCTCTTCCTCTGTTATTTTATCGACTGCGTCGAGGTTGGAGTTTGGGGAAGCTTGGGTGTCTAAATATTCTTTTCTTTGAATTTCGTTAACTATGCATAGGAATGGCTGGTTCAAAATTTTTTATTTATTTTTAATTGAAGTTCACGTCTTGAATCGCCTTAAAATATTTCTTTTAGAATTGAATTTGTGGATGTTTTTAACGTATTCTATCTAAGTTGCGTTGAAGTTGAAAGATCACAGGGTCTATTATCTGTTCCAACAATTGAATGCAATATGATTTTGTTGTAAAAGGATTTGATTGGATTTTTATTTATGTTAATCTTGTGATTTTGGGGTAGTCAGATTTTCTAATTGCTGAGTTCAAATCCTGAAATTTCTAAGGCAGTTGGTGTTTGAGCTTAATGGAATCAAAGTTCTGGTAAAATCAATTTCATTCAGCTTATGGAGTAGCATAATGTGGAGTCAATTTCACCCCATTGTTTTAAATATGCTTTCATTTCAAATTTGGGCAATTGCAGGTGGTATGGATGGACAAATTTACTGGGAGAGTTTCCATGTCGTTATCAGCCAGGGCAATGGCAATAACGGGCATTGAGGACAGGAGGTATTGGAATTGGGTTTCAACGGAAGAATCTAGGTAGGTACATCTGCTTTATACGCCTAATGCTCTCTGTATCTGGAAATGCATCTTAAATGAGGTCAAAAAATTGTACTGGTTTTGGATATGATTGTGTTCTGTGCCATCTTAGTTAAAACTTGTATGGGAAATTAAGTACAAGTTTACATGCACTCTCTGTGATTGTTCTTGGGAATGAGGATGTTGTCTGGTAGAAAAGCTCCTTTATCTTTCTTAGTACATGGGCACCTAAGTCCCAAGAAAGAAATCCTGAATAAGTTTTCTTATTGATGTCCCCCACAATGAATCTCTTTCCTTGTCTTGTATATTGGCTGGTTTGCATCACGCAGCACTTTAATTTTCAATAAAATAGGAATTATTAAATTATTAAGAATAATAGGCAATAGGTATTTTAGGTTTCATATGGCTGTCCAATTTTCACCTGTTTTCATATCTAGAAGGCATTCAGGTTGGGATGAGTAAATATACTCATTTAATTGAGAATCATTTTGAAACCATGGCAACAGTGAGTTTTACGGAGTTTGCTGCTTCAAAAGTTGTACAAGGTATCAGTATATGTACATTGCAGTTTATTGTATTTGATTTAATAAAATTGAGATTGCAGAATTGTAAAAGTTATATGAATCTTAAATTAAAATCTTCTATTAGACAATGGAGATCTATTATTTTCAGTTCGGCATATTAAGCATGGAAGTACTCTTGCAACCTTGAGTCCAAGTAACTTCATCAATTTAGAGGTCCTGCCTTCCCTAATAATGGCAAATGGCATAGATCAATCTCTTTTAGCACAAATTTTAGATTTAATATGTATAGGGTTTCTCACTGTGATGCAGTGGGGATGACTAATATTTTGAATGGTGAAACAACCCCTTATGCAAGAATTCAGATTATAGAAGTTGCACTATTATTGGTGTATCACTTTGGATACTAGTTTAGCCCTGGTACTCAATGAGTAACTCATGATTCAATCTGTTCACTGGTCACTCTTGTATATCTTAACTCAGAAGGTCATCATGTATGCTGTCTATTCAAGAATATGTGAACAACATTAACGGATAGCTCTTGCTTTCAGTTCTTAGATCAGCTTTGTCATGGTTGCTCATTCCAGTCAATAAGTTCTATTACATTCTCAGCTTTGTTATAATAATGATTTATACTTGCAGACATGCTTAAGACATAACGTTCAAGAGTTTTGGTTCAAAATTTGTCCTTGTATTGATAGCGAAGACCTATTAGGCTTCTGATATGTAATGGGAAAACAAAGTTTAGCTGCTCTAATGATACCGTTCATTTATTCATATGATGAAGTTGAGGGATTTGTTAAGCACTTGAACTCTGCCCCATGGCTGTTATTTGAAATTAGACAAAGAAAAGAATTCTTTTTCCTTTTCCTTTTGTAAGATTATGGGATCATGAAGGCTTGAGCTTATGTGTGTCTTTGTCTTTGTTAATTTTGTTTTAGGATCTGTCGACATTGCATACATGTCTTTATTCTTGCATCTGCGTCATTGTAATTACTGCAAGTTGTCCAATGTCCAGATGACTTCTATACCCATATGCGCGAACCGGGTTCTGCTGTAAAACTTGAAACTTCAATATTTTGCTAATCTTAGCAGCTACAGTGTTTTGTGGTGGTTCTTTGCATTTCAATATGACTAGTTCTACTGGTCTACAGTGTTTTATTGGCAAACCCTTTTTGTTTCCATGTTTTCAAAATTCAACAGATACTGCTGCATTGTAACATTAAGGCCTCAAAATATCCTACTTGCCAATTCAGCAAGCTTGCCTTTTTTTTTTTCGTTCGTATTTACTTATTCGAAGCGATTGGTGCCGAACTGCTAAATACAATTTGGCACCTCGCCTTTATACAGCTCTGTTCTTGCAGATTTAATGTAGTTGCCTATCTGCAACAAATGTGGTGGTTTGAAGTTGATGGCATGGTAAAGTTCCCTTTCCCGCCAGATATATATACTGTGTCATTTAGGATTCACCTTGGAAGATTTTCCAGAAGACTTGGGCGCCGTGTTTCAAATTTTGATCACACTCATGGGTGGGATATCAAGCCTGTGCGATTTGAATTGTCTACTTCAGACGGCCAACAAGCATTGAGCGAGTGCTTATTAGATGATACAGAACGCGACGATGCAAATGGAAGTTGCAAGCGCGGTTGCTGGATAGAGTACAAGGTTGGGGAATTTGTTGTTACCAAATCAGATCCTGTAACCGAAGTGAAATTTTCAATGAAACAAATCGACTGCACGCATTCCAAAGGGGGACTTTGCTTTGATTCTGTATCAATCGCTCCCACTGAGTTGAAAGAACGAAGAAGAAGAAGAGGTGTTACCAAGTGATGTTGCTGTGTACGTTCCTTTCTTCTCTATACATTTGATGGAATTGTCCACACACCTTGCACTTGTGAAATTGTCGGTGCTTCGAAGATTTCATCTAGATTTTTTTACCACAGCTGCCCATGTAATCGTTTTTCTGGTTTTGTAATTGATGCAGTTTTGTTTCTACTCATAAGCTTTTTACAGAAGAAGATTAGGTGACACGTATGCGTGAATTCACTGAAAATTTATGTTGAAAATGTCTAGTTTTCAACTCCGGAAATTATCTTTCATTCTGAATGCCACTCTCCTCTTTTTGGTTATGATCTCTTTTACTTTCTTGAATGAATGGTTTCCTGTTGTCGGATATTATGGCGAAAATGAGGCAGTTAATCATTTTCATGGTAATGCAGCTGTTGTGATCTACCGAGCGACTTGAGAATTTAGATCAAGTGCAACTTTTCTGTTAACGTATTTTATTTCTTTACCGAACAGCTTTTCATTGAGTGGTAATCCCATCTCTACTTCCATTTCTTTTCTTTTCTTTTTTGGCAAATAAAAATTATTTAAAATGTGCTTTTTTCGAGACGGTCGAAGTATGGGAAGCGCGCCTTTTTTTTTTAATATTTTATATCCTTAATTATTGAAATACATTCTCCAAGTTGGCAATATGGTGTGAAAAAATTTCTTATTATATGATTTCAGGACATGGATTTCTTTGGTTCACTCGTTTTTGGAGAGCAAAGAAAAGAAAATACTAAGGAACATGTTTTTAGTTGTTTTGTTATGAAGAAATTTTAAAAAAAAATTAAAAAGAAATTGTAATTCAGTAAAAGAAAACTCAATTTCCTCACAAAAAAGAGAGGAAAGTGAAGGAAAAATTATTTTTACTTTTATTGATCCTCCAAATATTGCTCAAATTTTATTTTATTTTATTTATTTATTATTTTTTTAAAATTATAAAAATTTCAAATTTAAATTTTTATTACTTTCGTTTCTTTTTTTAATTTTTTTCTTTATTTAAATCCTCTCTATAAAATATTATATACAATTTTGAATTTATTTTTTATTTCCTTTCTTTAGTATTTTTTTCACTCTAAATTCTTAAAATTAAATATAGTGTAAAACACATAGCTACTGTGAGAAAAAGACAGAAAAGAAAGAACTATTTTATTAGACAATATGTTCGAAAGTGTAAATTTTATTTCAACCAATAGCATCCTTTATTTGCATTATTCTTGTACTCTCACGTGCAAAACAAACTTATCTTTAAACCCATAAAACAGAGACCAAACACAGTTTTGTGTGCTACGTGTGACAAGATCCTTCTCTCTGCACCGCAGCCTCTGTCTATCAAGTTATTGCACCGGAGATTCGGTTCCATAGCCTGGATGGCCATCTTTTACTTCTGACAAACTTGAGACATATCTAAACTAGATACCTAAAAATAGGGTTTGGGTACATAGTTGTTGAACATTCAAAATCATTTTCCAGTCATGGACCTGACTTCCAGGGGTTAATTCCATGCTGCACCCCGAGCACTGCAGATCTTGACAAGTCTCTTTTTTTTGGCCATTTTTCTGCTTTTAAATTTTAGTTTTTAAGATACTTTAATTTAATATTCTATTTTCCATTTTATATTTCTTATTTCTATCCATTAAGATTTAGGTATAATTTATTTTTATTTTCAATTTAATATTTTTTAATTAGTATATTATTTTTTGAATCAATTTTAAATTAAAAGTATTTTAATAATGAAAAAACAAAAAAGGATTTTGACAAGTGACGAGATTTGCTGTACTGGAAATATGTTTTTTGAGTGCTGAATAGACCAATTGGAGGTCAGGCAATGGGGCAAGAAGGCCACAGTCCAAACATTGATGACGAGTTTAATTATGAGGCTGGTCACAACTGGTTCACGCGGTTGGAAACTTTGCAGTAACCCAACATTTAGTATTAGTCTGCGTTATTTATGAAATAGTTGGTCTCTGTGTAATCATGCAATAATGCATTTCATCCCAGACGGCGCTGCTGTTGCTGTCCTTCTGCGGTTGTCCCTAACTGTACTCGGACAGCCATTGATGATGCAACCCTCTGGTACTGTCAATTTTTTTTTTCCTGTTAACTTTTTACTGCGTGCAATGGGTTGATTCGGATGCTTATGGGACGTGGGATTTTGAAATTATTATTAAGGTTGTATTTGATGGAAGGGACAGCGTCTGTGCAGACTGTATATTAAACATGTTAAGAACCTGTGTAGAAAAGCGATTAATATGTTCTGTTGTAGAAAAAGTGTAATGCTGGGGTGCAGATTCTCATTCCTTTTAACTTTTCTTTGTCTGTTCCGAACACAACGATTTAAAAACAGGATTGATATTTTGGTTTGATCGAAGCTTACCATAGAAGGGAGTCAACAAGAACTGGAGTTAAAAAATGAGCAAAATCAGTTAAAAATTGGTTAAAAACGAGTTTAACCATTTGTGATTAAAATTTTTTAAAAAATAGAGTTTGAACTATTTTTTTGATAAGAAAACAACATATATTTTTAGTTTTTTTTTATTTCAAACATTTGAACTCCTAAATATTGATTAGATTATGTAATTTTGTTATTTATTTCATTTGTTTTCGCTTTTATTTATTTAATTTTTTAATATATTATTCTAATTGAGTAACTAAAAGCTTAAATATTTTATCTTAAAAGTCAAAAATTCATATTAATTGAGGTGTTTTTATTTTCTAAAACTAATTGTCAATGTTTATACTTTTAATTGAATTTAATGTAATTCTTTTTAAATTTAGACAATATTTTTTTTCTTGTTGAATTATTGAATTTTTGAAAACTCATCGTTTTTCATATTAAAAAAATTAAAACATATTTGTTTTGTAAACTTAATTCAATATTATTATGTATGTTATATAATATTATATAATTTATAGTTAAAGGTTTTTTAAACGATCTTACGCTTGGAACAATGACTTAGTGATCAATTAATTTATTTGTTTGATCAACCGGTCCGATCTTGTATTTTTTTTAATTGAGTTTCTAGTTTGGGGGAGTTTAAACTATTATTTGTCCTACAAAATATGGGTCGACCCTAGTTTAATTTTATTTTTTACTGTATTTTGATTTTGACCCCTTCATGACTAGATCATGCATACTCTAATAGCCACATATATGGGAAGAACTATTTTGCCATTTTACTAAATATAAGTCCGAATTGCAAAAATTCAGTGCGCCATAAATTTCAATTATAAAATAAACAGTGGAGTGATATGATGAACATTTAATTCTCTCTCTATAGGTGTGGAGTGGGTAGGCAAAATTATTATGGCCTTTATTTATTGGTTTATCCATATTTGGTTGTATGGGACTTTCTGAGTTTATAGTCTTTTATGGACGCTCACACTTTTCAAATAATTCCTACACCATGACAATAAAATTATGTTTATTTTAAATAGGATTTTTTATAGTTTCCAATCTATATTTCATTGTATATAAAATTTATACCATTATATTTTTAATAAGAAACGTTCTTTAAGCCACATGCACGACTTTTATGTATAAGAGATGAAATATATACAGATTTAAAATGTCAAGTCAAAGAAGTAATTTAAAAAACAAAAAGAGAACGATAGCAAAGTTATATGAGTGGATTGGTTGGTGTTAGGAAATTCAAATGAAAGCGATATTATATATTAAAAAAGAAAAATAGAATACATACGTACATACATTGCATACATACATGTAGCCCATACGATGATTGATGTGACAGTAATTAAAGTACTTGTGGTGCGGTGTGCTTAGCTGGTTGTACGATGAGAGGTCGTCCCCTCCCCTATTAAGTATTAACCAATATGAGATGAGCAACAATCACTTAAGAGGTATTTATAGGCCTATAGGAATCGGCGGCCCTTCATCCATTAATGGCCTAATGCACCCTCCTTCTAGGATCCTATCCTCTCTCTCTCTCTCTCTCTCTAATCTTAATCCATGAATGAGTGCTTCGGTGCTGCCCTTTTTCTGTGTGGTGCTTCATTATTAATAATCTATTGTTAATCTTTATTACATTTTTTCATGTAAATAACTCATCGTTAATTTTTCTCAACGTTTCTCGAAGTGACTATTTATTTTTTCAACCTATTTTTAGAGTTAAATAAATTTTACGAAGCAGAAGCTAAGGCATCCTAAGTCCACATGCGGCATTGATGAAGTTGCAAGGATGGGATAGGTTGGTTTCAGCTTTGCTCTATGGTAATCCATTATATAAGTTTTTGTTTCATAGTAATCCATTATGTAAGTTTCGATTCAAGTTTAAAAGCTGGATTTAGAGTTTGATTAGACACAAAAATATTTTTAGTCTAGTTACTAAGATAGTGGTTTCATCTGTCAACTGTTATACATACACATATACATGCAACACAGCAAAACCAGTTTTAACCACACTAATTCAAACAAAAAAAATTGTATCCATCAAACCTCGAATGATCACAACGATAACAGCTCTATCACTTTAAAAGTTGCCACTCAATTTTCAGTATTCCTCTATAAAAATTCAAATTTTGATACCTATTACTTCGCAACGTCAAGACGTGACCATCCTGTTTACTTAATTCTATATTCTCATTTTCCATCTTGATGAGAAAGAGGGACCAGTTGCCGACATCCAAATGCCAACAATAACATTTATAAAAATCTTTGTGTCATCCCCTCATAACTTGTTTAACCTAATTTCTTGAGGTAGAAAGTAAAAGATCAAGTTATCAATTATCGACCTCAAAAAACAGAAGACAATTCAACCTATGCGCGAATGTAGCAGTGTAGTACGTACTGATTTTAGGGCAAAAAATGTCGAATAAGAACAAATGAAGTGACAACGAAGGCGTGGGTAAGGGAAGGCATTGTAACGTCGGTGGCGTAGGGCGGGCAATTAGAATGACACGGCCGACCGACGGGGACGAGACCGCCACCTTTTATTACATCTCCTTTCAATTCACCAAACCGACAACGCCTTTATTCCACCTTTATCTAAATTGTGTATATAGTTATTTTTATATATTCATTCTCCATTAAATCTCTCTCTGTCTATATCTCTCGTATACACACGCTGAAAGGTGAAGGTAACGCCATCGTACTGCTACAAATATTTATTAGGGGCACCCAAAGTTAGAGGCAGAATGGCCTTACAAATACTGAAGCCTGCTTGCTCCTTTTTATCTTTCCCTTGTGGACAATATTCCTGGAACCTCTTGAAGCTTCTCTTCACATAATTCACTTTGTCACTCCTAAAGTGAATTACCTAAAAACCACTGTCTCTGTGTTTTCATCTGTTTAATAGTACTGGTCCCAGACAGTTGATTCTACTGATTATTACACACACACACACACACATATATTCTCTGTGAGGGCTTCTTTGAATCGAAGAGAGATATCATGGACTGGAATGGCAACCTTGGAGTGCCTATTCCCTCTCGACCAGAGAATTCCTTTAGCTTTCTCTACAACTACAACTTTGAGCAGTTTCCAGGTAAATTTAATTGAATATCCTAGTTTCAGTTTTTTCTGCTATTATACAGTGCCATTGACTAGTTCATGCGTGATCGAAGCTGCTAGCTAGCCTTGCTTGTGATTTTAACGCAGAACAAATGGATGTCTACTCTAGTTGTTCAATTATGAAAGTAAACGGATTTGAAACAAGTCCTTGGTCGAATCAATTCAAACACCTTATCTTATCGACAGGTCTAGTATTTGATTTCAATATACGTACATACATATATAAATGTATATATTGTTGTTTTAAGTAGGCCGAGCCTTAGTGTTGTGGAGAGACAAGGCGCAGTGAGGAAAGGCTACAGACGAAGTTCAACCATTGCTTAGACTTGTTACGTAAAAGAGATTGGAACACGAATTAATCATTCACCAAATTGGAGATTGTTGTACGTGGTATATGATAAAAGTTAATAACTAGATTGGGTTATGCGGTTGCAAAGCAAGGCGGAGTGACAAAGTGCAATGGGTTGGGGGTGTGAAGGAAACCCCCGTGGTACAATAGATTGTATTGACTGGTTATATATATATTTAAACAAGTGCTGTAACCCTAGCGATCTAATAAGAAAAATTTCATCACGATTGTCAAAGCTCGTTAAATTCTAGCTTTCTTGCTTTATTGTGCAATTGATTTCACCAACATATATGATCAGGGTTGTAAATGGCAGAATGGCTACTGCATTACACCCATCAATAACCTAACTCATCATTCAAATCGTTTCTTTCTTCACTAAGTCTGTTCTGCATGCATTATAATTTGAAAATACCAACTAATTAAGAGTAAAACTTCCCACCAAGCTTCTAATTATCAAATCCCTCTATTTTGATCCAATGTTTTTCTTTTCTTTTGGAATCTTTTTTGAACTAATTGTGGCTTAATATTTTGGTTATAGAAATGAAGCATCCGCCACTGCAGGCGACAGCTCAACACGGCGTGTTTCCAGCTCTCACGGGCAAGAGCACTGCCGGCATGAATAAATATTACATGCAGGATTCAAAGAAGAAGAAATTGAGCAACGAGCAGCTGGAGTCACTGGAGAACAGTTTCCAGGAGGACATAAAGCTGGAGCCCGACAGGAAGATGAAGCTGGCCAAGGAGCTTGGGCTGCAGCCCCGACAGGTGGCGGTGTGGTTCCAGAACAGGAGGGCTCGATGGAAGGCTAAGCAGCTGGAGCGCTGGTACGATGAGCTCAAGCAGGAGTTCGATGCTGTTTCGAGGGACACGCAGAAGCTGCGACAGGAGGTCCGTAACTCAGTCTAATCCGTGTCTCTTGATTGTCTTCCCATGCAACTAAACATTAGCAACCATGCATTACTTGATAGAACAAAGGGAGGAATGCCACAATCTTAATATTTAAGAACATTTTCATATTTTTCAAAACAAAAATCACAATCTTGAGCAAGCCAAGTGCATTTTTGAATAGGCCAAACCGAAGGAATGTTAAGGTTCCTCTAACTTGTTACTTGCATTTCATTTTGAGCGATACTGACAAAAAAATTTTGAAAGTGAAAAATTAGGGAGGAGTGATAGTTGTGCAATTCGAAAATTGCGCTCCCACACTCACGTAGGTCTATTGATAATTAAGGATAGTTCACTGAATGAAGGAGATTGTTTTGAGAGTTTTTTAAGCTAAACTAATTTCAGCACATGGGGCAGGGAGAAAAAGAAATTTATAGATTAAAATTTTTTTGGATGTTTTTCTTCAATTAAAAATTAACAAAACTTGTTTAGAATCCATCGTGAAATAGGAAATGATTCATTCGCAGCCTGATTGACTATTTCTGCATGTCTTCTCGTTTAATTACTTGCGGGAAAGCCAAGCTACTACTTCTTATCCACTTCTAAGATAAATGCAACGCAGGTGTATACACTCAAGATGGATGGATATTATACAAAAAATTTCTAGATATATGCAAACCCATCATCAGCTCTTTTGAATCCAGCAAAATGAATCCATAATAACCCTAATTATCAGTTCAAATAGCAGGATGATGTCAACGATAGCGAATCTAATTGTTCAGGTAATGGCTTTGAGAGCAATACTGAAGGATCCAGTGGGGAAAAAGCAAGGGTTCACAGAGATTTCCGGGGAAGAAACAGTGGAAAGCACATTGATTCCCACCTCAGACAAGCCTCACAACATTGACCAGAATATTGCAGAATGCAATAATGCCTATGCTTTGAACGTCGATGACTCCAACAATCTTGTGATGATGATGCCTGCAGCTCCCACCTGGGCTGCTCAGCTGCCTTCTTATCCTTGAAATTACACTTATTAATGGCTAAGCTAGCTAGCTGCTTAATTTGTTGTCTGTATATCTTTTCAAACTCAATTAAGAAGTTGTGCTGATCCTAATATTTGTAGCTAGGTCAACCTAACAAAGCCAGGGTATCTTTGGGAGGGCCGTGAGGAAAGTTGAGCTCTCAATTAAAGCAAGACTGCTTAGTTCAAGTTCTGCACTAGCTAGCTTAAATTCAAGAAGGCTGTAATAATAAGTTAAGTTCTAAAGAGTTGTTCACTTGTCTTTACGGTGCTTTCATAGGATGCTCTCTAAAATATTGATTCATTTGTAAAATTTTATGAAAATTTTCCTTAAAACCACTCAATGCTTTTATCACACTATCTCCATACTCAACTTCTACAGTTTTCTTGCCCTACATACCAGTCCATACTTGCACGTATATTATTAAATACAACACTAATAATCTTTTGTATCCGCTGAAATATTATACTTTATTTCACTCATATTATTTTTATAAATATACAAAACAACCTATCACATCAAACAACACATTGTTATTTTCTTACAGAAACATTATCATTGTATTTTTCTTGCAAAACTCCTCCAATCATACATAATCTTCTACTTTTTACCTTCAAATATTAAACCTCACCCAATTTCTCAAAATTAATTTTCATATATGAAAGTGTCTTCCAATCACAATGTACGTAGTTTCTTTAATTTTTTCCCCACTTTTCTTGGATCTGTAGGATCAGTAATTATACATTATGAAAATATATATAATCGAGACGTAGACATTAATTTGTCAAACTCAGTAACATCAAAAAGTGATTATCGGTATTCTTAATTATCAAAATCATTTTAGCAATTCGTCAAACTAAAAGCATTCATCTCATTTTTCATAATTTTTTTTTTCTCTTTTATATTCTAATTGGGACCTTCCAATCAAGCGGTGGCAGCCCCATCTTTTCCGGCCACCGTGTCGACGGCGGAGGTGAGTTTTCTTGGTGAAGTTCGTTGATGAATGTACAAAGAGAGCTAACAGTGACTTTTGAAGTGAAGTGGAGTAGACATTATTGCCAAATTTGCTGCCTTGCAAATTAAATTTGTTTATTGAGTTGGTCTGAAGGAGGAATCCGACAAACTAATCAAATCAATTAGCAGTATTTCATACTTAATTCTTCAATAATTAATACCAGACTAAATATTGGGCAAGGACAAATGGGCGGCGTTGAGGTCAAGGGAAATTGTCGAAGAACAAACAAGACATGTCGTTTTCTTACAGATACATATTAAGCCCCTAAAAATGCAAGAACAGACAATTATTCCTCTTTATTGTGTTATCTTGGACTACACTTCCATTTTTTTTATTTTTTTTTGGGGGCGGGGGGAGAGTGGGGGCGGGGTTGTCTTATTTTCATTTCTATTCTTTTTTATTTTAGTTTTGGAGATACTTACTTGGATTTTATGTTGAAGAGTTTCAATCTATAGGTGTTTTCATGATGTAATTGGAAAATGAATGTGTTCTAAGTTGGGCTAAGATGAAGAAAATATATACCTGATTTTAAATTTTTGGGTGGTTTTGGAAAAAAAAAAATACAATTGATATTAAACGGTAAAACTTTATATTTATAATATATTATTAAGTGCAAAACTTTTACCGTAACTATGTTTAATGATTTGATAGATTTTCTAAAATTCCCCACTAATCAGTCTATATCTATACCATTTTATTCCATCGAGTAATTACGATTAGATACGTAGAAGAAAATGCATCTTTTTTTTATTTGTTTTTTACTTTTATTCTCCCTTTTAATATTTTCTTATTTTTTATCCTTATAAACAAAATTTGTTTAATTTATTTATTCTAATTACAATTTTTCTTAGAATTGTCTTTTTCTGTATTTATATAAATTTTTTATACACTTTAAAACATAATAATTTATATCTCATCAATATTAATAAAATTATACAATTTTTTTTGTTGAAAATAAATTATTTTTGTTGTATGATAAATTATAAAAGAAAATATACATTCATATAATTCAAAATATTCATAACATAAGAGCACAACTTTATAAATACGCATGATAACTTATATTTAAATTTTATATTCACACGTCAGCATGCACCAGTTGCCAATAAGAATAATAAGAATCCAATATAGGTCTACGTGTAAAATGGTATCACTCATGTAGGATAAGTGATACAATTTTGAATGTAAGTAATTATTAAATTTTTAATACAAGAGTCTATTAAATTACACACTCAGTGCAAACGTACAGATTGCTTTGTAAGCTTTATTGTATAACAAAAACTAATTGATTATTTTCTAAAAAATTGTGATGTGTCATCATCTAAAGCATTTTATGCATTTGCATCAAAATGCAAAATTTTATATACAAGTTCAATGGTTCAAAAGAAAATGGGAGAAACATTCGTAATTCCAAAAATACACACTCAATTATTACACTTTTTTTATCTATTTTTCTCTCTTACTTTTATATAATTTTCGAAATAAAAATATTAAAAAATACACACTATAATTACAAAACAAACAAAACCAAAAGTGTTTAGAACTGATCTTTGGGCCAGGCTTATTTTGAATTCCATTGACAATTGAGAATGAGGTGGGCCAACCCAGGTTGACTTTTCAGGTGGCCCACTACCTTACAAAGCACAAATCTAATATTTAAAGCTTGATGTCCTTAATTTAAGTATTTAGTTTTGCAGATTTAAAAGTTAAAAGAAAAGATGTTCTAACTGAGATAGTGGGCCAATTCGTTAAAATACTGTATTTTGGTCTTCTAATATTTTATCAAATATACCTCTATAATCCATAACTAATAATTTTGACACATATTATGTGTGTACTTTAATTGATATAATATAAAAATAAAGTAATCACTTAATTTATTTTATTCATGGTACAAATTAGCTTATTTGAATATTTTATTTTGTATTTCTATTAAATATGTTATATATAATTGTTGTCAGGTCTATATTAATTTTTTTATATTAATGTAAAATTTAGGGAGAAAAATCCCTTTTATGATTATTATTTTGTAAAAAAAAGTTAAATTTTGTCACATTAAATAGACCAATATAACAAATATATCATGTTTTAAAATTATTTTAAATATACTAATATGACAAATATGTTATGTTTACTATTTTCATGAAGTTAATTAATATATTAGATTTTTAATTATTTATAGAAAAGCGAATATAATTAAAATTTTCTTTTTTAATATAATTTTTTAATTAATTTTTTGTTTTTTTTTAAAAAAAGCACTCATGGGGACACTAGAGAGAAGTGGTTAGGGGATGGAGCTGGGTGAGAGTGTTGTGATGGCAGGGAATGGGGGGACTCTCTGCCGATTGCTATCCCTATTTAGAATTTTTCATCAACCGAAATACCTGACATGTAAATACGCAATTGGCTTTTGATTTTCCAAATTTGAACATATTGTTTTAAAAAACATTCTAAAATTTATTTAATTATTATATTTTTATGATCTTAAGCTCATAAAAATATAATTGCATTACATTGTTATTAACGGTATATTAAGTACAAATAAAAATACACAAGTAATCAAACGAAATATTTAAATTCATCGAATTATTACTCTTAATTACAAACAAGTCAAAATCATTAGTCAAAGAATGTGCCAGACCCCATCAACTATAGCAGGGAATGTTTGAAAGTTTGACAGGAAAACATTCTTCCACGTCATCACTCTATCTAAAATAGCACTATCCTTTACCAGTCAAGCAAGTCTTAAACTATTTCCAATTTCCAGGCCAATACGTTACCGCACAATCACCATGGCAAGAAACACCTCGTCCTTTCTTCAGAGTGTACACAGGATTTACAGTACTCGTGGCAGCATATCTCTTCTCTTTCTTTTACAGTCTATTTTGCCCTGATTCGTTTTTGTAATTAGTTGTAAATTAGTACTTAATTGTTTATGCATTAGTTAAGTTTGTTTTGGAGGAATTTTAGTTAAAAACCTCATTGGCACTCTTTATAAAGGAATAAAACAGTAATACTGCCAGAAGAATTCTCTCTATTTTCACTACAGAATTTTTTCTTCTTTATCTATTTTCTCTTCTATTCTTCGATCCTCTTTCCAATATTTTACATGGTATTAGAGCAGGTTTGGAAAAAGAAGTGAAAGTTTCAATCAACCTTGAACTATGGATGAATCATCTGCTTCTCTTGGAAACCAACAACAGACCCCTATTCAGATTTCATACCATTTCCTTAACTTTGTTGATACTTTTAATCCATACAGGATTGACAATGGTGACAATCCAATGGTGGCTTTGGTGCCAGATCTATTAACCATTGAAAAATATGTTCTCTCGTCTCGAAGCATGAAGAGAGCCCTCAGAGCCAAGAATAAATTAGGCTTTGTTAATGGACAGATCAGACACCTGCAGCAAGCAACCCCACCCTCCTAGAAGCTTGAGAGACATGCAATGATATGGTAGTTTCTTGGATTTTAAACTCCACATCTCATTTTGTTAAATCTAATTTACTCTTTATTGATGATGCTTGTGAATTATGGGACAAGTTAAATCAAAGAATGTCTCAACGCAATGGACCTATAATTTATCAACTGAAGAAGTCCCTTGCAAATCTAGTTTAGAGAAATGATTTAGTGATAACTTACTATAGCAAACTAAAGGTTATTTGGGATGAACTTTCAGTGTATGATACAATGCCTGAGTGTACTTGTGGGTACTTACGGACTCTAGCTGAAAGAATACAGAGGGATTGTGTGCTCTAATTTCTGATGGGATTGAATAAGAGCTATAACCATGTTAGGGATCATATTATGATGCTTGATCCTATCCCTCTGGTTAAAAAAGTTTCTGCCACGATTCAACAGTAAGAAAAACAACATCAAATCCTTGGGACAATGCAAGGAGTGGACAGCATGACTCTTGCTACTTAGAAGGGTTCCTCGGCTTAAAAAACAGCAGCAAGGAAAGATAAGCCATACTGTTCACATCGTAAGATTTTGGGACACAGCCTTGAATTTTGTTTCAAGGTGGGAAATGCTGATATTCCCACATGTTTACACTGCCATATGAAAGGTCATGTGAAGGAAAAATGCTATAAGCTCAATGGATATCCTCTACGCCACAAACTGCACCAGAAAAGCAGTAAGGTGGGAGCCTATAGCCACCTGTCTCAGTTTGTGCAGTAGGAACAGGGGAATTCACACGATGATGGCGGTGATAGGATGACTTTGACTAAGCCTCAACATCAAGAGTCAATGGCAATTCTTGCAGCTAGAAGAACAACAGCCATCAAGGTTGATGATGGCAACCAGTCTTCACCCTCACCTACCGCTAGTACTGGTATTAGCAACACTTTCACTCAATCCCCAAATTTTTTAACCATGGTTGGTAACCACTCAACCTTAATCTTACCAAATCACAACCACACTTAAAATACTGATTGTTCTTGGATAGTTGACACTGGGTAACAGATCTCATGATCTGTGAACCCAGTTGGTTTTCCACTCCTCCTCTTAAAACTTCCAGGCCCATCAAACTTCTCAATGGCTCACAAACTCTGGCCACCCACATAGGTATAGTAAAGTTAAATGAAAATCTCACTTTACATGATGTGCTTTATGTTCCATCTTTTTCAATGAACCTCCTATCAGTTAGGAAAATAACAAACCTCTTCCACTTATTTGTCTTCGCTTCTTCGTTTTGTTTCTTGCAGGACCTAACTTCTTGGGCCACGATTGGGAGGGGTACGGTTGAAAATGGCTTATATAGATTGCAGAAAAGTCAGACATTAGCTCACAAACCTGGTGCAGATCTCTTACAGCAACTGAAGTCTCATTCAGCCCCTTCTACTAATTCTGTAATGTTACTAGTTCTAATTTTCTTGATAACATATGGCATTATCGTCTTAGACATCCCTCAAGAAAAGTTCTAGAGCTTATTGATGATCAATTTTTGAAACCAAAACCCTCTACAATAAATGAGAATTTCTGCCATGTTTGTCCTTTAGCAAAGATGCAAAGAAACCTTTCACTCTTAGTGAATACCAAATATCACATCCTTTTGAATTGATACATTGTGACCTATGGGGTCTTTTTCATGAAGTTGCACATGATGGAATCAAATATTTTCTAACTATAGTTGATGATTTCACTAGGAAAACTTGGGTATACTTAATAAAAACCAAATCAGAAACAAGACATTGCCTAATATCTTTCTATAACATGATCAACAATCAATTTGATAGGAAGATAAAATTGATTGGAACAGACAATGGTTTAGAGTTTGCTTTGAAAGATTTCTGTCATGAAAAGAGGATAATACACTAAAGAACTTGTGTTGAATCACCTCAACAAAATGGCATAGTTGAAAGGAAGCACCAACATATTTTAAATGTGGCTAAAGCTTTGAGATTTCAAACTAATGTCCCCATAAGTTATTGGAATGAATGTATTTTGATAGCCACTTACCTCATGAGGCTGTCAAGAATCCCAGATGGCAACATGCCATGGATTTTGAATTAGAAGCACTGGAACAAAATCAGACATGGACCATGATAGATTTGCCATATAAGAAGCAAGTGATTGGGTGCAAGTTTGTTTTTAAGATCAAATATAGATCGAATGGAAGCATAGAGAGATATAAAGTAAGACTGGTTACAAAGGGCTTCACACAGAAGGAAGGGAAAGATCATCAAGAAACTTTTTTAGCAGTAACTAAATTAACGACACTGAAATGTTTGCTTGCAGTAGCCACGACAAGGAATTGGAGGTTGCATCAATTTGATGTCAACAATGCCTTTTAGCATGGAGAGTTGGAGGAAGAAATCTATATGAAAAAACCTCCAGAATACAATAAAGGGACAATCAACCAGGTATACAGATTGAAAACAAAAGTTTATATGGCCTACAACAAGTATCAAGGTAGTGGTTTGCAACACTATCTACTGCTTTGCTGAAATTTGGTTTTCACCAATTTAAGGTCGACTATAGTCTTTTTACTATGCATAAAGGAGAATCCTTCACAACATTGTTAGTGTATGTAGATGACATTGTGGTGGCAAACAATTAGGAAGAAAACATTATTGCTATGAAGAGCTTTTTGCATGACAGTTTTAAAATAAAAAATCTTGGGGAGTTGAGATACTTCTTAGGGTTAGAGGTTGCACGCAGCAGCAAAGGCCTTTACATTAATCAAAGAAAGTATGCTTTGGATATTCTAACAGATAGTGGTTTACTTGGAAGCAAACCATGCAAGACACCGATGGAACAGGGAATGGAATTTAGCAAAGAAAAGGGAGAACATCTGGATGATCCTTCTATTTACAGAAGATTGGTTGGCCGATTACTCTATCTTATCTTGACTAGGCCTAACATATCTTTTTCTGTGCAAACATTAACCCAATATATGCAAGCACCAACAGACATACATTTAAAAACTACTCATAGAGTTCTGCACTACATTAAGATAGCTCTAGCACAAGGGCTATTCCTTCCTTTAGAAAATGAACTGAAGCTCACAACTTTTTGTGATTTGGATTAGGGGTCTTGCATTGATATACGTAGGTCTATTACAGGATATTGCATCTTCCTTGGACAGTCCATAGTGTCTTGAAGATCAAAGAAACAGTCCATCGTTTCTAGATTATCAGCAGAAGCAGAATACCGTGCTATGGCCACAACATTCAATGAATTAACTCGGTTGAAATTAATCTTAACAGATCTTGGCGTTAAGCAACTGGAACCAACATTGCTGCACTGTGACAATCAAGCTGCTATGCACATAGCAGCTAATCTCGTGTTTCATGAACGTAGCAAACACATAGAGATTGATTGCCATCTAGTGAGAGACCAAGTATAAGAAAGAAAGATCATTACTTGTTATGTACATACAAGAAACCAAATTGCAGACATTATGACCAAGCCCTTATCGCATGATTTGTTTAAAATTATCTACACAAGATGAGAATGGTAAACTATCATTCTTCATCTTGAGGGGGGCTGTTATAGTACAGTCAGCATGGCAAAAAACACCTCACTCTTATTGAGAGTGTACATAGAATTCTCGGCACCTACAGCAGCATATCTCTTCTCTTTTGTAGTTTGTTTTGCCTTGATTCATTTTTGTAATTAGTTGTAAATTAGTACCTAATTATTTCTACATTAGTTGAGTTTGTTTTGGGGAAATTTTCAATTTAAAATCCCATCGGCACTCTTTGGAAAGGAATAGAACAGTAACACTGCTAGAATAATTCTCTCTATTTTTATTGTAAAATTTTTTCTTCTCTCTTTATTTTCTCTTCTGTGTTCTTCGATCCTCTTTCCAATATTTTACACAATATATAAAATTCTCGAACTCAACCCTCTTCGTGTTCAAGGAGGCGAGCGTTCAGCCTTCTCAGCCAAATCGAATGCAAGATCATATGAAAAACGTCGTATCTCTTCGGCGGTGAATTGATCTCGAAATGACGCCTCATCTGAATCCCTCTCCTCTGCAACTTCCCGTACTCCCTCGGCGAAATCCCGCTCAGTATCTTCTTCAGATTCGGGATATCCTTCACCGGAATGATCACCGCAAACGTCTCCCAGTTCAGGACATCGCTGAACGGAATGACGTAGCCTTCCTTGATCAGCACCGGCACACACCCTAAATAGAGGCCCTCCACCATCCTCGGGCTGGCCACCTCGTACCCGCTGGGGCAGATGCAGTAGCGGCTCTTCCGCATCATGCCGTAGTAGGACACGTTCTTGGGGAGGTACCTGTGGATTCGCACGTCGGGGTCGGACTTGTTTTCCCAATGCTCGAGGAGAATCGGGCGGATCGGGCCGTGGACTCCACCCGCGTAGAAGACGAGTATGGGCCGCTTGGACGGCGGCGGGCCGCCCATCATACCTTTCGTAGTGCCGCCGGGGAGGTGGATCTCGGGGATCGAGACGTCCCGAGAGGGGCAGAACTGTTCGGAGGTGTTGGCGTTGCATAACGCTCGGATGGCATTCTTGTACAGATTCGGGACTGCAAATGAAATCTCTGGCCCCTGCAATATATAGGTTTCAAAAATTCAACTAGCCATGCCGCATATATGTACAAAAATACCGACAAATTCTTACCCAGTCATGGCAGGCGAGCATGAAGTGATCGGCGGCAAGGCTTCGGTTCCAGTAGGGATGCTTGTGGGCGATGACGTTGACGTAATCCGAGGCTGCATTTTTCATGAGAGTCCAGTCGTGGGAATCAGGCACGTAGATCACTTGAGTGATCATGGTGATGCTGATCGGAAGGAAGAAGAGGTGAGCTTCGTTGGGGTTGTACGTGCGGAAGCGGCTAACCTCCATGTTTGAAATGAAAATTCCCTCAACGGCGTATGTTTGCTTGCAGGGGCCAAAGTGGAAGACTGGCGGGTCACCCTCTTCGTAGATGTACACTTTCAGCCTCTTTTCCATTTCCAGATAACTCCTGCAATAAGTTTTGCAATGTATATCTTGATGAATTTTCCATAATATTTATTGTCTTCTTGAGTAATAAAAAGTAGCATGTAATTTGCTCTACACTCCTTTCCAAATTATCATTTGGACTACGTATTAGAAAATTTTGTTATGCGATCGAAGTTCTATGTGATTTTTACAATTTAATATTTTTCAATGCTTTTTGTGACCTCTTTGCTTTAAGTTCTAGCTATGGAGGTATATTGTAGCCAAAATTCTTGTATGTACTGAAGTTTCTATTTGATCCCTCCGACAACGTCAAAGAATTATGAATTAGCCACATATATTTTCATTTACTGGATAAAGGTTCAAATGCTTATTTTAACAACATCTATTGGGTTGGATTATATGTTTTAGAAAGTCCTAGTTTTAATAGAGAACATGACCTAATTAAATAATTGGTGCACACTTTTCTTACATTAATATTCCAAGGTGAAAGTCAAAAAATGTAGTGATCCACACTAATCACGCGGCCCGAATTAAAAGCGTAGACTTTCACCCAACTGACATATTTTGTGATTAATTGTTATAAGATCAACTATAGAATAATACTAGTAATCATCTAATAATGTATAAATGGTTTATGGAATAACATAAAGATGCATACCTGTGAAAGACCTTGGGATTCCAGTACATTGGCCCATTTGGGACGTAATCTGGGTCGTCTTGTGTTTGGTTTCCACCGTAGAATTCTCTAATGGCGACTCGAGCTTGTGCAAGGTTGGCTTCCAACATTTCCAAACTGCTCTTTCTTTTATGGGATGTTGGTGCTCTTGTCCCATTTTGTGGTCCAACCTCATTTTCAACCTGGCCAACAATTGACACCTCGTAATATCTGCCCCACCAGATCTTTTGTACCTAAATCTTATGTTTTGATACTTTATGATTGGGTCGCGGATATTTGTATATTTATCAATCAAACCACTAATTGTGATTGTTTCAGTAGAATACACGTGACGCCATTCTATGCTTCATGTATATTTGTCTGCCTATCATATATATATATATATATATATATTATCACACCATGTGTGTTTTACAACTTTTTAACTGTAATTATTTCACTTATTGCATACAAAATACATGTAAAATCATTTTTTGCATGGGGCAAAGGAACAAACAAGAATTTGAGGCAGATGACTTGATCTCTGATATCCACATTGCAGAAAATATTCCCATGACATAGAAGATTTGCAGGTGAACGTAATATCGTTTTGGTAAACTATTCTTTTGCTCATTTTTCTTTACTATATTTTTATTTTAATAGAGAGAGAGAGTGAGAGAGAGAGAAGATTAGAACGTTTGCCCTGGGGAAAAGTTAAGTACATAGTCAAGAGAGAGAGAAAAGATTAGAACGTTTGCCCTGGGGAAAAGTTAAGTACATGGTCAAGAATTTAATGTTGATTGTTCCGCAATTAAAACCTTCTTTTTATTTCTTTTACTTTTTTTACGAGAAAAAAGAAATAAATAGGGACAGAAAGTTTGCGTCCATGAAAGTAAAGCGAAGGGGCACGTAATATTTTCCATCTTTCATGGTCCTTAAATATTATGCCAAAGTCCCCATGACCATGATTCTAAACCATTTTATAGGCATAAAGATTAGATGCATATTTATTGTTAATTATGTTTCAATTCGTGGCTGGCTGGATTTTGACTAATTCTGATTCCTACAAGAGATTTTCATTCAACTTAAAAACATGTTTTGCATTAAATATTCCTATCCCATCCATGACAAGCGTCACCCTAATACTCAATTAATACTTACTACTTTCCAATATATTGAAAACTCAAAATATGTTTGACGCTATTTTTTTAATATAAACTTTTAATGTTTCCAGAGCACTCTGTACATTCTCTTCTCCCAGACAATGGGATTATCAGTTGATTTTTTGAATTCTTTTAATAAAAATTTTTGAGTTATATTTATTTTTTATCTTTCACCAACACTTCCATGTCTTATGACAACATAAATTTCGAAAAAAAAAAGAAAAAAAAAGGACATGATTATACGAAGTGATACAAGCGTGGGTAGTATCAAAAATAAAGAGAAGGCAATCCAAATCACGTAATCACTTCTCTTTCCCCTATTTACTACTAATGCCAAAAAGGAATTATCACAAGAGAAAATCTTTGCTATGGTATACACACGCAGACAGGCATACAGTAATTACATAACCACTCACGGAAACACCAATGGCAGAAACGAAAGACAGAAAAAGCTTACTGTCGTCGGATTGACGAATCCACCGTTGGAAAACGACTGCAAAGAATCATTTGAAGGATCGTCTTTCAGACTGGTTTGCTTCGGAAACCTCGAACTCAAGTATTTCGCCGAGTAATTAGAGTCGAAGGAGAACGTAGAAGCACTGTAAGGACCCATCAAAAACAACACACCCGCAGCGACGAGAAGTGGCACCAAAACCCATAAATGCTTGAAACATAACGATGCTGAGAAAAACATCACTTTCTGCGTGTATCTATATATGTGTGTGTGTGTGTGTGTGTATCTTCCTTTTCTTCTTATTCAGTTGTCCCGGTTTTTGGGGTGGTTTCTGTGTTGGGGTTTGGTATTTGTATCGACGAATAGACGATTTAATTAGAATGGAGTGTGGGAAGAGAAAAGAATAGTGAATGGTATGGTATTTGGTGCTGTGATGGAGTTTTCCCATGCAAAAGATGGAAAGTTTGTAGTGATGCTTAATGTTTATTGATTGGACCATTGCGAGGTTCATCACAAATTTTACCTTAATTATTAAGGAAATTAAATACAGAATATGAAGCTATATCGTAATTGACTGATGAATTTTATTGCTGTAGGCTAATTAAGGAATAAATAGAATATATTGTTGTTTTGGAAAGTTGTAATGGTTATACCCTTATTATGGGTCTGGATTTCCAAAATTTGGTTCTCAGAAAATTTCCTTTTTTTTTTCTCTAAAATTCGGATTTTCGTAATTTGGTTTTTAGCAAATTTTTTTTAAATCTAGTTTTTGTATTCATATTTTCAGAGAAATTTTTTTTTGAAAATAGGATTCGTTAATATGCATAATTAATGTGCAATATTTGAGACTGAATGTACAATATTCATTTATAAGCAATTTATTAAGATATTAATTAATAAGCGAATAATACTTTAATTATCAGATTATTATGATATGTGTGTGTGTTTGTGTAAAAATAAATGACAATATGTAAATGCACCATAAATTAAGTCATAAATGTTCTGTTTACTGGGCTTAATCTGTCACTGCAATTACTTGATTCCTTCTTGTCTTTGGGGTTAAGCTTTGCATGAGACATGCTTGTGAAGAAGACACCCGTTGGGAATAAAAATGAGGAGTAAATAACAACAGAATACAGCTAATAAGTTTGACAAGTGGACAATTAATTAGCGGAAAACGTTTAAGAGGCTTACTTTAACGAATTTCTGTTTATCAATCTTAATTAATTAACATATATTAAAATAAAATAAGTTGGGCCAAGATCAAGTTAGCCTCATCAAATTTCAAAAATGACTACTAGTTTTTGCACCAAAAATTATATCTTCAAGAGCATTATATTCCCAATAGTTTCCTCAAAATTAACTGTTAACACAAAATAAACAAATCCCACAAAGACTATTGTAGTTATATGGGAAAGTTACAGTTTCAACTAGATTTAAAATTTGTTTGGGTGACTTTATATATTACTTAAAATATCTTATAAGTTATTTGGAAGTTTATAAACTTTTTAAAAAGTTTGGTGACTCTTTTAGTAAAAGAACTTGTAAACTATCAAAATAAAGATGTTTGGAAATTTTAAACTCTTTGAAAATAAATTAGTTTTTCTTAACCTATTTTCTAACATCTTATAAATTAATTCTTTATATATATTTTAAAAGTTATAAATATCTTGAATTACATTATATTAATGATGTTTAATTTTTTTTATCATTATTGTACCAAAAAATTATAATTATAAGTTTGTGTAAAATCTTATAATAAAGATGTCTCTATCCAAACAATTTATTTGTTTATTTTAAAAATAAGACAATATGAACTTATAAATAAGCTATTAAAATGAACTTAGCCAAACAAGCTCTTAATTAGACCCAAGTTAATAAATAAGATGTATTAACTCTGAAAACTTTAGAACATTGAACAAAATAATGACCATGATTGTTTTTTATTTTTAGAAAAAAACATGCACTATAATTATTATACTTTTTAAAACATTTTCTCCATCTATACTCTCAAGTTCTATCATAACAAAACAATAACATTAAAAATATTGATAACAATTAAAAACTAACAATATACAATAGTTTGAAAAAAATTTGAAAATATTAATGCGCATCAAAATTTGAAAATCTGGTTTTAGTTTAATCTTAAATAAGATTTGGTTTAGTTTTCTATGTATAGTATTCATATTTTTCATTTTGTAATACTTAAAAACGAACGTCGTCGATCTTAACATAGTTTAATTTTTAAAACATTAATTAAAATAACATAAAAATATATACATATTAAATTATACGTGCAAACAATAAATATAGTATGTAATTTGATTTATTATCCAATAACTATCATGTACATACGTACTGATATATTCAACATAAATTATAATTGATAAAAAACACAGTATCGCGCAATATCGTCAACGCTTCTTTATACATTCAATCTTTTAATCAATATCATGTTAAAATACACAGGCTTTTTCTTTGTTGCTCCTTGTATGTGGTGCAATATTTTTTGGTTTAAAATACAAATATGATGACCGAACTAACAAATTTAAAAATAATAATAATAATAAGTCGAGCTAAGATCAAGTTAGCCAGCTTAAACAAATTTAAAAAGTGGCTACAAGTTTGCTCCAAAAATTTGAATCTTTAAGCCCGTCCCATTCGCAATAAATAATATCAAAATGAATTGTTAATACAAAATACACTAACTAATCGTAGATAAAGTACTCTAGATATAGGGGATAATTGTAGTTTTAACTTTTAAGTAGATCTGTTTTGACCCGAATTAATAAATAAGATAGAGTCACTCTGTAGATTTCATTAATATAGAACCATAAGACGTTTTTTCATGAAATGGGTGCTATATATTCTCAATTTTACTAGTCAATGAGTATGCTTAAATTTTATAATATAAAACTAAAAGTAATTATTAATTTATTTTATTTGTAGCATGTATTCATTCACTTAAATATTTATTTTATACTTATGTGACAAAAATATAAAAATTAGAAATAGTAGTCAAAAGAAAAAAAAACAAAATATCAACCAAAAAAGATAATATTATCATTATTAAGTTTAAGAAAGATATACGTGTGAATTTACAAAATGTATAGGTTTAAGGTCCAAAATCTTAATTCAAGTATAGTTTTATTTAATTTAAATAACAACCCACCTTAAATATTTTAATTAATAATAAAAGATATATATATTAAGGTATATTCATTCTATTGCAGTTTTTTCTCTTCATTTTCTCCATTTACTTGGATTTCCACTTTCCTTTTAGTACATTTTCAAAATCAGTAATTTCAAAATGGAATATTTTACTGATTAATTCATCTTATTTTTATATATTTTTTAAAGTTGAAGATCAAATAAATAATTTTATTTTGTGTCAGTCAAAATCTTAAGTCTCATAGTCACCGCCATAATAGAGTATAGATTATAGCAACGATGACGGCAATAATAATGATAACAATTAAATAACTATCAAAATATGTTGAAGAAATATCGATGTAAATCCAAATTGAAAGTCTGATTTTAGTTTAAGTTGAAATAAGCAATAATATATTTTTTAAAATGATTTTATTTTTACTATAATTTGTTACAGTATATAAAATTTTATAGTTTACAGACATTTTTCACAAGCAACGATGTCATTATTTCCAGTAAATTATAATGGATAAAATACAGTATCAGATGCTATCGTCGTCACTTTTTTTATACACTCGGTACCTTTCTCAATTAAAATACACCATCTTTTCTATATTGGTCCCAATATAGTGTGATAATTTTTTTGGGTTGGAAATTGGAATACAAATATGAAGAATGGTTTTAAATTACTCATGATTTAAAATAATATTATTTGATGACCATAAATAAATGGAAAAAATAATTAAATTTATACTTTCATGCGATTAAGAATTTTTAAAAAATAGTTTTCTTTTTGACGACAATCTTTTTTCTTTTTTTTTTTCCCTTTTAATCACCTATTACCTATCAATCCCTTCCACTTGTACGCGTGCAATACAACCTTAAAATTCCACGTCATCATCACTTTGGCAAAATCCGACTAAGAAAGCATTCACCAAGGCTGTGTTTGGAACCCATCTTCATTCTCCCATAATCTTATTCAAATTTATACTTCCAAATATACAAATTAACAAAAAATAAATTCAAATTCAAATTTAAATTTCTTTTTCTTATATATATAATTAATCATTTATCTTTCAATCATTATTATATTTATTTACAATTAAATTAATATCTTTATTAACAAAATAAGAATATATATATATATTATATAAAATATAAGATATACTTTTTTTCTTTTTTGCAGTATCATGCAAATAGAAGGTAGGGCTGCAGTTGGAGAATACTCTGTCTCCAATAAAAAGGTGTCATCCATTATTTACTATAATAAAATGTCTACTTAGTTTTTATCTGAGAAAAAAATCTTCAAAAAAAGTAAATAAACGAATAAATTTTTGGCCTACAAAATTCTGTCCGCTGCCCCATATGGCTACAATAATTTTCTTATAAAAATATTTCAAGAAAAATTAATCCGCTCATTAAATCACAAAATACTCGCTGGAAATGTTTTATTCAACCAATATGTCATCCAAATAGTAAAAATGTCATCATTATATTGTTTTCACAAAATTTGTTCAATTACACCTAAACTTCAAATATTCACCTTTGAAATTTTTTTTTCTTTTCATGTCTCTCAAACAAAAATACGTTATAACTATCATCTAATCACAATTTAATTTTTCAAAATGCATACATTAAGTAAAAATTGTGGTGTTTGATGAATGAATTTACAGTTTTAAAATACTAAAATAATTTAAATGAACTATTGAAAAATATTTATGCATTAATCTACACTATACTACTATCGAGGACGAAACAATTAAAGTTAATAAATTTTGCTACTTAATAATTTCCCTAAAATGCCTCCACTGATAAATCTACATCTACATTGTTATTATGTTTAAACCTCTCATAACTACTTTTTGCTAATTAAATAAAAAGTCTAAAATGCTCTATTTTTCAATTATGTTTTACATTTTCCTTTTTTTATGTTTTCATTCTTTAGCTTTTTTCAATTAAATTTCATTTAATTTATCCCTTCTTATTAATTTTTTCTCTTAGATTTTTCTTTTTTTTAATCTCACTTTAAATAGTTTTGAAATATTTTAAAACATAATAATTTATGCATTATTATTAATAAATCATATAATTTTATTATATTTGACTAGACAATTTAAGAATTAGAATATGCATATACATCCATATACATACACACACACACACACACACACACACACACACACATATATATATATATAATTTAAAATATTTACATAGCAAGAGCACTACTTTACGCGTACGCATAAAAGCTCATATTTTCAATTTTATATGTAGTGGCTTGTTTGGAACCCATTTTCAAGATTCCATATATCATCAAATACATACTATGTTTATTACTAAATAAATATTTTATTCAAATTCAAATTTAAAATTTCTTGTTTTAACTAACTAATTATTATTCCATTATTAAACATATTTCTAATCAAATCAATACTTATATGTATATACACACCCATATTTATATATAGTTATACCTCATAAATTAATCATCACTTATATATACTATCACATCATCTAATTATTATTATACATACTAGAAGATGAAATTTGATGAGAACTGTATATGTTTGGTTATAAAGTTTTAATGTTTGTAAATTTTAACTAATTTGAATATATATAAAAAATTTAATAATAATTGAATAATGAAATAATATAATAATAATTATTTTTTGAGCATATAAATATTAATTTAATTGTAAATAAATATAATAATTAAAAATTATAGTTAATTACACCAACTTGTTTTGTAAGTTAGCACAATTATAAATTATATTCCTTTTCTTTTGATATTTTATAAGTTTACATTTTTATATTTTTTTAGTATTTTCGATATAAATTAATAATGACATAAAAATAAATTAACTTTTTAAATTTACACTTGACCTTTATTTAAAATTTTTTTGTACTATTTTATAGAAAATGATGGTGCCCTTCATAATACATCAAATTTAAAGATGTTATGTTTGTAAAAAATTAGAATTTTTAAATCACCAAATTATAAGTATTTGTATTTAAGCCTATTTTTTAAAAAAATTTTAACAAAAACTTGAATTTAGACAAGATAATAAAAAATAATTAAAATTTTTATGATATAATTAATTTTCATCTAAAATTTTAATAGAAAAAGAAGGATATAAATATTTTAAACACAGAAGGCATAATTTTATAATTTTCAGAAGAATAGAAATATAACTTGTAATTATACTAACTCTTAGAGGGTGTTGGTATAATTAATCTTAAAAAATAATTATTTAATTATATATGTAAGTAAAAAAATTTAATTTAAATTTGGAAATAAATTTCGTTAAGTAGGATGTGTGGCTGTGAAAAATTTAAGGACGAAGGGAGAATGAAAGGATGCTCCAAACACAGCCTTAGGTACTGATTAACAAGCGAAACCCCCCACCCAAAAACAAAAAAAAAAAAAAAGTAAAAGAAAAGAAAGGAAAACGTCAAAAAACGAAATTATTATTCCAGAAAAACTCATCAAGAACGACAGCCTTGTATCACATCTTCGTTTCGGATCTCTCCGGTCCTGCCGCGCGGAGCCATGAATGAATCTCGCAAACAGCAGGTGCCTTCCATCTCCCACTTTTACCGAACTCCCTGGTATTCAATGTAAAACAACGTGTCCCTTGTTATGGTTGATTTTTGATCGCATTAATATTCGATTCTGACGAATACAGAGTTTGACTCTTTATCAGGTGTCGCTGCGTGGAGCTAGCGCGAAGGAAATTACGAGGGACGCACTTCTGGAGAGGGTTAATCAAGAGAGGGAGCTCCGGAATTATGCCAGGCGGTCCCAAGCTGCTGTATTACTCATCCAGGTTTAAAATTTGATTTTGGAAATTAGAAGACCTAAGTAAGTATAATTGTTTCGAGGGTAACGGCGTTTGAGATGCATTCAGAGGGTCTGGAGGGGGCATCAAGAGACGAAGTCCGCGGCGTTGCGGCTGCGGGAGGAGTGGGAGATGATGATGAATAATCGTGGCGGTGCTCTCACCGGAATGCAGATATCGCGGGACATTTTGAGACCCTTTCTTTTCTTTATTAACTATTTATCGGTTCGATGCGGGAAAATTGGAGACAGAGATAGGGATTGTATGATAAGTTGCTTAAAAATTGTTCTGGAGGACATGACTTCAACTGGTACGCAATTGCTCGAAGTTTGGGGTTTTCTATTTCGAGTTGAAGGTTTTATATGATGTCTGAGAATGGTTGCTTGAATTAAGTCGCTGTTGAATGTCTAATGATTGATTGAAGTGTTGTGGTTTCCTGTTTGGCTGTTAATACAAAACAGGTTGTTCTGAGAGTTGGAAATAGAAAAGAAAATATTATGGCTGTTTTCTTTTGATAAGGCATTCTTGACTGTGCTTAGGTTGGATATTGTTATCAATAAGGAGAAGGTTGCACTCTCAGAAATTAAAAGATGATAAAAGAAATTAGAAACTTATTTGCTCTCTAGCCGTTAGAATTAATAAGAGTAAAATGAGAAACGAACAAAAAATATGCAAATTTTTGTCTTGTTTGCTTTTCTTAAATGGAATTGGACACATGTTGGTGCTCATATGCATTTATTTGGGATTTAGCTGACATTTAGTTGGGATCCCAATTAAATACTCTGGAGTTGTTTAGGATAATGGAACCTCTTATTTATTTTCCATTTATTCTAAAACACTAATATTTGAAAATTCACTCAGCTTTTCAAGATAAGGGATTGTTAATGAATTGAAGAATTTTTGGTTATTTGAGACATATTTCTACCATTGAGGATGTGATGTTAAAGCTAGAGGCAACTTGGACGAGATGCCAGTTAAGAGTGATCACAGCATTAGTTGCAGCATCAATTCATGACTGTGTAGAAGAGCATGAGTTTCCTTATTGATATCCCTTGATATGGCTGTGTGGGGAGAAATAGAACTGGGATAATTATATGGATTGGGATTTCTGGGCTAATTGTTAACCATTAGTCTGTTTTTGGCTGACCTGAGTCTCAGCGGAAAATAATTCCTAGAATGACTTTATTTAGCTTCTTATTTTGTTGACTTTGTGTTAAGATGCAACTGTTCTAATGTGAGATTGCCTTTGAATTGCAGATGTGGATCATAACTTTTGCCTGATGGCCACTGGTAGCATCGAAGATAGGAGGCTATGGTTTCATCAATCAAAGAAGCTAATTTCTGTTTGCTTGTTCATTTTATCTGTGTTTGACTACTCCCATCAAAAGACTCAAGATGTTGTCCTCACATCAACAGCAATGCATTTATCGGTTCTTTTAACTGATCCAAAGGGTTGGAATTGCATTTCTGATGATGGCCGTATGGATGCAAATACTGCAGTGAAAAATCTAGTGCAGTTTATTGGGAGGGAAAAAAGTGGATTGTATAATTGCATCAGGAAATTCTTGTGTAAACTGGAAGCTCCCTTTTCTGCCCGAGGGGCTTTATCTTGTCAGACAGATGAAAGATTCTTGATAGTTGCAAGTGCAATAACTTTGTCTATGCGACCATTCCACCTAACAAACATAGGCATAAATGATAAAATTATGATGGAGTGTGCTGTTGAGCAGTATTGTGTCTCCCTACTCACAATACCATGGTTTCCTCAACGCTTACCAGCAATACTTGTACCTGCTTTGAGACACAAATCAGTGTTATCACCATGCCTCAGGATGTTACTGGTAAGAGTTGGCTAAACAGAGAGAAACTCCTGCATTTACAACTGCTGGAAATATCAATAGGCGCATTTTATCTTTGTTCAAGGGATTTTTTGTTGCTCTGATTGATGCAATTTTTCTTATTCTAAGTTACGTAAATCGTTCTATAAAATTTTGGTGGAAAATATGATAATTTTAGTTTACGGAACTTATAGCTTTCCTAGATTAAAGCAAAAGGGGGCTGATCAAACCATGGCAGGTGATGACAGATCTCAAAAGAGAAGATTCTGAAGGAAATAGCTGAGATGGATCAGTTCGAGATAAGCTCCAGAAAGATGCCACTGTTTGGTTGGGCTCTTGCTAATGTAGTGTGCCTGGCAACGGGGAGTGATACAAGTACATTGGATTCAGGGAAATTCACTGAAGGCTTGGACTATGCATCCTATCTTCATGTTGTTATTTTACTTGTGGATAACCTATTGGCTTCACTTGAAAACATTGGACGAATAACAAGGAAAGATGAAGACATCCAATTTGGTAATGATACCTCTTCTGTTCTGCATATGGATGAGACAACCAGTGGGTTCCCAAACTTGTCATATATAGACCTTTTTAGGCCTGTTTGTCAACAGTGGCATCTGAAGAAACTTCTAGCTTTTGAAAAAGATGCTTCTCTCTGTGGCACTGATAATCTTCCATCAGGCATTCAAGAGTATTCGGGGAAGTATGGACTGCTTGACATAGCCTCTTACTATTCATGCATGATTCGACTATTTTCAACTTTGAATCCTTCGCTCAAATCTTTACCTGTCCTCAACATGCTGTCATTCACCCCTGGATTTCTTTTAAGTTTGTGGGGAGAAATAGAAAAATTCCTCTTTCATGGCAAGAATCAAATTATCAAATCAAAATCAAACTGTTCAAACAGTATCCCTGAAGACAAAAGTAGTGGAGCTTCTGAGAGGAGGCAGAAGAGATCTAGCAAAGACACAGGTAATAAGTGGGTCAATGTCTTGCACAAAATCAGTGGAAAGTCACCAACTGAAAATGAATATGCGGATTCAGTGAGTGGACAACCTGATTTTAACCAAATGGAGGAACTTCCTTTGGATGAGTGGGACATTGAGCCCCTAAGGCAGGGTCCTGAAGGCATATCCAAAGACATATCTTGTCTTCTCCTTCTTTTTTGTTCATGCTATTCACATCTGTTGTTGATTCTTGATGACATAGAGTTTTATGATAAGCAGGTTACTTTTATTTTTTAGCCAATTCAATTCCCTTGTTGATAACGTATTAAGTTTTTACTCATATATAAGATTAACTAGATATTTTAATCAATTAGGTTCCTTTCAAATTGGAGCAGCAGCGGAAAATTGCATCAATGGTCAATACACTTGTATATAATTCCTTATCCCGTGGTATTACTTTTCAATATAGAGCTCTTGTGGATTCTGCTGTTCAATGCATGCATTTATTGTACAAAAGGGATTGTAGGCGCCAATTCTGCCATCCATCTCTGTGGCTTTCCCCTGGTAAAAGTAACAGGATGCCAATTGCTCTTGCTGCTAGGACTCATGAAGTTTTTTCAGCTGCAGATGGAACACCCTCCTCAAGCATGGGTTCTGTCATTACTACTATGCCACATGTATTTCCATTTGATGAAAGGTAGGTATAGCACCATGAGATCATAATTCGTTTATTGCTGATAGTCATAGTACCATTTTTGTCTTGATTCTGCTAATATATGTGTTTGTTTTGGTGCCGCTATTTGCCCTGTTTTCCTGGAGAAATTCAGATTTGTGTCATCCTATCGTAAGAATTTTGAAACTTCATTGTGCTGTGAACTTATTTAGAATAGAGAAACCAGCCTAAGCTACTTACATATGTAAATTCATAAGAGCAATACTAGAGATTTCTGATTTCAGCATCCACGATCTGATCTTTCTCTTCCCTTGAGAATATGTGGATGACAGTGAAGGCCCCCATGTCTTTCAAGGTCACAGAACTCATGCACTTGAAGTTGGCCTTCTACCTGTTGATTATCTGAAAACTGGGGATGTGGTGTAGCATACTTCAGTAGTATTTCCATAAATATAATTATCACATTTCATGTTGAAACTTACTTGGCAATTGTGCGTATTTCTTAACAAGGAGAGGAGGCATTTAGTTACATATCCCTTTTGAATACAAGTTTTAGTGCTAGTTTAGCAACAAATGTACTAAAACTTCGTCTCATCTGCAAGTTCTTTTCAATTACTTCCCGCTCCTTGTTGAGCAGTTCAATATTCATATACTTTGGGCTTGGAAATCACTTGCGATATTCTTTCTATTTTTTCTGTTCGCCTTTACTGAACTTAAATCAATTTATTTTCCCTTTTGGTTTTTGATGCTGAAGAATAATATGAGGCTTTACTTTCTGGCAGAGTAAAAATGTTCAGAGAATTTATCAGCATCGACAAAGTGTCTAGAAGATTGGCTGGTGAAGGCACTGGAACTGGTTCACGATCAGTTGAGATTGTTATTCGTCGTGGTCATATTTTTGAAGATGGATTGCAACAACTGAATTCACTAGGTCCAAGGCTGAAATCTGCTATCCATGTTTCATTTGTTAGTGAATCTGGCCTTCCAGAGGCTGGTCTTGACTATGGTGGGTTGTCCAAGGAGTTTTTGACTGACATCTCTAAAATTGCCTTTTCACCAGAGTAAGTTTTCCTGCTTCATGAGGTTTTCCTGATTATCACCATCATTTCATTTCTGAAATGACTGCATGTTGTTCAGGTATGGGCTATTCTCCCAGACCTCAACTTCTGATAGGCTTCTAATACCGAACACAATGGCGAAATTTATGGATAACGGGATCCAGATGATTGAGTTTCTGGGAAGAATTGTTGGAAAAGCTCTATATGAAGGAATATTACTCGACTTCTATTTTTCACATGTTTTTGTGCAGAAGTTGTTGGGCCGCTATTGCTTTCTGGATGAACTCTCCACTCTTGATCCTGAGCTTTACAGGAATCTCATGTATGTTAAGGTGAATATTTTATTAAATTGTTGAAATTTCAGAAAAGTATTCGACTTTCCACATTTCTTGAAACAGTCTTAATCCCCCTTTCTCTAGTATTCTCTTAGCATCAAATACACCTGCAGTTTCAGACCTTACTGATCCACCGGAGAATTAATTTCTGGTGCTGACTCACATACTCTTGGACATTTTTTTAGTGCCTAACAATGGTACTAGAGTAGGAGTTTGATTGAGTCCTTGCAAAGGGTATGGAAATTTTGATGGGTTAGAAACAGTTCTTAGTTTTCCAGGTAGTGAAGGCTTTTGGTACCATTGTAGCTAATGACGGGTGACTGGAGATTAAATGTGGGGGTTGCATGATGGAGAGGTGGTTGGCATTTTGGAGGAATTGATGCACTAGTTGCGGTCGAATAGGGATGTTGCATCATGGGCTAGTCTGTCAGAAAGGGAATAAATTTTTGAAATTAGGGTCGAGAATGGATGCCGCAGACAAAGGGAGCTGACAGATCCTTTGATGTGAGTTGCAGCAGATTTTGGTACAAAGGACTTGGTTTAAAGTGTGTATATAGGTGTATATGTTTATATATTTTGGGTTAGATAAATTTACAAATAGAGTTCATCCTTTGTGCAAATCATGGCGTTCTGCAATAGTGGCTTTCGAAATGGCACTTAACACAACTTCAGATGTGCAATGGAATTTCATTATTTTTTTCCCCTCTAAGACATTAAATCTAATGACTCCCATTGACATATCTTAGTTTGCAGTAATTCGAATTTATTGTTCATCTCTCTTAGCAATTTATTTCTCTTGTGAATGGGGTTGCCTGCATATGAATGCTTAAAATAGTCTGATGTCGGATTTGAATTGAACATGCAGCATTATGATTGTGATGCCAGTGATCTTTCTTTGGATTTCACTGTTACTGAAGAATTGCTTGGAAAACGACATGTCATTGAACTAAAACCAGGTGGCAGGGATATTTCTGTGACAAATGAGAACAAATTGCAATATGTTCATGCAATGGCAGATTACAAACTTAACAGACAGGTATTCACGTGCATGTCTGTAATATTGCTGAAATTTGCATTCTAGCTTTGGCTTCTTACCTTACCGGCACTGAATTTGCAGATGCTTCCTTTCTCCAATGCATTTTACCGAGGGTTGACGGATTTAATATCCCCTTCTTGGTTGAAATTATTCAATGCAAATGAATTTAATCAGGTAATTTCTTTTGATCCTTTATGATTTTAGTTATTCCTTGGTCTTGTTAGCTAATTTTTGTCCATGGGGAGCTCTTGTTCACTCTTGTTAATATTCTAGAAATATGTGGTGCAGCTCACTAATTAAATCAGGGGAAAGGCTTGTGCTTATTCATGTATTTGCATAATGATATACTGGGTACATTTGAGTTTTTACCTAAAGTGATCATCAACATGTGGAATATACAGTTAATAGCAAATGGTTTGTCACTTATACACAATGTGGTCTTCTCTTAGCCAAATAGGAATTGCAGGAAAACTTCACACACACAGCACTTTGAGGCGGTAATTCAAAAAATGTGCTATTCATAAAAATTGTTGCCTACTGGACATCATTTGAAGGCTCTTATACTTCCATTTGGCAATGATATTCATCTTATTGCTTATGACTACTCGATCTTATAACAATTAGTATGTATTAATTCATAATGATCAGTATACTTAAATTAAGTTTTCCATGCAACTGCTACCCTTAACATCTCTATAACGCTACATTGGTTTTGCGTGGACTTCAATTTCATGCTGATCTGCATCTTTTGTTTGCAGTTACTTTCGGGGGGGGATTATGACATTGATGTTGAGGATTTGAGGAAAAACACTCAGTATACTGGTGGTTACAGTGAAGGGAGTCGAACTATTAAACTTTTTTGGGAGGTATGAATTTTCTTTTGTTCATGTCAGCACTGCTGCTGAAATTGCTGAAGAGTGAAAGCCCTTCGATTATCTCTTGGTTTCTTTGTTTATAGGTATTTTCAAAATTTGAGCCAAGAGAGCGCTGTATGCTTCTTAAGTTTGTAACCAGTTGTTCTCGAGCTCCTTTGCTTGGGTTCAAACACCTTCATCCGACTTTTACTATCCATAAGGTATTTGCCAACTTCAATTCAAGAAAATTACTCTCCAGATACTGAACAAAATGCTATATTTGCATAGTGTAACCTCCGGAACTTGTTGTAAAGTAGGTGGCTTGTGATGTTCCTATTTGGGCTTCATTTGGAGGACAAGATGTGGATCGGCTTCCATCAGCTTCTACATGTTATAACACTTTGAAGGTACTGTTTATAGGACCACTGCTACATTCTTAATGTTCCTGGATTTTCTGATAATCTGGCCATATTTTTCCTGGAATAAAGAACATACTTCATTAATATGTCCAATCATTAATCAATCTTCTGTTTGGTTTTGGATACATGCAATGGATACAGCTTCCAACATATAAACGCGCAAGCACGTTGAGAGAAAAACTTCTATATGCCATCAATTCTAATGCTGGATTTGAGCTATCTTAATGTTGTGGCAATTGAATGACAAGGTGGGTATTTTACTAAATGTTAAGACTGTGCTATTAACTATTCATCCTTGACTATCATCTCTGGATTTAATTTGGTAAAATGGTCATCAGAATTTAGATGTAAGACTATCATAGTGTAATCCCTATGTTGCACTATATTTACTATATTCTGAAATCTTCAAAATCTCAGAATGTTATCCCCCTTTGTTTTTATCTTGGCTGGTAACACTGGTGATGGGTCGAATGTAATTCTCAAAATTTGTTGCACATTTTCTTCCTAAGTTTACAGGATTTGAAATTCAATGCTTTTTATGTTTTTATACCCTTTAAACCCATCTTTGGCTGTAACTATTGTCTTGGCATATCTATTTGTTCATTAAGAAGTTCTATGGATCAGTCCACGTTGTGAGAAATTAGGGTATAAAAATATTCTGTTGGATTTGAACTTCAGAGAGTAAACCATGGCATTTTGCAACTTCAAGAATATATTCATGATTTCTATTTATTCTTTAACAAATAACTGAAATTTAAGCTGCACACTCCCCAGTTAGATATTTCAGCCTACTTCAAAAAGCTTAACATGTGTCATTCATGATTCATTAACCAAATTGCGGAATTGAACTTTGGAATCAGCCTTGACAACTGTAAAAGCATATGATAGATAAATCAGCAGATGAGTGAAGCGAACTAAATTGCTGCTGCTAATGCAGGTAGCACTTGTAAATGAGATAAAATCTCTGTTTTAGTGGATTTTGGGCAAATTTATAGTTGGTAGTGTGGCATTTGAGCATTATTTCCAGCCTTATATTGCAGACTAACGATGTTCCAATGTACCCATCCCAGCACAAGCTTTTATTGATTCAAAGAATCCGGGACACGAGTATTATATAATTAGTAGGGTGGCAGAATTAAATGCCAAAGACTTCTAACCAGACTATGAAGTAGCAAACATATTTGTTGTTGGGGGATGAATTTGCATTTTGTTCTCTCTTTTGCTAACTTTTTGCACCACAAATAAGGTAATAGGTATGTGAACTCCTATTACTGAGATGTGAAGATGCTGGTTCTGACAAAATGACCACATGCTTATGCAGAAGTTAAGCCATGATGTGATTGTAAATTTGTAGCATACCTCTACCTGTGGACTTTCTGATCAAATCCAGCAGACATTGTTAGAAGTGACAACCACTAGTATGGGAAGCGTGGTCTTATTGAGATGTGGTGCTCACTATTTTTTTGTTTTTTCTGTTTTTGGAATGAAACAACATTTTGGTTCAACCTTGTAACAAATTGTTCGCTACTCCAGATAATGTAATGGGTAACCTTGTTAATCACGTTTTAACCTGGACCTGTTTGAGTATTCCTATGTTTGTAATGGAACCACATAAATATAGTTAACATGGGGTGCACTTTTATTTCTTTTTGAGTTGCCTTGCCCTACCAAATGTTGGCTTATCTGTGCACACTAACCAAAACTAAAGTAGAATTGTATACTATAACTTTTCATTGCATTACAATATTATCTTGTCCGCCTTGTAACTGCATGCAACTTCAAAATTAAAAAGCTTGTCACTGATAGTTTATTGTTGTTTATTTTTATGACGGTTGATTGCATTCAATCTTTATGAACTTTTGTAAACTAATAACTTAGGGTGTTGTTAAGTCCAGTTTAAGTAATAAATTGTGTTGTGTAATCACTCAAACTCGGTTTCAATTATATATGGAGTTCCAAAAAAAAAATAAAAATAAAAATTGAGTTTGAATTTCTACCTACCTCAAAATGCTTGAAGATTTGTTCAGTAGCGGGATACGGTTCTTCTAAGTTTCAAAGAATACCCCAACAAAAGCTACATGGTTGATGGCAGAAGTTGCTACAACTGCCGTTATCAACAAGACAATTAAAATTGCAGTCAACTTCGTCACGGGACAGAGTTCGCGTCTGTATCAGTTAATTATTGCTCTTAATTAATTTGATTTATTACTCAAAAATGAATAAATAAAAAATGCTCTATCGGCATATTTTTTATTAAACACTCAATTTAAGGCATAACTTAATAAATCACCTATTAGTAGATAAATAAATAGGGTTAATTTTGAAAAGGTCATTGGCTATGCTTGGGAGAGGGGTTTTTGTTAGATGTGACGTTTGGTAGGTTGGAATAAAAATTTTGACGACTTTTATAAATAAAAATAAATGTTAGTATACGTGTGATAAATATAAGAATTGATTTAACTGTAAATAACTATAATAATTAAAAAATAATTAGTTAATTATATATATAAAAGATGAAAATTTGAATTTGAATAAAAATGTTGTTGAATATATATTTGGTAATATGAAATTTGATACGATATTTTGGAGTTGAAAGTTAATTTCAAAACAGAACCATTGAGCATTAGTTATTTTTTTTTAATTGTAAAATAATATTTATACATCGATATAAATATTGTTTTATCATGTTGTATTAACTATAATCAATGGCTGTAATTCATGCAAGCCAATTGCCAAGATTCTGTTTGAATTAATCAATGGTTCAAATCCAGTTCATATTTATTAAACAAATTCAAGTATAAATCTATATGCATGTATCAACTATCAAGGGTAACAAAATAAATCACGATTTCATGTTAAAATTAATTTATTTAATTGTATAACACTGGGGAAATGAAACTTATAATATTCTTAATCTTTCTTAGGCAAAAATAAAAGAAAATTGTCAATAAGTAGGAGACGTCGAGCAGATTACATAAAAATTACTCGTACCACTCGGTTCGATTTAAAAGTACTATTATTTTTTTATAAGTAGAAAAGTAATAATCGAGGCCAAGTATTTATCTATCCTTTCTGTCATATCCTAACATTCTGGTAATAAAGTTTCTATCAAAGAGGCATTTGAACTCATCTTGTTGAAGATTTGTTCAGCAGCAAGATATACTTCCTCTAACCTTCAAAGAATGCACCAACAAAAGCGAGATCTGTGAGGGGAGAGGCTGCTGCAACTGCCCTTATCAACAAGACAGTTGAAATTGTAGCCAACTTCATCGTGAGAGAGAGCTCGCGTCTGTACTGGTTGCCGGAGAAAATGGGTTGGCTGGAACGTGAAATGAGGCATATGCAAGCATACATTGAGGTTGCAGAGGCCATGCGAGTTCCCAATCCCCAGGGGGCAACCTTTGTGCAGGACATCCGGGACCTGGCTCAGGATACCGAGGATATCTTGGATACTTTCGTTCCAGAGATTGAATCCCACAGATCTCGCGGTGTCATCAAGAAGACAGCCAACATTTTCTCCTATGGTCGCAACTGTAGCAGTTTTGCAAGGGAGATTGAGAAGATCGAGAGGCGAGTTCAAGCTATTCACGCCAGCAGGGAAACATACAAGATTCCAGATAATATTGATGTTGGATCTGACAGAGTCGATGTCGATCCAAGAATTGTCGCTCTTCATGTTGATGAACCTAATGTGATATAAACTGGATTGAAACATTGACTGAAGAATTGGATGAAAACCAAAGGGAAATTGTAAAGAAAATGAAAAGGGGAAAGCTCCACTACTAAAAGAGTGTCCTGCTTTTCTCTCTTCGAATTGTTGTTTTACAGTCCAACGAAGGAGGGTTTACATGCACGACACATAATTAACCACAAATTAAATTAACCTAATTAGCTTGAAAACTGCCTAACCGTTTTTAACGTCGGCATACATCAAATTAACACATTAGCAAGTCATAAAAGTCCAACTCATTAGTCAAAAGTCTCCATGTTATTGCTGCTGCTCTTCATCAGTCATTCTTCAGTAGTTCTGCTTCAACCTATTGTTCAGCAGTTGCTACCTTTAACACCCCTCTTAAGGTGCGAGTAATGACCATTACTCCGATCTTATCAAGGTGCTTATTCAATAAGTTGGAAGGCAGTTCTTTTGTGAATAGATCAGTAATTTGATCTTGGCTTGCAATAAATCTAGTAGCTATTATTCCCGCATTCAACAAATTCCATACCTAGTGAGTTCAATTCTATATGTTTTGTGTGTTCATGGAAAACCAGATTGGAAGCAATGTGTAATGCAACTTGATTATCACAAAAGACTTTCACAAGGTCTTTATAATCAACCTGCAATGCTTCCAGAATTTACTTCACCCAAATAATCCCAATACAAATATTTGCCATGGCACCATACTTTGCTTCCGCAGACAATTTGGGTACCACTGCTTGCTTCTTGGACTTCCAAGAAATCAAGGAATCTCCCAACATGATGTAAAAGCTTGTTACCAACCTCCTAGTGTCTGGGACATGCTCCCCAGTCAGCATCATAGTATCTTTCAACCAAAAACCTTCCACAGCGCACAAAAATACTCCTTGTTCAACGGTTCCTCTGAGATATTGCAATACGTTGTGTTTTGCTTTCATGTGTTGTTTGCTTAGCCTTTCCATGAACTGATTGAGTAGATGGACACTGAAACTCGACTCTGGTCTTGTAATTGTTAAATACATTAGTCTTCCAATCAACCTTCTACAGCACCCTGCATCTGTAACAAGCTCTCCCTTTTCCTTGCTTAGCTTTAGATTATGTTCCATTAGAACCTTTATTGGCTTGTAGTTTGTCATTTCTGCATTTAATACGTACAAAACATATTTTCTTTGGCTCAAGTGTATTCCTTTTTCTGTCCTGTTCACTTCAATTGCAAGAAAACAAGTTAGTTTTCAAATATTTTTGATCTTGAACCTTTTGTGTAAATAAGCCTTGAGGTCCTTTATGGTGGCTATATCATTCCCTACTAAGATCATATCATCTACATAAACAAGCAATGTAGTAAAATGAGTTTCTCTTTTTAGAGTAAACAAACTGTAATTAGCTTTATTTTGATGAAAATCAAATTCTATTACAGCAACACGAAAGGTGGAATTCCATTGCCTAGATACTTATTTCAATCCATAAATACTTATATTCAATTCACACACTTGATGAGGTAGTCCCTTTTTATAATTAGGAGGTTTATGCATGTACATTTCCTCATCCAATAAACTATGTAAGAATGCATTATTGGTATCAATTTGTTCTAAAAACCATTTTCTCTTTGCAGCCACTGTTAGAAGAATTCTCACAGTGTAAAATTTAGCAACTAGAGAAAAAGTGTCTTGATAATCCATCCCTTCCTTTTGTGTGTAATCTTTTGCTACCAATCTAGTCTTGTACATTTCAATTGAGTCATTTGCATTACGTTTTATCTCGTATACATACTCGCATCCAATGGCTCCTCTATTAGGTGGTAAATCAGTTATGGTCCAAGTATCATTTTCTTCCAACATTGTGATTTCCTTCTCTATTGCCTCACACCACTCAAGAATGTTTGAGGCTTCTTGGTAAGTCTTTAGTTCATGAACTGAAGATGAAAGTAAGTAAGTTGAATCAGAAACATTATTGGTTGGAGATTCAGAGATTAAGCTTGCTAATGTGTGTTTTGGTACTTGTTGACAACAATAAGTTTTTTAGTATTCTGGCAATTTCTAATTCTTGTTGACTTTCTAAGTAAAATAGTTGATAGATTCATGTCATTAGCTTGAAATTGGTGAAAGGGTTTAATAACTTGTTGAGGTAAGCATTCAACATGTGCATGAGACTGATTTGTAGAAGATGACTTGTTTTACTATTTCTCATTGGTTGATGCAGAATTTCAACCAGATTATTGGAAACAACAAGCTGATCATTATCTTTAGATGCGAAAAAATCTAGAAACTTCAAAGGATTAGTTGAAAAGAAATCTCCGTGTAAGGTTTCTTGAGTATTTTGCTTGAAAGGGAACACAACAAACTCATGAAACACCACATTTCTCAAAATAGATAACATTTTTTTTTTTAGTTCTAAAAGTTTCTATCCTTTCATTCTAAATGGATACCCTATGAAAACACATTCTCCCCTCCTTGAGTCAAATTTTTTTTTTCCTACTTTAAGGGTGGTGGCAAAACACAAGCATCCAAACACCCTCATATGCTTATAAGTAGGCTTTGCCTTAAAAAGTCTTTCAAATGGGCTAACATTTTTAAGAACAGATGTAGGGAGCTTGTTTATTATATATATGGTTGTAAGGATGCATTCATTTTAGGAAGTAAGGGGAATTTGTGACTGAAATCTTAAAGCTCTAGTAGCATTGAGTAAATGTTGATATTTCCTTTTCACTATTCCATTTTGTTGAGGTATTTCTATACAAGACTTTTGATGTACTATGCCTTTTTCATGACAAAACAATTTCAAATGGAATTCTGTTCCATAGTCAATTCTTATAACTTTGATTTTTGGCTTCAAAATTGATTTTCTATCATGTTAAGAAAATTTTGGACAGATTAGAGTATCAACTTTACTTTTTAACTAATATACCCATGTAGCTTTAGTATAACTATCACTAATGGTGAGAAAACTTGCTACCATCATACGCAATCATATTACAAGGACCCTACAGATCACACATTATAATGCCAAATAGCTTAGAAGGCATTTGTGAATTATCAGGAAAAAGCAACCTACACTATTTGGCTAGTGGACAAACATCATAAGGACTGTTTTACAGCCATCAAGTTTAATATATAAAGTATTTCTACCAACATATTTCAATTTATTATTTGCAAAGTGCCCAAGGCTTATATGCCATAAATTATGACTTGATTCAATAGTCAATGAAAAGGCATTAAACAAAGGTAAGTTTAGACTACCTGGATTCAAACTATTCAGCAAAGTATTAGCATATTCTTCATACCTTTATAGGCAATATAGTCCATTTTTCACCTTACCCTAGCATATGGTTGTCCAGGATGTTAAGTCCTAAACTAGACACTGGACAAATAAGAAAAGTATACAACATTTCAGTTCATGTGCCAACTATACAACATTTCAGTTCATGTGTCAAGTTTCTTACTGAAATAAGATTAAAGATAAAGCTAGGCACATAAAGGGCATCATGTAGTATGATGTTATCAATTAGCTTCACATCCCCACACCGAAAGGCATATGTAACAAAACTATTGGGCAGATTTACCTTACAACTGCAACTCTTACCTTTGTTACTAAACAGTGAATCATCACATATCATATTTGTAGCCCCCATATCTAAAATGTACATATCTGCATGCTTGAATAAACTCTTAGATTGTAAAATATTGTGGGCAATCATATTACCTTAGGCAGTGAAACAATTTGCAATAGGCTTTAAGGCTAACTCATTCACTTCTTCTGATGGCAACAACATTATGCTCCACTACTGAGCTTTCTTTGATTCTAAACATTTACATAAGTTGCTGCGGCTGACGCTTTGTGATCACAACTTTGTCCTTAGAAGCCACCACGTCCCCAGAAGTAATTTGTCTTGCAAAAGAACTATTAGTTATCATCTTTTGATGTGACTTAAGGCCTGAAAGATACATTTTTAATTTATAGCATCATTCAGCCGTGTGTCTTAACATCTGACAGTGCGAGCATTTTAGTGCTTACGAGTTTCCAACTTAAAACACTTTTCAAAAGTGTGGCCTTGTATCCTACAATGAAAACAAAAAGGCCTGTCCTTTTTTTCCAGTTGATTTGTTGTTACTTCCAGCCTTGTGCACAGCTACAGCTATTGCATCCAAACTATTAAGCTCTCCTGCAATCACATAATTCCTTTTTTTGTTGCTAAATCATTACGAAAACTCTGTTTACAAGAAGAATTTGCTCCATCATACTTAGGCACAGACATTGTTTGGCCCCATGAAGAGTTGTATCATGTAGTCCCCTTGTGTCTCTTGACTAGGACTCACAATTGACCATAGTTGCACTACGACATTTCATTGTATAGTTGGAGTTTGTCCCATAAGGTTTTTAGCTTAAAATAATAAGCTAGCACGGTATCTAGATCCTACCTCAAACTGACTAAACTCTTCTTCAGCTAAAAGATCCGAGTAGCATTTTGTGACATGCATTCGTGAAGCTCTTCCTAGAACTCCCTATCATCGTCCACAAAAATTAAGCTGGACTTAATTGAAGAAGAAACTGAATTAAGGATCCACGACACCACCATGTCGTTGCATCTTTCCCACAACTCAAATAAAGGATTGGAATTTGCAACAAGTTTGGCGATTTGACCTGTAATGAATCTAATCTTCTTCTTCGCCCTCAATGCTCATTGTACATGCGTAGCTAGCATAGGTTTTGGTAGTCAACAAGTCGATGATAAGTGGAATCATAGGGTTGTCTGCGTTCTCCAATCTGAACAATTAAGATGCACATTTGCTTGTGCAGTGTTATTCATCCACCTACCGACGTTGAGGCTTCCCTGGTGAAATCAACCGATTTCGTCAATTACAATGAGACAAAGCAGAAATCACTCAATTCTAACTAAAGCAATAAATTTGGTTTTGATACCATGATATAAACTAGATTGAAACATGGATTAAAGAATTGGATGAAAATCAAAGGGAAATTGTAAAGAAAATGAAAAGGGAAGAAAGCTTTGCTACTGAAAGAGTGTTCTACTTCTCTCTCTTTGAAATGTTGTTTTATAGGCTAATAAAGGAGGGTTTATATACAAAACACATAATTAACCATCAATTAAACTAACCTAACTAACTTAAAAACTGCCTAATCGTATTTACAGCTGGCACACATCAAATTAACTCATCAGCAAATCATAAAAGTCTAGCTCATCAAAGTCTCCATGTTACTGCTGCTGCTCATTAGTCATTCTTCGGTTAGCTTCAACCTATTGTTTAGCACTTGCTGCCTTTAACATGATGCCGTGGGCTTTGACCAATATATCGTTGACCAAAAGGGGAAGTTGCTGACTAAGGAGAAAGAGCTGTTGTTCGTGGCAACTGTTGGTTTGGCAGGATTGGGCAAGACAACTTTGGCCAAAAAAGTCTTTGAGGTTGTGAAGGATTGGTTAGACTGGCTTCAGTTTCTGTATCTCAAGAACTAAATGTAAAAGATCTTTTTAGGAATATAGCCAAACAAGTGGGTTATGAAGAGAAGAAACGGGAGGAAAACTTGGAGGCCAATCTGTATGCTTATTTGCAGGAGAAAAGGTATGTTCTCTTGCTTGATGATATTTAGGATATTGAAGCATGGGAAAGGTTAAAAGTGGGCTTCGCAATTGGTTGTGTGAATGGCAGTAGGATAATAATAACTTCTCGATATACACATGTTGGTAGTATCATAGGCCGTGAAAGATCTTTACTTCCCTTGGATATCTTAGATTTTTCAAATAGTTGGAATATCTTCTACAAATTAATGAGAACTAGTGAAGGATTTGAACACTCCGAATTGGGAAAACTAGGAAAAGAAATAGTAGAACGATGTGGTGGTGTACCATTAGCAATTAAGGTCCCAGTAGGCATGCTGCTTCAAAGAGGAAAAAGAGAAATTGAGTGGAAGGAGGTGGTTAAGAGCATCCAGCAAGACGACGAGTGTTCACAAATTTTAGCCCTTAGTTATAGAGACTTACCTTCGGCACTTAAACCTTGCTTTCTCCATCTGAGACTCTTTCTTGAGGGCTATGAGATCTCTGTGTCCCAGTTGATTAGAATGTGAGTGGCTGAGAGATTCATTGAGGCTTTGAACTAGAGGATGTGGGGGAGCATTATATGAACAATCTGGTAGCTAGGAATTTAGTTCAAGTAGTGAGTAGAAAACATGATGGAAGGATTAACTGCATTCGTATTCATGATCTCTTGCACTGTGTGTGTGTGTAAATGTGGCCAGGGAAATAAACTTCTTTCACGCCACCCTTGATAATATGAATCCTGCTTCTGCTACCAGAGTTCGTCGATTTGCTGATTGCCGTGGTTGCACGGACGCAGATATTACTTATAGAAATTTGGATCTTCGTACGTTACTATGTTTCAAAGCGGAGGATTGGAGTGGCAAAATAAGTATTGGTAAGAACAAAATATTGCGGGTGCTGAGCATAAACAATAGTTCTTATGAGGGTTCAATTGAGTTAGCTACTTTGATCAATTTGAATTACCTCCGTTCAAATTCAACGACATCCAGTAGAAGTATCAAAAATTGTAAATACTTGCAATCTTTGGACCTTCGACAAGCTTGGTCGAGCAGGATTCCTGCTGCCATTTGGAGGATGAAACAACTAAGACATCTACTCCTGCCCTATCACGATCTCCATGTTATTAAGGGGAAGCCAGATGTAGATTTTTTTCACATCGTGGGAAAGTTACTCTTCTCCGCCACACGAAGTTTCTGTATGTTTTCATATTGCCTAAGTTAGAAGAACTGACAGATGGAGGAGAGAGAGAAATGCATGAGTTGAGAGAGTTCAGGACAGGCGATTGTGATAACGTCCAGAGAATTCCGGAGTGGCTTCAACGGTTGCAGACAACATATTAAAGCCATATGGGGTTATTAGTTGTCATAACCTTGTTCCTCCTTTCTATCTGAATATCTCTTGCAGCTCTTCGTGGGCGTATATAAATTCGATTTCTCATTATTTATTTATTAGTCGTTCTATCCTCGCACTCGTTCACTTTCATTTCACACACAGATGAAAAAAAATATCAAAAAGAAGGAATGAATGACCATTCCACAATGCTTCCGTACAACTCAATATGAAATTCATCACTTGAATTGTAGACAATTTGGTTTTGATCGTTCTTATAGGGAATGAAAGGATGTCCTGTTGGATGAAAAAATTGTACCATAATGTGAATGCATATGCATCACGTCATGAATTGAACATTTATTTGTTATAATAATGTTTTAAGTCCATTTAAGGTGCTTAAATAAACTCAGAAAATAAATGAGCCATCTTATCCAATATAAAGTAAAGAGGGATTAATTAATTTGTGTGAAATTGCCTGGGTCCAATTACCAACTATTGATGGAGCCACTTGACTCTTAACCCATCAGGATTTTAATATAAATACAGGAATTTGGTCACATACATAAATACAGTTGCACAAAAAATTAACATCCACTATTAGTTCTTATTTAGAAGGCTTCTCATTTCCCAAAGGTCAACATGACCCGTTAGAAAACTGTCAAATCACATAATCATCACTGTAGATATGTACTCAGTGCCCATGCAATTTTTAGAAAAAGTTTAAGATTCTAGAGTATTTATTAAATAAATCCCAACAAATAGTATTAAAGTTAAATCCCAACAATTTTTAGGATTTGTACAAAAGTAATTTGCAGCCTTTTTTTGTTGGACGTTAGGATTCGTGGTTCCATTCATGGAATAGCAATTGTTCAGACAGTCCCCCGTGTGCCACATTATTTGCATGTGACATTTTGACATTTTGTCAAGCGTTAGATTGTGCTCTGTTGAGGATGTTGAAAAGGGTGGTTGGATTGTCCGAATAAATTATCAATTTCGATAAACCCGACGGTCATGATTGTTTTTTCTTTGTAAGATTATAAGATTAAAGTAGTGCAAACGTAACGTGTGTTTGTTTGATTTCATTATTTTGATGTTTTTTATATTTATGTCATATATTAAAAATATGAGAAATTTTGATTGCATAATCTACAATTACTAAACTAACCTTTATATATTCTCTTTTTATTTTTTAATCTATTGCTTTAATTTTCTAATTTTTTCCGTTTACTTCTCTCAATTTTAATTTTTTTTAATTTTATCAAATTTCTTTACTAAATGAATATAATTTAGTATTGCTTGTTTATTAATATTATGATTTTTTTTCTCCGTAAGAAAACTCAAGAAATAAAGAACCAAGCTTTTAGTGTATATATTAAGTCTATTTATGTTGGAGGTTAGGATGTTTATAAGTACTTCCGTATTTATCTCTGTTGAATAGCAAGATAATTTTAGAAAAATAACTTTCGATATGTCATTATGTATTTTACCAAAATAAGCTCATTCAATCATACAAGCTAAATAGCAATGTGCTTATAATTGTCATTTTGTTACGAGTCAATCAATTACTTAACCACTCACGTCGTCGTACCAGTAAATCTTTCCAAATTATTTTTATTTTCTGAGATAATTGAGCTTTTAACTGGTAATTATCAAGATCATACTAATCTTTCTAACCCATCTCATTTCAGCAACCAAACAACACCTATTATTGTAGTTTACATCATTGGATCATATACCAGTAATATTTGCATGGGGAGATTTTCCATGGCTAATGACCCATTTATCAAGATAACTAAAACAGTGTAAATTTTTGTTTATCAATATGCAAAATTATGCTTAGATGGAGAATTGGAACGCAGACTATTACAATTATTTCTATTGATTCTTCACTTACGGTTGCGTTATGTTTATTCTAGAAAATTTTCATCATGTTGAATGCTATTTTTCAACCCACTCTTGTTTACTCAGACTTTTCATTTTATATTTTATTTATTTTATTCTTTTATGCAACTTCTCAACTCATAACCTATTTATCTAACCTATGAAATACGGTTTTAAATGCTAGAATTAACACACTGAATATTTATCACTTGGCCTGGCAAAACAAACGATGGAAGTCAATGTTTTTAAAATTGGATTAGTCATTAATTGGAAAACTAACTAGGTAACGAAATTATTAGTCTAACCGGGCTCAACCATTATGAAAAAAAATCAATTATTTTAAATTATACATAATATTATGTATGCACATATAATAATGTTAAATCAATTTTATATAATAAATTGAAGTTCAGTTATTAATATGCCAAATGATAAATTTTTAATGTAATTTTAAAAATTTTAGTAACTCTACAAGAATAGAAGCTAAATTAAATTCAATGAAAAATTAGCTTGGCAAAATAATAATACAAAAAACATAATCAATATGAAAAATTAAAATTTTAAGATGCATTATTTGAATTTTTGATAGTTCGATTAGAATAGTGAATATCACTAAATAAACAAAAATCAAAATTTTAGGGCATCAAAGGCCTAACTTCTTATATACCAACAGAGATTTTAAGGAGGAGCAACATCTTTTATCAGGCAAGCATTTCCACAGTCTGAATGTTAACCCATCTCTTAAAATGCTCTCTCACGGTGAGGTCATAGATTAATAATTACGTGCAAGAGGATCTGGAACTAACCTGCCAAAATATAGTCCCTCCAACAAGCAGAATAATTTGGATCCCATTCAAACAAATCACATTGCACAAAATTAAGAGCTGGCAACAACATTTTACGGATGCATACATGAACATTGTTTTTTTTCCTCATTTCTCATCATATAATGTAGCATGCGCTTGATTTTTGTGAGATAATGTAGCTCATGATGATAATAAGTATTGACAAAGAGAGCGCATCTCTTTGTAAAGAACCCTTCACGAAAAACCTACAACCCTTATTCCATGTGTGAGTGTCTAACCGAGGCTTTTTAAGACAAAACATGGCAAATCGGGTGGCCGCTCAAGTGAAATGAAGCTTGTTTCAACTCTTTTGGACAATAATATACAAAACATTAACAAATACAACACCTCGACCAGAACACACCAATGAACGACCATAATATAGCACACATTTGACTGCCAACATCTTGGTCAGAAAAATTAAACAGCACTGCTCTACAAAACTCATCCAAGTAATTTTAAAGTCCATGGCGAAAATTCCATGGTACATCCCACACTAAAACAACATTGTATTCCACAAAGCAACTAGGTCTGAAGCAAACCTGTTGCATCCTTAAACAACATAAAAGGCTTGATGTTGCATGATTGCAGAGAAAAGTGTGTAAAGGACAAACCAAAACTCAAACTCCCCTTCTAGTCCATGGGCACGGAGCATTTTCTCGAATAATCAGCCTTAAACAGGGCTATAAGCTTGAAGTGACAAGTCGATGCAGCTTGCATTTTAAGTAGCCACCATCATCGCATTAGAAGCTGGAATGCTTCATTACCAGTTTCCAATTCATACTCATACCCAAGACTGTTTGCGCGATCCCGGAATTCATCCATCTCAGTTTTGGCCACTTGGATACCAACCAACACATTTGCACCAGTCTCTCCCTGGAGATGCAATGACGATGAGTGCACAAAAATATTGACAGTGAATATGCATGTGTACAAAACATATGCTGAGTTAAAAACAAGTTTGGGAGATCATAACCTGCCCACGGTAATGAAACAAACTTATATTCCAACGTGGACTCAAAGCATCCAAGAATTTCATCAAAGCACCTGGCCTCTCAGGGAAAATAAAACGACAAAGGAGCTCATCTTTAACATTTGATCTTCCACCCATCTGAAACAGATCCATTCATGGTAAGGCATACTATGGACTATACTTTCACATCAACTATGGAGGATAAATTTCAATCTAGAGACAAACCAATCTTACATCAAAATTGTGTGTTCCCTTATTCATTTAACAGAACAAAGTCTTTTATTATATATATATATATATAACATTGGGTCTATATAATCAGCTATTTCCTAATTCAAAAGATATTTTATGTTGCAACAAATCACGGTAGCATCATGAGGCCCAGCGAATCACACAGTATGCTGCATTGAGATTGGCATGTGTCCACCCTAAGTTTGGGTGGCTGCACACTATCTCCTTGTCTATCACATTAATTTCCACGGATATAACCATTACATTATTAAGAATTTATTTTTATCAAATTTATTGCCATGAATAGTTTAAACAAACAAACAAATCTACAATCCATTGCTTCAAGAACAACGTTGTTGTTTCAAGAACCCATCGTTATTCTCAAAATATTGGGACATCATAAAATACATTTAATCATTGTCAAGGGCCATATACCTAACACAAACCAACCAAAATTCACATCTTATAAACAATCCCAATATCCAATCCCTTTTAAGAAATATCCACATTTACAATTTATCAAATCTCATAGATAGCTTGTTGCCCAGTAAATTATCGGAATGTTCTCTGCTATTGTTGAACAGCTATCCGGTTCCTAATAAAAATCATATGGATCAGAGTCAATAATTAACTCTGTATAACATATCCAGCCAAAAATACAATGTGATTGGTTTGGAGATCTCCCAAAAGAAACATCCTTTTGAAATAAGACCTCCAAAAAATCCCAAAAGAATGAATACCCAGTTACGCATTCAAAAGCCTCATAAACAGCCAATATAAGTACCGTGCATAATATAAAATACAGAAAACAGATATTCATGTTTCTATTGTCCTGCACTTAGCGGGAGTTGAGACATCAAATGTCTCCATTAAATAGAGGTTGGACATTGTCACAGGCATTCAGTATAATCTACAACTATATTAGTCAATCAAAGATCACTTCTTTACCACTTCCTGCATAATCAGGGTGGAAACAGCAACCCTATTCATCATCTTCTTGTCTGATATACTTTCAAGCAGTATGTGAAAAGGATTCAGAACATACGGCCAAGTACTTCGTAGACATTTACTAATAGCATGGAGTGTTGAGGTTTTCTAGAATCTTGACACCTTGAATATAATTGTCATATCACATTAAAATGCATTAACAATATCTAATTCAGCAACTATATTACAGGCATCTTTCAAATTTCATTAAAATAATACTTAGTTTGATATTTGTCTTAATGTGACACCTTTCTCACAGCACGGGCTTAAACATGCCACCAGTTTTGTAATGGGCAGTGTTAAGAGCCTTATCCTTGGGGAAATCTCTGCTACCTATGCCGAAGAGTCCTAACAAATGATGCGTTAGACAAGATTTTGCATGGTAACTCATGATTATTGAATAAAACTGAAGAGAGCTCAAGCTTGCTTTATTTCCTAACTAACTAACTCCGATCAATGTGGATTCTTCCCCCAAGTAACAAAGAGATCTTGGCGAAATTTCCAGATGAAATTGAGCACAAATTTGCAAAGAAATGGCCCACTAGCTTATCTACAAGACATGGGAACCAAGCTTTGTTCTTAGGGAAATACCAAAATAATTCAGACAAATGTTTCCTGTTCATGAATAGCCCAAACAGTTAAAGCCTTAATAAGTTCATAAGCATACATCAAAGAGATCAAACAAATTTCTTCAAAAACACAATCAAGTTTTACAATTAGATCCCCAAAGGAAAATGCCAAACATTACCAAGTGTCGCAAGTGATCTTTGGCTAAGTCATTTTCTGTAAGATTAATGGTCTGTAGTTGAGCTGATTCCATTCTCTCAACCATTGCTTCAAGTTCTAATTTTGTGTGAAGGCCAACACTGTTACAGAAAGCAAAAAAAGGTCAAAAAATATTTTGCTCCATGGTAACTACGAAAGTTCATTATAAAGAAAGCGAATGAATATACTAGTGTTCTTTGAGAAAAAGAACAGAAGTATGTCTAATATATTTCTTGCCTGTATAGTACTAAAGCTTTTTCTTTATCTGAATTATATCTGTATTTGAATTCCGTAATATTCATAGGTCCCACCTGCAATCAAACTGCAAGCATTAAAATTTGTTATTCTTGACATCAAAAGAATGAAAAAAAAAACCCTAGATAACATAGAAAGCTCACTAGCTCGCAGAATTGTTTAAAGTTTCCAGGCTCCTCTGGCATGTAAGTTGCAAGTACAGCTTCCTGCCGTCTACCGACATCTGCAAGTTCAGTTACCAATCTCAATCTATCGAAGTTCATGTTAGCTCCACTAGTCACCGCCACCACATTTGCACCCTTGAGTCCATAGTATTTACAGTAAGCTTGAGCCCCTGCGAGAGAAAGGGCACCTGCAGGTTCTAAAATGTTCCGTTTCTCCTCAAACATATCCTATGGCAGGGAAACCCAATTGGTTAGCACTAAGTTCTCAAACCTCAAGCCCATGGTATATTCAAAGCATCAGAAGAGGCCAACTTAGTAGATAAAAAGGAATCTCTGGAAAAAAAAATAAGGAAGAGCCTCAAAAATTTGTAGTGGAGGCAACAAGTAGGTAATCACAAACAAAATTTACATCCAACAAATATGGTTTCTTAGTTCTAAGAGCCAGGAGTCCTGTTAAAATGTAATATAAAGAATTAAGCCAAGTTCAATTGCATGTAGGAAATGTACAGGCAATTAGTGCAAAGTATGTAAGGTATTATAAGAAATTAGTTCCCCCCTGATTCACCAGATATCACCAACCAAAGTCCTGGCCGTAAATAGAGGCTCAATTGACAACACACTCCTACAAGACATTTTATTGATGCATCAAATTAGTAGTTCGATTCAGGGAAAGATTTCCTCTCATGCTGTACAGAAAAATGGCTCTCCGACCAGATGGTATTGTGATTAGGCAAGTGGGATCTCATCTTTGGGGTAATATGAGAGAAACTGGGATCAAACTCAAGCCATCAACCAAAAGAAGAAAATATCAACATGCAAAACAAAAAACAGTATTACAGGACCTCAAGTTACAATGTCATGTCCAGTTGCCTCATCACTATTCTATATATTTAGACACTGGAAAAACAGAAATAACATGGTGAAATGATAGAATATGCCATGAAATTTGTCCGAACAAATAAAATTACTTAACATCATACAGATGCTCCCAGAAATCATTTAGAACTTAAAAATAGCATCAACAAAAAATGGGAAAAAAAGAAATTCAAATGGCAGCTGACCTTTATTGACGCACAAATAGCATCACGACCAACAAGAACTACACCATCTATCAATTCCCTGCAAAGGCGAAAAGTTTCTTCACCAACCACTTTGACTGCTACTCCATCAGCAAAACCTCCAACTTGGTCCAGCATAACTCTCTGGTCGTGGTATAGTGATAATGCCATTGCATTTGCATCAAATGGTTCCACTCCAATAATTTTCACCTCTGGAGAGACCCTTTTAACATAAGCAGCAATACCAGCAATAAGCCCACCGCCACCAACGGGCACGAATATTGCTTCTATTGGGCCTTTCATTTGCTTCACAATCTCCAATCCCACTGTTGCCTGTCCTATGATTATATCAGGGTGATCAAAAGGCGGTATAAATGTGCGGTCCTCCTCTTCCGCTCTCTTTTTGGCATATGCTTGGGCTTCATCATACGAATCACCTATTAGTACAACTGTGGCCCCCAGTCTTTCAACTGATCTCCACTACCAGTATCAAGTAAAAGGGTTTCAGAAACTGTGGAAATGCATGCCTCTAAAAAAATTAAGAGAGAGGCATAAATATACAAATAAAGAGTAAAAACCTTGATCTCGGGTGTAGTAACAGGCATAACAATCACCGCATTGCACCCCAATCTCTGTGCAGACAATGCCACGCCTTGAGCATGATTTCCAGCCGATGAACAAATAACTCCTCTTTCCAGCTGCTCCTTAGGAAGTTTTGCCATCATATTATAAGCACCACGAAGCTTGAACGAGAAAACCTGCAAAGCAGATAGTCAACACAATAAAAATTTTCACTCTTTTCAAACAATTTCTCAGTCACAGATGACTGCATCGTCAAAATATATAAGCCAAGGATAATAGAAATACTGACAACAGGAAGGGGGAAAAAATAGAGAAACCATTTTAGTTGTCTGGATGGTTGGGAAACAAAAAAAGGAAGAAGGAACGTATAAGCTGAAATATCACAATGATCCAAAGTTTTTTCAACGAATTAGTGATTATTCAATGCAATCCACATGTTTAAACAACATAGCGTACAAGCCAAGCACACATTACCCAGGTAAAAAATTGCATGCACGGGCTAACAGACACAAACGCTCATATGCAAGCGAAATACTTACAGGCTGAAGATCCTCTCTCTTGAGCCAGACATTGACCCCCCACCTCCCGGAGAGCTTTGTCGCCAGCTGCAACGGCGACTCATACGCCACATCATACACCTTGGAGGCCAGAATATTCGTCAAATATTCCATCGCATTCAGCAAACCGTTGCTAGCAACACCGCTACCCATATTCTCGTTCGGCCACAAATACCCGCTCTCGCAGTGGAGAGAACTTGAAGAAACCTTCAACAAAGGCACGGACGCCGCGGGAGGAGGAGACGCAGACTTCTTATCGACCGAGGGTAAAATCTCCGCCCCCGATTTCGACAGCGTGGCGTAGATCACCAGCTTTTGGCGGGAGCACTTAACGGCGCCAGAAGGCACCACGACGGTGCGATTAGCGGCGAATTTTCTGTGACGGAGGGTTGATTGCGCGGGTGCGAAACAAAGAACTTCCATTTTCAGAGCGAATTTTGGCGATCAACGGCTTCTGCCCCTCGGCCGTTGAAGGGAAAAACGCGGCGTGCGCCAGAATTTACAGGGAAAGCGCGGATGATAAAGTGGGCCACAATAGTGGGCCTCGGGGCTGTGGGCTTGTAGCGTGGCCAGGAGTTGGAGCTCAGGTTCAATGGAATCGAATTAAATTTCGAAATCAAAATTTTTTACATGTTAAATTTGCACACAAATTTCAATTCCGTTCAATAATTTACTGAACTTTTTTGGTATATTCGATTTGGTATTTTAATAAACTGAATTTTGATTTAAAATTTTAAATAATAATAATAAATAGATTTATATTTAAAATTATAAATTTTAATTAAATAACTATTAAATATTTTATTTTAATATTTGGTTGTTGTAATTTAAAATTTTTAAAGATAAAAGAATATATATATATATATATCACAATAGAATACTTTTTGTTTAATAAATATAAGATAATAATATAAATTTTTTAAAAAATAAATTTAATAACAAAAATGAACTTATAGATGTACAATAAATGAAGTAAAAATATGATAAATATTAAAAATAAAAATAAAAATTAATATTCGAATATATTAAAATGAAATATCAAAATCGAACTCAAAAATAGAATTAAATTGTTATGGTAAATATCAAAATTGCTGTGACGACGGCTGCTTTGGGCATTATTAGATCATGATTTTGATAATTCAAACCTTACGCAGGTTGTAGTATTTGTAATAATTATAGCTCAAGGAGTGTTGTCATTCATTAATATTCATTTCATCAAAATCCCATTATATTCTTGATCACCTAATGAGAGTAATTTTTCTCTTTCCTAATGTACTCCCAAGTCCCAACAGAATTTCAATCACACCCGCTTTTGTTGTTAACATCTTGGTGTTCCAAGTTGATATTTAATGATCTAAGATATGCTTCATTTCTTCTATATCCCCCTTAATCTTTATGAAGGAATTTTTTAGCCTAATTGACAAATTAAATAACAAACTCTTGGCTTTAGTATTTTAAAAAATAAACCGGTCATCAAATTAGAAAATTTGTCATTTTAAAGGTTATTAGCCCCAATTGCTCGTAATATTTATATTGTAAATATTAATTAATATATTGAAATTAAATCTAAAAATATACAAAATTAGGCATTATTAAACTATTTAATTAAAATATAATAAAAATCTTATTTAGTACCTCTACATTCAATATATGTTTAAGTAATATATTGAATATACGTTTAAGCGAAAAATTACTTGATAATTCATTTGATTTGTGAAATTTTTGTTGTGAAGAATAAGAAATCGAAGATATATTACTACGAAGGAAACGAAGTTTGATTTAATAAGAAGAAAATTAGGATTTAAAAGTTCTTTTGTTATCAATTTTGATAATTAATTCACTTAATTTACAAGTTCAACAGTGATTTTATTTGATTTTTCTCAATTTTATTGCAACTCTAATTTTTAGGTCCTATTTGGATTTTTTTTTTTTATTTGTTAGCAGTCTGAGCAATTCAACCGTTAGATTTTGCTTGATTTTTAAAACACTGCTTGGTTTCCTAATTTATATTTCATTTCATATAATTTTTTGTGTCCTAATTATGTTCTCTTAGACACTACTTAGACTCTGTATAATTTTTAATTATGTAAAAATTTTCATTTATCTGAATATATATAAATATATATATATATAAATGATTAAATAATAAATAGTATATAGATATAATAATTAGTTTTAAAGATATAAATATATATAAATGTGATAGTCTGTATTAAATATATATATATATATATGTGTGTGTGGATATTGATTTAATTGCAAATAAGAGTAATGATCAATAATAATTTTTTAGTTAGAAAATCTTGAAATTGAATAAAGATTTTATTAAGTAAAATATTTGATAAAGTTTAATATAATGTTGGGACGTTGAAACATGTGAAACAAAGTAACTAACCGATTACAATTATAGTTTCCAAAAGAATATAAAAAATAAAGAAGAAATGCATTAACTATCTCATTAACAACCTATTTTAAGTATGGTAGGTGTGTGTATAACCTAATGACTTGAATCCTTTAATCTCAAAGAAAAGGTTGAAGGTTTAAATTCACAAAAATAGTGGATGGGTGAGTGGGAAAAAAACCTATTTTAACTATGGTTAAGAAATGATTGTTAAAAAAATTGACATACATATTTTAAAAGAATATTTTATGCACATAATATATCTATCTATACTACTATATATTAAGGCTAAGGGCGTAATTTGGTTGTACAAAGTTCATTTCTACAACTATCCTTTATTATATTAGTCTATGATTTCTATAATAACTATCATTAAATAAAAAAATGTTGATTTACCAAATTACTTATATTCTTTTATTATTTTTTATTATTTTTTATTTTTATCTCTTGAATAATTATTTTTTATTTTTTATTAAATTTTTAATGCATTAAATGTGTAATCCCTACAATTTTTGTTACCGTTAACCCTAAACCCTAATCCCTACAATAATATTTGTTAGTGTTAAAACATTAACTTCCTAAAATACCTTCGTTTTTCTATTAGTTTCACCTTCTCTCATTTTCAAAATATTTTATCTCTTTAATAACTATCTTCTTTCTTTTTTTTTCCTAAAAAGTTATTTTAATTTTTCATCGACTGAGTAAATTCGAAAATTAGCTATTATTAAAATTTAATAATTTTTTAGAATTATGCACACACATAAAGACTGCAATTTTACTAGTGTATATGTACGTATATGTGTATAAAATATTAAAAATGCAAAAACGAAGTATCAAATTAAATAGAAAAATCAAAAGTGCATAAAAGAAACAATTCAGAACCTTATCTAAAATTGGGGATGCATTCCATATCTAAGTAAACTGCCATATATTGAAGACATTATTAACTGAATTACAATCACTATAATAAATGCAACGAGTCGTTGCCATTCAAACTTCTTCAGACATCTACACCATTCAATTCTTGTCTTGCCTTTGACATTTGAATGCCACGCCCTAAGCCTACGAATTAAGCACATGTATGTAGAATGGTATATATAAATATATACCATTTATTTTGCTTGAAATTGGCATTCATCCCCGGATTTTAGGTTAAACGGGAGGGAGTATCGAGAGAAAATAGCATAGATTGTTTTTTCAATATTAAGATTTTGCCATCTTGGTTTTCATAGGTGATGAAATATATGGAAGGGTAGAGGAATAACCTTTTTCGTTTTTCTAAATTTGTCGCAAGAACCAATTTAACAATAGAATTAACCATCTTGCATGTTGATATGCGAAAATTATAATTAAAGTAAGATTTGGGGCCCTACGAGACTCTACATATAAGAACTCGTAGGCTTCAATTTCCACCTAGTTACGTGGAGTAGGATTTTTCTCAATTATGCGAATTTATTTTTTATTATTTAGTGCAATTACTGATTATCAGAACAGAATAGGTTAATTATTAGTTATTATCCTGATATAATAATACTTCTGTTTGGAAAGTCCTCGCTAATATATGGTCTAAGATAAACAAAAATATTGCCCTGAAAATTTGTTCCCCCTATCATGGTAGGATTGCCAACTTGGGGGTGTGGGCGCAAGTGGAAATCATAATTCCTATAAACATTATTGGGCAATTTATTGTGCAAATGTCAATTTTCCCAGCCATCTAAAGATTAGCAACTCCCACAAAATCGCAAATACATTTTTGATTCTTTAAATCAGATAGAAGACTCGGTCACGAGAAAGTAGTCGTGTATTTGTATTGTGTAACGTAATACCTTCTGCGAGCAGTCGAACTGGAAACACTAAATATATGCATGTTGTCATCAGATTAACAAGATCTTGAAGTCCTACGTATACTTCTGCCTGATTTTACCCCGTCAAAACTGGCTTAGCTCTACCTTTTAAAAATTTCAGCTCATATGTAATAGAATTTAAACAACATATAAGTTGAATTTGAATTTCTCATCAAATGCTACTAACAGGCAGGCAGGCATGCATGTACTAAGCAATCAACAATGGGTGGGATAAAGACTGATTATAGAAAAACTGAATACATGCAGTGCTTGCAAATACGGGAACAGAATAACAGTAAGTAAAAGAAATATATGTGCATATTAATGGAAAGCATTAGCATTAAGCCAGCCAAAAGAAACTCAAAATTTGGCAGATTTAGAAAACACGTCGTATATGAGATTATAAGCTTGCTTCTTGAAAGGGTGTGACATGCTAAGCCACCCTCTTAGTTTCAAATATTGTATGTAGTCTGTAGTAGCCGCAAGCTTTCAAGCCAAATATCAGATTTAGTTAATACCAAACTCAGATCCTATGCCAATGTCAAAAGCAGGTCATCAACAAGTTTCAGTATAGAAACTGAAAAATGTAGCCAGGTTGAACTACAACTAGTATTCCTGATGACTCCCTTTTTTTTTTTGGAATCTAGATGAGATTATCAAAGTCCTTTGAGCATTGAGGGCTCCAGCAAAGCATGGTTTTTGCCTGCAACTAAAAATACATCTAGAGTCACTGCTTCCCTCAGTTAACTGCCACTTCAGCAGAAAGGTAATTCGAACGCACCGAGTCTTGATTTGGCACTCTGGACTTTGAGAGTTTTAGCACCTCAACAGCCTCTTCCACCTTTGACGCTAGAGACTCTGGTGAATCCAATAAAAGTAATATTTCAGAGTTGTCCATCTCCAAAAGCATTCCTGTTATCTTTGCCGCTAGATCAGGCTGCATAGGAATTCAGATTAGAGAATAGTTTTTTTATTTAAAAAGCTTGAAGTGGTCTACAGCTCAAAGCACTAAGGTAAATTTATGGATGAATGGAACTTACAGATTTCACCAGTAGGCCGATGATCAAAGGGACTAAGGACAAAAGTAAAGTAGAGTTGACGGGCAATTCAATGTTAATGAAAGTAAACAAAGATCGGATTGTAAATGGAGTGTAAATAAGTTAAAACAAAGCGCTAGAAACTCCTAGCTAGACTGCAACGATTTAATAGTTTCCAAGTGGTTACACTGGGTCATTTAATTTTCTTCCTTTTTATCATCACTGCCTTGGGCAGAAATGATTTACTTAAGATGAAAAGAGAATGAGATTGTCAACACCTTTATATGATTTCCATAACTGTCTCTTGTCCCTCGATGAAAGCATTTAGACTGTTGAACAAAATTAATTTATGCTCATAGGATGGAAGATGATATCAGAAGTTATATTGATATAAAATTATGGAAATATCATTATATCTCTTTTGCAGTCGAAAACTAAACCAATCCCTGAATCTTGTATTCATAAATATCTTAAAAACAGACAAAAAAGTGCAGAACTGTATGACTGGAAAAGCCATTAACAAAACAAAACATCAGGTAAGATTCTTCACCTGATGATGACCAACAAGTGGATAAAGACGCTCCCCAAGGATCTGTTTCTGCTGCTCAGGAGGCGCTGCAGCAACCAAGCTACTTAACATCTCCGACCCCTCAGCACCAAGTCCAGCAGCAGTAGACCCTCTGTTCATCTCATGTGGACGTCCATTCGCACCATATTTAACATGCCCAGCACGCTTCAGAAGCACGTATATTTTCTTCTTATATTAGAATTATTGAAACTAACACTAACAGGTCCATATACGTGGAAATTATTTAGACAACATAATGCATAAAGCACATTAACATCCAATATCTATCCAGGACACAGAATAAAAAAAAACTATTCGTTAGATTTTATCTTCCAACTTGAAATATTGGAATTTATCACAATATCTACAAGGAGCATGATTCAAGTCAGGGATTTGCAAAACTATACTCCAGTGTTTGGCGTCATTCATAGTCAAACAAAGCCATTTCTAATCTAAATAAGTTCTTCAAAAAGGCATAACAAACAAGCAGTATTGATCATGCCCTACTGAGAAATAACATATGGATCATCGGTCAGCACAAAGCCAGTTAATTCAATACAAAAATAAATAAAAGCAATAATATGATGAAAATAAATCAAAAGTGAAATACACCTGCTGGTTGCTTGAATCATTTGATGATGCCACAGCCAGCTGTGAATGTGATGCGTATGGGAGACCAGTACCCTCTGGAAGAACATTCCCATTCATCCTTCCTCTGTTCTGTCTGTGATGTCTTGAGTTATTAGGTCCCTGCAAAATGTTAAAAACAATGGAACAAAATGATCAAGGTGAGATGAAATCAAAGTTAAAGCATACCTACCTAAGTGCTTAAACTGAAACTAAAAACTAACCAAGGCAACAGGTGATGGTTGAACAGCAGGTCTAGAAGGATTTCCAATGCCATTAGTCCTCCATCCAGGTCTGACTCCAGGAGGCTGATATATCAGACCAGGTTGTGCAGGAATTTGTGAAACAACACCAGGTGCAGTATAATAGAAAGGAGAATAACCACCAGTGATAACAGCTGTTGGTCCTGCTAATCCTGCCATACGTTGTGCATAAATCATTTGTAGATGAGCTTGTCTTTCTTCTTTTCTCTGAGCAATTGCCACATATAATGGCTTCCGACGCAACATATATCCTGTAACATTGAGATAAACCTTAGAGTCAGAATATTTTAAATAGTAGGCATTTTAAATCATTACAAAAAAAAATGAAGAAGAAGAAGCTAAACTGAAGCTTGAGAATCTACAGGAAGAAAAGTTGATAATATAAACTGATTCTGGAAACTTGTTTCATGTGAAGGTACAGTATCTAAAATGTGGAGAATAATTTCTATCTGGAGTTTCCAATATACCGCTTAGACTATGAAAAGTGAAACTACTAACAAGCACCTGAAGAAAAACCAAATGAATGCAGGTCTAAAGGCCATTTGCAGCTGCTTCACAAATCTCCCTTTTTCTAGCTTTCTCAAAATTTAATAAAACTTAAAACAACTTTCTGATGTTCTTAAACTACAAACCCTTACACTATGGCAGAAAATGTATATTGCACTAAATAGACTTGCATGGACAAGTGTGAAAGTACACAGAATTAACAGTATAGATATGCTTAAGGGATTGTTTCAAGCATGCAATTGACACACCATTGTTCTATGTAATAAAGGCACCAGCCTTATTAAATCCCCAACACACCAATCATTGAGAAATGTTGTCTCACAGGATATTCTAGCTCTAGCAGACCACAAATTGCAAAAGGGCAAGTAAAAGAACTCCACAAGGGAACATCCCAAGGATTAGTGATCCTTTTGACTCATGAATGAGGTCACCTGGTTCAAGTTCTTGGGAGGTGTATGAGTGGGTTCAAAAAGTTCTTAAAAAACAGAGTCAAGTAAAAGAAATAAAAAGTCCAATTTATGCTTACACCTCATTAACCCAAAACTCCCAAAGCATTTCCTCACCTAACTACATTAAAATTGGAATTATTAGACTAAATTGAGAAAAAAACATACCATGGAAAGTATATACAGCTGTATTTGCCTCCTCCGGTGTGGAGAAGCAAACAAATCCAAACCCCTTGCTGACTCCTTTATAATCTCGCATAATTTTAGCAGAGTTAATTGTGCCACATTGACTAAAATGTTCCCTCAACTCATCATCAGTGACGTCATCATCAATATTCTTCACGTAAACATTTGAAGCCTGAAACTAGCAGGTTAAACTTCACGGAAAACCAAAAAGACTCCCACAAGCGTTCAATAAAGAAAATGATTCCAGCAGAACCTGGTATTTCAAGATCTGTTCCTTCCTTTTCTCTTCAAATTGGCGCCGCAACACTTCCTCACGTTCAGATTTTTTCTGTGCCCGGGCAACATATAAAATCTTTGAGCCTGTTGAGTGTGCGTACATTATATGCCAAGTTTCAAACAGCAAAGGTCTTGCAGAGTAATCTTATGAGCTTATTTATGACTGTACCAAGTTGTGATCCATGCAACGCTTCCACTGCACACTTGGCATCATCCGGGTTTTCAAAGTTGACAAATCCAAATCCTCTGGATGCACCATTCTCATCTTTTGAGATGGCTAGACTTACAATTTTTCCATATTTAGAGAACTTCTCTTCAAGAACTTCTTCAGATATTCCTTTCTCTAAATTCTTGAAGTAGAGATTCGTGTACTTTGTTTCAGGGCCAGGAACAACTCGGTCACTCTTCTTGACGAACTTTCCCACGTACCTATGTAAGAAAATATTTCTCAATATTGATTAGATAGATGTTCTGTAGAAAATTATATTGTAAGAAACCATAAACAGGGCATGAGAGAAAACAGGATAGGGGAATCGAACATACATTTGTTTGCCTCCATCAGTTAAGCCATTGAGGTTATCAATGGCAGCCTTCGCAGAGGTTTCAGATTCAAACTGGACAAAGCCATATCCTTTGCTCTTCCCATCATCAGAAGAGACGACTTTACAGGATAGGATATTACCAAATTTCTGAAACATTTCTTGAAGTTTGGCACCATCTATTGAGTCACTCAAATTCTGCAACAAAAGCCCAAAGGTAAATCAAGTAGTATTCAATTGGGTGAATTGTGAAAAAAAACAAAAAAAGATGTCTCAATAAACAACTAAATTGATTTGAAAGTAAAAATCAGAGTTACCTTGACGAAAACATTTCCAATTCCACTTCTTCTTGTGTCTGGATCACGATGCGACCACAAAACCCTTATCAGTTTTCCATTCAACTTCGAATGGTTTTTCACCTCAATTGCACGAATGGCTAGTCAAAAAATCAAAGTTAAATTAATTAAAGAAAAGGAGAAAGCATATATCGAAAGGTGCATGTAATTATGCTAAAACTTCCAAATTATTATTATATTCATTTAGGGAATTTAATCAATGGCACCACAAAACTTCAAGCTTCACAAACCCCAATGATGAGGAAGTTTAAGAAAATCATAGCAGATAGAGGGGTCAATTCAATCCGGAACCTGAGGTCTTGCTAGAACAAATTTTAAAATTTCAGATAAACCATATTTCAGTATATTCCTTCCCCAGTAACAGAGGCCATCAACTAATCAAAATCCATTTGACAAGAGCCTTTGCAGCTCATCCTACTTGGTAGTGCACATTTTTGAAAAGCACAAATGATAAAGCGTTCAACAATTTTTGGTTTCAATTAGAAAAGTATCACATCCATGATCCATCCAGTACCTATTGACCTGGCAAGCTCACTCATGGACCATATCCTGCACTCATTCATAATATTTAACATTTGGGTAATCATCACCAAAGTCCTTTTACAAATAACTCTGGCCAATCGAAAAATGAATCATGATGAGTAATGCAAAAAAACTTAAAAAAACCTGCATGCACGACAGCTAAAAAAAAATTGGTTCTCTAATATACCTTCATGTAACGACATTTGATTATTATTTCCCGATTAGAATCATTTCAGGTACAATTACGGACTTCATTTTTATCTGTTAGAGCAATCGATCTGACAATATATCAAATACTAACGTCTCAATCATAACCAATCAATCAAACCAAAACCAAAATGAATGAAGATTCAGACAAATTTCGATCACGAGAAAACAATCACAGCCATCGGCATTCATTCCCGATCCACTTCCACATGGCATCGGCACACAAAAACGGCTAAAGCTAGAGCTCATATGCACACGGATAAAAAAGGAAAGAAGAAAAAACTACCGTCTTGCGGCGAGATGAAGTTGACGTAGCCATAACCGAGGGAACGGCCGGTGGAGGAGTCACGGCAGACGCGTACGGAGGTAAGGCTCTTGAACTCCGAGAATGCGTCGAACAGCATGCCATCCGTCACGTCCAGCGGCAAATCTCCCACGTACAGAGACGACGGCGTGGCCGGTGCAGTCTGTTCTGCCGCCATGAATTTTTTTTCCTGCCCAAAACCGTAATAATAACAACAGATTTTGCGTATAGTTTAGGCGAAAAGCAATCAATACTGATGTTAGGTTGGAAATTACAATTGAACGATGAATCCGGGGAGCGAAGTCAGCGAAATGGAAAGGAATTGCAGACGAGATTTTTCTTTCCTTTTGCGGAATACAGAGGGAAGAATTGCAATAAGGGGAATTTGGGGGAGAGGAGATGAGTAGGAGGAGAGTGAGTGTGTTGTCTGTTCCTTGTGAGTGGTGGTTTGCATGGACGCGGGAGTTTTGTGCCGTTTCGCTAAGCGGATGCCTAAAACGGTCTGCGTGTGTGTATGTGTGCCACGCTCGACCGTAGGCGAGTGTAGATAACCTGCCTAAGCTGACGTTTGGCCGTGAGTAGGTGGATCACGACAATATCATTCAGGGATATTAATAAGTTGACATCAGGTAGAATTCGACCTCAATAATTATTTAAATATTGTTTTTTTAATTTTTTTAAAATTTAAATTAAACAATAATATTAAAATTAAAAAAATTATTTAACTTCAATTAAATTAAAAATATTGTCAAGTTTAATCGAATTTAAGTTGAATAGTTTATCTTAATAATGCTTCTGATATCGTAAATACTTTTTGTATCGTTATTATTGTTTTTATTGTTGTTTCGTTGAAGACATGAATTTATGTGAAATTATATAACTATTTTTATGTAAGATCCTTTCATTTTTGCTATTTTTTTAATCTATTTTTAACTTGTTTTCGTTTGAATTTTCTCTCATTTTTCAGACTTTTCAAATTTTTAAATATTTATTATCTTAATTACTTTTATATTTGTAATTTTAAAAATATGATTTATATTGATTCAATTCAATAACTAATTCATTTATTTTTTATTTTCTGTATACTTCTATGTTAAATTAATTTTATTTTTGTTGTAATTTAAATTAATGAATAAAACACTATGATTTATTAAAATTTTGCATTGCATAAATACATCTCCTCTAGTACTAATTAATGTGATAATAAAAATTTGATGGGGACATCTCGTTTCCTTGTTTCCAAACACGGGAAGAAGAAGAATGCATAAGAAGAAAAAGAAAAAGGAAGGGAAGAAAAAAATGGAAATAGAATTAAAATGAATAATTAGACTGTAACATAACAAAAAATAAATAAATAATTAATTAAAATGTATAAAAAGAAAAAATATTATACTATACTAATTGTTTTTGTTTGAATAAGTATTTATTATTATTTTTGTCTTCATATATGATTATATAATTAATTTTTACATAATAAATAAGCTATTAAAAACTAATAAAGCAATTATATATGTTTAATTTGTTTGACTTTTAAAAATAATTAATTAATTACAAATTTTTTATTTAAATAATAATTATGTATTGATTAAAATATAATTTTAAAATAGTGTTAATATATTTTTAAATTTTTATTATTAAAACAATAAAAATATAATAAATAATATTAATTGATCGTGTTTTTAAATTTAATTTAATTAACTGGTATGGTATACAGTTTTATTCGCGAGTTCAATTTTGAAAGCGTTGATTACAAGTGTTACTTTCTTAATTTGGTTGAATTAAATATTAACCCATTTATAACAACAAAATGTACTTATTTTGCAAATGATTGTGATTAACGATGTACTCGTAACGCATCAAGTACGATCCACTTTGTGATTAATTTAAGTACAGAAAAAGTAATAAAAACACTTGACCTCAACATTTAAATATAGCATTACCCACACCATTAATGCAAATACTTGTTGGGGGGATAGAAGAGGGCGCGTGCAACACAGCAACGCAAGAGCGCGAGTAACGGGGGGAGCGGACGGGATACGAGAGAATGCCAACGCAGCAGATATTATGGAGAGACGAAAGGGTAGGGCGTAGCGGACGCATAGAGATAGGAGAAGACGGGTTCAAACCCTTCAATGAAGCTGTGGTAATGCAGGTGTGGCTTCGCCTTCGCCGTCGCCGTCGCCGCACCTCAGCCACGAGGCCGCGCCGCCTTCGCTCGACTCCATGCCCATTGTTACCTCTAATTTTTCTTCTTTTTGTGTTTTTTTCACTTTTGATTTTTCAGATTTATAGCGTGAACCGATGCTTCCCTTTAGGCCATGTTTGGAGGAATATTTTTGTGGGGAAAAAAAAATAACGCTGAAAAATATAAGGCTATTTTTGGGGGGGAGTTTTGTTGGAAAATATTGTTTGATGAATTGTATTAAAAAAAGTAATATGTTTAGAGAAATTTTTTTTGATATGATTAAATAATATGATTTATTTAAATTTATATTTTTAAATATTTATAAAATTTAAAAATAATTTAATGATGTGATGGTATATAAAAATAATGATTAATTTTTAGAATATGAATATATATAAATGTGATAACAAATATGTATATATATAAAAATTGATTTTATTAAAATTAAATATAATGATTAAAAAATAATTATTTAATTATATATATAATTTTGAATTTAAATTTTTAAAAAATGTATAGCATAAAATGTTTAGTAGTTGTCTGAAATTGACGAGATGAAGAGATGTGAAAGGTGACTAACAAACATAGTCTCAGAGTACGAAGAAAAAGAATATAAAAATAAAAAATGTAATTTTGATAATATAATATATTTGAAAACAAATCTAGTAGTGGATGAATACTAAAGGCATTCATTCAGTTACAGGATACAACTGAATTTTAATATGCTAAAATTGCATATTGAATATACTTTTTCAATTGGGTTCGACATTTCACGTACCAAATTTATAAAAAAAAAAAAAATCAAAAGAAAAGGAAAAAACAAAATGAACAGGAAAAGAACACATGCCCTGAAAAGAATACACACTAGAAAAGAACACATCTGTTCTTGAGGACAAGGCTACAATTGGTTGCCAATTGCAACAAATATATATAAATTGGCGACACCAAGAATGGAGAAAAACAGAAGGGCGTTATGCAATGGGGAAGTAATTTACAAAAACAGAGACCCAAGTAGCGCCAATAAATACAGCATGAGAGCATTATAATTCTTATGCTTTATGTTGAAAAGTTCACAGGTAGATGAGCTTCCGCTCACACTCAGCTGTCCAGCATTCACAAATTTGTCGTTGCCGGAAGTTATGGAGACGTTAACGGATAAAGAACCTGAAAAGAAGTAGGAAATGTTTTATACAGTCCAAAAACAGACAGAAGATTGTATGAGAATTCGTTTAACTGCACTTGAAACAATGAACTGTGCCAGATGGAAAGAGTATTTGTGTAAAAGTAAGGGAGAGAATTTAAAAAGTTTAATGATTGTAACGTGTGTTTTTTTGAAACCGAAAACGAAAACAAACATAACCATTATAACTTACAGTCATAGTCTGCCCATCCTATCCTTTGACCAGCTAAATCATACACAAAGATCTTATCCTTGAGAACGAGATCTGGAAAAGTTAAGTAAAAGATAAGTATAGCCTTGTTTGGAAGGCAAACCAGGTCGGGGCACTAGCCAGAGAAAAGAATAGATGGGCTAAGTTTCAGATAATCTTTGTTGACGTCTGAGTACTAAGTAACAGAAAGTTTTAAGGATACTAAATACGTATTTCCGGCCATCCTTGTTGATTCAGAAGGATAAAAATAAGTTCAACTAACCTCCCAAAATTGTTGTGCCTTGATTTTGAACTCTAACAAAACCCATGCACCACATTGAATCACCATCCTAAGAAAGAAATACCAATGCAAAGTTTTGAAACAATTAGCTACTTTGTAAAAGGCATCAACATTGTGACCAGCACTGACGCCATTAGATGACGGTGTTCAATGATCAGAGTACACTTTGCAGAATGTCAAGGGAATAATACACTTAGAGGTAAGTGAACTCACAATGAATCCCATGTGCACCAAATAGTCAAGCGGTCTTAAAACCATGGAAGCACCACCAGCAAAATGTAAGACAACAGACGGAAACATCTCAGCCACGCTGTAGAAAATGGAAAGCATCTAAGTCAAGCATGCTAACTGTTGCATCGTAAATTTCCCCCGAAAAATATTCATTTTGACTAGAATGGTACTTTAATTTTAAGGAATGAAACAAACCTTGCAGAGAGTAGATAGCATTGATTTCCTTTAGAAATAATTGGTTTCACAGATGGAGAAACAGCAGCTGTTATCTGCAGACCCAGTAAAACCTCAGGAAAGGTGTAGCGACAAACATTGAATTCATTCACTGTAATATATTAGTTTATAAGGCCATATAGTTCAGATATTAGATAAAATCTCATGTTCATGCCAATTACCACCTAAAAAATGAACTAAACTTCTTGGGCCATCGGATGATTTAAAATGAACAAGTACTGATTGTCCTAGTTCTAAAGATATATTTAAATACACACACACACACACATATATGCAACATCCTAGATCTAGTAGCTTGGTTCTGCAAAGAACATTTGGCACAACATTAACACCACCAAGAAGTTATGTTCCAAATTAAACTTCTGATATGGACTGCTAACAAAGGTTGTAGTTTCAAAAAAATTCTAGCCAAGAGAGAGGAGGCAAGTGTAATATGGGCTGAGATACTTACAGCAGCAACTAAAGGATCATAAGCTCCTTCAACAAGGTATGCCAAAGTTGTTCCAGAATCAATAATTGTTCCATGGCTGTCTGATGTAGTAAACACTGCTTGGTCAATAGGTAGCAACTGCCCATTGACAGCAATGCTCTGCAGATATAAATTATAATGAGGCCTGAAAGATCAGAGGTAAAAACCAAACATGGGATTAATATTAAATGCCTCCACCATTATAAATTTCTCAATACAGTTAATGAAAAAATTGCAAGCAGGAATAAAATCCTCATCATTTTCTTCTGTTGAGGTAGTCTAACAGAACAGGTGAGGCGAGGTGCATGCATATTTGAAAGTGAGAGTTCAGAAGACAACAGAAAGTTATATAATGTACAATAGATCAATATTTTTGGATGAAGGATGATTAATATCCACAAGTTTTAAAACAAAAAGGAACATGGAAATGGAACAGATTGTAGTTCTGCGAGATGATAACTAAGACCACGAAACAAAATGTAGAAGAACAAATATATAATATTTCAGAACCTTTGCCAATGTCATGAACAAATTATCCCAAAACCAATTCTGATTTCAACAAGCCGGACATGAACTAGCATCAACTGAAAGAATCATTTAGTACCAGCTAATTTATACCATCTACAATTCTACACACTGCCAAATGAGAAAGAATCACTGGTGTCAAACTACCTAAATTTATTTTGGACTCAACAATGTGCTTCCACCACACAATTTGGACAAGACATAATAATGCATATGTCATTGTCAATACATAACCTCAATCATCAGAAAAAAAAGAATGATCGCCCACATGAACATTAAAAAGCATTTGCGAATAGTGGAGACACGTACTGCGATGGAACGAGAGGAGTATAAACGATCCTCGAATCCAATATCTCACCAAGAACTAATATACCTCCACCTCGTCCCTTTCCTTTCAAGCAATGTGAAAATACTTTAGGCGTGATCCCATGCGATGACAGTTGTGATATCACTGAGAAACCCTGCTGGCCAAAACCAAATATTCCATCAACGGCTCGATCTGATTTAGTCAAGTCCCCAAACAGAGAGGTGCTGCACCTATTTCAACATAAAATTCAAGTCAATGTGTCAGTGCCTGTACACCAGACATAGCTACAGCACATCATTTGGTACAACTAGTGTGTCAGGCATGTTTAAGAGTTAGGACACGGCAATTTTTCCAAATATTCTTTTAGAAGTTTAGGGTAGTAAATTTCACCAAAAATTTTTTTAAAAAAGATCTAAAAGATAAATGTAACATAATATCGTCATTTAAATTTACAACTCATTCTTTTTGGGCTTATCCTTTTCATATTTTTGCACACATCAATAACATAATCCACAAATCAATTAACAAATGTTCAGCACTATAACCTACGGGAATGTCTTTCTCATGCACTCAAAATATCTTTTCATAAATAATGGACAGCAGATTTGTGCACTGAAATTTTTAGGAACTGCCTTGTTTCCAAATCCATGCCACAGCGTGCTCATTTTCATGTATCATAGCATACAAATGATAGTTATCATAACAATAACTTACCCAAAAACAATAGAAGCAGAAGAATTGGCCACTGATGAGGTCCCCAACATTGTATCAAAATAAATCATATCAGATACATAAAAACCAGCAGTCCCACTTCCATCTCCATATTGGAATGAGTAACCACATCGATTACTTTCGGGCGAGCATTCAGCAGATGCAGTGCGAACTATGGAAGCACATATACCATCTGAGCAGGAAATGGGGGACACAGTTGATGAAGTAGCAGAATCGAAAGAATTGAGAGGAATCTGAAAGGGCAAATTGAATCAGTCCAATTTGAAAATCAAATTATCTAAATGAAGTATCGAGTTAACAAGTATCTAATAAGACAAAAAGCAAGAGGTTTTACACCCAATCCACTATTCTGGGGGCAATCAGCACAAGAACTGCATGTAACCCACAATATGTCACTCCCAGTATCAATTTGCACATTGAACTCTCGTGGCGGTGATCCCAATCTCACTTTCGTATAATAAAGCCTAGAAAATTGAGCAACCATAGTTAACCATCAGAAAATTGAATATAAGTCAAACTATTACATAAATCATATTTAAATTGAGTAAATCACAATAAATTTAAATCAAGATCGAGTGAGTGAGGACATCAAAGTACAAGAATGCAGTCAAAGCAGAGACATATTCAATCAATTGTGTTCACATCCAAACCAGTGTCTGCCAATAAAACAAACTATATAAGAAACTAATATTTCAGCATCACATAATAAGTGAGGCCTACCAGTGAGAAAAAGAGCATCACAAACAGGAATAGCAAAGATTGCCAACATTTGACTTTCGAATGACTTGAACATGAAAAATTATCAATCTATGAATCCAGTGAAGGTTTAGAAAGCATAGCATAGTTGCAACTTAAGTAAGGGCCAAGAACTATCAAGATCACATTTACCAGGCAATAGAAAGTGAATATCAATCAGATATTCTTTAACTCATTCGCCCATCACCATTAACCGTACCGAACAAAAGAATTGAAGGAATAATTCTTATAGACTTCACAAACCAAATTAACCAAAATATCTAGAGCACAAGCATCAGAAACAAACTATACAAAAAAGAAGGCTTCATAAAAGAAAAAAATAAAGCACTCTGAGAGATGCCAAGCAGTTACCCAACGGCGTAGGGATCAGAGGTGCCGCCAACCGGAAAATCTACGATGCCACCGGAAAAACCCTGCACGATTCGCGCGTGCCGCGCACGGTCTCGAGCTTTCATAGCCTCCAACTCCACTCTCTCCCCCACCGGAAACGACCTCTCCAGAGTCAGCACTCCCTGAAACCCTCCGCCGCCGTTCTGGGCCGACACAATGGCCGCAGCCGCCAGCACGGCCACCGCAGCCAGCACGAAGAATCCTCCTGCAGCCATCGCCGGCCACTCCGAAAGCCCGCTGACAGGACGTATATGGTCCCTAATCTGAACTTGGTAAAATTGTCGTATATTTTATACACACACACACACGCACGCACACACACGCGCGCGTACAAGAGAATTACAAGAAAATGGAGGACAAAAGTGAATGCCAATCCCTCATTCCCCTCATTTGTGTGTCGAGAGAGAGAGAGAGACAGAGAGAGGGAGGGAAGTGACGAGTTTGCTGAGGACTCTCGCGGACGAGATGAAGCACATGAAAGAAAGAAACTAAGCAGAAGACAAATATCAAGTGACAGAGACAGGTGAGAAAACGGCGTTTTTCTTTCTTTCCTTTTTTTTTTTTATTATAAAAATATTTTGAGATCCAATTTTATCCACTAATTGATCAAAGATTATTTGCCGCTTCACACCACAAAAACAGATGAATATCTTTACAATTAATAAAGGGTTTGATCTTACAGAAATCTTCATGGCATTAAGTAAATTTATATATGTATATATTTTTAATTTAGTAGTGAAAATTTATTTCATTATTATTTTTATTCTTGTCTTTATTTATTTGTTTTCTTAATTATAATATTTTTTTGCATAATAGTATTTAAATAAACTAAATGCATGCTGTTACTTTTATATAATATAGAGTGTAACGAAATTTATAGCGATACAAGAATTTGGAGATGAGTATGCAGTTTGGAAAAGTTAAAGGCAATGTTTGGGGGAGAGGTTTTGTTAGGGTAATGTCTGGTGAGAATGGTATTAGAATAAATAGTATTGTAAAATTTTGATATGATAAATATTAAATTTATTTAATTTATATACATATAAAATATATAATAATAATTAGATATTATAATAGTATATAAGGATAATAATTAGTTTTAAGTTAAAAATGCATATAAAGTATATGTATGAGTATGTATGTATATATATATATATGTATTAATTTAATTTTAAACATATAATAATTGAATACTAATTAGTTAGCTATATATGAAAAAAAAATTACTTTGAATTTGAATAAAAAATTTTATTGGATAATATGTTTAGTTATATTAAATAGGATGATTTGCGTGAAAATTGAAAAATGGCTCCAAACATAGCCAAAAAGTAGCAAGTAAGATCCCCTTTATCAAAGGGTAAAATGGGTATATGCTTTCCTGGTTAAATTATGCGTAGTTTTGTTTTACATAATCTTAATTGACGTATTATTTGATCATTACGTGTTTTCTCTTCTGTATGTAATTAGAGTATATATGACAAAATTTAATCTTTTAGGTAATTTTGTAAATTACTCAGAAGCAGTTTAATTGCTTACCCATTTGAGGAGAAGGATTTTTCAATCTAAATATTTATTCGACGGGTTGATTTTCTGGGGTATTAATTGTGTATTGTTTATTTTATTTATTTATTTATTTATTTTGGTGATTGCAGTCTTCCATTTAAGTGGCAAGTTAGGTGCAGACAATACATGGCGGTTTGTTGTTGGGAAAAAATAAATAAGAAATCCACTGATTGATGCGGATCGTAATAATTTTTAGGGGAAAATCGCAGTAGTGATTTGATTTGAAATTCCAACGTTTTATGAATTGTCCATTTATTGCTTTGTCACTTTCAACTTAAAACTGGTCCTACTGAATGTTACCATCATTAATATGACATATATCTTAATTTATAACAAAAAAAAAAAAAAAAATCAATCTAAATTTTGAGAACCAAACTTAATAGGTAGCTAGCTACAGGAATTGCCCTTGTAGCGTAGTTAAAGGAGGATTGGAACTTCTACTCACTAGATGCTTGGGATCAGACAGAGAATTTGGATTTGTTTGAATGCAAATTTTGTAAATGATGACAGTTGATACGAATATTAAGATGTTGTAGACGACTCGTGATAAAAGTTAGTAAGTGGACTCGACCAATAGTATAGGGTTAATTTTGTAAATTTGTTTCAAATGAGTTACTGAGTTACTTGTATAAAAATAAACATTATATCGTAATCCCACATATTTCTAAAGCCAAGCTCTTGATGGCCTAGTTTGCTATTACCAAACCTTGTCAAATTCATGTCTCTTTCATCAACCCTTTAATCTTGTGTGATTGATCTCTAATACTAGAAATAATACAGAGAGAGAGAGAGAGAGAGAGAGAGAGAGAGAGAAATAATTATTTTAATGAGATGAGAATAAAAGAAAAAATGACAAACATTCAAACTTATTGCATTTTTTGATTTTGTCTATGCGAGGAATTAAGGATGTAAGTTGTTTATACCACCAGAGAGTACAATTACTATAATACCGTTTAACTCTTTATATATGTTTTTTCGTCACATTTCTCCTAGCCATTTTCAATTATTTCATTCTTTCCTCTAAATTATAATTTAATATTAATTAATCTTCCATTTCTATTTTAATTTATTTTATATTGTTTGTGCTTAATTTTTTTTCTCTCGTATTTTATTCTATACATGTTATAAAATATCTATTTAAAAATATTAATAATTTATTTATATAATTGTAAACATGGATCGAATATGCCTTCCATTATTAATGCTATTTGTCGATCAGTCGGTTCATAAAGTAACCACCTCAGCGGTCACGATGTGGAAAAAATCAAGATACCCATTTATTTAATTTTCTTTTCACTACTTATTTTGCTTTTCTTTCTCAATTTTAATTAATTATTTTGATGTCACTACTTATTTTGCTTTTCTTTCTCAATTTTAATTAATTATTTTGATTTCATTTATTTTTCTCTCTATTTATAGTAAATGACATAAAATTTATATTTCAAAAATATTATTAATTAAAGTATATAATTATGAACGTCTTTTCAATATTGTTATAGTTTGCATTATATATTCGGCACTTCTGCTCTACCCAAGTACATTTTCATCTACTTTCATCTTGTGAAAAATTTTCTCATACAAATATATTATTTTACGAATTTTATTTAAATTTAAAATTAAAATATTATTTTTCTTAAATATGGATCCAACTATTTAAAGTTCAATTAATATACTTATTTTCAATGAAATTAATATCTAAATATAAATTTGCATACATATAAATATATATCTTAAATTATATCCCAAAAAATTATTATTATTTTTATATACTATTACACTGTCAAAGCATCATTATATATATTTTATATCCATATATATATATATGTAAATGCAAATTCCAAAAAAATAAATAAAAATTTGCATCCCTTCAAATTTTGTCTCATATTTATCTTCACCCCCAACAAAATCATTAGCCAGATATGCCTTATAATTATGCCCATTAGTTATTTGTAGGAAAATTTGATTGACAAGGAAGTGTGTACTTGTGTGCATGCGTAAGAGAGAGGGAAAGAGTGGGTTTTTTTTTTTTTTATTCTATTTTATATTACAAATTAACAAATTACTCCATTTACGTAGAAGTTGTAAAATTAACCAATCTCGTCGTTCGAAACGGCAAGATGACATTATCTGGCCGTTTTGAACGGCGAGATAAAATTTTTTTATGTATTCGTATTAATTGATCCGAAATACGGCGTATCTCGTCGTTCGAAACGGCGAGATAAAGTCTAATTGGACGAGACCAAGTGTGGCCCAACTCACGGAACTCAACTTCCAAGATAATCTCGCCGTTTGAAACGATAAGATTGGCCCAACTTACAAGATATATCTCGTCGTTCTATAAAATACTTAAAAAAGTAATATACAATATTATAATAAAAATAAAACACTCAAAAAGTAATATGTAAGATTATAATTTAAAACTCAATTTATTGAAATAAAATTCTTTTATTTAAATAAATTTTCTTATTTCAAATAAAAATATAATAATTAATATTTATATTAATTTATTATAATATATTATGACGTCATCTCGCGGTCTACCTATAGGATGATGATGAGAATAATGTGTAGTATTTAATATTATCTCTTATATGTATTTAAAATTTTCAATTTTATTGGCATTTATATTAATTTTATTATAATTACGTCATATAATTTGATTGAAAAGTTATAATACATCTTTTAATCTATTATGTAAATAAATTTTTCCTTTTAAATAAAATCATAATAATTTTAAATTTCAATAAATTATTATTGCAACGGAAATGTCTAAACATAAAACACACAAAAAGTATTATATAATATTATAATTTAAAACTTAATTTATTGAAATAAAATTCTTTTATTTAAATAAATTTTCTTATTTCAAATAAAAATATAATAATTTATATTTATATTAATTTATTATAACATATTATGACGTCATCTCGCCGTCTATGACGTCCAAAACGGCAAGACGATGTCATTTGTATTTTTCTCTATATACGGCGAGAAATACGAAATATTGTTTAATTTTTTTTAAAAAAGTTTATCTCGCCGTTCCAAACGGTGAGATGACGTCATCTCGCCGTTTGGAACGACGAGATTGGTTACTTTTACAACTTTTTCATAAATAGGATAATTTGTTAAATTATGATATAAAATAGAATAAAAAAATAAAAAACCCGGGAAAGAGGTAGTCCGTACAGTGAAGATTAGAGAAAAAAAAAACTGAAAAATGGGCGTGGAAAATGTATCCAGAACAAAATACTCTTTTTTTTTATCTTTTTTTTTTTTTTTAAATTTTACATCAATTTTCCAATCACCACAATTTATATATTAAAATAAAAGCCAACACTCTTTATTTGCAGCAAAGCTGATACTGTGATATCCATTAATGGGACAGACCTACTTATAGACCCACCTGTGATGCACCACCAAAAACGTACCAACTGTTCAGAAAATTCAACTCATTCTCCTTCATTCATCGTAGCATAATAATATACCAGTATGGTACATTAATATCTTTTCCTCTTCACTGCTTGCTCAGGAGTGGGGGACAATCGGGGCCTATCCCAATAGCAGTGAGAGGTGTGCAACTCAAGTGTGGTTAGAATCTTGCATGTGTCATCAAATATTCAGCATAATCAAAATGCACCATCACAAACACAAAAAGGAAATCGTGATTTTTATTTAATTGCCATTGTCGGTATGTGGGGGATCATGGGATTCATCAATTTCATGGCATCACAGTCATCAATTTTGGGACTTTTGCTAAGCCATATGGAAGTCCATTGAATCATTTACTACAATCGTGATATTAATTTTTGGATAGCAAATGATTTTTCAGTGTCTTGTTTTGGGATTATCTTTGTTCATGATGCCCCTGTTTCTTGCAGTGGAATGATTAGACCTCAAGTGTTGGGAATAACTTGTGTAGCCTATGTACTACGCACCAACATAAGCCTTGCATTTGTGGGTGCGCAAACCACTTGCCTCCTTGAAATATTGATACAAAGAGGCCTTATTGGATTTCAGAAGAGCCATGTTAGCGATTGAGAGAAAAGGGTGAACACATATGGGACTTTATGTGAGCCATTCAAAAAAGGGAATTTGACACTTGTGCTTATGTTTATAGTAAACCAAAATCACGAGAATCACAATTTACACACAAGGATGTGTGTGGGTATGACTAGAAGATGATGTGAACTTTTGAAAACATCAATTTTGTGATATTACATAAAAAATTCTGTGAGCTAGCCATCTAAATTTTTGAGACGTAAGTATCCTAAGAGTCTTGCAAATACCACACTAAGTATATTATGTATCAAGCATTTGTCTTTAAATTATGTCAACGGATGTTGCAAATTTTTTCACATGGTATACATATATGCGAGTGTGAACATTTAATACATAATACAATAAGTGTGGGGCCTCATGACCACTTCTTAAATTTCCACTATAAAAATATATTTTAAGACAACATCCAATATGACAAACATTTGAGAAATTATTAACCATATTGTTGTATTTTTTAGGTATTTGTTTGATTCAGGAGTGTGAATGAATAGAGTACAAGAAGCATTCCAAGATTATTCGTATCAATTTTATAAAATTTAAAATTAAATTAGAATTTGAATAAAATAATAAACTTGAGTTTAGAGAAATTGATTAAGTTTGAATTCCATTAAATTTTAAAATATTATTGAGCCTAATCAAATTTAAGGTGAATAGCTTGTCTTGTTCACACCACTGCTCTCATTCAAAACAAGTTAAATGATTTGATATCTAAATCGTGACGACCATGAATCTCCAGAGCAAAGAAACCTAACTTGCAATCAAGTTGTAATAATCCAAAATATCCACAAACAGTGCAGTATTTCTAGAATCCATGCATTTGAAGCTACCTTCTCCTCTGGTTTAATTGTCATGCACTCAATGCACCATTCAAGTAACAGGTCCAACGGAAGTACAGAAATGGTGCAACAAGAAGCTTTCAAACGAGACCTTTGTTCCATCTTCAACCAAAGAAAAACAAGACAGCACACATTTTTCTAATTATTCATACCTTTGTCCCAAAACTGGGTCCAAGAAATGATGGACACACGTGATCCACTAACACACGAAAGGTTGACAAAGAGGTGGGATTGGCTTTCTTGTCCGATGACTCTGCACAAACACAGTTGAGGGAAAACCTTGTGGATTAAGAAATTAAAGACAATGGATTTGTTTATCTTTTAATGATTCTTGTCATTGTTTCGCATCCATGATTATCTATATTCTTGTTGGCTGCATTTATTCCTCTAATGAAAGTTTGAAGAGGAACATGCCATACACCTATTAAAAAAAAAAAAAAATCTATTTATGACATCCCAATATTAATACGCCATGCTATGTTTGTTTCAATAATCGCTTAGATTCCGTGCCGATCAGAATTTATACAATCTAGACATATATTTTAAGGGTATGTTCTTTTTGTTGAATAAGATTACATGTTTAGTTTCATGGATGTGATTAAAGGCTAAATCCCATTAGAATTATTTTGAATGATTATTTTGTCAAATTTAGGACATGTTTACTTTGAATAATAAAGTATAATAGATTATTTTATCCAACATAATTATGTGTTTATTTTGATTGATTAAAGCCCTTGATATCATTGTAAAATCACAAAATTATAGGATAAAATATTCTACATGAGAAACATGATTAAATAATTATTTAAATTATTATTTTAACCTTATATTAATTGAATAATTTTCATGCCAAGGTTATAATGAAAAAATAAAAATATATGATTATGTTTTACAAAATAATTTATCCAATCTAATTATTCAAAGTGGGGCATGACCCAAGTGATTATTTTAAAAGATAAAAAAGTTTGTGTGGACAAATTAATTTTTAACAATTATGTTTTGTAAGTTTGACTAAATGGACTATTATATTTATTTTTCAATTTAAACCTTCTTATGCAAATAATTAAATTAATGATATAAGGCTAAAATAGTCTTTTCAATTATTTATAAGAGAACAACAACACCTTGCATATTTTATTATAATTTCTAACTAGGATTACTCATCCTACAATTTTGTAAGGCAATACTAGGTCATTAATTTATCAAAGGTTTTAATCAAATAAAGAAAAATGTGCTTAACGTGGATAAAGTAATCCATCCTATAATATCATTAATAGTGAACTTGGCTTAACAAAATTTAAATTCAAAATTTTCATTCCTATATATGCCTAAATATTTAAAATATTCAATCATTATGTCAAATAAACAAATCAATAGTTATGCATATCCGTCTATGCAGTCAAATTTATATATATATTTATACACTAATATCTAGTGACATCACAAAATCCCCTCATTATTATATTTTGCACCCCACAAACACAAATTTAAAAAAAAATTCAAATTTTCATTTCATCAAAATTTACAACAAACCATAATTTTCATACCTTTACAAAATCTCCATCATTTTCGTCCTCCAACAAGATCACTAACCTAACACAACCAAAGAAATCAAATTTCTTCAGAACTTCATATCTGGGCTCTACATGGGTTTGGGCCGACGTGGTGACGTTTTAGCAGGATCAATAGAACATTCCAAATCCACAACCACAATGCTTCATCATCGTTATTTTATGGGAACAATGTGATCACAAGAAACGAAATTAGTTACTCAATCTACGTGACTTAAACCAGATCAAATATGTTGAAAAATTTTAATTTATGCCAAATCTCTGGCGACTTTGGAGTTCATATTAATTAAATTTAGTACATGTCATGATCTTTACATAGTGTGAAGCATCTAATTTGGAGCTTTTTGTTTGTATTTCGACCGGTTCAGGTTCCATTTTACTGTTCTCTAATTTGTAGCAAGGTTACGGTATAAAAGTCACCTCATTACTAGTTTGTCTTGAATTTCTTGGGAGGTGTTTGGCTGATCCACGATACCCTCAAAGGGTTGAGGTCCTTGTCATACATATTGCTTAAAAAAATGTCTGAGCCGACGTGTGACATTAATCATACATTTATTTAACTGGTAATAAGTTGGCCAGTCTGTGAATTGTTGATTAGCAGTAATTGTAGAAAATTAAACAGAATATAGCTCTGAGTTTCAAGTACTAATTATAAAAAGAATATAGCTATGTTTGTTTAGACTTTTGAGTGTGTAATTTGGATATATTTTTCTTAAAAATTATGTAAATATGAGAGAGGCGAATAGGAAAATTTTGAAATTTGTAACCAAGTTTGTGGATTTTGTGGGGGAAAAAACGACAGCTAAATATTATTATATAGCTTGTCCCATGATAATGTGATAACAGTAGTGTTCTTTAACGGTGCATGAAGTTGTTTGTGTGGAAATGGTAACATGTTTTGATTTAATATATTACCAATGAATCAATAAAAGGACTTCAATTTGCATTACTGAAGAGAAACTGGCTTCAATATTGCAATTTTGCTTCAAAATTAACTTTTTACCAACAACTTTCATTTTTCCTTAATTAGATTTTATTTTCCCAATAATACGTGTACACATACTCACAATATGGTATACTAAAAGAGTCGTTTTGTGAAATTCCAAGAACACTGTTTTGATCATTTTTTTTTTTTTTGGACTTATTTTCTTCCATAACATAAGAGTGCTAATAATAACAATAATAATAACAACAATAATAATAAGAAATGAAAGTTGGAAAGTTGGGGGGTGAAAGGTTCCTTCTCTCAATGAAGAGTATAAAGACTAATGCAAATGGAAAATTAAATGGTAAGACTTAAGTGTTGAAGTAGTTAGTATGTTGTGCCATTTTCAATGACTCCAGCAATATTTGATGTTCCTTTATTTTCTGTAATCAAATTTATAGAAAAATTTTCGCGTCCGCAATTGTAGTTGCACAAAATAATAATATAATATAATAAATAAATAAATAAATCAGTAGAAGGGTAATTGAATAAATCAATAAACAAATTCTTGATAGGGTCGGAATCTGGACAGGACATCCTATCTACCCTCAAGTTGCGTGTCTAACGCATAAGGTTATGTTTGGATCCTAATTTTTCAACTCAAAATCATCTTATTATATTTCACATTATTAAATACACAATTCAATAAAACATTCATTTAAATTTAAATTTAAAATTTCTTTTTCCCGTATATGTATATAACTAACTAATTATTTTTCAATCATTATACATATTGATAATCAAATTAATATCTATATATATCGCATATATATTCACATTATCAAATTATTATTATATATTTTATACATATATTCAAACAAATAATATTATTCATCTCATCAAAATATTCGTTTCAAACATATCATTTATTTCAACATAATTTTTACCAAACATTATTTCAAATTGAAACCCCTCTCCCAAACATAGCCCAAGTAAATTTGGCAAACCTTAAGGCCGTATTTGGATCCTTATTTTCCACTATTCTCATCCCATGAAATGTCATATTTTAAACATATTACCTGTTGAATTAAATCTTTTTTATCTCTTTATATTTTTTATTTTTATACTATTTTTAAAATTTTTCCCTAATTTTCCTCCCTAAAAAATTTGCATCCAAACAATTCGTGAGGGTACTTTAGACCACATGAAACCGAATTTTATTTTCATTTCCTACGTCGTCATCACCAACTGATGAAACTTTATGCTGTGGCCCCCACGGAAACCACCATTAAAGGGCCGTCCGACGTTGGAAAAAGCATCCGTCGAAAACGACGCCGTATGGATCAGCTTATCCCCACTTCGCAGCGTATCGGCCGCCCTTTGAATCCTGCGTAGAGACGCAAAAGAAGATGCAAAATAAAGTAGCGTAAGCGCCAAACCCTTTCCCCTTGCTTTCTTCCCCCCACTTGGATCCAACGGCTTCCAAAAGCCCTGAGCTACGCCTTTCGATCCTGGCCGTTCGTGCCCCCTCCCACTCTTTAGCCTAGGTGTGGTAGTTTTCTTGTGGAATTCAAAGTCGCTGATTGTATAGGTTGGTCCTCTCTCTCTCTCTCTCTCTGCAAATCTTCTCTTTCAATTTTCATCACCATTGAAGGAATCCGAATTTGATGATGGTAATACCTGTGTGGAGCCAGTCACTTTACATGAATCTTTATCATTGATTCTGAGTCCATTACTTTTTGGTTTCTTTTCTTTTTGAGATTTCTTACCCGTGTTTTGATCCATTAATGCTTCTTTGGGATGGTAGGAGGACGCAATGCTGGTGCCTCCATGGCTAGAAAGACTTCTAAGCACCACCTTCTTCAACGTTTGCCAGACTCACGGCGACGCCACCCGGAGCGAATGCAATATGTATTGCTTGGACTGCAATGTTGATGCCTTTTGCTTCTATTGCCGTTCATCAAAACACAAAGATCATCGATTAATTCAGGTTAATCTGTCTTTCTTTTCTTTTTCTTTCCCTTTTTTCTTTAAAGCTAGAGATTACAACCTAAACTAGAATATCTCAAGTCTTAAATGATGCAGTAATTAGTAGCAGTAATTGAATGTGTGAACAGCAGGCGTTACAAGACTGATTGATTTTCTTTTATTTATTCACCCGACATTGTTAAGATTCTTATAATTCGATTTTAATTTTGGCCTTCTTGTAGATAAGGCGATCTTCATATCACGATGTGGTGAGGGTTTCGGAGATTCAGAAGGTTTTGGACATAAGTGGGGTGCAGACTTATGTAATAAACAGTGCAAGGGTTTTGTTTCTGAATGAGAGGCCTCAGCCTAGAGGTGGGAAAGCTGCTTCTAATGTCTGTCAAATTTGTGGGAGAAGCCTACTGGATACCTTCCGTTTTTGTTCTTTGGGATGTAAGGTTAGCAGTCATTGCTTTCTTTCCCCCCCTCTAAAGTCAAATTAATTAATCATGGAAAAAAGAAAAATATTTTTGTTATGAAGAACTGAAGGTGATAAATATATTAACCATGTTACATGATCACACACCATGGACCCACATACATAAACCATCTCCATCGATCAGTATCATTGTAAGCTGAAACAAACCAATATATAATACCTATCATCTTGGCAAACCCATGCTAGAATGGGTTTGCTATGGTCACAAAAAGGCTTGGTGTATAGATAAAGAATGATCCATCATGATATTGCCACATTGATTTGATTAACCCACTCAATTCATCACATAACCAACTTATGGCCATCATTGTCCTCTTTTTTGCATATGCATCATTATCACTATGTTTTCTTTCTTTTTCAACAATAAAATGCAATTTGATCAATTTTTTTTTTTGTAAATTTGTGGTTCAAAATATGATCAGCTTGTAGGAATAAAGAGTAATGGGGATTCAAGCTTTTCCTTACATGCCAATAATGAAAGAGGTGAAGGGATGTCAAGAAGGGTGAATGTGTCGTCATCAAGAGAAGATGAAGAAGTGCGAGAAGGCACACAACACGACATTTACCCATCAACGCCGCCACCACCGCCACCAAGTTCAAGAAGAAGAAAGGGCATCCCTCGAAGGGCACCTTTTACGTCTTGATTAATTCAATAAATTACTTAAGTTTAATCTCATCACACTTTTACAACTCATAGATGATTTAGGGTAATTGTCGCACAAAAATGAAATTATAGGCCAAAATACGTTTGGTGGGGGTGGGGGAAGTATAATAAATACCCAAAAGCTATAGGGATTTTCTACTTTGATTGTACGAAATAAAAGAAATAAAAAAAAACCCTTGTGGAAAAAAGCAATAGTCAGTTGTACAAGATGTAAATGCAATTAAGAAATTAAAGCTATATATGTCTCTGTGGAGTTTTGTTTTATAGTTTTCATGGGGCCACCCACGCACATGGGTGTTTACATAAATAACAACACCTTAATGAGTTTAATACTTGAAAATCAATTTTCTATTATTGGTGCAGCTCAATGAAATGGGAGATTCTTTCAGTTGTTTAATGTTTAGGTATTTCTTTTGTTTCGTTCTGACAATACCATAATATAAAATTTTAATTTGTTGAAGAGGATCTTTGTGGGCCGAAAAAGTAGGTGTAAGTTTCTCTTTTATATTCATGATTCCGCAGCCAGATTATATTTCTTTTATAAGTTTCATTTGTCACAGGCCTTTCCAGATTTTCTCCCTACCAATTCCACGTTTACGTTCCAGAATTTTTGATCAGTTATTTGGTATTTTAAAATAATATGTTTATATATATACACACACACACAAACATATATAAATATGCTTAGGCGTAAATTTTCAACCAGAATTGTAGGTTTTTGGAAATAAAGTCATGTTAAAAGATGTAAGTATCCCAAATCATATCTGTTCATTTAATGTAAATAAGGCTATATTTATTTTTTACCCTTGGAGATCACATTGCCCCACAAAAATTGGCCTATTGTATCACTTCATGACACTATTATATGTTTGGATTTTCAATCTTGTAAGAATTAAAGTAACTAGTTGACGATATAGGTATTGTAAGAAGTGCACTCGTTGTAAATACATCGAGTTCTTAATTGCATTGCAATATAATTACATGTTCAAAAAATGATTTTAACATTATTAAAAATATGACACATGCCCATACATTTTATTTGCACTGATGTGCTATCTGCAAGAACCATATGGGGCGGGACTGTAGAAGGTTCCTTGCATAGGTTTATATATATATATATATACCCAAAGCAATTGGTACGCTGTGGCACGGAAATTCAACCTTATTTATTGAACAATTGAAATTTATAGCTCCTACAACAGTTTAGAGTGGACTATGCCCATTAAACAAAAATCTGTAGTACACTCAGATGTCAACTAATTAAAAACTGCAGTAATATCACAACAAAGCACGATAAATATATCTCAAACCTCTTCAATGTACTTTTGACATCCAATAGCAATATGACACCTATTTTATCTCGTTTCAGTTTGGTCAAAAATCATAAATACATCTGCCTCACAGTGACCCCATTAACCCACCTACTTCAAGCAATAAGTTAATCACACTAAACTCCATTAATCGCATTAGCTTTTGGATTGCGTTGGAACTCACCAAAGTAGGATATTGGGATCTCTCTACTCTGCTCAATGATTGCGGCTGGGGCCCGACCTCGATAACTACTGGAGTTCTATTAATTAATTTTGTAAATTCAATTTTGAGTGAAGAAGTAAGATTAGATTTTAAAAAAAAATAAAATTTGAGATCAAACTTAATCAAATACAAAAAATATTTTAAAATCTAATATAGTTCGAGTTAAATATCTCAGTCAATTAACGCTCCTGTTGTGAATGTTTTATTTTGATTGTTTAGAATCTTGGGCTGGTTGTTGGTACTTCCCCTCTTGCATGGCTTGTTTCACCACATTTTGGTTGGGATTACGAAGGTGGATATGCCAAAGGCCCAAATGATGATAATAATGGGTTAGCCTTATGCTGTGAACTCCCTAATCAGCCCAACTCAAGTAATTAAAATGTTTATGGAATCGGCAAACTTCAGCCCATATATTCATTTTCACATCTACCGTCTAACGTTATTCCTTTATTTATTTATTTTTTTATTATTACTAGTATTTTTATTTATTTTAGTCAAATAAGGGGCAAGATTTAAATTTTGATGATTAAAATATCAGGTCAATATTCTGCGAAATCGGGTTAAGGATTGATTTTGAGAATACATAGTACAAGTAATATTTAGGAATTACCATTGAAATAATAAATTCACACTCAGAATAATCAAATTTGAATATTTATCAAAATCCCTCAATCCGGCTTCTCAGTCATTTAAACCTTAATTACTTGCAAGCATATTGCATGTCAATTATTTTTGGGTACTTTGCTTCAGATGATACAGATTGCTTCTTCCAAGGTTAAGAATGCTCCTCCTATATATAGGGTGTTTGGCTGAACTTATAAAACCTTTAATACATCTTATAAAATGTTTAAAAAATTTAAAGTTAAAGATGGTTGAAATAATCGATAAAATATTTTAAGAAGGAGTTTATAAAAAATTAAATAATAAGTTGTTAGGGGCTTATTATAAATTTTATTTTAAGTAACGAATTTCTAGTTTATTTTTATCTAGGAATTTCTACCTTATTTTTTTTATCTCAACTAGCGCTCTTTTAATTTTAATCAAATTAATTTTAATAATAAAATTACCATAATAACATTATTTATCTATTCTTTTACACATATACTTCTAAAATTATTTTAAAATAAGATTTAATAGTTTTAAAATACAGAAGTTTATAATATGATTTAAATAAGTTTATCTTAAGACCCTCATAAGATGTAAATTCTCCCGTATTACATGATGCAATCAAATCCTTTTACTAGTAATTGTCAATTATTTTGCTTTTGCAATTGCAAAGGGGAAGTTTCTGCTGCATGTGTCAGAAAATAGGCGTAACATAATTATATAATTGATGTCAACATTGATCATTGGCAATGACAAAATAATAATAAAGAATATCAATCCAATTTTAAATCATGCTACACAAGCGTATAACATCTTTATTACAATCAATAATATATATAAATTTATATATTTATGTCATTTGTATTAAGTAACAAATAGCTAGAAACGAAAAAGAAAAATAATTTGAATTTTGAGATTTTATGCCTTAATTTTAATAAATATATGTAAAGTGCATATATAGAGAAGAGACGTCTTGAATTGAAGCAATATCACCCCATCAACAAGCGTCTCGGTGACCCGAAAGGGCAAAAACCCAGTCACCCCATAAACAGGTGTCTCAATAACCCCACCAAGAGAGGAAAAACAAACACTACAGTTCAAGACCCCACAACTTTAAATTAAAGTCTACATATTATATATTTGAAATTACACAAGCACCTTGTGGATATTATCATCTAATTAATTATGCTTCTGAATTCAACTTTTGAATTAGTCTACATACACACCAATGATCTCGAAGGATAAAATTAAATTTCTAGTATTTTCCCCCTGAAATTCATTTATCTAAATCTAACCATCAAAAACCTTGCAATTAATCAAGAGGGCTCCAGATGATCTGATAGCATGACTTCAAATTATATTACCATTGCAAAGGTAATTAATAAATTGAAAAAATTTTAAGACCCTTTTTTAATAATTTTCAAGAAAACATTTCCAACCTGTACGTTAGTGATTTCATCACGTTCTTACTTACTTGATTAACTACTCCACTAGCTAGAAAAAAAGTATAACTAGCAGAAGAATGATGTAATAGACCAACAGCACAAATATATGTGAGATATGTAATGTGGAGCTGTGGGAGATGCCAACAGGATATAAAGCATATCCCTTGGAAGATGCTAACATTCCACCATACACTTCATTCTTTTCCCTCTACTTTAACCAAAAAGTGCCCACAGCTTCCTACTGAAGTCACCTCAACCATGACTTGAACATGCCTATTAATACCCAGACCACTCTTCTTGATCAAACCCTCTTAATATTGCCATCACCCTTTTACGATGGCCAGCTGCTCATGATTCCTTGGCACCAGCCACCTCCGCGGATGGGGAGGATCGCACAAACTGAGGCGGTGGCGGTGGCGGTGGCGGAGCGTGTCACCACCGGCAGCTGCATGGATTGTCAATGGGCTTAACCAAAGGAGGTGTGCTTGTTGTGCTATATGTGTAGGGCAACTTCTGGTCTTTGGCATTTTCACTTCTCTATGGCACCTCTCTGTTGAGAGGCTTTGATGATTGTATGTTCAGCAATAGGCTGATTGTGATGAATGTGTTGCTGTTGTCGTATTGAAGTAATTTGAATAATGCATTTGGTTGCTTCTTAATCTTGATTCTGATTGAGGGGTTTTGGCCAGATTAAACAATTTGCCTCTATCTTCTGCATCAGTTGATTGATTAAACTATTTACTCTTTTTTGCTTTAGTTTTATACTTAATTTCTTGTTTTCTGCATAAGGATGTAAATGCAGGCACTCCACCATACGATACATTTTCACTCCATGGTTAATTTGATGTGCAGGGAAATTTAATTCGCTTGCCTCCAGTTAACGAAGATATAATTTGGTCAATATATACATAACTCGTGTTAGCATTAGATATATATGGACAAGTCTTAACATCTTTAGCCAATTAATTACATTATTGTTGATGACTTATGAAGCTGAGAGCGTTGATCTGCAAATATATATGCTAAAGATTTGAAAAAGAAAAATTAAGGAAAATAAGAGTAGTTTTACTTCCCTCCATTTATTTTTTCCTTTTTTTTTTCTGTCTTTTTAGTGCATATTAAGTTCAACGTGCCCGTTCTTATTTTTAATCTTACATTGGATATCACTTCTTAGTGCATCACATAGTTTGATTCGTGAGTCCATTCCAATATATATTTAGTGCATTGCACATTCTTATTTAATCATTACATAAGATATCTTTTTTTAGTGCATCATAAAGTTTAATTCGTGGGTCCATTTCAACAAATGCACCACATGCTTAAAATTGTAATATTTTATCTCGTTTACAAGACCTTGTTTCATACTCGAGAGACAGGTAAAAAGGAAGAAAGTAAGAAAATGATTTGTGTACAATCAACTTAGTCTTGTTGGTTGGGCATATTTAATTTCATATTATTTCATGTTATAAAATCATATTTTACTTACATATTATATTTTGTTTCTTTTCAGTTACTCGAAGGGCATGCCGACCTAAATAAGAAAAATTACATTTCGAGATAGCAATTTTATGCGGCTTCAATGTTAAAAATTCGATATCATTCAATTTTTTAGTCACATTTGTTATAAAGGAAATTTTTTTTTTCTTTTGGCAATGTAATAGTTTTTCACATTATGTTATTTATTCTAGTTATGCGTAACATGTCATGTGAATATGAAACAATCAACGCTAGTTTCAGTATCTTTTCCCAAATAAACATTAAGGTAGAAGAATACACTTTGCCCTTGAAATATATCACCTTCCCAACCCTAAATAAATTCTACTACTTATCTACCTCTGTCAAGCATATCTGTAACATAATTACCAACTTCTACTGAAAAAAATGAAAGAAGTGTAACAAAAAAAAACAAAGGAATAGTTAGGTGTATTAACAGCTGTCCTTACAACCCGACGAGGGATGAGTGTTATTTATATTACATATTAAGGCTTGACGTCTACGTGTAATCATAAAACACACTTATTTTTTCCTTACGTATATTTTTTTTTTACTCTCCTCGAATTTTATTTGTTTCATTATTTTTCTTGAATTAAATTTTTTATTTTTCTCGAATATCATCTCCAAATTTATTTTTTCCTATTTTTTATTTTTTTAGATATATTTAGAAATATTACTAATTCATTTACGTAATTTTACGTGCATTAAATGGACCATTTATTTCGAGTACAACAAAGTTCAATTGTCAGCCACAAAAATTTGCATAGGAATATTACTATATATGATAACCATACGGTAAGGCGAAGAAAGTATAGATATATCATTACATCTTGAACAATTTATAATAATCTAGCTATGTTGTATTCAATTTGATGTTATTTTCTATAAGTGAGAAGTTAAACGATATGGACTTCCACGATGAGGATTCAAAAATTTATCTTTTTTATGCATTACTATGTAAAGATCTTGCTTTTCGATTAAATAATTGAATAGAAAAATGATTTTAAAAGTGTAATACATATATTTGTATTTGTTTTGATTTCAGAAGAGTGTCATTAGTCGTATCTCAATACGATGGGATTAGTATATAGTATGTTCAATGATATAGACTAAAATTATTGAACAATTCTGAAAATCTACGTTATCCGTAGTGCTATTGAATGAAAATTTTATTTAATAAAATACGTCTCGACAAACACATTTATTTTGACTTTGTGATGTGTGTTACGTTTCATTGTGATACAACAAATTCATAGTAGGTTAAATGATGAAGGCTACTTTTACCAAAAACTTTAGGAATATTAGTTTTCATTTTTTACGTCAAAAAAAATATATATTATAATTATTATATTTTTTAAAATTTATTTTTTTCTTTAGTTTATTTTTATATGAATTTTTTAAAAAATACATTTAAAAATACAAATTCGAAAACCAAAACAAATATTGACTAAAAGCTTTTGTGCTCTGGGTTGCTTTATTAAATAAAAGTATTATCTAAACAATGTAATACTGACAATTGCAATCATTTTCACCTGACGACATTGTAATATTTAACATACCTTATTACGATTCTTATAGCGTGTAAAAAAAGTTGAATGACTTGGGCAATAATATCAGAAGGGCTTAGAAAAACTAAAATTAAGAATAGCCATGTAATATTAAAAAGTTACGATACAACAAAATCGTATATATTTTGATTTTACATTGTTGCAATTTTCATTATAGTAACGACATAGTAAATTAGACAGCATGGAACAACACTTATTAAAGAATTAAAAATAATATAATTGGTTGCTTGCCTTGTTATATGAAAAATAAAAATATTTTACCATTACACATTATTCTTGACTTTTACTATTATATTTCAATTCCATTACAATCAAATTATTAGCGTAATATACTTTGAAAATAATTACTAAAATACTAGTTTGGAAGTGTGTATTGGTAGTAGAAGGGTTTCTCCGTCGATTTATATAATGGGCTTTCTTTATTTTTTAAATCTAGATTGGATAGTTATAAAACTCTTTAATGTCCAAAAATGAAACTCATATATCTCCAAATTATGATGGTACTACACCAAATTTATTTGTTTTATAATATTTTTTCTAGGTGAATGTAATAGTGTCAAGATTTAAAATTATGATAAAAAAATTGGCTTTGTTTCGTTTGGAGTTTTGACGGGAGATGTGTGAAATTTTGTCGAGGATAAAACTTTAATTTGCATGATTTATAAAAATAATAATTAATTTTTAATATATATAAATATAATATGTGTGTATATATATATATATATATTAATATCGATCTAAATATGTGCAATGAAATTTGTTAAGTTGCACAACTTGAAGTTAAAAGGTGGTGACACATTGAAACAGACGTGACCATTGTGCTCCTACCTGATCCTGGTCGAAAACCACGATTTTCACTGTGTACCTAGCACACATCTACTACACTGAAGCGATTTTAGTACAAAATAGCAGGGCATTCTAGGACACTACGAAGGGGAATCCTGTGTCGGTTGATACGACACTCAGGGAGCAACTCATTCTGTAAAATGTGAAATTTGTTGAATAGCTAAAGATCCTCGCTCGCAGTCTGATTAGAGCTCTGCCATCTTTCTATTCGTCTCTCACCCTCGAGAGTTTCACCTACTCTGCTTTCCTCTTGAAATCTGAAGTAAATCCTTTTTCTTGTGCGCATGCAACTGAATTCTCTCCCTGACTTAGATCCGTACACTCGCATTCCTTTCTCATTCGTTCTCTGCTGCTCTGTTCACGAACACAGCGTCAGCAAACTCAAGGAAAAGGGAAGAAAGGACGAGTAAGCGGTAATGAAGCCGGAATTGGGCTCTGAAATTGATTCTTTGGGTGGATCCGAACACGAATCGAAGTTCACAGATCCGGGTCAACCCGAATCAAACGGTTCGGGGTTGCCGGATCGTTGCTATGTATCTAGGGTAAGTCCGAGTGAGACGAACGGCTTTGCTGTTTATACGAGGAACAAGAGGTTCAAGGGCAGAAGCGAGGGAGTAACTTCAACCGAAGTTGTGGAGGCTGTGAGTTCGAATGGTGAAGCTAGAGTTCATGGTAGTAATGCCGATAATGTCGACGGAGTTGGGGAAAATTTAGGGACTCCAGGTTTTGGGGACGGGGTAGTCGAGAGCCAGAGAGAGACGACGGAGATTGAAGTGAAGGAGGATCCACGCGCGGCTGCTGTGGCAAGGAGCGATGAACCTCGGAAGCCCACGCGAGCGGAGAATGGGAATTCTGGAGATTTGCTGGACTCGGAGGGTGAAAGAACGACGGCGTTGGGTACTTCGAAGGCAAGGAAGATGGAAATGAAGATGTCCAAGAATATTCTTGTAAAAGGGCGGCCGACGACTGTCAGGGAACTTTTCCAGACAGGGCTGCTGGAAGGATATCCTGTATTCTACAACGGTGGCAAGAGGGTATAGCGCTCTATAGTCATAATTATAACCCTTATTACTATTATCAATCTGTACTATAACGTTATTGTTATCATTGCTATATCGAATTGTTTATTGTTATTATTTTCGTTGTTATTACTGCTACCGGATTTGTTGTTATAATTACTGAACGTGGATTCCGCGGCACGTCAGAATAGTGCGTTTATTTTTTACATGCATTGGAGTGCTGCCTTACCATATATTTGGTATTTAAAAAGGGTAATGCATGTGCATGCTTTGTGCCTGTGAGTTGTGAGGGTCGGGGAGGCCACACTGCCAAGTAAGCGCTGGTCTCCTTTCGAATCCCGAAAGAAGGGGAATTTCATCCCATCTTCCATACAAAGGAAACAATTCTTTTAATGTTTTCGTTGACCAAATCTGCTATCTGAGCTGAGAGTATGAGTATAATTTGCAATTTTTGTACTTTACGTGATTTGCTTCAAAGATATATCACTATGTTTTTATTTCTTTTTTTTTCATGAGTAAATGAAAATATACATTACACCAGTCATGGTCCTCATGGATGTGCACTTCCATATCTAAGCAAAGATGAATGCAGTGATTGTATAATGGAATGTGGATAGAGACTGGAAGCGTTGGTTCAAAAGTCTAATAACACCTTGCTTACATACATATGCCAACCAGTGAGATGGGCATGATCGCCTTTTTCATACATACACAAATCGATTCATGGAAGCAAGGTCTTGCCCAAACCTTTCCATACTTGATAGGACTTGTATGGAGTCTGAGGGAGACACCAGCATGTATAAGATTTTGAAATACAAGCCTTTCCAAACTACTACTGATTAATTTCTTATATTCACCTCAAGCCCCTGTGTCTTGGATCTAATAAAGCTATGAAAATATCTTATATATGTGAATTTTTTTCATCTCATCTTAAAGTGTTAAATGGCAATATCATTATCCTAGGTACTCGCACTACGTGGAACCATAAAAGATTCTGGAATCCTGTGCTCTTGCAGTTTGTGTGAGGGAACTAAAGTGAGTACTTAATTTTTTAAGGCTTTGTTTTCTTCTTGACTTGTAGATGCTTCTGTTTATCACCTAATCCTTTGTGTATCTGGCATATAACTCCTATATTGGTGGTGTATTTAATTTATATAGGTAGTTCCACCTTGTCAGTTTGAAATCCATGCCTGTAAATCGTATAGACGGGCGTCACAGTATATATGCTTAGAGAATGGGAAAAGCCTCCTTGATGTGGTCAAAGAATGCCGGAAATCTTCTGCAAAGTCATTAGAAGAAACAATACGAAACTTTGTGGGTCCTATGCCTGTGAAGGAATCAGTCATTTGCCGGAATTGCAATGGTGAGCTTGGTTTGTTTTATACAAACTTCTTGAAAGCTTGCTACAAATCTCATTTAAGAAAACTTCATGGTGTTCTTCTGTTTATAGGGTCATTTCTAGCAATGGCTGCTTCCAAGATGCAACTACTTTGTGATTCTTGCATGATTATGGTGAATTCAGAAATTGATGCAGAATGTGTGAAATCTAGGTATTTTTCTGGACAAGTAATTACTACCACCACTTAATGTTGTCTCATGCTCTTGTTTGTTAGAAAGTGACTTGCTCATCAGCTTTAATTTCTTGAATTGTTACATACTTTATATACAACTTCAAACATATTTAAAGCACAATGCTATTGTGTTGTTAGGAATATGGTGCTTTGTTTCTGGGCGTCTTTAAGGAAAAGGTTGTTGTTTAGTTTTCATGTTCTTTAAGGTAGTGGATTTTCATCTATTACATAGCATTAACAATTACCAGATGCTAGACATGTGGCCAAATGGTAGTGAAGTGAAAGCAAGACCTGGTAAAGCTCTATCAAGTCTTTAGGGCAGTGACTGTCAGGGGCCTTAAAATGCAAATAATTGTATAATACTTAATGTTCCACTGCCCTTTAGACTCTAAGAGGAGCATATATACAGTTCTCTTGTGTTAAGTTTGGTGTTGAGGTATCAATAATAGTCGTAACTTTAAACATATTTGTTCATAATAAGCCATGTGATTTTTTTCTAAATGGCTTCCTACTGTAAGTGTGGATCTCTTCCTAGTTAATGAATTTGAGTTATCTATAAATAAAATATACTTGTTTGACTTTTCAGGCCTTTGGAACCACTTTTGGGCTTAACAATTCCTGAAAAGGGTCAACTGCTTGATACCCCTGCAAATAAGTATCTTCAGGGAAGGAAAAAAAGAAAGTCTGTATCTTACTTGCTTTTTATACATTTCTTTTCCTTGCCATTGCCAGGAAGGAATCTGAAATAACAGTGCCATATTTCATATCTCTTTTCAGGCATTCACAGTCGAACTCTAGTACAGAATTTCCACTACAATCCTCACAACAGAGTTCAACAAGAAAGAAGGGCCAACAGAAGATTAAAAATATGTGGGTTATATTGCTTTTCTTTTCATTTTCTGTTTTCCACTAATTGAAGTGAGATTTAATTTCCATTGCTATGCCCTTTTCACCTAAAGAAGTAAATGTATTTAACTCAAACGTTGTCCTCCTTATGTTGCCATTGGCTATTTTAAGGGTTCTGCAGATATCTTCTGGTCCAAAGTCATGTCGATATGATCGTGCATTCTTACATGACTCACCAAAGAGGAAGACTACAAGGAAGATCTTAAAGAAGTTGGTGCATATAGCCATCCTTTACATATCTTGACAATTAGAACTTGAGTGACAAATTTCTCTTTTAACTTTCGATTATGGTGCTATAGGTCGTTAGATACTTTATCAACCAAGTCCTTAGAAGAAAGTGGGTCTCCATCTGATTCTGTGCAACAAATAAGTTCATTAAAGATAACTAAAAAGTTGGTATATCTTACTTTTGACTTTCTGTAAATCATAAAAATGACCTGAAGCATGTTGCTAGTACTTGTAATTTGGCATATGATAAAATCATAATTGTCTACTGTTTCATTTGCTTAGAGATCAGAGGATGCACAAGCTGGTCTTTGCAAGTGATGGATTGCCGGATGGAACTGAAGTTGCTTATTATTCTCATGGCAGGGTGGTCCACATAAATGCTGTAAATAGCATCTCTTTTTGCTATTCCAGCACTCTGATTTTCTTCTTGTCTCTGTAGAAATTGCGTGATGGCTATAAAATGGGATCAGGAATAATTTGCCGTTGCTGCAGCACTCTGGTACCTCCTTTGATATTTCATTTGAAATATCTAGTTCTTTTGGCTGGAATTTTTTATTTACTTTTTCTACTTTGACCAGGTTAGTCCATCACAGTTTGAAGCTCATGCTGGTTGGGCAGCCCGCCGTAAACCGTTAGTCTCTCTCTGTATTTGAAATTTCAAAGTTCTTGGATATCTTTCATGTTTTCATCTAAAAACTCTTTTTTTTAATTTTTCTTTTCCCTGCAGCTATATGTATATATACACATCTAATGGGGTATCTCTCCATGAATTTGCTATCTCTTTGCTGAAAGGGCGCAAGTATTCCTCGAAAAAGAGTGATGACTTATGCACAATTTGTGCAGATGGTGGAAAACTTGTGCTTTGTGATGGTTGCCCACGGGCCTTCCACAAAGGTGAAATTATATTTGTAAATGTGTTACGTTTTTTGAAGTGTCTCTTGAAACCCTCATATTACTTCTTTCTTATTTGATTGCAATCTCAAGCTGTGAAATTAGATTAGTATTTTTATTAAGTCAGGAAGGTTGGTTGCTTTCTTTGCTTGCTTGTTCTGCCTGTTGCGCATGCTTTATATTCTGGAGGGGATTATGTTGATCTAAATAATGATAACTCCTTGGGACATTATGTCTATTACCCTGAATTTTAGTGAAGGGGAAAAAATGAAAAAGGAAATAGTGAAAGCTTTGAGAACTACAGCTATGGCATTTTGATTTGGGCATTATAATTATCTATGCCCATTTTATTTTGAGTGTAATCAAGAATCATGAAAAACTTATAAAATGGATTTTAAAATCAATTTATTATATTTACTGATGACATTTTAATCTTATGCCCATCTTATGCTGAAGAATGTGCATCCTTGTCAAGCTTCCCTCGTGGTGACTGGTATTGCATCTATTGTCAAAAGACGTTCCAGAGGGAAAAATTTGTCGAGCAGAATGCCAATGTTGTTGCAGCTGGAAGAGTGTTGGATATTGATTCAATGGAACAGATAACAAATCGTTGCATTCGCATTTTCAAACAACCAGAAGAAGATGAAATGATAGCTTGCATGATCTGCAGGTAATGCTCATATATAAACTGTCTCATTGATGCTTTGCTGCAAAGTTCAGGAAAATGGAGGAAGTATCATTCTAATTGGTTTTATCTTCTTAATTAATGAACTTATTTGTTTGCAGATGTTATGATTTTAGTAAATCTGGCTTTGGTCCACGTACTGTCATATTGTGTGATCAGGTATTTTTCTTGCTTTTCATCTTATATTGTCCTATTTTGAATTATGTGATTATTGATTGAAGTACCTGCACAATTTTATACCTACCAGTGTGGGAAGGAATATCACGGTGGGCTGTTTGAAAAAACACAGGATAGCTGATCTGAAGGTGTGTACATTTCCATAGAAGGATTAGATACTTTAATTTAGCATGAACAAGCTTCTCTTCTGTTCAACATTCTTGCATCACTCAAATTCCATGCAATTCTGCAACAGGAACTTCCGAAAGGAAAATGGTTCTGCACCTCAAATTGCAAATGGGTGCAGTCTGCTCTGCAGGATGTGTTAAATTCTGGGGCACAAGAGCTCCCTGATTCTTCTTTTGACATTTATAAGAAGAAACTAGCAGAAAATAGTATGACTGCTGATGTTGACTTTGATATGAGATGGAGGCTTTTGAATGGAAAAGTTAAATCTCGTGAAACCAGAGTATTGCTGTCACAGGCTGTAGCTATATTTCATGTAAGAATTGTTGCTGCTTCATTACTATGTATAAAGATTGACACTATAAGCAAGCCTTTGATATGAACTGTATTGTGCTCAGCCTGTAATGTTTCTTCTGTAGAATCAAGTTGACTATTTGAAGATAGTGTAATGGTGAAAAGTGCATGTCATATATGTTGGTTTTGGATATATACTCTAGTGCTAGTATGAAATCTGCCTGGGTTCTCAATGCATGTTCATGAAAATTCATTTCTTTGACAAATGATGTCAAAACTGGTTATTTTGTAATCCATGTTTTATTGTTTTGTGTAGCTGGAAAATTTTCAGCCTTTATCCTTTAATTTTTTTGAATAACAATTTTAGCTGTTCTGATTTCATGCTGTTGCTACCTATGAATTTATCGGTAATGTGTCTGTGGGGCTCTGATAAAACATCTATTCTGTTTCCCTTGATCACACTTATAATGTATCTGTTTAATCGCAGTTGTTCACTCATTTGTTTTCCAGGATTGTTTTGACCCTATTGTTGATCCAGAAACTGGCCGTGACTTCATTCCAACTCTGGTTTATGGGTATGTGCAACTTATATTCTACGACAATGTTGCTTTCCTTTCCATTGCATTTCCATCATGCCTTTAAATAGTCTCGTATACTCTCCTGCACTCTCCTTTGCTCTCTAAGTCCCTCTGCCTCGTCTTCTCTGACAGGAGAAACATAAGGGGCCGAGACTTTAGTGGAATGTATTGTGCGATGTTGACGCTGAAGTAAGAACCATTTCTCCCTATCAATTATAAACAATATAATTTTAATATCCTGAATTTATTGTTCTTGGTCAACGATGTTTGCCAATCTTGCAGCTCAATTGTTGTATCAGCAGGGATCCTTCGGATTTTTGGACATGAAGTTGCTGAGCTCCCATTGGCTGCAACACGCATTAGTAGTCAAAGCAACGTAAGCTTTTTCAAAATTCAAACCATGCAGAGGAATTTTGTCTTGGGAAGGATTTGACTATGCAATAGAAGTTGACTCATGTAGTTCACCTTATAATTAGTAGGCAGAATTTTGTTGCCATTTTTTATTTCACGTTGGCATTATTTGTAGTAATCGTTCTCGTGGAACTGCAATGCTTTCTTTGCAGGGATACTTCCACATCCTTTTCGGCTGCATTGAGAAATTGCTTGCATATTTGAATGTCCAAAGGTTGGTTCTTCCCGCAACAGACAATGTCAAGTCAATATGGATGGAGAAGTTTGGATTCGAAGAGGTGCCAGAAAGAAAGGTATACTACACTAGCGGCCAACTGCCCTAGCCCCATTACCCTCTTTCTTGCGTTGCTTAAAATAAAAACTAAAAAGAACACAAAAACGGTTTTGCCTGTCCTTTTTCTCTTATCCTGTGTGTTTTGTAGCTTTTGTACTACAGAAGAACCTGTTGGCAGATGTTAGCTTTCAAGGGGACGTCTATGTTGGAAAAAGCAGTTTCGAAATGCCTTTTTGTTACTGGTGACCAATCAGATTCCGATGTTCCTTTGCAGGACCAGTAAAGCAAATCCATCTTAGGTCTTCTTATGCGGCATCATGGGTGGTGTAAATCGTTTCTGCCTTTCTTCTAAAAAAAACCATACTTTTAGATAAAAGATATTTTGACAGATCTGAGACTGATCAGAAGTTGCTAAATTAGTTGGAGATGAGTACATGAGAAGAAACTGGAAGCACCTTGTGATGGGGGCTTTTGCAGTGGGAAATGGTCTGAAATGTATGATGTTTTCACCTGCGGTTTTATTTTATATAATTATATTGATAAAAAATGGGGATAAGATCCTGACTCCTGAACACTTCCCTCTCTGGGCACATCATATGTAATGAAATTCCGGGCCCTTTTTCTTTATCTGAGGTGCAGCTTATGTAGTCTTGTATCCTGTTTGTTGCTGCAAAATGAGCTGGCGCATATTCTTCCATGTCATTTTTTAAAATAATTTTAATAGGTCTTAATTACATCTTTAAAAGTGACGTGTTCATTTGATCGACACTAACGGCGGAGCTACGGTTATGTTTATTTTTATTTTTTTTAAAAAAATATATACTACAATTATTATATTGTTTTAATTTACATCATTTTTAAAAATTACATTTAAAAATAAACATAGCCTCTGTTTTTACGACATATTTTTTAGGTTACATTAGTAGTAAAATGAGTCAAAATTTGAGGAACAAATAAAAATATGTTGAAGGTTATATTATTCAGCACTTAAGAGATAATTATTAATTTTTGAGGCACACACACACACACACACACACATATATATATATGTATATATGTGAGTATATATGTGTAGACATAGGTATTAATTTAATTATTAATAAGTATAATGATTGAAAAATAATTAGTTAATTATAAATATAAAAAAAGGAGAAATTTGAATTTGAAAGGAAATTTTATTGAATTGTATTTTTAAAATTGTGGTTGAATTAGATATTGAAATTGTTTCCGATTTATATTCATAAAAGCCTATAAAATCTTGTATCACGATTTTTTTGTCTGTCCTTTAGTTTGGTTTTATGATATATCATTATATAATTTATAACTATTGTTCTATATTACCCTGCAATTACATTAACGTATGGGTTATGTTTGGATGCAAATTTATTTCCACTTTTTTCTATCAAACTTCATTCTTTCAAATCACAATTTATTAAAATAATTCTTTTTATCTTTTTATTTTTTAAAGTTACGTTCTTTAAATTTCTACACTAACTTTTCTCGTTAACAAAATTTACATCCAAACAAACAAAGCAGTGGTTGTCGTGAATTGGTTAAAATATTTAGAGAGAAAATAAAAGGGACAAATGATTAGATTTATCAAAGGTTGCACATTTTGGTATGCTCCGTGTAAGTCGTGGGTGGATAACAAGATGGAAATTACATCAAATGATAATTTAAATGCATGGAGTAAATTAACCTTTAGGGATTTCTTGCAAACAATCTCATTACTTAAATCTCTACAATCCTCGAAAAGATTATTCCACTACATCCGTTATTTGACTTCACAAAATTCATACTATATTTAGTATGGATTAAAAAAAAATGTCCCATTAATTGTCTTTACCTATTCCCCCCTCCCAAATACGAAGATGTGCCTAGGTTGCCTGTTTTAGGTTTGGAAGTCTATTAAGTATAAATTTCTCCTTCTGGTAATAGTTTTAACTAAAAATAAAATTAAAGAAACCGCACTTTTCAATGGATTGTGTGTGTATATTATTTTTAATTCTCTAATAGATTCCATAGCATTCAATTAAAGTAAATTCTATCTTGACGCAGATTGTAGAGCGAAATTCAATAAATTATACAATTGATTATTTATCAAGGCCCAAATGACTAAAATTACTCTATGTATTGGCTTTTTCATGTAAAAGGGTGGGAGAAAACATGATTACACATATCCACATTGAACAACCATTATCATTTGTAGTAGTTACGGCATTCATTGAGCATGCAATCCTCTTTCCTTACGCCAAGTATAATAATTCTATAGTGAAATGGTCAATTCCCAACTCCTGAACAAAACCTGCCCCATAATCACCCTACCCATCATCTTCTTTGATCTTACTCTTCATACACCACATTTTCCTTAGCGTGTGACTCATTCAATCCCCATTTGCTGCCCATAACTCCCTCTTTTCTCCCATTATTTTTTTATCATTACATGATGTAATCATCCCAGACCAAATAACAATGCTTTCCTTACCTCCTACGTCTGCCTGTTCCCTCCCTCAAAACCCATCAATAAAACCAGACCCTACTTGACCTAAATTAGTCCCAAAGCAGCATAAGGGACTTAGCAATTGCCTTGCCTACACCATGAACACCAGAACCACCTTCTTTTGGCTCACCTCCTTAGGTGTTGTGCTTCTTTCTGCCATGGTTTCCCTGCTTTTGTCTCACTCTTCCTTCCCTGATGCCGGCATTAGCATATCTCCACCGGTTCAACGTGCCTTCAAGGCCCTCCATGGGTTGGCTTGTAAACTCCGTTTAGAGGACGTCTTCTTTGCCATTAATCTAGACAGGATTCTCCACCGTCACCACCACCACCACCATCACCACCACCACCACCACCACCACCACAGGAAGCATAGTTCATGCAATGACAACCTACGGAAATCCAATCTTATACCGTTGTACAACATTAGCACTGTCTACACAGTCGACAACAAGGGCTGCGCCAACTTTAGCACCGTGCAGAAGGCAGTGGATGCTCTGCCTGATTTTAGCCATACTTGGACGCTCATCGTGGTCGATTCAGGCACGTACAGGTATATGTCATTTTGCTCGTCAACAAGCTCTTCACCAGAGCACATCTTGTTTCTCCCATCTCTGTCTGCATGGACTCAACTATCTTATGATGATTTTTCCATTTATATAAGCTACCATGATTGCCATGAGACCGCAGGGAAAAGGTGGTGGTGAGCTCCAACAAAACAAACTTCGTACTTCAAGGACAAGGTTACCTCAACACCGCCATAGCATGGAACGACACGGCCAATTCCACCGGAGGGACAAGCTACAGCTCTACATTTGCTGTTTTTGCTCCCAACTTCGTAGCTTACAACATTAGTTTTCTGGTATTCTCCCAAGAAAAAAATTCCTCTCTTTCCTTTACATTCTTATTCAATCCACCGCAAACTGACAATCTTATCCTACAATATAATCAATTAATATGTGAAGAACACAGCTCCAGCACCAGATCCAGGGGAAGCTGGAGCACAGGCAGTGGCACTAAGGGTTTCCGGCGATCGATCCGCGTTCTACGGATGTGGATTCTACGGAGCACAGGACACCCTAAACGACGATCAGGGAAGGCATTATTACAGAGACTGCTTCATCCAAGGGTCCATCGATTTCATCTTTGGAAGCGGTAGATCACTGTTTGAGGTATGCACTTAACCATCAGAAACCGTAGGCAACATAGAAGCTTCAGTGGATTTTCCAGATTGTGTGGCTGACCAGTTAAATCACTGATGCTGCAGGATTGCAGGATTAATTCAACAGCGAAAGAACTATCCTCCGGTGGGATCAGCGGCTCCATCACGGCTCAGGGAAGAGATTCCACCGACGAGAAGACGGGCTTCTCCTTTGTGAACTGCAGCATCAGTGGCAGTGGGAAAGTGTGGCTAGGGCGAGCGTGGGGACATTATGCTACTACGATTTTCTCAAAAACATACATGTCCGACGTTGTCGCTGCTGAGGGCTGGAATGATTGGAGGGACTCTTCCAGAGACCAGTCTGTCCTTACTTATATTTATATAAATATATATCCTCACGGCCTTGATTCATCACATACTTTCCTTGTCACCTTTTTTCTTGAAATGGCAAAAACCAAAGTAAAGAGATGATCTCTAAATTATTGACCTATTTACATCGTTTCATGAAAGTTTTTTCTTAAATTTTTTTGGCCTACTCCATGTTTTCCTTCCAACCCTTGCATTTTCTTTACCCTTTGCACTACTTGCATGGCCAATAATCTTTTCTATCCACTCGAATACTATATTTTATTCTAGTATTATTGTATTGTTCTTACAAATTCACGTAACAACCTATCAAGTTAACAATATCTTATTATTTCATACAAAAATTGTAAATATATTTATTTTTTTAACAAAATTAGTCAAGACACATATAACCTTTACATATTTACCCTCAAATATTAAATCGCATCTAATCTCAAAGTAATTTTGACAGGTGAAGGTGCCATAAGCTAAAAATATGCATAAAACGAAGTAACTCAATGATCGCATGCAGCTTTAGCAGTGAATTTAGCTTACCCTTCTCAGAAAGGCATACTACATTGTTGATGAAAGGATTTTCAATTGTTATTTCTTTTTTCCCAGAACGGTGTCGTTTGGTGAGTACGAAAACTACGGACCTGGAGCCAGCACCACGTACAGAGTGGCATATGGGAAGCAGTTGAAGCAACCTGAAGCAGCTCAATATCTTGACACTTCATTCATTGATGGAGAAGACTGGCTTATTCCAGGCTCCAGACATTCACTGCATGCTCTTGGTCTTCCAGGAGATCTGATAGATTTTGCCTAAGTTTTCCGATCCCTTAATTATGATTAGTTCATTTTTAGTCTGACGTAATTCTTGATGATTGATTGTTTATGGTAGAAGATTGATTTGATGGTCTTTTGTAGGCGTGTGAGGCGGTCAATGGTGTTGATTTTTATTTTTATTTTTTAAATTATTAGTATTTTATAAGGAGATGTCATCAGAGAGTTACAAGATGCTTTACGTGCCATATATTTATTTTATTTAAACAGCATATTTAACGAATTTTAGTGAATAAATTTTCTTTCTGTTTCTGTGAAAATGCTAATCAGCAAGTTTAGCTCATGAATGAAACAAGTTTGTCTGTTGTTTTCAATATTAATTTATCATGGACGATGTTGTGAAGAAAATAATATCAATAGGAATAAAAAGTGTAAGAAAAAATAAAGAAGACACAGTTCGATCAATACGGCCTACAACATCTTGAAAGAACAATATATAGAAGATATAGAATAAACCTTAAAATTGTCTATTTATTCGTAATTCTGGGGCTTATTGGCCCTCACTCTCCTCTCAAATTACAAAACTCAAAAATACTCTTTTGATTTGAGCTTCCGAAAATGTCGAGTCGAGTTTTAATTTGACTTGGATCACAAAATTCAATGCCACAATGACGTGAATGTGTCTTTTGTGAATAATTAGGTTTGAGTATTGATGCAAATTTTGGAAGTAAAAAATATGATATGAAAATTAAGAAATAATGTGAAGGTAGGTAAAAAAAAAAAAAAAAAGATCAAAAATATTATTTTAACGCACATGTTTGAAAGGATTGATTTAAATAAATACAAATTTGCATTCAAACATAGCCCATGTGTTTGGTTTTAAGAGAAAGGTGAAAGGGGAATGTATGTCCGAATGATTTATTCTATTTGGCTTTCATCATTTGTTTAATTTCTAATTATGAGTTCAGTTATTATTGATAGGCAAACTACGTGTCACGGGCTCTTTTCGAGGATAGGGACAAAGGACAAAGGATTCCCATGCAACTAGTAGTCGTTTTGTAATCGACTACGTCCGCTTGAATCCGCACGCAAATTGATTGTGCATTGCCTTAGAGTACAATCTCTACAGTTCTGACAGTATGTAAAGAAAGGAGCCTTGCCAACTGGATTCGAATTCTCGGCCTAAGGTCCTGGGCGACTGCTGGGGCATTGCCAACTGCCTGCTGGAGCAGTCCAATTTGGATGGACGTTTGTTCCATTTCTCTTTGGAACTCTCCAGTAGCCAGCTCCTTGATTCTTAACCAACTCTAATTCCTGACTCTTGGCAAATTGAGCTTGGAGGTCTGCAACTTCGACCTCCAGACTCTTGACCTTTTCCTCCAAGGTCGTTGCTACAAAATTCATCCGGGAGCCCTGCTCCTTCAGGGCTTCGTATTGCTGCTTGGTCATGAGGTTCTTGCGTGGTGGGGCTTTCACCTCATTACTCCCAGGCACATTCGCTGATACTGTAGCGTCCATGATCCTACGCCTCGACTCCAATCAAAATTGAGGCTCTAATATCAATTGTCACAGGGCTCCTTTTGAGGATAGGGACAAAGGGACACCGTGCGGCTAGTAGTCATTCTGCAATTGAGTACGTCTGCTTGAATCCGCACGCAAACTGATTGTGCACTACCTCATGGCACAATCCCGATAGTTCTGACAATATATAAAGAAAGCAGTAACTATGTACACGATTTGTAAGAGAAAATTGCTTGCATTGAATAAAAGATCGATTTACAGTGGGCGACGGTTAGAGAGGGGGGCTACTCTAACAATCGCAGGCTACACGGCGACAACACAACGACAACACGATGACTACTCACAGCTTCAATAATACCTTGTCCCCCTATAATAGGCTTGGCAAAAAAAATCATGTGACAGCAGAAGACATTAAAAAGCCGAGAAGTACATCTAAAAATAAATACAAAATGATTATAAGTATTTACAACTATGTACAAAGCCCTACACCTAGCAGTAACGGGTGATGTCTCATTCGACACAGGGCCAACATTGTGTCAAGAGGTCCTGTTGGGTAGATGGCCCTCTACATTCTTCCCCACTTGAGATGGCGATGCCCTCGATGCTATTGAAGCCAAGAATGCTTCCACTAGGGGTTTTAGTGCCTTGATGTCCGTCACCCGCTCTCAAGTGTTCTCATCCTTAAAGCGGCCTTCCCACTTCACCAAGTACTCGCTGATTACCCACTTCGCTGTCCTTATGACTCGGTAATCTAAGATTGCTTCGGCTATCCTTTTCAGCACCTTCCCAAATGGATGCTGTGATCGGGTCTCTCTTATACGGTTGACGTCCTTTGGGTCTGCTGTGAAAAGTTTCAGCTGGTTCACGTGGAAAACATTATGTGTCTTCCACCATAGGGGCAACTTAATTTTGTAGGCCACCTTCCCGATCCTCTTTGCCACTTAGCACGGCCTAATGTATTTCTGTAGAAATCGAGGGTCCTCCACATTGAATTCGGAAAAGCGCCGTCCGTGGTCAGCTTGCTTTTTCATTCTCTTTTAGGCTTTCTCCATGTAGTTTCTTGTGATCTTTAAGTTACGCTTCCACTCTTCAGTAAAACTTTGTGTAAGGGAAGATCTCGCACTCTGCGGGGACTCTAAAGTGTGTGGGAGTAGCGGTTGCTGCCCAGTGACGACCTTAAAAAGTCTCTGGTTGGTAGTGGAACTCTTTCGGGATTAAAGCACAGTTGAGCAACATCCAACAGCTTCACCCAATTTTTCTAATTACCACTCACAAAGTGTCGAAGATACTTCTCCAATATGAAATTGAAGCATTCTGTTTGACTATCAGATTGTGGGTGGTAACTCGATCTCATACTCAATTTAGATCCAAAGAGTTTGAAGAGTTCGATCCAAAATATTCCAGCGAATCTGGGATCTCGGTCACCGACAATATCCTTTGACAGTCATCAATATTTGACAATTTGTGCAAAGAACAAATGCGCGGTCACCTCTGCCGTCACGTGGTTTAGGGCTGTAATGAATGTGGCATATTTTGAAAATCGATCCACTATGACAATGATGATACCTAAATCTCCTGCTTTAGGTAGTCTAGTGATGTAGTCCATAGAGACACTCTCCCAAGGTCGTGAGGGAATGATAAGAGGTTCCAGCAAGCCTTTTGGTTTCAAGTGATCCGCCTTGTCCTGCTGACAAATTAGGCAAGACCACACATATGCCTCAACTTCATCCTGCATTTGAGGTCAATAATAAGCCCTTTGTACTAGCGCTAATGTACGCTCGCCTTTAGGGTGTCCCGTCCAAAGGGTATCATAGTATTCTGCGATCAATGACTTCATTAAGTTACCACATTTAGGAACATATGAGCGGCTTCCCTTGGTCCTCAACAATACTTCTTACAGGCAGAATTGTTTTACCTTCCTTTATTGCACCAATTTGACCAAACACTCTGCAGGTGGATCTCACATCAACAACTCTTTTATTCGATCTTTTATGGAGGTGGCCACCTTGCTCGAGAAGAGGGCAATATCCATCCATAACTCAGCCAAGTCTACCTTTCGGCTAAGGGCATTTACCGCTTTGTTGCTAGAGCTTGCTCGGAACTCTAACGTAAAGTTAAACTCTGCCAATAACTCTTACCATCAAGCCTGCTTTTGTGTAAGCTTCAGTTGGGTAAGGAATAAACTCACTATACTGTTATCCATTTTGACCAAGAACGGTGCTCCCAGCAAATAATGTCGCCATAGTCTAAGGCAATGGACTACGGCTGGTAACTCTTTCTTATGTGCTGGGTAGTTCCTTTTTTCATCCTTCAATTTCCTACTCTTAAAGGCAACAGGATGCCCATCTTATGTTAGCACTCCCCCAATTGCGAAATCTAAGGCATCGGTTTCCACCTCAAATGGCTTCTGTAAGTCTGGGAGAGATAACATGGGTCTAGTGATCATGGCCATCTTTAATCTCTCGAAGGCGACCTGTCGCTTTGGTGATTACTTCCATTCCTCTGCTTTTTTTGTAAGATCGGTAAGCGGCTTAACTATCTTAAAGTACCCTTTCAAAAATCTCTGGTAATAGTTGGTTAATTCAAAGAATGACCGTATCTCCTGAATATCCTCAAGAGGCTACCACTCTTCAATAGCTTGCACCTTTTTTGAGTCCATTCGAATCATTTCATGTTCAATAATATGACCCAAAAAGTGGATGGTCTCTTGGGCAAAGGAACACTTCAATGGCTTTGCATATAACTCATGCTTTTAGAGCCGGACGAGGACCTTCCTCAAGTGTGCTAAATATTCGTCCAAAGTCTCACTAAGCATGACAATGTCATCTAGGTATACCACCACAAATTTATCGAGGAACCCATGGAGTACTTGATTCATCAAGATGTAGAAGGTTGTTGGTGCATTCGTTAAGTCAAATGGCATAACTAAGAACTCATAAGCACCGTATCTAGTCACTACAGTAGTCTTTGCCTCATCACCATCTTTGATTCGAACCTGCCAATATCCTGACCTCAAATCAATTTAAAGAAGTATTTTGCTCGACTCAGCCTGTCAAAGCAATCATCAATAAGAGGTATCATGTATTTATTCTTTACTGTGATCTTGTTCAAGGCTTGATAGTTACAACACATGCTCAGGGATCCATCGGATTTCTTTTAGAACAAGACCGGTGCTCCGTATGGTGACTTAGTAGGTCGAATGATACCGCTCTCCAATATCTCCCTCAATTGCCTCCTCAGCTCTACAAATTCTAGTTGTGTCATACGATATGGAGCCTGGACAGGTGGCTTAGTGGCTGGTAGAAGTTCAATTTCATGATCAACCAATCTCTTGGGCGGCAATTTAGGGGGAAGTTCCTTAGGCATCACATCCTCGAATTCTTCAAGAAGATTTTTCACCACATTAGGAACAGGTCCTGATTCCTCCATCTCCTCAAATCGCAGGGTGCATAAGTAGGATGACTTGTTGCGCTTGCATCCCTTCTCGAATTGGATAGCTGACACGCTCTTCCCTTCCAATCGGCTAGAAACAGTGGGAACAATGCAGAGTTTGTTTCCTACCATCATTAGCGCTTCCCCACATGGCAAAACCATCGCCCTTGCCTCTCGCAGGAAATCAAGCTCAAGGATAAGCTTGAAGTCATCTATTTGAACAACAAAAAGGTTAATTTTTCCCTCGAATGGCCCAGCTTTTATTTTACCTTTTTTACCACACTGGCAACTGGTTGGGCTGCTGAATTGATAGCTTTAACACATTCCACCGTCTTCTCCAATGCTAACCAAAATCTCTCCACTTCTGTGGTGGCCAAGTAATTATGAGTGGCACCAGTGCCAATCATGGTTCGAATAGACTTGCCATTGATCTTCACATCCATATACATTAGTCCATTCCTTTTGTGACCTTTAAAGCTTCCTCGCTTGAAGGATTTTCTGCTAGTATTGGAGCAGATTGTTCGACTCCAGACCTTTCCTTACGATTTGCCGCTACTTGGGAGGAAATAGTCCCACACCGATGGGAGAGAGCTCTAAGATTATTTCCCTCGACATCTAACTCACTTTCATCTAATTCGGGCACTGGAGGTGAAGCTTGTTTTGATGGTCCTGCACCCTTTAAGCTTAATAAGGCATTCACTAGTTTTCTCTTCGGGCAGTCTCGAAGCATGTGTGGCCCATCGCAAAGAAAACACTCAGTCTTTGTTGGTGTAGTCCCTTACTTGCTGTTGGCAGGTCTGTTTTTGAGGTGACTTTGGGGATGGACAGATGTTTGAGACTGTTGATTTCCTCCACTTCTGCTGGAATTATTTCTGAACGACCTTCCACCGTTCCTCTTTTGTTAGGGTGCACTCCCTGTCGGATGTTCCTTACGGGGTTCATCCTGAAAATCCATGAGTAGCTCGGCTGCATCCATAGCCGAGCTCAGGTCCACTACTCGCTGGCGCTGCAACTCCAATCGTGCCATGGGTTTCAAACCTTTTAAGAAAGTGAAGAGTTTGTCCTTCTCGAACATGTCTCAGATATCCAACATGAGTGCCAATAATGACTTCACATAGTCTTGGACTCTCCTTAATTGCCTCAATTCGCGCAATGCCCTCTTGGTATTGTATTCTACATTTTCTAGGAAGAACTGGTTTCGAATAGCATCTCGCTACTGTTCCCACATATCTAGGCGTACTCAATTGGCCTGGATGTTAGCATATTTGGTGCGCCACCATAGCTTGGCATCGCTCATCAAGTACATGGTGGTAGTGGTGACATTCCTAGCCTCATCAATAATGTTGGCCACTAGGAAATACTGTTTCATGTCAAAGAGAAAATTCTTTACCTTCTTGGCATCTCGGGCACCTCCATAAGGCTGCGGTTCAGGGATTCAGATTCTCGACCTAAGGTCTTGAGCGACTGTTGGGGCATTGTCGATTGCCCGCTGGAGCAGTCCAATTTGGATGGACATATGTTCCATCTCTCTTCGGAGCTCTCCAATAGTACCAACTCCTTGATTCTCAATCAATTCCTGACAATATTCCCAATTCTCGGCAAGTTGGGCTCGGAGGTCCGCAACTTAGGCCTTCAAACTCTCGACCTTCTCCTCCAAGGTCGTTGCTACAAATCTACTTGGAAGCCCTGCTCCTCCAGGGCTTTCAATCGCTGCTTGGTTGTGAGATTCTTGCACGGCGGGGTTTCCACCTCATTGTCCCCAGGCACATTCGCTGATGCTATAGCATCTATGATCCTACGCCTAAACCACAATCAAAACTGAGGCTCTGATACCAACTGTCACGGGGCTCCTTTCAAGGATAAGGATAAAGGGACACGTGCGGCTAGTAGTCGTTTTGTAACCGACTACGTCCGCCTGAATCCGTACACAAACTGATTGTGCACTACCTCAAGGCACAATCCCTACAGTTCTGACAGTATGTAAAGAAAGTAGTAACTATGTACACGATTTGCGAGAGAAATTTGTTTGCATTGATTAAAAGATCGATTTACAGTGAGTGACGGTTAGAGAGGGAGGCCACTCTAACAATCGCAGGCTATATGACGACAACACAATGACTACTCACAACTTCAATAACACCTTGCTCCCTATAATAGGTTTGGTAAAAAAAAGTCAAATGACAGCAGAATACATTAAAAAGCTAATGAAACACATCTAAAAATAAATACAAAATAATTATAAGTATTTACAATATGTATAAAGTCATAGATCTAGTAACAACGAATGATATCTCAGTCGATATAGTGTTACGATAAGACCAGCATTGTGTCAAGAGTACCTATTTAGTAGACGGCCTCTACACTACAAAAGAGGAGAGATGAGCAAGGATGAGCAAGTTATAGCAAATGGATCTATCATCTAGGGGATAAGATTTCGATTTATTCACTCTGATTGACACGATTGAAGTCTTAAAAATTATTTTAAAAGATAATTTAATATTATATTTATTAATATAAATTAAATTATATTAAATAGGTCAACATGTTTACATTATTTTATCATACTTTATAAGTAAGCATATTTTACTCAACAATTTTTTTAAACCAATATTAAGTCCATGTTTTGCCAATTAACTTTGATAAATTAATTTATGTGAACAAGTACTAATGGGTTTCTAAACAATAGGATTTGAATTAAGCTGGATTTCATTACGTTGCAGGAACAAACAAAACAAGGCCCTGAAAAAAAAAACAAAAAAAGATGACACTTGGTTTACTCAGGAAAAAGAACTCAAGAAATAAAAAGAAGAGACATTTTGAGTGGACTGGGATGAGACTCAGTCTTCTAACGATAGCTATCATTCGTTGTCTTGTCCAAATAAAAAAAATAAAAAAAAACTTTTAAAAATATCCTTATTCATTTATTAACTACGTAAACGTTAATTCTTCATTTTGAAGAGCAACCCACTTGGAGGGCACCCAAACAGGGCAGTATGTTTTAATATTAAATTTTTAATATAAGAAAACTCTATCAAATTTTTAAAATTGTTGAGAAATTTAAAATTGTTAAGAAAACTACGATATTTGTACAGAAATTAAAATTATTTCAAAAAATATAATTAATTACTATATGATCATAAAGAAGTTTCATACGTAAATAATTTCATTTTTTTTATTTAATATATTTATATAATATTTGATATAAATATATTTTATCCTATACCATATTTGTCTTTTATTATGTTTATTTGTGTATTTTTTGTTACATAATTATTATATATTTTTTTAATAAATAATTTTAAAATAATAATATTTTAAATATTAGTATAAAAATTCGAAACAAATAATTAAAAAAACTCAAAAATAAATTATAGAAAATAAATAAATAAGACACTACCGAATTCCACGGTTGGAGTCCACGGAGCTCAAATTACCAAATATACCTTTGTATCTTTTTAATACTTTTTTTGTTCTTTTTGTTTTTTATGTATTTTTTGTTTTTTATTTTAATTTTGTGGGATAAAATTATGAAATTAAAATTAGGTCAAATTCACCAATAATTTTAAAATTAAGATATCTTTAAAAAATAGAATAAAAAATTAATACAAACAATTAAAAAAAACCCGTAATTTAGACCCCGAAAAAAATGAAAAAAATAAAAAAAATTGATCTTCTAGAAGCTGACAACAAGATATGGCTCTGAATTCTTCACCTATCAAATATATATGAGGGTTGATTGCACGTCACTCTTTTTTCCACAGAAAATTTCCTCCCTTATCTAAGTTTTTCCGGTGGCTTATAAAAATAGGTTTTATACATCACTTAGGACGATTTTAAAGACAGCAAGTGAAATTTTGTTTATCTTACATTATTAAACTATAAATAATTTTTCTTTTGGTTTAAAACATTATGAAAGAAATAATATAACTGTGCTTCATGTCTCAGAGAACTTTTATTGTAAAAATATGGTTTTTTTCTAACATTCTTAAAAAAAGTTAGATTGGATGGGAAGTGGATTTCTAAAAATAGATTTTATGAGATGGGGAAAATTAAATTCTTGAGTGTAAATAGTAACGAATTATGTGTCATCATCTGAGTTTTGTGAAAAAATGATTACACTTTAATAAGAAAGTAAAGATAAGTGATTAATGTAGTAACACGTAATTATAAAAATGATGCAATACATGAGTACAATACAATATTGTTGAGAAAATAAAGCTAGTTCAGTTGATAGGATAGGATGCGAGCAGCTAGAATTTTGGTCACGTTTGTTTTTTATTTTTAAAGGTATATTTTTAAAAAAATTATATAAAATTTTAAAAAAGGAGGAAATTTTAAAAAATATATAATAATTATAGTATATTTAAAAACAAATATAAATATGAGGTACAATATTTGTCGCGTTAGCTGGGCCCATCACTGGCCGCCAGAAGGAATCATTATAGATTTTCATCTCTCTTCCATCCGGTGCGTTCGATGCGTTTCCGACGCAGCAGATCTTGAAAAGTGTCAACATCTACTATTTTTTTTGTTTTTCAATTTTAAACTTTTTTATTAATTTTAATTACTTTAATTTAGAAAAGTCTGCTTTCTATTTTATTTTTTTTATTTCTATTCGTTAAGGTTTAGATATATTTTATTTTTATTCTCAATTTAGTATTTCTTAATTGATATAGTATATTTTTTTTATCAATTTTTTCTCATGCAGTAAAATACATTTTTTAATTAATATATAGAAATAGAAAATTTGTGTTACAGAGATTAATGTACCAAAATTATTTATTTAATAAAACTTATAGGATTGACTTCTAATGCACAAATAATGGTTAATTATAATTAAATACAAATTAAAAATAAAATAAAGCATGATTTTAATATGTTTTTGTAGCATTTATATTTACAATTGTTAAAGTTATAAAATAATTAAAAAGTTTAGATTTGTTCTAAAACTTAAACAGTTATAATTAATACAAATAAAAAATAATATTTAAATTGATATCTTTAATTAATTTTTAATTGTACAAACACACTTTAATATATGATAAGATAATAAAAAATAATACACTAATTAATAAGTGTTAAATTGAAAATAAAAATAAAATATAACGAAATCTCAATTGATAGAAATAAAAAAATTAAAATAGAAAACAGAATTTTAAATTAAAATAACTAGACTTAATAAAAAAAATTATAAAAAAGTATTTTAAATTAAAATAATTAAAATTAATTAAAAAAATTTTAAAATTGAATGACAAAAATTAAAAAAATTTATATCTTGACACATGTCAACATCTGCTGAACCCTAAACAACGCCAAAGAGTCCAGTGCAACTTCGAATTGACCCAGTGTTCCGGGTGTAGCGTGGAATTGAACCATTCATCCCTACCTCCAAGCCTTGATATTTAATATATTTTTTCTGTTGTTTTTACCTCGTCCTCTTTGTCTTATATTTCCGTCTGCACTAATCATTGAGGTATCATCCAATGAGGCACCCAGTCAATTTGCAAATTATACTTCTAAACTTTGATCAAGCAAGTCCCATTGAATTAATCGACCATGACAAGAATCTTTTCATCCTTACTCCTACATTGGATTTGTATTTTGAATAATAATTTACATAGAAAACAGGAGATTAATCTTACACTGGAAAATTTTTAAGCAGATTCTTGCAACAAAAATGGATAATTTCAATAATAATATAGTTACATAGAAAATAGAAGATTAATTTTCTACTTGAAAACTAAAAGAAGGCCAACACAAATTCAAGCAGATTCTTTCAACAACAATAGATGACTAATTTCAAGCCATACAGTTATGGATTAATCCTCATGAGGAACAACCTGATGAATCTGCTTCATTACATCCTGGATTAGCATCGTCACATTCATGTAAGACGAACCTCCTTTCTCCACTGCACTGCTCGCCATTTCTGCAAGCTCCTCGGCTCTTCTCCTTCTCTTAATCCCCTCTTCACTTTCCTCCATCAGGTTTTCAACAGCAATCTTCACTTGATCCCAGTTGACCAGATCTTCAGTCTCCTCCAAGCCGACGCAGCCCTCAACCCCGACTCTCACTCCAATCCTCAACACGTCAACGACGAACTTCTCATTGTAGAATTGCTCCGCAAACATTGGCCAAGTGATCATCGGCACGCCGGCGCACAAGCCTTCCAGCGTCGAATTCCAGCCGCAGTGGGTCAGGAACCCTCCCACCGATGGATGGGACAATATCAGGACCTGTGGGGCCCATCCTCGTACCACCAGCCCTCTCCCTCCCACCCTTTCGTCGAATCTCTGCTCAGCCAACCACTTCTCGACTTCCGCCGAGTAATCCTTCTTCCTGATGATCCATATGAAAGGGAAACCCGACGCTTCCAGGCCTAAACCGATCTCTTTTATCTGGGGGACAGATATATGGCAGAGGCTGCCGAAGCAGGCGTAAATGACAGACTTAGGTTTCTTCGAGTCGAGCCAGTTCAGGCAGTATCGCTCGTCAATGGAGGCCTTGTCCCCTCTGCAGGACCTCTCAGACAGTTCCCTGTTGCAGAGGGAAACAGGGCCAATGCACCAAACCTTTCCTCTTTCCTTCTTCAGTCCTTCCACGTACCATGACTCCAATTCCTCGAAGGTGTTCACCAAGGTGCCGCGAGCCGAGTCACGTGACTGTTGTATCTGGTCCATAATCTCTTGGCACTCACCCGAACGTTTTGTCGTGTGTTGAGGCAGCTGGGCCTTGGTGAATTCAACTTTATGAGGAATATCCGGCACCAGAAATGGTCCGGAGTCTGAACATACACTTTGCCGAAGAGACAGTTTGTGAGAGCAAAAGAGAGTGAAACAAGATACCGTTTCGAAAAGGTACCTCGGGATCTTGAATTTCGTAGCAAGCCCGTGCGTCCAAGCGAGTGCAGAGGTGGAGACAATGCAGGTCGGCTTCGGTTTCAGCTCTTGCATCAAGTTTTCCAGCGGGGCCTGGAGCAACTCGCACGCGCGGAAGAATTTCCTGGATAATTCCAGGGAGTTGAGTGCATCCATATTCTCGCACCCCTCAGGCAACCCAGCTTCTCGGCAGGGAAACTCGAGGGGAATCATTCGGATTCTGAGGTTTTGAGCCTTGGCGGAGTCGATTACCCCTTTGCATCTGACGACATTGAGGGGTGTGGTGACGATGGACACAACGACGTCATGTTGGACGAGTAACTTGGCGAAGTCTGTGAGGGGAATGATATGGCTTTGGGACATTAAAGGGACTAAGAGGAAGTGAAGGTGGTCAGCCATGGACGGTGATGAAATGGTTGATGAGAAAGACAATGCCAGAGGACAGAGGATGCGTATCAATATTTATGTGACATGTAGACCCAGACCAGAGTACCTTTATGGGGAAGCGACAACCGGTGGGATCGGTTCTGGCAAAGATGATGGAGAAGATGACTACTTTTGTTTTCTTCCGTCTGCCCTAAACACACGATACAATTATTTTATTTTAAATTTTACTTTATATTTATTTACACTCACCTTTCAAAAAACCTATAAAAAAAAAGGCTTACAACTTAAAACCCAAACGTAACTGCCATAATATGGTGTCGAATTTTTAGTTATTATGACATATTGTTGTGAATTAAATGAATTTAATTTTCCACTTTCTTTTGAGATTTCTATATCTAAAAGAAATGCCTTTTTTTTGAGAAAAAGAGTTTGTCCAAAAACATCAAATGCTTTATTTATTATGGCTATATTTATTTTTAAATTATACACTCTTAAAATATATATTTAATTATTATATTTTTTATTTTTATATAATTTTTAAAATAAAAAATATACGAAAAATTAAAAAAATACGTACAAAATTTAAAAATAAAAGCGTTCACATGTTCAGTAGAGAAGCCTTATTGCCTTAACCACCAAAAAAAAAAAAAAGTTTCTTTTTTAAATTTCTTTTGGGGTCACGTGGGTGTGGGACCCACCTACCAATACTCCCAGACTGTTCTTTTTTTTAGAGTTTTTAATGTGCACTTCTAGAAGACAGTGCTTTATCAGTTGCGCCACAAGTGATGAATTATAAGTTTGATTCATTTGCTTTTTCATGCATTTTTTAAGATAAAATTAAAAATGTCAAATCATATATAATTTATATATTTTTAATAAACATATACATATATAATATTATATAATAATTAAATTAAATAATTTTATATCAAAGTACCAACTAATTTCTAATATATAAATTTATATATGCACATGAGCGTGTGCATATACAACTAATAATTTGATTTTAAATACATATCATATTTAAATTTACGATTTGGTGTGTACGAAAAACAAGAAAATAGATTTTAGAGTAAGTACTTTATGCTTGATTATTATTCTTGATGTGTTATTTTCTAGTAATATCTATATATAAATAGCCTAATTTTTGGAATATTCCATCTTAGTATTCTCTTTGAAGGAATAAAATTATGGCTTATTTTTTACCTTTATGCTGACTGATTTTATATGGTTAATCTGATACATTTTTTTCAACATATGTTTCAGTAATCAGTAATTGGGATTACTTATAATTTTTTAAACTACGATTCTTTTTGGCCTTTTCTAGAAAATCACAGGCAATTGAAGTCACTTTACATTAATTAACAAAATCCACTCATTCATCTCTCAGAGAAAATTTAACGTTCCTGTGGAGGAAGAAAGAATTATATGTGTAATTCCTTTTAATTCTTTTACACGTCTGTAATTTTGCCAATAGCATGTCAAAGTTAAGATTTACTGTTTCTAATTATTTTATTTCTTTTCATCACAACATTCACGAGAACTTTGAACCAAATAAAAAAAAATATTAATTATAATTTATTTCGCTTTCACTTGGTCATTGAGTGTACGATTAGGTAAACGTTGGGCGGCATTTCGTATGTGATTTAACCCCTCCAGAAGCTTCTAAGGGGATCAGAAAATATAGGTTACCTAATTAGCCAGTTATGGCAGATTAAAAACCTGCTTCTTTATTAAATTTGAATTTGTTGGCATGATATTAATGCAAATTGAAATATGCTAAGGTTAGTTGATGCAACAAGTAAGCTTTAATAAATTAAAAATACTTTTCAGTGCGCAATCATCTTTTTACATTTAACATTTGCATCAGAAAATACCCAGGGTTTGTTTGGTTTGGGCTTGGGTGAGGGATGAAAATTGTGGGCAATATTTGGTTGGATATGAAAATTGTATTAAGATATAAAATTTTGATAAATGAAAATTTAAATTTTGATGATGCCACAAGAAGTTTCTGATGTCTATCTCTTCTCCTTCTATTCTTATGATCTGTCATTTCTTTTAGAGAAACAAACTATTTATATAGTAAATTTTAGTATGGATGGGCAAATTTCAAAAATCTTGTATCACCATACCTCTATCCGTAATACGTACTTATTAAGCTCAATTTCTAAGGAATTTCGCATATCTTTTCCGATTCACCATACTGGGACATAATGTGTAGTTACCTATACTACTCCTCTTCCCACTTCTTTGCAGTATCTTTCTCTAAAAGAAAAATTAACTACGCCTCATGTTTGAATTGCACAACCCAAAAAATTTAAAAATTGAAATTGTCAAAAAGAAAAACCAAGGAGATTTTATCTTCTCCTTCGGAATTCCCCTCGACAATCCTCTCTCCCCCTAAACAATGTTGAATCTAATATCCCCTCGAGGAAAAGAGAATATTTCCTAATTAATAAATTCTATCAACTATTGAAAGATTAGGTGTTAGTAAGTCTATTGAAGCCAGGCCCAATTATTGTCAGGCAGCAACCCATAACATGTAGACCCACTTTTATCTCCTACAAATTTGGACCGTCGAGTCAAATACAATTCCACCACACTTTACAAGCAATAATTTTTTTAAAACTTGATTTTCAACTCTTTTATAACTTGTTTCTCCACCTTGATTCCTAAAACAACATGAAACGTTATTTATAAGCAAAATCAAGAACTTAGCATCCATTTTGGCTGATATTGTGAGGAATTTAACATAAATAAATTGCACGACTTGTTATCTAACACCCTTCCCTAATGACATAAAAAGTGTTTAGATGTTGGCATCTCTTTGTTTGACAATTGACGTAATCAAATCACGTCGGAAAATAGTAGTGTAATTAGATCCGAATTCGATAATCTTAGAGATGCGAACCGGACGAAAAATGTCGATCCAACGTGTTAGGATTGGATTGAACCCGATGAAACGATCACAATCAGCACACTGATTGCTGATTGATACATTACGAATCACACGGACCAATCTGAAATGACTCGATTTGAGATAGAAAATTCACGAAAATTTGAAAGGCTCAATTTCAAGGAATGAGAAGAAACCTAAATTAATTGAAAACTCTCTATTTGTTCTGATCTGTATCTGAATCTCCTTCAACTGAATAACAAACTGCTATTTATACTAAATACTATCAGACTTTAACCTAAAAGCTCATATGGCTCAATTTATTAATAAACCCCATTAATTAATAAAACTAAAATTACTAGATATTAAAATAAATTTTGACGGATCATTGGATCGCGTCATACCCCTCATCTTGAAGGCGAATTGTCCTCAATTCGAATTTGTATTCTCCTGGATCAAACATGAACCTCTTGACGTTTCTTAACTCTTCATCGCCTTGCGAAAACTTTAGCTTCATCTTCCCATGAGTTCAGCATAGAAATATCAACAACAAACTATATAAAGGAGTATAAAAGGGCACTGATGACTCATCCAGATATGCGTATGTTGTCTTTACAGATAAAACTATCTTCAACTGTTGTGCAGTACGATTGGATAGAGCATCTACCAAAGGGTCAAATGGATTAATGTACACGTGGCTTTATATAAGTCTAATCTCTCAATCTTTTACTTGTTCTTCATTTTTGTGGCTGTCCTCAACTTTCACTTTATTTTCTATGGTTTCTTCCATCTCAACTCTATTCTTTTCAATTTCTACTAGTTCTGTTATTTCTTCTCGTTCACTTTTCTCCTTAATTTCCAGATATGTGCTATCACTACCATTATCTTCATGTTGTACTTTCTCCGGTGGCATCTTCTCTGCAATCCTCACTTCAGTCAAAGATGGCATCTCTAAGAATAGGCCTTTCTCCTCTCTCATTACTTTGCTAATACCGATATGAGTATCAACTTTCTCGTTTCGACATTCACTCATGCTATGCCCACGCTGAAAGCAATTAAGACACACCTAAATTTGACCTTCAATAGAAGAATCCGATACCTTAGATGTCTCATCGTGCTCATTCATATTCGATTTATAATCTTTGTCACAATAGTGCCTTGATGATGGATGTTTATCTTTTGTCCTCTCGTGTCTTAAAATACGGTTGTCCCTAGCAAGACAATTCTGCATCTTATCCACAGCTCTGGACAACCTATGGATTTTGTCAAACATTATCTTTTTATAATGTGCGTGATCAATTGACATCTTGTAAAATAAATACAGCTAGATTAGCTCTTTGCTATAATATTATTTTTTTCACTCTTGTTTTTCTCTTCCTCTACTTTTTGGCATTTTTTTTCAATTTTTTTCACACTTTGTATCTTTTTTTTGTTCTCTCCTTTTTTTTTTTTTACCTCTCTCTTTTTTAAAAAAAAATTTAGCAACCAAACAGGCCTTAAGCTAAAACAAAAATTCTGTAGCCAAACAGGCCCTTAGGTGGAACAGAAATACTAAAACCAAACATGACCTTACCACGTCAGCGCGGACGGCCCAGCCCAGTAGCAGCTCCTAGTCCAGTTCAATCTATCCGGCCCACTGATTTTTTTTTTTTTTTTGCTCAAGCATAGCCCAGTTGTAATTTGGCCTAGATCCTGCTTTCAGCCCAACTCGATACTTGGCCCAACTCTTATCTCGGCCAACAGAATTTTTTTTTCTGCCTGAATTTTGGCCCAATCGGCAACTTAGCCCAAAATTTTCTCCGGCCCAAACAACCCTCGGCCCACAGAATTTTTTTATTTTTTTTTACGCCGGCGGTGACGACAAAAAACGCTGATTTCGCTGGTGTTCGTCCTCAAAAAAGGCCGGCGTCAACTGCCCAAGCGTTGGCGAGCCCTGGGCGGTCCTCAACGGCAGCGACGGGTGGCGGAATCGGGCGAATTTGCGGCTTTTTCGCGGTGGAGCCCCAGCGGCGTTCGTGGTGGAATTGCAGCAGATTCGCTCCTCCTCCGGCTGCGATTCACTGCGAGATGGAATGGGTTCGTAGCGGCGGTGCTGTTGGTAAGATTTTCAGGCAGAAATCGGCTGAAACGGCTGTGGATTTGCGGTTGCAAGCGGCGGCGGCACGGCCGATTTTTTTTATTATTTTTTTGAAATTTCAGATCCTGTATCGAATTAGAATTCGATACAAACTTGCTCTAATACCAAACTAACGTGATCAAATCGCGTCGAAAAATAGCAGTGTAATCGGACCCAATCTGATAATCCCAAGGACGCAAACCGGACGAAAAACACCGACCCAATATGGTGGGATTGGATTGAACCCGATGGAACGACTACAATCAGCACACCGATTGCTGATTGATACATTACGAATCACACGGACCAATCCAGAATGACTCGATTTGGGATAAAAAATTCACGAGAAATTAAAAGGCTCAATTTCAGGGAATTGAGAAGAAATTTGAATTAATTGAAAACTCTCTGTCTGTTCTGATCTGTATCTGAATCTACTTCAACTAAATAACAAACTGCTATTTATACTAAATGATATCAGACTCTAACTTAAAAGCCTATATGACTCAATTTATTAATAAATCTCATTAATTAATAAAATTAAAGTTATTAGATATTAAAATAAATTTTGACGGATCCTGGATCGCGTCAACAATATTCTTTAAAAGAAATAAAATTTGTAAAGTGAACATTTCTTTGATCTTGATATAAATATCGTAGTGGACTCTCAGGGCAGCCATTTGAAGTCTCAGGGGCGCAACCTCCACGGCGTGCTCTGTTGTTGCATTTTACCTTTTGACACTGACGAGTGTAATGATTATGGAGACTATTAGATAATGTTGCGCCATTAATTTTGCAAAGCCTAACGAGGCAACAATGTGACATTGCTACATCAAAGGAACATGGAAGAAGCGAAGACGATGTACTTCGAAAGCCAAGAAATGAGTAGGGTTGGGTTCGAGATGAGCTGTAGCATAGAAGGATAATGATTTGAGGACCATATTTGAGATTTTCATTTGTCAATGAGAACGATTACCATTGTCTAGCAGTCATTAGCAAGTGACTTCGGCAAAAATATCACAAGAGGATAACCTCAGTATATTTGGTTCCTTATTAGGGTGAGTAGGACAATATTGGTGATTAAAGTGGGGAAAAAAAATATTTAATATTAAAATTTAGATGAATACGAAAATTATTATATATATATATATAATATAATAATAATTGAATGATACGATAGTATATGAATTTATAGAGTATTATAAAATGAAAGTGAGTAGTAAACTTATAAAGATATGTATTAATTTGATTATGAAAATATATAATAATTGAAAATTTATTAATTAGTTAAAAAAAGTAAGAGAGAAAAATTTTTAAATTTAAATTTCAATAGAATTTATATAATAAGATATTTAATTTATAAAATTTTAAAATTGGGATTAGTAATGCAAAATCAAGAAACAAGCAAAGCTCTCGTATTTAGACTTTAACTTCGTCACATTTTACCATTATAAGTTTGGTACATAACAAACTGCAGAGATGAGTACGAAACAAGTTACGTGCAAGTTTCTCTAAGAGAAAAGATAAAAACATTAAGGCTGCAATTGCGTGGGGACTTCTAGAGAAGAATTTTTTTCAAGAAAAAGTGAAATGGTATATTTTTTTTTGAGAGAAATGAGATATAAAAAATAAAATATTATGTATAAATAGATGTTATTTGGGGATAGTGTAATTATTATAATGATTTGATAATTAATTATTTGTTAAAAAGTAAAGTTGATGTGATAGGTAATTATTTTGAAATTAATAAATATTTTTTTAGTAAAAAATATTGAGTAATTGTTAATAATGGTGTAATTATTTATTGTATTGGTATTCATGGTAATGTTATTATTTTTTTTGTTATTGTGCAATTATTATTATTATTAGCGTTGTTATTGTTATTGTTATTAATTATTTATTTGAAAGTAACAAATAGTTAGTTTGAAATTAGTCAATATTTTTGTTAGTGAAAAATAAATAGTAACTATTAATAATGATGTAATTGTTTATTTTGTTAGTATTATTGTAATGTTGTTATTTTTGTTATTATTGTGTAATTATTAATATTATAATAGGGGAGAAGAAAGGCCAGAACGAGACAGAGGGACGGACGTGGCATAGATGGGTGGGTAGAAAACATGTGAGGGAAAGTGGGCAGTGAGATAAGGCTCGGAATTGAGAAACGAGCAATGGACGTCAACTCCAGAAAAATTTAAGAAAATGGCGATGTGGGATTTTTCTTCGTGTATTTTTTCCTACGGAAGTGGGAAATGAGATATTGCCAGGTATTTGTCACTACGTCTTCACTCGCAAAATGACGTAAGAGCTTACACAAGCGTGGGGAATTCGGTCTGCTGATCAAAGGCTAAGGTAATAGCCACGTGGACTTCAACACCTACGCTCCTTCACATGCAATAGTGTCCATAATTTGCCACTCTGTGTTGTCTCGTCAACAGTGATGATTGACGTGTAAGGGAATTGGGATTCTCTTTCATTGACTGGTCGGATTTTGCAAATGCGTGGAAATATGTAGGTGTTTAAAATTGTAATTGTAATATTTATTATAATTTTATTTATTTAATTATTTTTTTTCAACATAAATATATTTTCATACAGTGTAACATCTACAAACTGGTCCCATTTGTCAGCCCTTGGTCTACCATTTTGTTGCTTCATGTGCGCCTTTTTCTCGCGGGGCCCGGATTTTGTGGTTTAGGAACACTGATTTCTCTTTCTATTTATACAAAATCTATATAAATAATTTATTGTTAAATTAACTATTTTCAATTTCTTCTAAAAAAATACTTAAAATTTTCAATGTAGCATTTTACAAAAAATAATCAAAGTTTTTTAATTAAAATAAAAAGGTAAAAAGAGACCAATAGAGAGAGAGAAAAAAAAAAAACGCAACAAAAGTTCAACGATTAATCAAAACAAATGCCCTAAATGACTGAATTTAATACTATTCTCTCTTGCAAATACATTATTATAAATAACCATCTATTTGTATGTGACATTTAAATTATTATAGCAAAACCAAATTAATAGAAGCATAGCAAGTAAGATATGATTTTATCTAATCTAATCATATTTGATTAAATAAACTTTATCATCTCTGATCTGGTTCTAGCACACGAAGCAATTCAATCTGAAAATTTCACTTTAATCACGAATTAAACGACTAACCATCTCGTTGAAAGTAATTTGTGTGTACAAACACGAGCCTTCGCCCTTCAATTGATAACACCACCAAGAATCACTTCAACAAGGCATCGTTTATTAATAATAGAACCCTAATACAAAAACCCAATCATTCATCGATCGCATTCCGTTTCACCAATTGCTCAATGTCTTGAATCAGCAGAGTAATATTGAGATAAGAAGATCCTCCTTCTTCCACTGCCCTCTTGGCCATCTCTCCAACTTCCTGTGCCCTTTTCCTCCTTTCACGCGCTTCTTGCCCCTCATCCAATACCCTCAGAACAGCCTCCTTAATCCCACTCCTCAACACCTTTGTCTCACTGCTCTCGGCCTCTGTCAAATGCACAACTGCCTCAGACCCAACCCTCACACCTGTCTCCAATATCTGCACCACTAGTTTCTCATTGAAAAACTGCTCAGAAAACATTGGCCAGGTGACCATTGGCAGACCAGCACAGATGCCTTCAAGCGTGGAATTCCAGCCGCAGTGTGTCAGAAACCCTCCCACCGCAGGATGGGATAGCATCAGCACTTGAGGAGCCCAGCCTCGAATGAAAAGGCCCTTTTCCTGTGTTCTTTCCTCAATCCCTTCATCCCCAATCCATTCCTCTATATCTGATGAATTTGATCCCTTCACCACTAGAATAAAGGAATGATTCGACCCTTCCAGGCCTAAGGCAAGCTCAGTGAACTGGGCTGGTGATATGCGGCACAGGCTTCCAAGACAGGCATAGATGACGGACCCTGGTTTCCTTCTGTCGAGCCACTTCAGCCACTGATCAGAGTCGATCGACGCCTGGTTCCCTCTCTGGGCTGTGTCTGAAACCTCGTTACTGCAGAGGGACAATGGCCCAATACACCATACTTTACCCCCTTTCAGCTTTTTAAACCCGCCGACGTACCTCTTCTCCAGCTCTTCGAACCTGCAACCACTACGCCATACGCCTGTGACTCAGTCTTCCTCACTAGTTCATGAATATTAGTCCTGTCCTCCGGGCCTGGATTGAATAATTCCGGCAGCTGAAGCTTAGTGAACTCAATTTCATCAGGCAAACCAGGCACGACGGAAGGCTCAGTAGGGGGAACAGTATCGTGGATCCTGGAAATGTACAGATTGTAAAATAACATTTGAGTAAAGCAGTTCATCCCGTCGAATATTATCCGCGGAATCTGAAGCTTGTTGCAAGCCTCAGCAGTCCATGTGATATGCTTGTCGCATATAATGGAGCTCGGGCCGGGCTTCAGTTCTTTCAACATCTCTTCCATGGGTTTTTGTAGCATATTGACAGCATTGAAGAAGTTCAGCATTAAGTCGTAAGATGGCAGGATGTCTACACTTTCACGTCCAGAGGGCAGGCCGGCCTCCTGACAGGGGAACCTTATCTGTAGAAGCTGGATCGATAGTCCGGAGGCAACGGCACGATCTATCACGGAACCGAATCGTGTGGCGTCCAGGGGCGTGACTATGATCGTCACCCTGACAGGGCGTCTGGAGAGCAACTTGGCCATGTCTATCATAGGAATTATATGTCCGGGGGCCATGAATTGTATCATAACGAAATGAAGCTCTGATTCAGGGGCCATTGGGTTGAGGATCAGGGGTTCTGTCTTGGGATAAACGAGAAGCCTCTTTATTGTGAAAATGGTGGTGCTGGGAAGTGCGAAATTCTCTAACACAATACATAATAATTATTGGATAATATAATTGTATATAATTTTATAGAGTATTAAAACATACAAAGTGAGTAAGAAAATTATAGAGATACGTATTAATTTGATTGTAAATAAATATAATAATTAAAAAATAGTTAATTATCAAAGAGAGAGAGAGAGAGAGATTTTTAAATTTGCATTTAAATAAAATTTATAAGATAAAATATTTGGTTTGTAAAATATTTTAGTAAAAATAAATACTGATTAAATTGGAATTAAACATAACCAAGAAATTTAAATTATACAGCATCATTGTAAGACAAATGTATATTGCTTGGCCAATTTCCTTGAATCGTGCATTTGGTTCTTGAATCATGCTCGATTTGCGTCCTTTGAATCTCGAATTGGGTTTGGATATGCCATTTGTTATCTTTTCTATTTCCGTTGCCTTCCTTTAATCGCGTCAATTGGAATCAGAGTCAGACTGTATTGAATTCTGAATTAATACCCAATCCGGATTGGAACAAAAAAAGAACAAAAAAAAAAAAATAGAATTAAAAAAAGTCAAAAATTTGAAAAAAAAAGAGAGAACAGAAAAAAACTACAAAGTGTAAGGAAAAAAATTGGAAAAAAATTCCAAAAAGTTGAGAAAGAGAAAACAAGAGTGAAAAAATATATTATAGAGTGAGAGTAAAATCTATTTGTATTTATTTTACAGGATGTCGATTGATCACGCATATTACAAAAAGTTAATGTTTGACGAAATTTAAAAGTTGTCCAGAGCTGTGTATAAAATACAGAATTGTCTTGTTAGAGATAATTGTATTTTGAGACATAAGAGGACAAGAGGTAGGCATCCATCATCAAGATACTATTGTAGCAAAGATTTTATGTTGAAAGTTAATCTTGGTTATATTTTAATTATTTTCAACGTAGATATAGTATTAGTAAATGTCAAAATGAGAAAGTTGATGCTCGTGTTGGCATTAGTAACGTTATGGGAGATAAGAAAAATCAACCAGTAAAAATGTTATCTTTGACTAAAGTAAAGATTGCAAATGAAATGCCATTAGAGAAAATACAATATGAGATTAGCAACAGCTTTAGCACCCATGTAGAGATTGAGGAGGAGGAAATTGCGAAAGAAAAAATAACAGAAATTATAATAGAAATTAAGAAGGATAAGATTGAGAAGGAAGAATCCATGGAATTGGAAGTTGGAGACGAAAACAAAAACAAGAATGAAGAGCCATTAAAAGAATAGGAAGTCGAGTTTCTAAAGAGTTACAAATATGTTGATCCATTTGACCTTTCAGTGCCATTTTTGTCTGTTCGTGATTTTCAAGATTTGGAGCTTTTGTCAATTGAGGAGATTTCATGTATATGCTTACGTAAGTACTTGAAGAATGCATCATCATTTCGCATGGCTCGTTGTTAATGTATTGTCGTTGGTCTTGTGTCATTGTACGGATATTTTACATACATGTGTATGATTCTAGAGTCTTGGAACATGGTGATTATGGAGCATCAAGAGTATTCTATAAATTAGTGTTTGATTCTAGAGGATACAAGCTCGAATTGAGGATAATTCACCTTTAAGAGGAGGGGTATGACGCGATCCAAAGATCTGTCGAATTTTATTTTAGTATTGATTATTTTTATTTTTATTTGTTAGTGGGTTTTATTAATAAGTTGAGTCATGTGAACTTTTTAAGTTAGAGTATGATATGATTTAGTATAAATAGTAATTTTATTTTGTTAGATTTTAAATATTATGAATTTAAAAATTATAAAATCACTCAATTTTCTTTGAATTTAAGAATATTCAAATCGATTCAATAGGAGTGATTTTGTGTAAATTGTAACGAATTAATCAATTTCGACGTATTAACTGTGACCATCTAATCATATCTGTTGGTGTTGGTATCAGAACAAATTGTGTCTATGTATATCGGATTCAATGTAATTTCATCACTTTGAATTGGCGTACATAGCTTTGATTCACGTCTTTAAAATTTCATATTGGATTTAGTTACACCATTCCCTGTCTTTTCTGTGGTCACTGTCTCTGTATCTATACATGTGTATATTCAGTGTGTGATAACATAACAAATGCCGCCTGTGGGGTATTAGTAGTAGCCAATAGTTTTTATTTGGCGGCAATAATGTGACATTTGTTATGAGGGAGGACATTCGGGTCATTTTCTATTGGACCCAGAGTACAACATGTGGGGCATTCTACCTGCAAGTGTTATCTCAATAAAAGTGCCACTTTTCTTGTGCTTTCAGATTTGCAGTCTGGATGAACTGTGATTTCTTTTTCACAGTTTCTGTACTCCCCAAATTGGACGTCTCTTCTACATTTTTCTTGCTTGGTTGTCGCCAACTAGACAATAGCTTGCCATTGGATGAAACGTTCTTCTTTGAATATTTGTTTTGATATATTGGGTCAAGTTTATTTTCTTATGAGTAAACAGTAAAAAGTTATATTTAATTAGATGAAAAAATATGTAATCATGATTTTTTGTAATGAAATAATAGAATATTGTTTAATGTGATAGGTTGTTACGTGTGTGTGTGTGTGTGTGTTCGTAAAAATAAAATAATATGATGGTAGTATTTTAATAAATTGGAAAAGATTACGTATTATATTTAATTGTGTTAAGTGCAAATTTTGGGTGAAGCTAAAGTAGATTAGGATCTGAAAAAATAATTATTTGACAGGCTAAATAATATTTTATTCATTTTATAATTATATACTTTAAAAATACACTTACTTAATTATTATTTTTTAAAATTTTATTTTTATTTTTTACTTTTATATTAATCTAAAATAAAAATATCTATAACTACGTCGAAGTTTAAAAACTAAGAAAGCCTTGTAAAGAGGACAATGGCACACGTGCTTACTGTAGAAATGAAAGCCTGTCCAATCAGGCTCTTAATATCTTTTGTTGAAGCATTCAGCTCATATAACTTATGTTTATTTTACATTTAAAAATATATTTAATTATTATTATTATTTATTTTTATAAAAATTTTAAAATAATAATATTTAAAAATACATACTCAAATTTAAAAATAAATGAAACCTAATTTTTCTCATAGGCTTAGTTCATTGATTTCCTCTTTATTGAGTTCAGAAACGAGAAAAAAAAATAGTTCAACCTTTTGATTTTCGAAATTAAAACATGCCTGAAACTGTGTGAAAATTGTCGGTTTTTGATGCACAAAATGAGAATAAAATTGATAGGAATCAAACTGAGGAGGAAGAGAGCCTAGCACAAAAATCAAAACTGTACTGATAAAATATCAACCAAACAATACTTCCGGTATTGCAAGAAGAAGAGAGGCCCCTACGCGACTTTTTTTGCCTTATTCCTAGCGAATGCACCGAAACAATGTCACCATGCAAAGTGATATGATTAAAGAATTATTTGACCTTGTAAACAATTCTAATTATGTAACAATTAACAAGCAAACTTTTTGTTCTCCGTACTTGCGACACTGCGGCAATTCTTAATTGCCAAGATTTTTGATTCCTAAGCTTAACACTCGATGGAAATAATAATTCCTCCAATCAAATCTTTAACACTAACATTCTTCTTAGAAGAAACAAACCTAAATCTAAATCAAATGCACCAACCACTAAAGAGTAGGCATGAATTTGCAAGAAGAAAACTCCGCCTTCGAGACTGAACAGCAACTACTTCACATTTCTCATGATTTTCTTCGTTTCCATCGTTTGCAGACACAACAAGCTCCCCATTTTTTTCCTGTTCCACGACATCTCGAATGATCGCCGTCATATTCTGGGAAGAAGAGCCACCTTCCTCCACTGCCCTTCTTGCCATTTCCCCAAGCTTTTTCGCTCGTTGCCTTCTCTCTCCTGCTTCTTCTTCTGAATCCATCAACCTCTCAATAACCTTCCTGACTTCATCATTCTTCACCGGCGTTCCAATCTTCTCCTCCTGTCCACAGAAGACAGGCAATTCAACACCTACTCTCATTTCCGTCTTGATTCACAACGAACTTCTCGCTGCAGAATCGCACCCCCAATACCGGCCACGTTATCATTGGCCCGCCTGCAATTATTCCTTCCAGAGTCGAGTTTCTTTCACAATGCGTCATATACCCTTGACGTGATCGCAAGTGTCGAGTTTCTTTCACAATGCGTCGTAAACCCTTGACATGGTCATAATCACAAGGAAAATATAGAATAACGAACGGCATGATCAAATTCAATTTGAGAATTATAGGGACGTGAATCGAGCGTTAACGTCAATTCAATATAGTAAAATTAGGTTGAATTCGAAATTGACTAGCTATGTGAAGCTAACCGACGGCACAAATCATACAGATCACTTTGGAATAATTCAATTTGAAATAATAAAAATTTACAAAAAAATTAGATACAATTTCAAGGAATTGAAAAAGAATCCTGAAGTAATCAAAATAACATGCTAAATAATAATAAACTCTGATACCGTATTTATAGGTGGCATTGAGAACTCTAATACATTTAGGATTGTGTTTTAATGAGACTTACTTACACATGGCTCAATACTAAAATTCTTAAAAATAAAATAAAAATGAACAATTAATTCCATTGATCCTTTACTTCTAGGTCATCAGCCTAGTACATAATATCTACTCGACGCTCTTCTTTGAATTCTTTTAATTTATATCTATGTATGATATCCTGTTAAATTTCGTGCATAAGTGTGTTAATTACTTTCTTAACTCTCTTTGCACATGCCTTGGTTATTGGCTCAATTGGAACTTTCAAAAGATTTTCATTATCAAATGGGACATCCACATGATTATCCTCCTCTTGAAAAGAAATTGTCTTCAATTTAGCATCTTGTGGATCTCTTGTATTAAACAAACTCAAATCACAAACATTGAAAGTTGTGTTAATTCCAGATTTACCTAGGAGCCTTATTTTTTAAGCATTGCCATTAATTCTCTCTAAAATTCTGAGTGACCTATCTTCTAGAGGCATCAATTTAGATTTCCTCTGCTCAGAGAACATCTGCATCGTCATATGAACCCATGCCTAATATCAAGGTTTAAACATTACCTTCTTTCTTCCCATATTTGCTCGTTGCATGTATTGTTAGTTTTTCTTCTCAATGTTTTGTTTGACTTGCTTATGCTGTTCCACATACTTGACTTGCTTTATACCCTCTAGACTCAAGTGCTCCTTGTTAGGAGATCCCACTATATAATAGTATAATCTGTAAATTTTATTATTGCTAACTTAACCTTTTAGCACTTCAAGTAGTGATGACAGTCTAAAATTAGCTCTACTCTCCTTTCCTACTCACAATAGGCATCAGGATTGGATCGTCCTTAAAAAGGTGGTAACTGCAACTTCATCCTTTGGGTACTTTGTGATCTATGTCATCTCTTCGTCGATTTTTCCTGAGCGCATTATCATAATTATATCAATCATCATCTTCATTTGACTTATACTCCTCTTTGTAGCCATGCTGATCCTATCTCACAAGCTTGAAAGGGTGCTAATGCTTGTCCTTGGTTCGGATTCGTCCTAACACTAAGTTGTCTCTCCCTCACGACACAGCTTGAGATGCTTACACACACCCCAATCTATCCTACATATTTGTCATTCTATTGTGCATGCTCTTTATGCTTTTGGTAAGCTTTTTTAACTCTCCAGTGAGAGACTCAAATATAAATTTAGTTTTGTCAAAGTTATTAACTTGACCTAAGTAATGACTAGTCAACTAAATAATTTAAGTTAAAAGTAAATAAATAAATAATGTATAAGAAAAAAAAGACCCCACCAATAACTTACCAACTCATTATACTCACCCCTCTTAAATATGGGTTCTCAATCACTCATTTCTTACTTCTACTCATGTATCACGCCATACTCAAAATCACAAAATACCAATTTTTTGTACCCTCCTCATGTAATTTAAAAGTAGTCTTAATAACTTAAATAATGTACAACAAGTGTACGGTATAAATCATATGAAATTACAAAAGGGTATGAATTGAACAATTGATCACAATTAGTGCAATGGGCTAATATAAAATCAAAGAGAAAAAAAATCAATCCTTCTCCTTTTTCCCTTTTTTTCTTTCTCTAATTTTTTTTTCATTGTCTTTCTTTCTTTTTTTTCCCACCTTTCTTTTAATCTTTTCTTCCTTTTTTTTTTTTTTCAGAACCAACAACCATATAGTGCCTTGCTGCCTAGTAGAAGTACAGTAGCTAAACAAGGCCTTGTCAAGTCAGTCTGTTGTCAGTCCAGCAAAATCTTTGGCCCGCAATGGCCCAAGAGGCTCTTGCCCAATGAAAAACTTCTGTAATCATAGACAAGTTTGGCTCAAGGCCCCCTTTTTTTGTATTTTTTTTTTGAAACTCTTCTAGCCTAGATTTCAAAGTCTCTAGCCTAAATAACTCCTTAACCCAAGCTAATAGCCTGGCCCAACTCAATTAAATTTTATTTTTTTTTGTGGGAAACTCGATTTGGGTCTCAGGTCACAAGTGACTGGCGGTGTGTCGGTCTGGGGTTTGTATTCCAACCTACCAATAATGACGATACAAGGCATGGCTTGGGCAGGTGTCAACAGTGATTAACGATGCATAATATAGGGGTGTAGTGATGGTTTCTGTGGGGTAAAGGGAATAGAAAAGGGCCTAACAACACATTGCGACCTCGACCCAAAATCCTCCCACCTCTGACGTCTTTAGCTTGAATTGATGATGGCAATGGACTGGGCTTCCGACAGCAACCTTTGTGCGGACAAATTCTAGCTTGAGATCAGTTGAAGGCAGTGGATTTGCTGTTGCAATTTCGGCTGGCGTCGATTGCCTTTGCTGTTTTTTTCTCAATTTTTTTTAACTTAATCAAGTATCAAATTAGAATTCGATATGGCTTGCTTTAATACCAACTTACATGATCAGAATCACACCAAAAATGGAGAATAGCGAACGGTATAATCGAATCCAATCTGAAAATCCAAGGACGCGAATTGAGCGTTAAATATTGACCCAACGTAGTAGAATGGGATAAACCCTAATGTAGACGTTTACAATCAGCATACCAGAAGTTAATTGATATATCATGAATCACACAGACCACTTCAAAATGACTCGATTTGGGAAGATAGAAATTTACAAAAAATTGAACACACAATTTTAGAGAATTGGAAAAGAATCCTTAAATAATCAAAATAACACATTGAATAATGATAAACTCCGATACCATATATATAGGTGACATTGAGAATTCTAATCTATTTAAGATTGTTTTAATAAATTTACTTATACGTGGTCTAATACTAAAATATCTTTAAAATAAAATAAAATAAAATAAAAATAAACAATTAATTCCCTTGAACCTTTACTTTCGGGTTATCAGCCTAGTACATAATGTTCATTCGACGCTCTTATTTGGGTTCTTGAATTTATGTTTATGTATGATATCCAAATATATTAATTGTTTTCTTTAACTGTCGTTGTACATGCCTTGGTTGTTGGTCAACTATAACCTCTGTACATGCTTTGGTTATTGGTCAACTATAACCTCTAAACGATCCTCACTGTCACACGGGACATCCACGTCAACTCTCCAACCAACGAGTGAGAAAGTAACAACACCTGAGGTCCCCAAGCTATAGATCAAGAAGCCCCTCCCATTAGTCCTGTGCTCAAATTTCTTTTCCAGGAGCCACTTTTTTAACTCAACTGATGCATTCGTGACGACCTAAACGAAGGGCCGATTCAAAGCTTCCAATCCCAAGTTCTATCTGCTGTGAAGTAGCCAAGCCACGACAGGCTTCCCAGGCAAACGCAGACAACGGAGCATGGCAGCTGCGAGTCTTGCCATTTCAAGCATTCCTGCCATTGAGGCCTTCTTGCCTCTTTCAGCCTTATCTAATTGACCTTGGTTGCATAACGAAACGGGACCGATGCACCAGACCTTGCATTTCGCTTTGTTGTATTCTTTGATGCAATTCAGATTCCAGCACCTGGAAAGTATTTGCAATATTTGCAACTATTCCAAATGCTTCTACCTCTGCCTCTCGCACCTGAGTCGATAACTTAGTCTAATCAGGGCTCTTATGGTTATCAGTGCCCCGAACTGAGCCCTAGTCATTTCAATCCTATCTGGCACGCCAGGGATCACGAAGTACTTAAAATGCGAAGTCACAGACATTTACAAATTGCCAGCCTGTAACACCACAGGAGTGAAAAACAGCTCATCCCGGGAAAGGTTAGTCTGGGAATGTGCAATTTTACTGAAAGATTAGTGGTACAGGGAAAGCACACGTCAGCAATTAATTTTGAGATGTAATATTTATTTTTTAAAACTCAATAAAATAATTAAATAAATAAAGTCAAAATAAAAAAATAGGTAGTGAAAATTACGTGTACTAATAAATTATTTAGGAGTAAAAATATTCATAGAAAGCCTAAAAGTATGTATTTATTTTTTAAAATGTGATTTTTAAAAAATTTTATCCATAAAAACACCATAAAACTGATGTTAACTGATTCATGATTAGTTCAACTTGGTTTTGATCGATTTCTATTAGTTCACTTAATTTTTTTTTTAGGGAGGTGGGTGTCACATAGTGTAACCGGATTGATCTTTGATCGCACCCATTGAACCAATCAATCCGATTTAGTTTTCAAAACCTTGGTTTTAAGTGGTTGCTGATCGATGTAATAGCCAACTGAGTCTATCAGCGTTCTTGAAACCAAATTTGTGGATGATTTTTGCTCGACCCATGGAAATATATTAGGTGTTTAAAATTGTAATAGTAATATTTATTATAATTTTATTTAATTAATTTTTTATTTTAACATAAATATATTTTCATATAGTGTAACGTCTACGAACTGGTCCCGTTTGTCAGCACTAGGCCGATTATTTTGTTGCTACATGTAAGCCTTTTCCTCGCGGGGCCCGGATTTTGTGGTTTAGGAAGACAGTGATTTCTTTTTCTATTCATATAAAATCCATATAAATAATTTATTGTTAAATTAACTATTTTCAATTCCTTCTAAAAAATACTTAAAATTGTCAATGTAACTTTTTACTAAAAATAGAAACAGAAGGTAAAAAGATACCAAAAAAAAGAAAAAGCAACAAAAGTTCAACGATTAATTAAAACAGATGCCCTAAATGACTGAATTTAATACTATTATCTCTTGCAAATACATCATTATAAATAACTATTTCTTTATATGCGACATTTAATTTATTATAGCAAAAACAAATTAATAGAATCAAGTAAGTAAGATATGATTTTATCTAATCTACTCATATTTGATTAAAGGGAAAATTACACGGCCTTTCCCTTACATTTAAGCTAAATACACAGATTTCCTTTAATATTTGTACAATTACACTGACATCCTGTGTAGTATTTTTTCAACTTATAGATGAATCTTTCTAGTAAACGAATCAACGAAAAATGATAATGTCAGTACTAAAATACCAATTTTACTCCTAATTAACTTTTAAATCTGTTGACCAAATAATCGTCTTTTGATATTTTTAGTATTTTCTTTTATTTTTAAATTACACTTTACTCCATTTTAACAAAGGCATTTTAGTCTTTTGCTTAATTTTTGCCGAAATTTGACCAATGCAGTCAACAGAAAGGTTGTTAATGTAATTGTCCAAACGTGAAAGAATGTTTGTGCATTTAACACAAACGTGGGGAGGACGGTGTAATTTTTCATTGATTAAATAAACTTTATCATCTCTCATCTGGTTCTTGCACAAGAAACTATTCAATCTGAAAATTTCACTTTAATAAAAAATAAACGGGTAGCCAATCTTGTTGAAAGTAATTTGTGTGTACAAACACGAGCCTTCGCCCTTCAATTGATAACACCACCAAGCATCACTTCAACTAGGCATCGTTCATTAATAATTGAACCCTAATCCAATAAACCAATCATTCATCAATCACATTCCGTTTCACCAATTGCTCAATGTCTTGAATCAGCAGAGTAATATTGAGATAAGAAGATCCTCCTTCTTCCACTGCCCTCTTTGCCAGCTCTCCAACTTCTCGTGCCCTTTTCCTCCTTTCACACCCTTCCTGCCCTTCATCCAATGCCCTCAGAACAGCCTCCTTAATCCCATCCCTCAAAACCTTTGTCTCAGTGCTCTCAACCTCTGTCAAATGCACTACTGCCTCAGACCCAACCCTCACACCTGTCTCCAATATCTGCGCCACTAGTTTCTCATTGAAAAACTGCTCAGCAAACATTGGCCAGGTGATCATTGGCAGACCAGCACAGATGCCTTCAAGGGTGGAATTCCAGCCGCAGTGTGTCAGAAACCCTCCCACTGCAGGATGGGATAGAATCAGCACTTGAGGAGCCCAGCCTCTAATGAAAAGGCCCCTTTCCTTTGTTCTTTCCTCAATCCCTTCTTCCTTAATCCATTCCTCTATCTCTGATGACTTTGATCCCTTCACCACTAGAATAAAGGGATGATTCGACGCTTCCAGGCCTAAAGCAAGCTCAATGAACTGGGTTGGTGATATGCGGCACAGGCTTCCAAGACAGGCATAGATGACTGACCCTGGTTTCCTTCCGGCGAGCCACTTCAGGCACTGGTCAGAGTCGATTGACGCCTTGTTCCCTCTCTGGGCTCTGTCTGAAACCTCGTTATTACAGAGGGACAATGGCCCAATACACCATACTTTACCCCCTTTCAGCTTTTTAAACTCGTCGACGTACGTCTTCTCCAGCTCTTCGAAGCTGTTGACCACCACCCCATACGCCTCCGACTCAGTTTTCCTCACTTGTTCACGCACATTAGTCCAATCCATCGGGCCGGGTCCTGGATTCAATAATCCCGGCAGCTGAAGTTTAGTGAACTTAATTTCATCAGGCAAACCAGGCACGACGAAAGGCTCCGTCGGGGGAACAGTCTCGTGAATCCTTGAAACGTACAGATTGTGAAATAACATTTGAGTAAAGCAGTTCATCCCGTCGAATATTATCCGCGGAATCTGAAGCTTGTTGCAAGTCTCAGCAGTCCATGTGATATGCTTGTCGCATATAATGGAGCTCGGGCCGGGCTTCAGTTCTTTCAACATCTCTTCCATGGGTTTTTGTAGCATATTGACAGCATTGACGAAGTTCAGCATTAAGTCGTAAGATGGCAGGATGTCTACACTTTCACATCCAGAGGGCAGGCCGGCCTCCTGACAGGGGAACCTGATCTGGAGAAGCTGGATCGATAGTCCGGAGGCAACGGCACGATCTATCACGGAACCGAATCGTGTGGCGTCCAGGGGCGTGACTATGATCGTCACCCTGACTGGGCGTGTGGAGAGCACCTTGGCCATGTCTATCATTGGAATTATATGTCCAGGGGCCATGAATGGTATCATAACGAAATGAAGCTCTGATTCAGGAGCCATTGGGTTGAGGCTGAGGGGTTGTGTCTTGGGATAAACGAGAAGCCTTTTTATTGTGGAAATGGTGGTTCTAGGAAGTGCGACAGTCCTTAGTAATTATTAAATAATCCGATAGTATATAATTTTACAAAGTATTAAAACATACAAAGTGAGTAAAAAAATTATAGAAATATGTATTAATTTGATTATAAATAAATATAATAATTAAAAAATAGTTAATTATCTGATAGAGAAAGAGAGGGAGAGATTTTTAAATTTACATTTAAATAAAATTTATAAGATAAAATGTTTGATTTGTAAAATTTTTTAGTAAGAATAAATACTGATTAAATAGAAATTAAACATAACCAAGAAATTTAAATTATACAGCATCATTGTAAGACAAATGTATTTTGCTTGGCCAATTTTCTTGAATCATGCATTTGGTTCTTGAATCATGCTTGATTTGCATCCTTTGAATCACGGATTGGGTTTGGATATGCCTTTGCTATCTTTCCTATTTCCATTGCCTCCCGCTAACCGCGTCAATTGGAATCAGAGACATATTGTTTCGAATTCTGATTCGATACCCAATTTGGATTGGAAAAAAAAAAAAACAAAGAACAAAAAAAACAAAATTCAAAAAGAAAAAAAAGTCAAAATTAGAAAAAAAAAAGAAAAAAAAGGAGAGAATAGAAAAAAATACAAAGTGTGAGGAAAAAAATTGAAAAAAAAATTCCAAAAAGTAGAGAAAGAGAAAACAAGAGGGAAAAAAATATATTATAGAGTGAAAGTAAAATCTATTTGTATTTATTTTACAAGATGTTGATTGATCATGCATATTACAAGAATTTAATGTTTGTTGAAATTCAAAAATTATCCAAAGCTGTGGATAAAATGTAAAATTGTCTTATTAGGGACAATCGTATTTTGAGACACAAGAGGACAAGAGGTAGGCATCTATCATTAAGGCATTATTGTAGCAAAGATTTTATATTGAAAGTTAATCTTAGTTGTATTTTAATTACTTTCAACATAGATATAGTATTAGTAAATGTTAAAATGAGAAAGTTGATGCTCGTGTTGGCATTAGTAACATTATGGAAGATAAGAAAAATCCACCAATAAAAATGTCATCTTTGACTAAAGTAATGATTGCAAATGATATGCCACTGGAGAAAATACAACATGAAACTAACAACAGCTTTAACACCCATGTGGAGATTGAGGATGAGGAAATTAGGAAAGAAAAAATAACAGAAATTATAAAAGAAATTGAGGAGGATAAGATTGAGAAGGAAGAATTCATGGAATTGGAAGTTGGAGACGAAAACAAAAACAAGAATGAAGAGCCATTAAAAGAATGGGAAGTTAAGCTTCTAAAGAGTCATAAATATGTCGACCCATTTGACCTTTCAGTGCCATTTTTGTTTGTTCGTGATTTTCAAGATTTGGAGCTTTTGTCAATTGAGGAGATTTCATGTATGTGCCTGCGTAAGTACTTGAAGAATGTACCTATCATTTCGCATGGCTCATTGTTAATGTATTATCGTTGGTCTTATGTTCGTTGCACGGATATTTTACATGCACGCGTGTGATTCTAGAGTCTTGGAATATGGTGATCGTGGAGCATCAAGAGGATTCTGTAAATTAGTGTTTGATCCCAAAGGACATAACTTCGAATTGAGGATAATTCGCCTTTAAGAGGAGGGATATGACGCGATCCAAAGATCTGTCAAATTTTATTTTAGTATTTATTATTTTTATTTTTATTTGTTAATGGACTTTATTAATAAGTTAGGTCATATGAGGTTTTTAAGTTAGAGTCTGATATGATTTAGTATAAATAGTAGTTTTATTTTGTTAGATTTTGAATATTATGATTTTGAGAGTTATGAAATTACTTAATTTTTTTTGAATTTAAGAACATTTAAATCGATTCAATAAGAGTGATCCTTGTGTAAACTGTGACGTATCAATCGATTTCGGCGTATTGATTATGGTCATCCTATCATGCCGCTTGTCAATTTTTAAGTTCAAATTTAATTTCAATACTTTGAGTTGGATATTTTGATGCATGATTCACATTTTTAGAATCTAATTTGAATTCAATTTATTCTTACTCTTCCCCTACCCTCTTTCTGAGCAGTGTTTATCTACAGTGAATTTAATCTAATTTCATCACATTGGATTGACGTACATAGCTTGATTTAAGTCTTTAAAATTTCATTTTGGGTTTAGTTAAACCATTCGCTGTCTTCTCTGTTTTCACTGTCTCTACATCTATACATGCGTATATTGAGTGTGTGATAACATAATAGCCAATTGTTTTTATTTTGCGGCAATGATGCGACATTTGTTATAAAGTAGGACATTCGGGTCATTTTCTATTGGACCCAGAGTACAACATGTGGGGCGTCTGCAACTGTTGTCTCAATAAAAGTGCCACTGTTCTTGTGCTTTCAGATTTGCAGTCTGGATGAACTGTGATTTCTTTTTCACAGTTTCTGTACTCCCCAAATTGGACGTCTCTTCTACATTTTTCTAGCTTTGTTGTCGCCAACTGGACAATAGCTTGCCATTGGATGAAACGTTCTTCTTTGAATTTTTGTTTTGAAATATTGGGTCAAGTTTATTTTCTTTTGACTAAACGGTAAAAAGTTATATTTAATTAGATGAAAAATTATGTAATCACGATGTTTTTGTAATGAAATAATGGAATATTATTTAATGTGATGGGTTGTTACGTGTGTGTGTGTGTGTGTGTTCGTAAAAATAAAATAATATGATGGTAGTTTTTTAATAAATCCGAAAAGATTATGTATTATATTTAATTAAGTGCAAATTTTGGGTGGAGGTAAAGTAGATTAGGATCTGAAAAAATAATTCTTTGACTGGCTAAATAATATTTTATTCATTTTATAATTATATACTTTAAAAATATACTTACTTAATTATTATTTTTTACTTTTATATCAATCTAAAATAAAAATATCTAAAACTACGTCAAAGTTTAAAAACTAAGAAAGCCTTGTAAAGAGGACAATGGCACACGTGCTTACTGTAGAAATGAAAGCCTGTCCAATCAGGCTCGTAATATCTTTTGTTGAAGCATTCAGCACATATAACTTACGTTTATTTTACCTTTAAAAATATATTTGATTATTATTATTTTTCATTTTTATAAAAATTTTAAAATAATAATATTTAAATATACATACTCAAATTTAAAAATAAATGAAACCTAATTTTGCTCACAGGCTTAGTTCATTGATTTCCTCTTCATTGAGTTCAGAAAAGAAAAAAAATGGTTCAACCTTTTGATTTTCGAAATTAAAAGATGCTTGAAACTGTGTGAAAATTGTCGGTTTTTGATGCACAAAATGAGAATAAAATTGATAGGAATCAAACTAAGGAGAAGAAGAGAGCCCAGCACAACAATCAAAGCTGTACTGATAAAATATCAACCAAACAATACTTCCTGTATTGCGAGAAGAAGAGAGGCCCCTACTTGACTTTTTGTGCCTCATTCCTAGCGAATGCACCGACAAAATGTCACTGTACACAGTGAATAATTAAAGAATTATTTGACCTTCTAAACAACTCTAATTATATAACAATTAACGAGGAAACTTTTTGTTCTCCGTACTTGCAACACTACGGTAATTCTTAATTGCCAAGATTTTTGACTCCTAAGCTTAACACTCGATGGAAATAATAATTCCTCCAATCAAATCTTTAACACTAACATTCTTCTTAGAAGAAACAAACGTAAATCTAAATCAAATGCACCAACCACTCAAGAGTAGACATGAATTTGCAGGAAGAAAACTCCTTCGAGACTAGACAGCAACTACATCACATTTCTCATGATTTTCATCGTTTCCATCGTTTCCAGAGACAACAAGCTCACCATATTTTGCCTGTTCCACGATAACATCTCGTATGATCGCCGTCATATTCTGGGAAGAAGAGCCACCTTCCTCCACTGCCCTTCTCGCCATTTCGCCAAGCTTTTTGGCTCGTTGCCTCGTTTCTCTTGCTTCTTCATGTACATCAAGACTGTTTCAGTAAGTAAACTAAAAGGGTCATGTTCAATTTTAAATGTCTTATTAAAATTAGATAAAGAGAGTAAAAGTTCATGCGTAACCTTATGTTTCAGAGTATTAAATATCTGTTGTTGAGCTTCTCCCATTCGAACTTATTATTTTTCTTGATTATGGCAATAAAGGGAATAGTAATAGTATTGAAATCCTACATAAAATACATGTAGAATCCAACCAATTCATAAAAACTTCTTATTTCAAATATTGACATAGGAGTTGACCACTTCTGGATAGCCTTCACTTTACTTTTATTCACCTATATTCATTGTGCACTAACAGCAAATCTTAAAAAGATATAGTAGTCAATATTAAAAGTGCATTTCTTAATATTAGCGTATAACTTTTCTCACTGTAAAATATCAAGTACATTGCGTATATGCTCAACATGTTTAGCTAACATTTAGTTATACACTAATATACTATCAAAATATACTACAACAACTTTACCAATAAATTCATGCAGGACATGATTCATCAAATGCATGAATGTACTAGAAGTATTAATAAGTCCAAATAGCATTACAAGCCATTCATACAGTCCAAATTTTATTTTAAAAGTTATTTTCCACTCATCGCCCTAATGCATTCTAATATGATGATACTCACTTTTAAGATCTATTTTAGAAAATATAAAAACACCATGTAACTCCTCAAGTAAGTCATATAAACGAAGTATGGAGTAACAATACTTTGTCGTAATAGAATTAACAGCTTTACAATCCACACACATGTACTATTGTCTATCTTCTTTCAGCACAAGTAACATTAGAATGGTACACGGGCTCATACTCTCTTGAACTAAACCCTTACTCATCAACTCCTCCTTTTGTCTCTGGATTTCTTGGGTTTCTTCTGGGTCAGTTTTATAAGATGGTTTGTTTGGTATGGATACCCTTGGAACAACATCTATCTAGTGTTCTTTCCCTTGAATCAACGAAAATCCACTAGAAATCTCCTTTGGAAACATGACAACATATTCTTGCAGTACAGACACTGTACTGGAGGAGATGAAAGATATAACATCATCAGATTATAATATGACTCCTTATAAATTAAAAGTACAAAAGACCTTTCAGTATTCAATGCTAGTCTCACATCCTTCACAGAAGCTAACATACACTCTTTCTTTTTCATTCATCTATCCTTTCTTTTTAGTTCTTTTTCTCTCAATGCCTCTTTTATTTTTTTCTTCATCTTTAGTTCCAACTCAAATTATTTCTTCATGTACGACTGATCCTTGTATATTTGCTTAGGAATCAATAGAACTAATGTAACCTTTTTGCCATAGAATATGAAGGAGGAGTATTGGTTGTTTAACTCATTATATATCACCTGTCGATCAAACTACTAAAGCTTGTCAAGCAAAACATGACAAACTAACATGGACACAGCATCATATATCGCTTGGTCCTCATATGTACCTATTTTAAAGCTCGTCAACATTTGTTTCATCATCTTAACTTTTCCATTGTTATTAAACCATTGCAACTTATATGACCTACGATGATCTTTCGAAGGCAAGGCTAATCTCTCAACTAACGTCGTGCTGGCTTCATTCGTATAACTCCCTCAATCCATTATCAAGTTACACGTCTTTCCATTAATCAAGCATTAAGCCTGGAAAATATTCTCCCTTTATGCTTCATCTGTTTTCTTCTTTGCTTGAGTACTCAATGCTCTCATCACTACTAAATTAATTCTTTCTTTTTCACACAATTCTCCTTCATCAAATGGAATTTCCTCTAATAGTGATATGTCATCTTCACTATCATGTTCCTCATCAATAACAATATCTCCAGTCTTTGTCAGCAGCATAGTTCTCTTATTGGGACACTACGTAGCAATGTGTCACCTACCCTGACATTTAAATACAAATGAACTAGAAAAGACAGGAGCTGTTACCTCGAGTGCTTCCACTTTAGGTGCTATGCTAATTTTTGTGGCGCTCGTCATAGGTGCCTTGTCATCTTTTTTAAAGAAGGGTCTATCAGATGTGTTGGTTAGAATGTAGACCTACCCATCTTCTTCAATCGTCTTTCTATTTTAATGGCTTTTTGCACTATCTTTTCGAACTCCACATAATGTTGCAACTCCACCACATTAGTTATATCTCGGTGCACTCCACTTAGACAACGTGCCATGGTAGCTTCTTTATCTTTCACAATATCTGCTTAATTTATGGCCATTTCAAGCTCTTTATAATAATCCTTCATACTTCTATTACCCTATGTCAATGTTTGCAATTATTGATAAAGATCTCGATGGTAATGATTAGGCATATATCTTTTCGTCAAGGTTGCTTTCAACTCTACCGTGTACAAATTGGTCTCTCTCAAACTTTTCTTCTACTAATGCATAGCAGATCCCACTATATAATAGTATAATCTGTAAATTCTATTACTGCTAATTTAACCTTTTGGCACTTCGAGTAGTGGTGAAGTCAAAAATTAACTCTACCCTTCTTTCGTATTCAAAATAGGCATCAGGATTGGATCGCCCCTAAAAACGTGGTAGCCGCAACTTCATCCTTTGGATACTTTATGATCCATGTCATCTCTTCGTCAACTTCTCCTGGGTGCATTATCATAATCATATCAATCATCATCTTCATTTGACTCATACTCCTCTTTATAGCCATGTTGATCTTATCTGACAAGCCTAAAAGGGTGCTAATGCTTATCCTTGGTCCGGACTCATCCAGACACTAAGTTGTCTCTGTCTCATGACACAGCTTGAGATGTTTACACACACCCCAATCTATTCTGCATATTTGTCATCTTGTTGTGTATACCCTCTATGCTTCTGAAAAGCTTTTTTAGCTCCCTAATGAGAGACTCAAATATAAATTTAGTTTCGTCAAGGTTATTAACTTGACTTGAGTAATGACTAGTCAACTAAATAATTTGAGCTAAAAGTAAAGAATTAAGTAAATAAATAATTTAAAAGAAAAAAAAGACCTTACCAATAACCTTACCAACTCACTATACTCACATCTCTCAAATATGAGTTCTCAGTCACTCATTTCTGACTTCTATTCATGTATCACGCCAGACTCAAAATAATCTCACAAAATACCAATTTCTTATACCATCCTCATGTGATTCAAAAGTAGTCTTAGTAACTCAAGTAACGTATAAACAAGCATACAGTGTAAATCATATGAAATTACAAATGGGTATGAATTGAACAATTGGTCACAATTAGTGCAATGTGCTAATATAAAATCAAAGAGAAAAAAAATCAACAACCAAATAGTGCCTTGCTGCCCAGTAGAAGTACAGTAGCCAAACAAGGCCTTATCAAGTCAGTATATTGTCAGTCCAGCAAACCTTTTGGGCCGCAATGGCCCAAGAGCCTTTTGCCCAATGGAAAACTTTTGTAATCACAGACTAGTTTGGGTCAAAGCCTCCCTTTTTGTAATTTTTTTAAAACTCTTCTAGTCCATATTTCAATGTCTCTAGCCCAATTAACTCCTTAACCCAAGCAAATAGCCCGGCCCAACTCAATTAAATTTTATTTTATTTTGTTGGAAACTTGATTAGTGTTTCAGGTCACAAGTGACTAGTGGTGTGTCAGTCTGGGATTTGTTTTCCAACCTATCGACAATGACGATACAAGGCATGGCTTGGGAAGGTGTCGACAGTGACTAATGATACACAATATGGTGGCGTAGTGATGGTTTCTGTGGGGTAAAGGGAATAGAAAGGCGCCTAACAGCACATTGCGGCTTCGACCCAAAATCCTCCCACCTCTGGCATTTTTGGTTTGAATTGATGGTGGCAACGGATTGGGCTTCGAGCAGTAACCCTTGTGTGGACAAATTCTAGCCCAAGATCAGCTGAAGGCAGCGGATTTGCTGTTGCAATTTCGTTCAGCGTCAATTGCCTCTTTCCAATTTTTTTCTAATTTTTTTTTGCCTTTGCTGTTTTTTTTCTCTTTTTTAATTTTTTTTAACCAAATCAAGTATCAAATTAGAATTCGATATGGCTTGCTTTAATACCAACTTACGTGATTAGAATCACAACGAAAATGGAGAATAGTGAATGGTGTAATCGAATCCAATTTGAGAATTCAACGACATGAATTGAGCGTCAAATGTTAGTCCAATGTAGTAGAATGGGATGAACCTTGATGTAGACATCTATAATCAGCACAGCAAAAGCTCATTGATATATTGCGAATCACACAGACCACTACAAAATGACTCGATTTGGGAAGATAGAAATTTACAAAAAATTGGACACACAATTTTAGGGAATTGGAAAAGAATCCTTAAATAATCAAAATAACACATTGAATAATGATAAACTCTAATGCCATATATATATATATATATATATATATATGTGGCATTAAGAATCCTAATCCATCTAATATTGTTTTAATGGACTTAATACTAAAATATCCTAAAAATAAAATAAAATAACAATAAATAATTAATTCCCTTAATCTTTTTCTTTCGGGTTATCAACCTAATACATAATATTCATTCGACGTTCTTACTTGATTTTTTCAAATTTATGTTTATGTATGACGTCCTTTTGAATTTTGTGCACAAGTACGTTAATACTTTAACTCTCTTTGTACATGCCTGGTTTTTGGTTAACTAGAACCTCTAAACGATCCTCATTGTCACATGGGCACCCCGTCAACCCTCCAACCAACGAGTGAGAAAGTATCAACACCTAAGGTCCCTAAGACATAAATCAAAAGGCCCCTCCCATTAGTCCTGTGCTCAAATTTCTCTTCCAAAAGCCACTTTTCGAACCCAACTGATGCATTCGTCACAACCTAAACGAAGGGCCGATTCGAAGCTTCCAATCCCAAGGCAAGTTCTATATGTTGTGAAGTAGCCAAGCCACGACAGGCTTCCCAGGAAAACGCAGACAACGGAGCCTGGCAGCTGCGAGTCTTGCCATTTCAAGCATTCCTGCCATTGAGGCCTTCTTGCCTCTTTCAGCCTTATCTAATAGACCTTGGTTGCATAACGAAACCGGACCGATGCACCAGACCTTGCATTTCGCTTTGTTGTATTCTTTGATGCAATTCAGATTCCAGCTCCTGGAAAGTATTTGCAACTATTGCAAATGCCTCTACCTCTGCCTCTCGCATCTGAGCCGATAACTTAGTCCAATAAGGGCTCTTATGGCTATCAGTGCCCCCGAACCTGCCTTGGTCATTTCAATCCTATCTGGCAGACCAGGGATCACAAAGTACCCAAATGTGAAGTCACAGCTTCAGCACATTTACAAATTGCGAGCATGTGACACCACAGGAGTGAAAAACAGCTCATCCCGGGAAGGGTTAGTCTGGGAATATGCAATTTTACTGTAAGATTACTGGTACAGGGAAAGCACACGTCAGCAATTAAGAAGCTTGGTGAGGGTTTAAGCTAGTGGAGCAATTCTTCTTCTACCTGATCTTTCAGCATTTCCCGGGCAGTCTAAAACTTGAATGAATCCTCCATTGTGGGGAGCATGTCCAAATTCTCGTAGGCTTCCGGCGGCCCGGCTTCTGCAGTTGGAAACTTGAGGTGGTGAACATGAATGTTGAGTCCAGAATCGATGGCGCGATTGATCACTGTCTTAAAACTGTTGCTGTGGTGGGGAGTGAATAGAATGGTGACCTTGAGACGGCAGTTTGCCAGCAACCTGGTGATGTCCACCATGGGAATCACGTGGCCTTGGGCCATGAAAGGGTGCAAGACAAAGAGAGGCTTTAGTTCCTTGATGGCCATTCTACTTGGAGGAGAGTCCGGAGGGCCATGGTTGAGAAGCCTTGATGCTATGAATTTAGACTTGAATGGATCTTTCTTGCTAGAATTTTGTCAGTTTTGAGCAATGTTTTGGAAATCGAACATGTTATTGAGCTGAAAAAAATAATTATATACATTAGTCCGACCGATTTAATTATTTTCAAAAGATAAGTTATTTTAAATTATATATAATACTATATATATACATATAATAATATAAAGTCAATTTTATAAAATAAATTCAAGTTCATTTATTAGTATGTCAAATGATAAGAACATTTAATAATTCAATATAAATAAAAAAATTAAAAAATATATAAAAGAAATTGAATTAAATTCAAAGCAAAATATTGTTATTGAAAATTTAGTTTTATAAAATAAAATAACAGAATTAATATGAAAAATTTTAATTTTGAGATGCAATATTTATTTTTTTAAACTCAATAAAATAATTATATAAATAAAGTCAAAATAAAAAATAGGTAGTGAAAATTATGTATACTAATAAATTATTTAGGAGTAAAAATATTCATAAAAAGCCTAAAAAGTATTTATTTATTTTTTAAAATATGATTTTTTAAAAATTTTATCCATAAAAACACCATAAAACTAATGTTAACTGGTTTATGATTGGCTCAACTTGGTTTTGACCGATTTCTATTGGTTCACTTAATTTTTTTTTTAGGGGAGTGGGTGTCACAGGGTGTAACCGGATTGACCTTCGATCGCACCCATTGAACCAATCAATCCGATTTAGTTTTCAAGACCTTGGTTTCAAGTGGTTGCTGATTGATGTAATAGCCAACTGAGTCTATCAGCGTATTGGGTGATGTTCTTGAAACCAAATTTGTGGATGATTTTTGCTCGACCCATGTAAATATATTAGGTGTTTAAAATTGTAATAGTAATATTTATTATAATTTTATTTAATTAATTTTTTATTTTAACATAAATATATTTTCATACAGTGTAACGTCTACGAACTGGTCCCGTTTGTCAGCACTCGGCCTATTATTTTGTTGCTACATGTATGCCTTTTTTCTCATGGTGCCCGGATTTTGTGGTTTGAGAAGACGGTGATTTCTTTTTCTATTTATATAAAATCTATATAAATAATTTATTTTTAAATTAACTATTTTCAATTTCTTCTAAAACAATACTTAAAATTGTCAATGTAACTATTTACTAAAAATAGAAATTGAAGGTAAAAAGAGACCAAAAAAAAAAAAATGCAACAAAAGTTCAGTGATTAATTAAAACAAATGCCCTAAATGACTGAATTTAATACTATTATCTCTTGCAAATACATTATTATAAATAACCATCTATTTATAAGTGACATTTAAATTATTATAGCAAAAACAAATTAATAGAATCATAGCAAGTAAGATATGATTTTATCTAATCTAATCGTATTTGATTAAAGGGAAAATTACACAACCTTTCTCTCACGTTTAAGCTAGATACACGGACTTCTCTTCACGTTTGGACAATTATATTGACATTTTTCGTGGTACTTTTTCAGCTTATAGATGAGTCCTTCTAGTAAGCGAATCAACGGAAAATGATGATGTCAGTATTAAAATATTAATTTTACTCCTGATTGAATTTTAAATCTGTTGATCAAATAATCGTCTTTTCATAATTTTAGTATTTTCTTTTATTTTTAAATTACACTTTAGTATATTTTAGCAAAGTCATTTCAGCATTTTCCTTAATTTTTGTCGAAATTTGATCAATGTGGTCAACAGAAAAGATGTCAGTGTAATTGTACAAACGTGAAGGAAGGTTTGTGCATTTAACCCAAATATGGGGGAGGACGATATAATTTTTCATTGATTAAATAAACTTTATCATCTCTCATCCGGTTCTAGCACAACAAACTATTCAATCTGAAAATTTCACTTTAATCAAAAATAAACGGGCAGCCAATCTTTTTGAAAGTAATTTGTGTGTACAAACATGAGCCTTCGCCCTTCAATTGATAACACCACCAAGCATCACTTCAACTGGGCATCGTTTATTAATACTTGAACCCTAATCCAATAAACCAATCATTCATCAATCACATTCCGTTTCACCAATTGCTCAATGTCTTGAATCAGCAAAGTAATATTGAGATAAGAAGATCCTCCTTCTTCCACTGCCCTCTTTGCCAGCTCTCCAACTTCTCGTGCCCTTTTCCTCCTTTCACACCCTTCCTGCCCTTCATCCAATGCCCTCAGAACAGCCTCCTTAATCCCATCCCTCAACACCTTGGTCTCAGTGCTCTCAACCTCTGTCAAATGCACTACTGCCTCAGACCCAACCCTCACACCTGTCTCCAATATCTGCGCCACTAGTTTCTCATTGAAAAACTGCTCAGCAAACATTGGCCAGGTGATCATTGGCAGACCAGCACAGATGCCTTCAAGGGTGGAATTCCAGCCGCAGTGCGTCAGAAACCCTCCCACTGCAGGATGGGATAGAATCAGCACTTGAGGAGCCCAGCCTCTAATGAAAAGGCCCCTTTCCTTTGTTCTTTCCTCAATCCCTTCTTCCTTAATCCATTCCTCTATCTCTGATGACTTTGATCCCTTCACCACTAGAATAAAGGGATGATTCGACGCTTCCAGGCCTAAAGCAAGCTCAATGAACTGGGTTGGTGATATGCGGCACAGGCTCCCAAGACAGGCATAGATGACTGACCCTGGTTTCCTTCTGGCGAGCCACTTCAGGCACTGGTCAGAGTCGATTGACGCCTTGTTCCCTCTCTGGGCTCTGTCTGAAACCTCGTTATTACAGAGGGACAATGGCCCAATACACCATACTTTACCCCCTTTCAGCTTTTTAAACTCGTCGACGTACGTCTTCTCCAGCTCTTCGAAGCTGTTGACCACCACCCCATACGCCTCCGACTCAGTTTTCCTCACTTGTTCACGCACATTAGTCCAATCCATCGGGCCGGGTCCTGGATTCAATAATCCCGGCAGCTGAAGTTTAGTGAACTTAATTTCATCAGGCAAACCAGGCACGACGAAAGGCTCCGTCGGGGGAACAGTCTCGTGAATCCTTGAAACGTACAGATTGTGAAATAACATTTGAGTAAAGCAGTTCATCCCGTCGAATATTATCCGCGGAATCTGAAGCTTATTGCAAGTCTCAGCAGTCCATATGACATGCTTGTCGCATATAATGCAGCTCGGGCTAGGCTTCAGCTCTTTCAACATCTCTTCCATGGGTTTTTGTAGCATATTGACCGCGTTAAAGAAGTTCTGCACTAAGTCGTAAGATGGCAAAATCTCTGCACTTTCGCATCCAGGGGGCAGGCCAGCCTCCTGACAGGGGAATCTTATCTGGAGAAGATGGATCGATAGTCCAGACGCAACGGCGCGATCTATCACGGAACTGAATCGTGTGGCACCCAGGGGCGTGACTATGATCGTCACCCTGACAGGGCGTGTGGAGAGCACCTTGGCCATGTCTATCATTGGAATTATATGTCCAGGGGCCATGAATGGTATCATAACGAAATGAAGCTCTGATTCAGGAGCCATTGGGTTGAGGCTGAGGGGTTGTGTCTTGGGATAAACTAGAAGCCTTTTTATTGTGGAAATGGTGGTTCTGGGAAGTTTGAACTTCTCTAACATAATACGTAAGTCATTAGCTTGCAAATTTTGGATCTTACTACTCGTCTTGACTCGACGATGTCAAGGGCTGTGTTTGTTTACTAACTAGAATGGGGTAGTCAAATTGGGTTAATTTAAATGGAGATGAAAATTATATTTGGTATTAAGTTGTAAAAGATAAAAAATTTTTGAATTATATATATTTAACATGTAATAATTATTAGATACATAGTATATAATTTTATATAATATTAAAACATATAAAGTGAGTAAAAAAATTATAGGAGTATGTATTAATTTGATTATAAATAAATATAATAATTGAAAAAATAGCTATTTATAAGAGAGTGAGAGAGAGAGAATTTTGAATTTGTCTATAATTTGTAGGATAAAATGTTGATTTGTAAGATTTTTAATGAAGGTGCTTACCAGTTAGATTTGAACCAAACATATAACCAAGAAATTTAAATTATATAGCATCATTGTATGACAAGTGTATTTTGCTAGGTCAATTTTCTTGAATCGTGCATTTGGTTATATTAAAGAGTAATTTACCAACCATGCGACTAATTCGGATCAAGCCAAATTAGGTTGAGACAAGCTCTTTGTTGAATTAAAGATGTATACTTAAATTAAAGATGTATACTTAATAACGCAATCCTGTCTTTTTGCACTTCACGGATTTTGATTTTGACGATCTCATATTGAAAATAGAATTTGTGATGGGCTAAAAAATTGTCAATTATGTAACAAATCAAATTTACATGAATACGAAATGGACTATCGATACCTATTCGAGGTAGACTCGCAAAAGCTTTTCCCCAATCTCCCCCACATGATGTAAGAGCTTACGTATGTTTGGATTTGTATTTCTCGTCATTTTCATTCATTAATAACACACTTCTAAACATATAATTTATCAAAATAATATATTTTTATTTTTTCTTCTAATACTTTTATACTATTTTTAAATTTTCAAACCAACTTTCACTTCAAATAAAATTTACTTCCTAACAAAGCGAATGCAATTTTATCACCTTCCATGTATGCATATTCAATGAATACCGTGGCCTCGTGGGGGTACACAAATTCATTCTAATCATATTAAGTTCTTTATAATTTATAATTTATAATTTATTTATAATTAGTGATAAATTCTATATATTAAACTTCTATCACTTTCAAATGAAATAAGAGTTCCAACAATTTTCTCTTCGATCATCTATGGACAATTGTACTTTTAAAACAAATCCAATCCTTGACCATACACACTGTAGATTAATTTTGGCCATAAACCCTACTCTTTGGAGCTATGAAAAATCGCTTCTGATCAATCCATACAAACATATAAACAGGGATATAATAATTGAAACAACTTTGTGTTAGCTTGTCAATAGTTGTTGGTACAAGGGATCCACTTCACATAATAGATTGGATCTCCATACCATATCCCAACGCAATACTGGATCTTGATGAGGAGTCTTGGGGTTTTAAGAGTCCGGCTCTCTCTCTCTCTCTCTCTCTCTCTATATATATATATATATATATTGTGAGATAACATAACAAATGTCACAGATCGCATAGTTAGCAGTAGCCAATACTTTTTATTTTGCGGTAATAATGTGACATTTGTTACAAAGTAGGACATTCGGGTCATTTTCTATTGGACCAAGACTACAGCATGTGGGGCATTCTACCAGCAAGTTGTGGCAATAAAAGTGCCACTTTTCTTGTAGTTTCTGATTTGCAGTCTGGATGAACTGTGATATCTTTTTCACACTTTTTGTACTCCCCAAATCGGACTTCTCTTCTACATTTTTCTTGCTTCGTTGTCGCCAACTAGACAATAGCTTGCCATTGGACGAAACGGTCTTCTTTAAAGATTAGTTTTGAGATATTGGACCGAGTTTAATTTCTTTTGAGTAAATAGTAAAAAGTTTTATTTATTTAAATGAATATTGTGAGAAAATATATAATGATGATGTTTTCGTAATGAAATAATAAGGTATTGTTTAATGTGATAAATTGTTACGTGTGTTTATAAAATGAAATGATATGGTGGTAGTATTTTAATAAGTTGGAAAAGAATCCTTATTATATTTAATTGTATTAGGTGCAAATGTTAGATAGAGGCAAAGTATAGAGATAGAGAAAATATTCACCTCTCTTAGTAAAAACTCCTTATCTCTTAAAAAAAAAAAAAAAAGGTAGTGTTGAGATTTCTTTGAAAGATTTGAGGTTCACATATCTTGATTCTAAAGCTGCACCTTTCTTGACGAAGAAAACTTTCCTTCTCTTGATCCATACTTATTTAAAGTTTAAACATTTAAGAACTTTTAGAGGAGTCTTTATATTATCTTTTCAATCTGAAGACAAGTATTTTTTTATAAAGAGATGTGATTGGATTCTTGCATCTAAAGACCGGCAATTCCTTCTTAAAGTATGTAATAGGATAACAAAATAACTAGGCAGGCTAAATAAATTTTTAAAAAAATCATAGAATGATGCAAATAAGTTAATATTTTAAAGAGGGCAATGGCACACGCGCTTTCGGTAGAAATAAATGCCTGTCCAATTAGGCTCTTAACATCTTTTGTTGAAGCATGGGATGCAATGGCACATATAGTTTTTCTCCTAGGCTCAGTTCATTGATTTCCTCTCTATTGAGTTTAGAAAAGACAAAATATAATTTTGTAAACTACAGCGGTGTTATAGACAATGTTAAAAAACGTAATTCAATTTAAAAGAATGTATCGAAACAATCACATGAGCTCACATATACCAACAATAAAAATAAAGTATAAAACGTCAAATTTGTTAACACAGTTCGAAACTCCTCTCTTATGCTTATAGACACAAAATCAAGATAAATTCACTAATTCAATCAAAAGATAATGAAAAACAAATTGAACAATATTAACACCTTTCCACACAAGCTCTACATCTTCACTTAAGGTGTCGATAGTTAATGATACCAAACACTCATATTCTAAATTTAATCTAACTACTCTTACATTCAATTCTCAAACATCTAGTTGGTGTATGTATGAATAAGGTTGTTCACACTCTATGAGTCACAAGAAAATAAAAATTTATCAAGAACACTAGCTCTCATATGGCTAGCAATTAGAGTCTTCTCATGTTATTTTCTACGTTTGGAATGACTCCTATTTATAAGAAATGAATCCAAGTTGCCCCATTCCAAAAATACTCCATGTTAATAGTAATTTAACTCCAATTATTTCGATTGGAGATAACTATCAAATTGATATTACAACGTTGTCTCCAACATGCAATAAAAGTTTAAGACAGTTAAGTTATTAAAGTTATAAATTAACTTGATTCCAAACTTACCTGCTTCAAAACTTTCAATCTGTTTTGAATTTTATCTTCACTGCTATAGTCATTCCAACCACAAACCTTATAAATAATTAGTCTCTAAGATTTATCCAATCAATAGTTCCAACTTATCATCAACCATAAAAAATCCAAATTTTTCTAGACATAAAATGCCATTGAATTTTACAAATAAGTAGTTGTGTACAAATGTGCCAACACAATTATAATAACAAGTTCAACCTTTTGATTTTTGAACTTAAAAGATGCTTGAAGTGGTGCACAATTGTTGGCTTTTGATGCACACAATGAGAATAAAATTGATAGGAATCAAACTAAGGAGAAGAAGAGAGCCTAGCACAAAATCAAAACTTTGCTTATAAAATCTCAACCAAACAATACTTCCATTATTACAACAAGAAGAAAGGCCCCCACTTGACTTTTTTTCCTTCTCTCCTAGGGAATGCACCGACACAATGCCACCATAACCAGTTACATAATTAAAGAATTACTTGACCTACTAAGCAATTCTAATTATATAAGAATTAACAAGGAAACTTTTATTCTCCGTACTTGCGACACCACAGTAATTCTTAATTGCCAAGATTTTTGATTCCTAAGCTTAACACCTACGGAAATAATAATTACTCCAATTAAATCTTTAACACTAACATTCTTCCAAGAAGAAACAACCCTAAATTTAAATCAAATGCACCAACCACTAAAGAGTAAACATGAATGTGCAAGAAGAAAACTCCTCCTTCGAGACTAGACAGCAACTACATCACATTTCTCATGATTTTCTTCGTTTGCAGACACAACAGTCTCTCCATATTTTGCAAGCAGGTCTAAAAACTTTTATACTATGTACATTGGTCCAATCGATTTAATTGTTTTCAAAAAATAAGTTATTTTAAATTATATATAATACTATATATACACATATAATAATATAAAGTCAATTTTATAAAATAAATTCAAGTTCATTTATTAGTATGTCAAATGATATAAGAACATTTAATAATTCAATATAAATAAAAAAATTACAAAAAATATAAAAGAAATTGAATTAAATTCAAAGAAAAATATAATTATTGAAAATTTAGTTTTATAAAATAAAATAACACAATTAATATGAAAAATTTTAATTTCAAGATGCAATATTTATTTTTTTAAACTCAATAAAATAATTAAATAAATAAAAATAAAAAAATAGGTAGTGAAAATAAAAATTGATTTCAATTAGTTTATAACCAGTTTACTTTAATTTTGATTGATTCACACCAATTCATTTGACAGGCAGGTCACATGATATAACCAAATCGAAAAATTGACAGATTTCTATTCAAAACGATTGAACCGGTTGCTTTGATTCGATTTTCAAAACCTTGGTTTTGGGTGGTTGATGATTGATGTAATAGCCAACCTAGTCTATCAGCGTATAAGGTGATGTTCCTGAAATCAATTTTGTGGATGATTTTTGTTCATCTCATTGATCTAGGTCCCTTCATTTGGGCCCGTATAATAAAAAATTTAAAAAAAAAAAAAAAAAAAAGAAGAAGAAGAAGAAGATAGAAAAAGGCGATGCGATGATGGTGCATGGCCCAGACTCCACTAAGTGTGGAGGAGATCATAGGCAGCAAAAAGTGGGCAAGGGCGGTGGACAGATGAGTGAGCAAAGGGCACTGCGGGGCTCTGCTGGAATAATATGATGCTATTTTAATATGTTAAAAAATTATTAGAGTGAGGGACAGATAAATAAAATTGTAAATTTTTTTTTATGAATGATAAAATAGTGATAATTTTGTTACGGTGTTTTTGAGAAATATTTGAGTGTCACTATTTAAGTTTTAATTCTTTTATTATGTTGTGTTTGGAAGATCTTTAAATAAATTCCTTTCTTATACTACTTATTTATTAATAGAATAATTCTGGAGTTTTCCGGTGGATATAATCCATTGAAGGGTAAATCAGATTAAAATTATTGTGTCATTAATTATTACTTATATCTATTTATTATTTATTCATTTTTTTGCTTAGCAGTCAATGACTCTTTTACTCGACACTTTGCAGCTAATCTGCCTAATTGATTGTGATTTACCTTGTTTAGTGTTTCCATTGTGCAATTGTTATTGACAGGTACTTCACTTTTGCCAGTGTGTTTGATAACGATGTCGAATATTCATATTTGTTATAAACAAGGAGCCCAACAATTAGTATTAGAGTCTTGATATCTAGTTGAAATTCATGAAAGCAAGAACGAGGAAAATAGTCAATTTGAATGGCACAAACTACCATACATAAAGGAGTAAAATGAAGGACCTCTTGTATGTGATGAGAATGCATTTGTTAATGTTTTGTATTGCTAAACCAGAAGGCAAATCTGATGAGGAATGGAGATTTGAACATGAGCAAGTGTGTGATTTTATTCAATAATTTGTCAAATATAATGTTTACAATCACATTTGTAATGAAACTCATGCATGGACCCTATTGAACAAGTTGGAAGGGTTATGCGCCTCCAAAATTGCTAATAATAAATTATTTTATTTAACAAAACTAATATAGATGAAGTATCAAAGGGTATGTTCATGGCAAGCCGCCTAAGCAAAGAGTTGTGGAGCAGTTGTCGAGGATTGACATAAAGTTCGACAATAAAGTGCTCATTTTATTGATGTTAGCCTCCTTGCTAAAGTTATAGGTGACTTTCAAGATTTTGTTCACGAATTCTGCATTGAATGTTATGATAAGCATGAAATTTGTCAAAAGTAAAGTTCTAAATGAAGAGATAAGAAGAAAGTCACAAGGTACTTATTTATCATACTAGAATGTTCTGGTTGCAAATTTCAAGAGGAGATATCAATCTAAAGATCCAGAACCAACGGATGGGAGCAAAAAAAGGTCTAATAAATATGCCAAGAAACTAGTTGAGTGGTAGACTGTAGTGCTACCATTCACACATCTCGAAAAGAGTTCTTCTCATTATATACAATTGGAGATTTTAGTGTTGTGAGGATGGGAAATGGGAATTTTTCTAAAATTCTAGGTATAGGAGATGTGTGTTTGATGATGGAGAATAATACATAGTTAGTTCTAAAAAATGTCAAGCATATTACACGAGCCTAAATTTGATTCTGACAAGCAAGTTAAATAATGACAATTTCTACAACACTTTTTATAATGATCAGTGGAAGCTCACCAAAGAATTAATGATGATGGCCAGAGGGAAAAAGTACATGAAATTATACCTTACGTATGCCAAGCTCTTCATATGAGTGAAAAGAGCACAACCAATTTAGTGATAGGCCTACAGTTTACTCTTAAAAAAATAAAAATGAAAATAAAAAAGTAGAATGTGAGATTATGAAAATACCCCTATCTATACTTACACCATTTAACAATTATCTTGAAGGTATTTTCATCTATTAATTTGATCAAACTTTCAACTGATTTGACTAAAGGATATTTTTGGTATTTTGTTGAAATTTTCCATTAAAACCCTAGAAGAGAGCTCTTGTTGTAATGCAAATGAATTCATGAGGAGTTTTGTTAGTTTTGTGTAATAGAAGAGATTGGATGTTATTGACCAAACATAAAGAGGTGTAGATGAAATTCATCATAATTGACAAGTGTGTTGACCACATAAATTGAATACGAAATTGACTGTTGATATCAAGGTAGACTCCTAAAAGCATTTCTCCAATACTTGTATAAATTTTCCACACATGATGTAAGAGCTTACGTATGTTTGGATTTGTATTTCTCATAATTGTCATCTGTTAATAACACATTTCTAAACACATAATTCATCAAAATGACACATTTTTATTTTTTTATTCTATTATTTTTACACAATTTTAAAATTTTTGCACTAATTTTCACTCTAAATAGAACTTACATCCAAACAAAGCAAATGCAATTTTATCATCTTCTATGTATGCGCGTCCAATGAACACGTGGTTTCTTGGGAGTAGAGTGTGCATTCGGTTTTACTGAATTTGGTATACTGAAATTTTGGTACAAATAAATTGTACCGAAATTTTGGTTACGTTAAAAAAATTTTAAGCAAAAAATTAACAAAATGATTCAAATAAACCAATGTTTTAGAGAGCAAAATGCCACAGGTAAAAATTAAAGCCAGTCCAATCACGCCCTTAATTTTGTTTAAGCACGGGATATTGCTGCCCATATAGCTTTTCTCCTAGCCACAATTTATCAATTTCTTCAAGAAATGATGAAAATGTAATTTTTAGAAAAGAAAAAAAATGTTCAACCTTTTGATTTTCGAACTTAAAACACGCTTGAAATTATGCCCACATACTGTTGGTTTTTAATGCACATGATGAGAAGAAAATTGTCAGAAATCAAACTAAGGAAGAGAGTCGATGACAAAAATCAAAATTTTAATGACAAATCCCCAGCCAGACAATGCCTGCATTCTTACAACGAGAAGAAACGCTCCTACTTCACGTTCTCTCTCTCACCCACACAACGACACTCCACAAAGTTTCATAACTAGAATATACATAACTAAAGACTTATTTGATTTACCAACTTATTCTAATCATGGTAACAAATCAATATGGAAATTTTTTGTCCTCCACACTTGCAACTCTACAGCAATCCTTGATTGTCAAAATTTTTGATTCCCAAACATTGCACTTTATGAACATAATTCCTCCCAAAACATTTAAATCAATTATCAACACAAACATCTTCTTCCAAGAAAAAACAACCCTAAATTGAAATCAAAAGCACCAAGCACTAGAGAGTACACAAGAATTTGCAAGAAGATTGCTGTTCCTTGGGGCAACCAAGTGAGACCCAGTCCTTTACTAGGCAGCAACTACATCACATTTCTCATGATTTTCTTCGTTTGCATCATTGGCAGAAACAACAGTCTCACCATAATTTGCCTGTTCCACGACATCTCGTATGAGCGCCGTCATACTCTGGTAAGAAGAGCCACCTTCCTCCATTGCCCTTCTCGCCATTTGCCCAATCTCTTTAGCTCGTTGCCTTCTCTCTTCCGCTTCTTCTCCCGAATCCATCAACCTCTCAATAACCTCCCTGACTTCATCATTATTCACCAGCGTTCCAATCTTCTCCTCCTGTCCAAAGAAGACAGGCATTTCGACACCTACCCTTATTCCCGTCCTGAGTACAATCACAACGAACTTCTCGTTGCAGAACTGCTCCCCCAATACAGGCCACGTTATCATCGGCACGCCTGCAGTTATCCCTTCCAGCGTCGAGTTCCATCCACAGTGCGTCACAAACCCTCCAACCGCCGGATGAGAAAGTATCAGCACCTGAGGCCCCCAGCCATGGATCAGAAAGCCCCTCCCGTTAGTCCTGTCCTCAAATTTCTCTTCCACGAGCCACTTCTGGAACTCGTCTGATGCCTTCGTGACAACCCAAACAAAGGGCCGATTCGAAGCTTCCAAGCCCAAGGCAAGTTCTGTCAGCTGTGAAGTAGCCAGCCGCGACAGGCTCCCCAGGCAAACGTAAACAACGGAGCCTGGTTCCTGCGAGTCGAGCCACTTCAGGCATTCGGGTCCGCCAATCGAGGCCTTGTTGCCTCTTTCAGCCTTATCTAATTCATCCCGGTTGCATAACGAAACCGGACCGATGCACCAGACCTTCTTGGCTTTCACTTTGCTGTATTCTTTGATGTATTCAGATTCCAGCTCCTGGAAAGTATTTGCAACTATTCCAAATGCTTCTACCTCTGCCTCTCGCATCTGAGTCCACAACTTAGTCCAATCAGGGCTCTTATGGCTATCAATGCCCCTGAACTGAGCCCTGGTTATTTCAATCCTATCTGGCAGGCCAGGGATCACAAAATACTCAAAATCTGAAGTCACAGATTCAGCACACTTAGAAATTGCTAGCATGTGAAAGCACAGGAGTGAAAAACAGCTCGTCCCGTGAAAGATTAGTCTAGGAATGTGCAATTTTAGTGCAAGATTAGTTGTCCAGGGAAAGCACATGTCAGCAATTAAGCAGCTTGGGGAGGGGTCAAGGTGGAGGAGCAATTCTTCAACTTGATCTTTCAGCATGTCACAGGCTGTGAAGAACTTGAATGAATCCTCCATTGTGGGGAGCATGTCGAAATTCTCACAGGCTTCCGGCAGGCCGGCTTCTGCAGTGGGAAACTTGAGGTGGTAAACTTGAATGTCGAGTCCAGAATTGATGGCGCGATTGATCACTGTTTTAAACCTGTTGCCGTTGTGGGGAGTGGTTAGAATGGTGATCTGGAGGCCGCGCTCTGCCAGCAACCTGGCGACGTCCACCATGGGGATCATATGGCCTTGGGCCATGAAAGGAAGCATGACAAAGTGTGGCTTTGGTTCCCGAATGTCCATTCTACTGGAGGGATTCTCCTGGTTATGGCTGAGTCGTCTTGTTTCTATGAATAGAGCATTGAATAGATTTTTCTTGTTAGAATTTTGCCTGTTTTGAGTGGTTGTTGATTGATGCAAGAGCCCGCCAAGCCAACCAGTGGATTGGGTGATATTCCTGACACCAAGAATTTATGTGGCTATTGAATTAAAATGAAAACAAATTAATTTGTGGATGATTTTTGCTGTCCCATTCCATTCATATGAGACCATACTAGAGCATTCGATGACTTCAAGAACTTGCCAAGTTGCTGAACCATTGTGACGTCCAGTCTATGAGAATACGAACGAAAACAAATCAGGAAGTTTTGATGACTTCCAGGGCCTGCAAAGTTGTGTTCTAATCTGTTGGGTATTTTATCAATTTATGTTGCGTGTGTAATTATGTCTACGTGGGACGCACAATTTCGGTCGAGATTTGCAGTGGGCTTTATTTAGTTTCTCAAAGTGCATGGTTAATCTTCTCTTTTTTCTTATAGTTTCATGCAAGTATAATATAATTTATTTTTGTAGAAATGATTTTTATAATTCAAATTCAAAATACAAGCCCAATGTACAATACTGTAAGAATAGTTAACTAAAATGTGGATAATATAAACTACAATTATTACATTGTTTAGATTCGTACAATTTTTCTATGAAAACACACTTGAAAATATGCATTTATAAATAAATTCAATTTCAAGATTTAAAGTAATTACAGGGGAGAGAAAGAGAGATGATATATATATATATATATATAGCTACTTGTTTTTTTTTTTTTTCAAGAATGTCAAATAAAAACGTATTTTTGAATAAAAGATCCCAAAACACAAAAAATATAACCCAAAGACAGTATGACCCAAGCAACACCATAATCTCTCATCTCTCTATTTTAGATATATTAGTTTTATTTTTACATTTTTTTCATAGTTCTAGAATAAAAGCAAATTTCTTGAATTTTTCCAGTTCTATTTCGTTTGTTTAAATGATATGATACATACAAAATCTCACTCACTGTTTTTAAATAGCAAATACTAATAATTAAATTTATTAGAGTAATTACTTTGACTATTTATTTTTTAAATATTCATCCTAGTTAATTCAATTCTATTTACTTTCCCTGTACTTTTAACATAAAAAAATAAAATGGGGAGATTATTAATAAAATTATACATTTTCATTTTTTTTAAAAAAACAGGGAAGGACTGATTATTTTGAAGTCAAAAATAGCTTAAAATATGATATCTATGTGTGTGTGTGTGTGTATTAGTCAGAACTTATTTTTATTAATTATTTTTTCTAAAAAAATTTATCAATATAGTTCTATTGTACCAATCAATATAAAAATGTATATTTCTTTTAATTAATTTATTTATAATTTCTTTTTATCGCACAAGCAGTTAGTGTGAATCAAACTATCTCACACTCTTATAAGATAAAATCCTGTTGACACTTGTACTCAAATCCTGCTCTTTTGCAGTTCCACTATTGAATTCACTCCAGGGTTCCAATTGCTCGTCATTCAGTCTTCATAGTATTCCCCAAAAATTTGAACTTTCTTGCCTCAATAAATGTTTGAGGGTTAGTGCTTATTTTACCATTTGCATGAAGCTCATGCCCATGAAAAGCATCATTTATCAACTTATATTGAAAGAAAGAGACCAAAAAATGAAAAAAGAAATTAAAAAGATATGTTCTTTTCCCACGGGGCCCCATTTACTTATCAACCACTCAAGTTTCTATGTATCCTAACAAGAAATATTTAAATCTTGTTTACTTGTAATGACTAAACTTGATAAATTAATTTATTTCAGCTAATCAAATATTTATTTTAAGTAATAAAAGCTCTTGACAACGCATAGACTTGAAATAAATTTATCAAATTGGTGAATAAATAATTCAACCCAACAAGCATGATAAAAAAAACCAAATATGTTAGCCAATATGACATACTTATTCTATATTTTAATTCATATTAGTGAATATAATATTAAAGTATCTTAAAATTAATTTATCTTTTAAAATAATTTTTAGAGCCTTGAATATTAGTCCAAGATACTTTGAAGGAGAGTGATGAAAGTAGAAGAAAGCAAAAAAAAAAAAAAAAAAAAGAATGGGAGAACTCTTTTTTTTTTTCCTTTTTGATGATCTTCGACGACGCACGCATATATAAACAATAAGGTAACTTCACATCACTCGTAGAAACTGTAAGGTTATGTTTGAAACTCAACTTATAAACATAAAACATTTCAAGCTTTTTGTTACCAAACATACAATTTAACAACATTTTATCAATTATTATACTAATTTACAATCAAATCCATAATTATATATATCACATATATACTCATATTTATTTTTACTATACCCTATAACATAATCATTTATCTCTATAAATTATTATATCATCTAATTATTATTATATATTTTATATATATTGAAATAAATTATATTATGTATTTCATTTAAATATTTTTTCCAAAATGCCATTCATCTCAAATACAACTGTTATCAAACATCATATCAAACAAAAAACTCCTCTCCGAAACATAGCCTAAAGGACTTCTTAAAACCTATGGTTTTTTTTTATATATATATTATTGAAAATTATGTAAAAATAACAAAGAGATAGGAAATTATAAAAGGTATAATGACTAAAACGTGTGCTCTAACAAGTAAAATGTGTAAAAAAAGCATAGCCTACATGCCCTTTGGCAATATTTTCACACTTGCACCACCACCAAATATGATAACACATAGGTGATGATGATTTTAAATGTAATTATTCAAATATAGCACCTATAAATAGAATATCTTGTAAGATTTTGTTAAACTTTATAATTATAATTAATTATATATTTTTAATATAATAACAATAAAAATAAATTTAATATTATTTATATAATGTAATAGAAGATATTTATGGTATTTTTATATGGTGTTCGGGTGAGGTTATAAAATCATCAAAAGATGTTTGGGAGTTCGTAAATTTCTTAAAATTGTTGAGTAAATTTTTTAATGAAAGAATTTATAAGTTCTTAAAATAAGATATTTAAACTTATAAGTTTCATAAAAATAAATTGGTTTTTTCAATTTATTCTCAAACATTTGAAAAGCTACTTCTTTATATATATTTAAAAATGTATAAATATCTTAAAGTATATTATATTAATGCTATTTAATTTATTTTATCATTATTACACTAAAAAAATATAATTAACTATAAGTGTAAATTTTTACAAAATCATATAAGATGCGTCTATCTAAAACTTCTATTAACTTATTTTAAAAATAAAATGTATGAGCTTATATGCTTTAAAAATATTTTATAAACTATATAATCTTATAAATTATTTTTAAAAAGTTTATAAGCATTAAACATCTTATTTTGAAAGCTTATAAATTATTTCATTAAAAAACCACTTTCAAGAGACTTATAAGTGGCGAAACGTCTTATGAAATATTTTAGAAAGCTTGCTGGCTTACCCAAACCTCCTCTTAATCATAATTGAATAAGTACTAAATTATTTATCACTAACATTTCATGCAACTTGGCTTCTTCCATCATATTATAGGTTTGATTTACAGTTTGCTATCTTTCAAGTGTCGCGTAGATCGTTAAACCAACAAATTGGCAAGAACAATTTTAACAGTCACCTATCATAACTCGAGTTGAGACATACTCTGGAATGTATTTGTCCAATCCTTGACCGAAGTTTCATGACACCCCAAAAAAGGAAAAAAGGAAGAACAACGGGACAGAATACTTAATCAACCATAAATCTGTACAACATTCTTGAAATTCCTGCATTTAATCAGAAAAAAAAAATTTGAAAAAATTCAGCATCCACAATATTCAAATGACCAAGCCTGGAAATAGGGTTTTGTTTGGGAGGTTTTCAACTTATATTTTCACACTTCAAAACACACAAAACAATCAAGCATACAACTTATTACGCTGACAAACATTCGTACAACTTGTTAATTGCTTGATTTATTTTAGCTATAGTATAGATAAGTTTATTTACATATTTATCTTATACTTATGCAGGAAAATATTATAATTAGAAAAAGAATAAAAAGAAAAATTATAATAAGTTGAATGAGGGTTTTTTTTGTAAATGTATTTAGTGTATCATGTTGAGACTAAAATCCAAATAATATAGATATTAATATAATGTTACTTAAGTGAAAGAGATGTATACGTGTAAATTTATTTGGTGCAACTAAATGATCCCAAACTTTTTAATAATGTAGACAACCAAGTCACAGAAATGCATAATGCTTACGCTCAAAAAATGGACTCCCAGCCTCAGATTGAATATCTTAAGAGGGCTGAAACACAAAAGGGACTCTTTCAAGCTCATCCCCAGAGATACCAACTTCCTAGAGATGAACACATTCTATGCCAACAAAGCATGACCACCATGTGTGGTCGATATTTAGAGAGAGAACAAAAAAAACGTAAATGTTACGAAAACTAAATGTTGTAATTTGATTGAGAAGGAAAATTCTGTAAAAATAATTAACTAACAAATATAATTTTAAAAAATTTAATTTTCTCACAAAATAGTGGAAAGAATACAAAAAATTCATTTTAATTCTTATTCTCCTAAAAATTTCACCAATTCCATCTGTCATTAATTTCTTTATTATTTTTTTCTCAAATTAAAAAAAAATTAATTTTAAACTTTTGTTTAATTTGATTTCTTACTTTTTAATTTTTTCTATCTTTATTGAAATTTTTTTAACCAAATATTACACAGAAATTTGAATTTCTTACCTCTTCTTTTTTCTTTTTCTATTATTTTTTTTCACTCTAAATTCTTAAAATCAATCGCACTCGACAAGCCTCAACAGCACAAGAAAACAATATGGATTATTTTTCAGAATGGTACACAGAACAAAGCTTTTGAACTATTCTGTAGTGTACAGTCAAAACGTACAAAAGCAACCAGAGAACAAGACCAGCACAAGAAGATAATATTACAAATGCTGTACATTAGCTGTTCCAACCGCTTCACACCATAACTGTACACATTACACATGCATTTTACAAGATAAACCAAATTATTCAGAATCTTTACTCACTTTAGCTGTGAAGCATCAACAGATCAAGAACCATCTTAATCTTTCCGGAGCACCTGGCCAAATTAATTTTGCATCCAAGAACCATCTCCATCTTCCACTATCAACACATTGAAGCTCTTGGCCAAATTCATTGCACATTCAACGAGTGAATGGTGCTTGATGGAATATCACTGGATCTTCAGTATCCTTGAATCATTAGATCATAACCTCCTAGAAGATTCTGTTTCATGTCCCATCAGTATAGAGTCCATTGAGTCTAACCGCGCAGCTTTCCAGGAACTTGAAGAGTTAAGTAGCAAGCCAAGGGCCAAGGAACCGGTTGCTCTCACAACTGGATCTGATGAGCGATTTATCTTTCCAATCAGCATTCCAAACACCTAAAGCAAGGGCGATCCGAAATATAGTGTCAAAATGGGGGGGCACTTCAAAGTAAAAATAGACCGAGTGCAGTGAATGGCGACCTGGCTGTGGTACAGGGCAGATATATATTGATCGCTTGAAAGAGCAATTACACTACTACACAAATAAATGGCATTTGCTTGAATTACTGGCCAAGGAGCCTCAAAAGCCTGCACATATATAACAAATATGAACTTCCAATTATGAAACATTTATCAACTGTAAATGGCATTAGATGCGCATGCATGTGATACTCCCTCCACTTGAAAGCAATTTGTTGAGACCCAATTTCACCATGTTATTAGGAAAAGCATATAAAATCAGAATAGAATGAAGCTAGGACAGTGTTTGGCTGAAACAATTTACAAGATCATATAAGCCTCAACATTTGTTAGAATCTGAACAATAAGAAATTTGCTGCTTTCATATCTGCTAATGAAATCTTAACATCTCATTTTTTGAGAGCTTTTAAACTCATAGAAGTTACACTACATACTTGAAGCATCGTATAAGAAATTTATAATGCTTATAAGCTCACCAAACGCCCTCTGAGCAACCTTTCTCCAACTCCGCCCATTAGCCACAAGAATACAAAAGTTCCAACAGAACATGACCACGATGTCTCCTCCCATCACCCACCACAAATCATGAACTCCCAGTATCTTAAAATACCATCACCGCAATCCGCATTAAATACTTCAAACATGCTCCATTGTCCCCCAACAGAACTACTACAACAAAGCTGGAACGCCACAACCTTGATTGCCAAACAACAATCAACACATCCCTTTGACAGAAACCATAAAATTGACAGTAGGGAAATTCCACTTAAATAAGCAAAAGGCTATACTCATCAGGAAAAATGTTTCTGGCATTTCTCACTCAACTAGCCTCTCTTATTTATGGGGTTACAACCAAGTAGGGGACAGGTGCACAAAAGATTTCAATTTCCCAGGCCACAGTAGTTCTCTGCTAGCAATTGGTACATGTGTACCTTACAACATAACTTTCTCCTCAAACATCCCACAAATCCATCATGAGTACGTGAAATCAAGAAATTTAAGGAAAAAATAGCTACCGCCCTTCCATTTCATTAACAAAGAGAACCGAACTTCATTTCCAGTTTCTTACTTCTATACTATTATTTAGCTTACAATATAAACATGCAAGTCTATGTAAACTAATTATCAATTTTTGGTGTAATCAAACAAAAAAAAACCTATAATTCCTTTGCTTTGTGAAAAAGTCAAGAAATCCATCGTATCCTTTCCATGCATTTTTTCCATCGATTATTTGATTTCTAACTCCAATCCCAAAGTTGAACAAATATATAAAAGTACCCTTGTAGGACAATATCCGATTTTCATTTTAGACTTTTATTTTAAAACCACGTGTTTACACACTTATGTATCTAAAATCCCACAAAATACTCCTATCTTCATATCCAATATAATATCCAGATATTTCTTTTTCTCTTATTCTTGGATACTCCAAAAAGAGTATTCAAGACATATCCACCCTGCATTCTTATTTGGAGAAGATTTGGTACAAAATATAACCAATTTTTCATGATTATTTGTGCATTATATTCTACCTTATCAAGTTTGTATCACAAATATATCCTCATGTGTGTGCCACATGCATATCCTCCTCAATTTAGAAGTTCTTCAATGGCATATTTCTCCAAAAACTGTTTGAATCAGCCGGTAAAGGGTAAATGATTATCCCCCATGAGCAATACAATTAACCCAACTACTAAATACATATTAAGGATAATATACATTTATATTGCCTAGTTAGCTTTCTTTTATTTTAATTTTTCTTGTGAAAGTTACAGAAACGCAATTTAACCAGAATTCACATTTAATCCTCAGACATGGAATGGATGTTTTTGAGTTGAAAGGAAATTAAATCTGATAAGAGGTAATAAATGAGTGATTTATCTCAATATAGGTCATGATTCATTTTGAAATGATCAAATTCAGTAAAATTTTTGTCCTAGGCACACATAAAACTTCTTCACATGTTGAAAAATCACCCACCTATTTTACAAAAAAAAGAAAAATTATTAAAATATTCTAAATGCAGACCTGTATCAGAGATGCCATGCAAGTATCAACCCTCGAAGACATGTGCAGAGTAAACTGTTTAGCAATGTCTCTGAGTAGGTCTTCATAATCACCTCTGAGACAAACATTTAAGGGGAAAAGAAGTTATTATTAAATGAAGAAACCAAACAAAAGCATGAAAGCAGAAGTGTGGATCCACTGACACAGACCTATGATCAGAAGTAAACCTGTGTGTGTTGGCCAGAGTTACCATACCATCAAATTCCACCAAAGGCACAATGCACTTGAAAGTGTTCTAACAGGAAAAGTAATGAATTAAAAATGATTATAAGCCTAAATCAAGATCCTTTCTCAATGAAAGTAGGAATACAAGTAAATGGCCTGCAAAGAATTATGTACCCGACATGCCCTTCGTACACCAAGATCATCATCGTGAAGATGTAACACCAAGCGTGGAAATGCAGCATGAACCTAATAAAGGCAAGTAGGCACAAAGTATCTCCTGTCAATTATCCTGAAAGGTATACATACCTTGAAAATAGAATAATAAAAGGCAAAAATAGACAAGATGCCTAATGTTAATCTTTCAGAAGACACAATACACAGCTAATACTTATGAAATGAGGATATTAGAGCCCTGAATTGCAATATTTTGAAGTAAGCCTGATTAGCCCTTTCCAAGTTAAGAAAGTCATACACTGTTTGCCAATCTCCAAGTTGCAGGTACCAACCATAATATTATATCCTATCACCAATAACATGACAGCATTGACAGAACTGAATACCACCTGTGAAAATATTCGGTATGATAGCATTATCTAGAATGTCATACCTAATAGTAGAATTTACAATGCAGATTAACTTTGTAATTTGTTCTAGTGGATGCATTCCACATTCAATTTTTGATAGTGGAACTAGCAGGGAAATCTACTATGAACATAGTTGACAATAGTATTAAGATGACTATAAGAATATTTATATGCAGTAAAAGCTTACTACATAACACTTTGTGTTTGTGTGTTCAAAATGTTATTGAAAATTTATAGCATTCTATAATACATTTATTTCGTATCAATCAATAACTGATATAACAGGATTGATGTTGAGAAGCACCTTCAGATATAAGAACAACTTAAATTATTCTTCTCTGTAAGAAAAATGAGTGAATTCCACACCTGCTATACAAGGGGAGGTACGAGAGTCTTTAGATCAAATGCAAGCATGCCAACATGCACATTAGGGAAGTGGGGTTTGGCGCTTCAATCAAGAAGCCAGCTAGCGTCCCACCTTCCTCTCTTGTGACTGGTAGGCATCATTTTGATACAGGGCGAAGCAAGGCCTTTTTTACTCGCAAGCCCTCTTTTAGCAAGTTCTTTGCAGAGCCAAAGTGGTTAAACTAGGGACTCCATAGACCGAGATCCTCTTGCATTATATGGTCGATACCAATCCACTTTAGCAGATCACATGAACGTAAAAAAGTTTCAGATTTGGAGATAATCAAGAGGGAATTTATTTCACCACATTACTTGGTCATGAGAGCAATCCTGACCTAATTCATGAAGAGCCCGCCAACTTCACGGCAAAATCCTTTTTCCCATCCAAACTAAAGAAAATACTAAAGCTCTAATGATTTATGGACCTAAAACAGTCAGAAACCTCGTTGCAATTGTATCCCACCTTTTTCTGTTTCAGTTAATTACAGAGATAGAACACAGCTAAAATCTTCTTGGAAATGGAGTCCCACCTTTGCTTGTTTCAATATCTAATATTGACCACATCACCCTATGGTCAAGCCAGTATTCTTTGTTTAGATGTTATTTGGACCCATATGCAAAAGGCCAAGGAGTATTTAATTAATAGTGGAATAAGTCCAAGGACAGATGAACTTGATGAAAATTTTATCATGATTTGCCCATTTTTATCTTTGCAAAACTATTTACAAACGAATCTCTAGAATCAGAGGCAAATAATTAAAGCATTCTTCCTTTTCCATATCTGTTAGACAGATTCTTTCAAGGAAAAAAAGATCTTAAATAATATGCTGTTGGCAAAATTAGGAAATTACCATCTGGATGGACCTTTGATATGTTACTAAAATATACCTATTAAAAGTTTGAGATCATTGACTGGGGTTTCAGTCTTGGTCTATTCAATGCACAAAAAATTTCCGATGGTTCAATTAATTGATCTTGTTCTAGTCTAGCTACCCAAAAATTCTCTATTTGTACAACTGACGAAGTAGGACTTGTAAGGCAAAAAACCAGATACTAGATTATCCCATATAACTCTACCTTTGTCTTGGCTTTGGGGGTTCTTGCTAGCATCCTCAATAGTAAGACTAATTGCCCTGGTTCTCCTCTTCACTAGAAATACACAGCTAGTCTGGTTTCATTTCTTGTTCTTGTCTAAAAATGAGAGAATGCATTGGAATTAGCAAGGTTGACTTTTCAAATTTATAGGGTGAAAAATGAAAATGCTTTTGTGGTTTACATGGATACAATAATAATTAATGTAATTGCAATAATTCAGAGGTAAAATTACTTGTTTTACATCTCACCAATCAAATTATGTTGGAATGAACAATTATATTATATTTGTGGTAGGTCACATTACCTTATTATGCTGTATTCATCATAGTTATAACTTTTTTATTTTTTATTTTTGAAATTACTGTGCTTCATAACTACCATTATTTCTATTTTTGAGTCGAGAATAGAAGAAAATGGACTTTCAAAATGAAACCAAAAAAGGTGTCGCGGTTGCTGAAGAGAAAGGTTATTCCAATTTGCAAGCAGGTCTACAAACTTTTATATGTACAATTAGGGCTGAGTGTCATAGGCATGCATGTCATCGAGCATTCATTGTGAACCCTCCAACATAGGTTCTACTCACAAACACTCACATGTATGGACCTCTTTGGATCAACTCTACTCAGGAATGTGTGTATCAATGCCACTCTGATAGCAAAAACCTAATGAGATCCAATATATGTCTCTAGAAAACCGGTTGTTAGAAAAGGGGGCATTCCAATTTACAAGCTGGTCCAAAAACTTTTTCCGGATTTGATGCAGGATGAATGCTACCCATTGGAAGGCCTTGTTTGTCTTCATTTTCATTCTTTGTTTAAACTTTTCCACTATTTAAAACAATGAAGTGTTTATTTCACATATTTTCAACAAAAATATCACTTGCTTGTGTTTTTCCATACATTTCTAAGTTAAACACCCATATAGTCAAAGTGGGACCCACATCATTAATGTTTGGTATGGCCTTGGACTAATTTCCTTATAATTAGAATTTACCAATTAATCATTTTTTAGAATATTTTGTTGCGGTAGGTTTATTGATATTAGAGGAGGTAAGCTCATAGGTAATGTATCTTTGTATCAAGACATTTTTGTACTCTACATATTGAAATATGAAAAAGATGAAACATAATCTTTACATATGTTCCAATTTTTATCTTTCAACAAGTATAACAGCAATAATTTCTCCATCCAAACATAGAGAAAGAAACAGAGTAAACATTTATTACATTTTCAATGAAATATCAATTTTAATCCAATGAAGTCCATTTTTAAAATTATTATTTTCACGCAAAATAAAAAAACCTAAAAATAAAAAAAAAATTGAAAATGATAGAAATAAAATATGACAATATGAACAAAACAAAGACACAGGGCACCCAATATCCTCCACTCATGCTTCGCAGATGATCTTGAAGAAAGAATGTTGCTCCCCTGCCATTTCAGAAAAATACATATTCCAACCTTCCAATTATATTTATGAAAGCCCAACCTCAAAAGCGAGCAATTAAAGTGGGAGAGACCTATGCCATATAAAACCCTACATCAGTATTATATAACGATCTGGGATCAACTTCATATCCTTGCAATTAAAACTGCAACCATGTACCATGTCCTGCAAACCTGATGCTGACACTCGCACAGAGCTTTGCTCTAGATACTAGACAAGGCAAAACTCCAGATGTACTATCCATCTGGATTTGGTTTCTGCTAGTTAATAAAGACTTGAGCAAACAGTGCAATGTTGACATCACAGGCAGTTCAGCATAACTGCAACTCAAGAGCAGTGTGATACCAAACTGTTGCAATGTTCTAACTTCTAGTCAAGGAACAACTCCAATGATTCCTTCTGGTTAACTATCGCAGAATTCCTAGAATCTAATTCATAGAATAATTCCAAATAGAGAGTCTACTGCACCCCAGCTCATAGCCAGTAATTTCAATCAAGAGAATCACTTGGAGAGATCCCGAAACAAAAAATAGGTCTTCATATCTGAATATTTATAAATGCTATAAAGGAAGGATGAATTGGCTACATGGGTTACTACCATTTTTTTTGAGCCACTGAGGATCAAAAGCTCGAATGCCATTTGAAACAATCTTGTGGGAACCCTGTTTCAAAAGCTAGCTATTGAAGTGGGAGAGCTCAAAACTATATTAATGCCACATGACATTGATGTGGGATCCAAGTTTCATGCCTAGGATTAAAATAGTAACATAACTTTTCATGAATATTCAAGCACACAAGGCTAGGGTCCTCAAATTAGACTCTAGCACAATAATATGCTCCACCATAATTGATTATTAAGAGTTATATATCTTATTGCAATCAAACCTACAATCAATATCATCAAGAAAATTTTTATTGCTCAACAACACGTAAGAATATCAATGTTCCCAAATATCAAATCAAAGTCATGAATAGACCTGCTCAAGAAATGCATCGCACTGCGGCCCAAAACCATAGCTGCTTAGTGCTCCAAATGCTGCAAATGCATTGGCTCGGATTTTTGCATTCATGCAGATCTGTTACAAGCAGGAAAAAGAAAACAGAAAATTTGGCGAGGATTCATCACAGAATATGTACTAAGAAATTGGTTGATTTGAAAAAGATTTTGTCTATTTAAGCAAATCATATGTACTGTTTGTCTAAATTTAAGAGCAAATAGAACAGTTGGACTCTGAATCTAAGAGCTGATTACCTATGCATATTCAAAATTTGAGGACGGGACCTACCAATAGATAACAGCAGTTCAATGCTGGTTTTACTAATATAGACCTCCTAAAAGTGCATTCTAGAAATAACATAAAATAATATTGCAGACACAAAATCATTTAGATATCTTCAGAATTGATAATATGGTCATATGTTGCCAATAACAATTTTAAGATGTTTAATCACATTTTATTTAAAATTTCTGAATTTATATGAATATCCACAAACACAAAAAATCAATATAGATGTGTACCATGAAGAATTTACACATCCATTTCACAAATAAGTACGCCATTTAAACTAGCTACATGTCAAACTTCATTCTGAGATGTACAGACGTGCACCATGAAGAAATTAATATCCATTTTGCCAATAAATGCACCAATCAAATAAATTAAATTTCAAACTTTATCATGAGATTGAAGGCCTCAACATCCACTTTCATTGAAATTGCACAGCCTGGGTATTGCATCTTTTACAGGTTTACTTCACTGTCAATCACATCATATGCTTCAATTAAGGTACATCTGGAAAGCAGTTCTTTTTTTCTTTTTCCTTGTATATATACACATAAATTTTAGAATAACTGGACCTCTCCGCATGTTGGAAGCCACTAGCTGACTCATCTTACTACCAAAGGCTCTTTGAAGTCAATCAGCTTCTACCGAGTGATTAGTCAACTAAACAAGCAACTTATATGAATTCTTTTCTTATACATCTCAAACTTTTCGAATGGAAGCCAAGAACACATCACTGTATCTAAACCTTAGAAGATTATAATGTAAAACCTCTTATTGAAAAACTTACCTGCAGATTACGAAGCCGAATTGAAAGGTTAAGCAAAATGGGTTCCACCGCATCAGTGGAAGATGATTCAAGGACCTATAAAAGTGAAAGAAGCACAATGAGTGGGATAATGGTATCTATCCATCTATCTATCTATATTGGGCAATGGAGGTCGCTGAGGAGTAAATAATATTGTGAGAAATCACCGTGAGCAAACACGAGACAGCAGTAAGCTGAACTGATTCATCTGGATCATCAAGCAACGCAACTATAACACTGAGAATCTGAGTCACATACTGGACAACATGGATCCGTGGCATCTGCAAGGCATACAGTTAAGCGATGCTCGTAATAGATATGGTGGAGATCAAATTTCACTAATATATTCACTTAATGATTATTCATCAAATCCTTTGTATGCATCTACATATCTTATTATCAGAAATACTTAAAGACACTCTTTGAAGTCTAAGTTGGGGAAGCAGATCCCTGAAAACTGGCTCTGTTAGTATTTAATATATATCAAAGGCCCTTCATACAGTTCAAAATGAAGGTATGTGCCTACCAAACCAAGAATGTTAGGAGTACACCCAAAGCAAAAAAGTTTGCCACAATCCCAAACTAAAAAAAATTCCAAGATGGAGGAAATAAAATGGAAGCCAGTACAGGTTTTCAAGGATCAGGGCAAAGTAAATACAAAAAGCACACAGAGGGATAACAGAAAATTTGGATGCAGGCAAAGTAGCACATATCGTAAGTTTTAAATTTAAAATGATCTCAAATAAAATGATTGTGATTATGAGAAAAGTACCTGAACAAGTCCTCTTAAACAAAGGCGCCTCACAGTTGGAGAATCATCAGAAACATGCCGACATAGCCCTTCAACCATGTGCTCCAACAAAGAACCAAAACTATCACTGCAGAATGATTAGTCTTGATGTGAGAATTTGAAGCATGACCAATAATTAAAACTAGCTTTAGCTAGAACAAAGAAATTACAGCACTAGTTAGAACCAATACTCACCACTTTTCACAAAAATAAATACTAAACCAGAAAACACAGGTATAGTACTTGCCTCTGTCCATCAAACAGTGAATGCTCGACAGCAGATTATGAATTAAACTTTTACAAACATTTGATTACAATAGACATTTTCACAGCATAACAAACTACAGACACTGGTTTTTATAATGTATACTAGTGTAGTCCAAAATTCACAAAATCCCCAGGAATCTGGATTAGGGGTGAGGTTGGGATGAGCTGCTCGACTTGTCCCAATGCTCAATCAGTTTCATCAAGTCGAGCTTGAACAATGTTGTTTTCTACTCAATGCACATCGAGTACTGAACTCGATGGCTATTCAGTAATTTTTCTGAATTTTAATCCCAATTCCTAAATTCCTTATTCCTTCCCTCATCTCCCAATTTTAAGTGTGACTTGAGCTCGACTTTGGCTTGAGCTCAAGCTATTTTTCTACAAGCTTGAACTCTTATAATCGACTAGAGCTCGAGTAGGGTGCTACTCAAACTCGACTCGACTCAACTCGACTTCTTAATGGAACTCTGGTTAAGAATCCTGAACTTCAATACAAATAAATTGACTTGGATATCATCTATATTGCACAAATTTTCAACAATGAAATCTTATGCTAACCCTAAGCAGGTATTGCCCAAAGAAAATTATCTTAAATGGGCTTTCAAGTTTGGACTGTTAAGTATATGGGTTTACTTACTAATTCAGATAGTGTAATTGGAACTGGCCATGATATTCTTGTGCTTCAGGTGTTTATGACATTTCAAAGAGGTAATTTCCACCGTAGTGACCTTCCTAGGACTTTCTTAGAAACCATACTCCTTAGCGAATTCCCATCTATAATGCACAAAACACTTGGAGCAAATTTTGGCCAACCAGTTTGTGCACTGTGATTAGTAAGATTGTTGCGAAAATCATAACTAGAAGGCCAGACATCACTTCAATTTGACTTCACCTTTATTGTGGGCAAGGCATATTAATCAGTAATAATAGACCACATAGGCAAGGCTATCAATTGCAATTTACTTCAAATTCTCACTTATAAAAGAATATAATACTATGAAGCTTGTGAAGGCCAAGGCATTTGACAAGGTTTAGTGAACCACCAGTTTTAAATATAAGTGGTTCTCCATGATTCAGAGGTGAGTGGCAAAATTGTCAGTTTCCCATCCTTCTAAATGTGAAGACACAAAATAAAGTTTGATGTCCTAATGAGAAACATGACAAGGTGCCCCTTTGTCCTGAGAACTATGTATTTTGGAAGCAGATATTTGTCCCTCTGACTGGATAAGATTTCCAGTCCTAACCCACCTTACTTATCTGAAGTTGGTATGAGCTTAATATCTCATTGTGTATGCAGATGATGTGATTATTTTTTACCATAGGAAAAAGGCTGCATGACTATACGCATCTTTACGGACAAATAGCTAATATCAAGAAGCAGTTTCATCCACAATAGTTTCACCTTTAAGAAAATGTCATTTGCAATATTACAGGTTTTTGGTTGCACTGCCAGATTCTATAATTGTTGTTCCACTAATCAAGGAATTTACATGTTAAGGCAAGCAAGAACATGTGAAACCCTTCAAGCTGGCATTACTCATTAATGGCAAGGGAACAGTACAGCAAACTCCTTCATGAACATTCTCTCTTATCTTAATTTTTTTATACAAATTTTCTGTGTCATTTTAATTTTTCTGCCTTTAGCAGACAATAAATAGATCCCTGGTAAGATACCTAGTTCCTAAAATTAGACAGAAACATGCAAACCTTCCATAAATGTAGATAGAGGATTACCTCCAAGAGCAATACCAGAAACCAAAACATTCATAATAATTTTCTTGTGCAGAAGCTTAGGAAACAAAAAGCCAAATTAGGACGTCTGTGCCTGATTAAGCAATCTTTATACACAAAGCATCTCTTATAACCAAAAGAATGGAAATATAAAAGACAAAAGTCACACTACTAAATTTGTATTCAGAAATCACAAATGTCAATGAGTATCAGTGGTCTCACTCAGAAAGAAAGCCAGAATGACATACCTAAATCGCACAAACTCTGACAATGCAGCAGCTGCAGCTTCCCTTAGATATCTAGGGGGCTGATCCAGCGATTGACAAAGAATCGAACAAATCGCAGTGACCTGAGTAGCAATACAGATGAAAGTGACAACGTATAAGCAGCAAGAGCCAGTTCCAATGAATAGTTCTCTTGGACAGAAAACTAATCTTTATGGCTTTTAAATTTTTTAATAAGTTGTGTTTATACAGAAAACATAAGATTAAGGCCTGTTAAAGCAACAGAAGACAGTTTAGGAATCAGAGTAGATGAAACCTTAACTATTCCACCTTTCAAATATGACGCCCAATATTTAATAAAAGAACTCACTAAATTATTTTCCATTTATCCTGGGATCTTTCAAATTTTATTCCCATGAGGTAGTTTGATCATCACAAAGGCGTGTGTTCTAATTGTATATCTCCTAGTTCTATCTAACCAAAAGTTATGCAAGCTCAAGCCACTAGTGTAAAGACACCAAAGAGCAGCAGAGAAAGCTTTTGATTTCAAGTTCTAGCTTTACATTGGCCACTGGCCACTCCAAAACAGATGAGAGACATGATTACTTATATGCTTTGCCTACTTATTCCAATCACCTTAAGCTGTTTGTCCAGACCCTCTCATATCAAAGGAGTTATTTATAATAGACTTAGTTTTAGAATCATGACATCGAGTTATGCATGTATAAACTTGCACTAGAAGGAATCTTTAAGATGAATATTAGTACCAACAACTCTTACAAATTACACAATCACATTCCTACAGAAAATGAAATTGTCAGCTTCCTAGTGATTACTCATCAAAACATTAGCATTACAATACATAGTAGTCCAAGACAACCTTAGCATAATAAAGGAACTTGCAGCGAAAATTATTTCCAGCCTGGCCTGCAGACAAGTTACACTACCCAATTTTGCAAAAATGTGCAGCCCAATGGATCTCAATATACCACTTCACAGCCACCTGATCAAACAGGTTCCCAGGACTTAAGAGTTCAATAAAATGCATTTACACAGATCCATATCTTCTATAACTGGGTTCCAACATACCTTCAGCAAAAAATCAAAAGCTCAAATGGATAACTAGATTTTAAGAGTTCAATGATGCTAAATGACCACCTCACTTAAAAATTTAAGCTGAGAGATGCATAATTTAACATTTAACTGGTTTTAGTTGCTTCAACATGTCCCCTCACATGCAGGCACTATTCTTTATGCAAAGCTTAGCACATAATTTTTTTTCTCATAAATGGGTAGCAATTGGAATTTGAACTTCGCTCTATAATACCATACTGAATAATCACCTCATCTAAAAGCGAGAACATGTATCATTTAATAGTTAGTTGGTTTCAACAGATGACATTTACCTCTTTTGGCCTTTTTATGGAAATGCACCCAGCCAGGTCCCCAATCAGACCAATCCACGCATCCTCTTCATTTTCTTCTTTGTCTCTAGCCAGAATCTGCACAGAGTTTAGTTTATCGATGTCAAACTTAACTACAGAATTACAGTTGGAAAATTCCACCAGACAAAGGCTATTGTACCTTTCCCATCTCCAGATCACCAACGCATTCACAAAATGCATTAAAGGCAAGTAGCAGCTCACTGCAGATCAAATGTAGAAGGTCAGACATGGAGTAGAGGCACCAATTACTTCCAATTCTACTTCATGGATGTAAGAAAATATGCTGGTGTGATACCGCAGTGGTTCCTGCTGGCCAGAATTAGTTAGACTATGACATGTACCCAAGTGAAGCACAAGAGTTGCAAGAACGGAACCATAACTTTTCTCAACAGCCCTTTTCCCAACTTTACCACCTCCTCTGCAGATAACATGAGTTAACTGTCAATCATTTTAGACATGGACGAGTAAATGAAATAATGCAATTCAAGTAGACCTGAAAAAGGCAGTAAGAGCTATCACAGCCGCCTGCAACACATTATCTTCTACATATCTGTCCCCAAAATGTTTGGAATTCTCTCCCTTTCCATGATCACCTTGAAAGACAGGGGTCTGATTCAGTAGCGAAGTTACATGCTCCAGAAATGAATAGGAAAGGACTGCATCCTGGGAAAATGCCTAATAATTCCGAGAAAGCTTAAGATATCAGATATAATAACCATAAAATAGCTATAAGAAACAGAGAATTACTTCAGAAAGGTATTAAGGAAAATACTGCCAACAATGCAGCAAAAGCTAAAAGACACCTTTGAGAACATAAATAAATCTTACAATTAATATGCAGCTCGCAAAAAATATTACCCGTGTGCACAACTTGCAAGATACATACACTCACTAATGGATAATTTCAAACATACCAGATAGTAATGCAGACAAATCCCAGAAAAAAAAAACGTAAGAAATCGGCAAACGGTATAAAATTGTCAATAAATGAGGCTCACATGAAATGCATCCTGTATTGGCCAGCCACCACGTAATCTAGATATATCTTTTGTTGCGATATCTCTCTCAGCAGCAGCCAAAACTTCATTGAAAACAATCCTTGAGCTCGTATTCTCAGCAAGAGAACAGATCTTTAGCAGTTAAAGAACTAATCACGAAACTATTCTTAAATCCTTAGTATAGAAATCATTTCCAGCTTCCAAAAGCCAATAAGAGAACCATCAGTTCATAATGAAAAGAGACTAAATTTTCCCATCATCACAAAGTAAAGAGAATCACAATATAACAAGGATACAGCACTAAGTGTCTCTTGACGTAAGTACTTCTCATTTACGTGAATTGTAGCAGAAAGCAAAGACTGTGTCGTCCTGATGTCATATCCACAAGGACCTTGGTTAATAAAAATGTAAATCTGTATCATAGCTTGAATTAACACTTGAATCATAATTGACACTGTTCACCTTGTGATATCAGCCTCATTCAGCTCCTTCCCCCTGTCGGTAATGAACTCGATTACAGCTTGAATTGCACCTTCAGCAGACTGTCTGATCTTGTCGCATATAGCTGTTGAGCAAAAATGCAGAGCAGCAACAAGCTGTATAAAGTAAAAGGAGATGAAATTATGTTTATACTCAAAAAAATGAAGGATGGGCATGCAGACTTAATACTTATATTCTTACCTCATTCTTAGTTAATAATAAACAAACAGAGGACACAATCCTGTTGAATACTTCTGATGGGTCAAGTGATGCATCCTATATGCAAAAGCAAAATTGGAGAAAATTATTCTCTAAGTGTAAACAGAAGTTTAAAGCAAAAATTAATTCTGCCTTCATGTTATTCTTTAAAGAAGTGCGATAAAAGAGGGAAGTTTTAGTTTAACTCACACTCCTCAAGATAGCAATAACATCCTCGAGTGCTGATAAAGCAGAATAACACAATTCAATGTCCAGTCCGAAACTGGAGTTTGCAGACCTTGGCAAGGAAAGGGAGATACCAAAAAATAAATCAAGAATCTGCAGACATAGAACAATGCCAAAATATATAGTTAAAATGATAGCATAAAAGAACCAGAGTTTGATAAAGAAAAGTAAATGATTCAATCTTAATCACATAGATAAAAAATAGGTTTAGCACTAAGATTATCAGGCTGAGGCATAAAACAATTACATACCTGAGCAGAGGTTTTTCTAACTTCAGGATTTGTGTCTGCACACCGTGGAAGATATACCATGATCCTCTCCCCTAAACACAATGCATCACGACTAGGGGACACAAATGCAGCTGACAATAATTGAAATAGCATGAGATAACATATAAAATCAGTGAGGGCCAATTGGAAGGAGGGAGAGAGAGACTAACATGGCAAATTGGAGAAATTGCTTGAAGCACGGTCAATTTGTTTGTTGTGAGTGCAACTTCCTTGGCAGCCAAGAGAACAGTATCCACTCACACATATGGTTCGAAACTTCTGAAGCAACTCAAAAGCTGCAAGACAACCTCTTTTTCTCTGATATTCAATAGAGGAAGAAACATATGTGTCTATCTGTCTCAAGATGTGCAGTAGCTGTTCAGCTCGACTTCTTCCATCCTCTCCACTGGACAAAATAACTGGTCAGAAACAGCTATGGAATATGTCCAAAGACATGTTTGCACACCTACAGTCCTAATAACAACTAAGATGTCTGAAAGTTTTTTTATATATGCCTGGACCTGGTTGAAAAAGCTAATAAACCAGACATTATGCATTTTGAGGGTATTATTTTTAGAAAAAGGGCAGCTTGTTCAGGTATACGACTCAAAATATTGACAATTATGAAGACAAAATTTTATTAGTTTCTCCACAATCAACGTAACTAGAAAAAGAACACATCGACCACATCATACAAACTCTGGGAAACTGAAGTAAATCTAGAAAGACAATGTGTAACAGAAAAATAACTCCCCTAGAGATGAAACAAGAATATGTTCGTTTCCTGTTCTGCATACCTTGAAGCATCTTGTAGGTTATTTTCTTTTGAAGGCTCAAAAGAGATTAAGACAAATTATCCATATCAGAAATCTTAAGGGTTGTATTAGCCCTGAAAAGTCCCCTACTCCCATCATTTTTTGTTGGCCTCAGCAGGATCCTTCAACAACATATCTCATGCATATATAAAGTAGAAATTTCTTTAATTTAAATTGATTTATTTCAACATTTCTTCTAAATAGCATTCTCTACAAGATAATGCTGTAATTACACCTTGCTTATCCAACTATAGACATGCAAGAATTCACCAGATTAGACAGAAAATGCAGGAACAATCAACTTCACCCAGAGAAAAATTGAAAATTCATCATCTTCGAATATGAAAATGGTATTCAATAGGAATACTTCCAATAAATATTAAACCACAATTCAGAGGGGAAAAAAATACCTTGTAACAAGGATTGCACAGAGAAGAGTAATAAGATTGTGTATAAGACCATCGATAACATCATGAGGATCATTTGGTAAGCCAAAAAATCCCAAAGTGGCCTGTCGAAAACGAAAATTATTCAGAGGCAGAGAAATTTTACTTTCACAGATAAACAACCACATCAATTTGCACCTTCAGAACGTGGTTCCTAGTTTCAACAGTCAATTTTGGCTCCACTGAAACCAAAGTAGTACAAGCACTCAAGGCAAGGCACTGCATTCAAAAACATCCAAATTCAGGGGAACAGAAAGGAAAAACTGGCAAACGAAGGCAAAACTTCATGACAACACATCTTAAAGATGTCATCACCTATGTTACGACCAATGCAAGAGTTGGAAGAATACAAGATTCATGTATCAGGCTTAACAACTTAACTTTTCAAGATAAATGGGCTTAAACAAAAATACCAGGAAAAATGTTAAAAGAGGGACTGAGGCATGCATTGACCTTAGACCAAACAAGCTTAGTTTGAACACAATATAATTTATTCATGTTCTTGAATATATAGAAGCTCCATAACAAATTTTCTGGATTAGTACAGAAAGCATCCGAAAGATATGCTACTTGCTTTTTTTCTGTTTGGATCATTAAAACAGGGGAAGTCCTTGAATAGGTTGATATACTGGTAATTGCTTTTTATGTGCTTGGGTCATTAAAACAGGGGAAGTCCTTGATGGGTTGATTTACTGCCAATTGCTTTCAATCTGTTTGAGTCATTAAAACAGGAGAAGTCCTTGAAAAGGTTGATTTACTGCTAATTGCTTTCAATCTGTTTGGGTCATTAAAACAGGAGAAGTCCTTGAATAGGTTGATTTACAAATTTAGATAAGTCAGGATCCTTTCTCACTGGTGAAATCTGTCAAATTTTTGCACACATCAGAGGAGCCATGATCAAAGGCCCAACTTCATTTGTTGAAATTTGATGGAATCTCTTCTAATTGCATTTGAATGTCAAGGGACCCCACAAAGGGCCTACTTTTATTTATGAGCATTAGGCTAGAGAAAAAAATGCCTGCTGGAAATTGTCCATGAATCTCTAAATGAATACTCGTGAAAACAATACCTATCCATGGCACTCTATAATCTGAAGCAGAAGTCTAGAAGCTTTAAAAACACCCCTCAACTCAACTAGGCAAAACCCATTATCCACCCCTCACATTCTTTCCTCAGAAAGAAATGCATCCTCTTTTCGCTTTGTCTCAAGTAATGGCACACTCATGAGAGAAATTTCCACTACATGACCAATCCAAAACTGGGGATCATTCATGCACCAACATGTTTGTTAGCCCATAGCCACCAGAATCATAACTGATCAAAAATTCCAGAAACAAACCTGAGTATGCAGGAGCTCCAGATTAGAATCAGAAAATCCATCTTCATCATCCCGACCCATCAAGGTCAATATATAATCAAGGAGCATATCTCTCCTTTTCAATGGAAATGATGTGCCACTTTTAGCAGCACCAATGACAGCCTGACCTGGATTGGCAAAATCATCCATTTCATCCCTTAAAGATTGACTAAAGTGTGTGTACCTCATGGATTACCATTTTATATCATGCTCTATAGCAAAGAAGCATTATCAAGTGCAAGATGAATTGCAATTGCATTCACCTCAGATGGTGCAAAATCAAGTACCATAGAGCATAAAACAGGGTCAAGAAACACTGCATTTTCTGCTATATCATTATGGACAGGATTATTCTTTTGGGTAAGTCTCCTCAAGTTATTCACCTTTTCGCATCCAAGACCAACATTTGGCAAAAAGGGAATGGCCTCTTACTTTTACTGTTTCATTTTCCCACTAAACCTTACACGAAATATGCAGCTCTAAAGTATATAAAAAACTATATTTTGATGAACAAATTAAATAGACATTTCAAAGTCTAGAACAGCATACAAAGGAATTTGTCATCCTAAGAGCTCCTGGTATAGCTGAAAAAGATTATTTAGTAACAGAAGAGATGTCACCCTAATAACAAGGCTTATAAATTCCAAACAATATTTAGTTGAATTTACAAACCTAGTAAATCAATAGCAGTGATAACAGCCTGCTTTGCTGTAGGATGGCGTACATTAAGAAGACGTGACAGCATATTAGTCCCCTGTAAATCAATGCAAAGAAAAAGTATCATGTTACAAAAATTTAAGCAAACATGTTAGAAGAGAAGGAGCTTTTACTAGTAGTACCCAGAGACAACACATTAGCAATATGTCAATATTTTGCAGGCAAAAAATAAGAGCACAAGTATCACTACTCCGGAAGATAACAATTAACATTCTTTTCGTTCTCAAGAATCATGATAAGAATAAGTACATGGTCCTCACAACACATCACATAGGCCCTTAACAAACAAATATACAAATGAACACAGGGTGGTCTCAATGTAGTTCTGATATCATTATCTGTTTCAAATACAGGGTGGTCCCATTGCAGATCTGCCATCATTATCTGTTTTATAACTGAGTTAAAATCATTATGAGAACTTGTCAACATATTAAATCCTAATTCAAACGTAGAAACGACATGCATTTAAGTGTTTAGACAACTTAACATCAACCATACACTTAAGAGGATCAATATGATTCCACAAGTTTCACAAACACTCCAAAGTACAGCTAGTAAGCTATACAACGAATATTCAGGAACTCAAAAATGTTAGAAAAAATTTTCATAACATGCTAAAATGTTACTGTTACAACTGTCAGACGTAATTATCTTCCATCCATCGTTTATATAGAGAGACATGTGCCACATGATAGAACAAGTAATCAATTATCTTTCTCAAGGATCCTGGCAAGATACTGCAAAAGAATGAAGCTTGCATTCAATCAAACTTTTAACTTCTTAGTCCACTAGTCATAGTTGTAACAGGGAAAAATAACCACTTAACAAGTAAAACTAGAAAGATCCTGTCCCTGCTCCTATTCAAACATTTCAACTGTAACCAGCAGTCTATTGGCAATCAAATTATGATTAAATCCAGCAAACACTACCAGATCAATCACATACATGATCTCACATTAGACAACTTCCAAGAAGTTACCCAGTTAAAATGTAATGCTTTATGTTATGCGACCAATCATCACGCTTATTGTCGTACACATCTTTACACTATGCAGGTTGCAAGCAGTTGGTGAATGGAAAAATATGATTGCATAAAATGCCAATTTGCCAGTACTTCAGGAAAGACACAAATACAAATCCTCTGGAATATTATTGTTGGGTACAACTGGACAGATATATATATATATATATACATATTTTCTTAGGATATTGTTGTGAAATATATATATATATATATATATATACATAACCCATTTATACATGTATATTTGTAGATTCCACAACAGACGCCAAGTTCGCAGGCATAACAAATCAACAAAGCAAATGATTCTGTCATACCACAAGCGCGTCTATTCTAGCTTCAATAACTGTTGATGGAGCATACTTTGCAGCATACCCATACATGAGAGCCAAAGCAGCATGAACATCATCTGACTCTTCCATCTTATCTCTATCAGAGAAGAATGACAGTATCCTGTGGTTGAGGTGGTGTTAGTGAGACATACCAGGAAATTGTGCTTAATAGCATAATTCATGCCAAGTGATGCCAGATACTACTGAAGATATCTTAATTAACTAGCCCAGCAGATGTTGAACTCAAAACCCCCAACACAGAATTAGTTTTCAGACTAGAAGCAACCACATAAAGAATATTGATAGCCAGGTCTGATGGGCTTCAAAAATAACAAAATGCCCAATTCAGCAATCTTTTGTGTACCTTTTACTCCTTCTGACATGACCTTAATACCAAACCAGTAATAAAAAGTCCACTCAATGCGCATGGACAATATTATACATGTGTGTGTGTGTGTGTGTATGAACTTATATAAATTTTATACAATTTACAAAAAATACAATAAAATAAAATTGAGAGATGGGTTTGAAAGAAAAACATAATAAATTAAAATTGAGGGAAGAAAATAAAATAAATGAAAACTGAAGGAAGAGAGTGAAAATAAAATACAAACAGAAACACAGGTAGTAATTATACATTTATAGCAACCAAAAAGAAGCCCTTAGTGAAGTTCTAAAACTCACCAATGAAAAACTACTATACAAATAGCTATCCCTACAAGTTGTCAGCCATCATCATCACACCATAAATCTACAATTGATATATGATGATGTGTCAAAATTCTGTTTCCATAAATTTTACCAAAGTGTCCAGCAAGTGCCAGAATGATCTCATAAAACCCCCCCCCCCCCAGGTATATACCTTCTGAAGATGCTTTCACCAACATTATCAAGAATATTCTTTAGCTTATCCAGAACAGTGTCCAAGTGAGATGCAGCAACCTGAGAATTGATACAGAAACAAGCCATAAGCATTCAATAGGATCTGCTTGATAAACCTTTGCATCCAAGACTTGAACTAGGCCCTAATTAGTAGCATTCTGTGCCGAGAATAATTACCAATCCTATGGCCTTTGCCAAACCAAGCCTATTAACTGGCTGCGCAATGTTAGCTTGCAAGTACATCAAGTCAATCTTAGCACGGACATATGTTCTGTCATGTATTTTCTGCAGCAAAATGCCGAGGCATCTGCACTAGGAAAAACCGACTTGTTACAGCTTGTACCATCTCAAGACGTACCAAGTAGCAAAGTCCAAAATAAAAGAAGGGAGATACAAAGAGAGTGCAGAATCAAGCACATCAAAAGCAGATTCATGCAAGCTTGCACTTTCAATAAGAAGCACAACCATATCAAATGTGCCAAAAAACAGTATTACAACTGTACCTGTGAAGCAATCCAGAATGTTCATCATCAGATGAATAAAGTTGATATTGTTTAGCAAAAGCATTTCCCAGAGAAATCACCCAATCAACATCCTGAATCACATCCAACGATTCTGCAAGGAACTTTTTCCAAGAAACAAAAGATTGTATAAGCAGCATGCAGAAATATGGAAGCACTTCATCATCAACGTTCTACATGAACATTCAAGCTATTGCAGCATCTATCTACATGTGCATAACTATATATAAACACAAAATGATACAAAGTACAACAGTAGGAATTTTATCATTCTTAACATACTAATTTATGAGTGCCTGAGTATTGAGAGAATGATAGTCATCTTAAATGTTAGTCCTCTTAACTTGCTTAACAAATTTCTTCTCTTTAGTGAATAAGTTGGATCCCAAACACGTTCCCAGTCTATAAATGTTATGAAATAAAATGTACAATCTTAGAAAAACAAAGTTAATAAGAGCCAGAAGAGCTTACATTGATAACCATATTATCCCAAGTCTCTTGATACAGTGGATCTTGCTTTAGGTCTTCCGGATCACTCACATAAGCTTTCATTTTGGGAATCTAGAGCTTACAAAAGAAGGCAAACAGTTAGAACAACATTGTCAATTTATATATCTCTTGAATGTGTGTGTGCAAAATTTGATACATAATCAGCATAAAAATAATAAGAGAACTGTAAACTACAGTATTCAAATTCATAGAACCATCCATTTCCAAGTATAAAAGGATATGCAGACAATACAGACAAGGCACTTGAAACACTATAGAAGTGGCTGAAATGCCAAAACAAATTGCACATAATTACCACAAGACCACTTATCAAAAAAAATATCTCCAATCAAAAAGGTGCAAGGAACTCCTATAACAAACTAAAAAATAGTCAAAAAAAATTGTGGCCATCCTGTAGTTTTAGTAGTGAGTCATCTATACCTCATCTTGCCAAAATAAGATGATGTTCTTGGGAAATAGAGAAGCCAAGTGATTTAGGACCTGCAAAAACATGTAAAAAAATCAACAAGTTTGCTTATTATTCAGGCTCTGCCTTAATTTCATTGTAATAATTACTCAGCTTAAAAGATTTGGATATTAATGGCAGATAAAACATGGCATGACAAGCACATTATTGAAACACAGTGTAAAATTACATAAATAGATATAATATTTATGTCAATAATTCTCAGCAAAATAAGGAAACTGCGAATGTTGAAGCATTTTAACCCTAAATTGGAATATAAATTCTGCATTTCAGTTTAAGTTTTAGCATTTAACCATAATTTCACCATGAATTACGCTTCTAATTTTGTTGGAAACCAGAACAAATATGATAGGAATTGATTTCACTACTTATGATTAGAATTTATGAAATCATATCTATTTGTAAGATTAGCAGTATCCGATATGATATTATTCTATTGACTAGTTGTGTCACCTGTTCATTGTAATGTATTTGCAAGAGAAAGTAATATCTAATTCAGCCCTTAAGGGCATTCGTCCATCAGTGTAAGTCTAAATGGCCAAACCACGTTACATTCTTGTGTCTATCTTCGTCTCTCTTCACTTTATTTTACATTTCCAACAAATTACAATGTTTAAGATATAATTTCATAAAATTATATCAATAATATAAACAATTAATTAACTATCTAAAAAACTATTGAAATCAAGAAAAAGGAATACCTTTTGTAAGACACTCACCTATAATGCAATGGACTCACTCCTTAAGAACCATGAGACATGGCACACATCATAACAACTATGTTAAAAGGTACTCACACAAACAAATTACAGTTCAGCATTATGGAGGCTTTTCTTGCTCAACAAGGGCTTGCACTCACAGCTGTCTCAATTCAAAGTTTATAAAGCAACTCAAAGGAGAAGTCAGTCTGTAGGATCAGCTTAATAAGAAAATATTTGATGTCTCTTTTGACTCAAAAGGAGTAGTTAGTTGCTATAGGAGGAAATGTGCCCCAACTCAAGGTTTCTGTAATTATCCGACCTTCAGCTACCCAAACACAACCATGAAAATATCCATCCACAAGTTAACACAAGATGAATGTTCATAAGTTGCATCAAGAAAAAGTAGGAAGGTGCACCTAATATGTTAGGCCAGGTTCCAAAATCTTTAAGTACTAACATCAGCACCCCAGTCATGGTGGCACCAAAGTATAAAGCTGTATGAGTCAATAGCTACAGATTTACTTATTTACTCCAATCTAATTAATAACTTAATGGTCCTGCAATGCCAAATGGTCAAGTTCTGCAATTGTTTTTAACTATTAATGAAAAATGCAATTATCCAGATGCAGATAAATAACACTTACTGTTAAAATCTGAGTCACCAGCTGCTCCCTAGCAAGGGGATTGTGGAGAAGCACCACAAGACGTGCAAAAAGATCCTAAATTTTGATTATGGGAGAGTTACTGTGGTGATATGTTTCTATCAGACGTAAAACACAGTACACAAAAAAAGAGGAGATCAAACCTCAGGACTGGGAATGTCATCACGGGCTTTGCAATCAGAAAGAATTGCATCACTTGGAGTCTGTCTGAGCCTGCATAATTCTGAGATGCATCTGCAAACCTATATCAGAAGATAAGAAAGCTGAGGGAAAATGTGCAGTTTACCAACTCCAGTTATTCCTGACTGGATGGAGTATCATATTCCAGCACACAGAAAATCTGTCTGAGAAATGTAGAGTCAAACATGAAAAACTGCATTTTATTATACAATCGCACATAACAGATCGTACCGTGGCAGCTGCACCAGTATAAATTCGAGGTACAATCAACTTCAACAAAAATGGCCAGAGCACATGCTGGAAATATTAAACAAAATATTTTACAATGTTAAAATCTGCCAACCATATAATAAGTTAAGAGTAGCATGAGAAAGATAAGGAGGGTTAAGAGGAATAGACCAAGGGCAACAGCACACCTCCATTTCAGGAATGGTGACAGTTATTAAAAGAAGACCTTTTTCACATATTTCACGTAAATCTGTAGGACATACACCTCCAATTTTCACCTGCACATGATCCTAGCTTTTAGAAAGCATAACATGCAAAAATGAACTCACTTAATTGAAGATGATAACTTGCAAGACCTTTAATCATTATTAATGGACCAATTCATCTAAAAATTTAAGTTGTTAGCATGATGAATCATTTGATATTTAATTGCTTTAACACAACACCTAACATGCAGGCTATATTCAAGCCTAGCACATCAAACTGTCTTTCTATAACAGGTCAGGACTCTTATTTGGTCATCTCTAATAATGACCACATCTCAATGTTTAAGGTGTTAGAAAGGTGAATCATTTAATATTTTAATTAGAAAATGCCCACTCACATACAGGCAAATCATTTAAATGTTTTAAATACTCTAATATTAATGATATATGAACAATCTGGAAATTTAAAAGAGCGATACTTCACCCAATGATGATGGATTTCTATGCTGGAGCAAATACTGTGCAATAGAATTTCCATACTGGAGCAAATACTGTGCAATAGAATTTCCATACTGAATGAAACAGCAATCAAATATTGACGCTTTAAGAAAACCAAAGATATTTCAGGAAAACTAATGGAGGCCTACAGGTGGCAGTCCTCAGACAATGATAATATCTCAAAAAAATGATGAACATAACCCGAATATCCATAAAAAATAACAATTTCTAACTTACAAAGCAAATATCAAGCCTGATCTGATAGTGCTTCCCTATGAAAAATATTGTGTTTCTTTTCTTTTAAATAATTCATTCTGCATACTATACATCGTAGAATAACGACACACAGCCATTATTGAGTTAAGCACACATAAAGCCATATCACCAAAGTTATTTGATTGCAAGAATTTCAAATTTACATAATGGTGTAATAAAGCATAACAATTTCAGTGATAGGATTAGAATATAGTATTTCTTAGTGGTGGTTCAAGCATGACGAATTAATCATAGAACAGCTAAAGATGACAATCTCAGAATACCTGTCATTAGCTACTCTAGTGAGTCACAAACTACAAATATATTTGCATATAAGGATGTGCAAATATGTCTGTGTTTGAAAGAAGAGTCATTAAATTCCAAACAGCAGAAACTGCTCACGGCTATACAGTCAAACAGAAACCTAAGCATTCTGAGCAAAGATCAAACCTCTGGTTTCTTGTATAGGAAAGGATAGTAAGAGCTAGTAAATTTAATATATTCCTTTGAACTCTTGGCATCTGCCCTATCCAGATCCGGCATTGCACAGTGGCGTACCAAGTACTCCACAAATAACTCTCCTGCTGGACCAACCAAGTAACAGTGGGAAGCCATAACAACGATTAACTACAACCAGAGAGGCAAAATTAAAATATAAAAATCACAAAACAAATAGTAATTTCAAATATGATGACAATGAATACTTTCCCACTAAAGAACTACCTCGGAAAGTGCCTTGCAAACAGCCAAATTACTCTCATCTAACAAACTTTTCACTGCTTCAACTAGCAAAGGCCTTTTAGCATGCCATGCTTCAGACAGTCTTCAAAAGAAATCAATGAGAAAATTAGTAAAATATCATAGGATGTGAACATTTTAAAGCATAAAAAAATGTGTGGCAAGCTAACCTAGGTAAAAGATGCTTTAAGACTGAAAGTGCACCAAATGTTAAAGGTTCTTCCTTCAACCTGCATTTCTGGAACAGCAGTACAAAATGTCAAATTTCATATCATTCACATATAATGTGTGGTAGCAAAATGTTAAAACTTTTTCAATGTCACTTTTTCCTAGTCTTTTTTCCACCTCAATTTTCTTTCAAGTTTTAGTTCTTGCCATTGGAAAGAGAGAAGATAAGATTTCAGTGGTGAATGTTGCCTTTATAAATGTAAACAACCAATAGAGTTTGCTTAAAAAATTAATTTTTTGGCAATGACACCCACATAGAGAAGGAACGTGAACAAATCTTCAGGGTAAACCTGACCAGCAGTGAGAAAACAACGTTGAACTTCATTGTATGTCTGCAACATAAGATACATAAACCAATTATCAATCAAGATGATAAGAAAAGCAATCACTTAACAGCCACCTTCCAGAATTACATAGGAAATGAAAGGCACAGATGAGAATTCCCAGCAGAGTTCATCGCAATCTATAGATCATGAAAGGGAAATCGTAAATTCCTTTTAGAACTTCATTGCACTAATTATAAAAAATCCATACAAACAGCATTGAAATATGGAATTCTAAAATCATCCAACAATTGGTAAGCAAAAACAAAAATAGGAATGCGTACAATAGAAGAAGAAAACAATGCCCAAAGGAAGAGATTTATCATTGAGCAAATCCTTAATCTTGGCACTTGCAAGAGATAATTCAGTGACAACATGGAAGATAATTATATTTAGCAACCAATTCTTTAAAATATAAACAAGAGTACACATCAGAAATGATAGACAGAAAACCACCACAATTCCTACCTTGAGCCCCACTGAAAAATTTGAATTCTGCTTACTGTCGTTATGGATGCAAACCACAGGAAGAAGTGTTGATAGCATGACAGTAAGGTCCTGCAAATAAGTGAACGGTGTTTGATTAAGAAAATGTTAGCAGACAGCCTACTCTTCGAAAAATCAGGCATACATGTTTAACTCAAAACTTGCCCTGAGCAAAAAATTGATCATGTAATCCAGAGTAGAACTATCTTAAAGCATGACCATGAAATTAAAAGCAGTAGCAGACAGAAATATCTTACTTTAAGGACAGGGCAATGAAATAAAATGTTGATGAGAACACAAAATCTCTAAGGCCCCATTTGGATTAAAAGATTTGGATCTGAGAAAAGGATTTTGAACGAGGATTCAAATGACTCCAAAAGGAGAGGAATTTCAAATCCACCATAATTACTAAAATTGTAGTTCAAATTAAGGATTTGAAATACATTATAATCCAAACAAAGACAATGGATTCTTATTATTATGGATTTAAAATCAATTCCATCAAATCCTTCCATCCAAATGAATCCTAGGGTACTTTAATGTACTCATACATCAGGCATCTCAGCATGCGCAAATCAAATTTTTATTGTTAATCAAGTGAATTATTTTATCAAGCCTGCTACTTCCCTATCCTTCCAAATTTTCCAAAAGCCACCCACCATTTTACCTTTATGCAAATATGAGCTTAGAGAAAACTTGAAGACCATAAATGACCACAAAAAAGATTTACCTCATTCAATAAGAGCAATTTTAATACCAAGAAATGATCAGACATCATTAATAGAGAACAGCCATGCAAAATAAAATTCATCAGGACAACCTACAAAATATTAACCCAGAAAAGAAAAAGAGACCCCCGTGTTGAAGGTCCTGTGTATCACAGAACTCAAAGGAAAAAACTGAAATTCGTAAACGTCTAGGATGTAATATTGATCTCAAGCATATGAATAAAACAACCTTAACACCAAGAAGTTCAAGTAGAAGAGCAATTATATTCACTAACCTCAAAGTCCAGCAAAGGTGGTCCACTCTCCGAAAGTAATGATGCATTCAAGAGATTGTGGAGGCTACATGTAGCCACATAGGCAACATCATGATCTTTTTTATACCTATGTAGTAAAAAGAGAAAGAAAACAATAATAGATAATTGATGCTCATTTGATAAACAAAATTATACTAACTCAAGATAACTACTGCCCAGCTATTCACAAATTTAGTAGACATTAAACAAAGTGACAAATTAAAGAATTATCTCATGTTATTGCTGAATTGCGAACATATGCAGTACAGAAAATGAATTTAAAAGCTTACAGTTCCAAAATAGTGGGCACAAGTCTTGGTAAAGCCGATTTTAGTTGTGCCCGAGTTATTAGACCAACCATCTGGCCTAAAGCCTCAACAGTTGATACTCGGACCTGAATAAACAAAAGTTATATCATTGACATAGTCCACCTACTAAAATTTATAAGAAACGGTCAATGCATGTACAAATACAGAAAATGAAGAAACTACTTTTTTAAGACCTTGCAAGTCAAGTCCTTTTGTGATCTAGGAATGACTCCGCAAATTTTTCTGTCTAGAATGATGACCTTATTAAAGCTTCAGAATATTTTATTTACAGAGCAAGCAGTCATTTTATTTGGTAAACATCTATTGTTAGACCACGTAAACCTTCAAAAAAAACCACAAGTTATAAGCCAATGCACAAGAAGCTAAGTTGCAAGAATCAGTTAACAATACTGGGATAATCTGTGAACGTAACAAATCAATGAGATGAAATAAATTTCATTTACCATCAGCCAAGATAAGGGTAAGGATGAGAATAGTGTCAAAAATAATCCCAGTAGTAGCCCTAAAGTTCAGAAGGCGTATTGGCAGCAATAATGTGGTTAAAAACACTCCTTATCAATAGTAAATGCCATTTTCTACTAAAGAAGAAAATTTCAAAAATTCAAGGTGTTTGGAATTTTTACCAACTTTAACTATCCAGCAAATGAAATTTGACTTATCAATCTTATAAGAAGTTTCAAACATTCATATATAGAATGCAACAAGGTCAAAAATCAAAACCATTCAGAAAGAGCTATCCACAAACCATTTCAACAAGAAAATAAATATTGACACAAATCTTCCTTGATTCATAGTGTTGCAATCAAGACATAAGAAGGTTTGAGATCACAATTCAGAAGAAGAGAGCTCTCAATGACAGATGAGAAATGAGAACCTTGAGATCTCGAGAAATTGCCCAAACTCTCAATAGAAGCTCAAATGCAGAGTTCAGGAAAGACCTGCACCAATTGGCTCACCAAAATCCGAAGTAAACATCTGTGGAAAATTCAAAGACCAATCCATGAAGAATTAGGCAAAAGCAAATAAACAGTTCTTACATGACATCACCATCAACAGCTGTAAACAGTGGGAAATCAACACTATATTGCCAACAGGCCTGACACCAGGACTTGAATGCTGGAAAGGGCAAAAAAATTCCCACAATTTTAGTATAATAAAATATAATCTCTATAGAAAGCTGAGTCTATGCTTAATTGGAGTATCATATTGTGATGACATTTGTTGCAACTACCAAAGGCTAAATGTAAACAATGGAAAAAGGAAAGAAAAAACTGGAAGAAATTGAGCAATAAAGCGTAGAGAAGCTTCTTGATCTTGTTTTGAACCAAGAATCTATTGAAAATAAGTCTTCCATCTGTAAGAAAGCAAAATTATTTATCTTGCCAAGCAAGAACTATATGCAGCCGTTTAATCCTATAAAGAAGATGCAACTTTATCTCCATTCTACCGAAGCTCTGCAGTCGTCTCAGGTTGTGAGACAAAATACCGTAGTACACAGTGTTAAAATTGTGATAATGCATCAATTGGAATGATCACATAGCACCACAAATGACCTCATAAAAGCACAGATGCAACCAGAGATAGCATACCATTTGCAAAGATTGGCCGGTAGATGTCTTTCACATTCCCAAGAATTGGAAGAACTCTTGCTAGTACACCTTTGAGCCGTGGAGTGAACTGGATATCTACATATGTCAAAAAGCAACACATCACTCTACCAGAAATTCAGATCATTATGATCAGAACTCAGCATAAGAAACTAAACATGATGGCTTACGGTCAAATGAGGCAAAATCTGACAGTATTTGAACCATTGCAGGGAAAGCTGAATTTGATCCAGAAAGATGTAGAAATATTTCCTCCATCATCTGATACATAAAATAAAGTTGTTAATATGTTCCTACCTCACATGTCAATGGAGACACCCATGAAACTCTAGTCAACATATTTCGCATCAACTAAGTCAAGGTTATAAGTAAACCACATATAGCAACTACAGCAAAGCAGCAGGCCAGTGGAGCTTCCGAAATTACAGTGGTTATGGTGTGAGTTTCCATCCCTCAACAGTTAATATTTACATTGCGTAAATCATTGCTGCTGTTTGAGTTATTGTCATCTCAAGTCAAGACATTCACAAACACATGAGCTTAATTTATGCGTGTTCTAGTTCAGATGATTCAGCTTCCAATCTCCACTCTCAGGAAACAAGAATAAGGCTGTATATATGATGTTTCAGATAATTCAATCTGTCAAATGACTCAAATCATGATTGGAAAAAAGTAAGACTCATAATACTGATCTGAAATGTAAATAAAAATTGCAGCAAAATGCTAAAGATAATGATTTGAAACAGCATATATCATCCTTTAATGATGAATATCACTCAAAATGAAAACACTTACAAGGTCAGGCAGATGCAAACCTAATGCAACCAGTACACCAGATGCAGCCCTTTGCCAATCAGCATTGAGTTCCTATGAGAAATAGGGTCAAACAAATAAGTCATCAATCATAAAATACAAATATCTTCAAAAAATTAATATAATTGAGCAATTTATTTATGAAAAAGAAAATTGAACGAAACTACACACATAGGAGAGGTAGTAGAAAATGAAAAGGCAGCACTTGTAAACTTTTTAACAGAAAACAAGAACACCAATTTTCCTTGTCACGCATTCCCAACAACATCTTTATTTCCCGGAGAGATCTAAAAAGGCAGTGGGATCCACTGCTTTCATTAAATTATAATCTTTCTCTTTAGTCTTTCAAGACACACAAATATAATGGAACCCAGTCATTGCAATATAAAGGCAATGAAATTACATTTAAGTAAAGAATCTATCACAATAACATCCCAGTGTTTCAAGAATCAATTGCAGTCATATTATACCTTAGTAGAGATGATCTCAGCGGCAGCTATTTTAGCAAGCTTTGCCATGTACTGAGGATCAACATCATCTTTATCTAATGCTCGAATTGCCACAGCCATAACTTGAAATAATCCAGCTATATTCCCAAATCTCTGAAATCCCAGAATATAGTAGTCAATGACTCATCAGCGTAGTACTTAATAACAATAATCATGTTAAACAAGAGCAAGAAACATAATAGTACCCTTCTGCCACCACGTGACACAACTGAACAACAGTCCAGAACCAGAAGCGGATTCCTAGAAACACACAAAATTCATTCAATCTAGACTAAGTGACAAAGAAGTCAAGTATCGGAAGAGGGTTTCAAGAGATCATTCAATCTAGACTAGAAGCCAATGAAGTCAAGAACCAGAAGAGCCAGGAGAGCGTCTCGACGAAAATTCAAGAGCTCGTACAATTTACAATTAGAAGACCAAAAAATCACGAAACGGACCAGAACCATCCAATTTAATTCAAAACTCAAATTATCACGAATATATGAATAGATGACGCAATCGGGGGGAAATTGTAAAAAGTACAGAGAAGCTATGTCTTTGAGAGTAGCAGCCGATGCTTCTCTGACCATGGGAGCCTCATCTGCCAGCGAAGAGACGAGAACTTGAACTGCCTCTGAAATTCAAGAAATCCACAGAAAGAAAAACATAGTTAGGCTTACAGAGTTAATCAAAGACACGGTACACAAAAATTGTTGAATGCGCATGAGAAAAAAGAACTTGATAACATTATTGTGCTTGCTTATGGAGTTCTGTACCAGGGGCAGGTATGGAATTGCCGGAACTAGAAGACGCCATGAACAAGAAATCATGCGAAGCAGATTCAGCGATCAAAAAAATACGAAAATAGAAAAACAGGGATCGCTGAGGAAGAAGAAGAAAGAGAAATAAAAATATATATATATATATATATATTTATTAGTAAAATAAAATAGAAAATAGGATTGAAAAGAAGAGAACGGTGTAATAAAATATTTACTGCGACAACTTGGCGACTGCTAGTCTCCTTTGTCTTTTTCTTTTTCCATTTTTTCATGTTTTTGGTCATGTGCAATATGCTGATGAATAAAGTAAATTAAAAGAGTAATAAATAATGATGTTAAATATAAATTTTGTATAGTTTTAAAAATAAAGTGACAAATAAATTAAATAAAAAAGAAAAATTAAAATTAAAATTTAAAAAAAAAATCAATAGTAAACAAAGTAACAAAATATTTAGGTTTAAAGATTTTAATTCGTAAAACTTGTGAAAAAATAAAAATACATATATAATATATTAGAATTAAAAGAGGTGAACTCAATAAATAAATGCCAATATATAATTAAAAGTATTTGAGGTTATATTTAGATCAAAATTTGGATCAATCTAAATAGTTTTTTCTAAGCATATCACACATCAATATATCTCTTTTTATCTCTCTCGTTTATACATTCCACACCAAATTTTCGTATATCTAAATTTGAATTCAAACATGACCGTAATGATTATAAAAATTAGTTTAATAGTATAGTGTTAAAATAAAGGGCTGATGATGATTTTAAAAAAAAAATAAGTTGACTTCACCAATTATAGGCCTAAACAATTATTAATCTAAGGTCCAGTTGCAGTCTCACAATCAAATTAAGAAATTCAACCTACTAAATAGGTACGGTGCTACTTTATCTGCTTTTATTCACCTTTTTAGCCATTTTTATCTGATGATAGTTATTATAGATGCTGTAATTTTCTACTCTTAACTTTTTCATTATGAATGAACTTGATTATATGACAATCTCATATCCTATAAGGACTAATTAGGCCTTATTCTTGAGGATTGAAGATGGAAACCATTGCCAGCGATGTGTGAGATCCTCTTAAATGGCTTCTGCTAGTCTTATAGCGAACCGTTGCATTAGAATCTTTGTTGCTCCTTCTTTGCTCTCTTTCCTTGTATCTGGTCCAAGATGGCCAGTGGTTCAAGTATTACTTATTATTGTTGATTTATTTTTTATAACTGTTGTGTTGCTTGTTCATTAAGTCTAATATGCTTCTTTAATTGAGACACATGAAATACACAATGGATGATAAATCCTGTTAGTAATTGTAGCTTTCAAGCAATAGGTCCCACTCTTTCAATTATTAGGTATAGACCAAAATCCTTGACTACTAGCTTTTGGTTGGATCTTACTAACACTTGTTGTTATTTGTATGGCTGTAACTTAAAATCCACTTAGTTTCTAATTTCAAAATTAGGTAGATTCACTCTTTTTATGCATACTTTTTCATCATGTCTTAGGCCTTTTGAAGATTTTTCTTGAGTAATTTAACTGTTGACCTATAGTCCCTTAAGAAATGGTTGACATCTTCATTTTGAGTTTCTGTCTATGTGTCAAACCCATATTATAGTGGTTGAGTTCCATAGATAGTCTTGAAGAGTGTAGTGTCAATGTTGCTTTATTAGTTGGTGTTGTACCACCATTCTACTAGTGACAAACCACTTAGCCCATTGCTCTGGCTTGGACACACAACTTAGGTAGGTCTTTAAACATTAGTTCACCTTTTTTATTTGCTCGTTAAGTTGTAGATGATATGCTAAATTAAGGTTCAACTTGACACCAATTGCTTGCATTAGTTGTTTACAAAGATGGTTGGTGAAAACCTTGTCCTTGTCACAAACAATTAATCTTGGTAGCCCATGCAATCTGTATATGTTATCCATGAATAATTGGGCTATTTGAGTGGCTAAGTAAAGGTGATACAGTGTAATAAAGTATACATATTTACTGAGTTTGTCTACCACTATAATGATGCAATTCCTTCACATGGATTTAGGTAATCATTTAATGAAATTCATAGAGAGGTCTTGCCAAATTCCTTGTGGAATAGGTAAAGGTTGTAAGAAACCTGAAAGATGAGAACATTTCACCTTATTCTTCTGACAAATTTCACATCCCCAAATAACCCCTTTTAATAAAATAGTGACTTAATTCTTTTGTAAGTCTTGAAGATATCTGAGTGACCCCTAATACAGTCACTATAAAAGGTTCATTACCAGTCTTTTCTTGACTCCATTTCCCTTTCCAACATACAACTTGTGTTTGAATCTCAAAAAACCATTGTGCAAAGCATAGTTAGATTTGTGATTACCTTTTATGTCTTTAGATTAATTGTTGTGCTTGGCATTCATCTTTGTAGCTAGACCTAACTTTTGAAATCTATTTTGGAGTTGTAGTTGAGGCTGCATTTATGGTTTCATCAACTGCCACTCGAGATAAAGCATTTGCTACTTTATTTTCTTTGTCTTTCTTATACTAAACTACATAATCCAATTTAAGTAGTTTGGCGAGTCCGTGAATAAAAGTAGTGATTCTGATGTGATCAATCATGCAACCGAACCGGAAAGGGGTAGCGATGGTGTAATCGAACCCAACTCTAAATTCGAGGACATGAACCTTACGTAAAATGCCTGACCCAATGCGGTGGATATCGAGTTGATCCCAACATAGACGAATACAATCAACACACAGAATATTGATTAAAACATCACGAGTCACGCAGGCTACTCCGAAATGATTCGATTTAGGGGAGGTGGAAATTCACAAGGAATTAGCAACCCTCAAGAAACTAACAATTCTTAACCAAACATATTTTATCTTACAAAAAAGGCTAGGGTTCTATTTATACCTAGTAGCTATGGGCCATGGGCCTATCTCACCTATAAAACCTTAATGAGCTTGTTCACATGTGACCCAAAAAAAATAACCTAAGATAAGGCAACAAATAACCAGCTATCTTTATTAAGGCAACAAACAATAGTTATCTTTATTCTTCACTCCCAGATTGTTGATCCAATACAAGACATTCACTTAATGTTTTTCTTTGGGCTCTTCGAACTTACACCCTCACGTTTTGCCATCTTGAATATCAAGCATGTTGAATAATTCTTTGATCTTCTTTGCACATGCCCTAGTCGTCGAACCAATGAAAACCTCCAAGGGATCCTTTCAGAACGTCCACGTCATTCCCCTCCTCTTGAGAAGGAATTGTCCTCAATTTAGCATCTTGTTTGTCCCTTGCATCAAACAAACTTAAGTCAGATACATTAAAAGTGGCGCTAATACCATACTTACCTAAGAGCTCCAACTTATAGGTATTGTCGTTGATTTTCTCCAACACTCTAAATGGTCTATCCCATCAAGGCATTAACTTGTATTCTCTCTACTGGGGAATCTCTCCTTCCTCATATGAACTCATTTCCAATATCCGGATTCAAATACTACCTTCCTTCTGCCCTTATTTGTCTGTTGTGCGTATTGTTGGTTCCTCTTCTCAATGTTTTGTTTGACTTGCTCATGCAGCCGCTTTACATACTTAGCTCGTTTCTTGCCCTGCAAAGTCAAATGCTCATTGCTAGGCAATGGCAACAAATCTAGCGTGGTTAGCGGATTAAAACCATATATAACTTCAAATAGGGACATATTTGTAGTCGAATGGTTAATCCTATTATAAGCAAATTTTATATGTGGCAAACTTTCTTCCCAACTTTTAATATTTTTCCTAATGACAGTACGCAACAATGTAGTTAGTGTTCTATTAACAACTTTAGTTTGTCCATTAGTTTGAAGATGGCATGTTGTAGAAAATAATAGTTTAATTCTCATCTTAACCTACAACGTCTTCCAAAAATAGCTCAAAAATTTGACAACATAGTCAAACACTATGGTCCTAGGTACACTATACAATCGGACCACTTCCCTAAAGCATAGACCTATTATATTTAGGGCATCAGTAGTCTTGTGATATGCGATAAAATGAGCTATTTTAAAGAATCTATCCATAACAACAAATATAGCATTCTACCCATTTCTAGACCTAGGAAGCCTCAAGACAAAATCCATAGAAATATCAGTCCACGGAGTATTAGGAACAAGTAGAAGGTGATACACACCAAGAGGTTGGCTATTGGATTTCGCTTCCTTACACCGTATGTACTTCCCCACGACTCGCTCCATATCTCCTTTCAGTCTTGACCAATGGAAGCATTCTTACAAAATCAAAATTGTTTTGATGATCTTGAAGTATCCTATTAATCATTCACAATGAGCTTCTATAACAAGCAGCTCTAGTAGTGAACACTGTAGAATACAGAGTTTACTAACATAAAATAAGTAATCATCATGCCTAAAGTATTTCTCATGAGGGTGCCATTTAGTTAGAACATAAGCCTTACTAAGTCGAGATCTCTCCTATAAAATTTTATAATGTGCTTAAACTCCAATAATTTTGTGTCCAATGTGATCAATAAGGTGTGCCTACGATATAAGGCATCAGCAACCACATTTACTTTACCTTTCTTGTACTGGATGACGTAAGAAAAAATGTCAATGAATGAGACCTGCTTTGCATGTCATTTGCTGAGCTTTCTCTAACTCTTCAAGTACTTCAATGATTCATGGTTAGTATGGATCACAAACTCTTTTGACCTAAAGTAGTCTTGCCACGTTTCTAGGGCACGCACCAAGGAGTACAATTCTTTTATCATAAGTAGGGTAATTTAATGCTACACCATTGAGCTTTTCGCTGAAGTAGTGATTGGCTTCTTCCCTTGCATTAGAACTGTTCCAATACCTACACCAAAAGTGTCACACTCAATCTCGAATACATTGTTAAAATCGAGTAAATATAATAAAGGGGCATGTGTAAGCTTATACTTCGAGGTGTCGAATGCACGTTGTTGAGCTTCTCTATACTTGAACTTCTCATCTTTCTTAATTATGACGGTAAAGGGTGCAGCAATTCTGCTAAAATCTTGCATGAAACACCTGTAAAAGCTAGTCAATCCATGAAAACTCCTCACTTCAGTTACAAATGTAGGAACAAGTCATTCGTGTATAATCTTCACTTTGCTTTCGTCTACCTATATCCCTTGCGTATTAACAACAAATTTTAGGAAGATACAATAGTCAGCACAGAAGATGCATTTCTTTATATTTGCATATAACCATTCATATCGTAAAACTTCAAACACATCTCGTAGAGGCTCAACATGCTCAGCTAATGTTTAGCTATACACGAGTCTGTCATCAAAGTATATTACAACAAACTTGGCCAATAAATACACATAAAATGTGATTCATCAACGACATGAATGTACTTAGGATATTAGTAAGTTCAAAAGGCATCAGAAGCTATTCATATAACCTAAATTTTGTTTTAAAAGCAGTTTTCTACTCGTCACCCTCACGTATTCAAATCTGATGATACCCGCTCTTAATATCTATCTTAGGGAATATGGAAGCACTATGTAGTTCGTCAAGTAAGTCATCTAAGTATGGTATGGGGTGGCGATACTTTACCATAATAGCGTTGAGAGCCCTACAATCTACATATAAGCGCCATTATCTGTCCTTCTTTAGCACAAGGTGAACTAGAACGACACATGGGCTCATGCTTTCCCAAACCCAACCTTTGTTCATCAGCTCCTTTACTTGTCTCTGAATTTCACAGGTCTCTTTTAGGTTGGTTCTGTAGGCCAGCTTGTTTGGTATGGATGCTCTTAGGATAAAATCCACCTGGTACTCTATCCCTCAAATCGATGGCAATCTGCTAGGGATCGCTTCCAGAAACACTTCAGCATATTCTTGCAAAACAGACACTATAGCAGAGGGAAAGGAAGGTGTGACATCAATAGACATATAATAGGACTCTTTATACTTCAACAATACAAGAGACCTCTCAGCTCTCAATGCTAATCTCACATCTCTCATAGACACTAGCATATACTCCTTTTCTTTTCCTGTCTCCTTTCTTTTCTACTCACTATTCCTTAAGTTCTCCCCTTTTGTTTTTCTCCTGTTCAATTCTAGCTCAAACTGCTTCTGTATATATGACTAATCCTCGTATACCTATTGTGGAGTCAATGGAGTTAGAGTAATCTTCTTGCCATGTTGTTTAAAGTAATACCAGTTAGTCAGCCCATTGTACATCACCGGGCGATCAAATTATTAAGGCCTACCAAGCAAGATAAGATAAGTTTGCATAGGTACCACGTCACACAACACCTGATCCTCATACGTACATATATTAAAGCTTACCATCACTTGTTTCATCACATTAACTTCTCCGTTGTTATTGAGCCACTGCATCTTATACGGTCAGGGGTGTTCCTTTAGTGGCAACACCAATCTCTCAACCAATACCATGCTAGCCATGTTTGTACAACTCCCACCATCCACTATTATCAGACATCACACATGGAAAATGTTCTCCCTCTATGCCTCGTCTATCTTCTCCTTCACTCGAGTGCTCAATGCTCCCAATCACCACCAAATTAATCTCTCCCCGTTTACACATTTTCTCTCTCGTTGGTTGGAACTTCTTCTAATGGTGGCATATCATCTTCACTGTCATGTTATTCATCAATCACAACATCTCCAGTCTCAGTCAGCAACATAGTTTTTTTGTTCGGACACTGTGAAGCAATGTGTCCCCTATCTTGACTCTTAAAACACAAAATATCCCTATTTTGGGCACCGGATGAACCAGAAGGGATAGAAGCTATTACCTTAGGTGCCTCCATTTTAAATGTAGTCCTAGTCTTCGTGGTACTCATCATAGGTACCTTGTCATCTTTCTTAAGGAAGGACTTTCCAATTGTGCTAGGCTAAAATGCTAATCTACCCCTCCTCTTTAACTGTCTTTTCTATCTTGATTGCCTTCTGCATCATTTAGTCTATCTCCACATAATGCTATAGCTCTACCATGTCCGCTATATCCCGGTATAGTCCATTAAGGAAGCGTGCCATAGTAGCCTTCTTATCTTCCACAGTGTCTGCTCATATCATGGCTATCTGGAATTCCTTAAAGTAATCTTCCACACTTTGATTACTCTAGGTCAATATCTGCAAGTGCTAATAAAGGTCACAGTGGTAATAGCTAAGTACAAATCTCTTCCTCGTAGAGGCTTTTAACTCCATCCATATACGAATCAGTTCATCTCCACTCTCTTCCTGCTAGTACACAACTAATCCCATCAAATAATAGCATAATCAGTGAACTCCACGATAACTAACTTAACCTTCTGGCGCTCCGAGTAGTGGTGGCAATCAAACATCAATTCAATCCTTCTTTCCCACTCGAGGTAGGCGTCAGAAAGAATAGCCATACCTAATACGGTCATACCTCATTCTAGGATCGTCTCGACCTAGTACTGGGCTGCTTCTATACCCAATTAGCCTGGGCACTGAACTATCCCCTCCCATGATGTAGCCTGAGATGCTTTCACGTTGTTCAATTGATTCTGCATGCCTGTCATCCTATCCTGCATATCTTCTATGCTTTTGAAGATCTTCTTCAACTCCTTAGTAAGGGATTCAAACATGAATTTAGTCTTATCAAGATTAGTATATTGGCCTGAGTGATAACTGTCTATCCTAATAAGATGAGACAAGAACCTCTTCAACTTACTAGACTCACACATTTCAAATTAATTTTTTTCTTTTCTTTTTTTGTACTCATGTCTTAGCTCCTCTCATGTATCACTCCATACTCAAGAATTGTCTCACGAAACTCAATTCCTTGTGCCCTCATCGCGTAATTCAAAAGTGGTCCTAGTAACTCAACTAATAAGATTGGAGAAGCATATGGGCTTTGATTAGGTCTAGTTATTCCTTGACTCAACAACTATGCCACTTGGTTTTCAACTTCATCCTTTTCCTTGTATGAATATCTACAAGGCCTCTAGTTCACAGGCTGGCTATTAGATTTCAGTGGTATCTTGTGGTCATACCCTTTAAAGGGGGTAGTCCCGTACATTCATCAAAAATTTCAGATTAAGTTTATAATACCCTTTGGATCTCTTTTGAGATTTCCTACTCTTTTAATCCTGTTGGATACTAGATAAGTACGGTAGTTATGGATCCTCATTTTGTTGAGATATTGTGTCTATTATGTCATTGCCAGCGATCTTATAAGTATTTTCAGGTTGTCTACCTATCAATAACACTGTTCTGTCTCTGTTCTAGGACTGTAATGTGAGATTATTGAAGTCAAAGATAATTAGACTTATAGTTTTGAGCCAATTAACACTAAGAATTATGTCGTAGTTCCCTAGCTTCAAAACTTTGATGTCATACTCAAATTCACATCCTTGAATCACCTATGTAACTTTCGACACTCTAAATTACTCATTATTATGCTCTCGTTGGCTATTGTCATTACTTTCAGGTGGGCCTCCATTAGTTCTATAGATGTTCTAACCTAAGTCCACGGATTCATAAAATTGAACGTGCTCCCTATATCAACCAATATCATAATAGGTTGTTCACAAATTATGGCATTGAGCTTGAGTGTACTAAGAGTTGAAGTTCTCTTTGTGTTAGTTAACATGACCTCTCCTTTAGCACAAACTTCTTTATTATTGGGTTGTATATATTTTTCATCTTCATATTCTTGTCATTCTTTCTTAAACTGATGTATACCTCTTTCTTTGCACTTGTACCAAGGGACTTACTTGTCCCTACATTTGAAACACTACCCTCTTTTAAATTCTACACTATTGCTTTGGCGTGGCCTAAAAGATGACATCAATGCAATTGATTTGCTACCACTAACACTACTATTTTGGCCTAACCGTATTAGGGGCTTATACTTTTTCAATGCCCCCAACTTCCTTTCTTCATGTTGTACCAATAAGAGTACATCATCCAAATTGTTGGGTTTGAACATGAGAATTGAATGTCTAATCTCTTCATTTAACTCATCAATAAAACTATGTACAAAATAGGGTTAAGGAAGTAATGGATTGAATTCCAACATGTTGGTTCTTAAATCTTCAAATACTTCTATATACTCAATAATGCTCCCACACTTTTTGAATTTATTAAATGTTCCAATGACATGGCCTGAGTCTTTTTCGTCATATATTAGCCAAAATTTGATGTCAAAGCATGTCCTAACTTACATGTAACTTCCTTACTAGAACATTATGGAATTAGCGCCTAACTTTTTCCTTGGAATACAGTGCTACTACCTACACTTTCTCCTCTTTTGGTGTGTTGTGATATTGGAAGTAGCGCTAACACTTTCTAACCTAAAATTTCGTATTACTCGTGTCAAAGATGTTAGTTCTATTCTAGGTTTAGATTGGGATTGCGGTTTTAGTCCTTCTATTGAAAGAAAGCATGAGCAGTGGGTGGTACCTATAGGGGCAGTTTATTTGATGTGGTTGACCTGTGGTGTATTTTGTTTTGTTGAGTTAGGAAGTATCTCCTCGAAAGCCGAAGGTGACAAACCTTCTCCATTAGGTGCCTGAGGCACAGTTCATTTACTTAACATCAGTTGCACAATTGTTAGCACCAGATATGTCTTACTACTAGACTTAGTTTGAGATTTCTCCATCTTTTTTTTCACCCTAGAAATTTGTGATTTAAACTCCTCTTTCATCTGGTTCGTATATGTTTCAAATTTACATTGTAATTCTTGTATTTGCTTGTCTTTGTTCTTCTCAATTATATCTTGAACTTTAGTTCCAGTCAGCGTGTTAACCAAGAAAGTTCTATAGTGCCAAGCAATTAGAATAAAGGGCCGATGATGATTTTTCTAAAAATGAGTTGACTTCACCAACTGTGGCCTTACACAATTATTAATCTGAGGCCCACTCGCTATCTCACAGTCAAGTTAAGAAATTTAGTCCTCTAAACAAGTATGGTGCTAATTTTTGTAGTTCTTTCAAAATAGAAGGGCAAAAATCCTTTTTCCACCCCTGGGGTTTAACATAATTATGGGAGTCAAAAAGCAGATATTAGTTTAAATAGCCTCTTCTACTTTAGCGCCAATAGCCCAAGCTTATGGTTTCCTCTTTTCTTCTTCGCCTTTTTACCTTGTGCTTGTTTTGCTGCCTGGAATCTCCCACTATCGATAGCAAGCCTTTTCAATTATTTTCTTTATCTGAACAAGATCTTTCTTTTGTTTAGAACAAATTCTTGATCCACTACTTCTATTCACTATTCTGAACCTTGACTTCTTTTCAATGATGCCTCCATCGGTACTGTGATGGTGACTTAGGTCTATTATACAACCATTTACTAAGTGCCCAGGTAAAGGAAGAAAGAGTTGAGAATAAACAAGATATGAAGAAAAAGATAGGAAGGAAAGAGAGATGGCATATAGGGAAAAAAGAAGAAGAAAAGATAAGTCATTGATATTATCATTTGTTACTGTTCTCTTTCGTTGCAAGGATATTTATTCACTATGTTTCTTTTCCCATTTATTCTTTTGAACAAATATTACATATTAAATGCTCTCATTTGGATATGCTAGTTTCCTTCCTAGTTAGACTAGATTTTCGCTCTATTTTCTACTTTCCAAATGACCTATCGTTGTATAATATTAAACTTCCACTATAATTGTTAAGGGCTCCACTTGCGAATTACTGGTATTTTTATTTTTTTGCTGCTGTTTTATCTTTTTTTTCTTTTTGCTGTTTTATCTATTGATAGTTGCTTTAGATGCTGCAGTTATCTCCTCTTGACTTATCTGTTCTAAATGAGCTTTATTATGTGACATATAGTATGAATATGACTTTGTGCAGGTGGATGTTTAGGCTATGTTTGTTTTCTAATTAGGATGGAGAGGGGAATTTGAGTAGGGATAAAACTTGTGTTTGGTTTGTAAAATTTAGATGGGATAGAAAAATTATTTATTTATATATATAATATATAATAATAATTTAATGATTTGATAGTGTATAGATTTATAAAATAAAATAAAAAAATGAATGTAAATAGGAAATTTATAGAAATATTTGTTGATTGAATTATAAATATGTATAATGATTGAAAAATTATTAATTATTTATAGAAAAGAAGATATAGAGAAATTTAAATTTGAATTTAAATAAAATTTGTATGGTAAAATGTTTAGTTTTTAAGATTTTTAAATGGTAATGAATAGAGAAAAGTTTGGAAACAATTTAATAAATATAAAAGATTAATTAAATAAAATTAAATAGTAAAATTATAAATATTTAAAGTATTAAACTTTAATTTTAATTAAAAAAATAAATAATTTTTTTTAGCATATTGAAATAACCTACCAAATTAACGACTTTTATTTGAATCAATTTTCTTAATTCATAAAAAATAATCAAATCAAGTTTAAATGCATGAATCAAGTATAATATCTAAGTCTCACTCGACTCACAACCCCGATTCAATATCGCCACTAATATTTAATCTAATCAAAATCCTATATCTAAACTTAAGTCCCTGTCGAATATTACTTTTCCGACAAAACCCCGCTCACTCTATTTCATGTGGGGGAATCCATTCTACTGTACAGCACCGCCCAACACAATTCTTCACTGTGTTTTGTTTTCAAAAGTTAAACCACTAATATTTGACAGTACACGTTCATTTATTAAGTGCGCCTGCAGTCAATATATATATCCTTTTCTCAGATTTTGGTATCCTATGCTCACATGGTCAATCCGACATAAATTGAATTAAATATTACAGGACACACAAATTTGGACCGCCGGCCATCGCGCAAGTCTGAACATTGATCAAAATTTTACGGTCTTCAAGAAAATAGGATCCAATCTATGTATGGACATCATTAGTATTCAATCAAGTGACAACTTGGTCCAAAGAGTAGCCCCTACTTTAGGGATGTAGCCAACTTGCGGCGACAAAGTTTTGTTACTGAGTCACTCTATATACTATGAATATTTATGTTGCAGTATATGTATTCCAGCACAAGTAAACACATATATAATACATCTAAATAGAATTTTGATTTTATTTGTTTTTAAAGTCTAGAAATTCAATTCTGTTTTTGATGGAAAATATTTTTTGAGAGAGAAATTAATCAATAAGCATTTAGTAAGTACATTACGGTGTTTCTTAGATTTTCTTAGAATTAAACACGTATGTGGATAAATTACATATATATATTTTTAATCGTGTTAAACCTATGATTTTATATCACGTTGAACTTAAAAAATATAAATATATTTTAATGCGACCATATTTTCTACCAGTTCTGCGTGGTATGAGATGGTTTTTTTTACAAGTAATAAAATCACATGGCTAGTGTCTTAACACAAACATATCAAGATCAATATCATAAGAACACAAAACGTAGTTATTTATAATTTTATTCAACGACAGGTCAGCCTTTGTAAAATAATATAAATATAGACTAACAAAAGAATTATATGATGCTTATTGAAGTAAATAAATAACCAAGCTCAAAAGCAACATTTCCTTTTCAGTTCACAGTGCATAAAAAAAATACAAAATTTAATTATTATATATTTTTAAAATTTCTTCCATTTTTTTTTAAAACATTTTTCGAAAAAATCACACTTACATTTGAAGAAAAATTATGTCGCACTGTGTAAAATATATATCAGATTAGTTGGTAAAGAAAGTATTCAATATAGAAATCATTTATTAGTTTTATATATTATTTCAAAAGTGTAAAATAATAATAATAATATATTTTATAGTTAATTTCTATATACAAGAAAAAGTTATATATTTTTAGAAAATAATATCTAGTCATATGTGAACTGAAAAAATAAGGATTATATATATATATATATATATATATTATATTAGATTATTAAAACCTTTGGTCTTCTCTCCTGTGGAACATTTGATGCGGTTTTGGTACCTATTTTTATCCTCCTCCTGATTCTGTTTTTTTTTTTTTTAAATTTTTTTCCTTGATCATTGAATATAAATTAAGTTTTTAAAAAATAACTTGTTCTATCAGAAAACTCATTTTTTCATAAATTGATATCTATGTCCTGTCATTTATTTTTAAATTTTCTTCTCACACACTCACACATATATGTAGATATACTACTTATAAAAATGTATTATAATAAAATCATTATACTCTTTAACTCATACTCAAAAACAAAGTATCACCATAAATTATTTACATTATTATTGAAATAAGATAAAAATAAATTTGATATTTACACAGTATTTACCACTGTTAAAAAATAATTTTGCTTAATTGTTGCGCCAATTATGACATCAAGTTCAGATTAAAAAAATTAAAATTCAAAATCCACCCAATATCTTTTCACTGTCATTGGGAGAGGGATTTTTCCTAAAAATAATGTTTAATTTATTTAAATATATAAATAAAAAATACAAGAATAATTTGATTTTTAATGTATAAATAAATATAAACATGATCATACTATTCATATAGAGTTTGATTTGTTTATTAATAGTTATAATACTTAAAAAATAATTATTTAACTATATATGAAAAATAAAATTTAAATTTAAATTTAAATTGGCAGTGTGGTTTTTTTTCTTCCGTCTTCTTTGCTGATATCTGGCGGTGTGGTTGGTTACATGGAAGTTGATTGGAAGAGGAGGAATTCAGAATATGGTTTCAAAGTCCAAACATAGCCTTCATAAATTTAATAAAATAATTTAATTAATAAACAAAATAGATCAACGCCCGAGCCAAGACTAGCAGCACCAATTGCGTCCCGTCGGGATGGGTTGGCGTAATCTCATTCGCCCATTTAATTCTCTTTTCTTGGTACGTATCTTATTTCACAGCACACAGCACCGAGGATAATGGCGATTTCATCGACTGCCACTAATATAGTTAAAAAGGAAGAAAAAGGAGGAAGACTGGGTTGCCCGTTCTAACTGACAACTGTCAACGGTTTTGTTTCGTTTTTAGATTATAGATAAGCTGGGAAGATCATAGAAGAGATAGAGTGAGAGTGAAGGTGAGAGGGAGAGAGAGAGAGGGGATGGATAGATTTGCGGCGTTGAGGGCGGCGGTGGAGGCGGCGGAGCTAGTGGACGCGCACGCGCACAACATTGTGGCGTTGGACTCCTCCTTCCCCTTCCTAAACTGCTTTTCTGAGGCCACCGGTGATGCCTTGTCCGGTGTACCACACACCATTAGTTTCAAGGTGAAAAATCCGTTGGCTTAAGCGCAAGAGGACTGTATATTTGTTTGTGAAACACTTCAAGTTAACGATCCTCTGTTTGAGATGGAACTTTTAACACCTTTTGTTTCGAAAATTTGACTTGTGTTGTGGTACGAAAGTAGAGATTTTGCAAATATGCCTTGAAATATGGTTGGATATATTCTGAACCTTCTGTGATAGTAGTCATGGCTTGCTCTTACTTGACGATCTTTCTGTAAATGCTCACATGTCTCTGGATTTAAGTTGAGTCTTTGGTAACGCCTCTACCTGTAGGATTATGATGACTCTTAACTGATTAATATGACATTTCACTTGACTACATTTGAAAGATACTGGTTTCCCTCCTCAAGAAACGACATGAGATTCGGTCTTCTATGATTTTTCTTTTCATTTCCACGTTCTTTAAGCTCTACGCCTGTCATTTTCCAATATGATCTTTTGACAGGGGTGGTTATATTGAGAAATTTCTAACGGAGTTTCTCACTTGGTTCTTTTAGAGAAGCTTGAAAGAAATTGCAGAACTTTATGGCTCTGACGCAACATTGGATGCGGTTCAAGAATACCGGTCGAGCTCTGGAGTGGAGTCGATTACTGCCAACTGCCTGAAATCTGCTAGAATCTCGGCCTTGTTTATTGATGATGGATTTGAGTTAGACAAGAAACACGAAATTGAGTGGCACAAGGCATTTGTCCCATTCATTGGTAGAATATTAAGAATTGAACGCGTGGCTGAGAAGATTCTCGATGTGGTAGGATGTAGTATTCTGCTTTTTTTTGATATAGCGCCGACCTCGATACACCTCTAGTTTTTACAGTTTCTAGTGGTCAATTGAAGCCAAGCCTAGCAGCGGGGAGGAAGTCAAAAAGATATATCTACGACGTGTATTCTTAATATTTGTATGTTTTTTAGGTTACTTAACTTGATTCAGCAAAATTTATGAATGGGGAACGGAAAACGATTTTTCCTTCATGATGACCTCATATGTTATAGGTCCACCTCTTAAGCACTTCTTTTTGAGTTTTGGTACTTTTCTGGCGTAAATGAGTGCATATAATTGTTGTTTGTTTGGTAGACTTGTTTCTATATTTGCAGATCCATAATTTTTTGTTTTTCCTTCTTGAAATGATGATTAGGGCCTTCCAGGTGGAACTACATGGACACTGGACTCATTCACAGAACTATTCATTGATAATTTAAAGTCATATCCTTTTGATTTCTCTCTGTGTGCTTGAAAGCATTTTGATGCCAAATAGAAAGAATATCCGGGTTCTCTTTGATTTCCTTATCGATCATTACACATGCTGATAAAATTGTTGGCTTTAAAAGTATTGCTGCGTATTGCAGCGGACTGGAAATCAATCCAAATGTTTTCAAAAAGGATGCTGAGGAGGGTCTCAATGAAGTTTTACGAGGTATGTATTGCAAAAATGAATTTGTGATCTGTGCAGCATTCTGATAATCTGTCTTTCTAGCTGGAAAGCCTGTCCGCATCACAAATAAAAACTTTATCGATCACATCTTCATCCATGCACTGGAGATTGCTCAGTATCTGGACTTGCCAATGCAGATGCACACAGGGTAATGGGGTTCTTCTTTTCTTATTTTGTCTAAATTTTTTGGTTTCAACACTTGCGAATAATTGCTTCACATCAACAGGATATAGGCCAGGAATCTTACTCTTTATCTGGTTAGGGTTCTGGTAGCTAATTCAAGATTCCAAATAATTCTATCTCTATGGGTTCATGATAATTTCTTGATTCTATTATGACAATGAACATATACTGCTGTTTGTGTGCGACACTTGTTGTTAGTTAAGAACAAGTTACTAATTGTTTATTCCTTTCGGCTAGTTTTGGAGACAAGGATCTGGATTTAAGGCTATCCAACCCTCTTCATCTTCGCAAGCTTCTTGAGGACAGTAGATTCAGCGAGTGTCGAATTGTTCTATTGCACGCGTCATACCCATTCTCCAAGGAAGCATCATATTTAGCCTCTGTCTATCCTCAGGTAGGTCTGAAAATCATTTTTTTGAATATAGACATAAGGTATTGTCATCAGAATGACTGATTTGCTTCATGACACCTTTACTTGTAGGTATATCTGGACTTTGGGCTGGCAGTGCCTAAACTTAGCTTTCATGGGATGCTATCCTCAGTCAAAGAGCTTCTGGAGTTAGCACCAATAAAGAAGGTCAACTTTATGTACTTTGTAATTTGTTCTAAGGTCATACTCTGGCAGTATGAGACGTGGCCCCTATAAAAAAAATATTATTAATATTTTTGGTATTAGACCAAAATGATCTCCTTCATAATATTCAAATATATTTCTGTTCTCCTAACATCAAAAAATACATATTGCAACTGGCAGGTGATGTTCAGTAGTGATGGCTGTGGATTTCCTGAGAGCTTCTACCTAGGTTGGTTTGGCCCATTTCATGCTTTTATATCACTTCAACATTAACTTCTTTTCTAACTCAGTTACATGTTTAATGAACACCAGAATGTGGGTTCAGCTTGGTTTGCTGTCAGAGGGATACTTGCATGTTGAAATTGTTTAGGTGTATACTTTAGGCTTGTGTTAATGCATTAATGGCCTCATTTTTGACGTGGACAGAAGAGGAAAAATTGACATTTATGCGGTATTTCACTAACTGAAAAGGGTTCTTAATCTCCAAAAAAAAATGTGAACTACTGAAAGCATCATATTAATGCAATGAAACACCAAAAATGTCTTTGACTTTAATATATGTATATAATATATCTATGTGTGTGTGTGTGTGTGCCAATCAAATCAAAGAAGCAAAGGTTAATCTAACCATTTGACGTTAACATTCTCTTCATGAGCTGTTTTTAACTTGTACTACTTTTCAAAACTCAAAAATAGATGATGAAGAAATTCATTCGAAGCATTGTCAGCCTAGCTTTTCCATCTATATCACCAGATTACAAACCTTGAGATGCAACCATACTGCCTTGACAGGTGCAAAGAAAGCCCGAGAGATTGTTTTTGCTGTTCTGCGTGATGCATGCATTGATGGGGATCTTTCAATTCCTGAAGCTCTGCAAGCTGCTAAAGACATATTTTCTGAAAATGCAAGAGAGTTATACAATATTAAAGCTGGTACAGAATCTTCTGGTTCAAGTACAATTGCACACCCCACCACTGTGAAGCCCAACACAAATGCTTCTGTTCAGGGTGTTACATTTGTTCGCATTATTTGGATTGATGCATCTGGACAGCATAGGTGTCGTGTAAGTCTTTTGTTTGAACATCCATTTCCAATATTCATCTGAACAAAGGCTTTTATAACATGTTACAAAATCAATAAATTATGATGGTCTATCTGAAAAGCACTTAATTTAGTATCACCAATTAGTTTGTTATTTCACTTTGTATATACTTAAAAGGTAGATAATATTTATTTTTATTCCTTTTTAAAACTCTTTCTTCAGTTCCCACTCTATTTTGATAAAAAAACTAATTTTTGTAACCTTGGGCTACACTCGGCTTACATTTTCTATCTGTCTTTTCAGTCTTATATTTGTATAGTTTTTGCCAAACAGTCTGTTGAAATACTTTTGATCACTAGTTGTTGCCCAGCGTAGATGATCATCTTGCTAGAAATGCATTCTTGTAACTACATTGTGATGCTTCAATTTAATTTATCAGGTGGTTCCTAAGAACCGTTTCGACAATCTTGTGACAAAGAATGGTGTTGGACTGACCTGTGCATCTATGGGGATGTCCTCATTCACTGATGGTCCTGCTGATGAAACTAATCTAAGTGGAGTGGGTGAAATCAGACTCATTCCTGATCTGTCAACTAAAAGCATAATTCCTTGGTAGGAAATTTCTTCCAAAGGAAGTGCATCAGCCTTGTCGTGTGGCAAATCTTCCTTTTCACTTCATTTTTAAAGTTTGTCATTGCCATTTACCTCATTTGCGTTAGACTCCCTCAAAAGAATTGAGCTTGTAAAGTCTAAACTGAAAATGAATGGATTCAACTCTAAAACGAGTAACATGTCAAAGGCACAACTTTCATGTGTTTGATGCACAGTTTTTGGACACTTCCTTCTGCCTAGGCATGTCAGTGTGGATTGGCATAATAATTAGTGGGAGCTACTTCTATGCCGTACCAATATATAATGGACAGAATGCACTACACATCTGGAAAATATTTAGGCATCAGTTCACCGTTTCCTTTGCACAGAGTAGGGGGGAGGAGTTGTTCCCACAAAGAGCAATGTCATTGGGGTAGAGACGCTGCCTTTCTGTCTGTTCGAAATACTTAGTACTTTTTCACTTGAGAAGTCTGGACCAGAGGCTTTTTTGCTTCCTTGTGACACAGAATGTGACATATCTCATATTAATTTTGTTGTGAGAATTATTTGTGACAAAGTGTTTGATTTTCAATTTCATTTAATGTTGCATAAGATAGCAATGATTATTTTGTGTTGCTTCACATATTTAGTTAGATACGGCTATTGGTTGGTCTGCAGAGTCGTTACAGAAGTATATAGATGCTGCTAACACTGTCATTTTGTTTCTTTACATTCTCCATGTGACAGGGCAAAAGAACAGGAAATGGTTATGGCTGACATGCACCTTAAACCTGGAATTCCATGGGAATATTGTCCCAGGGAGACACTGCGAAGACTTACAAAAGTTCTGAAAGATGAATTTAATTTGGTATTGTCTTGCTTGGTTCATTTAAGTTTTTTATATTTGGATTGTCTTATGTGAAACTGCTGGTTGTGCAGGTAATGAATGCAGGCTTTGAGAATGAATTCTATCTCTTGCGGAGTGTACTTGTGTATGTAAGAGGATCGTTTGATTTAGTCATTTTTCTCAACTGTGCAAGTGTAATGACTTAATTGCCACTCGTGGTCAACTCTTGCAGGGAGGGGAGGGAAAAATGGGTACCATTTGATTCAACTTCATACTGCTCCACATCAGCATTTGATGCTGCTTTTCCTATTCTAAACGAAGTAGTGAATTCTCTTCAGTCATTGAATATTATGGTGGAACAGGTATATAAAGATTTTTGCAGTAGGATTTCTGCATTTAGATTCTGGAAGATTTTTATGATCAGAGTTATGGTGTTTTCCACTATTGGGAGCTACATCTACTTATTATATTATAAAATATGACACTGAAGCCATCACTGTAAGTTTTTGATAAGATAACGAACTTTTTAAAGAACCTAAAATTGGATCAAGAATAGACTCAATTCAATTTTGTTTAAAAATATCTCACCAAAATAGTTTTTATGTAAATTTAATTAATGTTGGTTCATTATATTTTAATGTTTCACACAACTATATTTTGCTTTTAGTTGGGTTTGGCTCCAGTAGTATTGTATGATTCTAGGAATTTGAAGGACTAGTATGCATGGAAGTCTTGTTTTCCTTGAAAGAGAAAGCTGTTCACTTCCCTCTTCAAGGGATGTTGTTTGTACTTTTTGGCTTTTGAAAAGTTGAAAATTTTAATTGAAGTATTCCTTCTGCAAAAACTTACTCAGGTTATAGGTCACATTGACATTATTTATTTTTATCTAAGTAGTGCATAGATGAATACTTGAAAGAGAGAGAGTTGTACATCATACTGGTTGAGGCACAAGGCGAGTGATCTCAAACAAACAAAAAGATTGGCTTTGATCATTTTCTACTTTTGGAAAACTTGTAGTTACATGCTGAAGCTGGGGATGGTCAATTTGAAATTGCACTGGGTTACACAAATTGTGAAAATGCAGCTGACAACTTAGTTTTCACACGTGAAGCTATTCGAGCTGTGGCCAGAAAACATGGATTGCTGGCAACTTTTGTACCTAAGTAGGTATCTTGATCATAGAGCATTTTGTGTAGCTAGAATACCACATAGAGCTTCTATTCTTTATTCACTTGCAGGAATCTGGATGAAGTTGCTAGAGCTTCATGATGATTTGAAGTGCCTATTTTCTCCACCTATATAACCTTGGCTTTGTCTGTTTTTAATACCGAAATATTGATATTTCAAGCAGTGCCACACAGATAAATTTATGATGTGATGCATTTTATTCTTTTCTAGGTTTGCGCTTGATGATATTGGCTCTGGATCTCATGTGCACATCAGTTTGTCTGAGAATGGAGAGAATGTGTTTATGGGGCGCAGTGAAGCTACTAAATATGGAATATCCAAGACAGGGGAGGAGTTCATGGCTGGTGTATTGAATCATCTTCCTTCAATATTAGCATTTACTGCTCCAGTCCCAAATAGGTAATTGCTTTTTAGTTTATGTTCATGTTTGACACTACTTCCTCTTATCCATTTGGTCCTTCATGTTCAAAATTCCTGATATAGCCACACATTAAATGGTAAAAAAGTAACTTTCCTGGTGTGTGCCTGCATGAACTCATCTAAAATAACAGTTGAAGTTTTTTTGGACTTAGAAGTAGTTGTTTTTGTAGTGCAAAGAAGTTTTTTTTACCTTAATGTCTGATAGCCATAGTTAATAAAGCTCATACTAGCTCTAAATTTTCTATTAGGAAGTGAACTGTCAAGAATGGCAAAATTTTAGCTGCTTTCATTTGTGTGACCTATGTAGGAAAGTTAATATGATATGTATGACATTAAGATTTCAAGTTACAAGTATTCAACCTTTCTGCCTGTTCAAAAGCAGTCTGAGAAATGAAACCAATCGTTCATCTTTTGCTCATATTCCGTCATTGTCAAATGATAATGCCATCTAGTTATGATCGTATACAACCTAATACGTGGAGTGGAGCGTACCTGTGTTGGGGAACGGAAAATAGAGAAGCTCCTCTGAGGACAGCTTGTCCACCAGGAACCCCAGATGGCTTTATAAGCAATTTTGAAATAAAGGCATTTGATGGTTGTGCAAATCCATATCTGGGCCTGGCCTCCGTACTTGCTGCGGGAATTGATGGATTGCGCAGAAAATCAAGTCTACCTGAACCAGTTGGTAAGTCTGTCCCAATACTACACCATATCTGAGAGCTGTTTGAAGTTCATTTCTTGCCATTTTGATGACACACTTCATTATGTGAAATTTATTTCTGGAATGCCCTCAATTGTCTTCCTCAGCCACCTGATAGCTTTGGGGGGTAGGAGTCTTTTCTGATGCTTTCATTGCATTCGATTTAGGCATTTGTTTCTTATGATATCATGATCACTGTGATAAAGTTTTTTTTTTTTTAATTATTATAAGGTTATTTCAAACTTGGTCATATAAGTGTTATCTCAGTATCTTCTATTATATCTTGCAAGGTAATGCAATGGTGATGTCATATAGTTGAAACTTACTGTGTGCTCTCTTCTACTTAAGTGTTGCTCTGATTTTACCACTTCATGTTCTGTTGACAAAAGACTCAATTTTCCTCAACAGATGATAATCCGGACAATGTCAAAGATAAAGTGCAAAGGCTACCTCAATCTCTCTCTGAATCTGTTGAGGCCTTTGAGAAAGATCATGTGCTGAGAGATTTGATTGGTGAAAAGCTTTCGGTTGCCATTAGAGGTGTTAGGAAGGTACTGACTGCACATACTCTCCCATGTAGACGCATTAGATTACAGATTAACCACACGCAACATATTAGGCAATTGCAACAATTATTTTAACAGCAAGCCAGGCATGGTTTAGGAGTGGCATAAATAGGGGTAATACGATTAAGCCTTCCATAATATCTTGAGGAAGAACCTTAATGCCTATTCATATGTATTAATGTCAGAATCACCAGTGAGAGAGTTCAAAATATTATAATAGTCTCCATAAATTCCTGAAATTATCCATCATCCATCAACCACAATATTGTTTGAATTCGGGAACAGATTAGTCTATGTGCATGATTTCTAAACTGGTGAATTCCTGATTCTGATTTAGTGGTGGACTCATAGTACTTCCTCTCACGAAGGTTCTGCTCGTCTGACTTTTTTTATCAGTGAAAACTAACATTATGGTGCGTAAGATGCTAGTGCATAATCATAAAGCAAGCTGACCTTGCAACTTACCTATTTTGATGTAATATGAATCCAGCACTCCGTATAACTTTCAAATTTTGCAAGCACAAATTCCTTCCTTACTCAGATGTAAGTGTAAAAGTTCAATATTGTTTTTACTGTTATGCAGGCTGATATCAAGCACTACTCAGATTACAAGGATGCCTGGAAGAATCTCATTCACAAATACTGAGTTTGAATCTGTTGACCTGATTTCTCAAACTAAGGCGTTCTGAACTTGCTTTGCTTTTATCTTAGTTGCATTTACTGGGATAATTTCATAAACCTATATATGGTTATGGAGTAATGTGTATTTTTAAGTATTTTTTATCGTTAAACCAACCTTCTGAGTAGGCCTGAGTTATGGATAATTTTATTGTTGACAATAAGCTATGTTCACTTTGCATGAAGGGGTGGGATCCATAATTCTATATAAGTTAATCAAATATTCTGATTGATTGGTTAAGGTTTTTGATATGCTAAGAGCTCGGTATAAAATTATAAAATTGTAGAATACTTAATTCTATATATGAATTAAGACTTATGATAAAATAATAAGTGGTGAGATAATTTTATGTATAATTTGAAATATTAATTTAACTTTTTCTTTGTAATTGAATTATTTGTTTCTAAATTTATAATAGAAAAAATTTATATAATCACTTCAAATAATCATATTTATTGAACATAATTATAAAATATTAATTAATTCTCACAAATTTTTTGTCCTTCAAAATAATCTGATGGGTTATGTTTGGAATGAGCGTTTTGGTAATAAATGATGTTTTGGTAATAAATGATGTTTGATAAGAGCTATTGGGATAAGCGATATGTTTTAAGAAATATTGAATGTTATAGATAGTATTATTTTTTAAAATTTTTTTATTTATAAATATATAAAATATATAATAATAATTTGATAATATTATATAAAGATAATGATTAGTTTATTGAATATAAATATATATAAATATGAGTATATGTGTACATATATAAAAATATTAATTTGATTATAAATAAGTGTAATGATAAAAAAAATAATTAGTGAGTTGAATAGTTAATAAACATTTTGAATTTAAATTTGAATAAAAATTTTATTGAATAATATTTTTAGTAGTATAAAGTTTGTGAGCTGTATTGGGAGTGTGAATTGATTTCCGAACATACTCATTGCTTACAAATTGGACATGCTCAAAAATACATCCCCGTTACAACTCATAAAAATGACAAAAAGAAAAGAGAGGAAGTGTCATAAAACCATGAAAAGTGTTTTATCCGGGCCAATTTTGATTAGTAATCCAAACTTGACAATTATTTGAATTCAATTCTATTTAATTTTATGAAACTTGCATTTAAAGTCTGGATGGAGTCGAGCAATGAGCTTGAATTCCAAAAAGTTTTTGGCTATATGCTTGTTTTCAATTTTGGATTATATTAATATATATATATATATATATAATTATTATTTTTAAATTTTTGCACAATTTTTGAGATAAAAATATGAAAAAAATATTCATCAAAATTTGAAAACAAACATGCCTTTGAGTTCATTTTCAAATAGATTCGAAGTACTTTCTAGCTTAATTGAGAGTAACTCGAATAGTTAGGCCATCGGCCCCCTCAATGCTAATGACGAGGGCAAAATCTGTGGCCTACTCCTGTTGTGTGGTCTGCTTGTACCCAAGCAATGAAAAAGAAGTTTGGCAATGATTGCTCCAAGTAGTGGGCTGGGCCAATGTAAATGGGTTGGGTCCACCCAACAACAATATTTTCTTTGGGTCGGTAATTTTTTTGGCTTGATTTGTTATATCACACTACTTGCATTTCAATCATCAATCTAATTTCAAAATTACCAACATCTTTAAACTTGTCATAGTTGTTAGTTCATTTCAATCTAGTAGTTACTAATAGTTTAATTTAGGTTAACTAATCAACACTTTTGAAAATTGAAAGGTAAACTTAAAAGTATCTAAATAGAATAATGGGTTATGCTTCAGCAGATGTCACTTCTGCCACTGTAGTAATTAACAATGATCAACAGTGTGGTAGATCTTTATTTTGACTAACTTGGGTGCCAGTTGTTGGTATTGTTGGTTCTTTGTTCATTATCAGCCTACCCACTACCGAGTTAGAGCTTTAATTGACTAATATTAATAATCATAATAGTGAATTATTGATGATTTTGATTGGCTGAACGGCCGAAGAGTATTTATTTGTCAGTGATTGAATTGACTAACGCAATGGAAACCATTTAATAATTAAAAGGTTTCCCCTATTTTTTTTATGGTCAACATGGTAGTTAAATATCTTTATATTTTGAATTCATGTCCATGATAGTGACCTAGTTTTGATTTATTGTATGGGATTCGTATATTTAAATGTATGTGGTTCGTGAATTTTTTCACATATTGAAATGTAGGGCAATGTTTGTTTTGGTCTATGAGTGCGTGTTTTTAGCTTTATTTTTTTTTGGAATTGTATAAAAGTAATAAAGAAAAAGAGATAAATTTTAAAAGATATAATAATTGTAATTTGTATTTTTTAGGTATGAAAAATGAAAGCAAGGATTTATCATTTTTAAAAAATAATGCCTCATTATTAATATCTTCGATTAAAATTTGATGCAAATATAACAATTATTCAATACTTATTTAAGCATTGCAAGAGGAATGCCGGGTAACTGCATATTTTTCCTTTTGATTAAAGATGAAGAAAATTAAAGACATTTTTCTCATTAAATTCCTACCCTACCTGCTTCTTTTAGTCTCCCACCAGCCAGCTATTAAATTGATATATATACATATATATATATATATATATATATGTATGTATTATTTAATATAGTTAACTGTTAAAGGGATAGAGTAATTATCTTTAATCATTTAATAGATTTAATAAAATAATCATTTTAGTAAATTCACTGATAACCACCTCATTCATTTTCCAAATTTTAAAAAACTAAATAAAGTATAAGGTTTGTTGGTGTAAACATACTATCTCTTTTATTAAAAAAAAGAGCAAGCCAATGGCAATGGAACTGATACGTTTCTTGAACTTCTTATTCATTTCTTTCTTAATTTATTTTTGTTCTTTTTTTTTTCCTTCTTTTGTTCTGTAGCCTATATTTGGCTTTTCTTCATCTCTTTTTCTTCTTTTTATATTTTTACATAATTTTAATTTTAAATAATTGTATATTATTATTATTATTATTAAATAGTTCGTATAGGCTAGTTATTATCCAATTCTGTTTCAAATTCAACGTAGACTTTTAATAAAACAATATAACCAAACCACACTAATTTATATAATATATATTTTTATTCATACAATTTTATCCACAATTTTTTTTTTTTTATTGCACACACGATAAATTTGCAAAATACTAGCGTTCCATAAAGCAGGTGTAACGATCATTCATATCTAGAAACCAAGAGAAAATGCAACTTGGGACCATGATTTATCATGGGACCTTAAGCAAATTGCAGTGCTCAATTCATCACTTCAAAAAACCAAAAACCTCTATTATTGTGTTGTTCGAGTATAACCAGATGAACACTAACCAACATCTGAAGTACTGTTTTATTATTGAAATTGGGATTGGGGGACCCTTTTGGTTTCCTGTTCTCAAAAGCAAGTTTTTTCAATCCACATGAGTTCACACACTTTGGCACTGTAAATATACACAAACCCACGAATCAAAAGCGTGAAAGTACTCTAATTCCACACCCCATTAGGGCATTGATCTGATATATATCATATATCATACGTTGTGGGGCCTGTTTGTGTCCTAAGATTGCGTTTTGACATCAATCAAATTTTAACCATGGAACAAAAGCTGAAACACTGTTTGTTCGCTTATTTTGATTGGTAGGGTTCAAAATTTTAACAAAGTAAGCATATAAAAATACAAATTTTGTATTTAAATTTAAATTCAAAATTTTTCACTTTTTTCATATATATATATATACATAGACAAACATTTAAAAGTTAATTGTTTTCCCAGTTTACAATTAAATTACTACATACATGTATACACTTGTACTCACATTTTCATATATTTATATTATAATAATTTTATATACTATTACATCATCAAATTATTATTTTATATATATATATAGTGTGTGTATAGATTAATATATGTATATATATATATATACATAAATACTCAAATTCTAATAAATTCAAAATTTTAGAACTAAACTTGATTTTCATATTCGTCAAAATCTTTAACTTTATTTGTTTTCCTATTTATTAAAATAAAGCCAACGTTTCAATTATTACATTTTTTCAAATTTTTTCTTTTTTTTTTCCTTCTTCCTTTTATCTAATTTCTTAAATCAAAACAAACACAACCTCGGTTTTTTCCATCTCCCAACAAAATAAGCAAGCAAACATGGCTAAAGATGTTCAAAATCAAAATTACATCATTTAATTGGGTATGCATTGGACATTGCTTTTGGAACTTGGTGGATAGAAAAGGTCCGCGCCTAGCTCTCAAATGAAGCATCAAGAAGAATATTAAAATGGGGCGGCGGTGGAGGTGGAGGTGGCGGTGGGCGGCCGCCGGACCAACACGTAAGATCAAATGATTTGTTTAAAATAAACGAAGGGGAAAACATTTTTTGAATTTTTAGCTTGCCAATTTGACCATCTCATGTCCGTACCGTTATCTGCGTGTGATCCAAGCAATTATTTTTATTAAGAATTTGTATAAAAAATGAAGAGACAATCGAATATATTATTTTAATGTAAATTGGATACATCTTTTTGATGTTTTATAGCTTGATGATGATCAGGCATCATTAATAACTTTTAAAGATAAGATAGATGTTGATTTATGTAATAAATAAATCGGAAAAAGAGTCTAACCCTATGTTTGGATGCATATTATGAAGAATATCTCTTCTGTCAAAATCGATATTTTACAACGTATCGTCCAAAGAATTAACCTTTTTTAAAAAAAATTTTCTTTCTCTTAATTTTATGATATTTTTAAATTTTCACATTAATTTTTCTTTCTGTCATGATTTTTATTGGGACAATCCTTACAGGTTTTGAGGCGAGGAAAATGGTCAAAGGTCTGTACAACGAGTTGAATTCAAACACACATCATAAATGCATCCAATGCATAATCATATAAATAAGTATATCTTGCGATGGATTATATCATGTCATTAGTGAAGATTAGTGCCATTTAAGATTGGCTTTGGCCCTACCTTGGCAAACTCTTTAAACTTGCAACGTAATTGCCACATCAGTTAAAATCAACACATAATTCAATATATAATAAATAGTTTTTTTAACTACTTCTGTTGTCTACTCGTGGTTTTGGTGAGGATGAAGGCAGTGCCATCTATTGGCGTAGTTATACTTATAATTGTGGACAAAAAATTACTAAAAAAATATTAAGGTCCACTGCCAAATCCCAAATCTTCAAATTTTATTTGATTAACAGACATTATTTTCAACCTTTATTTTTTAATAATGGTTTTCATAGAGAGTTGCTCGGCATCAAATTTTCTGTTTCATTTTTTTTGTTCAATTTTTTTAATTAATATACTAAGGTCCACGGTCAAATCCCAAATCTTGAAATTTTATTTGGTTGACAAAATGTATAGACATTGTGTTTGACCTTTTTTGTAAAAATGGTTTTCACAGAGAGTTGCTCGGCATCAAATTTTCTGTTTCATTTTTTATATATTCTTTTTTCAAATTTTCCCTTAATATAGGATAACATGTAAGAATGAAAATAGTTTATGGTTAACAAAGGTAAATAAATTATTATGAGAAATAGCTAATATGTACTATACCATTTAAAAAATTTACAGTCTACTGATAAATAATTATGTAAATCTATACTGTTTAAAAATGCACGAAACCCCCAAAATAATTGCTTCTTGGTCTGAAAATATAAAGATCAAAACGCCATCAACGTCTATTTAATTTCTGTCTCTCTAATTTTCACTTTCCTCTCCAAACTTTAATTTATTATAAAATTTTATATCTGTTTTACTTTTTAACTTCAATTTATTATACGTTTCAATTCTTTATATGCTTTTCTTCACTACTTTCCCTAGCTTTTATGTATTATATATTTTTATACTTTTTTCCCCGAAGTTTATCACTAAATTTTCTTCTTTAAAATTTGTTATTTATTATTTAAACTTTTACGTATTTTTTACATTTTTATTTTTTTTCTTGTATATTTCCATGTCTCCTTATTTTCTTTCAATTGTCAAAGGTTTTTGGCGACTTTTCTGTTCTAAGCCATATGCTTTTTATTATTGAAAATGTTTTGTACAAACAATTAAGTATTGACTTTTTCGCTTATGTTTGATGCTTGATTTAAGTCAAATAATAAATTAAATCACAGTGGTCAATATAATATAGTTATTGTATAATAAATTGTTTCTGTAATGGCAAGAGATGAGGTATGATGGCTGGAGCATAAATGCTTTCATTATTCACACCCCACGTTTGAAAGCGACCCCGCACTAGGTTATGTTTGTTTTCAAATTAGGACGGGAAATTTTAGATAATTTGAGTGGGGATTAAAATTATATTTGGTTTATGATATTTGAATAATTAAGAAAATTATATATATATATATATATTTAATAATGATTGAATGATGTGATAGTATATATATTTATAAGATGATAGAAAAATAAATGTGAGTAGGAAAATTACAGGAATATGTGTTAATCTGATTATGAATATGTATATTGATTAAAAAATTATTAGTTAATTACAAAATATAAGAAAGAATTTAAATTTGAATTTAAATAAAATTTATATAGTAAAATGTTTGGTTTATAAGAATAGACCGGAACAAACATAGCCGATATATTCTCCATCCGTTCAATAAAAAATATTCTTGTGCATGTCATAATTATACGTGTTATAACATATTCTACGTTACACTTACCTAATATTGCTGGCTCATGGAGGTGGCCGTTAAGAAATGAATATATGCAGTATGCATTCTTAAGCAATCAGCCTTCAGTTCCTTGTTGGGATTCGATCCATTGGGATTTCATATCCTCTTTTATTTAGCAGAATAAGAATCCATAAAAGAGCCTGCAACTGAAGATTACAGAATTGACAGACATAATAAATTGCTCACCTCTTTAATTCCTCCTTTTAATCTCCTCCTTTCTTTATGAATCTGTCTCCCAATCTTGTCCGCAGCATTTAAGGTACTTTACTTTCGCACGTAGAAAACGTTTGTGTGCATGCACGTATTTTTATTTTTTTTTTGTTTTCTTGAATAGCAATGTAGCGTATCTGTACCGTTTTCCGTGTTGCTTTTTCTAGTTATTTTGCAACTACAAAACGTATATTATACATCTTTTTTATGTAGTTTTCTGTTTACTGGTAGAACGTTTATGTATCATTCTCTGATTTGTCTTTTTCCATTTCATAACTTTGGTAGGTTAAGTTAATAATTTGACTAATGGGTTTTAGCTTGCATGCCATGTAGCATAATCTTGGAAATGAGCTGCCCTTTTCTTTTTTAATTACTTGTGCATTTTGGGAGTTTCGGATCAAATTTAGAGTATAAATAGATATTTATATGTGTTTTTTAAATATAGCACTTTGTTGCTAGTGAATGGAGGTCAACATACCCGGCAAGGATTTTAACGTCATTTGCTTCTTGTAAAGCAGAGGTCAACGCGAAGCCAGAAATTTTGATTTCGCCCTTTGTTTTCTTCGCAGAAAATTTGCTGGAAGGAGGAAAAGAAGTTTGAGCCAGCACCAAATTGGGAAATTGTAAGAATAATTTTGTCTCTTGTGTTTCTGGTTTTCTTACCTTGTTCCTTCTATTGTTTTTGCACAAACTTGATACGGTGACTGTTGGGCTAGGTTTATGAGATGGTTGTATGTGACCAAAGATCCATTAGATGTGTGGTTTATTTATCTGATCATAATGGCTATGAATTGGATTGTAAAAATTCAACATATAAAATAGGGTCTTTTGTTTAACATTCTGATGCACTGAGAATCAAGAGAGACTAGTGGAAGAAAGACTAATTGTTGCCATAAAAGCTTGGTTTTTTGTTTAAGTTTGTGATTCAGTGTTGTGGGTTATTGAAATAAATTGATACACTGTGTGTTTAATGATCCATCCATCTGTTTCCAGAGGCATACTGAGAAGGGATTTTTAAGGTTGTTTTTGTAGTGGATGCCATTCTTCTGGGATCATCAGAACACTCCAGGTTCTTATCATCTGTCTGGTTCCAAACTGAAAACTCTTTAGCATTATGCATGTCTGGCCCTGTGGCCATTGCTAATGATGTTGAAAGAGCACTCTCTTTGTCTGATAGGACAAAATCTCTTGATTCCATAGTATCTAATGACAGAAGCCGCTTAAGTGAATTAAATGGAAGCGTTTCTCATGCTTCTGCGGAAACCAGTGGCTTCAGATCAGGACAGATCTTCCTGCCTAATGGAGAGACATATTCTGGATCCCTGCTTGGGAGTATGCCCGAGGGTTCAGGGAACTATGCCTGGTCAGACGGTTGCAAATACGAGGGTGAGTGGCAATCTGGGATGAGACATGGATTTGGGAAACTTCAATGGCCATCTGGTGCTCTGTATGAAGGTGAGTTTTCAGGTGGTTACATGCATGGCAGGGGCACATATTCTAGGCGGGATAAAATGACATACAAGGGAAGGTGGCGGTTGAACCTCAAACACGGTCTGGGGTATCAGAATTTTCCAAATGGAGATGTGTTTGAAGGATCATGGATATGTGGAACCCCTGAAGGACCGGGTAAGTACACATGGGCTAATGGAAATGTGTATCAGGGAAATATGAAGGCAGGTAAGATGTCTGGGAAAGGAACTCTTACTTGGGTCGATGGGGATTCATTTGAAGGAAGCTGGTTAAACGGTATGATGCATGGATTTGGAATTTACACGTGGATGGATGGCAGCTGCTACGTTGGAACTTGGACCCGAGGCCTCAAGGATGGGAAAGGCACATTCTATCCAAAAGGCAGCAAGCTTCCATTCGGTCAGCAATTGTACCTTAATGCCTTGAGAAAACAAGGGCTGCTGCCTGAGCTGAGAAAACAGAATCATGTCTCCCACATCCCACATGGAACCTCAGTAGATTTGCGAGTTGTTGGTCAGAAAGGTTCTGGCCAGAGTTCATCTGATAAACTTTCCGAGGGAAGCTTTTTAAATCTGGAACAATCTCGCAAAACAAATGTTTCCCTGGAAAGACGGTGGAGTCTTGAGGTATCCATTGAGAAAGTTATAGGGACTGACACATCATTGAATGCATCTGACACAGTGTTAGAAGGCGTAGATAATGAGCGTGACATGAATACTCCAATCTTGGAAAGGGAATATGTGCAAGGGGTCCTAATCAGCGAGCTTGTGTTGAGTAATGGCTTTTCACCATTGTCTACACAAGCAAAAAAGAGACAAAAGAAACTTGCAAGGGATGTAAAGAAGCCAGGTGAACAAATCATCAAAGATCACAGGAGTTACGACTTGATGCTAAGTCTACAACTTGGAATCAGGTGCAACATATTTTTGGCAAACCTCTGCATTGATGATGTATTAGCTATAATGTAGTGAAATCAAGCTACCGGATCAAAATCTGAGCCATGAATTTATGTTTAACTCAGATGTAGCATGCATGTAATGAGTGAATATGTGATTAATTTATCCAAGTGTAGGATTCTTCATTTCTAGGCTATATAATTTGGTTGATAATCTTGGAACTGATTTTTTAAGCATATTTATCCATACGCATGGGCTCATCCAAATACTATAGAAATGCCATTTTATGTCATCTTAAGTATTTTCTGCTTGCCCAGATATACAGTTGGGAAAATTACTCCCATCCACAGTAGAGAAGTTAGAGCAACCGATTTTGGTCCTCGTGCTAGCTTTTGGATGACCTTTCCTAAAAAGGGTTCACAACTGACGCCCCCTCATCAATCTGATGATTTCAAGTGGAAGGACTATTGCCCAATGGTTTTCAGGTCTGTCGTGAACATCTTTTTCTCTCATTTGCTATTTGTCTTGTGATCCAGCAAGTCAAAGCTACGGAAGTCATTGTGAGTTGTATTAGATTTTGCTTCTATATTTGACATGGTTTCCTTCCTTACCTCAAAACTGTTTGTTTTCCCCATAGGAATCTGAGGGAGATGTTTAAGATTGATGCTGCAGACTACATGATGTCAATATGCGGAAACGACACCTTAAGAGAACTTTCATCTCCCGGGAAGAGTGGCAGTGTCTTTTTCCTGTCACAGGATGATCGTTTTATGATTAAGACATTGCGAAAATCTGAAGTCAAGGTTTAAAATTTCAACTGGATCTCTCTTGTTGCCTAGCTTTCACTGTTGTTTCCTTCAGTCATCATTTGTCCTCCAAATGCTAAAAATGGGATTTTGTGTGCATGTGCGTGTGTTGAGACAATGCTAACAGCTACTCTGTTGCTATTTAAGGACAATAAGATACAGGGTCTAGAATGGATTCACAAAGTAACTTCCAATGCATCATCCGGACGCATTAGCATACCAACTCATCAGAAAACTAGAGCACACCAACTCATTCGAAAACTAATGCACGAAAATTGTCGAGCCTAAAACTGGAAAATGATGAGCGTGCCCATGAAAGAAAAATTGTTCACTTTCATGTTATAAGTGAGGACTGAAGATCCTTGTTACATTATGAGGCCTCGCCCAACAAACCCTTTGGTGTAACATTGATATGACTTATGAGTCACTTTCATCTGTTATGCAGTTTGCTAAATACCTTAACTTGCATAAATTTGAGTTGGCTGCAGACCTAACTCCAATGTATGATGTAACTCCATGAGACTGGGCTTTGTGTCATGTAATCTAGCTTCCTTTCATAGGAACTAATTAGATCATCCTAATTCATATTTAGACAATGTCAGAATTGAGTTTGTGGACTCGTTTTGATCAACTGTGACTTGTAGGTTCTGCTGCGGATGCTCCCAAACTATCACCTTCACGTGTGCAGATACGACAACACTCTTATAACTAAGTTTTTTGGCCTGCACAGGATTAAACCTTCTGGTGGTCAAAAGGTAATGGAGACGATATGGTAACTCAACTTTACTCTGCTGTGGCTACAACAGCACCTCTTACATACTTAGAAGCCATGTTGCTCAAAGAGACACTTCCTTTGCATTTGCCTATTTTGAAGTGGCCTAGTTTTCGTTACGGACACTAGTCTAACCTTACCACTTACTACTTTGCAGTTCCGATTTGTAGTAATGGGAAATATGTTCTGCACAGAGTTAAGAATCCACAGAAGATTTGATCTCAAAGGTTCTTCACTGGGGCGTTCTACTGACAAGGTCGAAATTGATGAGAACACAATACTCAAGGATCTGGATTTAAATTACTGTTTCTATTTGGAACCTTCTTGGCGAGACGCCCTTCTACAGTAAGTGGAACCAACCACGATCTACTTGTAACATTCACCTTCTTTATTATGTCCATTTCTTTCATTTCTATCTCTCCACAAATATAACATTCCATGACTCCCTGTGGCTTCTATTTTTATCTGTATCTCTACTTTGCATGCGAGTGTCACGTAACTTATTTGATGACATGCTCGTGCCGCTTGTTGGTTCCGCAATCTGCAGGCAGATTGAAATAGACAGAAAATTTTTGGAATCACAGCACATAATGGATTACAGCCTCTTATTAGGTGTCCATTACAGAGCACCCCAACACTTATGCTCTCGTAGGTCTGCTGATCGCCATATGTCTGCTGATGGATTGGGGATTGTTGCAAAAGGCGGTAAGTTTGGCATCATCTGCTAGCCTTCCGACCGGGGTTTTACCCAAACTTTTCTCGCGCATAAAATGTGTCCAGGATTCTCACTTACAAATTCTGATTATGAACTTCAGAGGCTAATGTGGATGAAATATCTCCACAAGGCCTCGTTTTGGTCCCTTGTGGAGCTGATGATAATACGGTCATTGTGGGATCGCATATTCGAGGCAGTAGATTGAGGCAGTCTTCTTCAACTGGGGACGAGGAAGTGGATCTTCTCCTTCCCGGAACAGCGAGGTATGATCCTAAATTCAGACACTAGCTCAACTAGTGATTCACATTCCATCTTGTAAGTGAGCTAAACACTCGACAAGTATATGCTAGGATTTTAAAAATAAGCTTAGCCAAATATCCTCCAAATGTGAAGATTTGAGAGATTAAGAGCACTAGTCAAACATCAAGAAACAGTACATTAAGGCAACTGCATCAAGCAAAGCTTACGGCTACGCTTGTTTTGCACTTTTAAATTCTAAAAGCAGCCGTTCAATTATTTTATTTTTCTTTAATTTTGTTTATTTTTCTCTGTTATTTTTACATGATTCTCACAACAAAATTACTTAAAAACACACCCCAAATTTAAAAAACAAACATACCCTAAGTTTTTAGAGCCTTAAGAAGATTGAAATGTTCTCTTTGAATAACCATCTCATTTGAGAATATTTAAACTGATAGAAAAATGCATTATTTAATATTTTAATTTCTTTAACACGTCCTGTGACGTGTAAGTGGTATTGTTTTTGTTAAATCTTTCTCATATAATATTTTTTCCTAAATGGAAGGCAGCTGAGATTCCAAGCTAAGGCTTCTTATTTAGACTAACTCTGAGACTATGTTAAATATGACCATCTCATCTAAAGGTTTAAACTTTTAGATAAGAGAGATTAGTCATATAATATTTTAATTTCTCCCTCATTTTCATGTGCGCTTTTATTTCTATCCGACAGACTACAGATCCAGCTTGGAGTGAACATGCCGGCAAGAGCAGAACACATTCCGGGGAAAGACGAGGGTCACAAGACGGAGATGTTCCCTGAGGTGTACGACGTCGTGTTGTACTTAGGCATCATAGACATCCTGCAAGAATACAACATATGCAAGAAGATCGAGCATGCATGCAAGTCCATTCAATTCGATTCGCTGTCCATCTCCGCCGTCGATCCCAGATATTACTCCAGGCGCTTTTTAGAATTCATCAAGAAGGTTTTTCCACCAAATGTCGTGGGGAGTTAGAAGACATGAATGGATTTTCGGGCTGGCCATCGGCCCTCTGAAGAACAGCCTTGCCTGGCTGAAAGAAACATTTGCCTGCCATCAAGTGTCGTGGTTATGCTGAGCTGCTGTTGTTCTTGTATGTTGTGATTTTTCTTGTCAAATAAAACGTCATTTAGCAGAGGAAAACTATTGTATTTTATTGTTATGTTGAATGGCGATCTTCTTTCAACTAGTGATGCTGTGATATAAAATTTAAATTTTTAATTAGAATTGACAAACAAAAGAAGAGAAAATATAAAGAAAGGATGAAAAAAAATGAAAAAATAAATTAAAGAAAGCTTGAAGTATTACAAGATAGTTATTACAAGGAATTAGTTGTAATAAATATTTTACAATTTAATAAAAAAAGTATTTTAAAAATACATTAAATGAGTTATTTTAGACAACTCTCTCGTACAAATAGTATATATTTTATTTCAGGGAAGGGAGTTCAACAGATTCGCTCATTTTAGTGTTAATTGAACACCAAATGGAGAAAGGGGAGTGTTTATGTTACCGATGTTTTTTTCCCTCTTATACAACAAAACAAAGATTTTGGGATGTAACTTCACAAGAATATTTAGTCATGAATTTTTCATGATCATGACTAACTAAGATTCAACTAATTCCACTTCTTGATTTAACCTAATTATGTCCTAATTCTACTAATGGGTGAGATTAGACTTGTGAGTTTTATTTAAACTAAACTCATAAATTAAAATTGGACTCAGACCCGAACCCAAATCTAGACTCAATACTAATATTTTCTATCCAAACCTATTAAATAAAATAAATTAAATTTGGTTCGAATCTGACCTCACAAGATTCAATGGGTCTAAATACTCATAATTTTATTTTGAGCCTATGTTAAAAAATGAGTGACTCAATTCCATTTATGCATTTCTTAATTTTCTAATTCCAAAGTCTCATTTTGACGTTTCCAGCAAACTCATCAAAAAACAAACGCTTTAAAATAATTTATAACACAGTATAGTTTTTAATAACAAAAGAAAAAATTGTTAGTCAGGTCAGATTCAGACCCAAACTCGATATATTAGATTTGTGAATTGGACTCAAAATTTAAATTCATTGGGTCTTAGGTCTGAATTTGAGTTTGAATCTGATAATCAAATAATGTGGATCTATTTCAAATTTAGTCTAAATTTAAATAAAACTCATCTATTAACAAGTCTAAGTGAGACTTGATGGGTTCAAAAGCATGTTCGCTTACACAAGTGAGTGGAACTTACGCAAACTACACATGCTGTGAGGATGAAACCATTGCTTTGCTGCGCAAGCTCTCAATTCTAACAATAATTTTCCAAGCCATGATAGATTGGAGTAAGGAACCAAGCATATGAGCTAAAGTTTTGTAGGGTGTATTCGTGTCGAGTTGCATTACTTGAACTCAATTCGATAGAAAAATTAGGGGCTTGACCTCGAATTTAAGTCAAGTAATTAAGTTCAAACTCGAATTGAACTTAACTCGACTCAAACTCACTCAAAGTTAGTTATCGAAAATTAAAAAATAAAATAAAATTTGCTCCATTTAAAATTCAAACATGTGATATCCATTTTAATAAGACATATTATTATCATTGAACCACATGCTACATTAATTATTTTCAAATTACAATTATAATAAATAAATAAGAAACTAAATTTCAAAAATGCCACTGACAGCCTTCTTTTATTATGACAACATTACCAATTACTAAATCATGTTTTCATTATAGTATTAACTTTGATATGAATATACATTCATATGTTTGAGTCGAATACACTCGAAGAATCTCAAGAAAATTGAACTTTACTTGTGAATTTGATATGAACTGTTCAAATTTGATTGGAACTCAATTTTGATTAAATTTGAATTGAGAACAAGTTGAGCTTTACTTGTGAATATGAGGTGACTGTTCAAATTTGATTGGAACTCAATTTTGATAAAACTTGAGTTGATGATTGGTTGAGTCGAGTTGAACAACCTAATTTGGATTTACCGATATTAGGGTGCCTCATTGATTTTTACTAAGGGCGTTCAACTTCAACTAGAGAAAATAGTAAGTGCAATCGGACGTCTTGTCACGCTCAAAATGAGTGGTTCCTGATGGTGAGACACCGTCACGTGTCACTCTCACAGAGTCCTCAGCAGAGCATCAATGCATGCGCCATGACAATGCCCTTCCTCTCATCTCATATTCACTACTCTTTAATTATATCGTTTCAGATTTCCAGACAAGATAAGCCCGGATCTTCCAACGAGAAACAAGAAGGTCAGCCTGTGGACAGTATGGGCCGAAAACAATTCAAGGGCCCAACAAAAATGGGGCCCAATCCACGAAAAACTCCCTCTGACTGACACCGACACGAACCCCAAATTTCCTTTCGATTGCAACAACACAGTCATGGACATGGAGTCAAACGGTCACCGTCAAACCCACGCTTTGTGTTGAGCCTTTTGCGAGTATAACGTCGTCCTCCTTTCAGGCATTCATCAGCGATATCTGTCTTTCGCTAGTCCCTATTTGTATATATTATTCTCGATATAATACACACTGACACACAGAGTCTGCTTGTATGTGTAGAGTGAGAGGGTGGTCGAGACCAGAGAGAGGGAATATATTCAGACCAAAAGCTTCTCCACTCAATCTTTTTATTTCATTGAGTGCGTTTTGAGTTGTGATGCTGTGATACTCGCTTATTAATTACGCATTGTCGAGCGAATAACATACGCATAGATCTATATATGTGTGTGTATAGAGAGAGGGAAAGAGAGAGCGGAAGCATCAATTTGCTGTTTGCTTAGAGAGAAAAAGTGAGAGGTTTGATGGGGTCGTCGGGGCAGGGGCAGAGTAACTATGATCTGTCGTTGAAGATCTTGCTCACCGGAGATACCTCAGTCGGCAAGAGCAGCCTAGTCCTCACTTTCATTTCTAACGCACCTTTCGAGCTTCCCCCCACCATAGGTACGTGTTCTTCGTTTTTGATCATCGATATATTGATTCTGTTTACGATAAGAGTTTGGGGTGGCTGTCTTTGATGTAATCTCGAGCTTCCAAATTTTGGTTATCAGTTGGTAGATCTATTCATGGATCACCGAACACATAGGAGAACCACGTTCAGTAATTGGTCTGAATTTGATCGTATGTACGTGTTAGATGCTTTGCTGCTGGAACCATTCGAATCTTTCAGCTGTCCTTGTCTTCGGGGTTGTTCCTTTCCTTTTGAATTTTAGTGCAAACAAGAGTTCTGCTTAGTTTGTTCTATGCTAGTATTTTTGATAGATCCAACGTTACGAGGCTGACATCTTATAAGATTTTCATAAGTTAGCATTGTTTGTTTTGGTTTTTTAACGTGTGTTTTTAGTTGTATTTTGTAAAAAATTATGTAAAAGTAAGAAAAAAAAGGGATAAATTTTAAAAAGTGTGGTGATTGTAATGTATGTTTTTTGGGCATGAAAAATGAAAACAAACATTGCTTTTTTTTTTTTTTTCTTATAAAGGTGTTTATAACCTTTTACAAATTGTGAAGTCTTTTAAAATAGTTAGATATTTTCAATTTATTTTATATATATTAAATCAATATGGATATCTTTAAGTTATATTTTATTAATAATATATGGTATATTTTTATAATTATTACTTAAAAAATTATAATCAATTATAATTATACATTTCAATAAAAATTTTATAATATAATATTATTAATTTTATGTAAATACTTTATTACTTTATTTTTAAAATAAAATTTACAAACTTATAAATTTTAAAAATATTGTGATATTACGAGGTATTAAAAATAAGTTTAGCGAAACATGCACTATTTCTGCTGCTGGACTAGTATAGCCAATTTATTTTGGCTATGGGCAAATTCAAGTGGACTAGCTATCTGGAGTTCTCAATTGAATAAAATTTTTATGTCTTTAGCTTTGTTAGCTTGTTTTGCTTATAGTGAGCTTTATTTGGAGTTATGTTTGAACTAGTGGCAATTGGATATGAGTTGGCTGAAGCAAGTATTTGATGCATTAATTTCTACACAAACCAATAAAAAATCTATTAGAAAATATCCCAACAATTTTACAAAAACCCACATTTGACATTCTGTACATGATTTTAAGGCCCTTTTACCCTTAATGGTGATATCTATCCCCTCTTACGGTAAGCAATCCATTGTTGTGCATCTTCAGTCTGTAACAGTCCATTACTTTCTTTTACCTATGCCACTTACATGGGTTCTAGATTTAACTCACGCTCCTTATTATTGAAATCCTAGGTGTTGATTTGAAGATAAAGTTGGTAACTGTTGGTGGGAAAAGAGTGAAGCTCACAATTTGGGATACAGGCATGAATTTATTTTTTTTTTATTTTAATATGATTTTCTCCTATTTAATAGGAAATGAAAATTTTCTGAGTTAACAGTTAGCCAATTTCTGGATACTTTTGCAGCCGGACAAGAAAGGTTCAGGACACTCACGAGCTCGTTTTACAGAGGTGCCCACGGGATCATCCTCGGTAAACCCTTGAACAAACCGAAACCAAGGCTATGTTTGTTTCTATTTTAAACACTTTTTATCTCCACTTAAAAATCTTGCAAACGAATCTTATCATACAAATTTTATTCAAATTAGAGTTTTAATTTCTCCCTTTCTCATATTTTATAACTAATTAATAATTTTTCAATTATGATACTTATTCATAATCAAATCAATACTTGTTCCTATAATTTTTCTATTCATGCTCATTTTTTTATTATTCTATAAACTTATATATTATCACATCATTTAAGTATTATTATATATTAAATATATATATATATATATAATTTTCCTACAATGTAATAGTAATGAAAATAAATTAATTATAATTGTTACTCAAACTAAACTAAGAGGGTGTTTGGCTAGGCTTATTTTTTGTAACTTATAAGACAGTGTAACCTATAATATGTTTTTAAAACTTATAAACTTATACATCGTCAATAAAGTGCTCTAAAAATTAAAACTTATAAGCTTATTGATTGTTAATAAGGTGCTTGATTAAATCATTTTATAAGATTTTATTAAAACTTATAATTATAGTTAATTATAATAGTTTTAACGTAATAATAATGAAAATAAATTGAATATTATTAATAAAATATAGTTTAAGGATATTTATATTAATTTTAATATATAAAATAAAGTATCTTATAATATGTATGAAAATAAATTGAGAATAACTAAATTATTTTTAAAGAGGAAGTTCCAAACATTTTATTTTTGAAACTTATAAACTCTTCTCTTTAAAAATTACCTAACATTTTGAAAAATTTATAAATTCCCAAACATCTTATAAAACGTTCTGAGTAGCCTATAAACTCGTCCAAATTACATCTAGTAGGTTACATGGAAGGAAATGAAATGAACTCGTGAAAAGTATGGCAATTGATCATTTGGCCTGTTTTAGCTTCCCTCACGAAGGGAGCTTTTACCATTTTACGACGATTTATGTGTTAGGGTTGATATCTGATAAAATACTTATTTATGATGTCTGTTGGTGCTCATCGTTCAACTTTCTTTATTGCTGGTATAGTTTACGACGTCACAAGGAGAGATACATTCACGAACTTGCGCGATGTCTGGGTGAAAGAATTCGAATTATACTCCACTAATCAGGACTGCGTTAAGATGCTTGTTGGAAACAAAGTTGATAGAGTAAGTCCCATTCTCACCTTGTTTCTTACAATCTTTTTCCTCGTTCCGCCATTTCCATTTATACACAACTTTTGTCGATCATGACGGTTCTGTTTCGTCTATTTGATGTAGAGTCTGCATTGCATGCCAATTCTGGGGTACATTAGTAGACTTGTAATTTGGAGACTAATATGATTGATTATACGTCAATTTAGCAGGACATAAAGAACTGAATATTCTGTTAAATTTATGATACTGTTCCTTAATCAGACAGTACAGCACATTTTTAGCAGTTATTTCGCTTGATTTTGTGCTTACAATCTGTTCGGCAGCTAACCGGAGATACTAATTTTAAGCATTTTTATTTACATCTTGGCATTCTTTTATTATCCGATGCCTTTTCAATCACACTGCAATTTCAGGAGTATTAATAAGTAAGCTATTTAACTTGAGGTCAATTACGTTCGAAATCTAATTCAACTCGAATGTGAATTTAAATAATTTTTTAAAACTCAATCTCACAACTTATATTAAATTTTATAAACAATATTCCAGCAATTGTCAAGTTTAAATTACTATTTAAATTTGGCTCATTTACACTCTGTGCAGGAATCTGAACGAGTTGTGAGCAAGGAAGAAGGGATGACCTTAGCGAAGCAACTAGGATGTTCATTTTTCGAATGCAGTGCTAAAACAGGAGAAAACGTGGAGCAGTGTTTTGAAGGGCTCGCTTCGAAGGTAGAGAATAATTCATTACAGTCTATTTCGTTTTGTGACTGAGTTCAACTTCCTATCATGTTGTCTGAGAGTGTTGTAGAAAGAACGAAAGAACATCTGTAAGCTGTTTGTTTAAAGACTGGAGCAAATAAAGCATGTTTTTCATTTGAATTGCTTGGCTGGTCTTTGAGTCTAGAGAGAATTCCTTGCCGCATATGTTTTTGATAAATGAAGTTTCCTGTCTCCCAGATTATGGAGGTGCCCAGCCTTGTGGAAGGAGGACAACATGCGACTCCTCCAAGCGGTGGCGGCGGCGGCGACGGTGGTTGTTGTCCATCTTAAATTAAACCCCTGCAGTAGAGACTCTATGCCAAACGACATCGGATTGCGTTTTCAACGCCAAGTTCTGCTGTTGACATGCAATTCATGTTCAATGTGTGCAAATGGTAGTGTCCGTTCTACGTGCAAACGAATACTCGATTCATGTATAAATAAATAAATAAAAATATAATGAGAATTTGAAAAAGTACACTCCTTCCCTATGTTAAAAAAAATAATTTGTATAACCAACAAAAATAAAATAAGAACATTTAATGGGACGAGAGTAACTCATAAAAAAATCAAGAGAAATTATTTGACCTCTTTTATCATTGAAAAATCTTTATCATCTTTGTTATCATTAAAACAAAAAAACTCAAAAATCTTTTGCCTTCAAAACTCTAAATGTTGCATAAATTTGATCCACTCTCTACAAACTTCTATCAATAATAACAAAATAATTTCAATAATTAAAAAAAAAAAACCACCAAAACGATTTAGTTAATTAAAGAATGGGAGTTGAATAGTTGAAGACCGGATTAGAAAATAAGGAGGAGTTAAGGTTATGTTTGCTTTGATTTTTAGGGATATGTTTTTGGGTATATTTTTCTTTAAAATTATGTAAAAAAAGAGATGAAATTTAAAAAATATAATAATTAAAATATGTGTATTTTGGGACATGAAGCAAAACGAACATGCCTGATTCAATTAATATTAAAGAATGGGAAAATTAATAAGTTAACGTGGAGTGGAGCTGAGAGTTGAGAAGTAACAGAAAAATTTGAAACACAAGGATATTTTTGCAAGGTGCACGAATGTTGACCACCATTTTCTGTTGACTCGTGCTGAAGAATCTCTTCATCCAATAACGTTCGGTGATTGTCTTTCGATGAATGGAAGGAGCCCAATTGTAAACCATCAGAGGACAGAGAGGTGGGATTTGCACATGTGGATGAATCCCAGCCCTTGATATCAAAGCTTCCATGAAAGAATTAGATCGGGATCTTTGCACAAAGAAATTAAAATAATATGGTCATTATCAGTGAGTGTTGCTCATGTGTAAAAGACAGTGAGAGCGAAGCTTACGTGTCAGCTCTAAGTGTTCGAGGGTGAATGGAATTTTATTAGGTCAGAAATGATGAGCTTAACTGGACAAAAGAATCTGATGACTGGTTTTTGCATGCCAAGGTTTATGATAAAGATCACATTGCTTTCTTACAATACTTACAAGCCTTAGATGTGACGCTTTTGGTGCTTTCTTCCTTGTCTCCTTTAGAACATTCTTCAAATATCTGGTTATTTTGCTAAGTTTGACACTATTCTGCTCTTATCGCTAAACGAAATGTCATATTAGCTAATTTTTTAAAATTTTAATTATAAGAAATAAACAAAAATTACAGTACCCAAGTTTCAAACACTTTTCTTTATGTAAAATAGCCCAACCGTCAGGCCAAATCATTACTTAAATAAATAGTGTAATATAAATATCTATTTATATAATCAACTTTTAAGTAACTCAACGAGTGTGGGCTCACTCAAGCAATGCTTGAGTCGAGTCCAACTCGTTTACATGAATTGAGTTGCTCGAGCTTAGTTTAGTCACATTCTTAGTGAGAATATTGCAAGGTACTCTATTAGAATACTACCAATATGTTTGGTTAGAGTTTGTGATCAAACTCGCCCGTTCTCAACACTCTATCAGAATATTACCATCTACACCTTAAGGCTATGTTTGTTTTCAAATTTATTGCTACTCATCATCATTTAAAATTATTAGAAATCAAATATTTCATCATATAAATTTTATTTATATTCAACTTTAAGTTTTCTCATCTCTTGTATAGTAAATAATAAAATTTCAATTATTATATTTTTATAATTTTCTTATCTATATTTATTATATTATTACCTTAAATATATATATTATCATATCATTTAATCATTATTACAAATTAAATATATATAAATATAATTTTTTGACCAACTCAAATCTTACAAACTAGACATATTTTTTATTCTCATTTAAATCAATCAAATTTTTATCGCCCATCTTAATTAGGAAACGAGCATAGCCCAAGGGTTTCACCAAACCCCGGTAATTAATTACCGTCTATACTGCTTAATGTTGCTAAAAACTATATTGGCAATGCCGTTCTAATGATTTTACTAAACCCCACCTAATTAATTAACATTTTAGATTGCTTAATGCTGCTAAATCACATGCTCCATAGACAAGATATGAGCGATCAAATCAATTCAATTCTTTAAGGATAAATTTGATTCCGTTCTTGTTTTCACCATCTTTCGGCTGCAGATTTCCAGATCCTCATGAAAATGAGAGATGCCAGCTTGCTCCATTTTGGACATCAATATTTGTGCAACCAAAGATTCTTTCTAGATTGTGGACTGGACAAATGAAAAATAAAATGAAATGAAATTCCCAACAATGTTTTAAACTGGAAAAAGTACAAAATTTGAACTGGATGAGAACCGGTAAGGGGAAGTGCTTACGTGGCGGAGAGTGTGGGGTGGCGTCAGGCAATAGATGAGGTACGGAGCCGACCTCTGACGCGGATGGGCCCCATTCTTTGTCAGCACCATCTTACAATTTTATCCAATTGCTTGTCCAAAATCCGCCCACAGCATCTCCTTCTCCCTTTTTAGTTCCCCAAATTACCCCGGACTTCCAACAATTTCCTCACTTATATCCCTCTCCCCCTTTCCACTGCCAGGGACAGAGTCGAAGGGCCAAAAATGTCAAATGACAGAATTAAGCGGTTTTACAACATCAGTCACCCAAAAAAATAAAGGGTGCAAAAGCCCACAAGAAAGGTTTCCTTACATGGGATGATGTGAAAGCTGATCTGCCGAACCTCAAATTCAACATCGATCACTGTAGTCTATAAATATAGGCGCGCATTCGCTCTGTTGTAACATAATCAGAACGAGTTGGCAACCATATTTAATTGAAGTCAATTCTCACCGAACGTCCATAATATTTTTCTTTTCGGTGAAGAAAGACACGACGCCGTGTGTAAGCATCGCTTCTTCTCCGCTCCTTAATTTGTTGCGCCTTTGTTGGGGTTGGAGCAATAGATGAAGCCACTTAGTGCTGGCGTGTTTCCTAGTCATCAGCCATATCATACACCACACTGGATAAGGGCTGATGGGTGTCAAACAATAATGATAATATTCTGAAAATCCGGGGGTTCATTTGTGATAAATACGTAATCCGAAGGACTTTCCATTATTCTGCTGAACGGGAAAAAAATGCTTTCGTTGGTGTCATATAATTGAAATCAAGAAATTTTGATTAGTACTCAAATCCACAAATATTGATCGGTACTGAATTGAGGGTTTGACTGCCTCGTTTTCTTGTAATTTTAATTTCCATTTCTAGATCTGTTCGGTCGGTTCTTTTTGAGCACCTTTTCGCACAGATCGTTGATTCTTCTCTTTTGGGTTTTCTGTTGTTCTGAATTTTCAGGAGGAAGTCTATAAAAAGCAATGGACGGTGGTTTTGAGCGTCAGATGATTTCTCAATGTTCTGTAAACGAAGAATCCATGATAATGATCGGTTCTGAGAAATACGGGTATCTCTCTTTCTTTTTTTTTCTGTTCATTTTGAATTTTACTTTTAATTTTGCCCAGCCCCCACTAGAGGGCTTCATGTAATAATTACTTTTTCTATGGCATTTAATTTCTGCTCATCTTGTGACTCCAAGGATTGAAGCTTCCCTAGGGAGTGAATTTCACTGTAGTGAGTGATTTTTTGTGTTAATGAATTCAGCTGCTCGCATTATCGGAGGAGATGCAAGGTCAGAGCACCCTGTTGCAATGAGATATTTGATTGCAGGCATTGCCACAATGAAGCAAAGGTGCACCTTTTTTCTTTTCTGACTGTAATTATGTTTATATGTAAGCTATTGACCGCTTCCTTTCACTCGCATCAGATTCATACAGATTCTAATACCTTTTTTGACCTATGATTTGGCAGAACTTGTTAGAGGTTAATCCACTCGAACGCCATGATATCCCGCGTCATGAAATAAAAAGGGTCTGTATTCTTTTCCTCGTTTTGTGTTCACAAGGAATGATGTGTTTGCCATCATAGTACGAATATGTTGGATAATTTTTGCCCTTTTTACTTTGTATTGGATCGGAGAGAAAATGACGAGGAATATTATATGCTTTTTTGGAAAAAGAAAGTGAATTTATTCTTGTGGACTTTTTGCCAATAAGTTGAATAATTTGAACTGAGTCGGGATTCAACCTCTTTACGTGTTAAATACGCTGATGTGCTACGAGATTGATCACATTGATGCAGCTTCACAGTGTGGAGCCATAGCCACTTTTCTTTGATTGCTCAAATGATTTATTTATTCGATTCTTGCTTTTCCCGGATTTGGTTAAGATCTTAGTCTTATTTTCAGTCTATGATATGAATCTGATACAATACGTTTTCACATCAAAAATATTGCATTGTATAGCGTCGCAGTTACTTATTTTGTGTTCTCTCTGTTTTCAGGTCATCTGCTCATTGTGCAATACCGAACAAGATGTGAGTTTCTAATTCATGAACAATATATGTCTATTTTTAGTCTCTCTATGGTTTTATGAATAACTAATACTTTTCTGCTTTCTCGTGCTGTAGGTTCAACAAACATGTATTAATTGTGGGGTTTGTCTAGGAAAGTACTTTTGCTTGAAATGCAAATTCTTTGACGATGATGTAAGCTTCTATTATTAATTATTCAAATACTTAGATACTGTCTTTTATTTTATTCAGTGTATTTAAACCACACAATTATCTTTTTTCAGGTATCGAAGAATCAGTATCACTGTGATAAATGTGGAATCTGCAGGTTAATAACTTTCTATTACCATTATTTTTTTTTTTTTCGTTTGACAAAGGCTACATGGCTTCTCATTGTGCATTCCCATTTCATGTTGCCAAACTGTTCCAATTTATGTTCCCCTGATGTTGTACATGTTTTACTCATTTTTTGTTACTTGTTTCCTTTGCTGTGACAGAACTGGCGGCAAAGAAAATTTTTTCCACTGCAATAGATGTGGTAAGTTCTGCTATAAATCAAAATGAAGCACGACTTTGGAGCTACAAACGAAGAAGTAAAGCTTATGGGTTTCCTATTTCAGAATGTTGCTATTCGAACATATTAAAGGATTCACATGTGTGCGTAGAAAGAGCAATGCATCACAACTGTCCTGTTTGCTTTGAGGTAAAACAAAAGCGACTGCCTACATAATATGCCGGATTTCTGCATTTGAGTCTCCAATTTGACTTTGTGTTGTGAATTTAGTATCTCTTCGATACAACAAGAGACATTACTGTGCTGCCTTGTGGTCACACCATACATCTCAACTGTGTAAAGGAGATGGAGCAACATTTCCAGTAAGCTTTCCTCATCCTTGTCACTCAATCTACGGCTACCATCTCTTATTGTTATGATTTTTTCCTTTTCTAGTATAAATTAATTGGGATTCGAACTAATAGTTTGTCGTGCAGGTATGCTTGCCCTGTTTGCTCGAAATCATATTGTGACATGAGCCGCGTCTGGAAAGGGCTTGATCAAGAGGTGGTATACGCCTACTTCTTTATAATTCTAACGACAATTTGTTATATATTGCATACTGAAGATTCATTCTGTATGTCTAATTTTCAGGTTGCTTCGACACCTATGCCTCCAATGTATCAAAATAAAATGGTAAGAACACATCTGAACAATGTTTAGCTTTTACTTGGTTTATGTACCAGGACATCATATAACCTAGAAGGCCTTATATCTAATGCTACGACATATCAGGTCTGGATCCTTTGCAACGACTGTGGAGAAACATCTGAGGTGAACTATCACGTTGTTGCTCTCAAATGCTTGAACTGCAACTCGTATAATACGAGGCAGACGAGGGGAGGTCACACAGCATGCTCATCTGGAATGCCAGAGATGGTCAGATGATCGGTTTGTTGGCTAAATTTGTTAACTAATCTGATGTTGGAAGTTGTTTAGAAAATGCGTGTTGGCTCACCACCTGAGGGTCCTTTTTTCGTCCCTTTTTATGCTTTGGCGATTGTGTCTGTAATTGCCTGTTTAATAAGCATCACTTCAGGCTGAGCTCTTCCTAACCAGCCTTCCACTAGGTTGAGGAAAACTATTTTTCATCCCGGAGATGACAAAATTTAGCTGTCAAATCTATACTTGCGGTGATATCAGATTATAGCTGTGCCTTTTTTTTCCCTCCCGACAAGGCTTCCCTTGTTTGTGACTTCAGGTATTACTTGATTTAAATTTAATTAAAATCAAAAAGATATTTAAATCTAATTAAATTTGAACTTGAATTTCAAATATCTATCTTCAAATTCTCTTTCTCTATTTATTCAAGCTCGGGTTTGAACTTTAAAAAAGTTGGTCAAGCGGAGTTCAAATAATTATCAAATTTGAGATGCTGCGCATATCATGTTAGATGCACTATCCGAATACATAAAAACAGTACTTTATTTTAATAAAATTTTTAAAGAATTCCTTTAAGTCACACAAGTGTGAATCAATGCAAAATGGCCCCCCTCGCAAATGAGAGAGTACAAGTTCAAATCCCATCGATTGGTGGGTGTGCAGTGGATACAATTTTTTTAAAAAAATCTGTGCAGAACGTGGGTGGATCGCATAAATTTTCAAACAATCCTAGAACAAAAAATTTATCTGCACAACTAATCAGACTCCTACAAGGAAGAAGCAGAATTAATGAAATCAGATGAAATTTTGAAGTCCGTCTTCCAGCATTTCAAGACGGCATATTGTATTTTCCCATTACAACACTTCAGGGCTCGTATCAGTTGCAAAAACACTAATTATTTGGCACTGCCTGGTCCATAAATGTATATGTCTCGACGGTTCTGAGGTTGCAATGGCCTTGCATTTTCCTCTGCATACTGGTAAAGTAAAACAAAACAACGATATAACTAATATAATCACCCATTTGTTCTTTGAAAAGAAATACTAAAAAATAACTTGCCAGGATTATAGAAAATAATAACTTTTAATTAACATATGCAGCAGTATTCATCAGCCACAACTTACATCATGAACAGCTTCTCTGAGCAACTTAACTTGGCCCCTTGAAACAGTCTTCACCTGAAAGTAGTTCCAAACATTTTATAAAAGGTACAAATATTCCGAGTGTTCGGAAAATCAGTCAATGTGTTGGTGGGCAGTATGCAAGTACCTTCTTGTTGATGGTCCAGATAACTCCTTCCGTGCAAGGAGGAACAGTGAGTGATCCCATGTATCTGTAATACCTCTTGCTGCGTATTTTAATGTCGTCTGGATCGATCTTCCCCAGTCTTACCTCTTCATCCTTCTTATCCACCATGGAGGATATGTTTTTCATCAGCTGGATTCAGAGAATTCGCAGAGCAAATCAGCACTGCTAGTAAGGTTCCCATTGTTTAATCATTTAAATGAACATTAAACATATTTGGTACTAAAACAAACATGGCTGTGGGGTTTTCATTATTTACCTTGGATAGAAATTTATCGGGTTTGCCAATCTTGTACAAGACTCCAACAACAGCTATCTTGTTTTTCACATTTGGGTCTGTGCTTAGGTGCACCAAGTGTAACTCCATGTCGTACCTGTATTAATTAATCACTCATGTAAATAAATATTATTAATATTTCAAGACAACGAGTTTCGTACCATAAGACTATTATAACATGCGCATCTCAAAACCTTGTTCATTGTACAAGGTCGGAAAATTAATTTTTTATTGTCAGCAAACCAGTAATCAATAACTCGATATTTGAAAACAAGTTATTTTGTTTTAGAATGAACAGTTTTTTTTTTGGGATGAGATTAGCAATTTCTGGTGAAAATTCTTTTACAAAATTGGATTGTGATGATTCTAAGGAAGATGAAAAAGATTATAAAGAATTTCTGGTGAAAATTCTTTCACAAAATTGGATTGTGATGATTATGAGGAAGATGAAGTAGATTGAAACATGCAAAAGATTATAAAGATGAAATACAAGTCCACTGTCCAGACATTAATTTGGTTAAATAAGATACCTTCTGCCATTGACGGTGTGCTCGGAAGGAGAGTGCCAGTGGGCCTGCCGGAGCGGGTACCCCGTGCCGTTGATGAAAATTGATCCGGCGTCCCCAAACCATTCGATCTACGTCACCAAATTAGTTGCTACTCTCAATAACACATTTTATGAGTTCCAAATCCAAAAATTATTTTAAACAATCGTACCATAATACAAAATTCATTCAGTTCACCTTTTGACAATTAATTCATACTCTAAGCATCTTACTTATCAATTGTCATTACATCATTTAAATTCAAAACTTTAGTCGAACGTTCTGTCACAACGGCTATGATTTGAACTTTACTTTCAATCTTTCCACACCTTATCAAACTTAACACTTGCACAAGTGTTAGTCACCACAAGTGTTAGTCATCACAATTTTTATTCAAATTTAAATTTAAAATTTTTTTCTTTTTTTATATATAATTAATTAATTAATTTTTAATTATTACACTTATTCACAGTCAAATCATTAACTATATATATCACACACACATATATATATTTATTTATTTATAATTTAAAAATTAATCATTATATTTATATATTATCGTGCCATCTAATTATTTTTATATATTTTATTTATATATTTAAATAAATTAATATTTTCATTCTATTAAAATATCACAATCAAACCTAGTATACATTTCAAGGCATCTCTCACCAAACATCGTTCCGAATAAAAAATCCCTCCCTCAAACATAGCCAACAAAAATTTACAACCGAAAGTCCAACAAAATCTCCATGATTTCCATCCCATCAAAATAAGAAGCAAACATTGGCTACGTATTTTACAACTAACTCGAAATGAATTATTTAAATAATTATAATTGAGGCACGTCGCTAATTAATTAGCTAGGTAATAATTCTTACTTGAATGTCATGACCTCTATTCTTGACAGTGGCATTGCAGACTCTGTAATCCCTCTTTTCTGGCCTAGAAATGATCCCAACCCTCTCGTTGGACATGTCTACAGGAGACTGCAATCTCCCATGGCTGCATGCTGCCCATTCTTTCTTGATTTCTCCCCATTTTCTTGGACCCATTTCACTCTTTTCAGAGTAATCAAACTCCCTTTCATCCTCTGATCATCAAAACCAGCACCAAAAATATATGCCACATCAGATCCATGCTACATAGACTAAAACAAAAGCTGATTCATGCGTATGTATATAAACACAAAAATAATGGTTATTAACATTACATACCCACTTCTTGAGCATTAATGATGGTATTTGGCCCAAACAAGATAAGGAATGCAAGGAGAAGTGCGGCAACGATGCTGTTGACAGACCTGCCTTTGCTGCCCTTCATTCTGGGAAGCAACTGACAATATATTGTTAGGTAGGAGAGGAGAAACAAGGATTGCAAGTGCTGGTGAATGACTGTTGTAATAATGGAAGGCTATCTGATGGGTTTATATAACGAGGGAATGAATTATTAGTTAAATGGAATTTGGTTGGAAAAACTATAAAAAAAAATTGAAAATGCCAGCGAAGGGCTTAGTGAGGAGACGGGACTTTCCTGCAACTTTCTTGAGATTGATGGCACTGTTCTGATCTGTGTGAACCAGTTTTGACCGGGAAAAGATTTGTCGGGAAACGAACAATTCCGCGTCGTTATTTGAGAAATGAAAGAAAGGATTAGAAAACGGGGCCCATAAGAGAAAAGTAGGGACAATGGAAGAGAGAAAAACCGAGTGATTTTTTTTTTTTTGAGGGTCTTTCTCACTTATCAATAATCTCTTGTTGGCATGGCAATGAATATGACATGTTTCCACGAAACCACAGAAAGCCAGCTCACCGCCACCTCCACGCGCTCATAAAATAAAGCATTTTTCTTTATTATTTTAATGAAATAATCTTAAAAGCTTGTTCTCAAAAAGGGGGTTGTGTTTGGTCGGTGATTTTATTGGAGAATAAAAATGATGGATATTTTGTTGGTAAGAAAATTTTATTTGGTTATAAAATTTTGATTGGAATGAGAACCTGAATTTGTTTAGATTTGTATATTTATATATGAAATACATGTATGTAATAATGATTAGATAATGTAATAATATATAGAAATAATGAATAATTATTAAGATATAAATATATATATATAATTATAAGTTTATATGTTTATATATAGATACTTATTTAATTTTTTGTATGCATAATGATTAAATTTTGAATATTTGAGTATCTATGTAAAAAAAGAAATAATTTAAATGAAAATTTTGTTTAATAATTGATGAGTATAAAATGTTAAAACCAAATATGAGTTGAAATCTCACATTATATATAGTCCATAACCCATAGTTTTAAAGTTTTAGATTAATACATGGTGTCAAGTCCCTATACACACTCAAATACAAATTTATGGACAACTCTCTCCCATTTCCTTAAGCTCCGTTTTATAGTTCTCTCAATTTTGTTAGACTCTACTCCAGAATCAGCAAATATTATCCATACATAATACTTCTAATTTGATTGAATTCTGCCACTTAGTTTATAATAGGTCCAATTAGAGTTTATTTTTGAGCCCACCAAACAAAATTCATAAAAATATTGAAACAAACACAATATTGAAATTTTTGGTTGAAGTATATATGTGTGCAAACACGCGTAGAGTGACATAATCTTAAGTTTCAATCAGGAATCACGATTTGCATTAATCAAGAAACAATATTGATTTTAGTATCCAAGTTTCCATCATAATGAATATTAAATATTTATATTTCTAACCACTAGGATTTCGAAATCACAAAACTTATGGAATATTAAATATTTATATTTCTAACCATCAGGATTTCGGAATCACAAAACTTGTGGAACTCCACATTCAGTTTCACGTTTATGCAATTTATATTCACTTTTAATGATAGGATAAAATTTTTTTAAAAATTATTGTCATTATGTTGAATGAAAGTATCATTTTTCATAATTTTGACGTGCGTTTAATATATATCACAACTTTTTATACATCAAAAGCATGTGGTTAGCATTGATATATTCCACCTAATTATATAAAAATGAACATAACCTCGTATGATCACTTAATCTCTCCACGTTGGATTCATCTTTAGAACATTAATCCCATGAATAACAATATTCTTATTGTTAATAAAATGTTTAATTGTGACATACATGATTTGGTCAAGAGCACAGTTATTAAGGTAACAATTCTCGACATGGTATGAAAATCAACACAAACCCAGTAGGTTAATTCAAAATTAATGAATTTAAGTTGAGTTTTTCTAAATTTAAGTCAAAATTGAATTTAATCTGAAAAATAAACGAGTCAAATTTAAGTAAACGATTTGTTTAAAATATATATGTTTTAATCAGTCAAAGAACTCGCGGTCCAACTTGATTGTCACTCCTCCTGTATAATAAGTTTTGGTACAATATAAAGTTAACATCAAATTAATGAACATTAAATGAGTTTTTATATTTGCAGGTCCAAATTAAATTAGACCTGATTGATTCAGAAGATAAACAAGTAGATTGAATATATGTGGCTGTTTTCAATTTTTTCACTCAAAAAATAAATATATTATAATTATTATATTTTTTAAAATTTTATCAATATTATTCTCTTATTTGATATATTTTTAAATAAAAATATATTTAAAAACATGCACCCAAAAATAAAACAAACATAGCCAAGTGTTATTTGAACCCAACTCACTGAACAGCCACGTATGTTTGATTGGATTAGAAGAAAACGCTTTTGACGACAAGCTGCTCATCAATAATTCTACATAGGAATAAGGGCTTTGTTTGGGAGTGAGATTTTTGTTTGATATAATGTTTGATAGGAGTTATATTAACATGAATAGTATATTTGAAAAAAAAAATATTTTAATAATATAGTATAACGACACATAATCACCCCATTTGTTTGTTCTGTGCAAAGAATAACCGTCCAGGATTTAAGAAAATAGTAACTCCATTAAAATACATGTAGCAGTATTCATCAGCCACAACTTACATCATGAACAGCTTCTCTGAGCAACTTGACTTGGTCCCTTGAAACAGTCTTCACCTGTAAGTAGTTCCGAAATTTTATAAAAGGTATAAATTTAAAATTTTCGAGTGTTGGGGAAATCAGTCAATATTTTGGTGGGTGATAGGTAAGTACCTTCTTGTTGATGGTCCAGATAACTCCTTCCGTGCAAGGAGGAATGGTGAGTGATCCCATGTATCTGTAATACCTCTTGCTGCTTATTTTAATGTCGTCTGGATCGATCTTCCCTAGTCTTACCTCTTTATCCTTCTTTTCCACTATGGATGATATGTTTTGTATCAGCTGGATCCAGAGAGTTTCACACAGCTAATCAGCGTTGCCAGCTAGGGTTGCAATTGCTTGACCACTTAGGTGAACATTAAATATATTTGGCATTATTGATTTACGAAAATTGATCCATCTGCTTGGTTCCTTAATTAAATCAACAAGAAATTTTTTGCACTGTTGTGATCCTAGGGTTACCCTCTATGTCCCCAACTTGCAAATAATATTTTATTCAATTAACATATCTTATTATTCTTATAAATTTATCAAACAAATAATATTTAATTCAATTAACCTATCACTTATTTTTACAAACACATAATACTGATAATATTTTATTTAACCATTATATCATATCATTTTTATAGATACACAATTACAACAAATAATATATTACGTCAAATAACTTACTACACATTATTCTACTTAAACATCATCATTATGTTTTTTTTTTTCCAAAAAATTCTCGCTATCATACCAAACTTTTTTTACTATCTATCTCCAAAAATTAAATCTCACCAAATCTCTAAAATCAATTTTCGTGGACAATTCCATCTAATTACAAGCTAAGAGATTCAACTTTGGTTGAGTACTACAACAGTTAACAATTGAATGTCACCATGATTTACCTTGGATAAAAATTCGTCGGGTTTGCCAATCTTGTACAAGACTCCAACAACAGCTGTCCCGTTTTCCCCATTTGCGCTTATGCGTTGGTGCACCAAGTGTAACTCCATGTCGTACCTGTTTTAATTATCCATATAAATCCATAAATAAATAAAATATTGTTATTTGAAGACAGCGAGTATCTTACCGGAACACTATTATAATATACACATCTCAAAAACTTGCTCATTGTCCAAGAAGGATGGGAAAATTAATCTTCTATTTTCATCAAACAAATAATCAATAACTTAGCATTATAAGATGAAATTCAAGTCCTGACATTAATTTGGTTAAATAAAATACCTTCTGCCGTTAACGGTATGCTCGGAAGGAGAGTGCCAGTGGGCCTGCCGGAGAGGGTACTCTGTGCCGTTGATGAAAATTGATCCAGCGTCCCCAAGCCATTCGATCTACGTCACCAAATTCATTGCCACTCTCAGTAATACATTTATTAAATACAACAAACACGTACTCTAGCAGATATGCTTTGTTTGGCAAAAAACTTTATTGATGGAAACAAAAGTTTGATAAAATATTTTAGGGATATGGGATAAGAAAAGTGGGGTACTGTGTGTGAATGGTCGGTGTTTTTTGAAATAATGTAATAATTATAGTAATGTGATAAGTAGTTGTTTATCTAAAAATAAATATTTTTTAATTAATGTAATAAATTAATATATATTATATATATTAATATTATAATATACATACTATATATATATATATATTATGTAATATTAATATATGTAATTTATAGTATATTATACATACATAATCATATATACATATAATATATATTATATTTATGCTATATATTACACATAATATAATGTATATTATATATACATGGGTGGGAGAAATGAGGAGGAGAGAGAGAGTGTATAGAAAACTATAAATGTATCAAGAGATTAGATTCGCATGTAATTGAATAGTACGATGATTGTTGAGATAAATGAGATATAGAAAAAAGTGAAAAAGTTTTTTAGAAATATAAGCAAAATGAACCGTGTCTTTTGAAAAATGAAAACGAAACATAAAAAATAGGACAGAAACCTTTATCCAATCTCAGCTATGAGTTCCAAATCTAGCAATTTTTTTCAAAAAGAACATACAATAATACAATTAATTTATACTCTAAATATTTTATTTACCAATTACCATCACACTAGTCATTATTATCTATTATATATATAAAAAAAATACTCAAATTGTAACAAATTCAAATTTTTACTCTAAACAAAATTAGACAACCAAAAATCCAACAAAATTTCCATCCCATCAAAATAAGCAAGCAAACATTGCCTATGTATTTTACAACTAGCTTGAAATGAATTATTTTTAAATAATAATAATTGAGGCATGTGGGTAATTAATTAGCTAGGCAATAATTCTTACTTGAATGTCATGACCTCGATTCTTGACAGTGGCATTACAGACTCTGTAATCCCTCTCTTCTGGCTTTGAAATGATCCCAACTCTCTCATTGGACATGTCTATTGGAGACTGGAACCTCCCTTGGCTGCATGTTGCCCATCCTTTCTTGATTTCTCCCCATTTTCTTGGACCCATTTGACTCTTTTCAGAGTAATCAAACTCCCTTTCGTCCTCTGATCATCAAAACCAGCACCAAAAATATATATGCCACGTCAGATCAATGCTACATAGACTAAAACAGAAGCTGCCTCATGCCTCTCTATATAAACGCAAAAATAATAGTTATTAACATCACATACCCACTTCTTGAGCATTGATGGAATATGGTCCAAACAAGACAAGGAATGCAAGGAGAAGTGGAGCAATGATGCTGTTGACAGACTTGCGTTTGCCGCTCTTCATTCTGGCAAGCAACTGACAATGTATTGTTAGGTCGCAGAGGAGAAACAAGGATTGCAAGTGATACTGAATGATTGTTGTAATAATGGAGGCCTGTCTGATGGGCTTATATAAAGAGGGAATGAATTGTTAGTTCAATGGAATTTGGTTGGAAAAACGATTAAAAAAAAATATTGGAAGTGCCGGCGAAGCTCTTAGCGGGGGATGGAACTTTCCTGATTGATGGCACCGGTGTGAACTGTGAACCAGAATTTTTGATAGGGGAAAAATATTTGTTGGAATGCCGAGAAAGAATAAATTTTGTTACTACCAACAAATTAGGCTTCCGCGTCGTTATTTGAGAAATAAAGGAAAGGATTAGAAAAGGGGGCCCATAAGAGAAAAGGATGGGACAAAGGAAGGGAGAAACACCGATTAGAAATTTTGTTGAGGGTCCACTTTTTTATCAATAATCTCTTGTTGGTACCCTACCCTTATGCTTAAGAATATGACATGTTTCCACGAAAGCACGGAATGCGAAGTTGTTGACGACAAGTCGTAAATCATTAATTTATACGTAGGAATACAAAATAACTAAAGAGAGGCCGAAGATCGATGGAGCTGTCTCTGTGTTTACATCAAAATATTCAGATTACCTCGACCCACATGTTTTTGCATCGACCATCTCTTTGCATTAATGCCCATCATCAATATCCACGTCTGATTTGACCGGATTCACATCATCTGATTCCTGGATTCTTATGTAAAAATGCTGTTGCTTAAATGTAAGTCGAGGTCCGCTTTAAATATTGATAAATAAATGCCACGAGAGGAAGAAGAACAATTTTGACCTTTGAATTGATAATGAAATTTGAATACGAGTTAATCTGTGGTTTTCCAGAACTCCATTTCGCAACTGATGACGTAATTCATCTTTCCGCATTTCAATTCCAGCATTTGTTTGTGTATTCTTTCAGTTTCCATTTCAAGAAATTTCTTCGGGAGAAAAATCTTACTATAAATACATATGTTTATTTTCAAGTAAGACAATTATTGTTCAAAGTCAAATTTGAGCAGCATTTATGGCTTCTATTTTCTTTGGGGTGTAAAGGTGGCCAATTTCTGTTTGAGGAAACGGATTCATGTGTTGTGATGAAGTTAAATGAATGCAAATGAGTCGTCAAACCAATTTAGAAGTTTTAAATTCAAGCTTAGATTATATTAAATCGAATCGAGTTTAAATTTGAGTTTGAAAAAACTAAACTCATTTTAGCTAGAGTTCAAATCTAGTCAAGTTTGAGCTCATACTTGGATTCATTATTTTTTAATTTTAAAATAAAATATATACTTTAAAAAAATAAAAATATTTAATTTTATAAAAAATAGAACATGATATTAAATAATTTTATAATTTGTAAATATTAATAGTTTTTAAATGATATTAAAACATATAAATTATGTGAATATTTATTCATTAACATAATAATGTAATCCAATTATATATGTATTAACTTATAAAATGAATAAATGTAAAATTTTAATTAATTTATTATATCATTTTTATATTTAAGTGATCAATACGTGTGTGTGTGTGTGTGTGTGTGTATTAGAATGAAATTATATGATAAGCTAATAATAATTGTGTATGTATATATAGTTTTTCAATTAGATTTAGAGTTCAAATTAGTTCACATAATATATTTAAAAATATCCTATTATTACAATTACATAATTTAATAGTTAATACATATAATTTTAATATCTATACATTATATATTATATATTAATTTTATAGTTATAAAGTATATTTAAATATATTAAGTATTTGATAAATAAAAATATTAAAATATTAAAAAAAACTCAAATAAAAAAAGCTCGCCGGCTTTCAAAGGAAGAAAATTGAACTTAATTTTGGTTCAACAGAGATGTAAGTCGAACTCAATCTCAAATCAAATTTAAGGCAATTTGAATTTGAATCAAACTATTATTAAGCTAATTAATCAAATTCATGAAGTCATCTTGCACCCTAATTTAAATACGTCTTGACAAGAAAAGGGAAAAGATGCACAATGAAATGACAATCGTGGAGCATTAATATGATTACGTGGAAATATCACATTGATCAGATCATTTCTATGCTCCCCATCCACAACTATTATATAATTGTTTTCCCTCCATTGTTATCGGTGTATATATATGTGTATACATACACATCAATGAATGCTGTTATGTAGTGTTTATGCTACTGCTTCTGATAGCTGGATAGACCACCCACTTTGCTGTTTCAAATATATAAATTATACAAAAGTTGGGTTTGTAATATTTAACATGTTTGGTCGAATATATACTGTATGTAATAGGATTTCGTGCCATTTTACGTAGGTTATGTGAAGTTGACACTTTTGCTAGATCAACGCAGCTAAATTGACTGAAAAAGTGTTCTTAATCATAAAATTAAGCTTTCCAAGTATTTTTTTCCCCCTGTTATAATTTTAACTGTACAAAGTGTCTGAAAATGTGCATCGCCTTAATTTAACTTTGATAGGTGTTGATTGATCCAAGAAGAAATGGCATTAAGAAGCAATAAATTGAAAGTAACACACACACACACACAACACTCTCCGCAGTTAATTATTAATGGGCCTCCCCCTGTAGTTTCATATGTTGACTAATAAAGCTTGGACTAGATTGGTGCTGATCAATGGGCCATATCATTTTCCTTGCTGACTTGTTAGCAGATCGAGTTTGGGCTTGCAACGAGGCTCTCCAGTTGAGTTGGGGCACCATTGCTGCAAGTGGCCCATGTTTTGGGTCCCATTCTGAGTTTTTTTTTTTTTTTTTTGAAATTGTTGTATTGTTAACAAATTAATTTAAAATTTAAATTTTTTCCTAATGGGGTACGTGCGGAGAAATGGGACAGGAGGATGAGATAAGGCAGGGAAGTTTTGACAATAGAGCCAAGGGCGGGCGAGGCACTCCCACCCCGTTACATCCTCAGAGCAAACACAACAACATTGCCACTTCATTATTCTTGCGTCTCACCTCATGCCAAAATTAAAGAATAACGAAATGCATGGATCCCATCAAAAGGCAATTCATCTTATTATTAGATTTGAAGACAAAAAATTTTCAATGATCCATGAAAATGGATGGTGCTGAATGGATGATGCTAAATGGGCAACCGTCGTTGGAGAGGAGGAAGCAATGGTTGCTATTAAACCCAGCGTGCAAAGACCGAGTATGGCAGCTGAAACCACAGTATGTCTTTCACCTGAAGTCACAACCATACACACAGAACATTGAATAACAAAAGCATAAAACTAGATCCGCATCTTAGAACACCACTACTTTTCAAGACTATATATCATAACCTCGTTATGGGGTAACTCTACAAGGTTGTCATCTTAAACTACAAGCTAGGTAAACCTAAATATCAAAGCTATATATCATATACTCATGTACATTTATAAATATATATATTTATATATATACACACATACGCACACATAAATAAAAAATAACTACGTATATGTACATCAAGTAGCAGCTGATCCAGAACCGAGGTATGAGGACAACAGGCAGCCGTTGCACAGAGCAAATAGGAAACCATAGCATTATTTCTCCCAACTCATTAACATCCTCCAGACAGTCTCCTCTATCTCTTGCTTTGAAACAGAGTTGCCATCCCCTTCATCAAGCAAAACTCTATAGACTTCCCACTCGCGATCACCGATCATGTATCTCCCGATTTCAGCCTGTATAAGGTAGCCAGATCAGATTCACAATGATTTTAATAACAAAGGTACGAGTTTTCTTGATATGGACCGTGCAATGAGAATTCATGTAAAGGTGCATTAGTAAGTTATATGTGGAGGACAGAAGAAACAAGCTTCTTCAAAACATTTATTTGAATTAAAAACTACTGAAGAATGCTCCTTTGGGAAATACCGAAAAGATTGTCTTATCTAGCGTCTTGAGAGCCAGGGTTATATCGTAGAAAACCAGGGGACGACCCTTGCCAGATAACTCTATAGGGTTTGCAACCAGCAGTTCGCTATCAGGGCCACGGCTAACCATCGCTACTCTGACAGGACGGCTTAATTCCATTCGAAGATGAGAGGCCAATGAATGCAGTTTGCCGAGGTCAACTATCTTCTTACCATCTGCTTGCATAATAAACAAGTCCAACTCACAGTCTGTTTCCCCTTTCGTCATGAAGCGTCCATAAGAAATCTGCATTAATTACGAGACTCGAGAGTGACCCTCGGAAAATTCTGTGACACAATTTTGAACACATAATCTTGTACCTGAATGTTGTAGTCCTTCAAAGTTCTCATAACATCGTATAGAAGACCCTTATGGTCCTGGCAAACAATTTGGAAAAGTGTGTGAGAAGGGCTCAACATGTTATCCATAGTGATGGACGGACATTTAAAAGCAATACAGTCATCATCCTTCTCGTCCAGCTTTTCTATGTTGAACATGTCTTCAATAATTGCATCAGAAAGGAATGAGGGGCCTTGAGAACAGGAAGCAGATTCAGGCCCCACCATCTCTATGTCGCAACTGGTGGCCGCGTCTCCAAGAACGGATATTAGATGGTTATATGTTTCATCCCTTCTCTTTTTTGTATGTAAAAGTTCCCTGATATGATCATTGAACAACAAAACGCGATAAGCCTTGGACGAAGGAGACCTAATCTATAGCTACACAATATTTAGGCAAAAATACTGTTTCACTGTTTGATTAGCTATTGACTTCTAAACCTGATCTTTTCTCCTTTTATTGAACTAATGCAGATCACAAAGGAAATTATGCCCCGAAAACTTATGCTGCCATCTACAAGACCAGAAAATGCAGTACCTAGCGTCGGTTAAAAAGAACAGGTCCATGACTTTCCCATCCGGAGTTGTCGACACTTTCACTTTCTTTATCGTAAGCTCAAGCTCACAAAGAACCTTCGTTACATCTGCCAAAAAATTTAATTGATCTAAGCCAGATATCCTTCTCCGTGGGCATACTACAGTATCAAACAACATGGCAGAACTAGGGGCATAAAATTGTACAAATCAATACACCAAAAACCTCCAAATACAGAACAAAACTCTCTGTGTTTCTTCAGTATTTTCCAATTAAAATGACAATCATCAAAGATAAGTATTCAAGAATTACAAGTCCAGAATACAATATTGAAATGATAACCCTGTAAACCAATAGCCTGTAGTGATACTCAAATTCAAGTTTTGCTAAACAGATCACTTACCATGCAAGAGGCCCCTTCTGTCATGACAACAGAACTTCAAGAGGAACACATCCGGAGGCCTGGGAGGTTGCAGCTCAGCCCTGTAATATGAAATCCCACAAGCCAGAAAAAAACAAGGACACGCCCCCATCAGCCTACTCTTCAACAAACCCCATCGAGTACTCGGTTTTCCCTCCACCCAGAACACTATGTAGCACCATCTTCCATCGGTGGACACATCTTTAGCCACAGCATTTAACAGACAGCACACACAAAAAAATACATAACAGTTGTCAGATGAAATACACAATAACTAGAAGATGTAATTCATACGCTCAAAACACATACCACTTCCAACAACAGTAAGCCCAAAGAAGAGAATTATGCGGCAAAGGTCACAGCCCAAACCAGTCTTGTCAGGGCAACTTACGGTGATCACACTAGCCTCCCCTTCTCTGTCCGACTGCCTAATTATCACAGCGTCGTCGCACGGTATCCCCATCTCTCTAACCTCACCTCTTTTCCCTCCAATTTTCGACCGAAAAGATTGAATCTTTCCCAATCAAAATACAGAAAGGTTCCTTTTTAGAACAGAAAACAAAGTGGGTCGCTCGCTCTCCCAATTCTCCACCTCACAGATCGAAACTTTCTCCGAGTGAAAATCTTCGCTGCGGTCTTCCGTATTATCGTAGCCACATGTGTAAAGCAGGGAGTAATTTCCAGTGATCTAACGAGGTTTGAAAGCGAAACGGTGCCTAGAAACAGCTCTTATGCCACACGAAAGGGTAAAGGGCCAAGAAACCAGGAGAGGTGCACCGGTTGTCTGGTTTGGTTGGTGAGTTGGTGTTCGTTTGTATGTTTCCTGGAGATCGCAGATCACACGTACTTTCAAGAATAATAGCGGGTTAGATTTCGACATCCTGGATCTCAGCTCCAGCAAACACATAGGGATAGGGCACCATTTGGTGGGAGTTGGGCTCCGCGGTCCAAGCCTACATAGGAAGTAACCGACTGGATGACCACTTCGCCGCCATAACGTGCGTTATTTTCTGGATGCTGCGCACGTATGTCACGAGACTTTGTTGGGCAAATCGTCTTTGAGCGATTGCCATTTATATGTTCATGGCTATTATAAGATTATCCAAAACGCAGATAAATATAAGTTTTCTTATTTTATTGTTTGATTGAATTACAAAATGCTATGAAAATCAGTGTTTTCCCTCTTGGCAAAGAGTAAAGAAAATTCTTAGAATAAAATCTCCAACTGAGAAAATGCCCTTTTCAAGAAAATAATTTCCCAAATTTACTAAAATAAAATTATTCAAAGTTTAAAAAAATATATAACTGGGCTGGGAAAAAAGACTTTCCGTTTCTCTACCTTCTCTCTTAAAAATTATTTACATATTTGAATAAAAATAAATTTAAAAGGGTTAATATGGAAAGCAATAATGAATGTATTAATTCAAAATGATCCGAGTGAAGGCTAAAAAGAAGGCACATTGCTTATTAATATTTGATTTCAAAGGAAAATTGTGAATATGCACTACAATTAATAGGTGCCAAATAATAAGAGGGCCCAAAAAGGGCATATTTTATCAATTTTCACATTAATAGTTCCCTACAGTAGAGAATTTTTATAAAGCGAAAAAGATTGATATAATAATAGACGTGTGATTGACTAAGACTTCATATCTCAGTACCTCAACTAGAAAACACAATTATTAATAAGAAGACTACGAGTAAATCTTACTTATTAAACTAGAATTTTTGTATATTGTGTACGTAATTATTTTGTAGAGAAAATTATATGAATAAAATATGATTTTATGTTAATTAGAGTAATTCAGTTAGGTTGCTTGATCGAACATTTACATCAAATTGAAAAATTGATAGTTGATGAAAAAAATTAAAAATATAAGTAAAATTATGTAAAAACTAATTTATATAACATGTTAAAAGGGAGAGAGAGAGAGAGAGAGAGAGAGAGAGATGAAGACTAGCTAAATGGAGGTTAGAAGAGAAATACAATGGAAAAAAAATATAACTATGTGAAAGAAAAAGTAAATAAAGGTTAAAAATATGTTGGATTATTTTCTATTGGTCGTTGATCATTTTATCATTTTTTTACTTTGTAAAAAAAAAGAGTTTATTTTTACTAAGAAACTGTCTCTATTGCTTCTTTTACATTGAAAAATAGAAGTGGGTATGGTTGAATTTATTAAAAGAAGTATTCTAAAATATCTTTTTAATTTATTTACTCTAACCCTCAATCATATTAAATGCTATAGATACAACGAACATAGAAATTAATATGTCAATATAGCAATAGAATTAAAAGCCAATTAAAGTAATTTATTTTTGAAACGTTTATTACAGTAATTGCGTTCTCATTTGAAAGTTCTTCGGGTAAGTACTGTACTTAAAATAAAAATATCTGATAATGATAATTATGAATAGAAAATATCCAAAACGACGTGTTCCCTTCCTATTAATTAGGTCAAGCTGCTAATTCTAAAGGGATATCATTATTCAAAATGTCCAGTCTTGAAAAGGCACAGCAAAGCCGAAAGGGTCATTGCACCACGTATTACTCCAACAGTCGATGTGTCCCATAATATGTTGTCTTTGTGCAGGATAATGGTTATGTTTGGAACTTAACCATTAATTTTAAAATATATTCTCAATCGTTATATTATTAAATGTATCGTCCACTAATATTTTTATTTAAATTTAAAATTTTTTCTATCATATATATATATATATATCTAATTAATTTTTTAATTATTATACTTATTTATAATTAAATTAATATATATATATTTATATTTATTCATTATAATATAATAATTATTTTTATAAATTATCACATATTTAATTATTATTATTATTATATATATATACACAAATAATTTATTCATCTTAATAAAAATTCTTTCTTAATATTATATTCATTTCACCACGTCTCTGACGTTAGACTAAAATCCCTCTCCCAAACATATCTACTGTAAATATTAGATAGATTTCGCGATTGTTGTCAGTGATGACGACTGATGCTTCCTCCTCTTGTCGACTTGCACGCACACAAAGGAACAGGGGATGCTGACAATATAGGAAAGTGGCTGGGCCAATAGTAGTTGGTAACCTGGTTGAATTAAAACTAAAATTTTAATACATATAAAAAAATTTATTTTCAATATAATAATTTTTAAAATTTTAATTTTCAGTTTAATTTCGTTATTTAATTCGATATATCGTATCAAATTAAATACTAAATTTCATTTTTACTTTTAATATTTATTATATTTTTACTTATTTTTTCATAAAATTTTCATATATCTATTATTAATTTTTTGAATGTTATATTTAATTTTATATTTTTTATTATTATCTTATATTTGTTCAACAAAATTATTTTTATTATAATAGATATATTTTTATATTTTAGAATTTTAAATTAAACCAATGAAACATTAAATAAAATTTAATATTTATTTATAAGCTACATAATTAGAATTTATAATTTTAATTATAAATTTATTTGAATTTTTTTAAATTAAAATTTGTCATTCCAAAATATTGAACCGAACTAAAAATTATGGTTTGACATTAGATATTCAAACTTGCTGTACTGAAAATCTGATTTGATTTTACTAAATGCACGCCTTAAAAAATAGATGTACTACACTAATTAAAAATACTTAATATATTTAAACTGTGATGGATGGTATAATTTTAATATTTAATATTTTTTATTTTTAATACAAGATTCACAATCATTTAGGCCAAGTGTAAGATGGAATCAACTGTAATAAAAAATAGTGTTTAGTAGAGTGACGTGCGTCTTTTTCGTTTCTCTTTCCCTGTTCCCCTTTTTAACATTTTTGTTTTTTTTTTTTTCATTATTATGTTTATTGAATTTTACGTATTTTTTTGTAGTAAATTTTTGTTTATGTGTTTCGATTTTTTATTTTTATATTATCTCATAATTTTCATTTTTTTATGTTTAATTATTGCTCATTTTTTCTATGTATGGACTTTTATTAATTCTATCATGTATATATTTTTCCCATTTGGTTTAAAGAGTATGATCTTCGAGATTTTATTCATTTTTTGGGGTTATTCTGTAAATTTCTTCAAAAAAACAAGATTAAAATAAAACACAGAAACATAGAAAGGAATATATGACAAAAAGTAAAGAAAATATTAAAAAAAACTTAAAAATAAATTTAAGAAATAATTTAAATCAATACAACACGGACAAAAAAACACAAATAAGATTAAAAAATAATTTGAAGTTGTGAAAATGCCTGAAAAAAAAAAAAAGAAGGAAGACGAGGAAGAAAGAAAGAAATAGGGGGAGATTGGCGAAAGAAAATATAATTAAAAAAAATGTAGATCACACAGGTCGCTGCCTGGTCCTGCAAGACCATTTGTTTAGCCTATGTTTGCTTCCAACGCCTAACCTTTCGTTATCTAACCAAACTCCATAAAACTAAATATTTTACACTATAAAATTTTGATATAAATTTAAATTTAAATTTTTTTACATATATAATTAATTAATTATTTTTAATCATTAAACATATTTACAATCAAAACAATATTTATACATATACATATAAACTCTCACATTTATATATATTTATGTCTTATAAATTAATTATTATCCATACATATTGTTATAGATTTAATTATTATTATATATTTTATAAATTTAAAAATAAAAAAATATAAACAAAATAATATTATTTATCCTTTTAACTTTTATTCACAAACATAAAACTCATTTCAATACAATCCTCGTCAAACATCATTCATCGCCAAAGCACTCATTCCAAACATAACCTTAGAGAGTTCACGATCTACTAAACCAACTTTCGGTAGATACATGTTTTATGACGAGAGAAATTAATTCAAAGCTGTGAGATTTGATGCGAGACCATTTGGGAATTTCCTATAAATCCATTTGATGTTTTTGTGTTGATTAAGCTCGTAAATATTCATTAATGAATGATTATTGCTAATAAATGAGAAGTGAATTTTGACCTAATTCATATTATTATTCAACTAGATTTCCTTCTCCCGTAACATATATATTTTTCGTGTGAATGAATTAGACTCTGTAAATATGAAAATTAGCAAAAAGCCAAGCAAAGCCTTATTCAGTAGTACTATTGCCTCTGAAGTAATGGATCAATTGCCACACCCTTCAATAAAATACACAAACAACCCTTATTTGAAAAATAATAATAATTATAATAACGCCGACCGTTTGTCCTACGGGATATCGAAAGGTTAGAATTTGCCAAGCAAACTAGTAAGATGACAATCATGTGGCCAGCAGGTGAAAATGACAGGCTGCCAGTTGATCCAAACTTGTCCCATCAGAAAATATAAAAAAGCATCCTGATTAATTGACGCGGGAATAGTTTAATCAAAATAATAGTGTTCAATTAAGAATTCAAGACTTGATTAGAGTCAATGCACATGTTTTATTGGAGGCATGTCTTTGTCTGTTGGATTAATCTGACAAGTTTGGGTGAAATGGAAACATAGAATCTTATATATAATATAAGACCATCTCACCCTTCGTCTTTGAATACTTTGTGCCTACTCATGTTCGAAAGTAAATTATCTGGGTTATGGAGAAAATTGGAAGTCCCTTTGTTGAAGTCATATTCCAGTTGTGCAGGGGTAATATTATGCTTGATATTTTGGAGTTCTAAATTGATGTTTGTTAAATTAACGTAAATTCTTTGAATTGAGATATTAAATTGTTCTGAATTTAATTGGATTTGAAATACACAATATATATATATATATATATATAATAGTTGAAAATTGGATTAAAATTGTTGATAAAGAATTTTAAATCATTAGTAATTTAATGACCGAGACTCTTGCAATGAATTTACTTGGGAATTGGAAGGGTCCTCGAGTTGAAGCACATTAATGTAATCAATGTTATACTGTTTGAACTTAATAGTATCTTTTGTTAACAATTGGTGCATGGATATAAATAAAGTGATGTGATGTTAAGATTGTGAATAAATGTGACAAGGGGTCCCATAAGAACACTGGACATAAGCAGATCAAAAAATGAGTTGAAATAGGAATGTGGGAAACTCTTATTACAAAACAAGGTGTCTGAATAATGGACTGGACTTGACCCATAAAGGTTTTTGATGTACCTTTTGGGCTGGCGGGCTCGCAAATCAATTCGTATATTAGACCAGAAAATTGATCCTTTCTACTTAGATCCTGCCCAAGTAAATTTTATGGCCAGTCCAAATTTTCATTTATAAGAATTTAGAGTCACACTGCCTTCAACGAGGAATGGAGTTTTCGCTTAAAGCTTCGTGGGGAAACAACACTGGTATTTTCTGGTAACAGGCATGTCGTACTATCTTTTTGACACCTATCAGTTCAGCTATTCACCAGTTCAAACATTACACAAATTTTGACTCTAATGTAAAAACATAGATAGCTCTTCAATCCCTTTTTCCATCATCAACTGCTACTGACTTTGGTGACGGTCCTGCGACAGAAGGGTTCTGTTCACTTGTAACCTTTCATACAAAGATGACCTAATTTATTGACCGCCACAGGACTAACATAAGGGAAAAGATGAGTAATAAAAGTAAATATACACAGCAGATTAAATATACCACATGCTTTAGTATTTGACACTACGGGGATTACAATTAAAAGTGGTTTAACAACTGCAGCTTCCACGACATAGAAGAAACAATCAGAGCTCACCATAGATCTGCAATTTCTGAGTTATATTATCTTGAATTAGAATTTAGGAAATGGCCAGCATGACTGTGAATGTGAAATGTACTCAAGCACCATTAAAACTTCATATTCACAATGCATGTTGTTAATTTCATTGAGAGAGCTGCTGTTTATCTAGCTTCAGAAATTTCTAACAGATTTAATTACGCAGTTAAATTCTAACAGATGCTATATTCCCATGTTCAAGAAACAGAAGCTCATTGAAAACAAAGGCGTGGAAGCAATGAAAATGTCTGAAGTATTAGGATTTTGTAACGTTTTTCATGTAACTCAACTACACCTTATCCCAATACCCAAAAATGTCAAATTAAATCAAAATAGACACTCCTGTCATGTACATGGAAGAAAACAAACAAGGAGTAAGATTATCAGATTATTTTATATCCTCAAGCCTGTGTCCTTTGAAGTTAGTTCAATCTGTCAAAGCAGTGAATGGCTTTATCTCACAACGTTATAAAGTAACTTGTTCTTTAGCTTTGCTGAGCGAATAGCAGGAAGCTGTCGGCGCCTACATTATGTTTGATATGCGTGTATCAACCTATTAAATCAGCCTCCAGCAAGGTTCTGACAAACCAACTTCATACTTTTGGTTGTATTTTAACGGCAGCATTGACTACTCATAGGTACAATTGAATTTGAATTTATGAATTATCTAAGATTGGGATTGACCTAATTCTCAAAAAACCTGATAAAGAAACACTGAATTAAAAAGATACTAAACCAAGCAACGCCTTGAAAAATCTGCAATTATAGTCAGTTGACTTACTGAATTGTTGGTCACGGTCTCGGAAGCAGAGGGTTTCATAGGGCAAGCAGGGGGAGCTCTCTCCGGCTTCCGATATTCCCATCCGAACAATCTGGCTTTGGGCGTTCATTGACAGAAATGTCAACGCGGATGACAGGACAAAAGGGCACATTAGGGTTACAAAAAAGTAGAATATGGCGTAAACAAAAATATTCCGACCTGCCGGAATCGAACCAGCGACCTAAGGATGCCCAAGGGTCGAACCCACTACAGTCCTCCGCTCTGCCAACTGAGCTAAGGTCGGATTTGGTGGAGAGACAACAAATTAATACTTATGTACTTTTGATATGTTATTCCTGAAAATATTTTAACAGCGTACATGGAAGGTTGCGCTTTGGGAATCACCTTATTGTAAGATTTTTAAAATTTATGGAAAAATAAAAGAAAATTTTTAAATAGAACGATTGAAATATGTGTTTTTCAAACATAATTTCCAGTTTTTCTTTTTTCTTTCTATCCAACCACGTTATTGTTTTAACAGGCAAATAGTGTCACCTTTTAAACTTGTCATAAAGTAAAATAAATAACGCAATATTTGTAGTCATAAATATAAACCAATCTGAAATCAACAGCTCATAGTCGTCTGAGTGGCTCTAATAGGATCGGAATGATGAAGATCGTAAGATTATTTAAATTATTTGATGATTTTAGTGAAAACCCACTAATACTTAAAATTGGTAAAAATCGAGGGAGATGTCAGCTAAAGGCGTAATTTTGTAAATTTTACTACATCATTCAATCTAACGAAATGATAAAACAAATATTTATTTAAAAATTATAGTAAATATTTTTTATTTAATTTGATTTGATTTCCAAAAACTGCATATAATTTGACTGAAATGAAGTTACACGTGTATACAAAAATTACATTTGAGGCAAGAAATTGATTGGTGATTGTCTCGACTAAGGATCACAAATATATGCTGTCTTTGGTTACAAATGATGCACGTTGTGATGGTAAAAAAATTGATATAAAAATTTAAAATATGTAGAAGTACAAGAAATAACGAATAAAAAGTGATATTTTATTTGATGATATATTAAAAAATATGAATTTTGATATATTGCATATACCACTTTGTTGATCGGAAAGGTAAAGAGGATTGATAAAATGACACAAATTAGGCAATTCGTAATCAATTTTACTAATTAATCCTTTGATAACCGTTTTGTATAGGCATCTGTACTTTCTATTTTAGACAATCGATTAAAAGACCGTGATAGTTTTGATAAAGAGCTCAATATTAGTAGAGTAGCAATTTTTGTACGCTCATTACGTGTGCGTTTAATATTTGAAGTGTAAATTATTATTATTCTCAAAATATTATGTTTTTCGTATAAATATTTTCATTATATTGTATAAGCGTTTAATTTTATAACTTGCATTATAACAAAAATCATCCACTTAGGTAGGCATATATTTCAAATATTATGTAATTTGTTATTGCAATAAAAAATGAAATTGTGTTAGTTGAGAGAGAAAAAAATAAACAGCACAAAATAAAATTTGAAAAAGGAATGAAAATTAATTATAAATTTAGAGAATTCCATTTCAACAACTATTTGCCCGTCATCAATATTATGAAGTTTCGTCATGATTTGTAATTAAATCACAATATCAGACAGTGCAATATTTAGTTAGACTCCACAGGGTTCGTGATTCGGCTTTTTTGGCACTGGACCAAAAATGGTAACGAAGCCCAAGACCACATCACTAAGGTAAATATCGGAAAATTAAATTAAAGAGAGATAATTTTGACAATATATTAAAAGTAAAAAAAAAAAAAAGTTGTGACAAGGCCTTCTTACATTCAAATATAGCATACATGAAATTTCATCACTATTAATAAAATAATGATAATATTATATAATGTGTTATTTAATTAGGCTCCACAAAATATTGTGCGCCAGAATTTTTTTATTTGAAATTGAACCAAAAATGGAAATGGGCCCAAGATAAGGCAATTATCAAAAAATTAATTAAAGAGAAACAATTTTAACAAAAATTGAAAGTTTCGAAAACAATTATTATTATTACTGGACTTCCCCACATTCTAATATAGCACATATTACACAGTGTTTTTTTTTTTTTTTCATTTTCAAAAAATATTAAAAAATTACAACAAACGGTTCTTGTTTAAAAAAATTTTATTTTTCCCTTCTTTTTTAAATTTTTCTATATTTCCCCCTATTTTTGAGTGTTGGGAAAACAAATCGAGCCTTAATTTTGAGGTATAAGGGCTTTCATGTTTTTTGGATCGTTTTATGCACTCGATCGCTTTCTCTGTGGTGGCTTCTTCCATAAAACCTTTTGAATCTTCGGAAGCATCTTCTGCTTCCAGAATGGCGGTTGATCGTTAAGCAAGCGGTTAGTTAGAGCTCGATTTTTGGAGATATCCTCCATTTACGTTGTGTGAAATTATTTTCGCTCGTTATTTAACTTTAAATTTGTGGTAGTCTATTGAATCAGTGTGTTAATTGTAGTCTTGAATGTTGTCTGATTATGGCCAATTCGGTAGCCTTTTTTTTTTTTTTTTCCTAGCGCAACTTAAAAGTGTTTGGAAATGAATGCTAATGCACGCTTTGCGCGTAAATTTTGATAGTTGGCTTGAAATATTGATTTAAAGATGAATTGTGATTTGAATGATTGATAACAGAAGGCTAGAAGCTACTCTTCTGGATCCTTGTTGCAGGAAGACCAACAAATGCCTGTCAAACAGGGAAAATCTCATACGGCCGGTTTTCTTACCTCCTTCAGTGTTCAGTCGGAATGACAAGATTTCTCCAAGCATTGCTATTCGTATATTTTCTTTTTTTTCTCTAATCTAATCTTGTTGTCTTTATGGAGATTAAAAACATTGATCAATTTTAGGATTCAATAATTTCAATTTGACTGCATTTCTTGATCTGTATGTATAGAGTGGCATTTTGATCTAAAATGGGAGGAAAAAAGATACAGCGTTTGCATTTTATAAATTTGCAATATAATTTGTAGTGTATGCAAATGAGTTTATTTGCATTGTACTTCCAATATAATTGTAAAGTGCTGATTGATGTTCCAAAGTAGATTAATGAACAACATATTATGACTTTTAGGGGTCAAATTTATTAGTATATATCGTTCTAAGCCAGGAACAGTCACATATATGCATCGCCTAAGTTGACCTTTTACTTATCCAAACTTGCAGGGCTAAAGAATAGTGTATTGTTGTCTCTAAGTAACTTTTCTGCAGGCAGCTATTTCTCAGGTTCGAAACTATTCTGTCTTGTTGTTTCACCTGATGCATTTTTCTAATGAATATCTTAATTTAAGCATACAATGCCCTCTTACTTACTCTTTGTTTATGTCTCTTAAGTTTATGATATACATCTCTAGTTTTTTGTGATAACAGTGCCTTCAAACATCTGTTTTGATCCTTCCTGATTGAAGTTCTGGTGGTTTTATTGTCTTGGAACCCATTTTCCGTTCTGCTTGGAGAAGATGGATGTTCATGGGATCAATTCATGGTTGTTTGGAAACCATTCTTCGAGAGGTTTAGAAATTTTTGCTGTGGAGAAGATGCCTATTGTCCAAAATGATTGCAATAGTCCCTTCATCAACTATGGTTGGTCCCCTTTTCTATTTTCCAGTAGAATACATGTTCTTGATATTGAGTAAAAAAGCTTATTTTCTAAAACTTGCATGCCACTTCCCATTGTAGTGTGCGCACGCGCGTGTGTGTTGGTGTTGGGTGTGGGACATGTATAGTTTGATGACTTGTTTGTTCTTCCGAGCCTGGATATTGCCACTTATATATGGGACATAGCTTGTAGTGTAACTTAATGAAAACATGGCTGTTTCCCAGACTAAAAGCGTCTAAATTTACTTATCTAAAAGAATGAAAATATATAATAAAGTATCTGGATGTCTTCTGATTAACATGTGAAGTAGTTTTGCTGTAGATCATGCCAATCTCTCATTATGATTAGCAGCATACTGTCGTACTTTTAGATATTTATTTTTCTCCAACATGCAGCTGCAATAGCTTGGCATGAAATGAGAAGTGCTTGGAGAGGTGACCAATGTCTTGCATCACAAAGAGATACCAAGGAGCCAATTAGGAGGCATGTGCTTCCCTGAATCAATTTTTTTTTTATTATTTGTTGGGGTATGAGTGCTGTTGAGTCGGCTGAATTAAGTTTTCACCTTTCAAAGGTTTGTGCCTGGTTCCCTAAACATTTCACTTAATCATCAAAATGCAAATAATTGAAATAAAAGCTTATTTTAGGGAGGTTTTACTTGGTGAATTTTGAATTCAGGAATACATCACATTGTGAATTGTTGTCCTGAAGCTGGAATACCTCTTGCCGGGATTTACTTCATCTAAACAACCTTTTGACAGACCGGTTCCTTTAGCTGTAAGTTTTGTAAACATATTTCTCCTGATATTTTCTGGTTTAGGGGCTGGATAGGTTATCACAAGTAACAACTGCTTTTTGATGGCATGCAGAAGATGGTGAAGTTTCTTGCTGGAGTTTGGGAAGAAGATTTGTAAGACTGGACGATGACAACTGGATTCTTAAGTTGCTTCTGCAATAGATGTTTCTATGCAGAGGCCACAAAAGATCTCAGGAGCAGCTATTGCAAGAGCTAATCATGCGTCACCACAAACATTGGGATTGAATTGTTGGTTCTTCTTGTTCTCTTGTGGTAACAATTGTTCAAGTTAATGGTGATTGAACATAATTTACTTCGAAAGGGTAATGTGTCCTTATTTTATGTATGCTGAAATTTTTTCCTAAAAGTTGAATTGCTGACTTGGTGATTCAAGTTTGAAAGACCTGTATATGTAAATAATAGAGGTCAAAAGACATTCTGGTGAGCTCGTAGAGCTTGTGTTCTTTATCCTAGAAACTTGTCGTGGATTTTTTTGCCCGAAACTTCACACGTTCTTGGAGTTTTGTCGTCGATTTTTCCTTGTCAACTTTAATGTCTTCTCAGAATTCAATAAAATATATGTAGTTTTTCTAATGACTTGCTTGAATTGGTGTGAGTTTTTTTTTAATTTTATTTTTTAGTCCCAAGTTACTGATTTTGACCTTAATTGGTACTGCTGGATTTCCAATGTTGAAGACTACGAATTAGTAACTGTACAGCTTCTAGCAAGAAGGCATGAACTTGAGTTTGTGGCAATTGTCAAATTTTCCTAACAACGTGTTGTGTTCGGATGCAATTTTTGTTAGGCTTGGGAACGGCCAATTCAGAAGGCAAAACGAACATCTCTTCCATTTTTCGGACTTACATTTAATCATCAATAATTAAATACACATTTTTAATTATTATATTATCTTACATCTAAAAAGAATAATAAAATCCAACAAAAGCATATGTAGATAAATCTTTGTATGCCATCACAATTAATTAAGAATATTTGAAGATCAAAAATGTTTTCAATTGCCGACATATTTTCCAATATTTTCGCAAAAAGGTTTCTACTCCCCAAAATCTTACAAACAAAAAACAAGCATAGCCATTAGGTTTATCCAAATTGATGACCTATCAGAACAGGCCTACGAAACACCCTTTTGACATCCTCACCAAAGCATATAGTCAAAAGCTTGATGGTCTGACCAATTGCTACTCCTCCGAGTGCTTCCATGGATAACTGTGTCCAGCAAAAAATTTAGCAACATCAATATGTCTGTAAATTGGATGCAGCATCATATCTACACAAATCTAAGATCTCATGGATTCATACTGACGCATACAATTACGCACGAAACTTGCTAATAATCACATTATATTTCTCAAATAAATTCAAAACAAGGCACTTGCTCGATTGCCACAGGTTGAGATTTATTAAATAAATGACCTACGATCTGAATTTTTTTAAAGAAATTACAATTGTATTGAATACATAAAAAAAAAATACATATATGAAGTCATTCTAAGATCAACAATCTTCTAACTCCGTTAGTGAAATGAGAACTCTTCCAAATGAAAAGTAATACCTAATGTTTTTTTGTGTAACCGAATGTATGTACGTCAGTTAAAAAGTCTAGATTTCTTAATTTATATAAAACCTTGATGGGTCTAACAACTAATTGAACCCTTCAACAATTTGCAAAAAGGTCCATGAGAGCTTAAAACCTTTTAATATCGAATAAATGAGCAATTTATGCATACGTATTCACACGTAGTACAATGTTTACCTCTAACAAGACATCCCATATGATTTCCTGTTAGAATGATCAAAACCAAATTGTTTGCAGCTCAAGTGATGAATTTCTTATTAAGTTGTACAAAAGCATTCTGGAATGGTCTTCCTTTACCTTTCCTTTTTCGTCCTTGTGAAATAACTTAAGTAAAATTAAAAAAATAATCGAATCTTAAATTTATTAAAATGTTTATAAATGTAAATTCATACTAAACTAAATTATAATTGCATAATTTTACTTTAAAAAATAATAATGAATTCATTGGAAGACATTTACTTCATGACTACGTAGCCTAATAAATAAAAAACAAATAAATATGATGAAAATTTACAAATATAGATATCAATTTAGTCGATTAAACTATAAACAATAAAAGAAATACTTATAATAATGAGCTAAGATTTAAAAAATAACAAATTTCATATATAAAGACACCTCTATTGTTAACAATATATTGTAAAATAACAAAAACAAGTGAAACTTTGATCATCAAATTTATTAAACATGTGGTCTATCATCCTATATTATTATTGGATTTCATAGTTAATTATATTTAATAATAATTATAGAACAAATAGGGAGAAAAAAATAGAGTCACAACAAATTACTAAAAAATTAAATAAATAAATTACATAGACAAAAACTCAATATTCTTATAAAAAAGTTTTTCTTTTTTTTAAATAATGGAATTTACATATAATAGTGCAATATCAAACTCTAATTTAAAATTAATTAATTAATAGATGTGAATTTTTTCAACTAAACACCATCAATTTGATTTTAATATTTAGAAAATAAATCTTGCACTTACAAATTTTCAAAATAAAAATAAAAATTAAGCTATACAGATTATAAATTGAAATGAATAAATATTAAAATTGTGTAATTTGATTTTAAAACATATTCTATACGGTAATATTTTCTTGTAAATAATAATGATAAACCGAATTTACATGTGCACACAAAGAGCTGCAAATGATATTCAGATTGATAAGAGGAACAAGATTAAATAACTAACCCCACATTGCTTTAATCTGTTGTCCGCAACCGTTCAAGCCACTCTGGAATTCTCCGGAGGCGGGGACACTGCTTTATCTCGACTTCTCTCAACTTATGCATTCCTCTCTCGTCTCCATCTGTCACCTCTTCTAACTCATCCAAGCTAAAAAGATGCAGAACTTCAAGTTGAGGAAAGCTATCAGCTCCCGAGCAATCTAGTTTTCTTCCAACGTAGCAAATACAAAGCAGTATCAGGATTTTCAGTTTGGGTAGTTCCTTCAATATTTGCATGGGATCCTCTTCTAAACGGTTTTTAGAAAGGACAAGCTTTAGCAGGTTAGGTGGAAACTGATTGATTTGGGGCAATTGCTTTAAACGGAGATCACACATGCTCAACTTGGTCAGATTATTGTATTGTGATAAGTCCAGTGTTTCCCTTGGAGCACCGAAATCAAGGCGAAGGGTTTCAATTTTCACTGATATCAGCTCTTGTTTGCATAATTTCTTGACAATATCATCCGTTACTCGCCCTTCAAATTTTCCTAAATTGGGGAAACTGCTGGTCACCAGAAAAGGGAATGCGAGATAGCGAACAACTAGAGTTTGGAGATTTGGTAAAGAAACTTTGCGTGGCCGGGAACAGAACATTGGGAGACGGACACCAGGCCCGAGGCGTAGATGTCTTAGTTGTTTCATCCTCAAAACAGCAGCAGGAACGGTCACCCAAGCTCATATAAGGTCCAAAGATTGCAAATATTTAAAATTTTTCATACTTCTACCGGATATCGTTGAATATGAACGGAGGTAATTCAAATTGATCGAAGTCCCCAAGTCAATTGGACTGCCCCAAGGATTCTCTGTGCGCAGCACCCGCAACCTTTTGTTGTTACCAATACTTATTTCGCCCATCGAATCGCGTACGTTGAAACATAATAGCGTACGAAGATACAAACGTATATAATTAATATCTGAGTCCGTGCTACCACCCCAATCAACAAATCGACGGACTCTGGCAACAGAATCATGCTTTGAATTATCAAGGGTGGTGTGAAAGAAGTTTATTTCCTCGGCCACATTTACGCACATACTGTGCAAAAGATCATGAATGCGAATGCACTTAATCTTTCCATTATGTTTTCTACTCACAACTTGAACTAAATTCCTGGCCACCAGTTTCTTCAAATAATCCTCCCCCACGTCCTCTGGTTCAAAGCCTCGACGACCTTCGATAAATCTCTCAGCCATCCACATTCTAATCAACTCGGACACAGATATCTCAGTGTCCTCAGGGAAGAGTCCCAAATAGAGAAAGCAAGGTTTAAGTGCGAAAGGCAAGTTTCTGTAACTAAGGGCTAAAATTTGGGAACACTTGTCATCGTTGTCTTGCCAGATGCTCTTAAGCACCTCCTTCCACTCAATTTCTGTAGTTTCTCTCGCACGCAGCATGCCCACTGTGACCACAATTGCTAATGGCACACCACCACATCGTTGTACTAGTTTCTTTCCGGTTTCTCCCAATTCGGAGTGTTCAAATTCTTCAATAGTTTCCTTCAAAGAGGGCTTGATCAATTTGCAGAAAAGATTCCAACTAGTTGGAAAATCTAAGGGACGCAAAGGATGCAAGCCAGATTCTGTGGCTATGTACATTCCAACATTTGAATGTCGAGAAGTTACTATTATTTTACTGCCGTTCACACAATTCATTGGGAAGCCCACTTTCAACCCATCCCATGCTTCAGTATGCCATATATCATCAAGCAAAAGAACGTACCTTTTCTCCTGCAAATAAGCATACAGATCGGCGGCCTCCACGTTCTTCGTCCCTCCAAGACCCACTTGTTCGGCTATTTTCTTCAAAAGATCTACATTTGGTTGCTGAGATACAGAAACTGAAGCAGAACAATCAAACCGATCTTTGACGCCCTTAAAAACTTTCTTGGCCAACGTCGTCTTGCCCAGTCCTGGCATACCAACAATTGCCACGAACAGCTCTGTCCCCTCCGTCAGCAGCTTCATCTTCAGGTCATCGATTTCTGCGTCACGGCCGACAACAGGTTCATCAATATGAAGAGCGTCATCTCTTGGATCGACATCGACTCTGTCAGATCCAGCATCAATATTATCTCGAATCCTGTATGTTTCCCTGATGGCGTGAACATCTTGAACTCGCCTCTCGATCTTCTCAATCGCCCTCGCAAACTTGCTACAGGTGCGACGATAGGAGAAAACGTTGGCTGTCTTCTTGATGATACCGCGAGATCTGTGTGATTCAATCTCTGGAACGAAAGAATCCAAGATATCCTCGGTATCCTGAGCCAGGTCCCGGATCTGCTTCACAAAGACATCCACCTGGGGATTGGTAACTCGCATGGCCTCCGCAACCTCAATGTATGCTTGCATATGTCTCATTTGACCTTCGAGCCAACGCATTTTCTGCGGCACATCTAGACGCGAACCCTCTTCTACGATGAAGTTGGCTGCAATTTCACCTGTCTTGGCGATAACGGCAATCACAGCGGCTTCTGCCATCTCGGACCTAGCTTTTGTTGGTGTGTTCTTTGAAACTTACAGGAAGTATATCTTGCTGCCGAACAAATCTTCAACAAGATTGAGTTCAAGTGCCTCTGTGATGACTAGTGGCTAGTGATGATATTTCCATACGGATGTCCCCATTCACACCTTAGAGATAAAGGAGATGCTTTCACTTTGGGGAAAAGACAAAGTAAATAATGCCAGCAACAATTGAAGTTTATTATCGGTATGTCACAATAGGACAAAAAGGAATAATATACCACCATTATCAAACTTAATAAAAAAAATAATGTTAATTTTATTTGTTTTGTAAATATAATACGTATTTTAAATATTTTTATTTTAAAAATTATGTGAAAATAAAAAAAGAGATAAAAAATATAATAATTGAATATATATTTTTAAAAAATAAATAAAGTCATTGCTTTTAAATTGAATTGAGTAGTACTAGTAGTTTTTATGTAATCTGCTCGAAAATTATTCCTATATATTGACAAAAAAAATTTATTTTTACCTAAAAAGGATTAAGAATGTTATAATTTTCATTTCCCCAATGTTATACAATTAAATAAATTAATTTTAATATTTAACCAAATTTGATTTTGTTATGTTTGACTCTTTATGCATGCATGTAGATTTATGTTCTAATTTGTTAAATAAATATAAACCGGATCTGAACCATTAATTAATTCAAACAGAATCTAGACATTTGGCTTGCATGAATTCCAACCACTGATTTATATTAAATACAACAAGATAAGACCATGTGTACATCGAGGTATAGATATTATTTTACAATAATGAAAATAACCAACACTCGATGACCTTTTTAAAATTAACCCTATTTATGCACTAATAGGTAATTTATTAAGTTATGTCTTAAGCAGAGTGGTTAATAAAATATTCCTATAGAGTATTATTTATTTATTTTGGAGTAAAAAATTAAATTTATTAAGAGGACTAGTGAACCGATGCAGACGCGAACTCCCTCCAACGAAGAGGAATAGTATTCGTTGAACCTGGAAGTATTGCTTTAAACATACAAATTTTATTTACTAATTAAATAATATCATGTAAAAAATATGTCATTAAAAATATTAATTAAATTAATTTTTACTTATTTAAAAATTTAAATAAATATAATTTTTAAAATAAATAAATAATTAGTTGATATTTTTATGAATCAATTAAGTGGCAGCAAGTGATAAAATCTTATTAAAAGTTTAAGGGATCAAGACTCTAAGTGGCAGAATTCTGTTAGAAGTTCAAGAGATAAATACTCTAAGTGACAAAATCCTGTTAGAAGTTCAAGGGTTGAAAACCCTATTAAGTTGTTGAATAGACTCCAAATTCTGACAGTTAATGAAAATGCGCCATATCAACAAGTTAATGCAGCCATTCTAATTTTCCTTCAACTATAAATAGATGTCAAATCTCATAGAAAAAGAGGACAGAAATCTAAAAAGTAAAGTAGCTGAAGACTCGAAACTCCCCAAATTCTCTCTAAAAGTTTCAATAACATTCAAAGTGTTCTTCATTAAATTCAATAATTTTGTCGTATTCATCACCAACTTCAAGAAGTTCATTTTGTTCTTCGCCAAATTCAAGAAGTTCGTTGTATTCTTCTTGAAATCCAAAGAGTTCGTCACCAAATTCAAAGCATTTTTCGTTAAAGTCCCTAAATCCAGCATTTGATCTAAAATTGTTGTGCTAAGCTTGAAGATTAATGTTGCTGGTGTTGTTGAGAACCTAACAACCCTCAAAGAAAAGCAAGCATAAGCTCTTTCCTTGAAGATTGTTCAAATTTCAAATCAAGTGTCCTTGAAGTAAGAATCAGAGGATTAAGTTAGAGATTAGAATCCACAAAATTCAATTTGATTCAAATTATTCGATTAAACACCAAGTTTTTTTATTTTTCAATAATTTTGTCCTACAAATTTCTGACATGCATAGTGGGACATCTCTACCTCTCATCTCTTTCTTTTCCAAGTCCAAACAAGTTATTTAGAGGAGCAAAGTACTGCACTAACTAAAGTTATCGAATGGCTTGCTAAGCATGTTCAGGAGCAAGACTCAAAGATTTTTAGGTCGATACACAAATTAGACCATGCTGATACTGGTAGGGTTGTGGAGAAAGCATCTGAAGTTCATGATGATGTCGAGACATGTAGCAAGCAGTCGGCTGATGACCAAAAGAAACTTGTAGTCGAGGTGCTTCAAAATTTCTCTGATGGCTTAATTCTCATTGATCAATTAAAGGATTTCATTGAAAGGACCATCGAAAGCAAGTTTGATAGAGGCACTAAGTCAACATTAAAATACTCCAAGCCTTAATCTGTAAGGATTAATAGCCTGAAGATGCCCACAGGCTACCAACCGCCTAAATTTCAGTAGTTTGATGGTAAAGGAAACTCAAAACAACATGTCGCTCACTTCATCAAAACATGCAATGATGCTGGCATTTATAGTGATTAACTTGTTAGGTAGTTTGTTCTATCATTGAAAGAAAATGTCTTTGACTGGTACACTGATCTAGAGCCTGGGTCCATTGACAATTGGGAGCAATTTGAGCAACAGTTCCTCAACTATTTCTACAGTATTCGAAAAACTGTCAGTATGATCGAACTTACAAATGCTCGCCAATGGAAGGATGACTTTATCATCAAGGGATTCAGCCTAAAACATTTAAAAAGTTAGCAACACGTGCGCATGATATGGAGTTGAGCATGACTGCTAGTGAAGTTAATGGTCCACTTATTCAAAAGTTCCAAGATAAAAGGTATAAAGGGGACAAATGTCAAATAAAGAATCCGCGGCAGCACGTGCCAAATCTGTCCAAACACAAAAAAAAAAAAAAAAGTTGGTAAAGAATAAGGAAACCCTTTCGAGGCCTAAAAAAATCATCTTTGAAGGAGATGCAAGTTAAAACCTACCCTTTTTTCGACTCAAATGTCTCAAAGATATTTGATGACTTACTCAGAGCCAATCTCATCGAACTCTCTGAAATGAAGCTACCTGAAGAAGTTGGAAAGATTGACAATCCTAAATACTGTAAGTACCATCGTCTAATTGGGCACTTTGTCCATGATTGCTTCATATTTAAAGTAAGTTATAGAATTAGCTCACTAAAGAAAAATCATGCTTGAAGGAAGTACAAATGTCAATATTGTCACCATCAACTACTAAAAAATAAGCCAAATACGGTTGGCAGTCTTCAAAATGCTTAGCTCACTCTAGAAGTAGAAGTATTGAAAGGCAAATTTGGGGCTTTAGAAAGCCAAGAAAAGCACCTTGAAGACATCACCTTCAAGGCATCAAATCTTAAAGAAAAGAAATGAGGATGCTTAGAGCAAAACAAACAAAAAAAAAAAACAAAAAAAACAAAAGGAAAAAATAAATATTCAAATTCAAAGACTCATTGACACGAGTTAAAATTGTTACAAATGTTCAAATTCGAATACTCCTTGAAACAAGTTGAAACTATTTACAAATATTCAAGTCTAAAATCACTTTGATACGAGTTGAAACTGTCTACATATGTTCAAGTTCAAGGTTCCTTGACACAAGTTGAAACTGTTTACAAATGTTCAATTTCAAGGCTCCTTGACACGAGTTGAAACTGTCTACAAATGTTCAAGTTCAAGGCTATTTGACACGAGTTGAAACTGTCTACAAATGTTCAAGTTCAAGGCTCTTTGACACAAATTGAAACTGTTTACAAATATTCAAGTCCAAAGGCTCATTGACACGAGTTGAAACTATCTAAAAATGTTCAAATTAAAAGGCTGCTTGACGCAAGTTGAAACTATCTCTAAATGTTCAAATTTAAATGCTTCTTGACACGAGTTGAAACCATCTACAAATGTTCAAATGTTCAAAGGCTCATTGACACGAGTTAAAACTGTCTCTAAATATTCAAATTCAAAAGCTATTTGACAGGAGTTGAAATTATATCCAAATATTCAAATTCAAAAGCTCCTTGACATGAGTTAAAATGGTCTACAAATGTTTAAGTTCAAAGGCTCTTTGACACGGGTTGAAACTGTTTCCAGATGTTCAAATTCGAAGGCTCCTTGACGTGAGTTGAAACTGTCTACAAATGTTCAAATTTAAAGGCTCTTTGATACGAGTTGAAACTATATCTAAATGTTCAAGTTCAAAGGCTTTTTGATATGAGTTGAAAATGTCCTCAAATCTACAAATGTTCAAAGGCTCTTTGGCATGAGTTGAAACTGTCCCCAATTCTACAAATGTTCAAAGGCTCCTTGACACGAGTTGAAACTGTCTACAAATGTTTTCAGACTTCTTGACATATGTTGAAACTATTTACAAATGTTTTAAGGTTCTTTAACACGAGTTGAAATTGTCTACAAGTGTTCAAAGGCTCCTTGACACGAGTTGAAACTGTTTACAAATATTTTAAGACTCTTTGACACGAGTTGAAACTGTTTACAAATGTTCAAAGATACTCTTTGATATAAGTTGAAATTGTCTACAAATGTTTGAAGTTCTACTGCACAGCTCGCTGAACCTCACCACCATGAAGGCCGTTGCCTAAGACTTGCTAGGTGGCCTTTACTTTTCCATTTCCGGCCTACCGCCAAGCTCATGAAATTGCATCACCACCCAGAGACCTAAACCCAACATTAAACCATCCTCACCATTGGTTGGAGCTCATCGAAGCCTGGCCCTACTGTTGTGGTAGATGACAAATTATGATAACACCATTGCTCAAAGACTGTTGCCTCACTGCCAAAGGGAAGAGCAGCACCAATAGCTCTCTCGACAGTACATGATTGAAAACGAAAGAAGCAAGTGATGCAAAGATGACACGGCCAAACACCGTATGGGTACTTGTTCAGTCATGAGGTTCATATCTCCTATTTATAAGAAGGTTAAAGTTCAGGGATAGAGTTTTAGTAAGATATGCTTCCATGTCCCCCTCAAATAAATAGATACAGAGTTGGAGATATCAATACTTTTGATTTTAGTTGGCTAAGGGAAGAAACTTTCATCTAATCCAAACTCTAATTCTGCTAGCTTGGCATACCTCAAGCTTTTTTAAAAAAGATGATGAGGGTGTGACTGAAATTTCAAAAAATATTTGGAAGAGTCCATATTTCAAAGAGTTATTGGGCTCTGAAATTGTTCACAATTAAATTTTGGTATCTTGTTAACTAGAAAATGGCTAGCAATTTTATAGGCTTGGATCAAATTTGTGGGCTCCATCAAGTATGAATAGAAAAATTTGCTAATGTATGGATCGAAGTTAAAGAAGCCCAAAACTCAAAGAAAAAACAAAAGAAAAAAAATCGATACTTGTTCATTTAAGATAAATTTTCATGAACAATTCTTGAGGAGGCATTTATAGACACACAAATTTGTTTACCAATTAAATAATGCCACGTAGAAAATATGAAATTAAAAATATTAATTAAATTAATTTTTATTTATTTAGAAATTTTAATAAACATAATTCCTAAAATAAATAAATAATTAATTAATATTTTTATCAGTCAATCAAATGGCAACAAGTGATAGAATCTTATTAGAATTTCAAAGAATGAAGACTCTAAGTGGTAGAATATTGTTAGAAGTTCAAGAAATGAAAACTTTAAATGGCAGAATCTTATTAGAAGTCCAATGGATGAAGACTCTAAATGGCAGAATCCTATTAGAAGTTCAAGAGATTGAGATTCTATTAAATTGTTCAATAGAGTCCAAACTCTAACGGTCAATAAAATTGCACCACGTTAGCAACATGATGTAGCCACTTTACATCTTTCACAACGATAAATAGGAGTCAAATTCCATATGAAAAAAGGACAGAAGTCCAAAAAGTAAAATAGTTGAAAACTTGAAACTTTTCAAAAATCAAACAAGTCAATTTCTTAAAAATTATTTAAATTTCAATCCAAATGTTTTTAAAGAAGAATCAAATAATTAAATTAAAAAATAAATTCATAAAATTTAATTTAATTTAAATTATTTAATCAAACATTATATTTTATTATTATTTAAGAATTTTTCATTTACAGCTGAACAAATCTGCAAGATGATTGAGCTCAAACGCTTTCTTTAATTGACTGATGCTATTTCCAGATAGATAGCTGTCCACATTGCTAAAAAAAAACTGTTCCTTCACGCGATTTGACGAAAAAAGAGGAGACCCGTGTGATGGTTTTCCAACAACGCCCGTAAACAGTACTAGCAATAATTGAAACTGTGCTGTCCGATGTCGGAATATGACAAAAAAATCAATTAAATGCTTTGGCTTCCATTCTTGCTTTCCCACTTAATAAAAAATATTCTACTTTTAAATTGAATTTAGTAGCGCCAGTACTGGTAATTTAATGTAATCAGCTCGGAAATTATGCCTACGTATTGACAAATTTTTTTGACCTTTTCTCTATCTATTTCTCTCAATCTATCCGTATATAAAAGTGTGAGTTTCTAAAGTAATTTCTTATCATTTTTGAGCTAATTGATATAATCCTTGTTAATGGTGTAAAGGAATATAAATATAGGGCGTAAATGAAATTTAATAATACTTAATGTCATATAATAAAAATATTATAGTAACTTTTCTCATTCAAAAATCTTCATTTTATTATTTTTGGTATAAACTTTAAGAGATTTTAAATTTTCAAGTAAAATTAATGTCATATAAAAATTGATTTCAAGATCTACTTTTTAAAATTATTCACTATAAAAATTAATTATAAACTTATAGCAAAAAATTAATTAATTAATTTAAGAATATAAATTAGTAAGGATGAAGACATGATTAAAATTATATGTCAACTTATGTAAATTAAAATATATAAATTTATACAACGATTTAATTGTAAATGAGATCATTTTGTTTTCACTCTGATCTAATATTTCAGAGATCAAATTTAAGACAAAATTAGTATCTCTCAAAGTTAGCAAGTTAGATCAAAATAATGCATTATTTATGTTGTATAAAAACGATTCTAAAAAAGAATTTCAATATCAATATATAAAATAAAAATTAAAATTTTTCTTTATTTCATATCTAAAAGAAAATGTTAAATAAGTGTGATATAGTTTTTCAAACTTTTTTATATGTCCTCACGTTGCTGCCGAACAAATCTTCAACAAGATCGAGTTGAGATTCGTCTGTCCTGATTAATGAATGCTATTTCCACATAGACAGATAGATGTCCACATTGTTAACAATCTGTTCATTCACGCGGTTGACAAAAGGAATGGAGACCCGTGATGGCTTTCACTTTGCAATAATTGAAGCTATGTTCTCAGGATATGAGAAAGAAAATCAATTAATTGATTTGGCTTCCTTTCTTACTTTCATACCTAATAAAAAAATATTGTATTTTTAAATTTAATCCAGTACTATTAGTGCTGGCACTTTAATGTAATCTGCTCGAAAATTACTCCTTCATACTGACAAATATTTTTATTTGTCTATATCTATATCTATCTATTTATCTATATTCAATATATAAAAGAGTGAGTTTCAAAAATGATTTCTTGCAATCTTTGAACAACTTCAAGAATCACGAGCGGATGGGTTTTTTCTCTCACCATAGACATTAATTGTGATGAATGAAGTGTTACTATTATTATTGAACAGAAAATGAAAAGGTGATGACATAATAAGGACAGTGAGCAGCAAAGAGGGTGGGGCATTTGATAGCTGCATCTCTGAAGGGCAACATTTAAATTCGGATTGGTGCCCACTGGCCACTTTGTCTTCAAGCATGTGGGTGGGTTGGGGCCTATTCAACCTCTTTTACTTTGTTTTATAAATTCTTCTGGTGTGTGGAAGGGAAAGTTGCATATATTTGGTCATTATTCATAAATTATAAAAGTATCATATTTTATAACCCAACTAATGGTATAAAGTAAATCAAACGTAGACAAAAATGGTAATACGATAATACTCAATGTCACGTAATAAAATTATTATAATAACTTTTCGCATTCAAAATTCTTCATTTTATTCTTTTTGTATAATTTTTTTCATAAACTATTTATAAACTCATAACAAAAAAAAATAATTAATGAATTTATGAATATAAATTAATGGAGATGAAGATATTATTAAAATTCTGTGTAAATTTATATAAGTTTAAATATATAAACTTATACGACTGTTTAATTGAAATTGAGATAATTTTCTTTTCACATTGATCTAATTTTCTAAATATCAAGATTAAGAAAAAAATTAGTATCTCTCAAAGTTAACAAGTTAGATTAAAATAATGCATTATTTATTTTGTTTCAAAACAATCATAAAAAAGAATATCAATATATGTATAATAAAATTTATAAATTTTTTATTTTATATCTAAAAGAAAAGGATTAATAAATATGTTACAATTTTAATTTTTTTTATATGTTCTCAAATTAATCTACAATTTATCCTTAACCAGTTTACAACAATATGGGTTAAATACTAGATATACTAACAATCTAAGTACAATATGAAAATATATAAATTTTTTAAACTAGAAAATATAAGGAATTGAATTTTAGAGTTTTTAAGATTTAAAACTTAATTTATAAAAAGAATAACAATCAAATATAAGAAGAAGTTTCAGTACACTAAACTATTAATTGAGTTGCAGATTATTTCGTCAACTAATTTATATTATATTTTTATAATCCTTTATATTTTGAATTATTTTGTATTTAGTAGATTAATTTTAGATTATTTGCTTCTATCCTGCTTTTGATGAAAAATGTCTTGACAGTACTTTACCTGAAACATTGTAAAAAATTCAATTAAATTTATTAATTCCTAAAAATTAAGATAACAACAATAAAAATAAATAATAATTGTATTAACTAAAGTTAAATTAAAATAATACTTTAAATGAAATAATTTCTACTAGCTACTACTGCAAGGTGGCTTTAATGAAAAATTACAGTACTAAAAATACTTCCGTAAATACTGATTAAGATATAGAAAAACTTAATAAATTAAAAAAAAGTGCTAGTTATACTAATATCTACAAAGAAATTTTATTTATTCTCATTTTCATAGAGTTTAATTTCTAATGTGTTCATAATATTTTTAAATTTTATTTTTTAAAAATACAACAAAATAAATATTATTTACCCGCACACAACACACCTGTAGTTTACTTGTAACTATAAAAGTTTAAGAGTATTATAAGTTTCATTTACACAATTTTACACAATTGAATAAATTAATTTTGATTTTTAATCTTATTTTATTTTATTTTATATTTCTCTTTATACATGCATGTAGATTTATGTTTTAATTTGCCAAATAAATATGACTTGGATATGAACCATTAATTGATTCAAACAGAATCTTAACAATTGACTTGGATGAATCACCACCATTGATTTATATTAAATAGGACAAGATACAATGATGCGTCTGCTGAGACATAAATACTATTTTATAATTAAAAATAACAATAACTACACCTCAAATTTTTGAAATTAATCCTACTTATGTACTAATAGGCAATTTATTAAGTCATATCTTAAATTGAGTGGTTAATAAACTATTCCCAGCGAGTATTTCTTATTTATTTATTTTTGAGTAAAAATTAAATTTATTAAGAGGTATCCTCACAAGTAAACCGAGTGACACACTGAGCGGGCCTGGCCGAACCCCTCAAGATCAAATTCTAAAATTATTTTTTTTTTATTTTAAACTTTAGCATATTTTTAGGTATGTTTTTATTGAAAATTGAGTAAAGATAATGAAAGTGGAAATAAATTTAGAAATATTGAAATTTGAATATAGTCACCGTTGCTTCAATCTAGGACAGCAAGTTCCATAAACTAGAAGTATCAGACTTTCCACCAAAATCATATAGAACGATCTACGTAGATTAGAATAAATAAATTAACAGAGATTGCATCAATCAGAGCAACAAAGCTGGTACAGAAAGTTGTCCTTTTCTAGGAGGTGAAGGATGAGACTCGGGGGGGACGTTTTGGCCTGCGTTCTGTATTTCTTGGTGGAGTTCTTGCTTTGATGCAGGCCATGTCATTGTTGATGCGGTTGGTTTTTCAGGCCTTATCCTCATCATATTGAAGCAAGATTATGGATCATTTCACTGGCTGATTTCCCATCTTTGATAGCACAGTTTGTCATGAATCGCCAGTCCACCACATTCAAGCCTTGGCACTCGTAAAATTCTGATAGAAGATCTTAATGGACCTCAAATTTTCACTTTCCTTGATATGATGTTAGAACATGAGATTCCTTTAATGATTGCATAAATTCACCTAGAATATATGTATATCTACTGCAACCACCCTTTTGAGACATAGTATATAGGCAAGAAATACAGTAGGCACACTTCTGTTATTTTTTTGAAAGAACACTAGTACATTCATTGGCTTGCTTTATGATGAACTTTGGTAGTAACAATTGAGCAAAATATTCAATTCAACAAAACTAACCCTTTCAATTCCACTTTGCTTCCATGCAAACTTAGTTTTATTCACTTTATAAGCTGAAATTTTATAGACAATTTTCCCCGCTGGTTTAGTATAGTGCTGATGATCAACATACGTCACAGACTAAGTGAACATTATTCAGTATCTGTGCATTCCAACCCTTCGCCTGCTGACACTTACTCTCTATTCTTGGTACTTAATGTATCTGCAAATTCATGGGTGCCTTTTTTTAATATGCGCCTTTTACAACTTAATTATTTTTTATATGTTTGCCTCCTAATGTGAAGGACATAAATTTTTACAGAAGATGGTTCACCTTCCTTTGCTATTGAAATAATTGGTCTAATTAATGATACATGTTTTACTGCAGCTGCTGTATCTGATATTTTTCATTACTTAAGTGATATTCAAAGTGATTGTAACTAGGGGTCAAGATTTCTAATATTGTTCAGATTCAGCAAATAATTTGTTTTACCTCTTAAATTGTATTATTCAAGTTGCTCCAAACACACATGCACTTGCAACAATTAACTATACCCATTGCAGGAAGATATTCCTCGAAACACAAAAGTTCTTGTTTTGTGTTGGTTCATAGCTCTGGTTTGGCACAATTGAACTTGAGGATCAAGTGGGCTCCAAATACAATTTCATTATGACAATGGCCATCTGCACTTTCCTAATGTTTGACCGAATGTGCAGTTTGGTTTTCCCAACTTTAACATAGAATGTACTATGGTGTCTTTGTGGCCTCAAATCATCTGATCTCTTGGATGTAAAAGTCTAGAGAACCCTCTACGTCAACGGCATATTATTCATGTGGAACCTTCCATCTCATTTGACATCTTTGATGCATTTGAACGATCCATGTAGCAGCATCCTTAGCTCTCTATAAACTGGTACCACGTTTGAGACTCATTGATATGCAACTTGGTTCTCTCTGTTAGTTTCTTCTGTAAATAGAAATTAACAGAACGGAAAGCATAACTTAGATGCTTGTAGGATTAATTCTGTGGTTTCCTATGTTATAATTAACTTCATAAGTGCCATCCATTCCAGATTGATTCCGTTGCAGATGAAATTGAGAGACAAAAGTCCACACATGATAAGGTAAACTTTTTCATTGTGTGACAAAGAGAGAGAGAGAGGTCTGCAACTTATTGTCTAAAGCATATTGTGAATTGTTATGATGAAGCTTGACTTGTACCACAGGTTTTCATGTATGGAGGTGTTGATCCATTGGCTTCAGATTTCACTACAGCTGGTGTTGCTAAAGCATTTGGCCTGCAGACGGTACATCGGTCGCCAATGTGTAATTCATATTAGTTTTATGTAGGGATTGGTAGTTCTGAGTACCTGTGGACTATGTTAGTCGATTCCATAATCAGGGAACCAAAGTTGGTGCTCCTATCTAATATTCTTGCCGGGGCTTGGAAACAGTTTTGTCCTTTTTTGGCTGCTCCAAAAAATTAAACTATTCTTTCTAGATGTTCTTTTGATTGTTCTCGCATTTCTTTGGGTAGTTTCCTTTGTTTATGGCCCCCAGTGAAGAATTTGAAGGATGTTTGAGACATCTTGTAGGTTAAAGGTGCACTGGAGATAGAAATGAGGTAACATAACTCACCATGAAATGTAATGTGCATACATCATTAACCTTTTGACATATTGCTATTGCCATCAACACTATGGCTAAGAAAATGATGCATAATAATTCTGCAGGCATCACTGAATTCTTGCATCACGAGAAACTCAGTGTGCTTTTGGTTTGTTAGATTTCATCCGTTTATGTGTTATCGTTTTTTCATATGCATCAACACCCATTACGAAGTTCTTTAAACAAGAACACTTGGAGTAACATCTTGGGGTTTGCCTATCTGTTTATGGCAACAGATGTTGTTGAGCTTGGAAAGGAGGGGGATTGCTTAATTGAACTGATGAAATCAAATGGGCTTTACCAATCATGGAACCATTTGTGTCAAAGCGACTGGCAACAACTATTGTGTTTGTCGATGTACATTGTCCTGCCTATAGGACAAAGCAAGAATAAGAGCTGTTTCAGAAGCATTGTGCAAGAACTTCCATCCAGGGGCATTGTCTGAAATAGACTGATCATTGAATACACACCTGTAGTTAATTGTGATAGATTGAAGCTCTTGTCGTTTTATTGTCTCGGAAGCCATTGTTCCTTCAGCTTGTAGAAGATGGATATTCATGGGATCAATTCACACTTGTTTGGAAACAGTTCTTCAAGAGTTTCAGAAATTGTAGTCACCCTAGAGAAGACGCCTATTGTTCAAAATGATTCCAATACTCTTCTTCATCAACTATAGTAGAATAAATGTTTATTTTCTCTAAAAAAAACCGTTCCCCATTAAGACTAGGAAATAGTAACTATATATAGCTTCTAATGGGAGCATGCGAACTTAACAGTTTGTGGCAATTCTCATTAAGATTTTCGTAATTTTCCAAACAATTTTTGTCAGTCTTGAAAACAACCAATTTTTCTTCAGTTTTCAAACTTCATGATCAATAATTAAATACACATATTTTTAACTTATCATATATTCTTACATTTTACAAAAATAATCAAATCCAATAAAAGCAGATATAGTTAAATCATTGTATGAGATCACTAATTAATTAAGAATATTTTAAGATAGAAAAGTTGATCAATTGCCAACATATTCTCCAATATTTTCGCAAAACACACTGAGCTAGGCTCGGATTTGGGGCAGTGAAATCAATTTAATTTATATGTATTTTTATGAAGTATGTAATTTCTGAAAATATTTCAACAGTGGAGATCAGGAGATGGATGGTTGCGCTTTGAGAATCACCTTATTGTGAGTTTTTTGAAATTTGGATAAAAATAAAAGAAAATTTTTAAATAGAATGATCGAAATATGTATTTTCCAAACATAATTTCTTTTTCCCCTTTTTCTTTTTAACCAACCATATGATCGTTTGAACAAGCAAATAGTGCCACCTTGTAAATTTAGCATAAATTAAAATAAATAACACAATACTTATATTCATGATTATAAAACCAATCATATATCAACAATTCATTATCGTCTGAGTGACTCTAATAGCTAAGATTGGAATGATGAAGATCATAAGATTGTTAAAATTATTTGATGATTTGAGTGAAAGCCACTAATACTTAAAATTGGCAAAAATCGATTAAAAAAAGGCCACGCTAAAGCAGGAAAGTTACGCTAAGTAATAATTAAATGTTTGTATAATAATAAAAGGTAATTAAACATCAAAGAAAATTACAATTGTAAATTTTACTCCATCATTCAATGAAATGAAATAATAAATTAATACTTATTTCAAAATTATAGTAATTCTCTTTTTTTTAATTTGATTTATTTCCCATCACAAAAACCGAGTCTAATTTGATTGAAATGAAGTTATATTTACATACACACGCATATATACATTCATTACGCGTGCAATTATTATAATTCTCAAAATTTTATTTTTGTTATATTTTCATTATATTGTATAAGTATATTATTTTGTAATTAGCATTATAGTAAAAATCATCCATTTATTTAAGCATAAAATTTAAATATCACGTAATTTGTATTGCAATAAAAAATGAAATTATGTTAATTGAGAAATAAAAATAAATTACATAAAACAAAATTTGAAAAAAAGGAATGAAGATAAATTATAAAATTAAAAACTCCATTTCAATCGTATACCATATCATCAATATTATGAAGTTTCATCACTATATGTAATGGCCGTGTTTAAAGGAGTGTTTTGATAATAGATAATATTTGGTGAGAATTGGATTAAGATAAGTGATATGTTTGAAACTTGAAAGAAAAATTTGATAGGATAGTATTATTTACTTAAATTTATTTATATATAAATATATAAAATATATAATATTGAAAGATATAATAATATGTAGGAATAATGAATAGTTTATATACTATATATATATGTATGTATAAATGTGAGTGTATGTGTGTATATATAAGTATTGATTTGATTACGAATATATGTAATGATTAAATAAATAATTAGTTAATTATATATATATATATAAAATATTTGAATTTGAATAAAAATTTTTTAGCCTAAGATATTTTTAAAAATTGGTAATGGGTACAAGCCAACATCACTAACGCTAATATGTAAAAAATTATTTAAAGTGGGACAATTTTGACAATACATGAAAAGTTGCAAAAAAGAAAAAGTTACGATGAGGCCTTCTGTATAATATAGTATATATGAAATTTCATCACTATTTAATAAAATAATAATATTAGATAATGTGCTATTTAATTAGACTGCACAAAGTATTTGTGTACGTGAGAGAGATACACACACACACACACACACACACACTCTCTCCAATAACAATTATTACAAGACCCTCCTTGCATCCTAACATAAATATAGATTATACTTATTTTTTCTTTTCAAAAATAGGAAAATGTAAGGTCCATTTAGATTAATGGATTTGAATTTAAAAAAAAATTAAATTAAAAAAAAATTAAATTCATCATAATTATTAGAATTATAGTTTAAAAAATAATTTAAAGATTTAAAATGCTTTATCATCTAAATAAATATAATAGATTTATTATTATAAATTTGAAATCTATCTATCAAAATTTTCAACTCAAATAGAGTCTAAAAGGATTTTTTTTTTTTGAAAAAAATTACATCATATGGTTCTCATTTAAAAAATTTAAATAATATTATTTACCTTCAATTTTTAATTTTCTTTATTCCCTCAATTTTTGAGTCTTGAGAAGACAAATTGAGTGTCAGGGGTGTTGAGTGAGTTTATAAACTTTAAAATTAAAATATTTTAAATTTATGAGCTATCTAAAAATAACTTATTCTTATAAGCAATTTAAAAATATTATCTTTAAACATCTTATGAACTATTTTATTTTATATATTAAAATGATGCAATTATCTTTAAATTGTATTCATAATGATATTTCATTTACTTTTATTACAGTTATTATAATAAAAAATTATAATAAAGTATAATTATAAATTTCACTAAAATGTTACGTGATAATCTTATAATTTGAATCCAAATATATTATTTACTTTTTTTCAAAATAATTAGAAAAAGGCCCCCTGACCCTTGAGTTGCCTTTTGCTTGTTTTATCCACTTTAACGGCTTCCTCCACAGTGGCTTATCCGAGAACCTCTTGAATCTTCCGAAGAATCTTCTGCATCCAGAGCCGCGGTTGATAGTTTAGCAAACGGTTAGTAGAGTTCGATTTTTGCGATGGCCTCCATACTTTGCGCGAACTTATTTTCACTCATTATAACTTTCAATTGGTGTAGTGTCTTCTTTTCTTTTCTTTTCTTTTTTTAATCTATTTTATATTTTAGTCGTAAGTTATTGATTTAGACCTTGGTACTGCCTGGATTTCCATTTGATGAGACTAGGAAATAGAAACAGTGCTGCTTCTAATAAGAATATGTGACCTTAAAAGCTTGTGGCAATTGTCATTAAGATTTTCGTAATTTTCCAGACAACGTTACGTTCGGATACAATTTTTTGTTAGTCTTGGAAGCGACCAATTCAGAAGGGAAAATGAACTTATTTCCAAACACTTCATCCGTTTTTCAAACTTTCATTTAATGATCAATAATTAAATACACACAATTTTTACTTATCATATATTCTTGCATTTAAAAAAATAATCAAATCCAATAAAAGCATATATGTTTAAATCTTTGTATGACATCACTAATTAATTAAAAATATTTTAACATAAAAATGGTAATCAATTGCGAACATATTCTCCAATATTTTTGCAACACACACACACACACACACACACATTTTCAAAATTATCGGAGCCAAATATCCCGAGAATCTAGCCAAACATAGAATTACTCGTCAACAAAATCAAGAACCATAAAAAGATTGGTTTCGCCTCTCTATCTAAACACTTTGTAGCTCGAAAATGAAACTTAAAAAAGCCAATTTCTTCTAATACATCACCTTATGGTTATGTCTGGAATCTAATTTTTAATTCAAAATTATTATCTCATACTTCACAATACTAAATATACAATTCAATAAGACATTCATTCAAATTCAAATTCAAATTTCCTTCTTATATATATAGAATTAATTATTTTTTAATCATTATTTTTATTAATAATTAAATCAATCTATATATATATATATATATATCCCATATATACTCACATCTTTTTTTAATTTACACACTAAAAAAATAATTATTTTCTCTATATATTATTATATCATCAAATCATTATTATGTATTTTATACATGTATTTAAATAAATAATATTATTCATCTCGTCAGAGTATTCATTCCGAACATACTATTCATTTAAACATAATTTATATCAAACATTATCTTTAACTAAAAGCCCTCCCCTAAGCAAAGCCTATGTTATTCAAGAATCCATATATTTAAAATAGGAAGAGTGTGTATTAATTGTTTTTGCTGTCAATTGTTCATTGATTAGGGATCCTTTTCTTTTTTTCTTTTTAATTTCTGTCGTGCCTCCATTTTTTCTCTAAGTTTGTTTTCAAAATTTGACGTGTATTTTTAAATATTTTTATCTTAAGAGTTATATAAAAGTAAGAAGAAAAAAGAGATAAAATTTAAAAAATATAATAATTGAGTGTGCGCTTTTAATGACTAAAATTTGAAAACAAACATATATTTTTAGCCCCCTTTAAGCTTATTCATTTCTCTCATTTGCAATAAATAAACGTAGTAATTATATTGTTTATTTTATTTGTATTAATGTTAACATAACTTGTGAAAGTTATATGTATATATACACACGCTGAAATTTCCATGTATTTGTAGAGATAAATAATAAATTATTAATTACCAAGCAAAAATTAAAGTTTAAGAGTAAGAGTCATTATATAAATATATATAGATTATTAAAATAATTTTAATTTTTGAATAACATTATCTTTATTATCAAATTAAATTAATTTAATATTTTATTATAATTAATAAAATTGCATAATTTTTTTATAATCATACGTTGTACTGTGTACCCTTACTAATATTTCTAACTTTATTGGTCTAATGCAAATTTATATATTTAATTTTATCTAAAATACGAGAAACCAAAAGGATTAAAGAAATCAAATGCTACACTGCATCCTAATATAACATTATCTATCGCGCAAATTGCATTGCACCCTAAAACTTTTTCAATCTTCAACTCTCATCCCGCTGCATCAACGCTTTGTTTGGATGCATAATTTGTAAGGGAGGAAAGCTTGTGTGAAAATTTAAAATGTACAAACAAGAAAAGAAAAGAGCTAAGAATATTTATTTTGTTAAGCAATATGCTTAAAGATTTAAATTTTAATGGGATGAAAGTTGTTGAAAATTTGTATCCAAACGAAGCTCAAATTTCTCACACTCTCATTTCCTCCCCAATTTATTAGGCAATGTTTGGGAGAGAGGTTTTGTTATGAGATGATGTTTAGTGGATTAGCGTTGATATGAGCAAAATATTTGATTAGAAGATTTTGATATTTAAAAAATTATATATATATATATAAAGTATATAATAATAAATAAATGATGTAATAGTATATAAATAATATAATTAGTTTTTATGGGCCAAATATATATATAAATGTTAGTGTATTTGTGAATATATCGGTACTGATTTAATTGTGAATAGATATAATAATTGAAAATTAATTAATTAGTTATATATGTAAACAATCAAAATTTTAAATTTGAATATGAATAAAAGTTTTGTTGAATAGTACATTTAGTAACATAAAATTTGGTAAGATATTGAAAAATAAAAGGACTATGTTCCAACATTACCTTAATTTTCATTTAAACTCTCAACCCATATATAAGGTGTATGTAATAAAATCTTAGGTTCTGCATTGATGCAAATTATACTAGCATGAAAATTTTAAGAATAGTAAAAAAATAAAAAAAATATAGTTATAATATTTTGTTGGTTTGAAAGTATGGCTATGTTTGTTTTCTAATTGGGATGGGGGAAGAAAATTTAAGTGATTTAAGCTAGGATAAAAATTGTGTTAGATTTGTAAAATTTTGGTTGATAAAAAAATTAATTTTATAATAGTAAGATTGCACACTTTATGTATGTGCAAATTTATTGTATTTAAATAATAGGAATACAATAATTTATAATTATAAGTGCAATAATATTTAAATAAGAAAATTAAAAATAATCAAAGAGAATTTGAAAAGAGAAAATTTGAGAGAATATACCAGTAAAAATAAGAAGTTAAAATGAAAGGAAGAAAGAAAGGACGGAAAAGATAAAACAATCTAAAAAGGATAATAGTGTAAGTTTAGTAATTAAGGGGAATCTAATAAATTTATAATGTGTAATCAAATTAGATACAAATTTTTAATAATATAGTATAGATATATTAAATATATAATAATACTTGAATTTCATAGGGTAATATAAAAATGAATATGAGTAGAAAAATTATAAAGATATACGATTTGATTGGCTATATTTGGGAGAGAGGTTTTTGTTGGATATAATATTTGCTAAAAGTTTGTGTTGAGATAAGTAGTATATTTGAAAGAAATGTTTTAATTTAAATTATATATATTAAACATTTGGCTATATTTGTTTTCAAATTATGAACTCCAAAAACACATATTGATTATTACATTTTTTAAATTTTATCTTTTTCTTTCTATTGTTTTTAAAAAATTTTCATGACAAAAACACTTAAAAACACATATTAAAATTCAAAAACAAACAAAGCCATAATAATGATTTTATGATATGATAGATTATAAGAATAATGATTATGTTATAAACTATAACAAAAATAAATGTGAGCATATACGTTATAGATTTAAATATTAATTTGATTATGAATACATGCAATAATTGAAAAATAATTTAATTAGTTAGTTATAAAAAAAGAAAAAAAATTTGATTTTAAAATTGAATGAAAATATTGCTGAATGATATTTATAGTAGTGCAAAGTTTGAGAGATTGTTTTGGAGTTAAAAGTTGGATTCCGAGTATACTCATTGTAAATAGGTATGATATTAAAAAATTATTAGTTAATTAAAAAAATAAAAATAGAAAAATTTAAATTTGAATTTTAATAAAATTTATATAATAAGAAATTTACTTGACAAGATTTTTAAGTGGTGTTGATTAACACACAAAAGGAACAAACTTGGCCTATAAATTTTGGTGCGTACAAATGAAAGCAAATTTAAACGTAGCTTTCCCTGAAATTTACTCGTTTACTCATGAGTCGAGGCATACGAATGAAAGCGAATTTAAACGTTGCTTTACCTGGAATCAACTCGTTTACTCATGACCGTTGGACACGGCTTCTGTGTACGGGAATATATGTATTTTCCGTCTCTCTCTCTCTCCCTCATTGCGCATTCTATTGATTATTGATATGTTCGTTCTACTTTGGGAGAAACAACTTGCAGATGGACGTCATTTGCCAAGATTTCAGGTCTGGCTTGGAGGCTCTTTTAAAAGCTGATCCTATTAGTGCTATTTTCCTTGGTGTCCGAATTGGTGATCCTACTGCGGTATGCGTTCTAATAAGGTTTCTAATGTAAGCATAAATAAGTTGAGAATGAAAATGAAGAATAGTAATTAACTGATAATTTCCGGTCACCTTCTTTAGGTAGGGCAAGGGCAGTTCTCCCGGTGCACTCCTGGACGAATGGCCACCTTTTATGAGAGTGAAGGATTGATCATACAGCTCTCAGTGCAGAAGTTGTATGCATGCCTTTTGAGGTTTTCGTGTACATTTGTCTTCCGAATAATAGGGATCCCTTGAAATGTGGTGCAATGTTCTCTCGGTGTATGCATGTGATAACTTTTGTCCGTGGTTAGTAATTAAGAAATTGAAAACGTTGAGAATCAGTTTTGATTCTCAAAGAACTTTTAAAAAATGCTGCCCTTCGAAGCTTTCTAGAACTATAACATACCATCTTTTAGTAACCATTATAGCAAGTATTAGAATTATGTAACTTGAACACTTACCAAATCTAATTCACAACGCCGCAAGAAGAAAGGGTGCATTCATCCTAGACAGCAGGACGAAGAGAAACGGCTTAGCTGTTTATTCTTTGAAGGATCTGTCTCGCCAAAGTTTCTTTGCCATGGGAATAAGAGCTTATGAAAAGAGTTTTACAATTTCTCTTCTTAGGCCAAGGGTTGGATAACTACTTACACTAGTTTATCACCAGATTCTAGGTCTTGAAACTATGTATAAACCATAAGATGTGGAGTCTCCCAACCACCTAGCTAGAGTAGACCAAAGAGGTCCCATCTGTTAAAGTCAGAGGTTAACTTGCGTATGTGAAAAATTTGGCAATTGAAGAATTTTGGGATTCAAAGAAATTACCGACCATCTTCCTGATGTTTTGTACATAAACATATTCACGAGTCCCTCTATGCCTCTATAATCACAAGTGTAGCACCTTGGATTTGATTTATGAATTATGACGATTCTTTAACTTTATTGACACTTTTTCTTAACCCTTAATTATTTTTCAAAAAGGTGCTCTTTTCTACTACCCAATGTACAGATGGGGTTAAGGGTTGAGGTGGTTGCATGGATTAGCGTGGATGATTGCTGCACATGTTAGAGCACTGTATATTCCTGTGTGAATCCTTACCTTTTACTCTTAATATGACACAGATATTTGGACCTTTCTCTTGACTTGCAAGATTCAATACTTTAGCCTTTATGATAAAGCGTAAATGTTCGCCGCATGTCTCGATGCTCTGCTGGAGGAGAAGCTATAATTTATGGCATTTAAATGCTCCTTTGCTTTCATTTATTTAAAGTTTCATAACATTTTGTTTCATTTATGTCCATAATACTTTGGCAAAGGTGCTAAATTTTGCTTTATGATGGCTGCTGCACTCTGCACTCTTTCTCCATGGAAAGGATATTTTCTGTAGTTTGGTGTTTCGTATCTTTTTTAGTAGTGTAACATTGTTGAATATCTGCAGTTAAACTTCAATTTGCAGCATTCATGATATAGTTCCCAACACATTGTTGCAGCATAGCAAGATGATCAACAATGCAGAAAAATATAAACCTGCATATCTACTTCCAGATGGAAGAAAACAGCAGGGAGAACCAAAAAGTTCACTTCTCATCCGTTATCTACATTTAGAAATGGCTTGAAGAAAAAGGATTCGCATTTGCAATGTATGTTCACCGCTCCAGTCATTGCTGTGGGAGATGAAATTCTGCAAGTTTCTTTTTTCCTTTCAAAATTTTTTATCACAAAAAATGTTCCTTGGCGACTCACTTGATGTTTTGCTCTGCATTCCTAGTTATGCAACCCTTGTGACAGTGGCTGAATCAATCAATGCTGCATTAATAATATCTTTTTCAATTTATCATTTTCACTTGTCCGCTGCTCTTTGATCACATTCTTTCCAAAATGGTCAGTTAGAGCTTCAGGCGGTGGTCGAGAGAAGGAAATCAGCTCAACTACAGACCATTGATATTTACAGAAAATGACTTGATCGAAGATCACTTGCCACATTAGGTAATTATTTTTAGGGTTTCCTTTGGGAATAAAGACTTGTAAGATTTGTGTTTTTGAAGAAGAGATTTGTTTGATCTCTCTGATTATTGTTCATGAACTTATTAAGTCTTCAACTATTTGAGCTATACACAAATAGGAACCATTTATCTTAATTATTTTGGCTTTTCCCCAAGAACAAACCTTGGTTCCCATCTCTTCTCGGGAAGCTATTTCTTTGTGAAATCGTGTTCAATTTCAAGTGCCACTTGTAGGTACATCAGACAAGAAGACGATGAGTAGGGTTGCTATTTCCACTACGATTCTGTAGGTGGTGGTAAAGATCTATAGTAAGAGTGATCTTTCATTGACTAATACAGTCGTAGATTCTAATGAATGGATGTGGCAATGCCCAGCCTCTAGTTAGTACAAACATTCGATGGCTCATTCAACATGATTTAATCTTCTAGAACTAACATAATGCAACCACAAGTGAAAAATTACTATAAATAATTGTAATATAGTCTGCGTTCTTACTCATCATCTAAGCATAATTTTGCACATTGGTAAACAAAAAATTAACCTTGTTTTAATTATCTTTGATGAATGGGTCGTTAGCCGTGGAAGCTCTTCCCATGCACATATAACTGGTACATGATTCGATGAGGTAAACTACAAGAATACTTGGTTGCTGAGATGAAATAGGTTTGAAAGATTAGTATGTTCTTAATGGTTACCAGTTAAAAGCTTAATTATTTTAAAAAAAGAGAAATTAATTGGATAGATTTAATAGTATGACCATTTAAGTGGTTTAAGTAATGAATGGACTTGTAACAAGATGACACTTATAAGCATATTGCTATCTAGCTTGTATAGTTGAATGAGCTTATTTTGGTAAAATAAATAATGATCGAAAGTGATTTTGCCAAAATTATCTTTCCTATTAAATAGAGACAAATACACAAGTATTTATAAACATCCTAACCTCCAACATAAATAGACTAGCTAATGTATACACCAAAAGTTAGGTTCTTTATTTCTCACATTTTTACACAAGAAAAAAAAATCATAATATTAATATATAAACAAAACTAAATTATATTCGTTTAGTAAAGAAATTTCACAAAAAAAAAATTAAAATGGAGAGAAGTAAATGAAATAAAAAAAATTAATGCAGTAGACAAAAAATTAAAAAGAGAATATACAAAGAAGGTCAGTTTAGTAATTACACGTTATGCAGTCAAATTTTTCCATATTTCTAATATGGCACAAATATATAAAACATCAAAATAACGAAATCAAACACACACACACACACACACAGACGTATTAGTTTTACACTATTTTAACTCTATAATCTTAGAAAGAAAAGAACAATTAAGTTTATCCAAATTGACACATGGCTGCGAAGCACTCCTTCAACATCCTCATCAACGCATAATCAAAAGGTAGACAAAATGTCAAAATAGCATGTTCAAATGATGTGGCACACACGGGATACTTTTGACCAATTGCTACTCCTTCCAACTCCCTTAGTGGAACCACGAATCCCTACGTTTAGCAAAGAAGCTGCTAATGACTTTTGTGCACATTAATGTATTGTAAATTTGATGCAACCTCAAATTTATGCAAATCCTAAGCAAACAATTACGCATAAAACAAGTTACAAATCACATGATTGTTCCCAAGTAAATTCATGATAAGGTGCTTACTCTAATACTATTTGTTGGGATATTCAATAAATACTTTAGGATTTTAAACTTTTTCTAGAAAAAACATAGAAGCATACCCGAAGTCATTGTTTGTAGTGCATTCTAGGATTGACCGTCTTTTGACTGATCATACAGACGTTTAGGAAATGAGTACCCTTTTGAATGAAAACTAACAACAATGTTTTTTGTGTAACTGTATTTATGTAAGTCAATTAGGAACCAAATTCCTCGATTTATATTAAAATTTTGATAGTTGGAAGAGCCAACTATGCCCATTAACAGTTGACAATTGAGTCCATGAGATTTCACATAACTTAATTAGTCCCTCTCAGTTTATATTAGACAACATGACCCATTTACCCAAGACTTTATTTGATTACCACAAACTAGTTAAAAACTTTATTATAAGGCACAAATGTGCAATTCACAGTGCAATGACTATGCATTCACTCATGGTACAATTTTTACTTCCCACAAGACATCTTGCTTGATTTCCTATTGGAATGATCAAAACCAATTTTACCACTGAAGTGATGAATTTCATATTGACTTGTACAAAAGCCCTGTGGAATGGTATTTCTTTCCTTTTTTATCTGTGTATGAAATGAATGTGAACATGTGTGAGGAATGATTGGAAGATAATTAATAAATAAATAGTGATAAACCGAATTTATATGTGCACACAAAGAGCTGCAAATGATATTTAGATAGAAAGGAGGATCAAGGTTGAATAACTAACCCCATATTGTATTATTCTGTCATCCGCAACCGTTGAAGCCACTCTGGAATTCTCCGGAGTTTAGGACAGCCGTGTATGTTGACCTCTTTCAACTTATGCATTGCTCTCTCTTCTCCATCTATCAGTCCTTCTAAACCATATAAGCCGAGAAGATGCAAAACTTCAAGTTGACGAAATCCGTTAGCTCCCGAGCAATCTAGCTTTCTTCCAGTGTAGCAATTTGATGCCAGTCTCAGGATTTTCAGTTTGGGTAGTTCCTTCAATATCTGCATGGGGTCCTCTTCTAAATAGTTTCCAAAAAGGTCAACCTTTAGCAGGTTAGGTGGAAACTGATTGATTTGGGGCAATTGCTCTAATTTGAGACCAATCCCTAACTTAGTCAGATTTTTGTATCGTGATAGGTCCAGTGTTTCCTTTGTAGCACCGTCTTCAAGGCAAAGGTTTCGAATCTTCACGGATATCAGCTCCGGTCCACATAATTTCTTGACAAAGTCGTCTGTTACTGCCCCCACGTGAAATTTTCTTAAATTGGGGAAACTATCAGGCCCAAGAAAATCAATTTGGGAAGAGTAAATCCCAACCAGAGTTTGGAGATTTGGTAAAGAAACTTTGCCTGGCAGTGAAGAGGGCATTCCCAAATCTTGGTAATGCATCCAGAGTAGATGTCTTAGTTGTTTCATTCTCCAAATACCAGCAGGAATCCTGGTCATAAGAACTCCTCGAAGGTCCAAAGACTGCAAATTTTTGTAATTTTTTCTACTTCCAAGTCCTCTAATAGAAATTCCTGAATCTAAAAGGAGGTAATTCAAATGGATCAAAGTCTCTAACTTAGTTGGACACTCTGAACCATATATGCTCAGCACCCGCAGCCTTCTGCTGTTACTAAGACTTCTTTCGCCAGTCCAATCCTCTTCTTTGAAATATAGTAGCGTACGAAGATCCAAATTTTGATGAGCAAAATCTGCTTCCATGCTACCGTAGGTAGCAAATCGACGAACTCTGGTAACAGAACCAGAATTCTGATTATCAAGTGTGGTATGAAAGAAGTTTATTTTCTTGGCCACATTTACACACATACTGTGCAAAAGATCATGAATACGAATGCGCTTAATCCGGCCATCATATTTTCTACTAACAACTTGAACTAAATTCCTAGCTACCAGTTTGTTTATATAGTCCTCCCCCACATCCTCTAGTTCAAAGCTTTGACGACCTTCAATGAATTTCTCAGCCACCCACATTCTGATCAACTCGGACACCTGGATCTCATAGTCCTCAGGAAAAAGTCCCAAATAGAGAAAGCAGGGTTTAAGTGCGGAAGGCAAGTCCCTGTAACTAAGGGCTAAAATTTGTGAACACTTGTCATGGCTGCCTTGCCCAGTGCTCTTAAGCACCTCCCTCCATGCAACTTCACCTGATTCTCTCTCACGCAGCATGCCTACTGTGACCACAATTGCTAATGGTAAACCACCACATCGTTTTACTATTTCTTTTCCTATTTCTCCCATTTCAGAATGTTCAAAATCTTCAATAGTTCCCCTCAAAGAGGGCATGATCAATTCGCAAAAAAGATTCCAACTAGTTCGAAAATCAAGGGGACACAAGGGATGCAGAGATCTTTCGCAGCCTATGTATCTACCAACATCTGTATATCGAGAAGTTATTATTATCCTACTGCCATTCACACAATTACTTGGGAAGCCCAATTTCAACCTATCCCATGCTTCAATATCCCAAATATCATCAAGCAAGAGAACATACCTTTTCTCCAGCAAATAGGCATACAGATTGGCCTCCACGTTTTCCGTCTCTCCAAGACCCACTTGTTTGGCTATGTCCTTCAAAAGATCTTTTACATTTGGTCGCTGAGATACGGAAACCGAAGCAAAACAATCAAACCGATGTTTCACGCCCTCAAAAACTTTCTTGGTCAAAGTTGTCTTGCCCACTCCTGCCATACCAACAATTGCCACGAACGACAATTCTTTCTCCTCGGTCAGCAACTTCATCTTCAGGTCAATGATATCTCGGTCAAGGCCGACAACAAAAGGTTCATCAACGTGAAGAGCGACAATTCTTGGATCGACGTTGACTCTGTCAGATCCAACATCAACATCTCTAATCCCGTAAGTATTCCTGCTGGCTTCAATAGCTTGAACTCGCCTCTTGATTTTCTCAATCTCCCTTGCGAACTTCCGACAGGTGCGACCATAGAACAACATGTTGGCTGTCCTCTTGATGATACCGCGGGATCTGTGCGATTCAATCTCTGGAACGAAAGTATCCAAGATATCCTCGGTATGCTGAGCCAAGTCCCGGATGTCCTTCACCAAACTTGCCACCTGGGGATTGGTAACTTGCTTGGCCTCTACAACCTCAAGGTATGCTCGCATGTGCTTCATTTCCCGCTGGAGCCAATCCATATCCTCCGGCAACCAAGACAGACGCGAACTCTTTCTCGCGATGAAGTTGGCTGCAATTTCAACTGTCATGTTGATGACGAGAGTTAAAGCAACTTCAGCCATCTCTGATCTAGATTTTGTTGGTGTATTCTTTGAAACTTAATAGAATTGTATCTTGCTGCTGAACAAACCGTTCAACAAGATCGAGTTCAAAATGCCTCTTTAATGACTAATACCGTCTCGAGTTTGATGTCCCCCTTGCTAGCTCTACTGTTCATTCACACAATTTCCCTAAAGACGGCGGGTGTCTAAGACTAGCAATAAATGTGGTACCCGTCCAGCAGCTCGACTCAAAGTTCGGTTTGAGTTCGAGCATTGTCGAGCTTGAGCCGAACTCGAACTATTCGAGTGGCTTATCAAGTCGAGCTCGAGTTAACTCTGTGTCGACTTGACGAGTTTCGAGTAACTCGACTCAATGTCAATTTTGTAAATAAATTTTCATCCCATGACATTTTAAACATTTGTTATTTTATAAATACATTTCCGATTAATTGACTTTACTTATTCGAGCTCGATCCAGTTTCGAGCTCGAACTCGAGCTGAGCTCATCTGCTCGACTCGAGCTCCACCGTTACGTTGTTGAGTCGAGCTCGAGTATACTACTACTTGAGTTCGTTTCGACTCAATCTCACCCCTAAAATGTGGCAAAATAGACCCATGAAGACTTAGACTTATTACTTCTAAACTTAACTAGAAAATATAACTAAAAAAAATTGCTTAACTGGAAAATATAACTAAAAAAAATTGAAGCGTGACAAGGACAAATGATATATAATTATATTAATTACATAATTTTAATATCTATTCATTCACGTTTTTCATTTATATAATACAGATATTTTCTTAAATTAATTAATATATTTACTTTCTTGTATTTATCATATGATAAAAATTATTGACATCTTAATTTTAAAAATAGCTCAATAAGTCCAATAAGAGCTAACAAAAATTTTAATGTTAAATTCAACATTAAGAGTTTTAATAATAAATTAATTTTATCTTTTAATTAAGTAAAAAATGATTAAGACAAATTGCATTTAAATTTTTTAATTGTTATTGATGATGAGAAGAATATTCAATTATGATTTTCATCTTAAATCCATTGAGTTAAGATTGAATATTAACAAAGCAAATGTTATTAGAATTTTGATATATACAAATAAATTACCTAAAATAAATTTATAATGATAACTAAGACAGTCATAGAGAATTGAAATATTTATAGAATTTAATATCTATTGCATCCGAAAGTACATTTATATTCATTAAAATTTTCCTTTTATATATAATTATAAAATTAATGATATTTGGTGAAAATAAATTCATTTCCATGTAATTATTTTTTAAATTTAAACTTTTGATATTGCACTTTTGTATAAAAGTTTTGTTATACTTTTTATGAAAGAAAAATTTTTATAATCATTGTATAAGAATTTATAAATTATTTTCTAATACCTTTATAAACTATTTTTAGTGAAATTGATTGAATTCAAATATTTTTTAATTTTTAAACCTAGCGACTATTGAATCCACATATGTATAATGCACTTTTTACTCTATTGTAGCACAAGAAAATATAATTTATACAATACAAAATTAATAAATATATAAAAACACTTGAAATAACTCAATTTATATTAGAGGTGAAATTGAACTTGACTTAAAATAGTTTTTGATGAACTTGAACTTGAGTAAACAATCCAATTTGAACTTGTTAAGCTCGGATGGACAAGTATCAAACCTAATTCAATAAGCTCAAGCTTGATGCATTTTAAACAAAATTTGCATTCCACCAAATTCAAACCCTTAGTCTTTTAATAATGAGAGTGTGTCTATTAATTACAATACTAATGAGACAATCACTTATATTTTGTCTATTTTTTTAAATTTTATTTATTTAATAAATCCATATAACGAAGAGAAATAATATTATAAATAAAGAGAAGACTCGAGCATGAATTACTCAGCTGAGCTCAAGCCTCTCCATAGCTTGTTCAAGCTTAACTCAAGCTTGGTGTTGATCGAGCTCGAGTTGAACACTGAATTGAATTGAGTAGTCTGATTTGTTTGGTTTATATTGTGAAGTTCTGAACTTAAATTATTTATTTTGAATTTTATTGTTTTGTTTTAATTTTAGATGTAGTTAATTATGTTAGTATTATTTGAATTGATTTTTAACTTATCATTTCACCACTTTCTTGCATATAAAAATTTAAATATTTAATATATTTGATAGAAATTTTGTAAGTGCATTACTAAATTTAATATTGTATTTTTTTTGACTTTGATTTCTTAATTTGTACAAAAAGAACATAACAGTATAGTTTTAATTAATATTTTTAGTAAATATTTCTTGTCCACATAATTTAAGTTTTCATAATGTACATGATATTTATATAAAAATTATTGGTACGAATATATTTATTCTTTATATTTTATAAACAACTTTGATTTGACTAATTAAGTTTGTAGATTTTATTTAAGGGGTTCTGTGTTTTTTAAATAATATTTATTGTTATTTTTGAACTTTAGTTCATTTCTCTAAGAATACACCCTTTTAGATATTTATTCATATTTTTTCATTATATTCATTTATTGTTTATTTGTTACACAGTACGCTTATTAAGTTAGTTTGTAATTATAACAAGTTTACTATCAATTTCCCAGTTTATATACTAACCATCAAATATTACATATATTTTGTAACAATATTCTTATTACATTATAGTTTATATTTTTTATATTTATTTATTAGTTTCTATATATGATATATAAAGATTAATTGTCTATATAATTTCTTTATTAATTAAAAAATATTTAATTTTTTTTAACTTATCTTTTCAAAAGGTTGCTACTTTTAACCTGTATTTTTTCCCTGATGTTGACAATTTATATGTATATTTTATATAAATCTATTGGTTATTTTTAATCAAACAGTATATATCGTCTTTAGAATTTAAACTTAATATACTTGTTATTGTTATTTTATTTCGATGGAATTATATTACTAATTATTAATTTCAAAATACAAATAATTATTTATCAAAAATAGTGATGAATTTAATAAAATTGTTAGTTATAATTTCATTAATTTTAATTTTTTATAAAAAATTGTTTTTCATAGGAATGTTAATTTTTATATGTAAATTATTTATTTAAAATTTTAGCACATTATTTTAATATCATCTTTCTTACTTTTTTGTTTTATTTGGTATTGTATAAAAATATGATTAACTATGAAATTAAAACAATAATATACAAAAATATCATCACTGTTTTACACTGAGTGGGCCCAGCTGAACTCTTCCTGGTCAAACTCGTCGGCACGCAAATTCTGAAAAACAATGCTTTGTGTCGGAACACAGAAACCACACGAGAATTTACGTAAATAATTACTATAACGCTTAGGTGCTAAACTTAGTCAGGCTCACACAAAACATGTCGAAGCACATTCACAAAATAGTATGGACGAGATGGACACCACAAATGTTGACTAAGTTGAGTGTAATCACATCTACATTTGTAGAGCTACGTGTGGTTGAAAAAAGTCTACTACAATCGATAAATTTTACAACAAATTATCCTTGTTAAAATTTAGACTTAACTACTTTTAAGCCTCCATCTTCCCATCAAAACCAACACTTTTCTTTGAAAGTGTAGTATTTTTTTTTTTGGCACTCGACTCTCAACACGGTAGACGATAAAAACACCCTTTTTTTTTTTTCCCAAATACACATGTTTAATGCACTTAAACTTCACAAGATAGATGCAACAATGACACTCAAAGACTTCAACAACGCACTCAAGCACCCACTTCAGGCTTCACATTGGCATTTATGAACTTTTCTACATTTTTAAAAGTTGTTTCTTACAAAAGTAGAGCCTTCAAGATGCTCTAAGAATTCATTAGGTTGTGTCAATCCTGCGCTTTCCAAATTCCGTCGTGCTGATGTTGGAACATAAGTTTGATTTTCTTCTGTGGCAGTGATGTCCTCCATGTTTAAATCCCTAAAGTCAAGGAAAGATTATCTTCATCCTATCAACAGGTAAATCCACGAAAATCCTCCAGCAAATTCCAATCAAATTCGCATCATTGCCAATATATCATAATGCCTGCACAATCCCAAAGTTATGTTTATTTTTATTTTTTGATGTTTTTTTTTTAAAATATATTTTTGTTAATAATTGTGTAAAAGTAAATGAGGGAAATAAATATAATTTTAAAAATATAATAATTATACACTTTGTCTTTTAGTGCCCAAAACGAACATAGCCTTTGCTTTCTAGGAAGATGTCTTACATGCTGATCAAATCTTACTCCATCATAAGGTAGGCCATGCGCATTACTTAACACGGCTAGCCAGATGAATGAGATTGTCAGTGCAAAACAAAAAACACCTCTGAATGTCATCTCTGTATTATTATAAGTGCAGATAAAACAAACTATTTAATTCGAGCATTTTGAATTTTATCAAAATTCGAACTTAAATTTTAAATATTTTTTCAAACTTAACAAAATTGAGTAATTGTCTAATTTGATTTGTTGCTTGAACTTAACTCAATAACATTGTTAAGCTTTTAATTTAAAAAAGTTTATAAAGATCTGTTGTTAAACCTGGCCGGCGGCCGATCCAGGTGGCCGCAGGTTTGTTCGTTCGTTCGTTTTTTTTTTTTTTTTAGAGGAAGAAGAAAAAAAATGGAGAAAGAGGAGGAAGAAAAAGAAGAGAGGAAGAGAAAAAGAAAGGGAAGGGAAAAAAAGAAATAAAGGAGAGACGAAAAAAATAAAAATGAATAATTAGATTGAAATATAATAAAAAATAAATAAACATTAAAATGTATAAAAATAAAAAAACATTATACCATAAGAGTAGTTTAAATAAGTATTTATTACTTTTTGTCTTTATATATAATTATATACTTAATTTATTAATAAATAAGTTGTTAATTAAGAACTAATAAATCAATTATTATATGTTTAATTTGTTTGACTTTAAAATTAATTAATTAATTATATATGTTTTACTCAAATAAGAATTATAAATTGATTAGTATACAAATTCATTATTCAATTTTAAGATATTATTAATATATTTTTAATTTTTTTGTATTAAAACAATACACACACACATATATAAATATAAAATAAATAATAATAATTAATGACCCAGTATGATGCCCAATTCTATCTCAATTGTAACAAAAATAGATGACGTTAAACTATTAGTGACAGACTTTTCAGTATTGCAATTGCCTGAGGTTAAAAGGCGGACAATAAAATATTTTTCAGTAATTCAGTGGAAAATTATGATATTCAATTTGTTCTTTAGTTTTTATTAGTATGTCCAGATAAGTCAACATTAGGGAGGTCAAGGCGATTAAAAGAGAAATAAAAGTGTACCACATGTTAACTATATTTATTTGGTTGCATTACAAACATGGGAAGAGCCAGACAGGTCCTAGTTAAAATGTGATTTACACAGTTACACAAGAAGTCAGGATGATCCAACACATGCCCATACCTGTACAAAAAGTAGACAATTCTCTTAAGTTACGAAGTTCCTAGGTTTAGCCCCTCAAGTTCAACTCCAACATCATAGTTTAATAGAAAATAGTTACAGCCAATGATGGGTTTAAGGCATATGACAACACAAAAAGCATTGAATTTCAATTCCTGTAAACTATAAAAATCCGCCAGCAGCCATCTAAACAAGACCTTCAAAGTACTACAACATGTCGAGGCTGATGGAAGCCGATCCACATCTTGTCCTCCCAATGAAGCCCAAACAGGATCATCACATACCACCTACTTTATGACAAGTTCCTGAGCTTACACTATGCAATTAGAATTTTCTTCCCATTATCTTGTGAGATATTCTTCCGAATTGAAGTTGGCAAATATCTTGTGTTAGTCCCTTGGTGCGTTGATGTTTAATACATATATGTGGTTAGTCCCTTGAGAATGGTAGCCAATCGCATCTGATGGTTTAGCTCCTAAATTACAGGTCTTTGGACATGAACCACCAACCATGGATCGATGTAATTAGAGTGTTAATAAACTAAATTATTCAGATCAAATTCTTCGAATTTGAAAATATTTTTGAACTTAATTGAGTCGAATTTAAATTTTTAATTTTTAAACTAATACTCAAAATTGAAATTAGTTGAGTTTTGAGAAGATAATAGATTCGAGTTCTTATTCAAAGTTGATTTATTGAGGAGAATAATAATCCTAATAAACAGACGAAATGACTTTGATATGGTTTTCATAACAATTCGACAACAAGGGTTCGAAGGCCAAAAATACGTATTTTGAACACTCAATCATTTAATGACGGTGTCATCCTCCCAATAAACAACATGCGGGGGCACAAACTATTCTTCAGGACAAACGTTTCATTACTCGACGACTAATTAAACTAATCTAGATAAATATTTGTGCGTGATTTGATTTTGACAGGTTATGAGATTTTGACTTGTTGGCCCTTCTAATTTCAAATTCCGACCAGAAAATCAGAAAGGGGGAGCTCCTTATTTGTGAGGCCTGGAAGACAAAAGACAGACATGGAGAAAGGCGGCAAAGAAGATAAGGTCGAAAAAGGTGCGGAAGAGGGCTACCTGAATTCGAAGTTCCTGAAGAATCTCAAAGGTAATCTCATAACAGCTGCCAGTGACGATAATCTCAAGGAAGTCTTTCGCCAAATCAAAACTTCCAAAGCCCATGTAAGCAGATTCCTTTTGATTCTTCTGCTCGTAACATATCTGTCAACTATTTGTCGCATGGGAACTGATATATATACTTTGTATGATGGAAAATCCATTCTGCAGGCAGTTATAAACTATGGTGCATCATGGTAAATGCTCAGCCTTAGCTTGCTTTGAATGTTCTTACCGTTGGGTATTTGATGTATTAAATAAATGTAAACTAGGTGTTCGATGAAATGCTTGCGTGAAAAAAGGTTACCTCGTTAATCCCATATGCCTTGCCCTTGGCTTTCCCATGGTTGTAGAAGCTTTCAATCATTTGACTGAAAAGGGGCTGTGTGATTTGTTTCGTGGTGGACAGGTGTGGGGTTTGCAGTCACATTCTTCCTGTATTCTGCCAATTGAGCAACAACTTCCCCAAGCTTTCGTTTGTGTATGCTGATATTGACGATTGTCCAGAAACGACTCAACACATTCGATACACGCCCACTTTCCATTTCTATAGAGATGGTGAAAGGGTTGATGAGATGTTTGGGGCAGGAGAAGAGAGACTACATGACCGCCTTTGGCTCCACTCTTAACTACGACCTTACCCCTATCAACTTTGATTTTCCGTGATGACAAGATGTGTATTTTAAATATTTGTGCTTCTTTGCATAATAAATCGTGTACGTTTTCTTGAGCCAAAATTTAGAGAGCGAGCTGAGCACCTGGAAATCATTTTACAAAAGACAATCATAAAATATCATTAGAGGACATCCATTTGTGCATAATTTCCCATGCTTCTTTGCATTATAAATCGTGTACGTTTTCTTGAGCCAAAAAGACAATCATCTAATATCTTAAGAGGGCTCCATGTTAACCTCGACAATATGAATTTAACGGAACAACAGAAAAGGGACAGGTTGAACAAATATTTCGGGCACATATAACCCTACAATTTAATGACACAAAGCATCAACCATACAGAACCAAGGCTAGCATCTTGCCAAACTAGTTTATTCGTATGAAATCAAATAAGTTGTCTTTCCCATACAACTCAAGCTCTAGGCTTGAGAATCTTGACTGTCTCCCATGTGAAATCAGGATCATCACGACCAAAGTGACCATAGGCCGCAGTCTTCTGGTACCTGAAGTTGCCACCTTTCTTCAAGTCGAGGTTGATCGCAATCATTCCTGGCCTAAAGTCGAAGTTCTCCTTGATAAGAGCAAGAATGTCTTTGTCTGGGATTTTACCAGTTTTGTAGGTCTCAACAAAAACTGAAAGCGGTTCTGCAACGCCAATGGCATACGAAACTTGCACAATGCACCTGCGAGCAAGCCCTGAAGCAACAACACTCTTTGCTGCCTGCCTAACAATATATGCACCACTCCTGTCCACCTTCGTAGGATCTTTGCCAGAGAAGGCACCACCACCATGCGCACCCCAGCCACCGTATGTATCAATAATGATCTTCCTACCCGTCAGGCCAGCATCACCATGTGGACCACCAATAACAAAACGACCGGAGGGGTTGAGGTGGAAGATGGTCTTCTCATCGAGGTACTGGGCAGGAATCACAGGCTTGATAACATATTCCTTTAAGTCACTAGCAATCTGATCATTTGTGACAGTTTCGTCGTGTTGGGTAGATATGAGCACAGTATGAACCCTAATTGGAACCATAGCGCCACCTTCGTTCTTGTACTCAACGGTAACTTGTGTCTTACCATCAGGTCTCAACCAGGGGCAAGTCTTGTCATTCCTCACCTCAGTAAGCCTGGCCCCAAGCTTGGTGGCAAGGACATGTGTAAGTGGCATGAGCTCCGGTGTTTCATCAGTAGCGTAGCCAAACATGTGGCCTTGGTCACCAGCCCCTATTTCCTCAGGTTTCTTGGTCAGATGACCATGAACACCCTGGGCAATGTCAGGGCTCTGTTGTTCAATGTTAACAAGGACCTTGCAGTTGTCAGCATCAAGTCCGACTTCTGGTGCTGTGAAGCCAATGCCTCTGCATGTATCCCTAACAATTTTCTCATAGTCAACAATAGCCTTGGTTGTGATCTCACCAAATACCATTACCATATTTGTCTTGGTGCAAGTTTCACACGCTACTTTGCTCTCTGAATCCTGTTCCAAGCAAGCATCAAGAATGGCATCTGATACTTGGTCGCAGAGTTTGTCTGGGTGTCCTTCATTGACGGACTCCGAGGTGAACAGGAAGGTGTCCATGTTGATCTGAAAAACATTTCAACAGATCAACAAAACCTCAAAAACAGCGGACGATGAAAGTTCTATCCGACAAAGGTCTAAGTAAGCATCAAAGTTTAAACACATCAATACATCCTGCTAAAAATTACGACATTTTTTACAGCAAAATGCAAAACGAAATCTGGATCTCATCTAGAGCACTGAGATTGAACCTATTCAATGAATTGAGCATTCTATTCGGCAATCATTTCCCCAATTCTAGATATGTCAAATAAACCACAAGGAGAACACCAAATCGACCGACATTGAATTCCGAACATCTCTGTACTAACAAGAATCGGAACAATTCATTTACAAGTCACATTCAACAAATATATAAAAAGTGGGCGAGCATAAATGCAGCAAAACGCATAAAAACTATAGATCTAAACAAGAAAGAACGTGAAAAACGCAGATCTAATAGATAAAAGGCATTTCGGCTCTTACCTTCTTTAAGATCGGCAAAGTGCAACAATCGGAAAGGGGAGAGCAAAAGTCGAAATGCAGAATGTATTCAGCGGACTCGAGCCGAAGAGCAAATATATAGGCGGATCCCGAAGACTCGCTCTCGCTCTTTACTGCAACTGTGTGGGTTTACGTTGCGAAACGGAAAACTAACCCAATCCGGGCCCACCTCCCTAACGCGTCCGCTGGGCCCGAATACAACTAGATGATGCCAACTGGCAATAGAGAGGTCGATCGACGGTGGAAAATTGTGTCGTTGTTTGGTCTGTCTTTTCCATGTAGTAGGTAAAACTTGGAAGTTGTGTGGAATTAAGGACTTGTACTGAGTGCATCTGGAAATGTACGGGAGTTGGTGGAAAGCCACTGGAGCACTACGGCGGCCCAACCGCATGGCGGACTTACATATCATCTGATTTTTATTAATAATTATTCGAATTTAACATGATTATATTTTTAAGAATTAAATTTAGGTTCAAAAACTGAGTCAAATTTCAAATTTGTATCAATTTTTTTTTTTTACAGTTCAAGTTAAAATTTGATTGACTAGAGTTTTTGGAATTTAATCAATCTTGGATTTATTAACCTTCATTCTTGTTAAAGGTTGATTCACTAATTTTTTAAATAATCAAAAATTAAATTGCAAACAGAAAAATTCATTTATGGAACTCTTGAGAACAAGACTTTTCTTTAATATCACTAATTGGCTTTCCATTGTAATTGAAAATGAAATTGTCCAAGAAGTCATTTGTTGCTAGATGCGTAATCAATTGATCTAAGTTGGTAGGAAGGCAATATATAAACTTTTATTACTCAAAGTAAAATTATTCAATCATTTTGAAAAAAAAAAAATTAACTTCTCAAAGTTTTCAAAGTTTGCCCAAAAACTCTGCAAACGAGCCCATTTTTTCTCCTGCTTCTTCTTCTTCTATGTTGTTTTGTGGGTAAGATGCATTGATTTAGACCTTGTATTTGAATCCAACCAAATTGATTTGAACATTTACAATGCACTTGTCATTTTAATGAAAATAGTCAAAGTTGGGATCGTGGTTTTTTTTGATGCCTTCAAAATGGGGTTGGTGGAGATGGCTTTATTCATACAATTAATTATTCATGTGCCAACTGCCTCGGAGAAAAAAATATTTTTTCCCACCAATAAGATTGATGGCAGTGTAAAATTATGATTGGTGGGCTTTAGGGATGGTACTTCTCAAATTTGGTGGGCAGGCAAGAAAACTCGTGTGGTCAACACCCTCGTTTTTGTGCCTCGTTGAACATGGGAAATAATTTCAATCTCAACGACTCAACCAACCAGAATTGATCATGACGCCAGCGGTCTGAAATGCAACGCTGTCAAATGGAGTGTTGATTCATGACTCAGCATGGCTTATGTTAGTGTATTTCAAAAACATTTTAAACGACTATAAATCTTTTATCTATTTATTGGGCTTACAATGGCTTGTTACATGAATTGGTCCGTGCACACGAGTGGTAATTTCGAAAGCATTTTGCATCCACATGAAAAATAGAACCCATTTTAAGCCACCATATGTTGTATATCTATTTGTCGGGCTTACAAATGGCTACGTTTGGATCCAAATTTAGAATGATAAAAATTTGACACAAAAATTTAGAAATAATGTAAGAATAAGAGAAAGAAATAAATCAAAAATAATATTTTGATATGTAATATGTTTGGAATAAATGATTTAAATTGATAGAAAATGGGATCGACGCACACATAATGACTTGTTATGTGAATTAGTTCGTGCGCAGGAGTGGGCCTTGATTTGGATCAATTCTGTATAAATGGGTGGATTTCTTGCAGCTTCCCATTGCTATTCTATGTTGCTAACTTTTGAGCAAACTTCACCTCGAACATTTGTTAATCACAAATGTAGAGTGCCCATCCCTAAATTGTCAAGGTCAAAGTTCTTCGAGATGGCAGTAGATCATCTAATTTACTCAAATAATGTTGTTATGTAAGGAATTTCAGGCGGCAACAAACCATGTAATCTACTCAAAGAATGTAGTTATTAATAAACTAAACTATTCAGCTTGAGTTCAAAAATATTTTTGAGTTTAATCAAACTTAAATTTGAACGTAAATAGTATTTTTAAACTCAGGTTCTAAATTGATTTCAAATTTAAAAAAAGTGAAACGGAAAAAATCCAGTAATTGTCAAGCTTGAGTTATTGACACTCATTGAGATTGATTACCCAATGATCATCAGCAACAAACCTTGTATGGGATTATAGAGGAGGTAAAGTCATTAGGCGACTAACAAAATCATAGCTTGCACACGGCAATATAATAATTCAATATTAGTGAAAGAATTTGACGAGTGGCCTGTCCTGTTTAAAAAAGAAGCAGCAGAAGTTCCAAGACTTCAAACCCACCAATCATTGTGAAAGTCATTTATCTGCTGTTTTAGATAATATTATTACAATTCAAGATGGGAAGTGCAGAGATTGATCATGTCCACCTAGGACAGAAACTGCGATTTTCAAGCCATTAGTTCTTATATTTTAAATGTCCTTTTTAATTGGCTGTTTCTCATATTTATCATTTTTTTTTTTGAAATTGATAAATAATTCAGAAATTTGTTAGCTTACGTGAAATAGAATAAGATCAAAACTTTGTTTGTTTGTTTGTTTTTTTTTTTTAATTTAAATTTATTTATGTATTTAGGCCACGTACCCATTGAAGAATTCGGGCAGGAGAGGGGAAGTGGAGTTGCCCTTGTCCATTAAATGTTGGGTCTAAATCTGCTGCTGATTCTGAGGTCTCCCCACAAGAAAGGCTGTCCATATCTGTCTTAACAGAACTAAGGCCCCAATGAGCCTAATGAATATGGGCCTGCAAAAACTGGCCCATATCGTTGCTAGTGAAATGTCAAATGATGCCTTGTGCCTTGTTTTTTTCGGTTGAAAATCAAATGATGCCTAGTTAAGTGGTAACAAACTACCACTTTTTATTTCATATATTTTCAGGCCAGCCCATTTGTCTCATGAATTATTAGTCTACAAACCTCTCTAATCCCATATTAGGTCGTTAATGTAGTAACTTCAATAATGATAATGGAACAGAATCATCACTTGTTTGGGGATATCATATAGGGAAATCCCAAAGTCAAAGTCATTATTCATTGAATAATTAATTATTTCATTTTTGACGTACATGCACAAGCATTGTGTTAAACTAATATATACTTATGCTCATTATTCAGACATACCAAGTCTTAGTCTTGGCCTTCTTCTTCAGTTGTCATCAATTTCTTTCCCTCTTTATCTTATTCATATTAATGAAGAAGCAACCTGCATTAATCAACCACGAAAACCTAACTTGTGCCAACTTTGTTGACACTCTTTTTCATATTGAGTCTTCGTATTTAAAAATTCATTGATATCATTAATTACTTCTTCTATTTGTAAATTTATCTTTCACAATTTGAAAATTTTAGTGGGCCAATGATTTTGAATTTTAAGTCACTCGTAATTGCTTGCTAGCTAGTTTGCTCATATCATGGGGTTTCCATGATTGTCAAGGCTATGACCATCATTTCACATTAAATCAAGGGCAATGAGAGAGAGTTATTTAAATGTGGCCGTTATGAATTAATATTGTAGCCGACTATGACATTTTCCCTATTTATAGTAAATTCTATATTTTTTTTTGGTTATGTAAATTCTTCGTAATGTTTCCTGCATGAAGATCAATTTGACATTAATATTAGCATGTCTTAATGCCTTTTCTATACTTCCTTTGTGACTAGTAAAAGTTGCACGTTTTTTTGTGCGTGAAAATTTATTTTTATATTTTATTATAAAGTTGTTGTATTTTAATTAATAAAAATAATATGTAAAATTATAAAGTATAAGGAACATTTAAAATAAGAAAATAAAAAATATTAAAAGAATTTGAGAAAAAGGAGAAAATTTGAGAGAAACACAAATAAAGAATAATAGATTAAAAAAAAAAGAAAAACACAGAAAATAAAAATTTAAAAATAATGAAGCTGTGTGATTTGACATTATGTAAAAATATTTGAAATTAGAAAACTAAAGGAAAAATAAAAGAATTCAAAAAATGAGAAAATTTGAGATAAAACAAAAATTTAAATTATAAGTTTGAGAGAGAGAAAGAGAGAGAGAGAGAGAGAGAGATAACAGAAGAAATAAAATGGATTTAACATATGAATAATTGTGAAAAATAACTGGACGAAGCCACATACTCTTATATCCGTAACAATCAGATGCACGCAGAAAGTGTGTTGAGGCAGATGGACGATTTGTTTCCATCACCAATGATCTTGTTTACCTTCCATGTATCCTAGTGGCTGTGGACTCAGTCCATGTCATGCATGTTACAGTATACTGGCCGTTGATTCAGACATAGATTTGGTTTTTCCTCGTGTTCTTGTATTTTTGCTTCTCTTTATTTTTTTCGTCATATTATTGATCAATCTGTGTGTGCGTGCGTGTAGTTTGTAGATTGAAAAATGAAAATTTGTCAGCATATATTAATTTGGCCTCGTCAATGCGTTCAGCTCTCTCTTTCTTGCTGACATTTCTATATAGTACTGCTTCCAACCCAGGCCCCTACCCTTGGCTTTGAAATTTAGTTGACTGCTTCACCCCCACGTCACCCCCCCCCCCCCCCCATATACAATATACTTTTAAGTTTCAAATTTCAAACCGCATTTCAGGAAAAAAAAAAAAAAAAAGAAAAGAAAAATTTTAGGACTATTATAAGTGTGAAATGAAAAATTCAAGGCCAGTATAAAATAATAATCTGCAAGAAAGTGATGGGTTGGTGACGATGATGATCATCGTTATTATTATAATTTTTTGTTGTTGTTATTATTAAGTTGAATATCTTTATTTTGATTTAGTAAAAAAAAATATAAGTGAATGCTACATATATAAAGTGTTAATTTTATGTACACGTTCCCAATGCATGAATTTCTCTTTAACAGCAACCATTATAAAAAATAGACACACACAATGTATATTCAGTGCTAGTCACATTCCCACGGTAAAAGTATCCTTGTATGAAACGATTTTTGTCGTGTAATGATATTATTTTGTACTTGATTAAAACTAAAATCAATAATCTAGGCCGATGACTTTTTTGTTTAAAGAAAATAATGATTGATTAAGGTCTTTAATTAGATCGCAAGGTTTTAACCGTTTCTGGTGTAAGTGTTGACATTTATCTAATTAATAATTGAGGTGGAATATCAAAATTGTCAAAATTGAAATTTGGGTGCTTGTCTATCTATAGAACCATAGCTTGAAAGATCAATCCTGTATAAAATGAAAAAGTTACATTATCCATTAGGACTGTCCAGATTGATCCAGCAAGATTCGAAAACAAAACAAATATTCTATAACATGAATTGATTAGATCAGATCGACACAGATTCATTCAAAGTGTTGAGATCAATCTCAGCAAAAGCACCATCAATTCAAGAAAATCGAGTGGATTCTAATTGCAGATTTTAGTTCAGGGCATGTTAAAAAGTCTTTCTATTAGGATACTAGTATTTTTTCAATTAGAATCATTATTTAGAGCTTAGATATGTCATATTTTTTAAATTCGTTTTGTTCATCTAATAAGTTTCAACCCAACATCTCAAAGATAAAATGTTGGCATTCAAGCTATTGAAATGTCCCTAGAGGAGAGATATGCCATATTTGGGTGTAATTAACATAATTGAAGATAGTAATAGGACTTATTATTGATTAGAAACCTAACTCCTTAAAGTTGGGACTACAAACCAATAAATAGGACATCTAGGACTATTCTTATTAATTTTTTAAATTATTTTACTCAAATCCAGAGTTATTTTCTCAAGTTACACTTCGATTTGTATATTTCTTTGCCATATAATTGTTTCTTACGCGTGTTTTGAAATTGAACGTGCTTCATGCTGTCATTCTTTACTCTCAATTTATTGTGGATTTATCTAATAAATGTAAAATTCATGAAATTATGTAGTAAGTTGTGCTTGATAATTAGTCCTTTGTAGCTAATTAAATTGCAATAAATATTAATTAATACTACGAGTTTGTAATTTGGTTCAACACTAACTGATCCCCATTATTGATGACCAAAGAAAAAAAATTAATCATGAACTGATTAACTTTATCAATAAAAAATTAAACCTAGCTAACCATTTTCATAAAGGAGGCCGATTGGGATTAGGGTGGAATCAACAACAAAATAAGCAACATTTTTAATTAATGAAATAAATAAAACCAATTAATTAAGGCTGATAGTTTAATCAGGATTAGGTGAGTAGACACTAGTTGGTAAGGCTGCCTTACGGAATAACGATAACGAATATTAACGTACAAAAGGAAACGTCTAAGCACCTAACGGCTATATGCCTTTCGGATTATGTTTTTAATTAATTCATTCATAAATGATAATTATCATTGTTTCCGCGCTAAGCAGGTTATTTTTTTTTTATCAATGCTATATTATTATGTTAACAATAATTTTGGTTGTACAACCTGAATTTAAATACTTTTGGTAAAAAATTTTATCCTTTTTTATCATTTTCTTTCTCTCTTTTAATCTAATTTAAAAATTATATTTATATTTTTTTCTCAAATTTTTTCATTTACTAAATTCTTTTAATCATTCATTATTTTTTAATTTAAATATTTTTGCACAAAGTAAAATACAAATTTTCTTTATTTTTATTTTTATTCTCTTTCAATTTTTCTTCATTTTTAAATTTTTAGATATTTTGTTATTCTGTTATTTTAAATATTTTTTATATTTTTTATTTAATATAATTTTATTTTTAGTAATTAAAATACAATAACTTTATAATTTGTAAATAAATTTGTGTACAGACGAGTTCTATTGATTAGAATTATAATATGTACGGTCTTATAAATATGCATACTAAATATTTAATTAAATAGTGACAAATTGTCATTCAAATGTGTGGTTGCCTCCACTAGGCCTGAAGTCTCCCATGCGCTGGCAAACGTACCATAATGTATTAGATTAAATTAGAAGACAAAGTCATTAAAAAATAAATAATACTAATTAAGTGAAGATATTCCAAAACATAGATGCATGATATCTTCTGCTAAAATTGGTTGGCAGTCAGATTTAGCATACATCCGTGTCTCATTAATGGCCAATAATGCAAATGAACTGTATTCAACAACTCATGTCAATCAAATTTAATTTGAAGGCAATGTAGTAACCACGTGTTAACTGACCAAATTAGCAATAGATAAATTAAAGAAATTTTTAAGTTTACAAGGTCAAATCTGGTACTTGCTACAGCTTTTTACGCGAGAATAGATTTGATTATTTCATAATTAACTTAATAAAGAGAAGAAGAGATGTGCCTAAATTGTCGCTATAAATAATTAAGCCAACATGCATAACAAAATTAAAATTTATTGATTATGTAGAGTTATTGTGGAAATATTCAATCAAATATTTAATTTGATCTTGCGTCACTTATTTTAAAAGCATGAAAAAAGATTATTCCTAGCTACATACATATATAGAATTAGCGAAATTTAATATAGAATTAGTGGAAAAAGATTATTCCTGTCGTCATCTGCTCACTTATGTTTTTGCAATAAATTACTGCATGTAATTCCTTTGTATCAAATTTATAGTTCTCAATTATTTTTTGTTTTTTAAAGTGAAATTTCATTTCCTTAATTTTTTTTTTAACATTTCTCACTTAATGATGTGAAATTAACCTGTAAAATTTGGGACACAGGAAACATAGACCAAGTTTGTTTAAATTTTAGTGTGTGGTTTTAGATATTTGTATCTCAAAAATTAGATAAAAATAAGATAAAGAAAGACATAAGATTTAAAAAAATATAATGATTAAGTGTGTATCTCTTGCCTCTAAAATTTAAAAACAAACATAGCCAAGAGAATGAATCCACACATATGTAAATATTTGTAATGGGTCTATGCGATTCATTGCCAAGGCAGTGCACAACATACGCACAAAAACTCGATGCAGTATTTCAAGAAAAGTCGTGAATGAATTTACAAATCAAGTTAGACCTTCCTTCTTAATCAGTGTATAAAGATAAATTGGAGGCCCATAACACCATGTTTGGCTCACTAACTTGTTGTATATGTTAGGTAAAAAAAAATTGAAATTGAGAAACATGGGTACCATCTGAAACTCTGACCAATCATTTTCAGGTCTAAGTTGTATGGCACTGCCCGGGCAGTCTTTGGATTCTCTGGAAGAAAGAACCAGCACACGAAGGCGGCAAAAGAAAGGAGTTCCTATTTGATGATATTTGCCTTTGCCTAAGCTAATCACTCCAGAGGATTAGACAACTGATCCAACTTTGACTTGTGTATCTCTCACAACGATTATTATATATATAAACAAAAAAATATGGCGACACCCTTGTCCAAATAACAAGTCTTCTAAACAAGACAAACCAATTCGCACACACAACCATCAAGACTTTTCTCAAAGCTGAAAACACACAGACGAACACATCTAGAGAGATGGGAAGAGCTCCATGTTGTGACAAGGCAAGTGTGAAGAAAGGGCCGTGGTCTCCTGAAGAAGACGCAAAGCTCAGAGAGTACATAGAAAAGCATGGCACTGGGGGCAATTGGATAGCCCTCCCACAGAAAGTTGGTATGTCAATTTTCCCAATTCAATAACCGATAGTGCCATTCTGACACAAAAATTAAAACCCCATCTTGTTTTGTTGGTTTCCTGTTTTTTTCTTTCCACCGTTTTTCTGCTTGCTTTTGCTTTCTTGGCAGTACTAAGTAGTGTTGTTGTTTCTCATCAACAGGGCTTAAAAGGTGTGGGAAAAGCTGCAGACTCAGATGGCTGAACTATCTCAGACCAAATATTAAGCATGGAGAATTTTCTGATGATGAAGATAGAATAATCTGTACCCTCTTTGCTAACATTGGAAGCAGGTATTTATACAAGTGACAAGTTTCAAGAATGAATTTTACTGTGAGGGATTAAGATCATTATTTCGTGTACATGCTAGATTTAGGCCTTTTGATTGGACACACTTATGGAAGGTTTCACAGATTGTCTCATTACAAGGAAATTACAAGTGCAGGTGGTCAATTATAGCATCTCATTTACCAGGAAGGACTGACAATGACATCAAGAACTACTGGAACACCAAGCTCAAGAAGAAGCTCCTGGCCATGGCTCCATACACCCCATACCCCAAAAGCAGGCCCCATCAAGTTACCACCTTCCCATTTCCATATAACAATTCCTTTCTACAAAACCCCTCAATCCCATCTGTATATTCATCATCTCTCCAATCACAAATATCTTCACCATATGAGTGGGGCAACAGCGGCTTCTTGACTACCCCAATTAGGGCTTGCTCCGGAGCCTATGGCCCTATTTCCCCCAATTTTACCACTGCACATGCTAGAGGCCCAGATGGATCTGTGGGCCCTTTTCATGGGAATTGCAACCAGGTCAACAGAGTTGATAAGAGCAATCTCCTGATCCTTGGAGGGGAGCCCAGCTGCAGTTCTTCTGATGGGAGCTGCATCTCCAACCCTGTTGGCCGTGGCAAGGAGATGGACGGCCAGGATTACAAGTTCCCCGGTGGTGATCAAGATTTATGTTTCCAGGGCCTTTTCATCAATGGGGCTGATGAAAATCAGAAATTCTTGATTGGGACTGCTACAAATGGGTGCCTTGGCGAGAATCCACTGGACTACAGCATTGAGGAGATCAAGCAGCTGATTAGCACTAACAACATGTGCAACAGCCTCGGCTACTTAGTGGATGAGATCAAGACTGAGGGAAAGGTGCTGGACTGGTGACATTTGATGCTGATTTTCATGAAGCGGTAGGGGCTGGTTTGATCAGTCCTTGAATGATCAGTTTATGGGGAAATGGGCCCTTTTCAAAATTTTCTGACAGTACATGGTAGAAATGCTTAATGTGCTGTCTGCTTCTCGCTGTCTTAACTGCTCATTTCAGAGGTAAATTTTCTTGGAAATTAGAGAAGCCCCATCATCCTGAAATCAAGAAATCGGAGTTCATCACTGCTGAAATATGCATCACTTTCTTGGTCTGAATTATTGTTCTAGGCTTTTTTTTTAATATATTATTGTGGGTTTGTTTGATGTTAATCTCCTAATCTGAGTTTTATTCTGACAGTCTTTGGTATATTTTAACACCTTCACTGTTTGGTGATTGAGATGTAATGTACCAAAAACTGATATCTTGTCCTTGTCCAAAGATCAATGAAGATTTTCTTACCAGAGATATGTATTAAGAAAAATGTAATAATCGACGCATGCAACATGAATTTCACATCCAGCAAAACTGGGTTCGGCAGATTAGGACATTTAATTCATAATTAAAACCATTTTGGACCGACCATTTCAATGCTACCCACAAGAAGTAAAAAGATTTATTAAGGTTAGGATTGGATAGGCACTCCATCTCGAAAAGATTCTGAACTAAATTGAGAATAAATGAGATCAAAATATTTTAGAGATGTGAAATTTGTAAATGTTGGTTTATATGTGATTGGATGGTGTTTTGAAAATAATATATAGTCTGGAAATTTATTGCAAGATGTGTTGACGCGACACGCACTACATAATTTGTAATACAAAATAAGATAAAGAAAAGTGAGATGCTATGCAAGAAATGAGAGAAAAGTAAAATAAAAATAAAAAAAAAAATTTTTCAGGTATTTTAAAAAATATGAATATTTGGACAAAATTTTAAAGAAAATTCTCTGAAAAATTAGAAAATGAAATTGGAGAAATAATCCAATCACAAGCTTATGTTTTGCATTAATTTGAGTTTTAATCCAAGAGGTTTATATATCTTTTGTCTGTTTATTTACTTTTTAGATTTTCCTTTTTCGTACAAGTAATAGTTGCATAATTAAATTAAGGTATAAGACAATACACTTTCAATTAAAACAGTGAGTGAGAAATTTTGACACAAAATAATTATCCCAAAATCAACATTCAACAAATTCAATTTTGAATATTGAATAGATCTGTCAAAATCACGAAAATAAATAAATAAACAACGTGTAAGTTTTCAATAAGTGTGTACAGAATTAATTAATTTTGATGGGACATCATATACGACTCTTTGGTAATTAGGGAAATTTTTTATGTATAGTGGGAACAAGCTCGACTCAAGACTGTAGACAAAATACATAGAGACAAATTAATCCCCTCTTGGAGAACAAAGACCGCTTATAAAAAGGTGGAAATTAAAATGATCTAATGAACAAAAGTGAATGTATTCTCATAGGAAGCAATCAGTCCAAAGGCTCCTGGAAAGAAAAAATAAAAAAAATGAAAAAACAATTGTAGACTTCAGTGTACATTGCCTTGTTTGATATTAGCTAGGTTGGCTGCAACAATGGTTGGACAAAAACCAATAATAGAGTTGCTAGAAATTAAAAAAACAAAGGAGATTAATAAAATTAATCCCTCTTTAAAATTGATTAACAACTCATTGACCTCTTCTCTAGTTTGTCTGCCTCTGGGAGAACTGCAAAAAAAAAATATTATCTTGAATCATAACTACTCTTTTGCTAGAAGTATCACTAGGTGCCTCAGGCAAAGACTTATCTGGGAATGTTTGTTTTCGTGAAAGGAAAATAAATCCTCAACAAATGCTGAAAATTACTGTTTTTGTGTTGGGAAGAAATATTATTTTGTTTTTCTATATGAACAAATTGGAAGAGATGAGTTCAGATTTTAGACCACTTCAATGACTTGATCAGTAGAAGAAGTCCAAGAATTCACCTTTCAAGAAGTCTTCTTAGCTGGAAAAGTTTTCTAAAGCACTTGTTGAAACTCAAAACTCCACTAAAATCCCTTTATAGAAAGTACACCAAACATGCCCTACTCCTCTTGTAGAGACCCATTCCATTTCTACCCAGTCGTTTTTGTATTTGTAACAACTCAAGAACTCACCTCTTAAATAGTAAAAAAAAAAAATAAAAATGGTTCACCCTTTTTTCATAGAAGTTTCGTAAAGTTTAGACATAATAGCATATTAGTCTTAGACATATCGTGACAGATACATTAGATACTGAATGTTTCATCCTATAACATGTTTACAAATCCATACTATGTTATTGTTTCAATAAAGATTTTTTTGTTGCTTAAAGTAAAATTACACAAATACTTTTTATTTTAAATTTTTTTACTTTTTTTTTTATCTCTTTTTTGTTTCTCTTTTTCACTAAATAATTGCTTATATTTGTATTTGACTATCAATTTTTTTCTTTCCAAAAACTTTTTATCTTTCTTTATTTTGTTATTTTTTCTACTATTAACTTATATTTATACTATAATATTTAAATAATAAGACTTTTAAGATGTACAATGAAAAATTCCGCAATGGTCTTTATTTATTTCTTTTTATTTTCCATCCTTTTCTTTTAATTTATTGTCTTTATTTGTATTACTTTCAAATTTAGACTCTTTAAATAATTTTATATCTATTATTTGAAATACAATCACTTCATAATTTATATATAAATTTGTAACCCACAATAAGTGTATGATTTTTACTAATATATATTATTTTATTAAGCACCTATACACATGAGTGTGTGGGTCTATCAGAAAGCGCATACAATGTAACTGCACTAAGTATTTAAAATAATAATATATGTTATTATTTGCAAAAATAACTAATTATAATAATAATGTATGTCAAAAAAACAACACATTTCGTCATGATTTTAATAATTTTATAACATGCCGCGCGTTAGTAACAAGAAATATTTTGAATCAATATAATTTAAATAATAAATAATCTTCCTCCTCAAATAATTGATTTTCTATGCCAGACGTAATAAGTTAATGCCTCACAGACATATTCATGTCCCTTTATAAAAAGGATCATCTAATAAGATAAGATTACGTGCGGTGTTTAACATTGTCCAAAGCTTGCAGAAGATTGGTCGTCAATGGACAAAAGTCGTCATCATTAGTTTCTTCAGGGTTTTCAACATTTGTGTTTATTGGGATAGCTAAAAAAGTCTTGCACGTTGCACAAAACCAAACAGCCATTGGATGCACAGAAATCAAACCTTTGTCAATGTTAGGTTACCAATTTGAATCCGTGAGACCACTAATCTGGATACAGAAAGATTGACGTTCACTTAACACTAAACCAGCACATCTGTCTATAAGTGGTAACCCCAGAGGTATGTGTTAACTGATAACAAGTGAGACAGAGAGAAATCTGTGGAGGACTATTTTTTATCCCATTAAAATATACTCTTTTAAACATATTACCCATCAAAACAATTCATCTATTTTACTTTTCTTAAATTTTCGCGCCAATTGCATCCAACCAAAGCCCAGGCAACTCTCCCACCTTGAATGACGGAAGAAAGATCTCATGCTCATGTGTTTCGAACTATGAAAAATACAATCCAATCAATATGCATTATGAAATAATAGTTAGAAAATCAAATTGTAAGTTTAAAACCATGTCCAAAACAGCCACGGAAAAGGACAGAAGTGTTCTTGTGTGGGCATCCGTCAAGCCGACATACACAAGAAACTTGGGGTTAGCATTAATTGGATCCATACTAGTCTGTAAGAGATGGTTATGGGCCAGGCCTTGTCCGAATCCGTTGTGAAAGCGGGCCTCTGAATTATTTGTATTTATTTATTTATTTTCACTAACTTTGTCGGGAGGCCGAATGAACATTAGAAGCGGGAAGGAAAGGAAAGGAAAGGAGGAAGAAGAAGAAGAAAGAAAAGTCATAACACCAAAGGCAAAAAAAAGAACCACACACCAAACTCCCCTATTTGTTCATTTAAGTTATGCTCACTTTTAAAAAGGAGATTAAAACCCGTAGAGATTAGTTTGATAATTATTTCTTTTATCACATAATTAATAAAATATCATTTTAGTTATTCACACTCGTCAAAAGCTTTAATTTATCATAAAAAAATATGTAATTGAACTTAATAAAATAATTTATTCAATTTAATCATTTAAAATGAACTCAAACAACATGGTCTCGTTAATTTACCTTGGAATAAAAAAAAAGAAGAAGAAAAAAGGACAACTGTAAAAATCATTACAGCAGGCTCGGAAAATAAAAATACAGCCAAAAATGGACTGTAAGAGGTGGAAATCGACGTGTGAAAGGAATCGATGCTATGACTCGATTCGAGCACAATGATTAAGTAGGTTGAGTTGGCGGAACACCATCCATCAGGTCGAAAAACAGAAACGAGATCGAGAAACTTGGGGTTAATCCTGTCCGAATCCATTGTGAAAGAGGGCCTCGGGATTGTTTGTATTTATTTATTTTTGTTCATTAACTTAAATGCGGGGACTCCAAATATCATTTAAAAAACAGGGAAAAGAAAGGAAGAAGAAGCAAGAAAATGATAGCACCAAGGCAATACGAACCACAAACCAAAGTCAACTATTTGTTCATTTAGATCATGTCCACCTTTAAGAACGAGATGCGTATTTTGAACGATTGTTTTATCACCATGGGATTACGTATCTAGTATTTTAATTATTTTATATTAAACTTAATATTTATAAAGAATTTTTATTCACCGTAAAAAAAAATGATTAAATTTGATAAAATAATTTATCTAATTTAAAAATTCAAAATAAACGTGAATTTAAATAATATAACTCGCGTATCTTCTTTTCATTTACCCACGTAAAAAAAAAGGGAAAAAAGTACAAATCTCTTCATAGTAACCTCGGTAAATAAGGATAGAGCAAAAAATAGACTGCAAAAGAACCAACGTTATGACAAGATTCAAGCACAATGTTAAGGAATTCAGACTGATGGCTCCTCAGTTCCATGATTCCAGTTATTAGTTGTCTCCAGACGAAGTTTCAGGTAAAGCGACAGTTCACCTCATCTTTAACCTCAGGTCAACTATTCCAACGAATCAGCAAATGCAGATCCGAACACTGAATAACAAGAGACAGAAAGGGTTATTTCCCATATTATTTATATATGTGGAACTCCGAGGGGGGCAAGTTTCAGGAGTCATCAGGCAGCAAACATGTTCACTACGAGAACATGATGCCTGTATTCAAACCCGATAGAAGTTAGAGGGAACAGTTAATTGGATCTGATAACCGAGGCCATGTACTTTATATTGGAAGTTTTATCCTATTGATTGATCACAACTCCAACTAATCTTCATGCTGCCTATGTGGGTATATCAGCTAATCATGTATAATATCGTGCCTTTCATACAAGAAGAATTGCATGCCCGTAGAAAATGTAAATCCAATGCTGGTAGCATAGCGATGCAATTCATAGATTCGTCGAATTTTATTTTAGTATTTATTATTTTTATTATTATTTGTTAATAGATTTTATAAATAATTTGAGCCATATATACTTTTTAGGTCATGGTGTGATAAGATTTAGTATAAATAATATTTTTATTCAGTTAAAACACAAAGAGATATTTGATATATTTGAATTAAGAGTTATGAAACTACCTAATTTTCTCTGAATTTGAAAATATTCAAATGATTCAACAGGAGTGATCCTTGTGTGAATCGTAACGTATCAATTGATCTTCGATGTATCGAGTATGACCGTTCTATCACACTGTTTATTTAAATTTTAAGTTCATTTTAGTTTCAATATATTAAGTCGGACACTTTGATACATAGTTCACATTCTTGGAATTCAATTTAAATTCAATCTTTTTTTTTTTTCGCTGTATTCGTCAGTTAGTATCAGATCCAATAGTATCAAATTTTAATTTTATACACGGTCTATACTGAAAGAAAAAAAAAAAAAAAAGGTAAGATTTTGGAAAAAACAAAAAAAGCAAAAATCGAAAAAAAAAAAATGGAAAAGAAAAGGCCCTCGACATTGGCCGAAAATTGCTACAGCAAATCCGCCGCCAATTCAATCCATTTGTGGCCGAGCTTTACACCACTAGCATCAACGCCACGAGCCCATCTGTTTCCGCCCCAAGAATTCGCCAGATGAGAGAGAACGTGGCCGAAAATCGTCGTGTGATATTGAGCCACTCTTCCACTGGGAAACATCGTTGCCTTGCTAATTGTGCATCGCCAACTGCTGTCAACGCCACATAAGTGCCATCCTGTGCCGTCGTTCTGGTGGATTGGGTAGCGAACGGGTGGAAGTCTCGAAAACTAAAGACGCCGCCGCCGCTGTCGTGAGCCAAAACAAAAACCCGTCAGGGTTTTCTCAAAAAAAAAAAAAAAAAATCAATTGGACTGGGCCAGGCATAGTGTGGGCTAAAAGGAGTGCTGAGTTAGGAGAAATCAAAAGAAACAAAAATGGGAAGAGGTTCCAGTTAGGCCACGTTGGCCAGGAGAAATATAAAAAAAAAAAATAGAAGAAATTGGGCCGTGAATCACTGAGCTAAGGACTGAGCTCTGTTCTTGCCAGGTTAGACTTTATTTGGTTGCTGAATATCTTGTTTACTTAAGGCCTTATTTGGCTGTTGGGTTTTGAGGGGGGAAAAACACTGGACAAAAAAAAAATACAAGAACAGCATACAAAAGGCAAAAAATAAAAATAAAAATATTGAAAAAAAAAAGGAGAAAGCAGAAAAAATACACAAAAGTGTGAGGAAAAAAATTGAAAAATTTTTTTTGCAAAAAGTAGAGGAAAAGAAAATAAGAGTGAAAAAAAAATATTATAGAGTGAGAGCGAAATCTATTTATATTTATTTTACAAGATTTCAATTGATCACGCATATTATAAGAAGCTAATATTTAACGAAATTTAAAAATTGTCCAAAGCAGTAGATATAATGCAGAATTGTCTTACTATGGACAATTGTATTTTGAGACACAAGATGATAAGAGATAAACATCTATCGTCAACGCACTATTGTGGCAAAGATTGTAGATCGAATAAGAATGAATACGACGAAACATTCAAGTTATCATATTCTTATATTGAAAGTCAATCTTGGTTATATTTTAATTGCTTTCAGCGTGGACATAATATGAGTAAATGTCAAACAAGAAAGTTGATGCTCACGTTGGCATTAATAAAGTTATGGAATATAAGAAAAATCCACCAGTAAAGATTCCATCTTTGATTGAAATGAAGATTCCAGAGGATATGCCATTGGAAGAAATACAACATGAGACTAGCAATAGTTCTAGCACCCATGTGAAGATTGAGAAGGAGGAAATAAGAAATAGCAGAAGTTGTATTAAAAATTAAGGATAATGTTTAGAAGGAAGAATCCACAAAACTGGAAGTGGAAGTTGAAGACAAGAACGAAAATAGGAATAGAGAACCATTAAAAGAATGGAAAGTCGAGCTTCTAAGGAGTCACAAATATGTTGATCTATTTGACATTTCAGTGTCACCTTTGTCAGTTCGTGATTTTCAAGACTTGAAATTTTTACCAACTGAGGAGATTTCGTGTAAATGTCTACGTAACTATTTCAAGAATGCACCTATCATTCCGCATGGTTCATTGTTAATGTATTATTGTTAGTCTTGTGTCGTTGCACAAATATTTCACATGTACGTGTCTGACTTTAGAGCCTTGGAATAGAGTGATTGTGGAGCGTCAAGAGGATTCTATAAATTAGCGTTTGATCTCGGAGGACACAAACTTGAATTGAGAACAATTCGCCTTCAAGAAGAGATGTATGATATGATCTAAAGATCCATCGAATATTATTTTAATATTTATTATTTTTATTGTTATTTTTTAATAGGCTTTATTAATAATTTAAGCCATATGGACTTTTTAGGTTAAGATGTGATAAAATTTAATATAAATAATATTTTTATTCAGTTAAAATACAGAGAAATCTTTGATATATTTGAATTAAGAGTTATGAAACTACCCAATTTTCGCTGGATTTCAGAATATTCAAATCGATTCAACGAGGTGATCCTTGTGTGAATCGTGATGTATCAGTCAATTTTCGGCATGTCGATTGTGGCTGTTCTATCACGTCATTTATCCAATTTTTGGGTTCATTTTGGTTTCAATGCGTTAGGTCGAGTACTTTGATGCACGGTTCACGCTCCTATAATCCAATGTGGATTCAAACTAATTTTTATTCTTCCGCTGTATTCCTGATCACGTCATCTAGTAAAGTTGTTACATGCAACCTCAGTATCCCCAATGAAAATATTGTTCTATTTAAGAAACGAAGAGCTACTCCGTAAGGAAAATTTTGTCATATTTAAGAAATATTAAAGATCAGTACCTGCATCTTGCAAAACTTGTTGAAAATACCTGAAAGCTCAACCTCATTCCAAATCCGAGCATGCCATAAGGTTCGATCTTGAATCATTTGTTAAAAATACAAGAATAGTCACCAAATAAAATAAAAAAAAACCAAGGCAATTCCTTCTACATCATCTTTCATTTCAATATATCAAAGGTAGATTTAATTCTGACTAAGAAAATTAAAAACTTACAATTGCGCATGAGATTGCCTGCACCATCCAAGTATTTCGTAGATCCTTTGAAGCTGAATTTAGGTTGATGCTCATGATGGATCAATGCTTCTTACTTGGGGAGATACTTATTAGAGAGTTCAAGAATGCCATATGGTTCTAGTTTCACAATACCTATAAAAGGATGCGGAGTTTCACCAAAGGTTAAGCGAATTTATTTTAATTATAATATTGACCTAATTGCTCAACAAGTAACTACATCACAAATAAGAGCAAGCGTCAAGTTCCTATAGAATACTCCAGTAGATATTAAGTGCTCAAGTAGGTTAGATGGGATAACTCATTATGTTTGTAATTTGAATATTAAGACTTCGCATGACCAATATATTGTATTAAGCAATATTATAGTAAAACAATCACTTTTTGCAGGTCTGCTAGACTATATCACTAGAATGAATTGCTGGTTAGTGAACACTTGCTTAGGAACAAGTCTTGCTAATCGGTTATATAAATTTTATTTTCCTTTGCATAAGCCAGTCATACCAAAATTTTCCACCACCACCCATAATCCTTATAATGTGTCCCACCTGCATTGATCACCCTCGGCTTTTAGGTTAATCAAGCACAGAAATCCAACATGTACGATACTCTGATTAAAGAAAGTCCATACTTAAAGCAAATAAATGAAGTGGTTCCACATTGTATATAGCACGACACATCAACTATGTGCCCACTATGAGCTTCAAGATGTTGGTCAATGTGTGGAGTAAATGCTTGAAGTTAGTGAAAACAACGAAATGAGATACCATGATGTTTGATTAGTATACAATAATATACAATTCTAACAATTCAGAAACTCATCAAAAGTTACATAAATGTAGTTGTGATCTCAGCATATATACATAAAGTGCAAAAGGTATATTTACACAAGAGCACACAAAGTACAAGGAAAACCTATGAATATGACCATTTAACACAACTTATATTTTTCTAGAGTATTGGGCAAAACGTGATATTTTGCCCCTATCATCACATGATATAGAAAAACAAAATAACCACCATTTGGTATGCACTATAAAAGAACTGAGAGTTGGAAAGAAGTTTTAGTTCATTGGATCAAGCCGATGTGGAACAAATACAATATATCCATGACATCTTTCACAATAGTTCTCTTGAACAATCGAATGAAAAGTCACACAAAAGAAAGGAAATAGTTAAATTAGAAGGTAAATGGTAATGAGATAGCATATAATCACACAACTCAGTCATGTTAAAAATATTTTAACGGAGAAAGCTATTTAACCATAATCTAAGAGAACCTGGCATGCACACCAACTGCTCAGGTTGAATCTCTGTTCTTGTCATTCTCAACCTTTCCCTTTTTCCTTTCGGTAGTATTCTAATTTTCTCTCTTACCTGTTGTACTTATACTATTTTCATTGTTCTTTTCCTCTTACAAACTTCTTTCTCCTATTCAATATTTGCATAAAACATCAAGTTAGTACTTCACAAAAGAAATCTATTAACTCACATCTTTAAAAATTTCTTGATTGATATCTATACTGTTTGGCACTTTCAAGAAAAGTGAGCATGAAATCAAGAGAGGCAAAGCTTTAGATTTCTTTGTTTTCTTTGTAAAATGCTAAGAACTCACATAGTTTGGAAGAGTTTGTTTCATTAAGAACTCTTCTAACACCTAATTAGTTCTCACGTAATTTCAATGCGGTCCACCAACAATCATCTTGAGTAGTTTGTTATTAATTAAATCTCTATCTATACTTCCTTAGTTCCACTCCCATCAACTATTATTTTACAACATTGCCACAAACCATCAAGTACATATAAATGGACACTGGCGTAGATATATCGTGTCTCTAAGATATAAATTACTATAATTATTTTTGCTTTAATCATAAATATCTTTTCACTCATTTAATTGTGAGTTTACTAAACACATTATTTTATTACCTCCATTGTCAAAAATACCAAAAAGAGAGCTGCATGCATGCCGATAAACATTGATCCTGTCTAAAAAAATTATCAACAAATTGATGTCACAAAGAAGCTGACAATACAAGGCAATTTGGTATCAAAGATAACATTTCTAGGAACCTAACAACTCATAATAAGAAAAATCACTCATTGTGATCAAACATAGGCAAGTCCTTACCTAAATATAAATTATGACCCAACAAACAAGTTGAGTGTTATAGTTATTAATGGCACATGACTCACTATAGTGCAAAAAACTTATTGAAGCACGGCATAAAGTTACATAAATGTACAAAATGATTATACTATTATTAGGTCTCTACAAAAAGAACAAATAGAGAAGCAATTTACCCAAATTACTTTCCAAATTCAACGCTTTAGCACAAATTTTAGTATGTAAAGACAATTTTAACATATATTAAACCTCTTATACCAGTGTCCAAAACATAATTTTATCAAATTATCTAAATAATATTAAAAAATCTATTAACTGTTTAAAGAATTCAAAATAAAGTAATTTCAACAGGAAAAAAATAAAGTAAAAGTTGACTATTATTAAAAAGAAACAAATGCAATAAAAAAAGAATTATAAGAAAAAAGAGACAAAAACGTGAAAAACAAAAGAGAAAGAAGAGAAGAAGAACAAAAGAAAGAAGACAAAGACAATATTATTCTGAAAACCTAGTCAAAGATCACTGATGGAGAGGAGAAGAAAAAGGTTGCTTTCAAGATAAGGAAAATTGATTTCTTTACTTGTTTGGTTGCTTGTTTTAACAATGAAATATAAAACTAAAAGAGCACCTTGTATAATATGTTTGCCTGTGGTGCTATGGTACTAAGCCTAAGCCCTAAGAGAGCAGTACAACAGCTACATTAATAGTGCTATGTAAACAATAATGGCTACATTGAATTGGATAAGTATAGAGTAACATTTGAAGCAAACTAAACCGATGAAATTTAGTTAGCATATACAGCTTAAGCTTATATCCAAAGAGTGACTATAGCAAACAACAGTTACAAATGTCCTATCTCTCTGTAAATCAATGTAGCACATTTTCTTACAATATACCACATTTTGATTCCACGTAAAGCATAACACATTATTAACTTCATGAAACAACATTTCGAAATCCTAAAGTGGAGCTGAAAGGTTAAGAGTCAAGTCAAGAAGTTTTTATGTGGTCACCTTAATTGTCGACTGCTTAATTTCCCAAGTCTGGAGGACAAGAAAAATTTGAACCATGGGTGTGCAGCTTAGCAACCTCAAATATTAAAGAAAGAAAGTATAGAAACCAGAGATATTAGAATGACCGTGATGCTAGGATACTTATGATAATAGATCAACTCAAGAGTATCCCTAAAAGAAACAGATGACAAAGCAGACAATCAAATAGTAAGAGCATTATCAATGATCTAGTTTAAAATATCTCATGACTTCCGTCCACCTAGAAACTGCCTTATAACTGAGTAAGGAGCAGCATTGAAACAGTCAATAGCCAATCCATTTTCCATTCACCAATAAAAGAAGATGGCTGCTGTTTATGATGGAAGGGAAACTGTACTGTCTAATTACTAGCAAGGCGACTCCTGCCTAGTGGTCCCCAAATAGCAAAGGCCATTAAAAACAACTCCAACAGCAATACTATAACAGAATATCAGGATACGCATTTGAAATAGTGACATTAGGAATTCCAAATTGATCTGTGAGAAAAGAAACCATTTTCAGTGAAACTTTTGTTACCTTTGGAATTAGTTTGGTTGTCACATTAAGACACAATGCAAGGAGATAGTCTATTTTGTGCTTTCCTCGCTTTCTTACTTGCTAGACTCTTGAAACTCCCATGATTGTTTCTTCTGTGGAAGTTTGGATAAATCATGTAAGGTAAAATTTATTGGAAAAATTGGCCAATAAAGGTTGATAAATGTTTGACCAACTAAATAGATAAGTATGGAAGAGTCCTAAGTAAATCAAACTCCAATATTTTGAACCATGTTACATCTTATCAGTTATTGAGAGATTTGAAAGTTGATTTGTAACTAATCAGTTGCGGATTTGGTAGAGCATTTTTTGGCCAGCAACATGGAGTTTTAATGATCCATGGTTGGATGAAGTTGTTGAAAACCATCCTTTTAAGATGCCCAAATAAGCTAAAATAACTTAAAAAGGAGTTGATGGATAATCAAGTTTATCCAACGTCTAGTGCAACAAAGCAAACATATTTGAAAGATTCAAAGCTCATTTGAAGTGATTTCTCAAAGAGATTTTTTAGTCAACAAAATTCATGATTTTGCACTATAAATCAAGCTCATGTGCTGTGGGTTTAGTTGAGCTTCAATACACAAGTAGTGAGACTTTATAGAGTGAGAAAAACAATAATCTTATATTGTCATTACTCATTTATCACACAGTATTTTTATGTGTTGAGTTTGTATAATACTCTAAAGAGGAAATTCACCGTAATAGAAATTTAAGACCAAAGGACATTTAGGTCAATACACAAGACAAGAGGGACTTGCATTTGTTGCTTCAATTAGTCATAAATCCAAAGTGTGAGGTAGTGAATTGTTGGAGTTAGGATTGCTTGATGTTATTTAATCAATTATTTTGTGATATTAGAATTGTTTTATTTGGGTGAGCCTCCACAAATATAATAGAATTGTTTCAAACTACATAAACATCTCATGTTTCTCACTTTATCAAATGTAATAGAGTTGTTTCAAACTGCATAAACATCTCATGTTTCTCACTTTATTTTTATTCATGTTGGGTGTTGCCACAACACCACTACAAACAACATATTCTCAACAGTTGTCAACATTCAACCAGCATTTTTTGGACTTTCTTAAGCAAATACGTGAAATCACTTTTTGTAGCGTGTATACACGAATCTAACAGTGGGTGCTCAAATCAAAAATAGTTAATTTGAGTAGTCCATATTTATTTAGATACACCCCACCAGTTTTTTAAAATGCACATGGACAAACATACATATACAATCCCAGAAAAGAGAAATTGGCACTCACTTCCATATCTTGTGTCAAAAAGTTGAAGCTACACCTCGGATGGATTGTTTCCCCAATCGTGTTCCCACTCATGCACCACTCCATTGGCAAACCAGTCAACCAGACACCGTGACTTAGACCCAACTCTTCAACCATAATCCTTTTCACAGATGAAAATCATCACATGCTGCTAACATTGAAGCACCACACGAGACAGCAACTACTCTCCACCATGCGACTGAAATTCGCAAGCCAAAATTGCAACACACAGTCCAAAATCAACAATCGTATCATCCATGCAAGAGGGAAGGGATTCCATACATTCCTTCAATTGCGATGCGAATATCCGAAAATCTGCATCCAACTCCCAACCACAAAGCCACTGCAGTAAGAGCGCGGGGTCCAACCCCACACCGCATCATCTCCATTTTCCTTTCTCCCTGGTTTTAAATGCCAAAGAGGGGTGGCGACACTTACGGTGGAAAGTTTTGGGGAAATTGGCGTTGTACCCCTATATATTTAACTGATATTTTATTTTTACCCCTTAAAACTAATGAATTATTCAGATGAGTACCTATGCTTGCTGAGCAGTATGCATCTTGGCACAATTTTAAACGTTCCGCGTCAGTTGGGCTTGAGACAAACTTTTTCCTAATGGACCCAGATTCGGAGCCCAAATTATTCCGCAATGTCAAGCCCAAAATCAAGTTGGAAATAAAGCAAACATCTGCTGGGGAATGATCCCAATGCAAACAAAAGCCCAATTTTGACACAAATCCACCTGGCACTTCAAAACTATTGGCTAAAAGGATTTAAACGTAAAAATCTTCAACTTAACTTCATTTCATATTAAATTGAATTATATTTAAATTTAAGTTTTGAAAATTAAAAAGTTCAATCAAACTTGAAGTCAAAAGGTTTAACCCATTACTTTTAATTTTTAAATAAAATATATTTTTTAATAGAATTGTGTTATCTTACTTGAAACTTTTTATAAAATGTAAAACATATTATGGCATTGATTAACCTTATGGTGTATTTGGATCGAGAGATTAGGAAGAATCAATTTTAAATTTATAATAATAAATACATCATACTTGTTTGGATAATTAAGTATTTCAAATCGTTTAATGCTTATTTTAAGCTATATTTTTTGCAATTATAATATATTTCAAATCCCTTCTATTTGTAGTCATTTAAAATCCCTTACTTCCAATCCTTTTTTCAAATTCAAATCATTCAATCCAAATGGAACCTTAACATATAAATTATGTTATTGGTTATTAGTTAACATATTAATCTAGTTGAATTACGTTGGTATTAACTTATAAAATGAACAAATATAAAATTTACAATTATTTTTATAATATCATTTTCATATTTAAGTGGATCAAAAGTCATTTTTATTTTGAATGAAATTATATAAGATGTTAATAATAATTCTATGTGTGCGTAAATATTTTTAATATAGAGCTTATATTAGTTAACATATTATTGTCAAAAATATCCCATTATTATTATCATTACTTAATTTGAGAGTGAAAAGCATTTGTAGCATATAATTTTTATATGTTACAATTACTTATTAATTATTAATTTATGGTTATAAAATATATTCAAAAGCATAAAAAGTAAAAGATACATAATTTTTTAAAAAAATAAAAATTTACAAGCTAACTCACCAACTTTTGGATGAGGAAAATTGACCACAAGCTCAACTTAACAAAAATTTAAGTCAAAGCAAGTTCAAAATAGTTCAAATTCAAGTTGAACTTTTATTTACTTGGTTCGTTCAACTCACAAACAAGTTCGACTCGACTTGGTCCGTATTTTAGTAAATCAAAATCTTAACTAGTTATGTTATTAATCAAAAATCAAGTTTATCTTGAACTTTCTAACAAGTATTAAAATGATTGGTGGGGTATTCTTCAAGCAAAAAAAAAAAAAAAACATTTAGTGGAAATTTTTTCTTTTCTTTGAGTGGTTTTATGATCCTTTTCTTTTGACATTTTTAGGGTTAAAAATATTAAATATTTGTGCCGGATTAATACATGAAATATCGTGATTTTAAAGTTGCATGATCTTGAGTTGAACATCAATAATTTTCTAATATCCTCCATAGCTATTTCATGTTTGAGCAGTATGAAAAGGAATAATATATAGCAATTAATGTGTTCCAAGTAATGTTAAAATTCAACATTAGAATTAAGTAATTATCTAGACTAGAAAAGCCACTCAGGACTTCCTTTCTTTACTAGTACTTAAGTTGTTGCTTTCTCTGGTTGCATGATATACAATAAAATATTAATTTAAAATATAGGATTTCAACTGACAAGAAAATGATTGGTGCATCTCTTCGCAAGGGTCCATGACAACTCAGATCCATCGCCCCAATCCAATGCCTAAATCATTAATAACTTACACCCAATTTTATGCTTCAGTTGGAGTGGTTGGATTCCAATTTTCATATTTACAATACTCCCAGAACTTTACAATATTTAACAAATTTTTATTTTAATTCATATTTAAACTTTTTTTATATATATAATTAATTAATTATTTTTCAAATACTATATATTTATAATTAAATTAATACTTATATATATATACACACTCACGTATATATATATGACTTAAAAAGTAATTATTATTCCTGCTCGCTATAACATCAACAGATCATCATTATCTATTGTCTATGTAAACACAATTTAAAAAATACCGTTTATTCAATTAAAAAACATGCTGCACATCATGTACTACTCCTGTCAAATACACCCCTCCCAAACAGAACCCTACAAATGTCTAATTCATTCTCTACATGTCCTACACTGCCAATAATTCTCAAATGCCCCTCATTACAAAGTAGAATTGAATTGGAGGCTGCATCATTACCCACATTATGGCCAGTCACAAAATATGCAATAATTAATCATCATAGCGCCCATCATTCCACGATGGCTGTTGTGCATATGAACACACCAGATACTGTATATAGTGAGTATATGTACATAAATTTCGAACCTGACATACGTACAAGTGTTAAATAAAATAATATGTAACAGTATTAGTTGTTTGGTGCAAAATCAAGGATGCGCATGTAAAGTTTATAATATAGTATATTTTGTTTATGCATTAATTTATATTTTAATTATATAAATATTTTGCATTATTCACTATTTATATTTTATTTTGGGGCGATTTTCATTCATCTTTCCTTATGATCTTTATACTAGAATTACAACTATTTCCATGTTTAACGAGTTGCCACAATATTCCAAGAAAAAAACATTCCGGTGACTTATTAGAGTGTATGAAAGGACGTAAGTACCCATAGGTTATTTGAAAAGAAAAAAAAAGTAAAATTTTAGGATAAATAAAATGTTCTTAACAAATATTCACTCATTTAAACAGATTACCGTTGTCTCCAGGTCACCATTTTGTCCACCCTCGACTTTCAAGACCTAGTCATTGTAGCTATTGCGATAAACCTATGCTCTACCACACCCCCCCCCCCCACCCTTTTTGCTCACTCATGTAGGGTGTGTGGCGACCCAAAATTACAAGTTTGGATCGGATATTGTTTGGTCAAGTAGAAAAGTCCAATCAAATTGAAAGTACCACTCATGACCAATACATATTATTGAGTCTAAAATAGAGTCAAACCAATTTGTTGAGTACTAGCCACAAGCCTGTACGTGTGATTGTATATAAATTGGTTTAATACTATGTATTAATTTAAAATTTTAATACTATAAGTTATAAATCAAGTATCTATTTATATATAAGTTATTTTTCTTTTCTTCTTTCAGCGTGTGATTCCATCTTATATTTGTAAGATGTTTGTGAGCTTATAAAATCTTTAAAAATGTTTGATAAATTTAAAAGACAAGAACTTATAAACTCATAAAATAAAATGTTTGGAACTTACAAGCTCCTTAAAAATAAATTAACTTTTTTCAACTTATTTTCAAATATTTTATAAATTATTTCATTGTATGTATTAAAAATAGCATAAATATATTTAATTATATTATAGTAGTAATATACCATATATGTTTGTCATTAATATATAAAAAAATTATAATTATAAATTTTAACAAAATATTATAAAATGACTTTACTAAACACTTTATTAACTTATTTTTAAAGTAAAATCTATAAATTTATTAAGCTCTAAAAATATCTTATAATCTATATAATCTTATAAGCTAAAAAAAATAAGCTTAGCCAAACACCCTCTAAGTCAAATCTTTTGCCAAAAACCGCTGTCTCACCATCACCTCCTTTGTCTTCACCATTACCCAGACCAAGACAGTCGTCATCACTGGGGTTGAATCACCAAGTCGGACCTTTTCCCTTTTCCACAATAGTCTTCTCATCCTCCTTGTTCTCCGAGGCTTTGCCCCATACGATATCATTCTTCGTATGCTAAAAGACACCGTAACGAGGCTGCAAGCCAGTTAGTACAACAGAGTGACTTTGACAATGGGGGACGAGCACTCGAGACTCACCTTCTAATTTATTACGTACACGACCCTTTTCGCTATTGACAGCCAACCCGTCTTTATGGACGGTGGCGGAGGCCATGCATACGGACATTGTTGTCTCTATTGACTAACTACAAACAATTCTAGTCCCACTAGGTTAAGCAGCAGCCGGCGAACAGCAGTCGTGACTTTTCTTATTGAAAAATAAACACAGCTCTAAATAATGTGAAGTTGAGCTGTAGTGTCCCGCCACATAATTGTAGGAGCAATCCGTTGTGTTGGATTTTTAATTGACAGGCTGTCTGATGAGCAACCATGCAACCACAAACCATATCCACCCATTGTCAAATGAACAAGATCATACACACTACAAAACAGTCCAAAGCCGTAGCATCGCAATTTGCATCCAAGGGGGGGCTCCTACATAACAGATGGCTTGAGCGATGTAGTGGTCCACAGCTTATTTAAAGAACGTTTGGATGCAATTTTTGGTGGGAGTTAGAAATTGGCGCGGAGAACTGATGGTGAGGTTAGAAATTCAAGTGGAAAAGTGATGGAGATAAAGAAATTAAAAAAAAAAATTATTTTATTAAATAGTGTGTTTGGATTGGTAAATTTTGACGGCTGTAAAAGTCCTGCATATTTGCATCCGGACAAAGGCTTGATTTTTCTTAACTAGTTTTGAATCTATAAGTAAATTTCGGTGTTAGTCTTAAGTAGAAAAATGCTTCTTGATGTGTATGTATTAGTTCAGATTGTACGTCCATGTGCTTGTCCAACTTGCAGGAGCCCAATAGGGCTATTATGTTGAATGGATAGGTGTGCAGGGTCTTGGTGAATTAAGGCCTCTAACTCCCAACTTGGCTTAGTCAAATTCACTAACAAGGGCACTGAACGATGGCATGTGACCAAGTTGGGTTGTAATTTGTCACCACCAACAATGTTGTCGACATAAAGTGGATTAGCTTTCTTTTCAATTTGTAATCGATTGTCATCACTTATCGTATATAATTATTAACACTAAAATTGGCATGTAACATACGTGTGAAAATTAATTTATAATTAAAAATTATAAAATATGAAGAATATTTAAAATAATTTGAAAAAGAGAAAAAGTTTGACGAAAACAAACAAAAAAAATAAGTTAAAATAAATGAGAAAATTGAAAAATAGAAAATAAAAATGAAATTAATAATAGTTATATAATTTTAAATGTGCAACTAAAAACCCTACTTTCATAATAATATAGTATAAATATAAATTGATAGCACGGAGATGATTTAAAATAAGAGAAAAAAGATAAAAATAATTTGAAAAGATGAAAAAAATATTGAGAGGATATAAATAAAAAAATTAAGTAAAAAAAGAGAAAATTAAAATGAAATAAAACATTAATCATAAATAGTTGTGTAATTTTACAATGTTCAACAAAGTATAGATTTATAATACAAAAAAGAAGAATAATGTATCTATTGTATTAGGGCTCTGCTTCTCATGGAAACTACTTTAATGGTCAAAAATTTAATTACCAAAAAGTCCTCCTTTTATGCCATAATTCATTAAATTAATTATCCTCCTTTTATGCCATAATTCATTAAATTAATTATCTCCAACTGTTGCGTTTTTCATGTCAATTAAAACGGTTCAAAAACTGCAATTACCAAAAATAGAAAAAGAATTGAAGAAAGTGAACTTGACTCCAAGCAATCATGGAAGCCCAATAAATTACTCTTGCCAAATTAGTTGCCAAAATTATTTTTTTCTCTTTATATTTTTCTTGGTTAAGCTAACCAATAAAATATGTATTTTTATGTTTTTTAATATGTATATCTAAATATTATTATGAACTTGCATTGAGTGTGCCAAATAGCTAGTTAGTAATTATATTTGAGTGAGTTTCATATTTTGAGTTAAGGGTAATGATATAAGTCTACTAACATAAGATAATATTGTGAATTCATAATGGACAATCGAATTAAACTAAACTCTTAATAATATAACTAGTAAAACTGCACACTCTATACATATGTAAATTTATTTGTAAACTATAAACTATTAAATTTTAAATAAGCAAAATGCTATTACTTAGAATTAGATGTATGAAAATACTTAATATTAGAAAATAAAGAATGATAAAAAATAATTTAAAAAAAAAAGAAAATTTGAGAGAGAACATGTATAAAAAAGAAGTCAAGAAAATTAGAGAAAGAAAATCATATAAAATTAAAATTAAACTAAAGTAATTTTACAGTTTCATATTATGCAACAAAAGTCTTATTTCAATGATAATATTTTGTATAATATATAAAAAAATGTATGGTATGGTGATAATTATTTTTTATTTTGTTTGTCTCTTTAATTAAGTGTAATGAGGTAAATTCACTAATTGAAAATAATGTTGTAAATTCATAATATGCTTTCAAATTAGTCTCAAACTCTTTATAATTTGAAAAAGTTGCACATTCCACATATATGTGTGCAAATTTATTTATGAATTGTAATTTTATTTTATTTTAAATGATAAAAATAAAAATAAAATTTAAAAGTAATAAAAATATTTCAAACAAGAAAATAAATTAAAAAGTCCAAAAGTATTTGAAATGAGAAAATTTTGTAAGCGAAAAAGGGTAGAAAACAAAAGGAATTTAAATAGCGTTAATTACGTAATTTGTTTTGTACGATAAAAAAAAAAATGTTATTAATTCAATAACATGGTATTGATATAGATGAATATCACTCCTATACCTTTAGTTTGCGTGTGACAAGGAAGGCCTGAGGTATCAGTCAAATAAACGTCATTATCTAATCTTCTTATTTTCAGAAGTCATTAAATTATATATAAATTCTAAAATTTATTAATTACAAAATATATCTAACACATAGTGGCCATTTATAGAAGAAATCAGTCTATTGCCCCGATGGAGTCGGACCAGCAAGTAAAGGAATATCGCTTAATACTTTCACAGGCAAATTTTCTTTTATTTTGATGGTATTAAAACAAAATTAAGGAAACACAAAAGCAACCTGCAATTCAATTTAATTCTTTGGTTAAAGTAAAGAAAAAGTCATTCTCAAAGTAGTGCCATTCTCACGCTTTTCACAAAAGCAATTTCTCCCATTCTTTTTCTTCTTGATACACGTGTCATGTGAAATGCACCTGCATGCTTTCCTAGACTATGTTTGGAAGTGGGGATTTTGTTTGACATGATGTTTGATAAAAATTGTATTGAGATGATTGGTAAGTTTAGAAAGAATATTTTCACGGAATGAATAATATAATTTATTTGAATGTATGTATAAAATATATAATAATAATTAAATACATAATGCGATGGTTTATAAATATAAGAATTATGTTATGAGATATAAATAAAAATAAATATAAATATATATATGTGATATATATATATATATATCTATGTATTATTTTGATTATAAATAAGTATAATAATTCAAAAATAATTAGTTTGTCACGTATATAAGAAAAAGAAAATTTTAAATTTGAGTTTGAATTAAAATATTATTAAATTGTATGTTTAATAATGAAAATTTTGAGATGTTATCGTGGGTTTAAGTTGGGTTCCAACCATAACCCTAGGAATTTGTGTTTTATTATTGACTTTATATCCCATCATATACCCACAACAAATCTTATCACCTGTAAATTCAACTACATGCTATATATTAAAAAAAAAAACTACATGCTGTATATTTATTATCAATGTATTATTTTTTTTCCTGTAGCATTTGGCTTCATAAACGGTACGTGGGTTCCCTACAATTGTGCAAACAAATTAAAATAATGTGGTTCCTTTGGCAAACAAAGTGATTGTTGGATGAATGTTTCGTTCCATTTTTATCGTAGCGTAGACACGTGAAATTAAATAAATACTACAAGAAAGAAATTAAAATATGAATTAAATAATTTTATTTCAAAATTTTTAAAAATAAATACAATTTCTTTAATAAATAATTAATCAATCAAAATTAACAAAATCAGATGACAACACATAACACAGTTCGTTAAAAAGGCAATAAATGATTAATTGGGTCAATCAGAAGGTGACAAGTGGCACAGTCTAGTAAGGAGCCAACAACCTAGGCAGCCAATGAGAATACTCCACGTCAGCATGCTATAGTGAATACATTATCTATTTTACAACTATAAATAGAAGTCAAAATTCCACATAAAGGGATAAAAAAACAAGGAAAAGAGGAAAGGTAAACACAAATTCTCTTAATGGCATTCAAGAACATTAAAGGCGTTTTTCATCAAATTTAAATAGTTCATTCTCAAATTAAAGGCGTTTTTCGTCAAATGTCTTCAAAGTTAGCGTTTCTATCCAAGACTAAGGCGTCAAACTCGAAAATCGACGTTAATTAAATAAATTCACAAGTTTCAAAGAAGATCAAGCACAAGTCTTTTACTTAAAAGACACTCTAAGTTGAAGCTACATCTTCAAATAAAGAATCAGAAAACCAACTTAGAGAATAGAGCCTGCACAAAATTCATTTGATTTAAGTTGTATTCAATTTGTACAAATTTCTTGTTAGTGCAAATACAAACTCAAAATTTTATCTTACACATAGCAAAATACATGATTCTAAACATATAATTAGGGATGTTAACAAGTTAAACTATTTTATTCAAATTTAATTAATTTATAATATTTTTTTAATCTAATCGAATTTAAACTCAAACTATAATAATAATTTTATATTGAATCTCACTGATAAATTTAAACTTCAGCTCGATTTAAAATTTTACAAAATTAAATTGAACAAAATTTAAATAATTGTTGAATTTGAATTATTACTTGAGTTCAACCAGTTACAGCCCTCTACATAATTTGTTAAAATAACTCATTTTATCTACCTATACTATATTATTAAATTAATGAGGTCTTTTATTGTATTATGTGAAATTATATAATTACTCCTTATTTTAAATAATTTTTATTTCTATATCATTTTTTCTTTTTTTTCCATCTTAACTTACTATTTTAATTTATTTTTTCTTTCAAAATTTTATATTTTAAATTCTTTTCATATTTTTTATTCTTTTTATTGTAAATATTTTTTATACTTTAATTTTAAAAAATTATTGTATTATTTAAAATATAATAGTTTTATAATTCATTAACAAAGGACAATCTAATATACACGCATGGAGGGTGTAATTTTTTTTAGTTTTTTAATTATTTTTACGATGCAGATAAATTTTCACGCCACTTTCCTCCAACTATTATAAGTAACGGTCAACCTGGGTTAGTTAGCCCACCAAATAACCGTGGATTGAGGGCAGCACAGTAATTCCACCAGCCGCTGTCAAAAGTTCCCTGGGAATTCCAATTCAAGTCAAATCCAAGAAGCTAAAATTCCAACGCAATGTTCCCATCACCCACCCATCATCGCTCATCTGCGATTTCCATTCCCACATACATACATATAAAAAACTACACACACACCACACATCGCAGCACACCTTCAAAACTTTTGCTCATGTTTGTTTTGATTTTTAGACTCAAAATACACTCACAGTAATTATTATATTTTTTATTTTTTTATTTTTACATAATTTTGATAAAAAATATATTTAAAAACACATTTAAAAAAATGAAAACAAACACAGCCTCTCTCTCCAATTTTTAATTTCCTTTTACTTTAATTTTATTTGTCGGGACTACATCTAAAGCTGTTGTCTCTCTCTATATATCCCCTTTATAGCCTCCATTTTCCTCCTTCAAGCCATTGCTTTCTCCTCTTCTTCATTTCTAAGGAAAACCCCAGTCTAATCTTTGGAGGAAAAAGGCAAATGGGTGAGGTAAGCAATCTTCTCCGGGCTCTTAATGTTTCTTTAATATCAATCCATTCCTCGGCCAATCCCTCAATTCTTTTCTTTGTGTGATTTTTCTCATCCGTTTTCCCTTTTTTCTCAGAACGTGGAGACAAAGCACGAAGGACAGAAGAAGGCGGAGAATGGTGCCGAGAAGAAGGACGACGAGCCGGTCACCGTGGTGTTGAAGATGGACTTGCATTGTGAAGGGTGCGCCAAGAAAGTCAGACGAGCCATTAGCCATTTGGAAGGTAAATTCAGATTTTATTTTTATTTCCTTTTTATCTTTGTTTGGAGTGTAAAAATTAGGTGAAGCAGACAATAAAGTGTGGAAAATCCGAAATCGTAGAACCTTGTCGGTGGTGAAAAGCGATTTCTCCTTATTTTAGATGCAGAACGAGTCGCCATTTATTAACTTTGCCATGGTAATAGTTAAAGTTGGGTGTACTTTCAAATTTTGGTGTTTTTAGATATTTTTTAAAAATTATATAAAAATAAAAAATAAAATTTAAAAAATATGATCATTGAATATGTATTTTTTAAATTCAAAAAAAAAAAAAAAAAAAAAAAAAAAGCATAGCTTGAATACCTCACTGAAATCTCTGTTAAACCATTTTCCAGCACCCTTTTCGGACACAAATTTCCACTGAGAACTAAAAATCAGCAAGAATTTTGGTTGGTGAAAGTGATCTGTAAACAAACATGGTGTAGCTCGTCGAGAGTGAGAGACATGCCAAAGTTTCTTGATTTGGTCGCAACATCCATATGACTTTTCGGATTTTTTAAGGAACAACCTTATTTTGATCGTCAATCAACGGTCCAGTTTTTTTTCTTACCGTTACTTTCCGCCGGACTAATTTCAGAAAGGTTTTGTAATTGGGTTTGTTTTGAAATTTAAGTGCATGTTTTTATGTGCAACTTTTTTGAAATACGTGAAAGTAAGACAAAAGAGAGACAGAAAATTCAAAACTGAGTGCAGTGATTTGAGTCTGTTTTATTTTGGAGAATCGAAAACAAACGAGGACTGCGTTTGTTAAATTTTTATATGGATGAAAATTTTAAAAATTTTGTTCGCTAAAATTGTGTCTGGCTATATAGTTTTAATGGATACGAAGGTTTAGATTTGTCGAAATTTAAATATTTATGTATATAATATATATAAAATAATGATATGACAATATATAAATATAATTATTAGAGTATAAATATATAAAAATATGAGTACAGTATGTAAATATAGATATTAATTTAATTAAAAATAATTATAATAATTACACTTTAAATACGTGTGGCTACGTTTGGGAGAGGGGTTTTCGAGGGATATGTCGTTTGGTAGAAATTGTATTTGGATGGATAATATATTTGGAAAAAAAAATTAATAGGATGAATGGTATAATTGATTTAAATATATGTATAAAATATATAATAATGATTGGATGATTGTGATAGTTTATAAGGATAATGATTATATTTTATGATATAAATAAAAATAAATGTGAGTATATATGTGAAATATAGAGATATTGATTTGATTGTAAATAGATATAATGATTGAAAAATAATTAATTTATTTTATATATGAGTAATAAAAATTTTGAATTTGAATTTGAATAAAAATATTATTGAAAAGTACGTGCTAGTGCAAAATTTAAGAAAATATTTTAAAGTTAAGACTTGGGTTCCAAACACAACAAGTGAGTATATGTAAGAAAAAAAAATTAAATTTGAATTCAAATAAAAATTTTGTATCCATCGAAATAAGGTAACAAACACAATACATGCAATTTCAGCCTTTCCTTTTCTTTCTTTTTCTTTTTCTTTTCTTTTTCTTCCGATACATAATTGAGGCTATACATGCTTTTTATATGCACATTGGACAATCATGAAGCTTATCTGTAGGGCCTAAAAATTTTTATCGTTGTTGTCTGGTCCAATTTGTAAAGGTGTGGTGAAAGTGAAGGCTGACCGGGACGCCAAGAAGCTGACCGTGACGGGGAACGTGGACCCCACTTGGCTCCGGGAGAGGGTTGAGAGCAAGACCAAGAAGAAGGTGGAGCTCATCTCCGCCCCTCAGCCCAAGAAGGACGGCGGCGGCGACAAGAAGGCTGAGGAGAAATCTGAGAAGAAAGCAGAGGAAAAGAAGGGTGATGATAAAACGACACCCAAAGAGGTACTGATTAATTTATTCATTTATTTGGAAGCTTATTATATGTTGATTAGATTTTTTTTTTTTTTTTTGAATTTTGGGTTTTGTTCTTCAGGCTGTGGTTAGTACAGTGGTGATGAAAATCAAACTGCACTGTGAAGGATGTGCAAGTAAGATAAAGAGGGTCATATTAAAGAACATTGATGGTTAGTTTGCCCTAACAGATTATTATGTACGTTGCTTTTGCACTCATTATTCAGCGATTTTTATATTTATTGTATGATATTCCTTTTATTAATTAACAAAGTGTAAAAGATACCGTGTTGCAATAGATTATGAAAGAATATTCTTGTGTGATCTAATAAGATATAAAAATAAAATTTAAAATATATAACAATCGTAATGTTTTAAATTTATTTTTTTTCTATAGGAGTTGACTCAATAACCACTGATTTGCCAAAAGATTTGGTCACGGTGACCGGAACAATGGACCCTAAGGAACTCGCATCATGCTTGAAAAACAAGCTCAGAAGAGCCGTAGACATTGTCCCTCCCGAGAAAGATGACAATAATGTAGACAAGAAGGGCAAAGAAGGAGTTGGTGGTGGTGGAGAAGAGAAAAAGATAGAGAAGGAAGGTGGCGGAGGAAGAGACAAAGGTGGTGGAGGTAGCGGTGACACAGGCGACAAAAAGGAAAGCGAATCGAAAGGCGAGGAGGGAACAAAGGTTGAGGTGAACAAGATGGAGCATCATGGTTATTATCTACAGACGCACTATGCAATGCCAGTCTACAATTCAACAGCTCATTCCAGCCAAGAAAGCTATGGTGTGCCAACGCATCATTATCAACAACAACAACAGGACGGTGGTTACTATTACCCAATGCAATACCCACAAGGACCACCTCCACCACCACCAATATACTTGAACAACACGAATGATCATATGTTTAGTGATGAAAACCCCAATGGATGCTCGCTGATGTAGACATGGATCCATGCTTCGATGATGTTAAGGGAGGGAGTTCCGATTTATAATTGTATATATCAATTTAGACTAATAAGGATCCATATATATGTGTGTGTGTGTGTGTTTAGCTATTTTGCGGAATTAAATTAATGAAATTATGTACGGTGGTGGTTTGAACATAACCATGTTCTAATTAAGATGATAATTAATTGAAAAGCAAGGGCTTGTCAGGTTGCGTTCTCTGGGGCCTTCCGGATATATATTATATATATATATATATATATATATATCTGTGTGTGTGTGTGTGTGTGATATTTTATATATATATGTGTGTGTGTGTGTATGTAAGTATGTATATATATATGTATGTTTGTATGTTTGAGTGTCTATTTATGTGTCTATACACACAAATGTGTGTATGAGTGTTTGTGTAGGCGTATGTATTCTCTTCAGCGAGTTAATTGACATCTGCAAATATATACATAATTCATAAAGTAATTGCATTTTCAATAGTATATATAAAATTGTTTAAAAAGCAAGAGAAAATTTTTAACTTAAAAAGAAAAATCAAAAGATTTGAAAAGAGAAAAAATTAGAGAAAATACAAATAAAAATGATAAATTAAAGACAAAGAAAAAGTTGAAAAATAAAAAATTCAAATAATGGTAATTTAAAAAATAAAAAGGTAAAAAAGATAAAAGAATCTAGCAGGAGGGAAGATTTGATAGCTAGTTAAATACAAAAAAAAAAAAGGCAAATAGTTAGTGAAAAAGATAAATGAAGAAGGATTTAAAAAAGTGAGAGAATTTAAAATAAAGAGTATTTTTATAATTTTATTTTGTGTAACAAATTTTTTTTATTAAAATAATAATATAGTATTGATTAATATCATACAAACTTTTTCTTTGATTAACAAAGTTTTAATTTTCTTTAGGAAGGAAACTCTTTGCACCATGGAGCATTTTTTCCCAGAGAGTAGGTCATTCAACTTTCTTTTTACCATCAAATGCTTAAATATTAAAAAATGCATTGTAAAATATTTTAACAATTCAGATCTTCATCCTCAATCATGATATAAAATAAATGAGGAAATTGACCTAAATCCATAATTGTTAACTTGGGGTCATAAAATTTAAATTTGATTGAATCAAAATATAGCTCGAATTACTCGAAATGTGCTCAAATTAAATTTGAATATCCTCAATAGAAATTTGAAATTAATTTCTAAGTTCTTGCAGTTGGTCTTCTAAACCAACAAGTGTAAAATTACCTGTGGTTTGAGCACACAACCGCATAAACATAAGTTAACAAGCTTATTAACTCTCCTTATTTTTATTTGCCCATCAAATCAGAGTGGATAGTGCGTGATTTCAATACATATAAAGACCATAATTAATTATATGCATTGAGTTTAAATTCTTAAAACTTATTAATTCACTTTAATTGAGCTTAATTTATTGAAAACTTTCACACACAATTATTTCAAATATTAGCCCATTCAATTGGATTTTGCTATCCAACAATTTCGCTATAGTAAAACATGTTTTATATATATATACTCTTATTAATAAATTCAAAATTTTCTTCATGATAGATGAAAAACATTCATTACAAGTCGGTCCAAGATAGTTTCAATAAGATATATGGTTAGAAAAGCAATAGCGTGCCTACTTTATACAATATATTTTTGACGTTATAATTTGTTATTCATACTTGCTTAAACCCAAAAAAATAAAATCCATACAAGAACAATATATATAGATATAAATATATGTATCATATTATCCCTTTAAAATGAATGAAAAGTCGTAATTTTTGGGACCAAGTGTGCAATCATGAAAAGCAAAATAAAAAAGATCGCCCATCTAATTCACATTTCAGTGTCATGCGCTTTGTCTATTGCTTTAATAATTGATTCAAGAGAGAAAAAAATGTGGTTGCAAATTGCAATACACAAGAGGTCACACCTGTAGTGATTGACACTCAACATTCATTGAATTTTTGAAGCACACGTATAAATCATCGAAAAAAATTCTTGAGAATTTTTGGTATTGCGTGCATTTTGTGTACTACATATTAGGTTTCACATCCATTGAGCCATCAATGAGTTTGGACGTCTTTCGTGATTCTTAGATTTATCCTTTTAGAAGAGAGACAAATTCAAGAACCCAAACGCTACGTTAGGGCTTTTTATATTTATCGTAAAATTCAAAAAAACAAATAATAGAAAAAGTTATTATATATGCAATACTAACTATTTGCCTAAGAAAATGGATCTCTTGAGAGTTTAAGAAAAAATTTTAAAACTATGTATCAAATTTGATGTTAGAAACTTGAAAAAAAAAATGAGTTTAACGAAAAGTGAATTTAATTCAAATTACATAGAAGTTCATTTCTTTTTTTTTTTAATTATTATTAAAGATGTTGAAGCATGCGAATCCAACCACAAATTTTCATGAGATATGTTGAATTTGGCTGCAGATTCGGGGACAAAGACAATTCATGAACATATATCTATCTATATGTGTGTGTGTGTGTGTGTGTTTATTTATTTATTTATTTGTAAACTTGACACTATATTTTAGTGTTAGGTGTATTTCGTTTTCCCTAGCTTTGCTTTTCATGTAGATGAAAATGAGAAGATAAATTCAAATATAGCGCCACGATACAATGACACGAAGTTAATGGCTAGGTACCATCAATCGTTTGGAGATTCTAAGTACGTAATATTATTTTGCTTGTTATTGGTGTTAACTAAAGATTAAGATTGTTGCAATTGTTTGTAGTTGTCCCGTCAATTAAATCTCATTGAATTTTTTCTGGAAAAAACTTATATTTCATCGTTAATTACAATTTTTACGCCTTTTCGGAATTATTTCCTTTTAGTTGAATTGTGGAGGTTTTAATTTGCTAGATTGATATGTAATTTATTTTGGATATTGTAATTACTGTAAGCGTTAATGAAATTTAATTACTTTAAGTAAAACCTGATTCTGATTACATGTTTCCCTCTCACGTTGCCATCATCTTCAGACTCGTTCTATTTTTTGTTTATTAATTTTATTTTGAACATTTATTTGAGACCAATTTATAAGTGAAGAATGAGAACAAATAATTAAAAACACAAGGCTGGACTAAATAAAGTGCAAAATTCGTGCCCAATATATTTATTCACATTTAATTAAACGAACTTTACTGATAAATGTTTATTTTGACCCAATATTCAAGCACAAAAAGCCTAATAATAGTCGTGGATCTTAGTGGGATAATAACACGATTTAAATGTATAAACATAAAGAAAGAAAGAAAGAAAGATGCCCACTTTTGGATAATTACGGTTTTGACAATTATTGTGCATTGTAAAGCATTTGAATTATGATATTTTGTTTGATTAGTTATTTCTAATCATAACTTCTCTCTTTGGAGAAATGTGTGGAAGATTGTTCTCAATGCTGGCATAATTGAATTTGGAAACTGCTGCTTTCCTGACACTTGACGTTTTCCCTCTTCTTGGATTCTTCATTTTATTCTGTCAAAATGAATTATCATTAATGATGGTAGATAATGTTTTAGGTGTAACACTGGATTATAAGTTGAATCACGATTTCATATGATTACATGGTCACACGCATTAAATTTTTATCTCTATCACCTGTGTGTCATATTTTTTATAGGTAACAATTATATAAATATATGACTATACTATATTAATTCTGTATCTGTCCCAAAACAATGCAGGTATGTATTATTTTAAAATGTTAAAAATGAGTCGTCACATTTGGGTTATGTCAATGAGTATTTTATTTAGGTTGGAAATTAGTGAGGAATAAAAATATAATTGCACTCTTATGATAAGAGTCATACACTCAGCTGTTAGCAATTCCAGTCTATGTCCACAGCAGATATTTTTGGCTCACATATATTGCATTAAACTAAACTTGGGGCTAGATTAGCCAACAACGACACCGTTTTGACCATTGATCCCCCACCTCCATTCATCATTAATGTTTTCAAAATTAAACCAGTGATCAAATTAGAAAATTAATTGTGGAACTGCATTAAAAGTTTGACTGGTTAGGTTGTTTTAAAAAATTGATTAATTAAATTGTATAATATTATATATACTTATCCGTATTTACACTATATAGAATGTGGAAAGAGTATATAGTAATTACTCTTGTCTTCAAAGTTAATTTACTAAAATATTTTTTTAATTTTTTTCGGCTTTAATATTTTCTCTTTTTATTTGTTTCCTATTTATGTTGTTATCTCCTCATTTTTTCTTTCTCTCATTTCTTGATAGTTTATTTTCAATATTAAAATTTTAAAAATTTAATAGATTTAAGTTTTATCATCATAATTCTAATTTTAATAATTCATTTTTATTATTAAAAATTTTAAAATATGATTAATTTAACTCTATTATCATTAATAAAAAATTAATAAGCATGCAGATTAAATAATTTTTACCAAATAATGAACTATAAAATTATACAATAAAATTATAACGTTACCTGTGATGAAAATATTATATTTTTAATTAAGATGTACATGAAACAAGTGTACAACTGTAGCCAGTAAATACTACTGCTAAACTAATTTTGCAAAACAAGTACAATTCAATTTTATAATATGCCAAATGATGAGTTTTAGATGTTCAAAATTTAAAAATTTAGCAAGAATAAAAATTATTACACAAGCAAAAAAATTATTAAATTCAAAACAAAATAAAAGTATAAAATTGGAAAATTAATTTTGCTTAATAAAAATGCATCAATTAGTATGAAAAGTTTAAATTTTAAGGTACAAAACTTAAATTTTCAAAAAACTCAATTAGAAAAATGATTGAATAAAAATAACTAAATAAATAAAGGTCAAAATAAAAAAAATAAATAGTGAAATTTATATATCCTAATTAATATATAGTATTTAAAAGACTTAATAATTAAAAAAATAAGTCAAAAAAGTTGAAAATTGGTTTTCTTTTTAATTTCTTGAACCAAAGTCGGTTTTTAATTGATTTTGACCAGTGCATACTGAATTCGACCTGTTTACACATTTCCTTTTTCGAACCTTACTGGAAAATCAATTGCTTCTCGATTAATCCAATTTCTAACCCTGTCAAATCATCATTAAGGACATCATACCTTCGACGTTACGCAAATTTAATCAAATATTGTTCAAATGATCATGAAAATATCTGGCATTTTCTCTAATAAATTTCTTTGTCAGCCATATTGGTGCACTCATTAAATGCCAACAGTCTTTGGCAAAACGAGTGATTACACAAGTTACTAGAATCATCACATAAACGATCTTTTCTTTTTTTGAATTTTAAAAATTTTAATTTTGAAAATTTTATCTCTATTTTTAAAGCATATTAGTTTATAATTTATTGTAATAGGTAACAATATATAATTTATAAAAAATTCTCTACATATATATAAAGTGCGTGACTTTTATGTTAATTACCTTTGAGTGTCAAAATGTACCCTTATTTTATTTTTATCTCCTTAATAATTATTTTCTTTCCTTTTTAATTTTGATAAAACTGTTAATGTATTAAATGTGTTCAGTAATATAAATTACACAAAATACTATTATTCTTCTTCATTTTTCATTTCTCTCTTTTTTTTAATCTCTTATCTCTTTAAAAACTATTTTTTGTCCTTTTCCTTTTCATAAAAAGCTTTACGTAATTTTAAAATTTGAATAGTATTGTGAGAATTTAACATTTAATAAAATTGTCTTTTTTAACACTTAAAGTATGCCAATTTACTTGTATCAAATTAAGTTCAAGTAGCAATTTAAGTTGACAATGGCTTGAACATGATTGACTCAATTTTATAAAATTCAAAATACTTTTGAATCTAATCAATTTCAAATATTAAAATTAAATTAAAATTTGGGATTGGAGTGCCTCATAAACCAGCTTCCACTGCTCCCACCATATATTTTTTGGACAACATAAGTGGGCTTCCTCCTTCGATTCTGACTCAGCTCTGACTATTCACCATGACCATCTCTTGTGACTATTATACAGTAGCAGCCCACCTCATTGGATTGCTTCATGACCATCATACATGCCATGTAAATTACATGACATACCATGTTAGGCTCAAGGCGTACATGCATGCACCATGTACACTTATAATTTTAAATAACATCATTTTTGCTATTTAAAATATTTTACGCACGCACAAAGAGCGCCAATTTTATGAGTAATATGAATTCGTTTGAAAGTCAAAGAGCGTTGAAATATGCATAGCAAAATAAAGTCAACTTTCCACCATCTGAAAAAACATGCCATTTTAGACCAATATTAAATATAATTTAAATTTCCTTTTTTGTGCCATTTTTTTAAAAGAACTATAAACTGTCTCATCCAACTTTTTGAAGGAGTGCTGGAGTAATAAGCAGATTTCGACAAATAATTATGAGATAGTTATAAAATTAATATTACAAGAAAATTAAACTTATTAAAAATGATTCCTCTCACAAAGGGCAATAACATCAATTGGATCAAAAAAAATTGTTGCTGCATCAATTAGCCGTTGTGCTATAAATTACTATTTATGAAGATATTTTTGACTTGAAATGAAACTTTATTAACAAGTCTACCAACTGTAATCGACCAATCCAATTCTTTCAAATGAATAGAACAATACTAAATGTTTTGAAATTCAGTGGGAGTCAACCAACCTTCTTGATAAAATATTGTAATATATTGCATAGATAGATTTTAAAATTTATTGGATATTTAGCTCAATTAGGTATGTTTAGTAAAACTAATTTACTAAGTATCTGGCCATGGTTTCTCGATCCTAATACATTACAAAATCGATCGTTCTAAAAAATCAATGTGAACAAATCAAAAACTAGATGAAACCAATTTAGAATTGGATTTTATTAATTTTTATAAAATTAAAAGTGAGAATATTTTGTTATCTCTATTTTTTGATGAAAACGAACGAAGTCACTTTTTAAGTTTGCTCATGATACTATTGGCTTTCACTACTTATTTTTATTTTGACTTTTAGTCATTAAATTATTTTGATTTGAGTATTATTGTTACTGTGTCGTTGACAATCTAAATCTTGTATCTTAAAATCAAAATTCTTCATATTAATTGAGTCGCTTTTATTTTAAAAATCAAAATTTTCAATGCTTATATTTATAATGTTTACTTTGATTCTTTTAAATTTATGTAATAATATTTTGTTTGTTCTTGTTGCATCACTGAATCTTCAAATGTAACATTTAGAATTCATCATTTGGTATATTAATGAATTTAAATAATCTTTTTGTAAAATTATTTTAATTTCATTATATATGTATACATATATAATATTAAATATAATTTAATTCAATTCATCGAATTGGTGGTGCAATTGAATCTCGGATCTAGTTTAGAAAGTTGGATAAATATGATGCCCTATCTCTATAAGAGAGAGAGAGAGAGAGAGAGAGAGAGAGAGATTATCCAAAACTAAAATTAAATATCACAAATCCCTCCGCTATGTTTGTTTCCAAATTTATCACTATTCGTCACCATTTAAAAATTTTACAAACTAAATATTTTACAATACAAATTTTATTTAAATTCAAATTTAAATTTTTTCTCACTCTTACTTTGTATAACTAACTAATAAATTTTTAATCAGTATAATTCTTCATAATCAAATTAACATATATCTCCATAAATTTATGTATTTGTCAATTTCCTACCAACTTCAATTTTATAAACTAAATACAATTTCATCCCTACTGAAATTTTCCTCTCTTGTCCTAATTAAGAAACAATCATCTCAAGAACCAAGGTTTTATTTGGAAAGGGGGTTGGATGGGAGATAATGCTTAGTGTGAGTTGTATTGGAATGAGTAATATATTTAGTTGTAAGATTCTAATATTTAAAAATCTTAATTTTTTCATACATATATAAAATATATTATAATAATTAGATTATGTAATAGTATATAAAGATAATTATCAGTGTTTAATATACACATATATATATATATTATATAAATATGAGTATATGTATGTATAGACACAGATATTGATTTAATTGTAAATAAATATAATAATTGAAGAATAATTAGTTTGTTATAAATATAAAATAAGAAAATTTTGAATTTAAAATTTAAAACAAACTTTTGTTGAATTATATGTTTAAAAGTGTAATGGTGTAAGGTAGAAAGCTTGAAAAATAGGTTACAAACATAGGCCAGAAGAATGAAAAAGAGCAATTCATCAATTCTAAATCATTAATTAGGTTAAAACGCACACTTAAACGTGTACACTGCGGAAGCCCCGAAGGTCAAGACAGTAGTAGTGGTCAAGTCTCTAAAAGACTGCTAGAAAACCCACGACACTTCCAAGTCCAAGTGTAAGCAAGCAAAGTTTTTTTGGTCAATTAAATGTCAGTCATATGGCATTTTTTAAATTAAATATCAATTATTAATTGTTTATATTTTAAGAATTAAATTAAATATAATTTTTGAAATTAAATAATAAAATAAATTGGTATTGGACTACAAAATTAACCGACAAATCAAATTACGACATGTGTTAAAGCTGGCTAATCAAATCATACCATGTGCTAAATCTTATAAATTTGGAAGAAAAATATTATTGATTTGATAATTAATTTGTAATCATTCAATCAAAGTAATAATACCAAATTAAATATTCTCGGCCAATCAGATTATGCCGCATCATCAAGCATATATAGCAGCAAAGCCTTCTCCACTCCTATAAAAATGGGTGGTCTCTACAAATTAAAAAAAAAAGACACAATAAACAACCAGAGGATGCAACACAATAATCAAAGGAAGCACAACACAAAAAAACAAAGAGATCAAGTAGACAACATGAACCAATCGAAGAAGCAATAAGAAGACTTCAAGTGAAGAAGTATTCAAGGAGTTCAAATCCTCTCCACCAACTTCAAGAAATTCAAAAGAGTTCGTTATCAAATTCAAGACGTTCTTCCCAAAAACTATCAAATCCCGGCGTTTGATCTATATTTAAAGTGCTAAACTAGTGGATTGACGTTATTGAAAGTTTCGAACAACATCAAAGAGGATCAAAACTCAAAAGCTCTTTAGTTTCAACCAAATTTTTCGATCAACATTCAAATCACACAAGTTCGAAGAAGAATCAAAGGATTAAGTTAGAGACTGCACTCGCAAAATTTTATTCGATTCAAATTGTCATCAACTTGTACAAATTTCTTGTTAATAAAAAATTCAATTATAAGAATTTTATCATACACCAAGAATAAACGTATGTAAGCACTAAGGCCACTAACCACGTCCTCTTTCATATATATATAACAGGCTGACATTGATTATTGGAAGGTTTTATTTGAATCTGTGGACTTGGAAACATCGGACACTCGGGTGTTTTTTCTTGAAGATTATTCGACCAGTTTGACTTTGCCTCCAAGCCCAACACGTTCTACTTAGTGTCTTGTGTTTGTGAAGGGCATGGGACACCAGAACTCCATGCACCATGCCATTTAAGTCAGACCACCACAGCCATTTCTAAATTCTACCATTGCGTTCGGTTGTTGGGAGGTGGGGTTCAAACTTGAAGGCAGATGAGATTTTGGTCGGTATGAAAAGGAGGTTTGTAGTAAAATTTTTATTTGATGAAAAATTTAAAATTAATGCAATTTGAATATTTATACATGTATAATATGCAATAATAAATTGGATGGTGTACGCTTATGATGTAACTATTATATAAATGAATATAAGTGTATGTGTGTGTATATACAATTATTAATTTTATTATGAATATATGAAATTATTAAAGAATAATTCGGTTAATTATACGCACAAATGTGTGTGTGTTAAAAATTATATGCATACATACATACATACATACATACATACATACATATATATATAAATGCATATTCATTGCATGGAGGTTTGGGTCAAGTGGTGGGTATCATCAAACTTATGAATTTGTTAGAGAAGCCACCAGGTGCAACTACAGCTAATGCCAAATATAAATCAAACTTTACCTGATCAACGTTGTCATGTTAATTATACCAGTTTTCGTCTTGAAACTTCTTCGAAGACACGACAGTATTCGTTCCAGCTCACTTGCTTCGCAAGGTATGGTCAGCGCACCTTGTTGCCGAAATCCAAACCCTTTCTCCGCTGCTTCCAGTAACCTGAAAAAATAAGGAAATCCAATCCCTCCAGGAATTTCTTTGGCTCGCCGCTGCCGATGGTAATGACTGAAAAATGGCCTCTCCGGGTGGCACGTCTGGGCATGCAACCTCCTGTTCGCCAATTGAAGAGGTTAGTCCAATACTTTGGCACTTTTTCTATGCAGTGTTTAATTCTGAGGAGGAAGCTGTTTGTGACTCTTTTCTGCATTCTTGCTCCACAAAAGGCTAGATTTAATTTGTTCTGTTTCAAGTGAGTCCTTAGTTAATCATCAAGGAAACTACCACAGCTGTAAAGTGACAGAGTAAAGTGTGTGTTGTGGATTATGAGGGAGCCTTAATTGTTCTTCCCTTATAGAAAGAAAGGGTTTGCAGGGACAGGTTTATTCATTCATGTCACCACATATCTGGACCATTTAGCTTCATCCAAGTTGGTATCCCTCTAAAGGAACAAGAAATCAATTGGCAAGGCTCTGTTTGTGGTATTGTTCATTGACAGAAGCTCCTAATCCGTCGTCTCCCACGGTTGTCCCCGTGGTTGATGTCAAGTCCATATACATGAAAGTTAGCAGAACGATGATGCATGTATGTGATGAAAGTTGAGTCTGCTAGGTTGAAATCATCTCCACGTGCAAGGCAAACTACCATGTGCAACCTGGCCATTGTGGTTTCCCTTTCCCACATCTACATGTTTCTGCATACTCTTCTTGTTATCATCTTCAGTTATCTCTCTTCGCGAGATCTGTGGGTTGCCCTGCCACTTGTTTTTGCAAGAACAAGACATAAAATACTGTTCCTTTTTCAATGTAATGAGATGGTTTGGCTCTTTGCTGGACAGGGAATGAGATTGTAAAGGTGATCAAAGGCGTGAGAAAGAAGTAATCACTGGCTGTGTTTGGTTTCCAATTTTGTCGTATATTTTTTGTAAAAATATTTATGAATAGTAAATTATTTTAATCTAATTTTTTGCACATGATCTGTACAATGTTATTAAGGCTATTATAGTAGCTATCATTTGAATTTTAACGTATTTCTTATTGTAAAAATACTCTTGGTAAGTACTTTCAGCTATCTCAATTTTTTTTTTCTTTTTATCATAATTAATGAATGTAAAACAAGTTTTGATAAATAACTTGTTTTCAATATACATTGATTTTTATGTCTGGTCATTTCTTTTTTTGAGATTTTCTCTCAGACGCGTCACATACACATGTGGATATATTATATAGAAAAAATATATTATAATAAAATTATTATAATTCTAAAATTATATTACTATATAAAAATCTTAATATAATTTTTTGAACTAGTATTGACATTAGGTAAAATAAATCTGATATTTATATAGTATCTATCCTTAGATAATTTATAGGATTTTATAATATTAAAAAATAATTTTATTTAATTTTTGCAAGCTCATAGAGTGTACATCATGATTAATATTATGTAATGACTAAATCATGTGATGATTTATAAAAATAATAATTAATTTTTAAAATATAAACAACATTTAAAATTTAGTTGATGGTTCGAATAGAGATAATAATTAAATTATTCCACCATGCTTAAAACATAAATTTCAACAAAAAAAACTCTTTCGAAACACATTTTGTTAAATAAAGTTACCACCCAATCATAGCCTAGCACTCCAAACCCTTATAGCGAATTAAATTGTTGTTACAAATTTCAAAAAAAAAAAAAAAAAACTAAACAACAATGTAATGTTTGTATTGAACGTAGTGTTTTAGGTTTTTTTTTTTTTCAAAGTTAGTATTTTTTTCTTTTCTTTTTTATCATGTTTTTAAGACAATGTTTCTTTTTGATTGGTGTATTAAAAATAGATTTAAATTAAAAAAAGCCAAAATGTGTTTGATTTACATTTAGGGTATTTTTCAAGTTTAACAAGACATTATTTATTGTAAATGTCAAATTATATTTGATTAGTGTCTTTTTTCTTAAAATATGAATATAATATTAGTATAATAATTGGCTGACATATTGAAAATGGATTGTAAATTGTGTGGGCCAAATATGCACAAGGGCTCCGGCTTGAATTTCTGGGCCTAGGCCCATTTCATAATTGTTGGCTAATTAATTAATTGATCAGTTCTGCCACGTCATACACATGCCACACGACGCGACAACGAAACACTGGCGTCACTTTTTTTTTACTCGATAATCAGCAAGGAATTGTAATAACAACTTATTATTTTGATTTTCGGATTTTATAATATTCATATATAGAAAAGATTTAAATAAGATAAGATGAAATATTAAACCAAGGGGGTAGTCAAATAAATCTAGCAACCCAATAAGGCTGTGTTCGGCTAAACTTATTTTAATTAATTTATAAGTCAATAAATTGTTTTAATAGAGACATTTTATAAAAATTTGTAACAATTTATAATAATAATTAATTATAAAATTTTGATATAATTATGATAAAAATAAATTAAATATCATTAATGTAATATAATTTTAGACATTTATATCTTTTATTAATATATATAAAGACATCACTTTTAAAATATTTAAAAATAAATTAAAAAAAACTAACATTTTAAAGTGTTTATAAACTCTTAACATCTCATTTTAAAAATTTATAAATTCATAACATATATAAATTATTTTATTAAAAAATTTATAAACTTTTAAATATTTTATAAGCTCACACAAACAACTCTTAGTTTATTGGCGAAATTGAGACTTTGAGATATCCACATGTAGTGCCCCGATCCTAATTTAAATAGTAATTTTCTACATTTTTTATTTATGACCACTATCATTATCTTTGTTGATTTTTTTTTATTCTGAATGATTGATGATTGTTATAGTTGACCGTGATTTATGCAAGTAATGCAATATACAAAATAATTTGAATTCCATTTATGAAACACACAAATAACACAATATTACCACCAAATTTTTTAATTAAAATACCCAACAATGTCCTCAAACCCTCAATTTTGAATTATCTAGGGATTATAAAATTGAATTTTGCTCATATACGTGAGTTAGTCTAAATTTATAATAAGTGGTTTTTTGTTATAGTTTATTCATTTTGAATGCAGGGTTTATTTTGAAATTATTAGATTTATATAATGTCATACAAATTGGAGAAATAGACCAGTTTTTATCAACGTGACATTTCTTTTTTTGTATTCCAGGCAATGTTTGTTTTGTTATTTTAACATGTTATTAGGATAGTGAAAATTTTATTGAGTATGGAGATTGAATCAAGTCATAAAATTTTGAAGGAGATAAAAAATTTGAATATGTTTGAATTTGAGTGTATTATAAAAGAATATAATATAACAATAATAATTTAATAATATGATATTATATAAGTTTTTAGAGTATAAATATATATAAAGTGAATATATGTACATGTATGGATATTAATTTCATTGTAAATATGTTTAATAATTGAATATTAATTATTTTTATGTGTATGTAAGAAAAAATTTGAAATTGAAATATAAATAATTATTTTTGTATTATTATATATTTGTTTTGTCAAAATTATGAAGAACTTGAAACCTTACAAAATCTTGTTTCAAGCCCATCTGCAACTCAAAATAATGAACTTTAATTGGTGTGCTAGACTATTTTAATTCATAATATATCCTTTTTCAATGAAGATAAAAATTTGAATAATTATGTATAACATAGGAGAATATAATAGTAATTATACGGTGTGATACTATATAAAAATTTAAAGCATATATGTGTTGTGAATATATATCAATAGGTCATATTCACTTTGACAATGAGATATTAGATGAAAATAATAGGATCGGATTGTTTATTAACTATTTTATCAATTTTGGATTGAATTTATACAAAATTACAAGCTCTTATTATTAGTTTAGATAAAATTTATCCAATCCAATTTTTAAAGTCAATAGGCCCAATATTATTGTCGAAGTTTGTTTACAAATTTTGAAGTTAAAAATACACATTCAATTATTATATTTTTAAAATTTTATTTTATATATTTATATAATTTTTAAAATAAAAATACAAAATATAACACACATTAAAATTTGAAAACAAATATAGGCATTATGTTTTTCCAAATGCTTTCTAATTTAGATAAAATGATAATTGAAAAAAAAAAAAAAAGACCTATGCAGTTTGACAAGAATTATTACCCATCAAGAATTCTCCCCAAATAGGTCCATTCTAGGGTTGTCAAGGAATGTCAACTATCAAAGGGAGACAATCGATCAAACAGGCGTTGTGCAATCCTTTTTCCCCAATTCGTCATCTCTTTACATTATTTTAAAGCCTTAACTGCGGTTCAAGTTATTCATTTCTTTAGTTAAGTCTGTCTTTTCTTTTCCCTTTATTTTTTAATTACATTTTTTCTCATCCCTTTTGCCTTTGTTGCTGTTCAATCTTTTCCTATATTTGAATTTGGTTACTGGTATGCTTTATCTCTTAATTCCTTTTTATTTATCTGTTTTCATGTACAACTCCCACTTGTTGGTGATGGCAGAATTTTTGTTTTTCGGATTTACTTTATTCGGGTTATAGATCTTAGGGTTTTTTGCTTGGTTCAGTATTCGTTGGCTACATATGTTTAAAATTCAATTGGTGAGTAAAGGTTTTGCACTGGTTGGAATAGAGTCCTAATTGGCCGGTGTTCTATTCTTTCGTATCGGAATTCTGCTGCTAGAAATTAGATTCTGTTGCTTGATTGTTTGGAACATAATGCGGGGACCCTATTTGCTGTTTGCAGATCTTGGTTTCTTTTATTTGTGATATGTTCTTTGAATTTCAATTTTGATAGAGGGATTTAATTTAATCGAGTTTTTATCTGTTATAACTATACAATTCTCTCCTTCAATTCTAGGTTGTGTTCGTGATCAGGGGTTCCTCCGGTGACTTGCACTATTAATGCTCAATTGCTTATGCTTGTACGTAGATTATATTTTAAATGACTGATTGTATTTTTCTTTGTTTCTGAAGGAATTTTGTTGTCCCGAGGCAACGTGAGCTATTAGAACTGTCATATGAGACACGGGATCATAAAACACACGAAGCTCTAGCGTTTATGTGATGATAAAAAACAAATGGTGTCACAGATTTCATTAGACCGTGAACTCTGCCTTGGCACAGAGAATCTTGGAAATAAGGATGGGGCTTCTAATGTTCCCTCATCCTCACAAGAACACACTGCTCCACCAATGCCTGGTATTTTTATTTATAATTATTGTTATTTTTCATTTGTCAGTCGTGTGAGCGCTGGTGAAATATTTATACTTACTAATCTGTTTATTTTTATGTAGTGAAAAAACAAACTAGACAATGGGCTGCATGGACTCGTCAGGAGGAAGAAAGCTTTTTTGCTGCTCTACGGCAAGTTGGCAAGGCAAACTCTCTGCTACCTTTCTACAGATATCTTGTTAAGAAATGCTATTTTCCTGCAATTAACATATTCTGACAATGGAATGCTTTTTTCTGACCAGAATTTTGAGAAAATCACTTGCCGTGTCCAGAGCAAAAATAAAGATCAGGTGATTTTTCCAGAAATTACATTTTGACTTCTTGCTCAATTCTCTCCTGTATAAACTAACATTTCTTCTCATTTTGTTTGGCATTCAGGTTAGGCATTATTACTATCGGCTTGTGAGGCGAATGAACAAATTACTGGGCCCAGAACTCTGTCTCGATGCCAAAAACTCAAAAGACACCAATGCTGCAATGCTTCGATGGTAACTATTAGCTCTTACAGAAACTCTTTTTGAATATAAATTGGTAGTTAATTATTGGTTTAGTGAAAATTTGACACAGGAAACATTTTTGCCCATTCCATAGGTACTCATTAGGTAGTGTTTGCATGTATCATTTTTCTAATTTTTATGTTGGAAACATGGGCCTCAAGGAGTGTGATGAAGCTGTTCCCAAGTTGCCATTTTGCCCAATGAATAAACTGCAGATATTGGAGCCTGCTTTTTGTGAAAATATTTCATGAGAGAAATAAAAGGAAGAAAATGTACTGCATAAGATTGTTGACTTCACATGTGAAGCAAAAGCAAGCAGTTTTGACTTATTACATTTGGGAAATGCCTTTTATGGCTCCATGGAAATTCTTTGTCCTGCTTACGGCAAACCCATTCATGCATAGGAAGCAAAAATCGGCTGCATGTGTGTGATAGGATCTAGTATAATGGCTTATTTTTTCCATCTGTGTCCGCATGCTTATGTTCATGCAAATATTTTATTGTTTTCTTTAAGTATTAATTGCTTTTTCTTTTGTTTGTTATAATTTTTGAGGCATGAAATCATATTACCTTGACAGATACAATTTCAACCCGAGAACATTTTTGAGATCTTTCTGTACTTGTATCACGTAGTTTTACCACTAATGGTTAATCTCCTAATTAACGAACTCTGCAGGTGGTCTTTGTTGGAAAAATACAGCTGTAAAGCCTCTAAGCTTCACTTGAAACCCCGAAGATTTAAGATATTCGTAGAGACTCTGGTAAGTTCAAGACTGGTGGATTCTTGCCCTGAAGACAATAATTTTGGGATATGACTGGATTGATTATTTCTTTGTTATGTAGGAGAACCAACTTTTGAAAGATCGGAGAAAGAATATAAAAAAGCGACTTTCTACTGGAGAGAATAATTCCTCTATGCCAAACATTCCTACCTCAGATCAGGTCAGAGCATCAGGCCATGACACTCGTGCAGTAAAAACGGTTCTTGTTGACAGCCAAAACATTCAAAAAGTTGGAACTGGAAAAGGAGCTTTGTTCAAGCGCCATGTGAATGTAGGAATGAATCGTACCAACTGCAAAGTAGACCCAGCTTCTGTCAAAACAGCAAAACCTCGGCGGAAAACAGGTAAACTTGCATATTGAATCATGGTCATATAAACAGTTTTTGCATTTGTACAGCCGCGTCTTCTTCTTCATCTTCTTCTCTGTTTGATCAGCTCCTGTGATGCATGCATCTGGTAGCAGCTAGGATGCGTGTTGCATGTGATTTCAATAGGTTCTTATTAGTCCACCAGAAAGGTATCATACTTGAAACTGTGGTTGGTTAATTTGTTTGATATAAATTTTAGTGGGTTATGTGGCTGAAGAAGGTTATTTCCTAATTAATACTTCAGAAATTGGTCCACTGCCAATGTTGTTTCGGGTTTCATAGTTCTATAGTTTCCTTTGATGCCTTTGATAGGGTTTAACAGTACTTGGTGTGGTTGATTTTAAGGTTATATTCGCTATTTGGCTAGGTTCTCTAACCACAATCTACATAGTACCAATTATTACATAAAACAAAGTTAATATGAGTTTTATATTGCTGCAGCACAAGATGATATGGTGCTTCATCAAATCTATGAACAATTGTTGCAGATAGTGAATATGATGTCGTATTTCGATTAAGATGCTTACCTGAATTTGGGTGAACTTATTTTGTCTATGCTTGTTTTCATTCTCACTCCCAAAACACATACTATAATTATCATACTTTTTAAATTTTTATTTCTATTTTTTCTTACTTTTATATAATTCCCGAGAAAAATGCACCTAAAACACACACCAAAAAATAAAAACAAACATGGCCATCATTTTTATCCCTAACCGTTGAAAGGGAAAAACAATGAGTGACTAGAAAGCAAGTTTGTCTATCCTTTTAGCTACATAATTTTGGGAGAGTAAGCATTCATGATGTAGGGCCACTCTTTTTGTTCACTTACGAAATCCTTTCTATGATCTGCTTCCTCTTGGTGAATAATTGTGTGCTGTAATTATTAGAACTAACCAGCTTTGGAATGTTTTCTTCCTTTTTATTTTAAATTACCAATGCATGTATGCGTATTGTATCTGTTTTGCTCTAAATTTTAATTTGTTCCTGAGTTGTGAAGTTTGGTGGGGTTTCCCAGAATGCATCTGCAGGTACTATAAAGAAAACTTTTTTGTTATTTGTGACTGAACATTTAAATGATCAGTGTAGCGCATTGTGTAGCATCTGCCTCTTGACATTTTCCCACGTTTGTTGTTGGCAGTTATGCCTATATCAGGAAGAAAATTATGAATGTTAAACTAGCTCTTCTGCTTTTTGCTTTTGATCTTGTCCGCTTTGCATCTCATGGCTTTATATGATAAAAATTAACAATGAAGGAGGCTGCACTTAGAGTTGTTACTCTGTTCTATGGCAATCTTAGTTCTGTATTTGGACTTTGTTCTAGTTTGTTTTCACAGAGTATTGCTTATGTTATTATTGAAAATGTGTCCTAAAGCCCAATGCCTCAAAGTTTATCTGTCTAATTCTTCATTTTTTGATCACTATGTCGTTACCGTGGTTTTCTGGATATGTTTTTTAGGCCTTGCATCAACAGCTGCCTATAAAAGATGGGAGAAGGCTGCCATTGCTGGGGTTTCATTGGTTGCTGATGCTGCTGAGCATTTGGAACGTGTGGACACCGACAAAGAGAATGTTCAGGAACAACCTGGTTAATTGTGAAACCTTTTCTTTTTCTTTTCCTGAAAATAAGGCAGGTCGGAAGTGGGCTTAAAAAATCAATAAGAAATTAAGGCAGGACTGATATGTGAAACAATAAGAACTTAAGATTGCCGATCTGATTTTCTCATATTTTTCAGGTCATAATGATTCTCAACTTGATGGGAAGGAGAGACACTCTTTACAAATGTGTCCACAAGGCACGTTGGATGAGAATCACAACTCCACAAAACTTAAACTCCAGCTGTTTCCAATTGATGAATGTACTCAAAAAACCTTAGAAATGGTAGGTTATAATGAAGCCCCAGTGGGCTGAGGTTATTTTAGCAGTTTTAATGATGTTTCCAATTGGTTCCATTGCTGAAAATGAAATTAAGTACGAAAGTCTGCTCTTCTATTAATTTTTGCAGGATCATCATAATCCTCACCTCGAACTTACTTTGAGTACACGAAAGAAAATATCATCTGTATTGGAACATCTCAATCGCAAATGGGGAAACTCAAGCCTTTTGTCTGGGGAGTTAATGCTCTTTCCTTATTGGGCACAGAGGGAAAACTTGGTAGGTTATCAGAAGTGGACTAAGGACTCCCGTCTTTGTGCAGCAGATGTATATTACCTAATTGGAAGCCCTCGAATTTTCCGCCTCAGGTTTTATTCTCATATTCCCATTCCATTTTAAGAATTGTGTTAGCAAAATGAACATAATGTGACAGGTTCTATTTCTTATTTAAGGTATGGTTGGTTTTCAAAGTCTGAAGTTGAATCTGCCACTGCTCAAGCATTGTCTTGCACCAATATTGGTGAGCAGAATCTGAACATTAACATAGTAAACAAGCAGAAGGCTGATATCGAGAATCAAAGGGGACCCCATAATGACCAGCCTGTCACTGCAGAATCAATCATCACAGCTCCCCTGTCCACATCTACTCCAATTATGACAGTTGAGTGTGCTGGCTCTGCTTGCCACATCAATACTTCTACATTGCATGATAGCACTGCAGTGGTGGTATCATTTATCAGGGAAGAAGCCGAAGATTTAGCAGTTACAAGAAAAGTCAAAAACACGGTATATCATCAACTTTCTTTGCTTTATTGCATTTAAGTTGGATGCATTTACTAGGGCTGAAATTTTACATTTTGAAACTTGATAACATGGATTTGTATGCATTGTTAAATTGATAAAATTTTATCATTTGATTTTAGTGGTTTTTATATTTGTCGTCTCAACTCAGCTTAACAATACTTGTTCCTGTATCTGATGGCATTCTCCTTTTTAGAACCTTTTCTAAAATTAAAGCGTAGAGCCTCAGTCACTGTGATAACATGGGTCCGCCTGCTTTTAGGCCCCATTGTTTATCTTATTTACTCATTTTAAATCATTTTTCCTCTATTTGTTGGACGAATTTTGTGTAACTGACTCATGACTGCCTATTCTTAGTGCCTTCTACTCTTGCATATCAGCATCTTAACCGTCTCATTTCTGCCACATCTTAAAAGAGTGTATTTGGCCATGTTTAAATATGCACTTGCCTTTGGAGTTTTATGAATTTATGAGTGTGGAATGTCTTACTATGTTGTAAATGGGCCATGACTTGTAGTGCCACTCATAACACCATATGTATGGCTGACCAAAAATGGGAAACATCAAAAGGAAAGAACCTTACCTGATTAAATAAGAATAGTGCAATTTGCCAATGACAATTTATGTTGAGCTTGTTCTCGCATCTGTGAATACCATACACCTCCAAATTGTTGTTTACAAGGCAGTAAATAAATAACATTATGAATTGTTAGCCATCCTCTTTAGTTCCTAGTAGCAAACTGTTATTGTAGCTTCCTTGATCTGAAATCTATGTTCCTTGTAGGATGTGGCTTTGTCTGCTGGGGAATGGGCTGACAGTCTTACCAACATAAGTGTGGGAGATCTGCTTTCTGAGTCAACGCCCAACATAGATGGTAACTGCACTGAGTTTCCTGTGCCTCTTGGGTCAGACTGTCTTCAGCAGACCCCATTTAGCTGTGACTCTTTCGATGCTGCAATTGCTGCTCACATTGGCAAGCATCAAAATAAAGTTGACTCGCAGCGTGGGCTTGCTTCTCATGTACCTTCCATCTGGGATGCTGAAGAAACATGTGATGCCTTTGCTTTCCAGAAAACTACTGCCCTCTGTGATACAAACCAGAAAGCAAGCTTGAGTAATACCACTGAGGGCCGTAAACAAGCTACTATGGCAGGTCCTTCCACGTCTCATGATGAAATTGAGGTTTGAGTTGGGAACAACACTCCATTCAGCTATATGAATTTTTACTGGTAACGGCTGCTCTTCGTGTTTATAATGACACTGTTCTTATTTTCCTCTAGGAGTTGCATGAAGTGGAGAAATTGCCAAATTTTAGTCATAGTCCCCGAGACCTGGTGGATGACTGTAGGTTCGATCATCCTTCAGAGAATTCCAACAAGGATTTTGGAGGGCTTTCTGATATATATTGGGTAAGCTTTTCCTAAGCATATATTTTCCTTTGATTGTTGGTTGATACTGGCCTTTGTTGTTTGAAAGTAGACATTGATTGCTATCAGCCGTTCTTATATTTCTTGTGATACTTGAGACTGGCAGATGATTACACTTAAAAACGTTTTCTGTGATGATTCGGTGTCTATGATCTTATTCTGATTTTTCCATCTCACAGCCTGACTCCTTAGGACCGTTAGATTTGGACGTACCTCCGTGTAGATACCATAGCAACGATCTAATTCTTAGCGATAGCCTTGGTGGCTTGAACCGGCTCATAGCAAACAGTCTGGACGCGTTTCAGAGCTGCTCCTTCTTTGGATTGGACAAGAAAGAGCCCGCATCAACAGGCGACTCCCGCCAAACTGCTTCCTTCTCGGACTTCAAAATCGGGGGCGAGGTTTGAAAGTCCATGATAGATAATGAATGTTCTAGCGGGTGTAATCTGAGCTTAGGCAGTTGCCACTGCAAAAATCTGCAGAAAATTGAGGAATAGGTGGCACACAGAATGTTCTTATGTTATTAAGCCAGTTGTTTTGGTCTTGGAATGGGGGAATGTTTCATGCGGAGTTTACTAAAGCTGCTTCTAGCATTGATGACGACGACGATGACACATTCTTGTATATTTGCTTTGACCCATCCCAAATAATAGTAGCAGAAACATTTCTGATTCACTTGTGATGTCATCAATTGGGTGGATAATGAAACACAGTTGAGATTCTACATATGAACAGAATATCCACAAATAGTCTAAAGAAGGGAGATTATGTATTGTTCAGATATTCTCCTCCCCTCCTTTTTATTGGCATATTTTCTTGATGTCATCTTGTTTTAGTGGGGCCGGTGTCCGTTTGTATATTTTGTTGATATTTATCGACAAGATTTTTGATGAGGCAAAAATGAATTTTTTTTTCCGGCTCAAGTAACAGTAATGAAAAAGAAAGAAAGAAAAATAATCTCAAAGAATGTAAAATTTTAAGCTTCTTTAATATTTCAAGAGAAAAAAATGACAAAACAGGTGAGAAGAGGACAAAAGAGAGAGTTAAAATATTTTTCAGCCATTTATTTATCATTTATTTGTTTGGAAAATGACTTTCTCTTAGATAGGCTATGTTCAATTTTACACGTTTAGTTATTATACTTCTTAAATTTTTTATTAATTACATTTTTTAGATAAAAATACTTAAAGATATGTACTAAAATTTAACAATAAACAAAAGTTTTTTAAATAACCAACTAAGTGAAATTAAATTTTAAAAATTTTATTCTTATTAAAAGTTTTATATTAAATGTATAATGGAACTTTGTGTGTGCTAAAAAAAATGTGTAGATATTTTTGTTTGTGATTAAGACTTACTCATGCAGATTCATATTTATTTGTACTGTATATTAAAATTTGACTTCCATATGGTCATACTACATAAATTTACACACACATATATATACCTATCTTTAACTTAATAATAACAAAGTTATCATTTATTATTATTATTATTTCTATGTTTTTCTCTTTCTTTTTGCTTCGTTTTTTAATTATTTTACTTTTTTACATAAGTATATAATAAATGTTTACATAAACAGTTATATACTATAAATAAAATAAATTAAACGTATTTTAATTTTATATTATATAAATTTAAATTATCTATACTACACATTAAGAGTTTGGCCTGCATGTTTACATTCATTAGATTTACGTGTATTATCTATCTTCTTCAACTTAATATGACACCTACAGGATCGATACCGTGAATTTTAAAAAAAAATTAATAATGACAGTTGCATCTTTTTTTGTCGTTATTTTTTCTTTCTTTAATTATAATATTTTTGCACAAATATTAAAGTACTTTTCAATTAACATTTACATATGACAAATAGAATAAATTAAATAACTATTTATTAATTTTTATATTATATAATTTTAAACACAGAAATAGAGACAAAATTATTGGTTATAAAAAAATCGATGTTGTATTGTCCTATTTAATTATTGCAGACGATTGGAATAGTCAACAGTCGTGCCCTGCTTGTGGGCTTCCGATGGCAACGTTCCAATCATAAATCCGAATATAATAATATATTATTATGCTTATCAAGTCTAATATTCTCCTTAATTCTACGAATATTTTTAGATATGGTCTACTCCACAGTCCACACGAAACACCACCAAGCTTCATTTGAGTCTTCCCTGAAAATATTTCAGCCCAGATTCTGATTCTCTCTCTCCTTTTTGTCTTCTTATTTTATCTTCGGCTTTTAACCAATTAAAATTTTAGTTCTAAAAAATCTTTTTCTAGTTAAATTTTTGTTTTTTTCTTCATAAATTTCTCTGGTTTTACCTTCGTGGCTTTGGTTGTCCCAAAAAAAAACAAAAAAAAAAAAACCCCTTCTTGGTTTTACACCCTACTTGTATTAACTTAATTTATGTTTGGAACCCTTGTCAAACTTTACATAACCTATTAAGAATTTTTTCTCTAACTTCAAATTTTAAAAATTTCATTTCTTATATAACTAACTACTTAATATTTAATTAGTATACATATTGATAACCAATTAATACATGTGTATATACATGCACATATTTATATTTATATTTTAAAAATTAATCATTATTTTTGATATATCATAAAGTTATCTAATTATTATAATATATTTTATGTATATATCAATGCACAAATTCAAACAAATAATGTTATTTATTGTACTCATCTCATTATAACTCTCAACATACATCATCCCAATGTAACCCTTTTCCCAAACATAGCCTTACTTTCAACATATATTGACAGGAAAACCATTAGAGAGACCCATAGAGACATCACAATCACCCTAAAAATGTGTCTTGTTGAAAATATTAAGTATAAATTAGGAGAAAGATTGGCCCCCGTGGAGAAAGGATTGAAGACATAAATTGTGCATAAGTTAAAAAAAAATAAAAAAATGCATCAAGATATAATGTCAAGTTAACGAACATACATGATCATGTGCAAATTTATGACATTGCTCGTGATTTTGAGCCCTCAACATGCCCTACTCATATGGGGTCTAATTGAGAAGAAGAAGACAAACGATCATGATCAATTATTGAATCCATCACATTTTGGATCCAGTCGTCTGCATTCCTATCCTAAAATTCGTATGCTAAGTCAAAATAAATTATTGGAAAATTTTCTGTTCATTAGCAATACATACATTAATGACTTCGGGTTAGAGAATGAAGATTTCATGCTAGTTCTTATCTAACCTTTGGTTTTTTTTTTTTTTTTTTAATTAATTAAGAAAAGTATATTCATAAACACACACATGTGCATTTTGCATTAAGGACTGGTTTTCGAAGTCTATTTAAATACAGACTTTGGGGCATTTATCTTGATTATTTAAAATTACAACAAATACTATGAACTTATATTAAAAAATATTAAAAAATTATTAACTATTAAAATTTTAAACTGATATAAATGCTGCATGTGCGATGTCGGCTTCGGGTGAGGATGACGTCGATTCAAAGACTGTATCAGGGTACAGACATCGGGGTCCATCTAACTTTGGTGACAAGGATGTGACGTCATCATCACTAAGTTGCCAATAATTTGAACAGTTTTTCTTTGCCCAAAGCAGCCCCAATCATCGATCGATATTTCGTTAGGTTATTTTCATGGCATTATTTTCAGTTACTTGTCTTTCTTCATTGGATTATTACTGAAAACATCTTTGTAACATTGCAACATTGGAATAAATGTTAAATTCAAATTTATTTTATTTTTATCGAGTTAATTATTTCAACTTACCTTTAATTTTGCTTTAAATTATTGTTTGTTGTCTGTCATCTCTGATGGAATCGATGATAATAAGTTAATTCAGTGGGACTCAAATTAGTGGTTTACAACAATGGTGGTTTCTTTTTCTTTCTTTCTTCTTTCCAGTATCTTCTTGTCCAATTTCATTAACCTTGACCGTGACAAATCAATAATGAAAATTTTTGGTCTGAACAAATTATTGGTTAATGACATCTCAATTTTGTTATCTGTCTTTGTATCACAGGTATTCATTAATACGTCTCTGGTGAGTTGAGTATGCGAGTTATAAGGAAAATAAAAATAAAAATACAAGTATCGTATATGTTATTTTACTTCGAGTGCATACTTATATAAATAAAAATAATTACAGTCCAATTATTGTGATGGAAGAGATGAACAACCTGCCTTTAATGTAAAATGTTGTGTTCGAGTATGAGTTGAGGAAGAGAACATTGTCTCGCGCTGAAAAATGTCGGAAAATTTAATTATATATAAATAATGATTAATCTATAATTTTAAAATTTTGCACTGAGATATAATGTCACGACAGCCAATATACTTGCCTATGAATTGTTCTCTGTGCTTTAATTGAGCTCTACTTTGGGCTAGCTTAACAGATTATTATGACACACGATTGTTGTCGTGAATACGCAGCATTGAGCTCTACTTCATGTCTGTGAAATTGCTGTTATAGACTATGCAAGTTATCTGCCCAAAATAGGTGCAAAATTGGATTAGCTTAAGCCAATGAAGTGGCAAATTGAATGTCTTGTCATTTATTTATATATATCATCAATCGCATATTCATTATTTGGTTGACACCCAATGCAAGTGTAACATCTCAAGAATTAATTAATCATATTATTTTGTGATGGCCCAAGTGGCAACTGCCCAAGCATGCTGGGGATACAAGGCAAATATTATGCTAACCAATACTTTAAATCTTCTGTCGCATTTTCATTGCCTATTGCTATTTTTCCACTTATACATAATGGTTATGTATACATATATACATACATATATTTATATATATATATATATATAGTTGTCGGGTCACACACAATACACTAAAGGTCTGTTCACTTTTAAGATTTAGTTTGATAAATTAATTCATCTCTGTTGATCAAATTTTCAATTTGAGTAATAAAAGCCTATCTATATATGGTAAAATATAAAGCAGATATTAGTTTTTCCAAATGCTGGACAAATGGTCCAGGCAAACAAGTTTGATTAAACAATTTAAATCTGTTGAACCATTTGATCTACACATCGTTCAGTTATTCTATATTTAAATTCGTGTAAGTGAACATAAAAGTAATTTATTCCTTAAAAATAATTGTTGGGCCCTTACAGCATATGGACGAATCATTGTTCGAACTGGGAAACCTCCAAAAAAGGATGATGATGGCTAGTCATTCTGCAAATCGACGACGTGGGCCACAACACCAGTGTTTTTTTTTTTTTTTAATACCTACTATGTAATGATAAAGTGAAAATTGCTGTCTTGTCACCAAACAGAAGCTAATCATGCTTTTTGCTTCTTTTTTAATTATAATATTTCTTTACATAAGTATAAAATAAATGTTTACATAAACAAATATATATACTGTAAATAAAATAAATCAAATAATTTTTTTAATTTTATACTATATAAATTAAATTATCTATACTTCATATCAAGAGCTCCGCCTATGCAGTTCTACAAAGTAGATTTAGTATATTATTTTATTCAACTTAATAATGATAATTGTGAAATTGATGTCGTGCATTTAAATTAATAATGACAAGCGTACCTTTTTTCTATTATTTTTTTAGAAATAAAATAAATTTATTAATTTCATATTATATAAATTCTGGCACTGCCAAAATTACTAGTTATAATAAAAGCGACGTTGCAGTGTCGTATTTAATAATTGCAGACGGCTGGAATAGTCAATAGTCGTGCCCTGCGGCGCCGCAATCATCCATCATAATAATAAAATATTATTATGCTTAATCAAGTCTAATATTCTTCTTAATCACAGGAATACTTAGCGACAGTCAACCGGCGAAACACCGCTAAGCATCGTTTAGCTTTGCCCCGAAAATATTTCAGCCTAGATTCTGATTTTCCATTTTTTATTTACTTTATCATTGGCTTTTAATTAAATAAATGTTAGTTCTAAAAAGTCCTTTCCAGTTGGATTTTTTTGAGAGATTTTTCTAGTTTTACCTTCGTGGCTTTATACTCTCCACTTGTATTTACTTAAGCTATGTTTGGAACCCTTGTTCCAACTTTACATTACCAGTCAAATTTTAGACTACGAGATATATTATTAAATAATTTTTTTAAAAATTTAAATTTAAAAATTTTAATCTATTACATATATAATTAATTAATTAATATTTAAATATTACACATATTGATAACTTAATTAATGTGTATATATACACGCAAATACTCATATTTATATATATTTATATTTTAAAAATAAATTATTATCATTTATATATTGTGACATCATACATATATCACACATGTGGGGTTTAATTTAGATTTTGAAGACAAATGATCGTGATCAATTATCTAATCCATCAAATCTTGGATTGGCTCGTTGGCGCTCTTATCCTATTTTCCTGTACAAAGTCAAAAGAAATTATTAGAAAATTTGTTGTTAATTGGCAATACACACTTGGATTATTCCTGGTTAGAGAATGAAGATTTCATGCTAGTTCAGTTTTAATCTTTTCTTTTTTGAATTAACTGAAAAAAAGTAAAATAGATTTATAGAAAACAGGGGTCCATAGAAGTTGGGAAATAAAGAAAAATGACAAAGTTGTATTAATTTGAACATGTGTGTTTGTCCAAAACCATCTCAATCGTCAATCCATATTTCGTTATGTAATTTTCATGACATTATTTTCGGTTACTTGTCTTTCTTTTATTGGATTATTAATGAAAACTCCTTTACAAGATTCTTTTTTTTTTTTTTTTTTGTTTCTTTCAATATTAGAATGAATATTAAATTCAAATTTAATTTCTTTTATTGAGTTACTTATTTCTATGTACCTGTTATTTAGCTTTAAATAATTATTTGTTGTCTGTCATATGTGATGGAATTGATGATAATATGTTAATTCGAGTGCATAATTATATAAATAAAATTACAGTAGATTTTAAATATAATTTTTTATTATCATAAAATAAAATCACAAAAAATGAAAAAAATAATAAATTAAAGATGGGAGAGAATGTTGAAAAATAAAATATAATAATTAAAAATGAGATGATGATGTAAAAAAAAAATCACAATAAATATAGTAAACATAAAATTCGTAGAGAATTAAATATTAAAATATAGTCCATCCACTTGCAGACCCTCCACCACAGTCCATTCTCATCTTCTCCCTCTCCTCTGCGAGAATCTGCTGCTACCATACCCCTTCCTTCTTTTGCAAGAAAATGAACGAAATTCTAATGAACTCTCATGCAATAATGTTCCCATACCCTCTTCAGGGCCACGTCATCCCCTTCGTCAACCTAGCCATCAAACTAGCATCCGCCGGCTTCACCATCACCTTCGTCAATACCGAATCTGTCCACAGCCAGATCTCCAATGCCAGAGGCCATCACGGCCCCGACGACCAGGAGGACATCTTCGCCGAGGCACGTGAATCCGGGCTCGACATACGCTATGCCACCATCAACGACGGCTTCCCGGTGGGGTTTGACCGGTCGCTGCACCACGACCAATTCTTCGAGGGGATTCTGGATGGCTTCTCCGCCCACGTGGATGAACTCGTCGGGAAGTTTGTCAGAAGTGATCCGACGATCAACGCCATGGTTGTGGACACCTTCTTCGTCTGGCCTTCCAGAATCGCTGAGAAGTACAATCTCGTTAACATATCTTTCTTCACTGAACCTGCACTAGTTTTAACTTTGTATTATCACGTGGATCTCCTCCGCAAGAATGGCCATTTTGCTTCCGCAGGTACGATGGACTAATAAGCAGATATGTTTTCAATCAATCTATATATATTATAATAGTAAAAGGTTGTTAGCTTTAACTTATTTTTAGAAGTTTGTAAAATCACGTGACTTAGAAAATATTCGTGGAATTCACAAGCTCGTCACCTCATTTTAAATTGGATGTAAATTGGAATGAGTTTCCACTTAATAAAATATTTACTTTCAAACATTCTATCTATAAAATAATATTTTTTGTCTTTTTTTTTCTAGGATATTCTTAAATTTCCATACTTTCTTCTCCAGCAAAATTTAATATTCAAAGAAAGCTTTTTTTTATAAGCTATGTTATAAAGAATTTCTTTAAGGGTTATATATTTTTTTTTCATTTTCTAATATGATAATAAAGGCAATAATTTCTTTAAGGGTTATATAACTTCTAAACGTTTCACAAGATGAGGAGTTCATAATCTTGTCCAAACACCCTCTAAATTTTGTTGCTCTACACAGAAAATCGGGTGGACGCCATAGACTATATACCAGGAGTGAAATCCATAAAGCCAACCGATTTGATGTCGTACTTGCAAGCCAAAGACGACATATCTACGCCGGCGCATCGAATAATCTACAAAGCTTTCGATGACGCGAAAAAGGCAGACTTCGTCATCTGCAACACGGTTCAAGAGCTCGAAGAGGAAACCATCTCGGCCTTAAGGCAGAAGCAGCCTTTCTACTCCATTGGCCCGATTTTCGCCCCGGGGTTCACCAAGAGCTGCATCTCCACGAGCCTGTGGCCCGAGTCCGACTGCACCCAGTGGCTCGACGCCAAGCCTCCTGGTTCGGTTCTGTACGTCTCTTTCGGTAGCTATGCACACACCAATAAGCGGGAGATCGAGGAGATAGCGAATGGGCTGCTGCTCAGGGAGGTCAACTTCATTTGGGTGCTCCGACCCGATATAGTCAGCTCGGAGGAGACCGAAATCCTGCCCGTTGGATTTGAGGAAGCGATCAACGGACGAGGATTGGTCGTGTCCTGGTGCTGTCAGATTGAGGTCATTTCACATCCGGCCGTTGGAGGGTTTCTGACGCACTGTGGTTGGAATTCAATCTTGGAAAGCATATGGTGTGGTGTTCCGCTGATCTGTTACCCTCTTTTGACAGATCAGTTCACGAACAGGAAATTGGTTGTGGATGATTTGAAGATTGGGATCAATTTGTGTGACAAGAACTCAATGTTGTCAAGACAAGGGGTGTCCAAGAAAATTGGGTATTTGATGGGAGGAAAGGAGGGTGAGGAGATAAGAGAGCAAGTCAAGAAAGTGAGGACAAAGTTGGAGGATGCAATGGCAGTGAATGGGTCTTCGGTCACGAATTTTGACAACTTCGTCAAAGATTTGAAGGCTGAAATTGCTAAGAATAAAGGGTTTGTCATAAATGGGAACTGAGCCAACTGTGTGACATATATGTGATATTAGTCTTCCTATTCGAAAATGCATCTGGTACAAGACCGACATTAATTAGTGATGTAATAATCTCTTTGCGAGCTATATGGATGTTTATTTTTCATGGATGGTTCATTCGTCTCCGATTGAATCTCGGCGCTATGAATGGTTGGTTCCAATACTCTCTCGCGTAAATTTGCTGTATGCATGATCTGAGCCAAACATATAATTATGCCATGTGTTAAAACTAAAGCATCTATTCTGTATCGTTAAGAGTTTAAAGTTAATTTAATTTTACGTATTAAATCTGTAATATTGTCTTTGATTACTAAACTTACACTATTACGCTCTTTACATTCTTTTATCTTTTCCATTTCTTCCTTTTTCTTTCTTTTTAATTTCTTATTTTTATACATATGCTCTTTTCTCAGTTCTCTTTTCTTTTCAAATGGATTTTGATTATTCTTTATTCTTTTTTTAAAAATATTATTATACCTTTAATTCTCAAATATTTTGTTTTTATTGTTTAAAAAATAATAATTTTATAATTCATAAATAAATTTATATGCACATAGGGTGTGCGAACTACTAGTATAAATTATGTCATTGATTTCAAGAAAAAATATAAATACACGTGGTGCAATCATATGCATAGATTAAATTACAAATACATGACGAGATTCATGAAATAAAGGATAGGAAAAAAAAAAAATGGAACAGAACACCTTAATGGACGAATCACAGTCCCATTATTGTAGTAGATGAGATGAACAACTTGCGTCATTGTAAAATTGACTAGCATAGAATACTTTGCTTAGGTCCAAGACGCGTCCAAATTTGGATTAATTTATGCCATGGAACTTGCAAGACTAAATCTTGTCATTTATTTATTATTTTAAAGCTGAACACAAACGACCCAATCGTATTGGCACACTTATCACAGTCGTGTGGGTTCCAAAGTTACCATGAGCGCAGAGATGCTACACATCTCGCGATGTATCAATCACTGCTTATTATTCGTGCCTATGCACACATGATGAGGTGAGATAGACAATATATTGTATTAATCAATTACCGTGGACTGTTACTTTGAGATGGCCTTATTGCCAGTTGTCAAAGCATGTTGGCAAAATATGACAAAACATTATGCTGAAACCAATCGTTTCAAATCTTTTGTCCCATTTTCACTCTCTGTCTTAATGTTCCATTTTTTATCAATGCGTACACGTAACAATAATATATCAATTGAGACATAGAGATAAAAATAAAGGACAAAGAATTTCATGGCTAAAACCAGATTAGTGGGAGATGGCTAATCATTCTCCATTTAAACAACATGGGCCAGTTCTCATAAATCACTTCATGATTTGTTGGCCACAGCACCAGTCGTATCTATCTACTATATGATGCTAAAGCATAAATTACATTCTTGGTACCAAACGGAAGCTGGAAAAACATTTCCTTGTAAGGTTAACTTAATTATTGGAGTTTCTCGCTGCTAAATTAAAGCATATGGTCTGTGTCTTGTTTGTCATATCACGGAAGCATGCAGCTGCTCTGGGTCTTTGACAATCCTAATGCCTTGCTCGGAAGTCAATTTTGTTGGGATAAAAATTATATATGTTTGAAGATTAATATATATGAAATGCAAGAGTAAGAGAGAGAAATAGAAAAAACGTCATTTTTTAAGTGGTAATAAATTTAAAGTGTATAATTCTTTTATGCAAAAAAAAAAAAATGGCCCCAAACGAGCAATCTAACATGGTGTTAAAAATTTCTAGTTATGTTCCAAATGCAAGGCATCCAGTCTAATAATTAGGCAAGCGTGGCCAAGAGCACTTTCTTTTAATCTTCTTAGTACTCCATTTCTAGTTCCACATCGAAATAAAATAAGGTGTTTGCATCAACTTATAAATCTGATTATCCTTTCTTTTTAGCAATCCATTTCTTAAGGATAGATTGAAGCATGTAATGTTTGTAGTGTCTGAGCAAATCATATGTATCGATGTCTAGGTCAGGATTCCACGTGCGAATTCAAAGGATAGGCTTGCCATCCAGTGTGATATGCAACATACACAGGAGGGCTGTATATTCTTGAATCAATTTATAGATAAACCCAATCTTATTAATTAATGACTATTTTGGGGCTTACGAAAGAAAAATCCAACAAGACTCAGATTCTTCGCATGAAATTTTAGATGTCAAATTCTTGACGCAGAGAGCTTGGGCCTCTCGTTTGACTGTTCACCACAATGACTGGAATATTTGCAGAACAAACAAAAAAACATGTCGGGGAGATCAATGTATAGAAAGCCCAAAATGATGATGTCGGAAAGCCTTAATTCGGACTCCACCCAAAAGTCAAAACCAGCCCCGATGGTTTTCTTTTCTTTTTTTTTTTTCCTAAAAAAAAAAAGAACCTAAAAAAAAAACCCAAACAACGCTCTTTTCAACTATATTAATAAATTAAATTATTCGATTTGAATTTAATTAAATTTAAATTGTTTTAATCTTTTTATAAGACTTGAATTCAAATTTTGAAATATTTTTTGAAATTAGTCTCACTATTCAAAATTTAGTTTGAATTAGAATATCTATAAAATTAAGTTAACTGGAATTCGAATAATTATCAAATTGGAATGATTATGGTTATGTTTATTTTAAAATTTTAGTATATATTATTAAGTGTTTTATCTTGAAAGTTGTGTAAAAAAAAAAGGAAATAAAATTTAAAAAATATATTAATTAAATGTGTGTTTTTATAGATAAAATTGCAAAACAAACATAGCCAATGCAAATTTGCCTTATTAACCCCTTGTTATCAATCTAATCAATTAAGAAAACAGTTTCTCTTTCTTTTTTTATTCTCAATTTGCTTTTTTTAAATAAACTCTTTTTCAAACGTGTGCTCTTTACTACACGTAATGTTTGTTTTCTTTTCATGATTTTTGTTGAGCTCTAAAAAATACACTTCGTATTTATGCTATTTATTAAAAATAATTTTTCATCTCTCTTTTTAATTTTATACTATTTTATAATTTTTACACCCAAAAATTCAATGATTTAGTTTCTTAAAATTGAAAAACAGATATAGCAAAAGCAGTTTTCATTTTAGAAATTGCTTTCGATTTTTATAGTCATTATATCATAAAAAAAATCCACCTGCAGTCTTCTACTGATAATAAAGTTCCAAAAGTCAAAGGCTGTGTTGATTGCAAATTTTATTGGAGCTAAAATTTTGTGGAAAAACTTAAAAATAATATAAAAATAGCAGTGACAGAAGGAAAAAAGGAGGGTTATTTTAATAAATTATACATTCAAAAAGGGTTTGAATTATTTTGTACAATGGTAAGCACCCAAACATCCATAACATCCCAACAATAAAATTGCAATGACTCTCACTTTTATATTCTATAAAATTCTAGAGACTTCTGTTTTGGCTTCCCGCCTCCATTCCTGAAGTGGAAATAAGAAGATAATAATTCCACGACAAGAAATTGAGGCCCATCACAAGAATTCAAAGTAAATTACAATGGCGGTTAATAATCTGAATCAGCGATTTCGATCCCAATGGAAGGCTGGATACTTACCTTAAACGAGGAAAAGGCATCAGGTCAGAAGAAGGCGTCCAAAGTTGGAATTTCTCCAAATTTACCTTTTCTTTCCTAACAAGAAACGAAGCCGCTGCGCTCTATATATTTGATACTCTCTCCTACAAATCTCTCATACATTCTTCACTTTCTGCAGACTCAGAGCACAGTTTTCTTTTGAATTCGGCATCATGAGTAATAAAGCTGAATCCTCTGATTCGTGAGTATTTTCAGTATATTAATATGTGCATGCTCAAGTTCGTGATGCTTGTTTTTGTTTCTCTCTCGTTATAATGAGGCGGGCCTTGTTGCAGTCCTGTGGGTTTCTCATTCTTGTATTCCGTGTGTGACTTGCAGTAAGGGTGCGAAGAGGGATTTTAGCACGGCCATTCTGGAGAGGAAAAAGGCGCCCAATAGGCTAATTGTGGATGAGGCTGTCAACGATGATAACTCTGTGGTTTCTCTGCACCCTGAAACCATGGACAAACTCCAGCTTTTCCGCGGTGACACAATCTTGATCAAGGTTTTATAATATTTTGCATAATTGTTGTTTCAATCAGTGGGTTTTGTTCCTGCTTTTAATGTATTGCGTTCGAATTATGTTTCTTTTTTAGGGGGTGAACGTGATAGGAAAGTTGAGGGTTATGTTGAATTCAAGTTAAATTAGTATTTCAATGAGAGCTACTAATAGCTGGAAAAGCCTGGCAAGCAAAAGAGAGAGAGAAGGATAGATATTGATTGTTAAAAGTGTAGTTATGCATGTAGTAATGTGGACTTCAATTGAATAATTGGAATATTCTTGTCCTGTCAAGACGTGTAATTCAGTCATTATATATACTGAAATTTGGTATAGGAGGGGACTCCATATGCCGGTGCCATAACAAATTTTTCTTCAATTTCTGTGACCTGAAAATATAGAAATTATTTTCTAGAGTAGATTGTGTGGGATTCCATATGATTTTTGTTATTGCTATAGTTCTTTGTTTAGTTATTTGCTATCATAATCTTGATTATAGGGTAAGAAAAGAAGGGATACGGTTTGCATTGCCCTTGCTGATGATACTTGTGAGGAACCAAAGATTCGAATGAACAAGGTTGTCAGAAACAACCTCAGGGTTCGACTAGGAGATGTGGTTTCTGTGCATCAATGTGCGGATGTGAAATATGGGAAACGTGTTCACATTCTTCCTGTCGATGACACAATTGAAGGAGTTACTGGAAACCTTTTTGATGCTTACCTGAAACGTGAGTTCATACTGCTTTTGAACTAGTTTCTCTTGGTTTTGTTTAAGATGTTATTAACAAGGGGTTCATGATTCCAGAATGTTGTCAATGCTTGGCAAGTTGCTCATTTAATCTCAATGAGATCTAGATTAACTGTTATGATCCGCTGCTAGAGCTGTGCAGAGAAATTAATTTCATGAAACGACTTTGTCCACGGGAGCCATTTCATGGACATAAGGATTGACTCTGCTTGATCATCTTATTTAATTATATTATAGGAATTTTGTTTAATTCTTCACTTGATGCGATTCTATCATGTTCTTAAAATTTTAGCTTGGAGTGTAAGTGAATGAGCTTCTTGGATATTGTAGATTGAAGGTTAAAACTGGCTTCCCCAATCAATTTGCAATACCTTTCCTCATTTTTATCTTTCCTCAATTCACAAGTTATTGGGACCTATTGGTTAGTTAAAGCTTGTATGATTGAGGCAATTGTTTGCTCCAACATTTCCGTCTCCAATTTTTCTGGATGGTAAATATGTTCTTTTTGCATGTGTCTCCAGCATATTTCCTTGAGGCATACCGACCTGTGAGGAAAGGTGATCTATTTCTTGTTAGGGGAGGAATGAGAAGCGTAGAGTTCAAGGTTATAGAGACTGATCCTGCAGAATACTGTGTTGTTGCCCCTGATACTGAGATCTTCTGTGATGGAGAGCCTGTAAGAAAGGAAGACGAGGACAGGCTGGATGAGGTTGGCTATGATGATGTGGGTGGTGTTCGCAAACAGATGGCTCAGATTCGGGAGTTGGTAGAGCTGCCGCTAAGGCACCCACAGCTTTTCAAGTCAATTGGCGTCAAGCCTCCCAAAGGAATACTGCTTTATGGTCCTCCAGGATCTGGAAAGACCTTAATTGCTCGAGCTGTGGCCAATGAAACCGGTGCTTTCTTCTTCTGCATTAACGGACCTGAAATTATGTCAAAATTGGCAGGAGAAAGTGAGAGTAACCTAAGGAAGGCATTTGAGGAAGCTGAGAAGAATGCACCATCTATAATATTTATAGATGAAATAGACTCCATTGCTCCCAAGAGAGAGAAAACACAAGGAGAAGTTGAGAGGAGAATTGTTTCCCAGCTCCTGACATTGATGGATGGGCTCAAAGCTCGTGCCCATGTTATTGTGATTGGGGCTACAAACCGTCCCAATAGCATTGACCCTGCCCTCAGAAGGTTTGGGAGATTTGATAGGGAAATAGACATTGGTGTTCCTGACGAAGTAGGCCGTCTTGAGGTTCTTCGTATTCACACAAAGAACATGAAACTTTCTGAAGATGTAAGCTCTATATCTTAAGTTTTTCATTGGAGTTCGCCATTTCCAACTTTCTCGGACTTTTAAAATGCACATCTGACCTCTGGTTGATTTTTTTCAGGTTGATTTAGAAAGCATTGCCAAGGACACGCATGGTTTTGTTGGTGCGGATCTAGCTGCTTTGTGTACCGAGGCTGCCCTTCAATGCATCAGGGAGAAGATGGATGTGATCGACTTGGAGGATGATTCCATTGATGCAGAGATACTAAACTCCATGGCTGTCACCAACGAGCACTTCCAGACTGCTCTTGGAACTAGCAATCCCTCTGCACTACGCGAAACAGTATGGATTTTATGAGTACCTGTTTTTTGGCATTCTATTTGTTCCATTTGAGTCCTGCATTGTTATGTTTGTTGGGATATTTTAGGTTGTTGAAGTGCCCAATGTTAGCTGGGACGATGTTGGTGGCCTTGAGAATGTCAAGCGTGAGCTCCAAGAGGTACCTATATTTGGAAACATTTGATGTTTCCTGTTTGTGTTTGTTGCATGCTTACGTGTTATTTTCTAAATTGATCTTTTGATATGCTGTTCACTGTTTTAGACAGTTCAATATCCTGTGGAGCATCCTGAGAAGTTTGAAAAGTTTGGCATGTCGCCCTCAAAAGGAGTTCTTTTCTATGGTCCTCCTGGATGTGGAAAGACTTTGTTAGCCAAGGCTATTGCCAATGAATGTCAGGCAAACTTTATCAGCGTGAAGGGGCCCGAACTGCTTACTATGTGGTTTGGAGAGAGTGAGGCCAACGTCCGAGAAATCTTTGACAAAGCTCGCCAATCTGCTCCCTGCGTCCTGTTTTTTGATGAATTGGACTCTATTGCTACTCAGGTTGATTTTTACAGATCTTGGATATGCTTTCTAACTTCAAATGCATTTTGTTTTCCTGCTTTACATGCATTACCTGGATTTCTTTTCTACCCTCTTGCAGAGAGGAAGCAGTGTAGGAGACGCCGGTGGTGCTGCAGACCGCGTGTTGAATCAACTTCTGACGGAGATGGATGGCATGAGTGCAAAGAAAACTGTTTTTATCATTGGTGCCACCAACAGGCCTGATATAATCGACCCTGCCCTTCTCCGTCCTGGTCGTCTTGATCAGTTGATTTACATTCCCCTCCCCGATGAGGATTCGCGCTATCAGATTTTCAGGTCATGCTTGAGAAAGTCGCCTGTTTCCAAAGATGTAGATCTGAGAGCGCTTGCCAAGTATACGCATGGTTTTAGCGGTGCTGACATCACAGAAATATGCCAGCGTGCATGTAAATATGCCATTCGAGAGAACATTGAAAAAGTAAGGCTGTGCTTATTTATATTTTTATCACAATGCAATGCTTTTCTATCATTATATTTTTTAAACATTTCTTCTTTACCTCTTTTACACAGTTTTAAAACAACGTAGTACACTAGAATGAAAACACAGCCTAAGTCTTTCGTTGATGACTTTGATGTTGTCTAACTAGCCGAAAAGATGTTCTAAATATCGAGTTTGTTGCTGTCAGGATATTGAGAGGGAGAGGAGGAGAAGAGAGAACCCTGAGGCAATGGAGGAAGACATTGAAGACGGGGTGGCGGAGATCAAGCCTGCTCACTTTGAAGAATCAATGAAGTACGCCCGGAGGAGCGTCAGTGATGCAGACATACGCAAGTACCAGACGTTCGCCCAGACATTGCAGCAGTCAAGAGGATTTGGCACTGAATTCCGCTTCACTCAGAATAGCGGAGGTGCTGCTGCAACCGATCCCTTCGCGGCCTCTGCCGGTGCAGCCGATGAGGATGATTTATATAGTTAAGGTGGTCGTCACTTTACTTTTAATGCTTTAATAATTGATTACATCTTGTGCATCATTTCCTAGTTACTTTTCTCATTTGTATCTGAAGTTGTCACGACATACTTTCCCCAGATTATATTGAAATTTTCTGTTACTTGATAGCAGCGTCTTGTCTTCTGGTTTGTTCTTGGTTGTATCTGTGCCTATGAAATCATTGTCTTACTTGTTGGCTGGATGAATGCAGCCGCTTCAAATTTGATGTAATCGTCCTACGATGCATTGGTTGGATAAAATCTGTAATAGGCTTATTGTCTAAGCAATATTCTTTAATACTGGCAATTATGGTTCGAATGTTAGCAATTTTGTGAAAGTCTAAATCTTAGAAGGTGATAGAATTTCTCAAATCATTCGGCTTAGGTCTGTTGGTTTGTTAGTTCTTTATGTGCAGATTTTCAAGTTGTAAAATTTTATTTTCGTTGATTTTATTTAGAATTTATAAATACTAATTAATGTTTTGTGATCCTAATTAATACTAATAAATATAACTAACAATTGTCTACATCTTTGTTACATTTAATCAAATCATATTCAATTTAACTGTAAGAAGTTCAAATGAAGGGAAAAAAGGGTGCTTTGCATCATTGTAAATGAAAACGAAATTAAAACTATATTATTTTGAAATACTACATTTAAAAGTGGAAAATAATGAAAATGAGGAAAACATAACATATTGTAAAAAGTTCTTTTTTTTTTCTTGACTTTTGTAGTCAATTTAAATTGTAATGCTTCTGAATTGTATATTTTATAATTGTTTCTTTATTTTTAAATATATATTTTTGTTATACTGAGTCAACACAAGTATATAGAATTTTTTGTTTTGTTTTTTTAAAAAAACTGGTTTAAATTGAATTTTAATTATTTTAAAAAATAAAATATTTAGCAGTATTCGAATAGAATTAAAATGTATTTTATAAGTTAAAGGAAATAGGTCAAATGTTATAATAGGCACTGTTCAATTTAAGTATATCTTTAAAACTAATAAATTATTAAGAATTTTAAAATTAAAAATCATAACTCATGTGAGGAGAATTAGTGAGCGAAAAATTTATAATTGGATTTTTAAAATTTTATGGTGTTGAAAAAAAAAGTAATACACAAAAAAGAATACCTAAAGGAAATATTCCTTAATTCACTATCTATTATAGCAGGCTGTTGCGATTTTATGAACCTGTAATAATTCAACCTAATTTTAGCAAGTTTCACAAGAAACAATCTTCGATTGAAATTAGCAAATTTAAAACCAGTGGTTTTGAGCAAATGAAATTGGTTTTTGCTAGTCGGACGATTTGAGTAGTTTATCTACATCCTTGTGTACAAATAAAAAATAAATTTAATAGAATAAAATTCTAACAGTAATAGTAATTTAAGATACATAATAATCAAATATCAAATTTATTTTATTCAAACTTCAATGTAAATACAAAGAGTTTGTTACAATTTTTGTTTAACTACAAATGGAAAATTACTAAGTTCAACTTTTTAAGTATTTTTGTTATATAATATTTGTGTGAGCATGTGTGGAAAAGATAATTTTTTTTGTTATTTAAATAATAAAAATGAAATAGCAAGATATAAAAAAAATGAAAGTTATTAACTTTCTATTCAAAATTTAAAAAGAAAGATGATGGATTAATTATTAGTTTTTAACATATACGGTAATTATGGAGTCAAAACGAACAATCAAGAATTGATAAAACATTAAAATACTAATGGTAGTTAATTTAAAGGGATGAGCATATTAGCAATTCTGCACATGCACTATGTGTGCAAATTTTAAATAAAAATTAATTTATTGATATGATATCAAATTTTTATAATAATGTAAGATATATAATATAAAATATAATTTAACTTATCTCACCTAAACTTTAATATAAACAAAAAGTTAACGTTACGATTATTTTATTTAAATATGAATTCAAAATCATACTAAAAATAGCATGCCATATTTTGAGTATATATGTCAGTGCAGGTGAAAAATAATTTTGGTGTTTGATGATTTAAAATGAATTAGTAAAATATCCAAAAAAAAAATAAAATTAAAGCAGTCCATTCAAATTTACAAAGAAATATAATGAGTTAGTTGGTGTTGATTATAGTTATTATAAAGAATTGAGACTTAAAATGTTTTTGCATGAACTTATAAGTTTCTCAAAATATTTTATAAAATATTTGAAAGTTTTTAAATTTTTCAAAAATACGTTTGATAAATTTTTTGATAAAGCAACTTATGAGCTTGTTAAAAATGAGTTAAAATTTCAATTTATTTTTAAATATTTATTAAAAATGACATAAATATATTGAATTATATTATATTAGATATATTTAGTTTATTATTATTATTATCCAAAAATTATAATTAACTATAATTGTAATTTTCAACAAAATCTTATAAGATAATTTTATTATATCTATCAAAATATTTTGTTTGTTTATTTTTAAAATAAAATATATGAGCTTCAAAAATATATTACAAGAAAAATAATCTTATAAACTATTATTATAATAGGTTTAGCAAAACATCTTCCTAATATACATAAACAATATAGATAGAATTTTCATCACTCCCATATAATAGAAGGAGGCTTGTCCCTCGATTGAAGACACGAGCGTCGTGTCCCGTCTTGAACCGATGAAATGTTCTTTTGTTCGACCATCCCTTTTACAGGCCCCCAAAATCATTATATTGCCAAATGTTGTTGGTTTAATTCTGGACTCTTGTTTTTTTGAAAAAAAAAAAAAAAATTGCTCTAATGCTGTTTAAGTTTGAATTTCGTGACACAACTTTTCAATTTCGAGGTCAACATATGTTACTAACCGTGTGAGATTTTAACTGTCCACCTCTCGGTTTTTACATTTTTTACAGTCACAGAAATGAGACAACGTTTGACGTCAGCCCATTAATGATTTTCCCTCAATGATGAGGATTCAACCCCACCCCACCCCAACCAACTACTTTCACTTAACAAGATATTATGAGATATTAGTTGGCTTTAATGTTTAAATTTATTATTTTATCTATAATATTTTACAATTTGGAAGATGGTATTTGGTCATTTAATATCTAAAACACACTTCATTCTTTTATTCTTTATGGCAGAATAAAACTACAAGTTTTTCTCACAAACCTTAATAAAATTTGTCTTCCATATTTTATCTATACTATATAATTTAATGTTTGAACTCATTTTGATTTGCACAAGGTAAAACAAACGCATGTACCTTATTTTAATTTTGCATTATGAAATAAAACATTTACCTTTAATTTAAGTTACATTATTTTTTCTATCCTTTATCCCCACCTTTTCTTTTAGTATATCTTTATTTGTGTTTTTCTTTCTAATTTTCTCAATTTTAATTTGAAATACATTCTATATGTTCATATTTTAAAAAAAATATATTCTTTTTGTTATTTAAAAATACAATAATTTTAACACAAATAGCGTGTTTGAATTTTATTAGCTTCTATGTCTTTGAGTTGGATGTATGTTTGGGTTTAAATCTCATATTCATATCTGCAATCAATCATGATTTAGGTGGGCGAAATGTTTGGTATGCCAACAAATTTACTTTGGCAAACTGCTAATTTTATTCCATTCTATCTTCTCGTCTCTTCTCTTTTCTATTTCTGGCAATCAATCATACGTTTATTTCTTGCTCTATTTCTATTCTCTAAATTTTCTTTCTTCGTTCTTCTCCTCTCTTTTTTTTTTTTAAAAAAATGTTTTGCATATGAATTTGCACATAAAAATTTCTTTATGAATTATCTTCACACGCATTAGAGCGTGCTTTGATGATTAATACTTGATTAGGATTTGATATCTCCATACGTCATAATGATGTATTAACTGCTTCTATTAAAAAAAAAAGAAAAAGAAAAAGAAAACAAGATGTAGGTCAAATTATCTTACACTTTTCTTTCCTTTTCCTTCGTTTATGCATATGCATTTATATAACTATTATGTAATACAAAATGATTCACATGATGGTTATATATTAAGGACACGTTTACTTTGAATGGTTATGTAAAATATATTATTATATTCATGTTAATAAAATATTTTTTTATTAATTAAAATTCTTGATAAAATACGAATAAAATTATAAAATTGAGTCATAATAAAATAACCAAGACATTAAAATTCTTTTATAAATAATTAAAAAACTATTTTAACCTTATATTATTGATTGAGTAATTTGCATACTAATATTGTAATGGAAAAATAAGTATAATCATCTCAAATTGTCAAACTTATTAAACTTGAGATAGTAAAAGATTAATCAATCCATGTAAAGTTTTTATCTTTCAAAATAAATCCTTAAATTATAATACCACCATTCAAAAATAACATGCCCTAACTAAAAAACTGGATCAAATATTTCACTAGAACTAGACAGTGTTTGATGCCACTCAATCTTGGGGTGAAATTTAACCCTTAACTGTGTTTGAGAGAGAGAGAGAGAGAGAGAGTGGAAACAATAACAAACATAAATACGAAGAAGTTGGATGGAAAACATTCACTGCCCAACATCAGTGCACGACAAACTCTTGAATAGTGATCCCATGTGTGTGTATGTCTTCAAACCTATATAAAAATAAATAAAACTGGAGGGTACAGATGCGGGTTTGCTGGCAATTAATTATTGTGCTTATCCATGGTATGACTGACGTGAAAAATTACATCAAATCAAATCATGGGCCAACGCGGGAAAATATACAGTTGTTAAGAAAAATAAATAAATGAATAAATAATTTTCACGTATACCAGCTACTAGGTGTTACGCTTAGGCGTGTTTGGAAGCAGTGTATGCCCTCCCTCGATTTGTAAATAGTGAACGTATGTCTCTCTCTGTGTGTGTGTGTGTGTGTGTGTCTCAATAATTGTTTTTTTATGTGTTCTATTAATGAAAGACGCAAATACCAAAGTCCCGCGACAATAAAATTGTCAGCATATGGGAATTAAGTCTTTTAGTTATACATTTGCTTAATATTATTGACATTTTTAATTTTGACAACCATTTGAACGAATTAAAAAAATCCAAATTGCACAGTCCTTAACGGATAATTGTGTATTAAATCTAACAATAGGCGATGATTTTGAAGGTGAGGATGCATAGGGTATGCTGTTTCAGTGATTTTGTTGGAGATGAAAATAATGAGAATTTTATTGAAAATGAAAATTATGTTTTATTGTAAAATTTTGAAATTTGATTCATTTGAATTTGTGAAGTTATATACACATAAAATATATAAAAATAATTAAATAATATGATTGAACGTATATATAAAGATTGATTTTTAATGTACGATTATACTTAAATATGAGAGTATGCATGTACAAGTGAATGTATAGATTTGTTATATAGAGAGAGACAATAAGTTAAATTTAAATTTATATAAAAATATTATTAAATAATTGTGTAAATTTTGACGAGATAAATAGAAACCTATCAAAATTGTGAACAAAATACAGCCACGGAAAAAACTACCAAATAGCCTGTAATGACTAAGGCGAGCCAACCCATCTACAACGCCATTTATTTTCCTAACCTCATTCACCAACTTTCAAACTCAAAATTGCAGCATGACCCGTCACGACTATTTGAAGTTGATATATCTTAATAACATTGATGTTGACAATAATCAAGCATCCTATGTAGAGTTCAAAACCCTAATCAAGTTTGTGGGATATTTTTCTTATCACAAGATCAATTAATTAAAAGCATGAGAGAATAATAGATAATGTATGGATCAAGTTTGGAAATTTGCGGGCTGTACCAGACATCCTTGACCAATCATTTGTTCAGAGGCCCCCTATTATTCTTTTTCCTTCAAGGAATCATGAGTATTATCGAAATTAATGCCGAGGGCAAGTTTGATCAAGTTCAGGACATGACTTTCTTGATGGAGAATTGGGATACGTGGTCATTACCACTGACATGACATGAGATGATAACAGACAAGTTCAACATATGCACAGGACGTGAAATTGACCTAAATAATTGCTTTTCATATCAAATACATGATTGTGTGTTGTGTCCTGGTTGTAAAATTTTTAAAAGCGCAAAATTTTTAAGTTTTAAAAATTTTAATTTACTTAAATATATCTATGTTATTATTATATATATATACACATATAAAAGTATATATCTTTTCAAGTATTTTTGGTTAATTGCAAAAGTGCATTAATATCTTTAATTATATATTTGTATTTATTAAAAATAAGTTTAGTTAAACAAAAATAAAATTCTATTTAAAATAAAAATCTTTTAGTAGCTGATTTAAAATATAAATTATTTAGTAGATGAATACTAGTAGAATTCTAATTTATTTAAATTACTTGCTGTATGGTTATTTATGAATTAATGCAAATAAAAATTTAATATAATTCTAAATTATCGAACTATTTGTATAGTTATTATAATGATCAATTATCTATATTATATATATTAAGCACTTCATTATTTTTTTAATTAAGTAATAATTAATTTGATAGAGGACACAAACCTACAACTATATCACTTAACAAATGTCAAATAAATTTGTGTTAAAACTCATAGAAATAAATATCGTCCAAATAAAATTATGGAAGATAAAATAAGTAACAACACCAATAATGTCACAATGAGTTAAGATTTCAAGACATATAACTAAATAATTTATTATCATAAACAACTGTTGTTATGAAAGAAATATTATGTTATAAACTCCTTTCAATGGGTAAAATTTGACTGTAAATTTAATTAAATATATGATATTTATTTGATGTAAATAAAAATTATTTTAAATTTTACTTATCTGCAATATAATAATATGGAGGCAAAATAACAATATTAAGGTATGACACATTTTATTGTAAGGATAAAATATACCATTGTTTGAAAATTTACAAATATGTTCATATGAATAAAATATTATGAAAATAAATTTTAAAAACAAAAAAATATAGTATGAGAAATAAATGATATGGTAGAAAGGAAAAATTTATGAAAATTGTTATAAATATGAAATTGCATATACATGCAAAAAATTCGTAAAAATTAGTCAAATATAATTTATTAGTAATTCACTTTAATATATATTATAAACATGATCTAATTAGCAATGTATAAAAAATACAAAATATAGCACAATAAAATTGAATTTAAAAAATTACTACAAACCTTAAAAATTCGCATTAAAATATTAAAGAACAAGTTTATTGATAAGGGTATATTTATGATAGATAATATTATAGTTGCATATATACCAATTTTCTAAATATAAAATAAATTAATGTGCTGAAATATAAAAATAAATGAATAATTATACTACATAAAAATAATGATCGATATTATAAATACGATTACTCTTATGCAATCATAAAATAAATTTCAATCTAGTAAAATTGTAGAAGATAAAATGAGTAGCAATATAAATAATTTTCCAATGAGTTAAGAGTTTAAATAAATAAAAATACATTATTATATAAACAACTATTGTTATGAAATAAGCAACAGCTGTAAATTATTTTAAATGTGCAAAGTTTGACTGCAAGTTTAATTAAATATATGAGGACATTTATTTGATATGACTTAATTTTATTTTAAAGTTTAAAACATAGTAATATAATAAATACTATAGAGGTAGACCAACTATTATTAAAATATGAAATATTTTATTGTAGAGATAAAGTACTCTATTTGATTGAAAATTTACAAAAAAAAAAGGATAGGTGTAGAAATTCAAGAGAAGCTGTTCTAACAAATGGACTTGATTGTATTGATAAATGAATCTTTCCATCAAAACTTCAAGAAAGATGAATGCTTATTCCCCAAATACCATCATTGTTTCTTATCTGGGAAAAGAAGTTCATGACCTGTGGACCATATGTTTCATATAGCAGTGCTCAGTGCGACTTTCACCCATTGCGGAATATAATATAATGAAAATAAATTTAAAAAGAAAATAATTTTATAGGATGAGAAATAAAATGATATGTCAAAAAAGAAATATTTATGAAAAATATTATAAATATGAAAATTTATAAGCATGCAAGAGAAGTTGTAAAAAGTAATCAAATTTAACATCTATGTTATTCACTTTAATATATTATAAATATGCCCCAATTAAAAATGCGGGTAAATGTAAAATATAACACAATAAAATTAATGTTACAAAATTAATACAAAACTTAAAAATTAGCATAAAAATATGAAAGAATGATTTTAATAATAAATTTAGATAAGTAGATTTATGGTAAATTGTTATAATTGCATACCAATTTTGTAAATATAATCATTGAAATAATATGAAATAAGCTAATGTCCTGAAATGTAAAAACAAATGAATAATTATATTATATAGAAGTATTGATCTATATTATGGATACCAATACATATTTAAAATATCTAAATAGAAAGCATATTTCTTTAAGAAATAAAATATAGTTTGAAAAGAAAAGTAGCCAAAAAATATTAAATAATTAGATAATTAAATTGCAAGTAATTTGCCGTAAATTTTGTCAAATTAAAATTATTTATGAAGAATCCAAAATGATGCATTCATATGGTAATTGTAATACAAATATCATAAATTTAAAAAAGTAAAATGTGCAATATGAGAATTTTAATAAAGAACAATCACATTTGATAAAAAAAATATCAATAATAATGAGAAGATACTAGGGAAATATTAACAATAAATTAAAAAGTTAGAAATGTATAAATGAAAAATCATTATATTAAACTAACACAAACTTGTCCGATATGTAGCTTTATAAATTTTACCTAAATAATTTAATTTATGAAAAATGGATAAGAATAATTAAGAAAAAATGATTTCAACTGGATAGTTAAGAAAATGCATTGTGATTTTTAGGAGCAATTATATATTTATAAAGAAGATGACTCAAAAATAATTTAAAGTATTATTTCTTAATTCACTATAATATAATGAAGAAATTTATACGATGAAACATTGTATAATATTATTATGTAAAACTTTTGAAGACATAATTTTGTCAAAATATTGTAACAAAAGAAATGCACACACACTATTTCTTTGTTTTTGAAATATTTTATTTTGAATATAATTCTAAGTAATTTTATATATAGTTTTTAAAGTTATCGAATGCTTTCTTTTTAACATTAAATTGCGTAAATTAGGCTCAAGCTAAAAAAGTTATTAAAATATGGACTCTTGATTGAGATGATAACATACACTATTGGTTCAAAAACTTACTCATAATTCTATTTGGATATAATATTATGAAAATGCATTTTAAATAGAAAATAAATTTATAGTATGAATAATAAAATGATATGCTAAAAAATGATGAATTTATAAAATAATGTTACAAACATGATATTCTATAATCATGCAAAATATAAAATATAACATATTAACATTAATGTTACAAAGTAAATAGAAAAAGACTTAAAAACTCGATTATAAATATTAAAGAATAGAGTTTGATGATAAGTTCATATAAGTATATTGATAATCAATTATATTTAATTGCATGAAAATTATGTAAATGTGATTTGGAAAAAATATAAAATAAACTAATGTGTTAGAATATAAAAATAAATAAATAATCGTAGTGCATAAAAATAACTATCTATATTATAAATACGTATTTAAAAGATTTAAATAAAATGTACTTTTTAAGTCAATATACCCATTGCTATAATGCATTATATAGAAATAATTAGACAAAAAGTTGAAAAATGTCCCCAAGAGAACATAGTGCGTTTGAATCTATTACCTCATTTATAAGGATTTGGGTTCAAATCTAAATGGGTGCGCTAGCATGGTAAGGTATGTGAGTAGAAAAAAAATAGTATTTTAAAAATTTTGAAAATTGTATTGTTATAAATAAATATACTTACTCTTAATTCAAAATAACTGAAATGTAATACAGACAATATCTCTATAGACCATAAAATCATATGCAACTATATTAGTAGAAAGAACTTTTTCTTAGGATTAATTTAGCAATAAAATAATTTAAAATATTCAGTTTAAATTTAATCAATTTTAATATATAAGCTATAGGAGAAGTAAATTAGAAAATAGAAGTATAATTCTATAAAAATACTATTAAAAATAATTTAAAGTTCCATCTTAGATTTCTCATAGAACTAAGGTGAGCAAATTATAGACTAATTAATTTTATTTTAATATAAAATATTCTCTATGTATTTTAATTTCTAGATATAGATATTATGTCATAGCATAGATGAAAAAATTTTGACTTAAAGGTAAGATATTTATATTATTTGTGATATGATAAATATGAAAGTATAAATAAATAGCCCAATATTTAAAAGAACTATGCTATAAAAATAAAAAATTGAAAAGACATAAATAATAAATTTGTTGATAACAAAATAATTCAATTGTAAATAAAAACCAATATAATATATATTGAAATAATCACACGTTGTTTAATATATATATATATATATATAATGATTCAACGTAATATATTAATTGATAAATTTACACCTAAATCAATATCTCTCAATTTTTTTAATATTATATTTAATAATTAACAAATAATAAATTATGTAATTGCTAAGCATAATATTTGCTTCTACACAAATGTCGTATACATGCAAATCATGTTTTTATTTCTAATATGTATAAAATATAATGATTAGATAATGTCATATTATATAAAGATAACTATATTTTTTATGGTATAAATTCACAAACAGTCACACAAATATGAATGTATATGTGTGTACATATATGTATTAATCTGATTATGAATATGTATAATAATTAAAGAATAATTGGCTAGTTATATCTATAGAAAAAGAAATTTTTGAATTAAAATTTAAATAAAAATTTTATTGAATACTGTGTTTAATAGTATAAATTTTGATGAGACAGTGAAATTTTGAAATATAGGCTCAGAACATAGCTAGAGTAAAACACAATAGTTGTATATTAAATCCTCTACCCTGTTTTATCTCTTTAGCTATGTTTGGGACAGGGAATCTATTGGAGTGATATTTGGCGAGAGTTGGGTTAAGATAATAGTATGTTTTATAGTAAGATTTTGATATTTTGAAAATTTTGATTTATTTGAATATATGTATAAAAATATAATATTAATTAAATGATGTGATAGTATGGAGTAATAATGATGAACTTTTAGGTTTTAGAATGTAAATATGTATAATAATTAAAAAATAATTAATTAGTTATATGTTTAAAAGATAAAAAAATTGAAATTGAATTTAAATGAAAATTTTATTAAGCTGTGTATTTGGTTGTATAAGGATTGATGGGATGAGTGGAGAATGAAAGTCATATACAAAGTATAACATATGTCTATATAACTGTCACATAATATAAAATAATATATATGACAATTATATATTATTGAAATCAATAGACAAAAGCTGGAAAAGCATAACAAAAGATTTCATGGTCTATATTCAGATTATGTTAGCATATATATTGTAGTAATAACAATAACAATAATAATAATCTATACAATATTATTAAATTAGTAAGATTTTGTAGATGCACGACATAAATTACATAATTACCCTTATTTTAAATTCTTTTATTTATTCTATCATTTTCTTTCTCTGTCTTCTCTTTTATCTTATCATTTTTTTTGTGAGTTCTCTAAGATTTCTTCTCATTTCTAATTCTTTTGATGTTTTTTTCATTTTTTTTGTAAATATTTTTATACTTTTAATTTTTAAATAATTTTATTTATATTACTTAATAATAATTTATAATAAATTTGCACATACATAGAGTGTGCAATTCTTACTACTACTAGTAGTAATAATAATTATAATTATAATTATAATAGTGTAGCTAATAGAATTTATAAGAAGATGTTTGGGTGAGCTTATAAACACTTCAAATCATCTTATAAAATGTTTGAGAACTTATAAGTTCTCAAAATAAAATGTTTAAAACTTATAAACTTTTTAAAATAAATTGATTTTTTTAACTTATTTTCAAACATTTTATAAGTTACTTATTTATATATTAAAAATAAAATAAATATCTTCAATTATATTATATTAATGATATTTAATTTATTTTTATCAATATTACTTAAAAAAATTATTATTGATTATAATTTTAAATTTGTATAAAATCTTATAAAGTGTCTTTATTCGTATAATTTTTTTAAAAAATAAAATATATAAACTTATATAGGCTAAAAGTACCGTATGAACTAGACGATCTTATAACTTATTTAAAATAAACATAGCCAAACACTTTCTAAGTATAAGTATGGAGCTGGCATAAATACGGCTTATCTATTTCGATCCATAACTGATCATAAATTAGTTGTTTATCACCCGAATTATTCAATACATCTCATTGCAGGAACAACTAAGTAAGATTATAAAAAGAACACCCTTGTTTTTGTCGTCTTCGTATAATTCTTCGACCCACTTATGAAAAGAACACGTTGGATTGCTGGTGGGCTTTGGAAAGATGGCCATAATAGCCACCACCCTTTCCAATTTTCAAAGGATGAGACACCACTTACAAAGTAATTGTTTCCTGCGTGGTCAGAAATGCACGTGTCACCCTTCTTCCTTTGCCCCTTCCCCCACATCCCTCTTCTGCAAAACCCCTATTTTCACCATAACCAATTTTCATCATTTGTCTGCATACTGTATGGTTTAATGGTGGCCTTTTAAACTTTTGAAACTTTAAACTTGGTGTTCAAACCTTTCGCTAGCCATAGGTTATAGATTTTCAATTTGTGAGTAGCAGCATGGGATTTTTAACGGGGAAAAATCAGCAGTTACCTCTCTTATTAAAGTGTGCACTTCAAAAAGCACGCATGTAAAAAAGGAAGTTTGAAATTGATGCAACTGACTAAAATATCATCTGTCCTATGTCATTATCAATCAAATATAAAGTTAATTTATGTCTCAATCCTTACATTGAGTGTGCAAATGAGGGGAAAAATCATTCACCTACATGCTTCGAAATTAGTACATGGAAAACAAAAACACACAGTGAATTAATAATAGTAAAAGAAAAGGGTTTCAAATAGGGGAAAAAAAAACAAAAAAGTAACTGATAAAAAATTTTGATGACTCGTACTTCCCAACTTGGCCACAAGTCACTAGCAACTTCTTTCCGGTGTTGTAGATGCTGCATGCACCAGTTCATAAAATTGTCACAAATAAACATTCGATTAAATTTTTTTCACTTGCCCACAAACTATCGCCCATTCATTGTTCTGATTTTAACTTTCGCTCATCAAACTTCCCATTTCTCCGAATCGTGGGTAAAAAGCCCACAACATGTAGAGCACAACGTGGGCTTCACCAATTCTGGTTAAAGACGAAGAAGAACACAGAAGAAGAGTGGATGGAGAGAGATGTCCATGCATTGAGGAGGATCGTGGGAGTGAGCATAGCAAAAAATGGAAATGGTAAGTGAATGTGTGAGGGATTGTGGGGCCCAAAGGGTAAAGAGACATTGGGGGGCCGCACGAACGCTGATGCCTAAGGATGGAGCCAAGAGCCCAAGAATAGAATAGCAACTAACTGCATACTTGGTGTCCCACCTCAGCACGTTCTTCTAAGGATTCTTGCTGTCGGCTATCAAAGTCCCATCACATCTCAAAGCCCTCATCTTCATCTTCATCTTCCTCACCCTTAACTTCACAATCCCTTTAAGACTTTACTTTTTCCATTCTGTTATATGAAGGTTTTATGTGCAAATTCTAATGATTGAATGTCCAATTTTCCAATCCATGAGTGAGTGCCTTTCTTGCCTAGTGATAGAGAATATCCCTTGGAAAAAATCTGGGTCGTGTTTGTTTTGTGTTTCTGAAGGCCGAAAATGTACAACGTTTATTTCCTGTGTGAATACTGTGAATGGTGCAGAAATGAAGCGCATGTATTTGAGTTCATTTGTGTTTGTGTATACATGTATTAACACACACACACATATATGTATCATATAATTGCCTTATGTGATACAAACTTACATTTTATGTATGTTTGTGCTTTATAATTTACTAATAATTATTCTTACGTAGTTGGGTTATCCAATTATTATAAAATATTATATATAAATAAAGATAAAAATAAATTAAATGCATGCATTCATAATAATAAGACTAGTAATTACATTAATATGAAAAACACAAACTATTTTTCATTCACAAAAGAAAAAAAACATAAAACAAACGTAGGCAATGTTTGGTTGTTTATTTGAATGGAGTTAAAAATAATGAAAATTTTAATGGGTATGAAAATTATGTTTAGTACTAAAATTTTGATAGGAATAAAAATCAATTTTCTTTGAATTTGTGAATATATATATATATATATTACATGTAATAATAATTCAATGATGTGATAATATATAAATTTATAGTGTGTATATATATGTGTCAGTTTACGAGTGTATATATATGTATTAATTTGATTATGAATATTAATAATGATTGAAATTTAAATATTTAGTTATATATGTTAAAAAGACAAATTTTGAATTTAAATTTGAATAAAAATTTTGTAATATAATTTTTTTTAGATAAAAATTTGGTGGGTTGCAAACAATGCCGTACCGCTTGTATTTGAGGTGAGAATGATGCATGGATGACTTGGTAAGTTGTGATGTAGAAATCATCAATTTAAGATTCTACTTGTTGGGTTTTCAAATACATGTGGGGGCTATGCTATCATTTCAAGAACTTTGTCAACATTTGAATTTATTGAAACTCAAAAACTTTTTCTCTAAAATTTTCCAAAGCTGTAATCCAATATCTCTCTAGCTAGCACGCATCAAGAATATTAAAGGATGGTCATAGCTTCTTGTAGGACGACATATGATTAAGGTAAGTGGTAAGTAATCATAAGATTTAGATTTTTTTGAACTTAGTCAATATTTACCTTCAAGTTAGTTAAGAAAGATTGATTTTGAGATAATGAGGTGATCCAAATAATGCGAACAAAAGAGAAAAGATATGATACATATGGTTTGAATTATAGAACAATCACATTATTAAAAATATGTGCGAAAAAGGGTTTGGTGAATGAGAAAAGATTCTTGGGGTGATATTATTTACTTGCTTTATGTCTTTTAATAGCATCTTATCAGATGATATATTGTGGTTTGCTTCGTATCTTTGACCAGTGTGGGACTCCTGAAGTGGTTGTTGCCCTCCAAGAAACATCCCTCAATAATGGTGGAGACTTGTATTTTGATGAATGCCTTGTTTAATCTGCACAAGTTGAATATATACATTTATACATAGTGGGTTTAGCGTTAATTGAAGGGGGTGCTAATAAGTAGAGTTCAAATAGTAATTATTCGAACTTGATTTGATTTAATTTTTTAAAATTAAAAATTAAAAAAATATATATATTCAAAGTTCGAATTCAAGTTTAGTTAAACTCAAAATTACTTTCATACCTGATTGAATTAAAGTTAAGTAGTTTTGTCTATATGTTAACACTTATATCTTAATGTTATTAAATGTCCTAATCCAAATGTCCGAATTCGAATTGAGATGAAGGTTGGAATTATTTGGAGTCACTTTTTAAGCATCAAAAAGACTTCAAGGTTCAATTATCAGAAAAAGGAAACGGAAAATAATTAAAAGACCTCAAGGGTCAACACCAATATGTGTGATGGGAAACATCATTGATGCTATTTTTGTCATTATTAGTTCAAGCAACTTTATTTTAGTCCCTCATATAAATTTGACTGTTTTGATAATTTTAACTTATAATGTAAGCTTAATTCTTATATTTGAATTTTTATGAAAAATACGAGGCAACAAAATAAATTTTTACATTAAAATTAATTCAATAAGTTAGTGAAAAGAATTAGAAAGAAATAATGATATGTCTGTAGTGTAGTTAAACCTAGAAATTAGCTCACATTTCTTAATTTGTTGACAAACTTAGTTAGTTTTAGATAAAAATATTACTTCAAATTTGTCTATATATATTTTGTGGATATTTCAATTTTTGAAATTTTCCCTAATAAAATTTATATCAGCTGCAACACTAACTTGTAAAGCTTTAAACTATTATAATTTTTGTTATCTATGTTGTGGTTGGCATATTTGTACACAACATTATCATGCATGCAAGATTTTGGGTTCATGACAAACTCATAAACTCAGTAGGACATTGCGATGTGGATTTTGGAATGTCATGAACTAGTTATTGTGCATTGGCAATTGATTTCAAGATGAGTTCTTTGTTGGATAAATGATCTAGAAGTGTTTGAAATGTTAAAGAGTTCAAAGTGATGATACAGAAAGAATGGAAGAAATTTGAATCAACATAACCTATTATTGGATATGGATCAAAGAGTTTCAAATAAATTGAAACTCCTATTGCAATGCTAGAAATGGTTTTGCAACGTTAGTCTAATATTATTTGCAGCCAAATTTGTAGGAGTTAAAACTTATCTACATAGAATCTTTTTGGAATAGAAATTTGGATTCGTCACCTATAAATAATAGTTATTCTAAACATGAGAAATAATTAGTGAAAACTCCCTTAAAATAGTGTGAGAATGATAGAGTACTTGAATGTTAAACACCTATGTTGAGTGAACAACTTTGCTTTTAGATTAACCTATCGAAAGTAAGTATTGAATCTAAAAAGATAGTTTAGCTTAAGCATAAAACATAGGAAAGTTTCGATACATCTAACATATTCAGATACTTTGTGAGAGGTGTTGGGTTTGTGAATTTGTGTGAAAATTGTTCACTTCATTTTTATTATTCATTCTTTGAAATAATGAAATTTTGTCTAGTAAAGTATCCACATACGTATGAGTGAAGTTACAAACTGCAATAACAATCTTAGTGTTCATTATCTTATTTCTATTAGTGCATGTGTGTTCTCATTAACTGTTTCTATATTTGTGCTTTGTGATTGGAAAAACAGTAACAACATTATTACTGCCTTTTTCAATTTGTTTGCTTCTTAAACCAAGGTTTCTTGAGTTGATTTTTTTATAATAAATGTGTGGAATATTTAGAGCTTATAAATCTTTTATAATTTTATCATGAATATTAATTTATAAAATTCTGTGGACACAACTCCCCGAAATTGATTTTAATGGAGAAGTGTTCACATGTCATCATATAATGTTAGAATACAAAAACATAGGATAACCCCAACACCAATATCTCCTCTGATTTTTACCACCTTTGCTTTTTGTATTTATTTAATAAACGATCTTCCTACCTCCGCATTAAATTAAATCCAACCCACATCCCAGAAAGAAAATTAATTAATGGTCTGGCCTCAAACGAATTATAATACATGCAGTAGATTCAGCAACAGGGGGTGCAAATAATCATTCAGAAAATCATAAAGCCCTACACTAAGATTCATCGACAGATAATTAATCTTCAAGGACTTCCAGACAAAGTAGTTTACATAGTGTTGATGTGATTCGATTGATGTTCATTTAGGTAAGAGCTTTTTATGGAAAATAAGTTAAGCCAGTCATGTAATAAAGCTATGTATATACGTACCATAGAAAATCACAACATATATCTGATAATAATATACATAATATTTGGGAGAACGTACTGATCTTCAGAACAATCAAATCTTGACCACAATAAAAGAGAATATATTGAGCAGAAACGAAGGGGATGCGTTGGTGTCATTCCTTAGGCTCTTTCCTCTCGTGCCAGCAGACAAGCATGGCAATGCAGCGGCGGAGAATGTAGAATTTGGTCCTCTGCTTCTTGGCCAGATGGCTGCATTTCTCCCCAAATGATCTGCTCCCCACAGAAGAATATTCCCGTTCCTTTAGACTCTCAGCCATCAAATGATCAGCTCTATAAGTATATTACCATATATATATGTGTGTGTGTGTGTGTGTGTTTGTGTGCGTGTGTGTGTGTGTGTGTGTGTGTTTTGGATCACTTCAGAGAGGCAAAATCTTATGGGGGATGGAGGTGGGAATGGTGGATTAGGGTTGTGTGTGTGCGTGCGTGTGTGTGTTCCTTTGTATTTGTGGAGGTTTTGGGTTTTATTAAGTGCCCTTTGGTTTCTGGAAATGGGATATCCAAGACTAGCATATAGTACGGATTGAGGATTGCCATCCATGAGCCATAATTGAGACTGGTGCCGTGAATAGAGAAAAGTGGCCTACTCTTTTGCACTTTCTTTTTTTATTGCTGTGATTATTGTTGTTAGGTAACAAAAATAAAAAATAAAAAAATTAGAAGCAATACATGGCATCTGGTGGGATTTTGTCCCTCGCACTTTGGCTAATTGCGACCATCAATGGTCAATAGCAGCCCCAATGCAAGACAAATTTTGCACACACCAGTATGGAAGCTTGACCTTATTATCCATCTTTCCCTAAAATTGAGTCCATTTTTCTTGACATATGTATATACAAAAATGTCTTAGTGATTCTACAAATGTTCTGAAAATGAACACTGGGTGTAGAATACCACAGATGTGGCATTTGCAAAACCCTAATTAAACTAATAGCTACCAAAGTTCAAGCGCTCTAGTTATATTAATTTTCCCTAAACCTAAAGCCTGTATGTGGATGCCATTAGTTTTCAAATTGATTGGTTAATTTAGGATGATTAGCAAAATATGCTAATTATTCATCTAATGACTAAAACTAGTTGTTGCAGTTTTATCTCTTACAAAAAAAGCGTCATTTTACTTTTATAAAATCACTTTAGAATTATAAGGGCTTCAGCAGGTGAAAAGGAATTTGTGGAAGGAAATGAAGTGTATATTAAGATTTGAAGAGAAAGGGCAGTGATAAGAATTAGTGAAGGGCCTACTTTTAATCCAAATTGATCGCTGTGATGAAGACTCTGCAATATTAGATTGCTAAATTTGGCTTCGATTTTATTAGTGATTTTGAAGGGTTTGTCTTGATCAGCAAAAATTTCCCAAAAATATTTAGGGATTCATCCTGGCTGTGGTGCCATTTTTTGATTGGAGAAGCACACAAACTGCAGCTGGTGTGGCCCACAAGATGAGATCCAGCTATTCCTTTACAGGGAATCCTTGTGACGATATTTCAGAGAATCCAATAAAAAGTTTGAAGTAGGTAAAGAATTGAAGAGGAGGATCTGAGGGAATTTGACTGGAAATAGCGGAAATCAAGCCTCCTTTATAACACTTTCTCACAGAGACTTTTTAGTTGGAAAATCTGTAATTAAAGGTCAAAAAATTGGAGTGGGTGCAATCCATAAAATAAATATCTTTGCACTTTGCACAAATTACTACTATAACAATCACCTTATAAAATACATAAAAACTTAAGTCGTTTGCAAAGGCAATTTTTATTCTACGTGAAAAGAAAATAAAAGAAAACATCTTTTTTTCATAAGCTTTAACAAGCACAAAATTATTTAAAACATCACACTATCATAGTAAAATAGATATTCTATGTAGAAAAATCACTTCAGATTTCGTGTTTATTTCTTTCTCTGCTGTTAATTGTTATATTTGTATTTGAAAGAATTAATATAATGAGCTAATATGTTATAAAATATGACAGCTTATGAAAAACGTTTTTGTGTTTCCCAAAATTTTCAAAGGCAATAAACACTACTCAAATAAGTTTCATGTGAAATAAATTTTGCAGACAGATATGATTCATACTAGTGTTTATGACCACTCGTTGCGTGTGCAATTAAAAAAAAATTATTTTTATAGATAAATTTATGTAAGTAAAATATGTTATATAGTGATTAGTGTAGTTTAATTATATTATTTGATTAAAATTTATGTCAAACTCTAGAAAAAAAAATTGTTAATTAATTACGTATGCAAATTGTTTTAATAATAAACATAAAATTGTTTAAAATTGGGAATTACATAAAAAGCTTAGGATAAGAATAAAGAGGTAAAGAAAAGAACCGAATGGATGTTAGATAACAAATAAAATAAAAAATTACATTAAAATACGGAAAAGAAATAAGTAAAAAAGCCACATATATATTAAAATAAAATAAATATAAAATACAAATTATGATCATTAAATATGAAAGAGGAAAATATCCTAAATTAAATTTGATGAATGAAGTGTAAAAAATAATAAAAGTTTGGGGAGGATAGTGAAAAAATATAATAAACTAAAGTTGAAGGTGAATAATCCAAAAAGCCTATTTTTTTGCGTGTGTATTATGCATACGCTTGTACAAATCACAAGGCAACACATCATTTAATTAACTTTTTATGTTGAAAAAATTTGAGGTGAAATGATTGATACTAGGAGTCAAAATGGTCTAATTATAAAATCCAATAAAATTAATTTTTTTAAGCTCGTTGAAAATTTTATTTGTGCACTGGAAGATTTGATGCATCATTAATAATAGATAAGGATAAATTATAACTTTTTGCCCCTTTTGTTTCTTTCCTAATCTAAAATGACCGCATAAAGCATTCCCGTAGGCCCAAACAAACAAATAATTAATTAAAGGCTTGCTTATGCAAATAAATTGTTTGGGCTTCTCATATGCCCATATTAGTTTCTCCTAAACTAATTTGCCACAAATTTTTCGACTCGAAATTGATTGTGCTTAAAAATATCTTTTGAATTTAAACAACCTCTGACTCAGAATTTAATAATTTTATTAAATTAAACCTCACAGACGTTTGACTCAAGTTTTTGATTGAGCTCAAGATTTATAAAATTCAAGTTAGCAATATATAAAGTTTGAATTACTACTCGAATTCGATTCATTAAAACCAATTTCAACCATACATTCAGTAACATCATCAAAAATATAACCACTACAAGTGCATCAATCATATCAATTCTGAAGAAAATACACACGGGATTACTTGCAAACAGCAGTATATATTCCCATCACAAACTCCATAATGTAGCTTACAAGGTGTGCTAATCACATCACAAAGTAAATCAATTATACAAAATCAATTCAAAACCAGCAGCCTATCGCTGCCTTATTCTCGTCCTCGCTTATGGGGTTAACAGATAACAAACCAAAAAACTATCCTCTTGGCAATTCTCTGCCTAATGCAGAGAAAGAGGGAGCTCTACCTTTGTTTCTAAACAAGTGCAGTTAGCATCTTGTAGCTTGAATTTCAGAATGGCTTGATTACCCTTGAATTCCAGTTCACGCCAAGTCCCAGAGAGTTTCCACAGAAAATTACATCACTCACAGGAGACCAAAGGAAATTGAAGCAATCAAGTTTGTAAGCAGCCAGAGACGTGTTACTGTGTATCTCATAATGGCTAGTGTGATGCTTCTAAGAAGATTTCCTAACGTACCAAAAGAGCATGTTCATCCCTTTAGCAGGTCTTCGACACATTTGACGACCACAGGCAAACTAGCCAGCCGCCTTTGCTTGTTTTCACATCAGTGATCCTCCTTTTACCTTTAGCTTCAGATTCCTCTGTAGTTTGCGTTGGCCCTATACTCTTCAGCGGTGATTGAAGATTGAATGTATGCGTGGATGCCACCAACACTTGATTAACCATTTCCCTGACTTCACTCATTTTTGGCCGAGCATTTGGACTTTTGGCCAGGCAGCGGTTAGCCACAAGTGAGAGCTGGTGGGCAGATTTAACGGTTTGCCTTTGTTCAAGCCTTGGATCTAATATATGATGAAACTTCTTACAGTCTGATAGGTATGGTCTTACCCATTCCAAGAGTTTCTGCTCACTTCTGGGGCGATTACGATCTAATGGGTGCCTACCAGTAATGAGCTCATAAAGAAAGACTCCATAACTCCAAGTGTCACTCTTCGATTTGAGATGACCAGTTCGGACATATTCGGGAGCTGCATATCCCATGGTTCCAGCAACCTGATAAATTTACGTATCTTGTCAAACATGATTAACTGGAAGCGATTTTACATGCAACAGAATGCCAAAACAGGGCAGCAAGAAACAGAGTTTAAACAGTTGTCATGCATGTCAATAGGTAAAAACTTGATTGCTCTCACTGATTGTGCCACCAACATTATTTTCACTATATTGTCGCAGAACCTGCATCTCACATGAGACAATGTGCCTTTTCCCAAGTATGACGATCTATGTGCTAACAAGTGGATCGCATCCATTTTTTTATTAGAACATTTTAAAGGCTCATAAATCGAATGAAGGTGGAGGGGAAGAAATAGACAAGCTAAGATAGTTGGATGCCAGAATAGATCAAGTCAAATTAGCAAGTAGACTTCATCCATTCTAACAATGGAAGTTTCTGATTGTCCATCATTAACAATATCCTGAAGTGTGTCTATGCAGAGACTGGGACATGATTCTAGGTGAGATATGAGTGCAATTAATTCACTTTTCCAATTCATAGACATCACTTATATGATATTTTGAAAATAAACTTGTATAGCACAGTTCATTTCATTATCCAATAAGGTATTTGATCAAATTACTTTTCTATTGAATAAAATAGAATGATGTATTATTGGGGACCATTCCTGCAAAAGTCCTGGAGTACAACTGAAAGTGAACAACTGATTCGTTTACAAGGGTATATCTGTTTTAACCCTCAGAATCAATGAATTCTAGACAGTGTCACTTCAGATAACCAATACCGGAAGATTAGTGAAAATGCATGTGTTTTACAATGTCAGGAATAGCCCATAATAAAATCTTAAATATTGATCCATTTACAGTGGAAATATCCTTTTAAAATCAAACCTTTTCAACCATGATTTTCTACTCTGATCTCATAGGTTCAAAGGGATAAATGTGAATAATGCATCATATCTCAGATACAAGTAAACAACAGCCACATGCAATTGAGCATACCATGGTTGATACATGTGTCCGGCCTTCTGGAGGGCCCAACCTGGCCAATCCAAAGTCCGATAGCTTAGCATTCCACTGCCCATCCAGGAGAATATTCGAAGATTTGAGATCTCTGAAGATGATCTGGGTATGGTAGATAATGATAAGTTTTATGCAGGAATAGCATAGCAGCAAGTTGCATTCTACCTTCAAGCTCTAACATTTATATGCCACACAGGCATAAATACAACATATAGAGAGACAGAGAGAGAGAGAGAGACTCAATAAATAGACAGGAGCGGCAACAGAAGACAAAATAAATGGACACATTTACTCTGGCGCTATTTGGGAAAAGAATTAATTAACACTAATAAAAAATGACCTGAAAATCCATTTCCTCGTGTAGGTATGCCAAACCACGAGCAGCATCTAAGGCTATCCTCAGCCTTATATCCCAGGGTAGGGTTGCCCCTGAGTTAATCGATAAATGGTCTTCTACACTTCCATTAGCCATGTATTCATAAATGAGAAGCCGTTGGATTCCTCTTTCATCATTCTCAGCACAGTAGCCAATAAGTTTTACAAGATTTGGATGTTCAACAACACCAAGAAGTTTTACTTCTGTCACCCATTCTTTGTGACCCTAGCATGTAAAAGAGGAAAAAGAACTAATTCAGTATCGTACTTCAAATTGGAAAAAAGACTTCTGCCTTTAATTCGGGGAAGTTATTCTATCAGAGTTGTCAACCCTTTCAACAAAAGGACGACCATTCCTTATACAGAACTACCAGATTGCAAACTAGAAGGAACTCATGCAAGAGACATCCTCAAAACCTTTGTGACTGTGAAAGTACAAGAGCTTTGTATGACATAATGTTAAAAGCGGAAAAGGAATTGCCTATTTTGGTAACAATCATAATCCTTGATGTGATGAAATAAACTAGTAGCCTTGTACTTGCACTAAAAAGAATGGTAAGGCGCTATTTTACAGTTCTATTGTCATGCTTTTCTATTACTGGAATTCATCTTTTGTGTATTTTGAACCATGTACCACAATCTTACATTTCATACTATAATAAATTTTGTGTGTTCCTCAGCATCCCGCTCCATTGGATCTCTTGCAGAAATAAACAGTTTTATACGATCATTAGTTTTAGCCACTTCCTCACTATGTTCCCCTGTTTATAAAGCATGCCTACAATTGCATGCACACACAGACACAGATCTCAAGGGATATGTCTGCTGTCCACTCTGAATGATTCAGCATTCAGCTAAAAATATTATCCGCACCTACTTTACTAACACATAATTTCTGATGCCAGATGAAAATCTGATAGCTTAACTACCGTTCAGATAAAATTTTCACTAAGAGATAAAACTGATTTTCTCTATATATTCAACAGGCACAGTTGTAGAATTCCCACATACACCGAGAGAATATATACAAAAGAAAGAATTGAATACCTAGCATAGATGAAAAATTGAAAAGGAGCATACCTGCCGTCCTCTTTTACCAAGTTGTTTTATTGCCACATCAATTGTCTTAGAAGGATCTTCAGAGCTCTTGATTGCGCCTTTATAAACACAACCAAATCCACCCTCCCCAAGTTTGGCAGTGTTACTGAAATTTTTGGTCACTTGTTTCAACTCCAAAAGGCTAAAAACCTTGAGATTACTGGGATTCTCAGAAAAGTTGGGGGGCTGGCTAAGTCCTCTGGACTCAGTCGTATTGTCTGACCCATGACAGTTTTTAGGTTCAAATCCAGATAACCTCCGTTCATGACCTGTGAACGAGGGCAGAACAGCATTCATCTTTTGGGTCTTTGGTTCTTCTGATTTCTCTCCATTACAGAACTGGAAACACTTCATGGTTTTATATGCTCGAAAGGTTTGTAGCACTACTCACAGCAATTCCAGCTGCAAAAGATATAACAACACATAAACTGACAGGCTACATAGTTGAAGGAAATCATTAACTAAGATTACACCAAATTGCACAAAGAGACAAGTAAAGAAATTGATTCAAAGTAAGCAGGAAGAATTTGAAACAGTTGCAGCTCTTTATACGTTCCCTCTGTATATAGCCATATTAACGGCCTATAATTCAATCTAACTAACAAAATTTATGCTAGACAACGAGACTTTTAACCAACCACAACATTTACACGAATCAGCTGTTGAGCCGGTTGAGTTATACTAGACTTACTATCGGTGCTTCATTAACCAAACAATAAAAAACACATAAAATTCAACCAACCAATCTCCATGGCATTTCATGCTATAATCAAACTCATAGCAGTGTACGCACATGCCCGCGCACACACAGACACACACATCTTTAGCTCGTCCCATACGAGGACTCCAGCTCCCGTGTACTTAACAAAAGCAAAATCAGAATGTTCATTTATGATGATAATAAAGCCATATTCAATCCCAAGCTATGATGCACGACACCAAGTTGACAGACTGTCCCCTAAACTAAACGCCCCACTCTTCTTTACGGTTTTGCAGAAAAAAACAATCACTACTTCTAATAATCAATTCAAGGAAAGATGATACACATTCTCAACCACTCGAGTGAATACTGAATAATACAGAAGATGACTTCGTGCCCTTAGGTTTCTGAGCTTCTCAATCCCACGCCTGAGGGCAAAAAAGAGACGATCACCTACGACTCCTCAAGAGACAATCGAGCGAAGATTCCAGAACCCCAAATTAAATTCTTAACCGTACAACTGAGGCAGAAATCACTTTCGGCAAGAAATTACCTCACTTTCTTCGTAATCTGGGCTCCGGGGCACTCGTGTTTGATCTCAATTCCGAGAATCACGCAACAAACTCAATCTTGACTGGTAACAAAGACCGGAATGGGTTTAGAAATAGAAATGTATTCCAGAGGGAAGATGCAACACCTCAGTTATTTCTTGTGGAAAATCAAAATTGCATGGCCCACGAGAGACTGCAAGAGTCAACCACTCTTATTATACATACAGCATAAACAATGTAGAAACGACTAAACTCATTTTATTTTTGGGGAAATTCTGTTAACCAACAGCATTGTGCCACACTTTCCGCGGTTGCAAGTGAATCATTTTAATGATAGATATGGCAAACAAGAAAAACAACATAACAATGGTATTTGAAGATCGCAGAAAACCCAAACTAGCTGTCCAGACGTGACCCGTTTGACGGAGAAAATGGACATGGCGGAAGACTTCAGAGGAAGAATACGCGGTGGGGTAGTTTCTGACCGCGTCAACGTCTAAAGTGTGTTAATGTCTAAACAATTGAATCATTCCATAGCCATAAGCCATCTCGTTTATTGCATTCTCAATTGTATTTGCAAGTCCTGAGAACTTTCTAACATGTTATGTTATTTAGAGGGTGTTTGGCTGAGCATATTCTTTTATAAATCTTATATTAACAATATTATCGTATGGTATTTTATTAAAATTTATAATTAAGAATGTATTTAATATAAACTATATATCATTAACATAATATAATTAAGAATGTATTTGTCATTTTTTGTATACAAAATGAAGTAGCATATTTTAAAATGTATTTAAGAAAAATCGATTTATTTTTGAAAAAACTTATAAATTTCAAATATTTGGTAATATTTGTTACTATTTTTATACTTAAAAAACGTACATTATAATTATTAAATTTTTATTTATTTTTTTATTTTTACATAATTTTTAAAAAAATATATCAAAAAATAACAAACATAGCCATGGCTTTTGAGCTTACAGGCTCTTAGCAAAAAACTTAGCAAGAACTTATGACAATATTTATTTTTATTTTATATATTTAAAAAATACGTAACAATTATTATATTTTTTTATAATTTATTTTTTTTATTATTTTTATATAATATTAAAAAAAATACATCTAAAAATCCTCATTTTAGGACCAAAACCAACGTTGCCTGGTTGGTGTAGCTGTATAGGCATAAATTATTTAAAATACACCTTGTAATCTGACCCTCTATTATCAATCAATCGATTATTTAATGCTTATTTATTCCGACTAGGTGTAGCCATATAGGCACTTAGGCATGAATTGGTTAAACACTTATTGTTGACTGTAAAATGATTAAATAGAATCTAAAAATTAAAATAATAGTAAAATCGTTTTATTCCCAAAAAATTGATTAAAGTCGTTGTTTGTGATGAATTAGCTACCGTTTTAAAAAAAGTGAACAATTCAAATTTGTGAATAAATCACAGCCGTTTCTTTCTCCTCTTCAACTCTATTTTTGTCTAATCATTTTTTTTCTAAAGAGCTTTTTCTAGACACCTGTTATAATTTTTTTGACTTGAATGCGTATTAAATAAATATAGATCTTATTAAAATTTTATTACATGTTGATTAAATTTTTCAATAAGATATCATTTGATTTGATTTTGTTATGTTTCCATTTACCAAATCAATATTTGTTATTTTATTTTTCCGGTATTTTTAGTGTGATTAACTATTAATAGTACCAAAAAAATACTTAAAATAAATTTAAATAATTTTTAATATATATTATTTTATATATTTTTAACATATTAAAATATTATAACTATGACTATAAGCACAATGTGCATATTTTAGATTCATGGTAATATTTTTAAATATATATTTATGTAATTAATGAAATAAAAATAAGTTTCAAAAATAAATAGAATAAATCAAATTTGAGGGGATGCCTAGAAATACATTAAGTCACAATTGAGAGAGAAGACTGAAATAAAAAAAAATGCGAGAGGAAGAGAGTAAAAGAAAATGTATAAACATGGGTAACATGGTAAATTAATGTTGTGAAACCCAATTGGAGGCCATTATAGGGTATTACGTACCTACAAATGGGTTTGGTCTATTTTCTATTGAAAAGGGCTGCATAATGATGTAAAGTGGGTGGTGATCAATTGTTAAACCTATTAGTGGAATAAAGTGAAAAGAACACATATCCAAGTTCAATACAATCCCTACCTATTCCTAACGGTGTTTGGCAAGATGTGTCTACGTCCTTCATAAAAGTTTTATCTATGTCAAACGGTAAATACATCATCCTTATAGTGGTGGATAGGATTAGTAAGTTTGCTCACTTCATAATCATATCTCACTTTTACTTAGCAGTCCAAGTAACTTAAGTTTTTGTAGATTAAGTTTATAAATTATATGAGTTACCCAAAACAATAGTGAGCGATTGAGACAAAGTGTTCACTAGTAGTTTTTGAAAACATCTATTCCAAACTATTGGGTAAGGCCAAACATGAGCCCTTCAGATCACTCTCAGTCAGACGGACAATCAGAAAGGATCAATTAATGTTTAGAATATTATTTAAAGTGTATGATTGAATCCAAACCAAGGAGCCAAATCAAGGAGATGGACTTAATAGCTTCCACTGGTAGAATAGTGGTATAACACCAACTACTATAGTGAGATTAACACTACTCCATTCCAAACAACATATGGAGTTCCATCACCACAGTGTGGGCTCGACTTGACAATTAATTTCCGAAATGAAGAGGTCAATGGGTTTATCAAGGACCATGGGATGGATTTAAGAATGTTGAAGGACAAGTTGAATAAAGCCTAAGAGATAATGAAACATTATGCAGACTAAAAGAGAATAAAAAGGACTTTCAATGTAGGTGATGAGGTGTACCTTAAACTGCAACCACACATACAAATGTCTGTGGTAGCAAGGCCAAATAAAAAATTGTCCTCCAAGTATTTCGATCTATTTAAAATATTAGAAGGGGTAGGAAAGGTCGCATATAGATTGGACTTGCGGGAAGGCACAAACATGCATCCAACATTTCATGTGTCTCGACTAAAACAAGAACTAAAGTCTTAGACATAGGTCACTCATATCTTATCTTATGTAGATCATCACAGTAAAGTAAAAATAGAATTGACAACAATTTTAACCTAAAAACATGTAAGGAGGGGTAGAGACTACTACCAAATTGTTAGTCCAATGGTCCTATTTAGATCTATTTGATGACCCATGAGAGGATTATTCAAGCCTCTAATGACAATTCCCAACAATCTTCCTTAGAGACAAGAAATAATCTAAGGGGGAGAAAGCTGTCACGTGATCAGAATTAGATTGTAATTTATAGTTAAGTTATCATATAATCAGCCTGATAACACCATAACCAACACATTATCAAATCAATAAAAGCATGCATACAACAAAGTTGCAATAATAAAGATATAAAAAGAGCAAGAAAATAAATACAGGTAGTTCATAAAGGAGACTCTTGAGCATTATACAAGGGGATAATTATGATACATTAAAAGGGGAATTGCAGATAAAAATAAAATCTGTAACTGTCTAGTAAGGGATAGCAACAAGTCCAACTCAGATCTAGAATCCTCATAGCTGTATCTTTATCATAAAAATAGGGCAATATTTTTAGTCATTTAAATAAGAGAACTAACATATCTGTAAAGCATAAAATAGAAACAAAAATCTTATATTTCTCTTCTTTCTTCCCCTCCTATTCTTTTTCTCCTCACAAATTCCCTTCATTTCCTTTGATTCTTTCCTTCTCCCCCATCATTTCCAGGGTATATAAGCTCAAGCCTCACCCTCATCATCACTCAAATTAATCAAAAGCCTAAACGATCCATCGGAGAAGGCCCACACGGGATTAGCTCTGATTAATCGATAAAGGAGAGTAACTGGTTAATCAAAAGAAAAATGGGCCATCAAGCTTTCGACAAAGGAAACGGAGACTAGAAAATGGTAGAAACTCTAATAGTAGAAAGAAACAAAGAAAGGAAGAGAGCCAAGTTTGACGGCTCTCATTCTCTCTCTCGATTTATACCACATTGGTCAGAGTCAATTTACAGATCTGCCCATAACCCTAAGCCAAAGTTGTCTCCTTACCATTACTAACATTGAGTATTACAAAATTGTCACTCTTAAAATTGCATTACAACCCCCATAAAATCTTGATATTTGCCTGACGAACATTCCAAAATAAATTCAAATTCTAAACCATCACTAGTGGGCGTCAAAGACATTGTCCTTCACATTCTCGACCCAACTCTTAAATTAAATTAAAATCTTACTACAGCTTAAGTCCATAACAGTCTCTTTTAGCGGCATGTTGTTGTTTTTTTGGTTAAGCCTTCACTCTTCTTAGTTCTGTGGCCAATGAAGATGATGGCTTCCACACACTCCCTTCGTTCACACCCTAAAAAAGCAGTTAAAGGAGTTTGGTTCATGCAGATGTTTGCTTCCATGCATTGGTTAGAAATACTAGGTCTTATTCCACATGTAGAGGTTAAGGAACAACTTGATTCTATATTCCACACTTTTCACTTCTAAACTTCATATATGGAAACATTTCAATTTAATTGACCATTTCAGTTTAATTATATAATTTTAGAGAAAAACATAAGTCAAAATAAGTGATACTTGTCACAAAATTTGGAAGTTGTCTTTAAAATTGGAGATGTATTAACAAGTTGAGCCCAATAATTACTCAAAATCAAATCAATTCAAATTTATAAAATTTAAATGTAAATTTAATCATGATTCAACTAAAAAGATCAAACTTAAAAAAAATTAAATTCTAAGATGAAGTTAGATTGATTCAAGTTTTGTAAAATTTTAACTCAAATTTAACCATGAATCAAGTAATAAGGTTAAACTAAAAACATGAAATTCAAGATATACGTCAATAAAACACAAAAATATTTTATCTAATCAAATTTAAGTGAGTAATTTAATTTATTAATAACGAGAGGTTAAGCTACAAATACTATTGAGACTAAGATTGAACTTGAATCGAGCTACTCAATTTGACAAAATTGAACTCATTGTGCTGGCTAAATATGCATCGAGCTACTTGAACTCAAATAAATACATATATGTTCACGAAATTTCACAACAATGCATTTAGCCCAACGGTCAACCGCATTCTGAGTTTAAATGGTCAATTGGTCGTGGGTTTGACTTTGTTGCAGTGAATTTTTTGTAGTTTCCATTCTTTCTTTCCTTCTTATGACAAAAAGTTGGAAAAATAATTAGGTCATTGTCTGACTTTGATGGTAAACATTTCCTAGCGCAAACGAAAGGTGATGGGTTTGACTTTTGTTTGCTAATTTTTTTTTTATTTTTAATTTTCAAGTCGAGTTGGATTTAAACTCCTTAATTTTTTTGTTTAAGTAAATTTCGAATAATAAATTACTTAAGTTTAATTTGATTTGACTCTAACTCAATTATCTCCCTACTATTGTTTTATCGAAAATAGTTGAAAGCAAACAGCTAAGGGAACGAGGATGACAAATTCAATATTGTCTTTCACCAAAATAGTCATATGCTGGGCAGTGGTGAGGAAACAACAGATTAAAGAAACAACCGATTAAACCATGGTTTTTGCACCCTAGGCATTTGGTGAACCTAGTTTGACATATTTTTGAACATGTTCAATTTCTTCCTATATCATAAACGTGGGTCAAGCTATTTTAAAACTAAAATATATCTTAAATTTGAAGCTTTTTGTAACATTTTGACAAACGGTTGTTTATACGTTATTTACTATTTATCGTTATTTAAAATCGTATAAATTATATATATTACTATATAAATTTACTAAAATTCAAATTAAAAATTTTCCATTCTTTCTCTTTTATGACTATTATTATTCAATTATTATATATATTTATAATCAAATCAACAATTATTCTTAAAATTTTTTTACTTAAATTTATTTTTTATTATCCTATAAATTCATACATTATTACATCTTTCAATTATTATTTTATATCAAATATATATAAAAAATAATTTTACTATTCACTCAAATATTACAAACCAATTATAAACCTAGTCTAATCACAAACCAAAGATACCCTTCATGTCTCATTAACGGAATCCTTAGACAACCCGTAATGAATTATGCATAACAATGATAATGTAGGGAACAAAGTTCGACCATAAACATAAAAATATAAAATAAGAAAATAGAAAGAAAAAAAAAAAAATTGGACCCATCCAACAGCGAAAAAGAAATAGCGTCGAATTTGTGGACACCCGGAGCTCGCCCCCGCAAAACACACAACTGTGTTGGGATCTACAGAAATGTGTGTTGGCTGGCACAAGCTCCGGGAGGTTACACGCCTGGCGAAAAGAGACTCGCTGTTATGTGTCGCTGTCGCTGTCACACTAACACTGCAGATCACAATAACTGCGTATCGCCACGGCGGACGCCAGACTCAGATTCCATTACAATTTTGTACCACCCCTTTCGGGTCCGTCGAATATGTTGCGTCATTATGCCCACTTTTCCTATTCCGCCTCATTCATCCTCTCTCTGTGTCCCTCACACGCACTCTCGCGGAGTGACACAGTGAGTCGAATACACAGCTCAGCAAATTGAAGCGTTCAGGTTACTTCTTTTTACTAATGCAATCGCTCTTTTTGTTTTGGTATCTCATGCGATGTTGAGTATGCTTGCCTGAGTTTCTGCATTTTGCTGTTGCCCTGAGCTATGGGCATTGCTTTAATCTTTGCGTCAATAGATTGGAAAACTAGTGTCACTTTGCTGTGGTAGTTGTTTTGTGGGCGTTTTTGTTGGTTTCGATGCCGGGGGAGGGTGGGGGACTGGGGAACGGTGAGATAGTGAATCACTGATTTCCATCGGTTGGATAGAATGAGAAAGGTGTGAAATTGTGCGGAAGACTTGGCTGGAGTGCTCCATCATTGATCGCCTTTATTTGCGTTTTAATAATTGGCCCTGGCGCCCAAATCTGCCAAGTAATTGGGTTTTGTTAGAGTGAGCCTTTTGCCTATTTATATAACTTGGTTTGTGGCGATACCTTTTTAAGATAGAGCAATTCGTTTTATTTGGTTGGATTAAGTTTGGCGGGGAATTTCTTGGTCGTTGATTCTTTTAGTGAACCAAAGATCTTTCTTGAGGATTTTTTTTTCGTCTTTTTTTCCTTGAAAAGTATTTGGTAAATAATTTTCCTGTAGAATCCTTACGAATTTCTCACATTTTCAAACAAATGTGTGTGACGAAGAGAAACTTGAGAACATATTCCGCGAAAGACAGTGCAGTTATTGGCCTATATCCTGTGATCAGATTGTGAATTCTTTTGTTGGTTATATTTTCGGTTTGTTGTATCTTTGGCTATCATTGGTTCCTGTCATTGTCTGTCTTCTGCTACTAAAACTTAAATAGAATACTTCTCCTATTATCAACACTATATATCAGGTCATGGAGAATGGACCTCCAATTCCTGGATTGGATGATGGGACAATTGATGTTGAGCGTCTGTTTGTGGAACCACAAGATGGGCACGGGTCAATGGATAGTGTGATACGTTTTAATGAGAAGATCCCAGGGAATGCCATGGATATGGAAGATGTTTCCCACAGTTTTGGTATGGCTTAAAATCTATTAGCGTGGCTAATAATTTCATAAATAACTAAATGAAAATTATGAATAGCTATAGGAATGATTTGAAAACATTCTTATCAAGCATTTTATTTAGGAATTTGATGGGAAAAGGAGCTCCTAAAAAGAATCTACCTCATTTAACGGCAACTTCTGCTATAATACTTAGTCTGATGATTTAATATATCATAGGTCACAACGTACATCTTACATCCAGTTGCAGCATACTTGTATGCATAATTTGCTGTGGATTTATTTTGATAATTTGTCTACTCAAGTAATTGTTATCGTGGCTTTTCTATGTTCTGATTTTCTTTGAGTAATAATTTTCATATTAAATGTACACTATATTTCTGCTCTGATCCCAATGTGTCCTGTGTTTCGAATGTTTGCTGGGATGTGATTGTTCATAACTTCGTGACTATGCAGGTCGCACAGATACTGATATTGCTCAAGAAGGGAAAGATATCCTCAATGGAGAAGTATGTCATAATTGATTATTTATCCTTTACAGATTGTTGATCCAGATCCTTTGAAACTTGTTATAATCTGATCTAATCACAATGCTTATCTTTGTGATAGAAGGTCCACCACTGATAACTGATTCCTGTAGAATGTAAAGCTTGTGCATGTTGTAAATAGCTTAATTACTTTTGTGTTTATTATTTCGCTTTATTTTGGATATCAAATTGCCTCATCCTATGCACTTCATTTTTGTGTATGTTTTAATTTTTGGCCACCACATGTTTTAGAAGATCGGAGGCATTTTGCACATCTGGTCATTTGTGGTCCTTGAACCTGTTGTACGCATATTAATAAAAGCTGCTACATTCATATTATTTTCCTTTGTCTATTATCATTCCAATTTTTTACTATTAGAAAAAAATAATATTCCAAGTGAAGTTTAGGGGACAATCTAATAATTATAGTTTTTGTTCTGTTTCTAGTTTCTTTTTGAAATAATGTTATACATATGCTCTAGGTTTTATTGAGCAATTGAATAGGATCTTAAATGAATACTTGTGTCATCTGAGCAAGGTTAATTTAAAATTGTGTTCACTGTGTGAAGAAGATATAAGCAATTGATATAGTTCTTTGCAAGCACTTTGTGGAGCAAGTTTGTCAGCAGAACTAGCACTCCTATGCGTTAAGATGTCTTGCCAGGTGTTTGCATTAGCTAATATTGGGTGTGCATCAGAGTGTTGAGTGTCAAGTGTCTAAGTTTGCTGAGGCTCTCATGGATTATTCTCGGAATCTGTGTTTGGGTGTAGAAGGAAATAGAAAAGCTTAATGGTAATTTGAATAATAAGCCTATTTTTTTTCTTGACATGGATAATTACCTTTACCCCAAACTTTTGGGAGAAGTGGATGCGATTATGCTTTCTTGCTATTGTATTCCAAAACTGAATGGTGAATGCTCCAATTATTTTTGCCCATTAGGATATTGCGGTTTAATATATCAGAATCATCATTAGCCATGCATTAGTTAGATAAATTGAAACTCAATTGTTGTCATTGATATTTGTGGGATAAATGATATTATCTGCAAGTTTTGATTTCATTTTTGCTCAACTATAAGACTGAAGTTTGGACTGGAGAGCATAATTGTTTATGTGGGACAGGACAAAAATTGAATAAAGTTTGTTTTATTTATCTACTTTTTGTGATGACATTTTTATCGTAATAGGATGGTCCCCATGTAGGTGCTTGATGTAATGCCCAGTGAAGTTGAAGCTGAATATTTTCGATTGCATGGTGATTTCTGTAGCATGGGTGAAGACTACCTTTTAGGTGGGCATTCTTCCTTGTTTTCAGTTGTTCTCATTATGTTTACAGGCATCAGGTAGCACACATTACCACCCTCTCCCCACCAATATAAAAATGATAAAAAATGCTTCATTAGGTTCAGGTGTTGAATTTACTGAAAGTATCACAAATTTTGAGTATGGTTCAAGTGAAGGTTTGCGAGCTTCAGACATTCAAATGCATGTGTCTACTGCTGTTTCAGATGCGGCTTGGAAATCAGATCAGTTTAGAATAATGCAAGTTCCTGACTGCTCCAATGACCAATTTAATCTTGGGAGCTCTAAATTAAGTGACATTACTAGTTGCCATGAATGTCAAATGGCGATTGAGGAGAAGCCTGCAGTTTCACATAGATCATGTAATTTACAAAATATCAGCAAATTACAAAGCAGAGGTATGTTATCTGACAATGAAAGACTCACCCCATCAGGTCAGATGTTCTGTAGTCTAAAGACTCAGAAACATAATGCATTTGAGCTGAAAGGCCAAGAAGTTAAGACCAACACATTTCATGGGCATCAGGCTGCAGCAACAATGTCAGTTGAAGCAAGCTGCAGTGACGTTTTCCCTACCCAAAAGAGAGCACGCAAGCCGACACAGAGGTACATTGATGAATTAGCAGACCCCATTTCAACACATTCTAAGAAAAGACGATCTTCTTCCACCCTTAAGGATAAGTCCCTTGGAGTCAAAGATCACAAGAAATGCCATATGGGATCTAGAGAATTGGGGTTACCTTCTGAGGAGTCTTCTGTCAAAGCTATTCAAGTACCCTTTGGTTCTTTAGTCCATAATGAATGTCCAAAGGAGCATGCATATGATACAGTAAGTGATTAAAGCTAGATATCCTTTACTCTTTGTCACAGACATTATTTTTTGCTGTCTTCTGTGTAACTCCCTATGGTTTCCTGTGTGTTTATTTATTCTTTGATGTGCCTAGGGACTCTCTTGTTTTATGTTCTGTGTGCTTTTTGTTTTATTTTTTTTTTTTGGGGGGGGGGGGATTAAATGCATGTCTTGGTGAGTTATTTAGATTTTGTGAGGGGGGAAAGGTTGCCCACACACTTAGAGGCTGGAAAGTGTATTAAGCAGCTTTTGGTTGATTAAAAAATAGGAGTGAATTTCCAGTTACCCTGTGTTCGATGGGTAAGAATTAGATAAATATATTCTCCATCCATTCCCTTCCACACAATGGCCTTTGGGGTTTGTCCTAATTCTACCAGTGAGTTCCAGATGAAATTTGTGCATTTGAGCATGTAGAATGGAAATCATTCCATGCTTTTGTAACAGGAAGAGGAAAATGGCTTTTGATTCAGTTCTTTATTGGAATTATTTTTAATCATTTACCTGTTCAACAGATATTCAACATGGGTTATTTCCTTATCTGTTGAAGAAATGAAGTTGGTACTTTATCTGAACAGGTGGATAGTAGGAATCTGAGGACTATGGCAAAAGGTAAACATGTGACTCCAGAGAATCAAAAGAAAAGGGACGAATTTGTCACAGTTGTACATCTAAAGATAAGGGATGATTGTGCTGCTCATAAAGATAGGGATGCCTGTGTTACAGCTGTTCATAAAAAGAAAAGGGATGGCCACATCACAGCCGCAAATCAGAAGAAAAGGAATGACTGCACTGTTGGCATGAGCCCAAAGAAAAGGGACAACCGTGTTGCAGCAGCAAGTCAGAAGAAAAGGGATGACTATCTCTCAGAAACCCAACAAAACAGGAGGGATTGTGCTGCTGCTGAGAGCCTTGATGAAGCTAGTGGTCGGAGGAAGCATCATAGACTATGGACTATCTCAGAGGTTAAAAAATTAATTGATGGTGTCTCCCAGTATGGAGTTGGAAGATGGAGTCGAATAAAGAAACTTTTCTTTTCTGCATCCACCCATCGCACATCTGTAGATCTCAAGGTAGGCTGTTCTTCCATGCTGGTTCCTTGATACTTTTTTTGGCCCACTTATATTGGGAAATTTGTCATTTGTATCTTCTGAATTTGCACAGGACAAATGGCGAAATCTTTTGAAAGCTAGTGGCATTCAAGAACGAGGGAACCAACAGGTTTGGCCTACTGTTTTCTCTTCAAATCTTTAATGCGTGTTTTCTATTATGTTTCATTAGTTTCTATTTAGTATGTAGAAAAGTGATCTATTTTAATGCAAATTGTTGAAATGGCACCAAGATTTAACTGCTCATGTTTTTCAACACATCTGGCTTTCACGATCTAGCTTGAAAGTCTTGTTTTTATTGCACAAATGTCAACAGGGTGAGAAGAAACGCAACGTGGCCTGGCGCCCTCTTCCAAAGTCTATCTTGCACCGTGTTTGTGAACTGGCCACTATGCATCCTTATCCCAAAGGTCAGAGACCCAAAATGGGGCATGTTCGTCACGATTCTCCAGACAGAAGTGCAGATATAACATTGAGTGACTACAGAAGAATCTTGCGAAGTATTAATGGCAATTGATTCTCTTCCCTTAGAGTTCCCAGGTAAACTGTATACAAAGTAATTTTCAACTTCCTCCCACAAAATGCTGCCTATGCGTTCTGAACATTGTCCCGAGATGGAGGGCTTTTTATTAAAACATTTTCCGACTGATTTTCTTAACATGTTGTCCACATGTACGTTTTCGATGATTGAATCTAGTGGAATCCTGTATTTTATTAATCCTCCCGCTTCTGGTGCATGCAGTCCTTGAAAATATATTAGAGATCATTTAATTAGCAATTCTGAAACATGAAATCTAAGGACTAAGCGGGTCATGTGCTCTTGTAAACCTAGAATGCCCTTATTATTCGATAAACTAGAGGAGGCTTCTTCAGTTCAGATCTCTGACTGGGGTCGGTGGTAGGTACATCAGTCCCATAAGAGTGGAAAATCGTTTAAGAAGATTGCATATTACTCCTATTTTCAAGCATACTAGATGCTGCAGAAAAGGGTGTATGTTGATAGCCTTTCTCTGAAATCTATTTCTCCCCCCTCCTTGGAATATAATAAAAGTAAAGAGTAAATTTAATAATTTTAAATGGGGTGGTTTCCATAGCTACAAGCATCTCAGGTTGGAATTCTATTAAACAAACCTAATGAGAATTATTACAATTTGTTACTTTGTGGACTCAAATCAGATATTAGCTATGGCATTGCAGTACTCCATTTATTTAGTTTGTCTGTCACACACAAATGCTGGTTTGAGGTGTCATCAACATCCATGTTTCCTACCCACTGGGAGCAACTAACTTACCTCTCATGTGCTTTACATCCCTTTGATTAATGCCCCTTGATCCCATACTTGTTCTGGCTCTTTCATCTCTCTGCCTCATCAAACAAACAAAATTTCTTTCTTGACGCCACAGGCCAATTAAGACACCTCATCTGTCTTCCATTTGTGTCGGCATCTTCTAAATATCCCCCATGCTTGTGGGTGGCAATGCATTCCCACCTTCAATCTCAAGAAACAACTCTCCTCTCATTGCTTCACTAATGGGTGTCTCATTCATTTTGAAATATTCGTTTCATTGGTTGGGGGAAATGTTGAATATTCAATCTACACTGTTAAATTCTTGAAGTTGGAGACTGGGAAATATTGAATTAGAGATTAAGGATCTCTTCTAGACTTGTCTTCTCACCCCACAAGGTGAAGAAGCAGAGCAGCATGTCCATGTCCATGGGGGATGAATCAGTTTGGCTCATGGCTTGCCTTTCAATTATGTTTTTCTCATCATACACTTATATGTGGGACATAGTCAGAAGTTGAAGGGAAAGAAGTGTGAAGTTACTATCCCCGACTGTTATGTATTATAAGCTGAAATTAAAGCTTGGGGCCTGGTGCAGGAAGCAGAGAGACAGCTAATTTAACGCACTTCTTGGTGAACCATGAAGTTGCATTTGACCACACAGAACTTCAGTACAAGGGTACAACAGTGGCCCAGTACACACTTCCTGTGCTCATCAAGATGTAACTCACTAGCTCAACCACACACACAGTTGGATATCACAATTCCAGTAAAGGACACAAGCCCAAGATTGATCAGTTTAAAATATCGGCAGGAATGTGCCAAGAAATTATTAGATATTGAACAGCTCGAGAGAAGCCTCCTCTTCCCCTCTTCTTTCAGGATAAAGAAATTTTGTTATGAATTCGAGGAGCTTTGATGGAAAATGTTGCCGAATCCCAGATTATGAGTTGGGTTTAATCATTCACCTGCATATGTGTGTTCCATCAAAACGGAGGGATTTGATTAAATAAGGGTAAAATTACCGACTGAAGTCACCATAATGACCTGAGGCAATTGAGAACTTCCAAAAAAATCACATGAAAGCATGGAGACATGTATGACTATAGAGAGAGAGGAGTTTGTGATGTAAATGTTATGCAAAGAATATTAAATAGGGGAAACAGTCAGTACAGCAACCTGCAGCCTCTTTTTACCTGCAGGTGCACTTCAACAAAGAATCAAACATCCTCACATGTCAGCTATATATAATCATGTCAACCATCAAATGCTCCCAAGCATTGGCCCTTCCTTCACTCTTATAACAACCTCTCTGACATTCACACCCCAATCACCACTTTCCCTTCACTTCCACAGTAGCAGTCCCTCTCTCTCTCTCTCTCTCTCCCACCCACACCCCTACGGAGAGAGAGAGAGAGAGAGAGGAGATGATGAATATTATGAAAGGGAACTTTGTGAAAGCGTGCATGAAGAAGCGGCAAAAGAATGGATTGCAGAATCATAAATTCTGCAGCCTGTGACGTGCAGCTAATGGTCGTTGTTGGCTTCGTTGGATGAAGACAACATTGTTCCTAGTGATGTACCCAAGGGCCATTTGGTAGTGTATGTGGGAGAGTATCACAAGAAGTACGTGATCAAACTTTCCATTCTGAAGCACCCACTCTTCCAGGCACTGCTGGATCAAGCTAAGGAAGTGCATGGTTTCACTGCTGATTCAAGACTTCGTATACCCTGCGATGAGTATATCTTCCTCAGCATTGCTCAATGTGCCAAATCCCCACCAGATCGACGGCTACCCATCTGTATATGACAATTCTTCTGCAACTCCTATCTCGTTCGATGTGGTTTAACTCTTAATTAGGGTCTGCTCAAGGGTGATATACATCAATAACATCTCAAACGTCAGCTATGATCACAAAGTAATTTTCAAAATGACCAGAATACCAAGCTATATTTTTTATATGTTACATATACAGAAAGAAAAATGTCGTTGAATGAGACAGAAATATTGTTACGCAAAAAATATTTCCCAAAGCAAAGTAAAAATATAAATTTCTTCAGGCCAAGTTACCCAGAAAGAACAGTTCACTCACCAAAAACTTAAAACCATGAGGGCAACATCAAGATATGTAAATAATCAACTCAAAGAAAGATGTAAACTAGACACACATAATTTCTCTGTGGATTAAAAATAATGGCAAGACATTTTTAGCAATTCAGAAATCCACACCATGGCACCCAGTTGTGCTCTGAAAAGCACATAACAATAATTGAAGCTTTTATTCAAGAACCAGAATAAGGGCAGAAAAAGAACTGCAACAATAATAACTATCAAACCGATAAGTAATTGTTCAATATGCTCTGAGTTTACAAGGGGGCCCTCAAAATACATATACTTGTAGGAGCAGTTGTCAAAACGATGATGAACAAATACAGGATCTAAACAGTCAAGCAAGATAAATATCCAAAAATTGCCTGATACCCACAGTGGCTGTATCTTTTATACCATCCAATCTGCTTATATTATCCTATTTGAATCAAGTCGACTTCAGCCATTAACCAATTGTGCTTCTTACTGTTGCACTCACCATCTGTATCTTTGCCTTCACTAAGCACCCTCCTTTTTCATTTCACGTCATTTTCATGAGAACATAAGGCAACAAGAAAACCAGAAATGCGAGCTTCATAGAAAAGGGGGTCAATTATGCCCTTGTTACAATTTTCTTTAGAACTCAAACCCTGTCATTGTGCAGCCTCCCATCATTAAGGAAACAGATCTTCTCAGCAACTTTACATCACCAAACTGAATGAATATGAATCATCAAGAATTTTTAGTAATTCTGCATGAACAAATATAAACGGTATTCCTCAGGGCCCTGGTAGCACTGCCAAGGCAGCAACAGCAGATTCAGTACACATTACATGATTGAGAATTCTTTGGTTCATCTTATCTGTTCTAGCTGATCAGAATCAATCTACTTCCAAACTGGTCCATGCAAGATACAAAAAAGTTGTTTTCTTATGTTTTTGCAGCTATGATTGTAAAAGAACCAAATTCTTGTTTTCTGATTACGTAAGATATAAAAAGACTACTTGTCCAATGAGCCAAACTATTTATGGAATAAAATTTAGGCCTGCCCCCTATTCATACAAGAATTTAAAAAAGATTAAAAAAAAACTGCTAGCAAAGGCTGGAAAGAATCATACTTGATGTTTCCATATCCAACTCCAATCCACAACTCATACAGAACAATATTAAAAAAATAAAGCAAAACCAACTGGAGTCACACAAAAAATTATATATAATAGGCTACGACTTCTACATGAGAAGGTTTCACCCGCCAGTGAAGACTGATTTTAGTAAAACTAGACATGCATCCATGCAAATATTAATGAAACAAAGAAGAATCCATAGCCTCATCTCCACTTTGTTGATGCATAGGAATAAACTACAGAATTTCAAACTTTTTTTAAACCTATGCTCGATTGCGAATAGGACATTTATTCCAAATTTAAGATAGAAACCTTCTAACTCAGTTCTCTGTTACCATTCAAGAAACCAAAACAAAAAAAATCAAATCCCAATTTTAATCAATGATATGCTTAGCCCCTCTTTCGAACACTCATCGCAAAATCTAGTGCATGATCAACTGTCCATTTTCAATATCTCTTCAGATTCGCCTTTCCAAAAATCTCCAAGTAAAAATGCAAGTAAAAGAGATGCGATATCAATTAAGTATTGTTGGCTCAATGATGCTGCTGGCCCATAAGCTCTTTTTTCATTTGCATGCATTTATGCCTACAACGGCATTCAAGACATTCCAGGAAACATGCACAGACTACCGATAATCATACCATCAATACTGGTTCATGGGCACTGAGCACCGACGAAGGTTATTTCATACACGAAAAGTCTGATACTAAGATTGGAGTAGCTAGTCTACAACGAAAACACACCCTCACTAAATAAGTGCACACGTTGCGTCAAGGCTCTAAAACCAATTCATCCAGATTAACATCATAGAAAATAACTCAAAACTGTCTCCACAAGTTCAGCCTAGAATTTATTTGAAAGACAGTATCAAAGCTTAAAAAAAGAAAAATTATAGTGTAAGTATATAAGCTAGCTAATGTTACAATCTCAGTCATATTAAGGAACAAGAAATTAACCAATAGCATTTGCACACATGCACTCTATGAAAAGTAGTTCTTACTTGACCAACATACATATTAACACTCTTTAGCTAAAAGGAAAATTACACCATCTTGAAACCTTTAGTAACAACACCAAGAAAAATACATTCTTGAAGACCAAAAAAATGGCACAGGCTGCAATACTGTATACACATGATGAAATTTGAGGAGATTTACAACATACTACCTCTTCGTAAAGTACATTCTGAGCACAAATGGTGACATACTAACATCACCAAACAATGGTAAAGCTAATTCATATCATATTTGCTGTTAACAACAAAAGCACCAAAAACATTACCACTATTTTAGTATCACAACCAAGTGAGTTAACTACTTTTGGCACTAGAACTCAAGGTTTACGACAGATATTCTTTTAACAATTTTTGTCAAGCATCACCTAGCAACCTCAAGAAGACCTTCCAATTCTCTTCGTCCAAATGTCCTTCCAAGGGAAGTGTCATCCTTATGCCTTGCTGCAAAGTAAAAGAGCAGCCACGCTACCATGAAATACACCTCCATCAATGACTGAAAAATCAATGTGGAAACTTCCCCAAACATCCTCCTTAATACCCACTTCCCAACTGATCCGCAAATGATAGCTTCCAACCACCTTATCTCAATAGCAGGACGAAACAAAGCTACCAACATATGACATCCTTCTTTAACAATCTCTCTCCCACCCCTCCTTGGATCCGCAATTGCAACCCAAGAATCCACAGCAAATATTAAACCCAGTATCAAGTCGCTCAAGAACCAGACAACACTGAATCCCACGCTCTCCCTTTCATGCCCTAGAACCCACGGTGCAACACTGGCAAATGGCATGAACTTCATCCTCAAGAAAACCTTGAAAAACACATATTGATCTTCAATCTCTCCGAAAAAGAATATTCCCATCAGCTGTGCCAGAGCATCCCTTACTGCCCATTTCATCAGAATAAACCCAGAAAGCCTCTTGAGACCTAGATTCGATCCATCCCAAAACGTGCGCAAGAAGGACCTATAATTCCCCACCAAGTGATCCACCACTTTTAGGAAAATAATCCCATTCACCCAAGTATAGGTAACAATAAATGCCAACACAACATACGCGTAGGTGACAGATAAGACGCCCGCTAAAATGATCAACGAAGTTGCATCGCGATGCCCCAATTCAAAACTCTTAATCAAGAATTCCAAATCTACCACTGTACCGCCATCATCTGATTTGCTCTCCACAAATTTCCTTTCCTCTTCTTCCAGAAGCGTAACATTCTTCCTGAAATCCGGCTTAAAAGCAACATCGAATGGCTTAACAACTTTCTGGAAGGAGACTCCGTTGTCGACGACGGAATCGGAAAAGCCGTAGTCCGGGTTGAAGTCCGAGAGAATGACAAAGGTCGCATTGACGCGAGGTTTCCTGGAGGACGGGTGAAAGAGAGAGCGGTCAAAATCAGAATCCCCGGAGAAGAAGTCGTCGTCAAGGGTCCCGACCCGGGAGAGATGCAGAAAGGCGCGGCGGCGGCGGCGATGGAGGTAGGGGGGTTGGTGCTGCGGGTGAGGCATACGCTGGTGGAGATGGGAGGGGGCGGATAAATCAAGGCGGGAGAGAAGGGACTTCAGGGAAGGATCGCGGTCGATGAGAGAGGAGAGGTAGTGAGAGGCGCTGAGAACGTTGGAACGGAAGGTGAGGAGAAGGGTCGAGAGGAAGACGAATGTAAGGAGGTGAGAGTAGAATAACGACGTCGCATGCCTGAGGATTTGGGCAGTGCTCGTATGGCGGATAATAGGCGGCGGCGGACGGGGCGGATCGCGGTGGTTCATGGCGGAGGCCTCGGGAAATGGGGGCGATTGGGAAAGATATTCTCCAATTTGGGATTGCGAGTTTGTGGAGTTTGGGATCTTTTGGTCATATCCCTTTGTCAAAAAGGTTGCAGGGTATAATTTAATTATCTTCCTAATTTGTTTTGTGAAATTCTATTTTATTATCATCTATCTTCCTTTCACAATCTAAGGCTAAGTTTGGGGTTCACATTCCACAACATCATTTCAAACTTAATAATACAAAGTAAATTTTTACTCAAATATAAATACAAAAATTTTCTCTCTTATATATATAATTAATTAATTATTTTTCAATTATTATAACTATTTACAATCAAATCAAAATTTATTTATATAACACATATACTTATATTTATTTTTATTTATATTTTATACATATATTTAAATAAATTATAGTATTCAATTTACTTAAATTTTTTTTAAAAATATAGTACTTGTTAACATATCTTTCATCAAAGATTATCTAAAAAAAGTTGAATTTAATTTTGACAAACTTCATTTAATAATAGTGACAGTGTCGTAACTCAAAATGTTGGGCCGATTCAGGTGCGGTTCAGTGTCCACCCTTCAAAAATGATTCAACAACTAACGCATCCACTGAAAAAAGAAGTCATATAAATCACTTTTATTATCCACTCGTATGTGATGTAATTTTCTTTCGAAAGAAATAATTATGAGCATTATAATTATCAGCATAATTTGTATTAGATACAGTTTGTATTATATAATTTGAATTATTTGTTCAGGAAGAAATGGCTCGCTTGTTTCTTAATTTATTAAATATCTTACCATATAAATTTTATTTAAATTCAAATTTAAATTTTTATCTCTGTCCAATCTTTTATAAATAATTTATAATTTTTCAATCATTAAATCTGCTTACAATCAAATCAACAATTATTCATATAATTTTTTTACTCATATTCATTTTTTATACCCTATTTATAGCTATATTCAATTTACCTTATTTATGCCCATATACTACAACATCGTGCAATTATTACTTTATATTAAAAATATATATAAATAATTTTTTTATCTATTCAAATCTTAATAATAAATATAAATTTTTTTCCCACACCCTACTCGCCAAAAATTTCATACCCATGCAAAGAGGAACCAAACATAGCTGAGATGCGATTAATTTCATGAGTGTCGCAGAGACAAGTGGGATTTGGGCTTTTCCTTTATTAAAAGTGTAGGCGGGCTATGCTTTGCTTGAAGTTGCTTGAAGATGAAAATTATATATGATTTTGAACTTTTCATAATTTGAAAATTTTTTAATTTGTTTATATATGTAGAGTTATTATTATTATTATTATCTAACAATAATTAAATAATATGACAACATACAAAAATAATTAGTTGTTAAAATATATAAACATATATAAATGTGAGCATATTTGCGTTGTAAATAATTTGAATTTACAATTTAAATAACAATTTTATGAATTCACACTGGTTCTAGCTTTGAAACCTCTTTTCTTTGCTGAAAACTATTGTTTAGTGCTAAAACCTATTTTTTGGTACTGGTGAAAATGATAAAAAGGGGTAAAGACTAATCCTACATGGTGCTCATGAAAATTTGGGGTCTCCGGTCTCCGCTCACTTACCTGCAGTGAATGAGAGAGGGAGAGCTCTATCATAAGCTCACTCAACTTCCCAAATGACAGAAATCCAGCCCAGAATTCTTCAGACCAAGTTTATTTCATTTATTATATCTATAATGTGGCGATCGAGCAATACAAACACAACAATTTCCGCAGAAAACAAAGTGATAAACAAGGAAATCAAGCCAAAATACGTCAAAACGACGATGCGGCAGAGGAGAATGAAGATAGAGCAGGCACAGCAGTGAATAGCATGCGCTGGATACAGAGTGCAGAATTCGATCACGATCAACAACTCTGATAGTCAAAATTCAACTAAGAATAGGAAAGGTCTTTTTGAGAAATAAGGAATGGTTCAGTTAAAATCGGGCTTATCTGGGTACGTGCAACCAGACCTCTGGATGATGACATTGGCTGCGTAACAACCTGCCCTTACACAATCCTTGACGGGTTTCTCGAGAACCAACTGTGACAAGAATCCCCCAACGAATGCATCCCCTATAAGATAAACAAAAGCAGAAGGTTCACATGATGTAGCTTGTTGGAAAGTTTGATTTGAATGTTATCTTTTAATTCTGAATGCATCGAACAGGAATTATGAGAGCACAGTCATTCAGTTTCTTAGATTTATCTGCCAGGATCAGGTAAATTTTTGCAACTTCCTGCTATTGGTGCTCACTGAAAACAACACATAATCACACACCTGCACCATTGGTATCGACAAGTTTCTCTTTTGGCAATAGAATGACAGGCAACAATTTCACTTTTCCATCCTCTGCAACCACAACTGGGTCCGCGCCCTGTGTAATAACAGTAATTCTTTTGTGTGTTCCTGATGCCTTTGGCAACTGGGAAATTTTCAAAGCTATTTCTTCAACGTTGTCTGTCTGTCCATTGAAAGCGCATACACTTAAGTCAAATAAATAAATAAGCAAATTAGCGAATCTAGTGTCACAAAACCGTTACCTCCCAGCCATGGACTCTGGAGAAAGTTCTGGCTTCTGTTTCATTTCCAAAAACATAGTCCGCATACCTGAAACCCAAATAGAAGCAGTCACTCAACATCCCCACTTCCTAATATTCTTGGTAATTTAGAGAATCAAGAAATCAGCCTTACGGGATTACTTGGCTTTGTACATCCTTGAAGAACTCACAGATAAATGGAGCAGAAAGGTTTGTACAGAAAACCTACATGTGCAAGAGTGTTTAGGAGAAAGTATAGCATCAAGGTGCGCAATAAACTAATTGAGAGATTCCTAACCTTTTTTTTAGCAGCTGCATGCTCAGCAACAAGCATGATAGACTCTGGTGAAACAGTGAGGAAAAATCCAGCAATATAGAAGTATTTGGCCTTTTCCACTGTCAAGGATAAATAGTAAGTTTTACGGCAAGTGCAACATAAAGTATCAATTGTTCAAAGCATACCCAATGCCCAATTTTCTGGTTTTTTCAAATGATCAGTTTTGTAGCAGTTTGCAGCTGACAAATTGGCAACAAGCGACCTGCAACACATATTAGTCCCATAACTTAGTTAATCCAACTAAAATAAGAGCAACAAAACAAATATCATACAGGAAACTGACCTTTCACCACCAACCACACATACACCACAAGTACCAGTTGGAGTTTCATCTTCATAATAATGAACCTAAAGCAACCAAAGGGATAAAATAGAAAATATTAGGATTTTCACTGTCTGTAGATGATGAAGAATAATCCAACAATATAAAATTTAAAGCATAGAAGACAACAAGAAAATTGTGTTGATGCTATAATATGCTTGATCAAAAGATTACAGCTTTAACTGAGTATAAGTTTTATAAATGTAACCAATTATGGTGATATATATAGGGACCAAGAATCTTTAACAATATTAAAATACAGAAGAAAACAATAACATCGTGTTGATTCACAATCAATTTGATGACATGATTACAAATCAATCAAGTACACGACGTGTAATTTTACATAATTATGAACTCACGATTGTCTCCTTCACAAGCAGAAGCCATGGGCTGGTAAATCTTAGTTACAACATAGAAAATGATCATAGCTAACAGGAGTCAAAATGAAACAATATACTTACATTAACACCAGCTAGCTTTGCATTTTTTTTCATTTCCTCCCCAAATTTTTCCTTTCCAATGGAACCTATGAATCCAGTGGCACCAGGAATTTGCAACATCCACTGTAAATGGAAACTTAGAAACTTTTACTTGCTTTCTGGCTGATTCAGTAGGAAACAGTTATAAATGCATAAACAAGAATGTCGCGTACCTGGGCAACTCTGATTGAATTTTGAGTGGCCCCTGGATTCAATAAAAAATGCAGGTGATGTTTTAGTGAAAGGTACCATGAGAACCAACTGGAAAAATCTGATGTCTACTGGTGATATATTACCTCCTGCAATGTATTCCACATTGTACTTGGATGCCATTTCTTCATACCTGAGGGATACATTGATGAAAATTTAATTCACTCCTGAAGATGTGCAAAACCAATCTGGGGAAAACAACTATTGTGATTTCCCTTGCATATTTTCTCTTACATCAAGATCAATAGCTCTCTCACCTTATCAAACCAATTTATTCAACTTCAGTTATATTATCCAGTTGTTTTAAATTATTGAATCAAAATTTTTAGACTTGGAACATCAGTATCCAATTAAAAAAAGTTGTTCTTGACATAGTTGTTATTGGCGTGTGACACATTATGGCACATAAGTTATCTAGAGTCGTAATGCATCGGGTGGTGTGCACCTTATGGAAACACAACACAAAATTAAATAAATAAATATATTCATATTATTAATTGTTTCACAAATATAAAACAAAAATAATTTTACCCAATAAACAACAAATACAAATATTTTTTAACTTAAAATTTCGTAAAAAACACAAACAACAAATTAATCTGTATTTATAATCAGTTAAAATTAATACCCATAAAACAGGTCTATAAAACATCTTTAAAAAAACTAAAACACAATAAAGCCTGATATATTTAGTAATATTGATTTAAAAAAAATTGCAACAAGAATTAGGGGAAAATTCACTATGACCATATTTTTTTTACTATAAAAATCTATATATTGGCCGTAAGTACGTTAAATAAAGAAACACTGAATGAATGAAAATAAAATTGTAAGAAACTAGAAAATTAACAAGAAAAGGGTAACACTCCAAAGAATCTCAAATAGAATTAAACAAAAGGAAACTTAGTTCAAAAGAAAGACGAATCAAAGAAAAAATCTTACCTATAATTGGATAAGAGAATGAACAACAATCAAAAAAATATATAAAATAAAGAAAAAATTGGCCAATAATTAAAAAAGAAAAACTAGAATACATGAAGTCCAAATAGTAATTTTATGTTTTTTGTTTCCTTAAAATGATGAATCACAACAAGAATTAAAGTGGTGAGCATGGTGCAAGCCTTAAGCCTCGAGCAATGGTGCCCAAGCCTTAGCAAAGTCCAATATCCTGAGCAAGCGCCTTAGTGCGCTATGAGCCATGGCACAGCAGGGCACGCGCCACAAACAATAATGGTTCTTGAAGCTCGTAACTAAAAGGAGAAAAGGAGACACTATAGCAGTCTCCTAACCAGAGGATGAATCAGAAAAACAAAAGGCCAATCTTCAGCACACTACATCAAAATCAATCAGAAATCAATGATTTCCGATTGAGATTTTAACAGGCATGGCAGATCATGATGTAATACTAGAAATCTAATAAACCAACTACAGATTTAAAAGAGCATATTTCGGAGTGTATAATAAAAAGGCAAAAATCTACTCACATAGGCAAGTGCTTTTCCTCCGCAAGAATTGCATTGTTCAATTTAATATCGTATCTGTCGCGCAAAGATTCCAAATCAGCATCACCATATACCAAAAAGCTTTTATCAAATCACCCCAACACATTGATTCGGTGAATTACAAATGCTAAATCCGAGATCTACGCAAACAAGCTGAAGATAAACCAGTCATACAAAACCAACAGCCGCTTGGATACACTTGCGTACGTAAAATGGTAGTTAACAAGCAAATCTATCAGCATGCACACAGATCTATGAAAGTATAAGCTACGACAAAAACAACAAGCATATACTAAAATTCCAGATCCGAAAAGCAAAAAGTTAACAAGTGGGATTCCGAACAAAAAACAATCCTGAAAAATTACTTGTCTAAGAACTCTTGATCCACAACGGCGGATACATCCAGGAGCGGATTGCCCATGCCAAGTAGAATTCCCTCGTACTCCATTGCAACTCGCGCGAATGAGTTGAGAGATCGAACTGCTGGTGAGGTATTTTGGGTAAGGCGAGCGAGCGGCGCGAAGAGGACAAGCAGAGCAGGTTGAAAGTATATAAAGGCATAGAATTAACGGGGGTTGTTGCTAAGGGCAGAACTGGGATTTCCCCACGGCTGATATTTCATTTCAATATAAAAATAATTATGTGTGTTGTTGAAAGGATAATAATGGAAACAAACATGGCTGCCATTGCATTCGTTGTCGATTTTCTCATTTCTTCTTTCTTTGAGATAATTTTACGGATTTGTTTGGCCATATTTGAGAGATAATCTCAAAGAAAAAAGATAATTCTCTTTTATTTTTTTTTGATGTTTTTTCATCCTTTCTCTTTCCTTCGTAAGTTTCCTCCTTCCATTTTTTCATTCCTTCATAATAATACTATATACTCAATTTATAATGAGTATTATTATTATAACTAAACTAATAATGATGACACGATTGATAATAATGTTAATAATACTAATAACATAAATGATTGTAATAATTTAAAAATAAAAAAAGTCAACAAGAATAAAAATATCACTATTTTAAATTTTATCAAATCAATGCAGTAGGAAATGAATCCAATTCAATCCATTACATTTATTTCCATATAATTATTATATGTATACACATATTATGGCAATACATGTCTCAACAAATACAATATATCACATTAATATAATTATTATATTTTATTTCTTAAACATCATACATTCACATATAAAACACAATTCATGGGTTCCATGTGTCAAGAAAATTTTGATTCAGTCGCAATCATTAATTTGTTTTCTGAAGTCATTCGATTAATTTAACTACTACTTATTTAAATATGAAAATTATATTTGTTGGGCATGTTAATTATATTTAACTGTAAAATTTTAATCGCAATAAAAATTTAAATTTGTTTCAATTTGAATACATGTGTGTGTGTATAAATTTCAATAAATTGATAATGTAATAATACGTAAGATTTCAGGATATTGATGCATGTATATGTATGTGTATTCATATAAGCAACGTTTGAATATGTGAAAATTATGTATTTCAAGTATTTATGTATGTATGTAAAAGAAAAAAATATTTTAATTTAAATTTAAATAAAATTTTTGTATTGTTGAAAGTTTTTCAAAATTTATTTCCAAATAAAGGAAAGAGAAGGCATCTTACTGTGTTTTCATAAAAGAAAAATAACACTAATGGGGTAATTACTAAGTCAATTTTATAGAATAAACCGTCCAAATTATTTTTACTCAACTCATTAATGAAATATTCATTCACTTTAAAAAAATATCATGTTTAAGAATACATTTAACATTTGAATTTGAATTCCAATAGTCTTGTTTCACCCAACAAATATTGTTGAAACGATCTATATTTGAAATTCGATTATTTGAGTATGATAAATTTTTCTCTCATTCCAATCACTACCTAACCAACAAAGACTTATCAAATTGACAACCAATATATAAAGTAATCACAATTAAATCATATTTAATGTCTAATCGGGCACCAACCATGTGACGTAACACCAAACCAGCTTGGGTAGTTCCTCAAGGGTGGTAGTTGAGCTGTTCGGATGCAATACATTCAGACAAAAGGCTTTGTTGAAGGCTCTGCATGGTTCTTCAAACTAATTGCAATCAATCGGTCTAAAATCTGGCAAATTAAACATTCTACTGAATTGATTCAAATTCAAAATTTTATCTTTCTTATTTTTTATAATTAATTAATTATTTTTCAATCATTATATTTATTTATAATTAAATCAACACTTAATTTATATAATTTTTTGACTCACATTTTTTTATACTTTGTACAGTTACATATTATTACATCATATAATTATTATTATATTATATACATACTCATTCAAATCTCAATACCAAACATAAATTTTCTTTTCACTCAAATCCCTGAAAAATTCCACTCACCCCAAGAAGGAACTAATAAAAATAAAAAAGAAAAATAGATAAAATTTACAAAAGTATAATAATTAAATATGTGTTTTTGTTATCTAAAAGTGCGTAGATTTTGCAGTGTTATGGACCACATTGTTTGCTCTTCCAAATTCAAGAAACAAATTTGTTTAGGTCGTGTTTGTTTTGCAATTTAGGATAACAAAAATACTTATTTAATTATTATACTTTTATATATTTTATCTATTTCTCCTTTTTATTTTTATACAACTCTCTATAAAAAATACTTCAAAACGCACGTCTAAATTTAAAAGCAAACATAGCCTTAAAGAGCAGCCTTATAAGAAAAAGCCTCTAAGCTAAGATCCCATTTCAAAAGAGACCAAGTTGCAGGGTTGTTCCAAAATTTTAATGACCAAGTCCAAATCTCATTGGCTTCATTATAGGGCAAAATCAATGAAGATCCTTTGCTAACCATTGAGGTGAAGGGATAAGATCCTTAGAGGCCAATTGTGATCGTATGAACTTGCGTTGCCAGAAGCATCTCAACGAGCGCCGGTTGAACTTGGAACCGGAAGCCAATCACTTCTCAGAGATGATCGCAGGTTGCGTTGGTGAACTCTGTTGTCGTTGATTTACCTCCGAGATCACCTGCTCTGTACTTCCCTTCTGCAATCGTCTTCAACACAGCATTCTGGATGTTATCAGCTACATCGTGGAGATCAAAATGGCGCAGCATAGCAACGGCACTCAGAAGCAAAGCAGTTGGATTTGCCAAATTCTACATCAACACCAGTTGGGTTTAACAGTTGTTATGTTGCTTACAAGGGAGAGAAGAAACACAAATTTGCGACATATATTTAGGGTCACATATACCCAAGAATGTCCACATACGACAATCTAAAATACACATATGTATCATGTGATTGGTTACTGGACACACAAACTAGAAAGTCATGCAAGCTACACATGTCAGCGACAGAACTTCCTCATGGTAATACATCTTTCGGGGCAAGGAGTTGAGGAAATTTGAGGAATAGAATGTTACCTTCGGTTCACCATTTTCCTTTCCTAATTTACAACAAATACTATGAGAACTTATTTACTTTGGAGGACATGATGTTAAATGATCGATGAATCATGAAATAATATATGAAAGATATAACATTATCATTCAACAGTTTGTTTCGAGTGATTGATGAGACGGCGTAATAGTATACATTGTCATCACATGTTGTCTTTTGTGACATAAAAAGAAATTTACAACAATAGTAGAAAAACCAAACTATCATTTCTTGTAAAGGAAATTTATCAGAAGCAACTAATGTTCTTTCGTTTGTAATACAAATTAGAGTATTTACAATTATCAATTTAAAAACAAACATAGCCCGCTATGTTCGTATTCTCTTTGGTGTGTAATTTTAGATATATATTTTTGGAGATAGGTAGAGTAAAAATTTTCAAAAATACAACTTTGTTTGTTTTCAAATTATCTACTCTAAAAAAACGCACACTCAAAATGTAGTAGACAGCTAACAAGGTGACTACTTATCATGAAAATTTAACATATCCGTAATCACTTGACAACACCACTGTCAAATCCACAGACTAAAAAACATATTACACTTAAAAAACATATGTTGTTCAACCAAAGTGAACCTAGCATATGGGAAGAGGCGCACCGTTCCAGTCCTCAAGGCACTTCAACAATGGATCAACAATCAGTCCACTGCTCAAAGCCATGAACACCTTGTCACAATCCTCTCCAGGGGATGTAACCTTCTCCCCTGTCAAGAAGCTGGTTCCAAGGTCCTCTCTGATGAACTTGTACAATGGGTAGGACCTGCATTCCTTGATCCTGTTTGCAACAGCAGCATTTCCACTCTCCAGGGAAGCTCTTGCACTCTCTATCTCTCCAGGCAGGTGGGCTTTGAGTTCATTCTCGAAAGCTTCGATCTTTTGGAAGATCGACGTGCTCACGTTCTTCTCATTTTCGCCGTTTATCAATGCATGATCCACAAGGACTTGCCTCAGCTTCTGCATCAGTGGGTAGTCAGCACTGCAGGGGTCGTCGATGTATGAAAACACGTATTCGCGGTCCACCACGCGGAGCAAGTCCTTCTCGCAGAATCTTGATGGGTGAAGCTCCCCATTGGCGCCCATTGTTAGAGTTCTCTTAGCAACTTGGCTGACAGTGTTCTTGACAGCAAGCCTCTGGTTCTCCTCCAGGTGCCTCAGATCAATGGCCTGGCACAGTGCAATCAGGTATGTGGAGGACATGAGCTTCATGATATCCAACGCCTCAACTGTCTTCCTCGAGGAGATCAAGCCCAAGGAGTTGACATCCTGGTTGTGCTGCTCGGCGCTCTGCACGTGGTTCGTGACGGGGTTCGCCAAGAACTGGAGCTCTGAGCAGTAGGAAGCCATGGCAATTTCAGCGCCCTTGAAGCCATAGTCCAGGCTTGGATTCCTTCCTCCAGAGAGGTTGGAAGGCAAGCCATTGTTGTAGAAGTCATTAACCAGTTCAGAAAACTGAGCAAACATCAGCTTCCCCATTGAAGCAATGGCCAGTCTGGCATTGTCCATGGAGACTCCAATTGGGGTGCCCTGGAAGTTTCCACCATGCAAGGCCTTGTTCCTGGAGACGTCAATCAAGGGGTTGTCATTGACAGAGTTGATCTCCCTCTCAATCATCTTGGTGGCTGTCCGGATGACTTCAACCTGAGGGCCAAGCCACTGGGGGGAGGTCCGGAGGGCATATCTGTCCTGCTTTGGCTTCTGCAGAGGGTCCATTTCATGCAGCTTCTGAGCAGCCTTCACATAGGAACTGCCATCAAGAATGTGCTCCATTATGGCGGCAGCCTCAATCTGCCCTGGGTGGTGCTTCAGCTTGTGAGTCAAGTGGTCAGTGAACTCAGGCTTCCCATTCATAACCTCAGCAAAAATGGCGGACATGACCTCGGCCAGGACAGACAGAATGTTAGCCTCGTAGAGAGCAATGGAGGCCAGGCCGGAGCCAACAGCCGTGCCATTGACAAGGGCAAGCCCTTCCTTGGGCTGCAGCTCGAAGAACCCTCCACCAACGCCGGCGAGCTTGAAGGCCTCCTCGGCGTCGAGCTCCTGGCCATGAGGGCCAACGGCCCTGGAGTTGGGACGGCCTGTCAGCAGACCAGCAATGTAGGACAGGGGCACGAGGTCGCCGGAGGAGGTGATCGTGCCGCGGAGGGGCAAGCATGGGGTGATGTTGTGGTTGAGGAACTTGGTTATGGCTTCCAGGATCTCAAACCTGATCCCTGAATACCCCTGGAGAAGGGTGTTGATCCTGACAAGCATGGCTGCTCTGGTTGCTGAGTGTGGGAGAGTGTGGCAAGACTCTGCCCCTTGTCCGAAAATTCCAGCATTCAAGAACCTGCAGAAGGGACGGTCAAGTTTGAATTGCATCCGGGAAAATCTTGTCTTAGGGTAAGAGATTGAACTTCAAGATTAAATTATTTTTTCTTTAACTATTCAGTTGGCTCAGTTTACTTTCTAAAGACACGTCTTTTAGAAAAATATCAGTAAATCAGTTTCCTACCACGTGAGAAGAGCCCACAGGTGGATGGAAACATGGGGCGACTGCTCAGTCATTGATTAATTCGTCAAGATATACGTGGTAAAATTTGCACTTCAAGGCCACAAACAGGGATGTGCACCCCGTATTATCTACTGAATCCAAATTTTACTATAACGAAAATTTGATACATCAAACTTGCATATATAAGTATCAAAACTGAAATTTTTAATTTGGTTCGGTGATTTATCTAATTTTTACGGTGTATTTGATGCAGTATTTTTTATTCAATAAACGTATACATAACAGGTAAAAAACGAATTATATTGTCATAAAATAACAGCAATAAATTTCCAGTTCCAGTTATGGAAAAAAATGTAAAATAACATGGTGGCAGCTATTTCCATGAATTTCCAGCACAGATGTTAGAGAAAGGGTAGGTTACCTAATGAGCTCTTTCTGCAGCGCCCCGCCTTGGTTAGTCCTCCGATGCGACGTCGCACCGAAGCCGGTGGTGACGCCGTAGCTATCAGTCCCTTGCTTCATGCTTTCCATAACCCAATCGCTGCTGGCCTTCACGCCAGCCCGCGCCCCCTCCGCTAGCTCGACCGCCACCCCATTATCCCTGGCCGCGATCGCCGCCACCTGGGATATCGTCAGCGTCTCCCCGCCGAGCCTCACCAACGGCTTCCTGAACTCCTCCACCATCCTCTTCACCTCCTCGAGGTGGCTCCCCTTGAGCGACTCCGCCGCCGTGCCCCAGTTCAGGGGATCCTTCTGCTGCAAGCAGAACCCGCTCGAGCCGTGATGGCCGTTCTCCACTGCGCCCGCCATGGGGGTGATCAGAGAACAAACGAATGGCGGAAGTGCTTCTGAAGAGTGGAGTGCGTGTGAAATGATGGCTGGCGGAGAGTTGTGAATGGTTTCGGGAAAGCTCTTGAAATGCGACATTAAATAGAGGGAGATGGTGGGAGATGGTGAGGATTCCTGGCCATAGATACATTCAGAAGCCTGTGTACGTATAGATTTTTGGTAGGTGGGCTTGACGTGGGAGAGAGGAATGAAACAAAGGAAGGAAACGAGTCCATATGGGCGGGGTTGGTTGAGGATTGATCTGGGCCCCTCGTTTGGGGGCATTCGACGGTGGAGATTTGTGGGCTTTGGGTGCGGCCTTATAATATTCTTTATCATAATTTTTTAAAAGAAAGGGTTGGTGGAAATGGGGTGGGATTGGTAAATTATGGAAAAATATAGAAAATGTCTCTGGTTGGTTTGTTTGTTTGTTTGTTTGTCTTGGGTTTGACAAAGTTCGAGGGTAAATTATGCAAAACAAAACAAAAATCCTTACTACATGTCGTTACTTTAATTACGTGCGCAACCTTACGAAAGATAAAATCTTGAGTAGATATCCTTCTACTAATATCTTAGTTCTTCTGTGTCTCTGAAAACCAAACGTTATAATTCAATCAGATTTATTTAATTACAAGGATTCTTTTACAAAAAGGGAATGAAAATAATTTTAATATTGATGAATTATACATAATATTAAACCCAATATTCGTCTTATTTTCTATTTTTGGCAAGTCGAATAATTTTTTTGTTGGTGAGCCGAGTTGTGCTTATATATATATATATATATATATATGTTTGTTTGTTTGTTTGATTATATATATATATATATATATAGTAGGCAGGAAATTATTTAACCAAACAATTATGTATATATATATATATATATATATTGCAAATGATAATAAAGAAACAATTTGTCGTCTTTGTGTTCACAGCGTTGCTGCAAAGAAAGAGGCGAAATTACTCAAACACGAAAAAAGAATAAATTATTAAACAATTAAGCTAAGTCGTAATTGACGTGAACGTGAGAGATGATTTGTCCTAAAAGATAAAAACATTGTTTTCTGTTTTGCCAATTAGGAGTAAATAAATTAGTAATTTCCTATTATATTTATTTCCATGATCTGTGGTAGGTGAGTAATGCAGTTTGAAATCAACTCCCACCGAATTTAGTGGGTCCAGTGACAATAAATCATTATAAAACGCAGCCAAAATTAGGTCTGGTTAAACTAAAGATCCTCTAAGCGGTAATCAACTTGTTTGAATAATTATAATCTAGTAAAAATTACACACTTTAGCGTGTGCATATTTATATAAAAAAAAATTTAACTGATTTTACAAATTAAAATAAAAATAAAAATATGATTTTTTTAGAATCTAAATAATAAAATAAAATTATTGGAAAATTATATAAAAGAGAGAAAATAAATTAGAGATGAGAATACAGAAGAGAAAAGGTCAAATTATTGTTGAGATAAAACAGAAAAAAGTTTAAAAAGAGAAAAGAAAAAAAATAAAGAAATAAGGACAATTTAATAATTTAACATTGACTATAGAATGTTTGTTATTATAAATCCCTCACACCTAATGATAAAGCTAAACAATACAAATTAAAGGCACATTATTAAATTAAATCTGTTAATAGCAAAATTGGAAGTTAGAGAGTGGTAGAAATTTGGTAGTTATTAGAAGGGTATTTTAAGAGTTTCATTAAAAGAACAATTACACGCTCGCTAATTCTACTATATTAAAGATGCTAACTATAATTACTAAATTTGTTTATTAAAATAATAATAATCTAAATGACTATAAATAACAGCTTTTTGAGTGGAACACCGCGCATGTGTCACACTTGCAAATTCCACAGTCTTTTCTTGTAAAGTACCAAGAAACTTTGTTGCCCTTTTAACAAGGGAAAACTTGGCATTTGCCAATCCTTACTATCTTTTGAAAATTGGAACCAAATTGATGAGAAAGTTCTTGACTTCTCCTCTCTGTTTATTTAATAAATAGACCCATCATTCAATAAAAATAATATAGGCTATGTTTGGTAGCCCGTTCCAACTTTGCCCAACCCACAAAAATTTTATATTATCGAATATATCACTTATCAAAAATTTCGTTCAAATTCAAATATAAATTTTCTCTCTCCTATGTGTATAATTAACTGATTATTTTTCAATTATTATACTGACTTACATTTAAATCAATATATATATATATATATATATACACGCGCGCGCGCGCGTGCACACATGCACTCACATATTGATATATTTATACTTTATAAAATAATTATTATTCTTACGTATTATCACATCATCCCATTACTATTATATATTTTATATATTCATAAATAAAAAATTTTAAAATAAATAAAGTTATTCATTCCATCAAATCTTCTTTCTAAACATACAATTTGTTATAACCAATTCTTACCAAACACCATTCATCACCAAACCACCCATCCAAACATAGCCATAATAATAAAAAGAAAAAAGGAAAAGAAAAGCAAACATCAAACAAAGATTTTGAACATGCATGGAAAGTTCAGTCTCTTTGTCCTCTCATCAACTACCATTTGGAAAACACAAGTTTTTGACCAGTGGAAACGTAGAACACGAGTTCTGGCTGAAGATATGGGCAAGAAATTGTTCACACCAAGCCTCTAAAGGCACACATGTGCTTTGGATCTTTCTCAAGTTCTTTCTACAAAACCAGAAAATTCAAAGAACATTCCTCCTTTTATGAAAGGAAAAACAAAATGTCCTTTTTTTCTTTTTCTCTTTTTAATTACAAATGATAGATGAGTGGCACATAATTTAGTATAGAAAGATTTAGGCAATGTTTGTTTTGCCTCATTCGTAAACGCTTCAATTATTATATTTTTAAATTTTTATTTCTTTTTCTTTTTTATTATTACATAATTTTTGAAAAAAAAAAAAAAACATATAAAAGCACAAACATCCCTTTTATAATCATGATCCGGTAAAATTGTAATAATCAGATAAGAAAGATGTTGATGCCATTAATTGTGTAGTGATTGATTCTAAAAGTGGATAAAATGTTGCACTGTATATGATGTTACTCATATTGTAATACACTATTTTGTTAAATATTTACACACTACAAGACACTCAAAGAAACCACGGTTGGTTTGGAAGTAAGTTACGGGAGAACAGACTAGCCGAAAAAAAATTTAAGGATAATATAAAAATAAAATAGAATGATAAAATTAAAAGTTTTAATTTAAGAATAATAAAAATATATTTTTTATTATTTTAAATTTTTTTACTACTACACTGTTGTTAAATTTTTAAATCAATTTTACAAAGCCGTAGATTTTAATAGAATGAAAATAGTCGGCAACTCACGTCCAGACAGAGCCAGCATTTATTTCTTCAATAGGGCCGACCAAATGGCCCATGACGGAACTTCAACTAGTAAGGTGAATAACCTAAAATGCCCCCCACCAACTTCCTCATGCTTCCGGGTGTTGGTGGAATGAATGGTTTCTAAGCTGCGAAGTCATCATTAATTCCATGGCAACAAAACAAAGCTTATGTAGATTGATGTACGTCGCAATACTTGGTTAGTTGGGGTGGGGAACTAGTGAGATCATGTTCATCATCATCATCATTATTATTATTATTATAATAAGGTAGGAAGAAAGTGGGAAAGGGAAACATTTAGGCCTTGTATCTATTGTCTAAAGCCCTTACAATATAATTCATTATCTTTGTATAATAATTAAAAAGTAAATAGACTTGTTTGCTAAGTAAAATTTGGTATTTCCCTCCCTTATTATTCCCCCTTGAAATAACCCTAAAGGATGCTACCAATACCCAAAACTATCTCAAGAAAAAGCGAATGGCGGCGTGATTATATTTATAGCAAGTCATGCCTTTGATATTATCGTCAAGACACAAGGAAAAGGGAAAAGACAAGTTACGTAGATACTTTTTCAAGTGTCGAGTTCCCACTTTGACAAGTCTAAACCCGCTTGCAAAATGGACATATTACTAGGAAATTACTCATGCTTTGCAAGGAAATTTCAAAGACGTTATCATTATGATTATAGAATATAATTTTGTGTTTATATTAAGTTGAAAGTTTTTAGGTAGGATGCAAAATTCAGACTGCCTTTTTAAGAATTATTAAGGTACTTGATACCTTTTTAATAATAAATTCTCGTGTAAGATTAATATTTTAAGTTCTACTTCTTAAAATATTAAAGGAGGTCCATTATTAAATAACGTTGGATTTTATATGTTAACAAGTCACATTTAGTCTACTCACTATATGCGTATCCAATTCATTAAAGTACAAAAATATTCATTTGTTCAAATTATTAAGAAACCTATATTTCAAGTCATAATCAGTTAACAATTCTCTATTATGGTTTATAATAATTGAATATTCAAAATTTTTAAAAATATTTCTTGAAATTTATAATAAGTAATTTCGTTATTGATAATCTTTTTCCATTCAAGAAGGTATATAGATCAAGTGTTTCGCAGAGAAACTTTGAAAAACCAGAATCGTTTAGCATAAATATTCTATAAAGAATGTAATTGATAAGAGAATTTCAAAAAAGTACTTCTCTCTAACTCTTCATATGCAATCATTTTTTGTTTTGTTTTTGCAACATCAGTGTATTATGTTTTATGTATATTTTCTTTATGTTTTGTTTATTAACCTATATTCATAATATATATTGAAATAAACCTAAATATTATATTTGATTATTCATTGCAACGTATTTTAACACTCTTTCGCACCTCCTCACTGATTATATTATTTCACATAATTTTTCTAAAATGCTATTTTCTTTCTCATAATGCAAGTTTATATTCTATATGTACAAACATATTTTTATAATATCATTTTCGCATTAATCCAATGATTATTTTTCAATTAAATAGCATACTTTTTCTCTACAACCCAAAATATCAGACTCTAGCTATGACACTGTATACGAATAATTAAATTTTTAGATAAAAATAAAATTACGGTCATGATTATTTCTTTATCATTTGTCATTTTAATTGATATTTCAATTTATAAATATTTCGACCCGTAGTCTATCCTTCAACGGATTCATAATTTTTTCAAAAATGTACTAATACAGTTGTAGTTTATTCTATTATCAATTATATATAGTTAATCATGCACTCTTACCTACGGTGTAAATAATTTATATTTACAAAAAACAACATAATTTGTTCTGAAATTGAGAATTTTATCATTTTTTTTGATTTTGCATAATTTATAAAAAAAAACATGTAAAAGTAGTTAGATAAGTTGAGATTCTGTTAATATTTTACAATTAAAAAAGATTCCTACTTTAAATATAATCTTATTTTTTATTTAAATAACCTTAGTTTTTTAGCAAACATAAGTATTTAATTAAAAGATATAGAATAGTGAAAAAAAAAAAAAAGAAATAGAAGTGTTTTTAACAAAGACACATCGTACACCTCTCTCTCTCTCTCTCTCTAAAGTAAAATGAATGGATGAGAAATAACCTAGACAAAGAAAATGGTGGAACTCCAACCACAATACACACATCATGTGGTTGCCCTCTCAAAGTCCAGATGAGCAACTATGAGTCTGCCACCTACAAAGATTATTGAATGCTTTGACCAAAATAAAGCGAAATTTTGATGATGCAAATATTATTCATCATTTAAAACCTGATTCGCCTGATAGCTCCAGATCAATCCTTTGCTGTAAAGTACAAACATTTAAACATACAAGATGTGCCTGTACATACCATACTAACACTATTTATCATTGCTCCACCGCCAAATTAAACAAGGGTGGGTGGCATTCCTACTGGCAGCATATATATGTCCACCTTTCTTACACCCCAATTCCTTTCTGCCGACGCACATTATTTGTATCCTATTTATACAGAGAAGCAGCGACCAAGATTCGATACACTAGAAAGGAGGCATGGCAAGTTTTTACCTGCTGGTTGCGCCTCTCGTGCCGAACCTGAGTACGGGTAGTTTAGTTTTGCTCCAAGATCCAGCAATGAGCAACCCCGAATAGAAAATCACGGGCACCTTAGAGGAAAAGGGTGGGCTATTAAGATCCCTGTGGAGGTGATACTGCACCCTTGCTTGACCCGCGTCCCGGTTCCAGAGACCCAACTAGCTTATTCAACAAGCGGCGTCTGTATCGTTTGAGTACGGATGCCAAGTTCTCTTTGCCTTTGCGAAAAGCCACATCACTAGCTGCGGTTCCTGCTCGACCCTTGCGACCAGATACCGCAGTTTCAACGTTTTTGATTAAGTGTAAAAGCATTGCTGCAGTTGTGAACTCTTCCCTACCCAGCTGTGAAGGCGGCGACAAGCTGCCAGTTGAAGCAGGCGGGCTTGGCTTCCGCTGGTATTCAACTGGAAGTTCGAGGCAAAAGCAGGGAGCTATTGGAGAACGGGGCTTCGAGAAAGCCAGATCAATGATCCCCTGCAGACAAGAAGATGTTGTATTTGAGATCAAAAATCACTTGGGAAACATCTAAGAAAGTTACGATTGCAAGAGGGGTGCAAAGTGGAAGTACAAAACCGCTGCGACCCACTGGCATTTGCAGGGGATTCATATTTTGGTTCTCAGGTTTAGATTCAAGGAATAAAGAATTAACATAGATAACACCCACAAAGCTTTCAAGGAAGTAGCCAAGAGAAAATCAGTAAAACCACATTAGCAGAATTTGTTCCTTTGCCTCCACAAGCGAAGATGTTGACGAAAAACAGAAGGCAATGAATAATGGCATCTCAATCTTAGTCACAAATATGTAAAACTAGAATGAGGATGACGAAGGTTTTAAGAAAGAGAATGGCCTTCACCTGAAGACGATTGAGAACATAGGTATATAGGCCCCAAAGTTCAGGCCTGCTTTCCACGAGGGAAAGATCAAGAATCCTGTGGATGCACCAAACTCCAAAGCTTATAACGAGACCTACTCCCCAAACGCATCCCTCACCACAATTAGGCACTGACATAAACTTTGATTGGTCTGCCTCGTGGGTTTGCAGAGCAGAAGCAACCTTTGTGTCCGAAGCCCTTGTTTCAACCTCATACAGGAACTTCTCCCTAGCAGCTACACGACCTATAATGTCCTCATCAGCCCCGTCGTTTTGTGAGAACAACCAGTCAGAACTATCGAGCTTCACAAGTTTTATGATACAACTTCTAAAAGACTGAAGAAGCCCGGTTTCTACATCCAGAGTTGATGCAGTTTCCTGGATAATTGAAGAAGATTTATCCACAACAAATTGTTCATAAGGCTGCCTAGTCCACAGTGAACCAGCACCAGACCCAGAAACAAACTGCGAAGAAAAAGCATCTCTGCAGACCTTCAAAGGAGAGACTTCATGTCCTAAAGCAGTACCAGCCCCTGATGAAACACTTGAACATGTTTGATCACATACTGGTTGGCTAACAGACTGCCCATAAATCATATACTTATCTTGTTGAAGGCTGTTGTTACCAGGCAACGACGAATCAGGTTGAGGAATATAAAGTCCAGATATGTCTGGTAAGCTATAAAATTTCTTCGCATTGGGTGGGTTATTAGTGTAATCCAAAGGTTGAGGAGAGTTAAGGACATGAGAGGGTCTTTCAGATTTCATTGAACTGTTTCGGGAAACAGGAACGTTGTGAAAACCTGGTGGCGTGAGAGGGCGCAATCCACCATGTGGCTTCTGGCTCAAGGACCTACCATAAGAATCTATAGAGTTTAGGTTGATTGAGGATGTGTAATTTTGCACCAGTGGCTCCATTTGACCTTTTAGACCAACAGAACCTTTTTCTTTGGCAATTCGTCTCAGAGATGAACTGAAATTATACCCATGCATGGTCACCGGTTGTTGATCATAACCATCAGAAGATGATGGAACACGTAAACTGAAATAGCGCCTCTCACCAGAGTCAAGTGACCTGTGGCTGGAGTTCTGCAGATATGCTTTTGACAGATGCATGCCGTTAGAATAAATTGATGCCCTCTGTTGTACCCCAGGAGGAGATCCAACAATATTCTGCCCCAATTGCAGCTTCAAGGAATTGCAAAAATTTGGAGTTCTAAGAGAATCAGATCCTCTTCCACCGCCAGAAGGGACATATCCAGTACACTCCTCAGCCGTACTTTCCAATTCAACAGATGCAAAGGAAGATTTAGAATCTTTAGAATCAATGCCGAGAAGAACATCCAATTTCTTAACCTTTGCTTCTTGCATGGGTTGCCCATGGAAATCGAACAGCTGTTGCCAGAACTCATCAAGAATTGCAGTTAGCTGGCGCCTTGCAGCACGTCCCAATCCGGCTAATTGGGAGAGACTTCCTGCGCCACTTCCAACACCATCAGTTTTACTGGTAAAACTTCTAAATGATCCTGGACCCTCGGATGTCAAACACTGGCTGCTGTCAGAAACATCTTTAGTCGACTCTACCGGCTCCCAAGGACTTGGCTCATCATCTTTCTCATTTTGTGCATCTTCCACCAATTTCAATGACTTCTCCATCATATCTTTTGTGTCAGTGCCCGAGGTGTTGGCATCTAGCAATTCACTCTTAATAACCTGGCTAGAATCAGTCAAGGCAATATCGTCTGGTGGGGCCTCAGGATTGACTACGGCAGGCTTAAAAAATGTGGTCTCGGATTTACTATCCTGAATCACACTCAAATCAAGATTGCTCTCAGAATCCAAAGGTGTTTCTGGTAAAGCCGGATCAGCACTTGGAATTGATAGGTTTTGTTGTTTTCCAAAGGATTTCTCCAATGATAATGTAGATTCCTGCTTTTCCAAAGCTTTTTCTAATTGATGCGAAACATCATTAGTTTCAATTCTGCCTCTGTGTATAAAGGCAGCCATTGCATGTTTTTCATCATCCCATTTCTCTGCCTCAGCATCTACACCGTCAGTAGATTTCAATGGAGTGATTGCCAGCAAAAGCATCAAACAGAGGGAAGCAAAAGAGGCTACCAGGAGGCTAAGATATAGTACAGGCACACCACTCCCAATGTTACATTTTAAGCTACTAACCCAATCACTACTGCCAAATATCATTTCTATGACAAACACAATGTTTAGTCCCAGCATCCCAACAAATAAACCCAAAGCTAAGAATTCCACCAGAGGAGAAACTTTGTAGGTGCCCATAATTGATCTGGATGAAGCAACTCGAAATAGAGGAATCACAGAAGACGGAAGCAGGAGTGCAACCACAACCTGTGTAAAGACGAGGAGTGGAAATATACCTTCAGCTCCAGCATTCCAGACACAATACAGGGCTGGAATGATAGCAATGATTCGGATTGTAGCACGATGAAGCCAGCCGGGAATCTCCAATCCAAACAAATCTTGGGTAATGACTTGTCTGCCAAGAGTCCATGTTAGTGAGATTAACTGGTTGGAGAAAAACATAATCGTCATCAAAGAAATTGAAGCTGCTGAACTCCTAAACACCTGCATCATCAATCAGATAATATGATTAAAGAGAGTAGGTAACTGTAAATTCCCATTAACATTATAGACAAATCAAAATTTTGCATATCCAACACCAACCTGTTCCAACAATGACAATGCATCCTCTAACGTGAGCGAAACAAGACCACTACTGTAGAACACATTAGCTGCCAGGCTTATCAGCATACAGTTCACCAGAAAAATTCCACTGAAGATGCACAAAGTGGCAAAAAAATGATCATGACACATTGCCGCTTTAGAAATATTTGTTTGCCCCCAAACTTGCTGCAAGGCATTGAAATAAGGACAATAAGCAGGAGCCCCTAAGCCTATTTCAGAAAATGTAATTAAGATACAACATCAGAAAAATGTGAAAGCAGAGCAAACAGGTGGGATTGAAAAGTGAGTTGTGTGTGTGGATGCACATGCACAAAGTTAATTGTGTGGGGGAAGAAAGTACTCAAAGGCGATAAATACGTGCAAATTCACCTATTTTGAAATTAACATCAGACATACGAGACAAGATATTGAAAAACACAATAAACAATGCCATTGGAACAAAAGTATCTTTCTACTTC